>CM062295.1:788100092-789526046 GCA_031216915.1 Pictodentalium vernedei
AAGGGGTGCTTAAATCAGACAGTGCTTTCTTCTTCAGGAGTCGAAGGGAACATAAACGAGTGCGTGCAACTTGCATATGTCGCGCACACACTTGTCCAAGTTGCCTTGGTACAACTCCTTCAAATCAAACACTGTCCGTGCCCTCTCTAGAACGCCCAGTGCCATGTCAATAGCAACAGGGGAAGGTCGTAGATCAAGGATGTCCATCGTGAAAATGACAGAAATGGCTGTCGCCTGTGCTTTTATGCTGTCGCATTGTGACGTGTAACAATGTCGATTTCACGTCAAACTGACGCATTGCGCAAAGTTATTGGTGACGTGTAGTCTGACGTTTGTGTACAAAACAATACACACGTGCGAGAACATTTGAGCGATAGCGATGAACGTTACTTCATATTTCACTCACTTGAAATCATTTCTGAACGTTTTTCTGAACTTTGCAAACTCCTAAATGACTACTCTTGATAATACGTTATTTTGAGATCAAAATTTTACAATATTCATTGCATTTATTAACTACGAAATAAAATATCAGAACATTTGAAAATAGCATGCACTTACAAAGAGTCATCTTTGATTCAGACTTAAACTAGCCCTAAGGGTTAGGGTTAGGGTAAGACTTAGACTTGAGGTTTAGTTGAATTAGCCTTGTGGTTTACAATGGACTTGAGGTTTTGTTGGAAGACTGTTAGGGGTTCATGAGTTACTTAGAATAAGACGTGCGGTTTACAAAAGACTTGGGGTTTAGTTAGAAGGTTAACTATAAACTTAACCTTAAACTATGAACTAAAACTATAAACTTAACCTTAACCTTTAAACTTAAACTTAAAATCTAGTGGGACAAACTAACAAACGCCATCATATTACGTACCCGATGTCATCAGAATAATATAATTTGGTGAGATTAATTTGTTATAGGAAATCACATGACCTTAAACTTAACCTTAAACTATAAACTTTACCTTAAACTATAAACTTAAACAATGGAGTTCATCTTAAACTATGAACTATAAACTTAACCTTATGCTATAAACTTAACCTTAAAGTATAAACTATAAACTTAATCTTAAACTATAAACTTAAACTTAAACCCTAACCTTAACCTTAACCTTAACCTTAAACAGAGTTTAAGGTAAACTGAACTTCAAGTTTACAGAAACAGAATATAAACTTGAGATTAACATAGGCTAACCTTTGAGTTTAGTTTATCTTAAGGTTAAGCTTATGGCCTAAGGTCCAGAGTGTGAATGTGTTAGGGTGAAAGAGTTTAAGAGTGTAAGTTGCAAGGTCTTAGGTTGAAAATGATGTGAGTGTAAGTGCTGAGGCGATTATGGTGTTAAGTGTGCGAGGGGTTAGATTAGGCAGGGTGTCAGGTGTTAGCTTTTAGAAGTAAATGCTGCCGATGTGAGTGTTGAGGCGGTTATGAGTTTAAGGGTTATTGGGCTATGTGTATGTCGGTGTCAGGTGTATGAGTACCAGGGCTTATGTCTTTGGGATTTAGGTATAAGGGACGGGGATTGGTAATCCTTAATTTTAGTGGCCCCGCCACTATATTGCCTGATCGTGTCACTTATGCTCTCGAGAAGCAAGCTGTGGCTATGGCTCGATCTCAGGTTAGGGTCGGTAGAAGGGTTAAAAGAACACCTACTGAGGCAGAAACAAGCTTTATGTGACGGGAATGTCTAGTGCATGAATACCACGATTCCTCTATGAATTGTATCTTTTTGAGTAGAAGCATAGTTTCTGTCCGTGTATTCACTACATGTCTAGCGTAAATGTCTGTGTATATCCTATCTAGACTGCCCCATTCGGTGGTTTCACGTCTCCAAAAAGGACACATTTCGGGAAAAGACAAACGGGGTAGACGTATAGGGGGGGAATGTATTCATATACTAGTAGAAATTGCTCTGGTTGAGAAAAAATCCCCACACATACACAAAAGAGATTATATATAAATGCCATCTGCCGTCATCGGTAGCGCATTGGACTGAAACTCCGCTGTTTTCTGAGAATCCGATTTTCATTCTGTTCAGGCTGTGCTAGTACGTCCGAGAGGCCGACAGCGAATCGCCGCTTCTCAAAGGTTCTCTGTTGGTACTCCGGCTTCCTCCACCGGTTACTTTGCCCGACGTGATATGCACTTTTCTGGTAAACTAACCAAAACGACATTGTTGATCAAATGTAACAGCATATCTCTAGTTATCAGCAACAGATTCCATAGGTTTGAAAAGCGCAAGTTGCCCAAAAATCGCCCAACGTCGTCAAATGTTATATCTTGTCGGACAGTGTCACGCTTGGGGTAAGTGGGGAAGTAGGACTGCCATTGGTTTAAGACACATACGTCAACACAAACAGTATGCGAATAGACTTGGCACATGTTCTACACTGTTGTAGTTGGCATGAAGTGCCTTTCTAGGGAACATAACTTGGTTGTCCTAGCTGGTACCCAGAACAACAGATAAGAAATAAACAATACGCATTATCCACTCTGAAAAGTGCGTACCTACATTACTTTAAAAAAAAATTTCAAAGCAGTTGTTACGCAACTTTCATAGCATTTGTCACTACAAAAAAATTTGTTGCAAACGACAAAATTTCTTTTAGTGACCCGCCTGCTAAAACAGCTTGGAAACCTTTGTGGGAAATAGGAATAAAAACCTTCAAGTCGTGGAAATACGTATTGAAAAAATAATAGGGTCAAATACCCTTTGACGAGTGGAAATACATATTGAAAAAATAATAGGGGCAAAAAAATTATCTGTAGCTCTGGGTACCTCAGAATCCTAAGTCTTATTCCCAACTGCGCGAGAAGCACAGCATAATTATGCCATAAGGATTTACTCAAATCTTATAGTCATTATGAGAGAGAGAGGGACCGTACATGAACAAGAGTAGTAGATTGAGATAGAGAGAGAGAGTGCATACACACACAGCAGAGAGCACGCACAAGAGAGATACATTGGAATAGAGCGAGAGGGAGATAGTGTACATGCACAAGATATACATTGAAATAGAGATGGAGCGATAGAGTAGCTCCTGCACGCATAAGGGAGATAGATTGGAAAAAGAGAGAGATAGAGAGATGGAGAGAGAGAAAGGAAGAGCGTACACACACAAGAGAGATAAAGTTAGATAGAGAGATGGGGTGGGAAAAGAGGATAGTGTACAAGTGTATGAGAGAGATAGAATGAGATAAAGAGATTGGAGATTGCAGAAATCTAGAACTTGTCACTAAATATTCTGAAATACATTAATCCTAGACCTCCTACCCCACCTCACGCCTGTCACAAAAGCACAGGAATAGTCACATTAAGAAATTATGTTGTGAAAAGGAGCAAATTCTTGGAAATTTACTTTAATTTTTCAGCAATTGCCTTCAACACCCCCACCTCCATCATCACCACTACTACCACAACATTTCTGATGTACCCTACCCCACCCACACACCACAAGCATAAGGGTTCCACAATTGAACACATATTTATAGCTTTTCAAACCGTAATTTGAACCTTAAATGAACAAATTCTGTGGAAAATATTTCTATGATCTCACTAGAAAAAGGCACTGCCCATAGACTAAACCCCAGGGCAGCCAGACTGTCAGCATTGCAAGAAGTGTTCTGAACAGAAGTTGTTCAGTTGGTTAAGACCACTAATATTATGGTCTTAAACCTCGGTAAACTGAACTTCAAGTTTACAGAAACTGAATATAAATTTGAGGTTAACGTAGTCTAACCTTTGAGTTTAGTTTATCTTAACCTTAAACTGAGTTTAAGTCTAACATTACTTCTCTGATTGGCTAAAAATGTCACGTGGTTTGGTGACGTGATATACTGACCGTTTCCATCACTTGTTCAAATAACTCCATTGTCAACAGACAACAATGGATCAAGAAATCGTGAGTAGCTTCAAACCATATTATATTTTTGGCAAAGATAAGAATGTATTAGGACTAGCTCTTTCATAATTGACCATTTAACAAACATTTAAACAAATATTGATCTCGTGACAATATATTGGTAAATATTATTTTTCTCATGCAGGTCACCTATTTTCGTCACTACAAAAATTGTCGAATCAATTAGACATATAAACAATGAGGTGTTGTTCTAATTTTGATTTAAATTATATATCGAACTTATTATTCCCTCGCCCATGGTGAGATATAAATAGAAATGCAACAAACAATTAAGAAGAGGAAGAATTTTACTTAACATCAGGCGAATCCATTTGTATCTCTTTATTCTTTTGTAAAAGTAATCTTGGGAATATAAAAATGAATTAAATTGAGTACTATTTTTTAAACAAAAATGGCATATTCTTTTTAGTGAAACCATGCAAATACAGATGTAATCACTTGAGTTGAACTCAATCTAACCTTGAGTTTAGTAGATCCTAACCTTAAACTGAGTTTAATGTATACTGAACTTCAAGTTTACAAAAACGGAATAGAAACTTGCGTTTAACTTAACCTAACCTTTGAGTTTAGTTTATCTTAACCTTAACCTGAGTTTAAGGTAAACAAAACTTGAAGCTTACAGAAAGTGGATATAAACTTGAGTTTAGTGTGATCTAACCGCTGAGTTTAGTTTATCTTAACCTTAAACAGAGTTTAAGCCTAACCTAACATCTGTGATTGGCTAAAAATGTCACATGATTTCTAGACGTGATATAATGACAGTTTCATCACTTGTTCAAATAACTCCATTGTGAACAGACGTGTTTCCTAGTGTTAGACAAATGAATTAAGAAATCGTGAGTAGCTTCAAACCATATTATATTTTTGGCAGAGATAAGAATGTATTAGGACTAGCTCTCTCATAATTAACCCTTTAACAGAAATTCAAACAAATATTGATCTCAAGCTAAATTATTTCTCTCATGCATGTCACCTATTTTCGTCACTACAAAAATTGTCGAAACACTTACACAACAACTTAGACAAATAAACAATGAAGTCTTCTATGTTTGATTTAATTTTTATATCAAACTTATTACCCCACCCCCGCCCGTGGTCTACCCGGCCTTGCCTGGGCGTGGGGTGGTACCCCCACCCCAAAAGCCTTACCTATGCGTGGAGTATATTCAACTTTTTAAATCATAGTAAATCAATACCCGATGGAGCAAAGTTCTCAACCCGATCTTAGCAGTGGTTTTCGAGATCGTCTCTGCGCATGCGCGAAGCAGCACCCCCACCCCAAATCTAAAGAGGTCAATTCACTCCACAGGAGACTGTTACTATAATTCCCAAATTTGGTTCAGATAGGCCCAGTCGTTTCCGAGATCGTTTCTGCGCATGCGCGAAGCAGCACCCCCACCCCAAAACTAAAGATGTCAAATCACTCCACGGGAGACTGTTACTATAATTCCCAAATTTGGTTCAGATAGGCCCAGTCGTTTCCGAGATCGTCTCTGCGCATGCGCGAAGCAGCACCCCCACCCCAAAACTAAAGATGTCAAATCACTCCACGGGAGACTGTTACTATAATTCCCAAATTTGGTTCAGATAGGCCCAGTCATTTCCGAGATCGTTTCTGCGCAAGCAAATAAAATAAATACAGGCTGACAAAACACAATACCATAACAAACAGAAGACACGCCCATACAATATCATGTGACAAAATATTGACAGTGATGAGATGACCCAAACTATGACCTAGTATCAACCCCCTAACCCTAACCCTAACCCTAACCCTAACCCTAACCCCTAACCCTAACCCTAACCCTAACCCTAACCCTACCCTCTAACCCTAACCCTAACCCTAACCCTAACCCTAACCCTAACCCCTACCCTAACCCTAACCCTAACCCTAACCCTAACCCTAACCTACCCTAACCCTAACCCTAACCCTAACCTAACCCTAACCCTAACCCTAACCCTACCCTTTCTCTGAAATTGAAGCTTTTGTTGCTCAACAAGTGGCAGAGCTACATGATGGAATGGACAGAAAGCTAGCTAAGGTACACAGAGAAATTGCACTCCTAAAACAAGAAGCAGAAGCAAAAGGTAGGCAAACTGAGGAGCTGAAAAGGAGGTTGGAGGAAGCAATAAAGATATCCAAAGACAATGAACAACAGGTTGCCACTCTTAAAAAAGAATTGGACACTTTTAACAATGTATGTGCTGTTAATACATCGATGCAGCTGCATAAAGCGTTTAAAGCCGGAATCGACGCCATCAGCGCTCCCTCCTCATCAGAGTCTTCTCTTGTGCAGAATTCTTCGTTACCATCATTGCCAGATTCTCATCTACCAACAACTGGAGAAGCTGCAACAGAAATCACCTACAGAGGGTAAGAAACTACATTTTTGCAACATTATTCAATTGCTTATTAGTATACTGACTGTGGGAGTGTATCCATGTCTCTAGTGTTTTTTGTTTTACGGGCCCTACGCTCTGAGGGTCATACGTTTCCAGGGTCTATAATCCTAACTCTAACCCACCTGACCCTAACACTGACCCTAACCTTGAGGACAGGGAGTCCTGGGAACATGGATCAACGGGAATCTAGAGCCTCAGCAACATGAAGCTTAATCTGGCTGTGATCTCTGTAAATATTGAAATGTGAATCAGTGACAAAGTTCAATTTAATTCATTTCAATTTGTTTAAAATCTATAATTCACTGTATTGGGGTTCTTACTAGCTTTTCTTAAATGCAATTCTCTTTTGTTTTTCAGGGATTCATCTCAAACAACGATCACAGCTACGATTGAACCACACATAAGGCAGCATCTTGAAGAGTTCACCTCACCTTCGTCCAGCAATGATAAGCTGAACGCAGATCAAAGAGCATTTGTTCGATATTTTACTGTTAAGTATGAAAAACAAGGTATTACAGATAACACTGTTAAGCAATGTATCAAAGAAGGAGTGAAGGCAGGTTTGTGGCCTGACAACTTTCAGCCTACCGAAGGGAGAGAATTTAGTGATTATTTAAAAGAAACAATGCGAAATTTCCGAAAGAAGGAAATACAAAAGATAAAGAAAGATCAGAAAAGAAGGTTGTGCGAGATGGTGTTAAAAAGTAGAAAACAACTAAAGTGTGGACATTCCGACGACGACGAGGAAGAAGACGAAAACTAATTGTTTGGACATACAGGTTTATTTGTTTCATGCTGACACTTAATTTTTTACATGCGGGTAGCATAGAAATATATCGTCACTTCAGTGCAACAATGCCATACGTCCCATGGGGACATATAGCATTGTAGCACTAAGGCGACGATATTTAAGATTTTTTATAATGAATAATTAACAATGTGTTACTGTACGATGGTACTGAAAACCTAACGACAATTATTAAAATTTTGGCAGATGGACAGGAAGGATACCTAGCTGTTTGGACATTCAAGCTGATTTTTGTTCTGTTGACGTTTGTTTAAAGTCCTTATTCTTTTAAATTGATTGTACATGAATAATCTCGAGAAAGAAGATGATGAAGACTGATTGTTTGAAGGTACAGGTTCATGAGTACTTTTGTTCACATTTATTTTTTATGTGTGGGTAGCATACAAACATATTGTCACTTGAGTGCAACAATGTCATATGTCCCATTCAGGACATATGGTATTACAGCACTAAGGCGACGATTTTCTAGATATTTTTAATGAACAAACATCAATGTGTTACTGTACTATGGTACTGAATATCTCAACAATTAAAATGTAGGCAGATAGAAAATGGACAGGAGAGATACTGAGCTGTTTGGACATTCAAGTTAATATTTGTTCTCTTGACGTTTGTCTGAAGGCCCTGTGTTTTAAAACTAATTGTACATGCAGAATCTCGAGCTAGACCTATATATGTAGTTCGGCCGATTCATGTGATTAGCATGGACCGAGATATACACCAATGACACTGGTTGTACAACCATAAATTCCAGCAACTTCCTGTCAGTGTTTTTAGTATATATATCGGGCGTTGTTATTTGCGTAAATTGGCAGAACATTTTTTCAAAGAAAAACCTTATTGTTCACGGGATCTGTTGCTTTCACTCTTTAGTGCGGCTAGCACAAAAGCATACTGGAGTTTTTTCATTGCATAAATAATACATATGTGATTAAATCCTGCGAGTGTTTAAATGATTGTCTGTACATCAGTTTTTATCTATATACCGTCAAGATTAGCAGTAACTGTTGCGCAGAAATATTTGACCATAGATAAATTCTCACAAAATTGTCAACTTACAGTTAACAAGTTTGCACTTTAACGTCATATCGAGCCTAAGTATCCTATTGGTCATGGCATGGCCTGACCACTGCTTGAATTTGCAAAATACTCTTGGATTTCCACTTTTCCCTACCCTAGGTGTATGAACCCTGTTTACCCCAACTGAGAGAAACTGCTAGTCAAAAACAAATTTTATTGACATTTAAAAAAATGGACAAATACATCATAATTACAAGTTTTCAGCTTCGGACTTAGGGCATTCCTACTTGGAATTGATGATATCGCCATTCAAAATAAAAATTAAATTTATTTCATCCCAATAACCATGTCATGTGATTCCTTATTGTAATAACCTCTCTGAGACAGCTCCAATGAGGTGACACATGATATGGTTTCTGTGAATGTTTTTTCTCGAATATTTTGAAAATTTAAACAAACTACATGCATAACTTTGTCTGAGTGCTATAGTGTTGTATGTCCCCTGAAGGGCATACAGCACTATAGCACATAGACGACAATAACGTGATTAACAAGTTTGCACCTTAATGGCATATCGAGCCTAAGTATCCTATTGGTCATGGCCTGACCACTGTTTGAATTTGCAAAATATTCTTTGATTTCCACTTTCCCCTACCCTAGGTGTATGAACCCTATTTACCCCGACTGACAGAAACTGCCAGTCAAAAACAAATTTTATTGAATTTATAATAATTGGAATAGATGATATCGCCATTCAAAATAAAAATTAATTTTTTTCATCACAAAAACCATGTCATATGATTCCTTATTGTAATAACCTCTCTGAGACTGCTCCAATGAGGTGACACATGATATTATTTCTGTGATTGTTTTTTTCGAATATTTTGGAAATTAAAACAAACTATGTGCAGAAATAGGTGACTCAAACCCCAACAAATAAATGGATCTATTATTAAAAAAATGTTCATTGAATAATGATCCTGGCATTTATCACTGCTTAAATACTAGATATCTTATACAGAGATCTAAGCCATCACGTGATTTCTATTTATAGATGGGCAAGTTGGCAATGGGCGAATTCGCAAAACCTTCTAAACCTAACCCTAACCTAACCCTAACCCTAACCACTAACCCTACCTTAACCCTTTGCACTTTAATGGCATATTGAGCCTAAGTATCCTATTGGTAATGGCCTGACCACTGCTTGAATTTGCAAAATACTCTTTGATTTCCACTTTTCCCTACCCTAGGTGTATGAACCCTGTTTACCCCAACTGATAGAAACTGCTGGTCAAAAACAAATTTTATTGACATTTAAAAAATGGATAAACACATCATAATTGCAAAGTTTTCAGCTTCGGACTTAGGGCATTACTACTTGGAATAGATGATATCGCCATTCAAAATAGAAATTAATTTTTTTCCATCATAAAAACCATGTCATGTGATTCCTTATTGTAATAACCTCTCTGAGACTGCTCCAATGAGGTGACACATGATATGGTTTCTGTGAATGTTTTTTTTCGAATATTTTGGAAATTAAAACAAATTACATGCATAACTTTGTCTGAGTGCTATAGTGTTGTAGGTCCCCTAAGGGACATACAGCACTATAGCACACAGGCGACGAAAACGTGATTGCGTGTCTGTACAACACAAATGCCTTGACAAAGAAACTTATTCTTGGAGTAATTCTGTAGTGGGCTGAAATGTTTTTGAGACCCCAGAAAAAATGTTTTCTCAAAAGCTATGCCCACTGATGAGAATCGAATTTCCCATCTTCATCCTTAAATGTCTGCGTTCTTTTAACATTAACTTTAAGGGCCTTAGAGACAAATTCAATGATGCAGATACTTTATGTTCTTCTGCATTTTCTTCTGAAAGCCTCAAAACTCCGGTCAGGAATTCCATCTCTTTCACATAATTTTTGATAACTGCGATACATAGTTGCGATATCAGACGAGCGATTATTTTCTTGCACAACAGACAATATTGCCAGTTCATCTTGCGACCACCTTTGACGTGCACCAACAGGATGGTGTCGTAACACTGTGTGCACGACTTCTTGCACTTCATCTGCATCATCCAACGCCACATGCTCAACTGCACAGTCATCGCTTGGAGTATGTTCTTTTTCATTTTGTTTTTGAACAGCAGTTTTAGGTGTTGATAGCTGTGTTTCTGGAATTATCAGTTTTACTCGGATCGATTCATGTAGTCTCCATATTTTGGGTTGACTTATCACACCTAGTAACTTGGTTGAAAGGATTTCCAACCCTTTCAAACGAAATTGTGAAATAGGTAGTTCAGAAACTAATTTCATCAATTTCCTGTAGTCAACATACCAGCCCTGACTCAAAAGTGCAACACATGAACAAAACAAAAGAACCTTCTCTTTTTTCGCCTCATTCCACTCCTCTAAACCTTTCAACTTTATAATAATGGATTTTACCCAGGGGAATTGCAAACCTGGCCTGTTCTGCAGCTTGCTTAATTTACTTTGATGAACAAAACCTTCACTCGCAAGAGTTTGCAAAATGACTTGAGTTAGTGCTTGGCAGGATGCATCATCTGATTGACTTTTGGAAGATAATTGCACTTTCCAAAGATGTAAACCATCCCAGTAAATAGCCTGGTTTCTCATCGAGTCATATGTTTTTATAACAGGCAGAAATTTTAGTCCCATTTCCCGAATCCCACTTTCTATGACATCTTTTACATTTTTTCTCTTAATTTCTAACATTGACAGCATTCTTCCTGTTGAGTGTCCATTTTTTACACACTTACTGTTTTCAATTACACGTGCAAACTGGATGGGTCCAATAATTCCAGTACACAAAGCCCACTCTGGTACTGAACTTGACTTGAGGTCTGCAAGAATTGAGTTGATTGACTTAAAAGGGTGAGACCAATTGAACAAGTCTGCCAACAGAATTTTCACACATCGCCTACCTAACACAACACTTGAAGCGTTTATATAGTCAGAAAAACCGAACAGAATAGATATCTCTCTCCTCATTTTTTCGGATTGGCACCAATTTGTCAACGGAGGTGGACTCTCCCCAAAGGAAGTCGATGTTGGTTCTTCAAGAGCCAAGAAGCCCAGCCATTCAGTTTTACACCTACTTGGACATAATGTTCCGGGCCCAAGATTTATGCTTAAAATGGTATTTATTTTAGAACGCAGTTTTCCCCACAGGTATTTTTCTAATGCCAACTCATACTGGAACGCTTCCCATGTGTCTACATAACCACCCAATCGCCTTCCTCTTCTGAACAAGTTCTCCAAATTATCTGCTAGGTAAAAACATATACCCTTTAGTATTGTCACAAGTCTTTCTTCACTCTCATCAAAGGGAACTAAAACAGGGGTGCTAGAAAGAAGATAATGCAACCTTTCTGGGCTAAAACATTTTTCAGGTTCGATTACATTCATTGGCATGTGTGGTGCAATTACAAATTCTAACCTGCACTGCAGTTTATTGATGCCGTTTGCATTATCCTTCATTACTGAAATATACTTCAATGCGTCTTTCTCAAGAGCTTTTAATGTCTGTGGATGGAACAACCCTGAATTCACTAGAGAGCCAGACACTGGATGTAATCTGGTGACAGGATCGATGTGTGGGGTGTCTCCATACAGTTGAACAAATCTTATCTGAGCTACATAGGTGCACACTTGTCGAAGATCTGGTGTTATATTCAACAGCCTCCCATCAAGGTTTGACTGAAAGTTGGCTGCTTCTATAAATGAGAGACAAGTTGAAAGTGTTCCTCTCTCTCCAACAATAGTTTCCAAGCCATGCCTTGCCCACAAAAACCCTAAATTGTTTAGGCCTTTTAGAGTGGCAGCAACATGTATAGTTTGATCTAAAACATGGGAAAGATCTATGTCATTTAGCTCACATAATCCTGCCTTTCGTTCACCGAATCTGAATAAAATTAGGTATGCAGCAAATCCATTTGGGCATTCCACGTCAACAATCGACTCAGTCAAAACCTCTAGAATATGACTTTGATCATCAGGGAGAAGATGCAACTTAAGCAATGATGATATTGGATTTTTCTTCAATGTATTTGTACACATTCCACGTTTTAATAGACCATAAATACGGTCTCTCCAAATATTTGTCAATTTTACAAAAACGTCAACACAAATAATTCTTATATCTTCTCGGCTTTCCACTTGCCCAGCTGGAAGTAAAGTTATATAGCACTCCCACCCATGATCATAGAACAACTGGAATCCCAGAATTTTCTTCAAAATATCAATTTTATTTCTGTATAAATGTAAATCCAAGTGCTTCTTTAGTATGGCATACATAGGTTTTGCATAATGCTTACCAGGCGTGAAAAAATTGATATATCTCACAGGAAACTTCACTGCACACAGCGACTTTAAGCCAAAAACAACACCGTCCGTATCATAGCAAATATCCAAGAAGTTTTCCTGCTCTTCAAACGTCATATTAGACGCTCTTAAACAAATATGTTCATCCCTCTGTAAAAACTCATCCAGTGTGTTATGAGATAGAACTGCATTTAGCAGATTATCTGTGTTTTCATTACCGGTCATTTCAACGCCATCTGTGTCTGCCATTTTGAACTGTAAGATAAATAAAATCTTGCTTTAATTATCATCCTAGGAATGGTTGCAGATTTTTAGATGGAAGTACACACATTACATGTGCACATCAAAACGTTTCACAGGTGATTAATCGGCGCTCAGAGATGCACCTTAGTTAGTCATGGATCAGGCCAGGTTCGTCGTGATTCAAGCCTGGTTTGGTCTGGTTCAGCATGGTTCAGACTGGTTCAGGGTAGTTCAGGCCTGGTTTGGGACTAGTTTGCCATGGTTCAGGCCTGGTTCAGCTTGGATCAGGGTGGTGCAGGCCTGGTTCAGGACTGGTTCCGCATGATTCAGGCCTGGTTCGGCATGGTTCAGGGTGGTTCAGGCCTGGTTCAGCATAGTTCAGGGGTGCGTCAGGCCTGGATCAGAGTGGTTCAGGCATGGTGGTTCAGGCCTGGTTCAGGCATGGAGTGGTTCAACATGGTGGTTCAGGCCTGGATCAGGCCTGATTCGGCATGGTTCAGGGTGGTTCACACCTGGATCAGAGTGGTTCAGGCCTGGTTCACCCCTGGATGACCTTGGTTCAGGGTGGTTCAAACCTTATTCATCTTGGTTCAGGGTGGTTCAGGCCTGGTTCACCTTGGTTCAGGGTGGTTCTGGGCTGGTTCAGACCTGGTTCACCATGGTTCATCCCTGGTTCAGGGTGGTTCAGGCCTGGTTCAGGCCTGGTTCACCTTGGTTCACTGTGGTTCACCCCTGGTTCAGGGTGGTTCAAACCTGGTTAAGCCCTGGTTCACCTTGGTTCAGGGTGGTTCACCCCTGGTTCTTCTTGGTTCAGGGTGGTTCAGGCCTGGTTCAGGTCTGTTCATCATGGTTCAGAGTGGTTCAGGCCTGGTTCACCCCTGGTTCACCTTGGTTTAGGGTTTAGGGTGGTTCAAATCTGGTTAAGGCCTGGTTCACCTTGGTTCAGGGTGGTTCACCCCTGGATCATCTTGGTTGAGGGTGGTTTAGGCCTGGTTCAGGCCTGGTTCAGGCCTGGTTCAGGGTGGTTCAGGCCTGGTTCACCTTGGTTCACCTTGGTTCAGGGTGGTTCACCCCTGGTTCTTCTTGGTTCAGGGTGGTTCAGGCCTGGTTCAGGTCTGTTCATCATGGTTCAGGGTGGTTCAGGCCTGGTTCAGCATAGTTCAGGGGTGGGTCAGGCCTGGATCAGAGTGGTTCAGGCATGGTGGTTCAGGCCTGGTTCAGGCATGGAGTGGTTCGACATGGTGGTTCAGGCCTGGATCAGGCCTGATTCGGCATGGTTCAGGGTGGTTCACACCTGGATCAGAGTGGTTCAGGCATGGTGTTCAGGCCTGGTTCAGCATAGTTCAGGGTGGTTCAGCCCTGGTTAAAAACTGATTCAGCATGGTTCAGGCTTCAGAGTGCTTCAGGCATGGTGGTTCAGACCTGGATCAAGCTGGTTTGGCGTGATTCAGGGTGGTTCAGGCCTGTTTCAACATAGTTCAAATTGGTTCAGCCCTGATTCAGTTCTGATTCAGCATGGTTCAGGCCTGGTTCAGCATGGATCAGGGTGGTTCAAGCTTTTATCAAGTGTGCATTCAAATATCCAACAGTAAACTGTTGAATATTTCAATAACTTGTATTTTATCCAATAGCTAGTCGGTAAATATTTAACTATTTAACTGCTAACTATTAAACAACAATAGGTGACAGCAGAACAAAGTTTCTATTTTGGTTAAGATTAGTGGTCTTCAGAAAGATGGAAAGATTGCAACATTTCAATTATTTTCCTGAATCTTCAATTTAATATTTCTGACCTGGGGAAAAAGCATCTTTATACTTAGGCCCCTGTAAATGCTGTATTTTGAAATACAATTTATCAACTTTTTATTTTCCTTAAATCAAACTACTTAAACACTTATATCCATAAAACAAATGCTTACTCACCTATTTTAGTCACGTTTCCCATCGAAATCAACAATGCAAATGGCGTCTAAAGCAACACCAGTCAGTTCCCAAAGAATCATGGGAAAGCTATGTAACAGATATCATTGAAAATATTCCATGATGTCATGCATATATAATTAGAAACGCCATTACAAGAATTCCTCTTTAGATTCTAAACAAAAACTATTTTAATAAACTAGAAAAGGCCTTCTTTATAAACATTTAACTATTTTTGTTTAAATTTCAAATTCAATTTCTTCAAAAAATAATGATTTTAGCAGGTATCACTGCTTCCATCCTGGAGGCATTATATAGATTTTTAAGCCATCACGTGATTTCTATATATAGATGGGCAAGTTGGCGATGGGCAAATTCGTAAAACCTCCTAACCCTAACCTAACCCTAACCCTAACCCTAACCCTAACCTAACCCTAACCCTAACCCCACTCTCAATCTGATCAATGGTCAATTTAGGAAAACCCTGTAGCAGCCCCACCAACGATCCCATTTATGATTCAATCCAACTATCAATCCCATTTTAGGGTCAATGTAGGAAATCCAAATAGCAACCTCACTGTGGACCCCATTCAAGGGTCAAGGGAGGAAATTGCAGTAGCAATGCAACTATCGATCCTATTTATGGGTCAAGGTAGGAAAACCAAGTGGCAACTTCACATCGATTGCATTCAAGAGTTGCAGTAGGAAAACCTAACCTAACCCACCTAACCTCACTCTAACCTAACTCTAACTCAACCCTAGCCCATGTCTTATAGGGAGATAATACTGTTGAACTTTATAACAATAAAAGTTAAACAAACTTTGATTTCAATCAAGTTGATAACTCTGAAATTATTTTTAATAGTCTGCTTGTTGGTCACCCATCCTTCATCAAACAAAACGATATCAGAAGTATGAATGTTCACCTTTGTGTCACGATGAGGCTTGCGGACTTTGCAACAGGGTGGTTTTAGGTGATTTCTAAAACTAAATTAAGGTGAACCAAGAAGGCCAATCACAATACCAATTTAATAAGTAATAACAATAACAATAACTTATTTACATTAAAAAATGATAGGGTTAGGTTAGGGTTAGAGTTAGGTTAGGTTAGGTTTAGGGTTACGTTTAGGTTTAAAACATAGATTACTACTTTATGTTTGAGCCGAGTCCTGGTGGGGTTTTACTAGAATTCCCGGTTGCACCAATTCTTGGGTGAATTGTTGGTGTATGAGTAGAATTAGGGGTTGGGATGGTACTGGGTTTTCTACTTGTGCTGATACTGAAAATAATACTTGGTGTTTGGGTTGGAGGCATAGTGGGTTTTTTCTGGTATTTCCTTTTGTAATTAAACCTGGATTTCTACCTAATGTTTCAGCGAGTCCATGATAGAGTATTACTGAGATTTTCTGTTGTTTCATATTGTGGGTAGTTGTGAGAAAATAAATTATTCAAAAAGTTAAGTGTGATTTCTTTATATAGTGCAGGGTGAGGTAAAGGGTTCATTCTAGCTTACCTAATTAACTGAACTTAATCATAGCCACGACCGAAACCCCCAAACGCCATTGATTAGCATAACTATGTAGCGATATCTGATGTGTGACATCAATTCTGTAAACCGATTGTCGCACAAGCTTTTCAACCAATGGCCGAATGTCAGAAGAGTGAAAAACAAACCAATGAAATTACTTCATCTCTGAAAATCAATGCCACATGTGGAATTTATCCATGAATTTATCAAATTTGAAGCAAATCAATCAGAAAAGATGGAGTTACCTGTTGCATTTTTTGTCTTTTGGAATGAACACTGTTTTTCTCTGGCAGACTCGTATGCTAATGAAAAAAAGCTGGATTGCGCTGAAAGTGGTTTTTTTGGAATGCCAAGTCTATCGTTTTACAATGAAGATCATGTTTATGAAATGGTAGATTTTTGTGTAGAAAATGATTGTTTGTTCACTTACTTTGGGGTTAATTACATCAAAGTGGATTTATTTTAGACTGAAAGTTGCCAATTATTTTGATTTGGTTTTAGCGATCAGCTGAAACCTTCCCCTGCAATTTTGCTGGCCTCAACGTGGCGCAGGGGTGAACATTCACAGTTATTGATTTTCTAAAATGCAGTTAATAACTGTGAATGGCCAACTAGCAAATACTACAGTAAGGGACTAATGGTTACCTTGTATCATATACCTTATCCCTTGTACCTTTCACCCATACACCTTTATACCATGTATATTATTACTTTGCACCTTATAACAATTCTCATCTATATATTGCACCTTTTCTATACCTTTGTACCTCGTACCCATACATCTTTATACCTTATTACAGTTTCCATCTCTGATTGGGTAACATGCTCGACAGTCTGAAGTCGGAATGATCAGGAGTAAACTTGTGTTGTGTTGCATGTTGGTGAATACCATTGGCAACTAGCAAATGATGAATGGCAATTGGCATAATGACAATTGACATGCCCCTACCATCTTCTATATTTTTAATTTAAAAGTTTGGAGTCTAGGGTCTTAGGCTAAGACTGGGGGTTTAACAGTTATAAACTTTAGGTTTAGAGTGGACGGCTGAAGTCTAAGACAGAAGATTTAGTGATAATGTTTGAAGTCTTAAATTTGAGTTTTAGTTTTGAGATTTAAGAGACTTCAAATAAAGCTTAAAGTTTAAGTTAAACTTGAGGCTCAGTTCTGAAGTTAAAATAAGGTTGGGGTTTTGTCAAACTTAACGTTAAAATGTTGAAACTTCAGTCTTCGTACTGATGTCCACAGGCCGAGGCCGGAAATTTAGTGCTTAGGTCTAAGGTACTATACTTGAGGCTTATCTCAAAGGCTTGAAATTAAGTTTCAGTTAATCTTGAGCTTTACTCTTGAGGTTCAGATTTTTTAGAACTGTTTAATAGTATGTGGATTGGGTGGTCGTTGTTATTTGTTACTGAGTACTCAATTGCCAGTTGTCAATATTTTTTGGTAAACAACCCATTCTACACATTCTTACGGGTCAAGTTAAAATATCTGTCTACTATCCAATTAGTCCTGTGCCTTTGATAGATTTTTCTTTACAAATTTGGAGAGATTAATGTTGAAATAAAACCATTTAACAATACGCAGATCTATCCAGGATCAGAACTAAAGTTATCTTATTGAAAGCCCACCCAGGCACTAACCTTCCTATCTAGTAAATATGATAAAGTCACTCTACCTAGACCTCATCTCAGGTTGCATATTTGGGAGTTACTGTTTTAGACAAATGATGATTCCGAAAAGAGACGACGAGAAACCTTTTTTTCAGTGCATTACATTTCTTAGCCTAAATTATCACTGCCCATTTCGTCAAGTTCTACACCACCTCTTTTTTATTGTTCTTAATCATTTTGGATAACCTGTTGTTGATAATTATATTTGCATTCATTAATGCCACCCGTGTGTTAGGCAGCTTTGAAAGATTGTTTGATGCTGTCTTAGTTGTTACTTTTGTGAGACACGGGCAGTTTAAACACAATAAGACCTCCTAAGATTTCTTTTTCTTATGTCCATGTTTGGGAAATCGAGCGATAGTCAGGTGGCAAATCATTCTCTTATATTTTACTTCTTGTGTCTTTGCACGTGAACCAAAATGGCACTTAATTTAACTGCTTAGAAACTAGCTCATCACTCAGTATATGGACATAGCTAGTCTTGAGGAAATGTTGAGTTTTATTAATTAATTTAAATTATTATACGTTAGCAAAAGCAAAGTTTCTGAATCCGAAAATATCCATATCAAGTGCCACGTCCGTTTGTTGTGCCAGTTCTTCCAACAAATACTGAATATTGAACTAATGAATTGATATTCTTTTCTTCTAATCAGGCTTGAGGTTTAGTAAGAATTAAATTAGACTTGAGGTTGAGTTGCAATTAGACTCACGGTTTGTGTTAGACTTGATGTTCAGTTGGAATTAGATTAGCTGAGGTGTAGTTTGAATATCACTCCAAAGTTTACAGCAGGCTTGAGGGTTAGTTGAACATATAATATCAGGATTTACATTATACCTGGGGTTTAGTTAAAATTAAACTTGTGGTTCACAATAGACTTGACTTGAGGTTTACTTGGAATTAGCTCAGGGTTACTTGATGCTTATTTAGAATTCGACTCAGAGACATCCTCAGAGTTAAGGTTCAGTTGGAGTTAGACTAAGGGTTTATTTTAAACTTGAGGTTTACTTGAAATTAAACTCTGGGCTTACTTAGAATTGAGGTTTAGTCTGAATTAGACTCGAGGGTTACGTTACACTTCAGGCTTGAGGTTTAGTAAGAATTAAATTAGACAGATTTTGCATGTAGAACTGTGATTATAACTAAGGTTACAGGCAATTGAACAGGTTTCAGTTTGTTGCACAGTTACGGTTAAAGTAGGTTACGGTTAGAAAAAAATTGTTTTACAAAATTGATCATGATCACGACGGCCATCATGATCAAGATGTCTGCCAAAAAGATACTAAAAAGATGAAAACAATTTAGATTTTCTAATTAATCAGAATGGCTGTGACTGCTTGGTGGTAGATGCATTTGTTTAATAGTATGTGGATTGGGTGGTCGTTGTTATTTGTTACTGAGTACTCAATTGCCAGTTGTCAATATTTTTTGGTAAACAACCCATTCTACACATAAGAGGGTCACGATCAAGCGAACAGGTTCGCTCTTAACCCCCAAACCATTAACTCACAACCTAAACCACAAACCTGAAACCTAAAACCCTAAAGCCTTTACCCTTAACCCCAAACCGTTAACTCTAAACCTAAACCACAAACCTATAACCTAAACCCTAAAACCTAAACCCTAACCCTTAACACCAAACCGTTAACTCTAAATCTAAACCACAAAGCTAAAACCCTAACTCTAATCCAAACTCTAACTCTACCCTACCCCTAATGCTAGCCCTAACCCTCTAACCCTAAATCTTAAACTCTACCTCCAATCCTCAACAAATCCTTTTTTTTCATTGAATTTCATTGGGCGACCAATCAAATTATAAATTGAAACTGCCAATGAAATTACATTTAATTTGCAAATATGTAACCTTTTACCCACACCATATCTAACAGTCATTTTATTTTTATTAGATAAGAGGTGGATCATGTCAACGGAGATACCAGCAGCGATTTATTTATTTAGGACTTCAAACTCTTTTTCAATAGCAAATTTGTTTGCCATTGAAAAAGAGTTTGATTCCACCGAAGGTTCAATATATGGCTATAGGTGCCTTGCTTTTTTTAACCACCATGAGGTTGAAGAAATGAATGATTTCTGTGAACACCTTTCACTTCCATATTCACTCTACAGGAACATGGGGGAGTTAACCACATGTCCACTGCCCAGCCCAATAGATATATAATCTGCTAGACAATTGTTTAATGTAAATATGTTTATGCTGTTATTACTTTTTTGATAATTGTTTAATGTAAATATGTTTATGTTGTGATTCCTTTTTGGATTGGTATCGTGATTGGCCACTTTGATTCACCTTGATTTTGGTTTGGCAATCAGCCAAACCTCACCCTTGCCATATCTGCTAGCCTCAACGTGGCACAAGGGTGAACATCCATACTTATAATCTCGTTTTGTTTGACGAAGGATGGATGGCCAATGAGCAGAATGTTTGAATTCGGTAACATAATTATATAGCTTATTGTTCAAATAAGCAGTGATTGTATAAGGTGGTTTGGCCTTGGAGCAATGGGTTTCTTTAAATAAGTGGCAATGGGACAAGAAGAAAGCGTAAGAAGCAAAGTATTCTGACTTGAAACGTTGGGTTTATTTAAAATTCCTAACCCTAACCACCTTACACTAACCCTAACCCTAGCTCATCCTGACCCTATTAGGTTTAGATATTAGGTATAAGATATTACATACGAGGTATTAGGTATTAGCTATGGGTTTAGGAATATTAGGACTGAAAGATTGTACCCAAACACTGTTTGCACAGGCAACATTTTGAAGCGTAACAGTAGTGTGAGTGTAGGGAGATGTGCTGTCCTCCCCTCCTTAACTAAAAAAAATCAAATGAGCCTCCTGATAAAGATTTAATGGGCTGAGACTGAGAATCGTGTAAACGACGACTACTTTCTGGTGAAGCATGTGCAGAGTGAATATTCCATGTGCAATTTATTTCATGCATAAACCATAACCATTACTCTAACCATAACCCTAAACCCACTTTAACCCTGTTGGTCTTAGCCTCAACTAACACTGAGTCTAGTTGAAAACTTCATAAATGAATTGATTTTTTTAGGCTAAGTCAGTTAGGTGAAAATGTTTGAGTCTTTGAGTTTAACTCTGAATCCCAGACTCTTTGTAAGTGTGTGTTATTTTTAAATGCTCTGACGTCATAAACGGGTGCCAATCAAACACTTCTGACGTCATTAACCAATAGCCAATCAAACGTTTATTCTTTTTTGTTTTGAAATCCACTTTGTGTTAGCAGAAAAAGCAGTGCAGAGTAAAGAGGAAGAAGATACCTCGAATTTATGTTGAAATATTATTCCTTTCATTACAAATACATTATTGTCGATGATGATTGTAAGACAGATGTTGTTCAGTTACGTCTTTGGAGGAGGTAATGCCTGTTTTTGCTGAGATACTTATATTTGTTTTGTATAATGGAATTTTGTTAAATATGTTAGATTGTTTGAGTACATTTGCTGGAATCCAATGCTGTACAAATTTTGTTTTTTTTACTTGAAAAAAAGATGTTGAAACAAAAAATGAGATTTTTTCTTTGCATTGTATTTTCACCTTGTAATTCTCAAATGCACCTACAACTAGAGCATTTTTAGATTGAGAGATTTCTTTTAGCAATAAGTTTGTATCAGCTACTATTCATTATTTACACAGATAATTTATTTCAAAAATAAATTTTTCTGGCATTTTCAATATTGTAAATTCCATAAAAATACTTAAAAAATATTATGACATTGAATTATCTTCAAAATTCCCAAAAAATCTTTCTCTAACAGAACGTAATAGAAAAGGATCCCAAGCCATGTACGATAAATAATCGTAAAACAGAGTAACTTACTTCCAATTAAATGGAAAATTATAAAGAAAAACACAATGTTTTGCATTGTAATTCATTGAATCCTTTTTTGAAAAACATGAGAGGCACATTTGTGAACAACAAAGTGAGATTACACAAACAAAAAATAATTGGTTTGTCAACATCATTTTTTCAAGTCAGAAAGAATGTACACAATTGCAATGCAGCAAGTGTACTGAACGAATCAGATATTTATATTTTCATGACTCTATCATGTATCATGAAAACAACTGACTCAATGAAACACATGAGTTACCTACTCACAAGACGTAATTCAACATCAGTCTTATAATCTTCAAAGGGAATAAGTCAAAAAGCAACCAGAGTTATCTCCCCTAACATGGTCCTGAGGACCATCTTCGTATTTCACCCCTATACCCTAACCCTAACCCTAACCCTAACCAAACCCTAACCTAACCCTAACCCTAACCCTAACACTAACCCTAACCCTACCTAACCCTAACCCTAACTCTAACCCTAACCCTAACCCTAACCTAACCCACCTAACCCTAACTCTAACCCTAACCCTACCCTAACCCTAACCCTAACCTCAGTCATTCACTGACACAGTTTACATCTAACTCAAGTTTACCAGCTCAGTCATTCATTGGTACAGTTTACATCTAACTCAAGTTTACCAACTCAGTAATTCATTGACACAATTTACATCTAAATCAAGATAACCAACTTAGTCATTCATTGGACCAACATATATCTACCTCAAGTTTACCAGCTCATTCATTCATTGGTACAGTTTACATCTAACTCAAGTTTACCAGCTCACTCATACATTGACACAGTTTACATCTAACCAAAGTTAACCAGCTCAGTCATTCATTGGTCCAATTTACATCTACGTAAAGTTTACCAGCTCAGTCATTCATTGGTACAGTTTACATCTAACCCAAGTTTACCAACTCAGTCATTCATTGACAAAGTTTACATCTGACTCAAGTTTACCAGATTAGTCATTCACTGGTACAGTTTACAGCTAGCTCACGTTTAACAACTCAGTCATTTATTGGTACAGTTTACATCTAACTCCAGTTTACCTACTCAGACATTCATTGACACAGTTTACATATAACTGGAGTTTACCAGCTGAGTCATTCATTGGTCCAATTTACATCTACGTCAAGTTTACCAGCTCAGTCATCCATTGCCACAGTTTACATCTAACTCAAGTTTACCAGCTCAGTCATTCATTGGTACAGTTTACATCTAACTCAAGTTTACCAGGTCAGTCATTCATTCGTACTGTTTATATCTAACTCAAGTTTAACCACTCAGTCATTCATTGGTATAGTTTACATCTAACTCAAGTTTACCAGCTCAGTCATTCATTGGTACAGTTTACACCTAACTCCAGTTTACCAACTCAGTCATTCACTGACACAGGTTACATCCAATTCAAGTTTACCAGCTTAGTCATTCATTGGTCCATTTTACATCTACGTCAAGTTTACCAGCTCAGTCAATCATTAGCACAGTTTACATGTAACTCAAGTTTACCAGCACAGTCATTCATTGGTACAGTTTGCATCTAACTCAAGTTTACCAATTCAGTCATTCATTAACACAGTTTACATCTAACTCAAGTTAACCAGCTTTGTCATTCATAGGCACAGATTACATCTAACTCAAGTTTACAAACTCAGTCATCCATTGGTACAGCTTATATCTAACTCAAGTTTACAAGCTCAGTTATTCATTGGTACAGTTTACATCCAACTCACATTTACCAGCTCAGTCATTCATTGGTACAGTTCACGGCTAACTCAAGTTTACCAGCTCAGTCATCCACTCACACAGTTTACATCAAACTCAAGTTTACAAACTCAGTCATTCATTGGTACAGCTTATATCTAACTCAAGTTTACCAGCTCAGTTATTCATTGGTACAGTTTACATCTAACTAAAGTTTACAATCTTTGTCATTCATTGGCACAGTTTACATCTAACTCTAGTTTACCAGTTCAGTCATTCACTGACACAATTTACATCTAACTCAAGTTAACCAGCTCAGTCATTCATTGACACAGTTTACATCTGATTCAAGTTTACCAACCCAGTCATTCATTGACTCAGTTTACATCTCAAGTTTACCAGCTCTGTCGTTCATTGGTACAATTTACATCTGATTCAAGTTTACCAACCCAGTCATTCATTGACACAGTTTACATCTAACTCAAGTTTACAAACTCAGTCATTCATTGGTACAGTTTACATCTAACTCAAGTTTACCACTCAGTCATTCACTGACATAGTTTAGATCTAACTCAAGTTTACCAGCTCAGTCATTCATTGGTACAGTTTAAATCTAACTCAAGTTTACCAACTCAGTCATTCATTGACACAATTTACATCTAAATCAAGATAACCAGCTTAGTCATTCAATGGACCAACATACATCTACCTCATGTTTTCCAGCTCACTCATTCATTGGTACAGTTTACATCTAACTGAAGTTCACCAGCTCACTCAACATTGACACAGTTTACATCTAACTGAAGTTAACCAGCTCAGTCATTCATTGGTCCAATTTACATCTACGTCAAGTTTACAAGCTCAGTCATTCATTGGCACAGTTTACATCTAACTCATGTTTACCAGCTCTGTCATTCATTCGTCCTGTTTACATCTAACTCAGGTTAACAAGCTCAGTCATTCATTGATACAGTTTACATCTAACTCAAGTTTACCAACTCGGTCATTCATTGACACAGTTTACATCTAACTCAAGGTTACCAGCTCAGTCATTCATTGGTACAGTTTACATCTAACTCAAGTTTACAAACTCAGTCATTCATTGGCACAGTATAGATCTAACTCAAGTTTACCAGCTCAGTCATTCATTGGTACAGTTCACATCTAACTCGCGTTTCCCAGCTCGGTCATTCATTGGTACAGTTCACAGCTAACTCAAGTTTACCAGCTCAGTCATCCACTCACACAGTTTACATCTAACTCAAGTTTACCAACCCAGCCATTCATTGACACAGTTTACATCTAACTCAAGTTTACAAACTCAGTCATTCGTTGGTACAGCTTATATCTAACTCAAGTTTACCAGCTCAGTTATTCATTGGTACAGTTTACATCTAACTGAAGTTTACAATCTCTGTCATTCATTGGCACAGTTTACATCTAACTCTAGTTTACCACTTCAGTCATTCACTGACACAATTTACATCTAACTCAAGGTAACCAGCTCAGTCATTCATTGACACAATTTACATCTAACTCAAGTTTACCATCTCAGTGATTCATTGACACAGTTTACATCTAACTCAATTTTACCAGCTTAGTCATTCATTGGTCCAACGTACATCTACGTCAAGTTTACAAACCCAGTCATTCATTGACATAGTTTACAACTAACTCAAGTTTACAAACTCAGTCATTCATTGGTACAGTTTTCATCTAACTCAAGTTTACCAGCTCAGTCATTCATAAGTACGGTTTACATCTAACTCAAGTTTACTAACCCAGTCATTGATTGACACAGTTTACATCTAACTCGAGTTTACCAGCTCATTCATTCATTACACACAGTTTATATCTAACTCAAGTTTACCAGCTCTGTCGTTCATTGGTACAGTATACATCTGATTCAAGTATACCAACCCAGTCATTCATTGACACAGTTTACATCTCAAGTTTACCAGTTCTGTCGTTCATTGGTACAATTTACATCTGATTCAAGTTTACCAGCCCAGTCATTCATTGACACAGTTTACATCTAACTCAAGTTTACAAACTCAGTCATTCATTGGTACAGTTTACATCTAACTCAAGTTTACCAACTCAGTCATTCACTGACAAAGTTCACATCTAACTCAAGTTTACCAGCTCAGTCATTCATTGGTACAGTTTACATCTAACTCAAGTTTACCAACTCAGTCATTCATTGACACAATTTACATCTAAATCAAGATAACCAGCTTAGTCATTCAATGGACCAACATACATCTACCTCAAGTTTTCCAGCTCAGTCATTCATTGGTACAGTTTACATCTAACTCAAGTTTACCAGCTCACTCAACATTGACACAGTTTACATCTAACTGAAGTTAACCAGCTCAGTCATTCATTGGTCCAATTTACATCTACGTCAAGTTTACAAACTCAGTCATTCATTGGCACAGTTTACATCTAACTCATGCTTACCAGCTCTGTCATTCATTCGTCCTGTTTACATCTAACTCAGGTTAACAAGCTCAGTCATTCATTGGCACAGTTTACATCTAACTGAAGTTTACAAACTCTGTCATTCATTGGCACAGTTTACATCTAACTCTAGTTTACCAGTTCAGTCTTTCACTGACCCAATTTACATCTAACTCAAGTTAACCAGCTCAGTCATTCATTGACACAGTTTACATCTAACTCAAGTTTACCATCTCAGTGATTCATTGACACAGTTTACATCTAACTCAAGTTTACCAGCTTATTCATTCATTGGTCCAACTTACATCTACGTCAATTTTACAAACCAAGTCATTCATTGATACAGTTTACAACTAACTCAAGTTTACAAACTCAGTCATTCATTGGTACAGTTTACATCTAACTCAAGTTTACCAGCTCAGTCATTCATTAGTACGGTTTACATCTAACTCAAGTTTATAAACTCAGTCACAGATTGACACAGTTTACATCTAACTCGAGTTTACCAGCTCAGTCATTCATTACACACAGTTTATATCTAACTCAAGTTTACCAGCTCTGTCGTTCATTGGTACAGTTTACATCTGATTCAAGTTTACCAACCCAGTCATTCCTTGACACAGTTTACATCTAACTCAAGTTTACAAACTCAGTCATTCATTGGTTCAGTTTACATCTAACTCAAGTTTACCAACTCAGTCATTCATTGACACAATTTACATATAAATCAAGATAACCAGCTTAGTCATTCAATGGACCAACATACATCTACCTCAAGTTTTCCAGCTCAGTCATTCATTGGTACAGTTTACATCTAACTCAAGTTTACCAGCTCACTCAACATTGACACAGTTTACATCTAACTGAAGTTAACCAGCTCAGTCATTCATTTGTCCAATTTACATCTACGTCAAGTTTACAAGCTCAGTCATTCATTGGCACAGTTTACATCTAACTCATGCTTACCAGCTCTGTCATTCATTCGTCCAGTTTAGATCTAACTCAGATTAACAAGCTCAGTCATTCATTGATACAGTTTACATCTAACTCAAGTTTACCAACTCGGTCATTCATTGACACAGTTTACATCTAACTCAAGCTTACCAGCTCAGTCATCCACTCACACAGTTTACATCTAACTCAAGTTTACCAACTCAGTCATTCATTGGCACAGTATAGATCTAACTCAAGTTTACCAGCTCAGTCATTCATTGGTACAGTTTACATCTAACTCGCGTTTCCCAGCTCAGTCATTCATTGGTACAGTTCACAGCTAACTCAAGTTTACCAGCTCAGTCATCCACTCACACAGTTTACATCTAACTCAAGTTTACCAACCCAGTCATTCATTGACACAGTTTACATCTAACTCAAGTTTACAAACTCAGTCATTCATTGGTACAGCTTATATCTAACTCAAGTTTACCAGCTCAGTTATTCATTGGTACAGTTTACATCTAACTGAAGTTTACAATCTCTGTCATTCATTGGCACAGTTTACATCTAACTCTAGTTTACCACTTCAGTCATTCACCGACACAATTTACATCTAACTCAAGTTTACCATCTCATTGATTCATTGACACAGTTTACATCTAACTCAATTTTACCAGCTTAGTCATTCATTGGTCCAACTTACATCTACGTCAAGTTTACAAACCCAGTCATTCATTGACACAGTTTACAACTAACTCAAGTTTACAAACTCAGTCATTCATTGGTACAGTTTTCATCTAACTCAAGTTTACCAGCTCAGTCATTCATAAGTACGGTTTACATCTAACTCAAGTTTACTAACCCAGTCATTGTTTGACACAGTTTACATCTAACTCGAGTTTACCAGCTCAGTCATTCATTACACACAGTTTATATCTAACTCAAGTTTACCAGCTCTTTCGTTCATTGGTACAGTGTACATCTGATTCAAGTTTACCAACCCAGTCATTCATTGACACAGTTTACATCTAACTCAAGTTTACAAACTCAGTCATTCATTGGTACAGTTTACATCTAACTCAAGTTTACCAACTCAGTCATTCACTGACACAGTTCACATCTAACTCAAGTTTACCAGCTCAGTCATTCATTGGTACAGTTTACATCTAACTCAAGTTTACCAACTCAGTCATTCATTGACACAATTTACATCTAAATCAAGATAACCAGCTTAGTCATTCAATGGACCAACATACATCTACCTCAAGTTTTCCAGCTCAGTCATTCATTGGTACAGTTTACATCTAACTCAAGTTTACCAGCTCACTCAACATTGACACAGTTTACATCTAACTGAAGTTAACCAGCTCAGTCATTCATTGGTCCAATTTACATCTACGTCAAGTTTACAAACTCAGTCATTCATTCGCACAGTTTACATCTAACTCATGTTTACCAGCTCTGTCATTCATTCGTCCTGTTTACATCTAACTCAGGTTAACAAGCTCAGTCATTCATTGGCACAGTTTACATCTAACTGAAGTTTACAAACTCTGTCATTCATTGGCACAGTTTACATCTAACTCTAGTTTACCAGTTCAGTCTTTCACTGACCCAATTTACATCTATCTCAAGTTAACCAGCTCAGTCATTCATTGACACAGTTTACATCTAACTCAAGTTTACCATCTCAGTGATTCATTGACACAGTTTACATCTAACTCAAGTTTACCAGCTTATTCATTCATTGGTCCAACTTACATCTACGTCAATTTTACAAACCCAGTCATTCATTGATACAGTTTACAACTAACTCAAGTTTACAAACTCAGTCATTCATTGGTACAGTTTACATCTAACTCAAGTTTACCAGCTCAGTCATTCATTAGTACGGTATACATCTAACTCAGGTTTATAAACTCAGTCATAGATTGACACAGTTTACATCTAACTCGAGTTTACCAGCTCAGTCATTCATTACACACAGTTTATATCTAACTCAAGTTTACCAGCTCTGTCGTTCATTGGTACAGTTTACATCTGATTCAAGTTTACCAACCCAGTCATTCATTGACACAGTTTACATCTCAAGTTTACCAGGTCTTTCGTTCATTGGTACAGTTTACATCTGATTCAACTTTACCAACCCAGTCATTCATTGACACAATTTACATCTAACTCAAGTTTACAAACTCAGTCATTCATTGGTACAGTTTACATCTAACTCAAGTTTACCACCTCAGTCATTCACTGACACAGTTTACATCTAACTCAAGTTTACCAGCTCTGTCATTCATTGGTACAGTTTACATCTAACTCAAGTTTACCAACTCAGTCATTCATTGACACAATTTACATCTAAATCAAGATAACCAGCTTAGTCATTCATTGGACCAACATACATCTACCTCAAATTTACCAGCTCAGTCATTCATTGGTACAATTTACATCTAACTCAAGTTTACCAGCTCACTCATACATTGACACAGTTTACATCTAACCTAAGTTAACCAGCTCAGTCATTCATTGGTCCAATTTACATCTACGTAAAGTTTACCAGCTCAGTCATTCATTGGTACAGTTTACATCTAACCCAAGTTTACCAACTCAGTCATTCATTGACAAAGTTTACGTCTGACTCAAGTTTACCAGCTCAGTCATTCATTACACAGAGTTTTTATCTAACTCAATTTTACCAGCTCTGTCGTTCATTGGTACAGTGTACATCTGATTCAAGTTTACCAACCCAGTCATTCATTGACACAGTTTACATCTCAAGTTTACCAGCTCTGTCATTCATTGGTACAATTTACATCTGATTCAAGTTTACCAACCCAGTCATTCATTGACACAGTTTACATCTAACTCAAGTTTACAAACTCAGTCATTGATTGGTACAGTTTACATCTAACTCAAGTTTACCAACTCAGTCATTCACTGACACAGTTTACATCTAACTCAAGTTTAGCAACTCAGTCATTCATTGACACAATTTACATCTAAATCAAGATAACCAGCTTAGTCATTCAATGGACCAACATACATCTACCTCAAGTTTTCCAGCTCAGTCATTCATTGGTGCAGTTTACATCTAACTCAAGTTTAACAGCTCACTCAACATTGACACAGTTTACATCTAACTGAAGTTAACCAGCTCAGTCATTCATTGGTCCAATTTACATCTACGTCAAGTTTACAAGCTCAGTCATTCATTGGCACAGTTTACATCTAACTCATGTTTACCAGCTCAGTCATTCATTGGTCCAATTTACATCTACGTCAAGTTTACCAGCTCAGTCATTCATTGGCACAGTTTACATCTAACTCAAGTTTACCACCTCAGTCATTCATTGGTACAGTTTACATCTAGCTCAAATTTACCAGCTCAGCCATTCATTGGCACAGTTTACATCTAACTCATGTTTACCAGCTCTGTCATTCATTCGTCCAGTTTACATCTAACTCAGGTTAACAAGCTCAGTCATTCATTGATACAGTTTACATCTAACTCAAGTTTACCAACTCAGGCATTCATTGACACAGTTTACATCTAACTCAAGGTTACCAGCTCAGTCATTCATTGGTACAGTTTACATCTAACTCAAGTTTACCAACTCAGTCATTCTTTGACACAGTTTACGTCTAACTCAAGTTTACCAGCTCAGTCATTCATTGGTACAGTTTACATCTAACCCAAGTTTACCAACTCAGTCATTCATTGACACAGTTTACGTCTGACTCAAATTTACCAGATTAGTCATTCACTGGTACAGTTTACAGCTAACTCACGTTTACCAACTCAGTCATTTATTGGTACAGTTTACATCTAACTCCAATTTACCAACTCAGACATTCATTGACACAGTTTACATATAACTGGAGTTTACCAGCTGAGTCATTCATTGGTCCAATTTACATCTATGTCAAGTTTACCAGCTCAGTCATCCATTGCCACAGTTTACATCTAACTCAAGTTTACCAGCTCAGTCATTCATTGGTACAGTTTGCATCTAACTCAAGTTTACCAGGTCAGTCATTCATTGGTACTGTTTATATCTAACTCAAGTTTAACCACTCAGTCATTCATTGGTATAGTTTACATCTAACTCAAGTTTACCAGCTCAGTCATTCATTGGTACAGTTTACATCTAACTCCAGTTTACCAACTCAGTCATTCATTGACACAGGTTACATCCAATTCAACTTTACCAGCTTAGTCATTCATTGGTCCAATTTACATCTACGTCAAGTTCACCAGCTCAGTCAATCATTAGCACAGTTTACATCTAACTCAAGTTTACCAGCTCAGTCATTCATTGGTACAGTTTACATCTAACTAAAGTTTACAATCTCTGTCATTCATTGGCACAGTATAGATCTAACTCAAGATTAGCAGCTCAGTCATTCATTGGTACAGTTTACATCTAACTCACGTTTACCAGCTCAGTCATTCATTGGTACAGTTCACAGCTAACTCAAGTTTACCTGCTCAGTCATCCACTCACACAGTTTACATCTAACTCAAGTTTACCAACCCAGTCATTCATTGACACAGTTTACATCTGACTCAAGTTTACAAACTCAGTCATTCAGTGGTACAGCTTATATCCAACTCAAGTTTACCAGCTCAGTTATTCATTGGTACAGTTTACATCTAACTGAAGTTTACAATCTCTGTCATTCATTGGCACAGTTTACATCTAACTCTAGTTTACCAGTTCAGTCATTCACTGACACAATTTACATCTAACTCAAGTTAACCAGCTCAGTCATTCATTGACACAGTTTACATCTAACTCAAGTTTACCATCTCAGTGATTCATTGACACAGTTTACATCTAACTCAATGTTACCAGCTTAGTCATTCATTGGTCCAACTTACATCTACGTCAAGTTTACAAACCCAGTCATTCATTGACACAGTTTACAACTAACTCAAGTTTACAATCTCAGTCATTCATTGGTACAGTTTTCATCTAACTCAAGTTTACCAGCCCAGTCATTCATAAGTACGGTTTACATCTAACTCAAGTTTACTAACCCAGTCATTGATTGACACAGTTTACATCTAACTCGAGTTTACCAGCTCAGCCATTCATTACACACAGTTTATATCTAACTCAAGTTTACCAGCTCTGTCGTTCATTGGTACAGTGTACATCTGATTCAAGTTTACCAACCCAGTCATTCATTGACACAGTTTACATCTCAAGTTTACCAGCTCTGTCGTTCATTGGTACAATGTACATCTGATTCAAGTTTACCAACCCAGTCATTCATTGACACAGTTTACATCTAACTCAAGTTTACAAACTCAGTCATTCATTGGTACAGTTTACATCTAACTCAAGTTTACCAACTCAGTCATTCACTGACACAGTTTACATCTAACTCAAGTTTACCAGCTCAGTCATTCATTGGTACAGTTTACATCTAACTCAAGTTTACCAACTCAGTCATTCATTGACACAATTTACATCTAAATCAAGATAACCAGCTTAGTCAATCAATGGACCAACATACATCTACCTCAAGTTTTCCAGCTCAGTCATTAATTGGTACAGTTTACATCTAACTCAAGTTTACCAGCTCACTCAACATTGACACAGTTTACATCTAACTGAAGTTAACCAGCTCAGTCATTCATTGGTCCAATTTACATCTACGTCAAGTTTACAAACTCAGTCATTCATTGGCACAGTTTACATCTAACTCATGTTTACCAGCTCTGTCATTCATTCGTCCAGTTTACATCTAACTCAGGTTAACAAGCTCAGTCATTCATTGATACAGTTTACATCTAACTCAAGTTTACCAACTCAGTCATTCATTGACACAGTTTACATCTAACTCAAGGTTACCAGCTCAGTCATTCATTGGTACAGTTTACATCTAACTCAAGTTTACCAACTCAGTCATTCTTTGACACAGTTTGCGTCTAACTCAAGTTTGCCAGCTTAGTCATTCATTGGTACAGTTTACAGCTAATTCAAGTTTACCAGCTCAGTCATTCATAGTGGTGCAGGGACGTCTCACCAAGGAAGATGGGAGCGACTACGCCGACGACGACACGGTTACTCTAGCCAATAATGAAATCATGCATCTATTCAGTAATATAAAATACATGTTATCTGGACAAGAGATAGAATTTGTGTTTCATCCCGATCAGGCCACCACGATGTTCGGACTCTTAACGTATCCTGATGATTTTTCGAAATCCAGAGGACTTAATCAGTTGTGGATGAAAGACAGTGTCGGCCCTGCTAGCGCCGGCGCCGCCGCGATATTCGACTACGTCGTCAAGACGTCCAGACCTAAAGGAACGTTTTTGTTCAGGATACCTTTGAAACACATCTTCAGATTCGCGGACGATTACAACAAGATCATGTACGGATTCAAACACAATCTGACGTTGATTCGAAAAGAAAACAACGACGCGATAGTGAGACTCCCTGCGACTGATGAGGGTAAGTTAACTCTACAGAAGATATCGTGGTTCGTTCCACACGAGGAGCCTTTGGTCGTGGAAAAACGCATCTCTACAAGATCATAGAATCCAAGAGTAAATTACCTGTGGGATTTAGAATGAGACAGTGGGAGACTTGAACAAATTGAATCTGAACACCAAAAAGGATGTTATATACCATGTATCAAACAATTCTGACTGGCGAAACTGAAGAAGATATTTAAAAATTAATCTCCATGTTAAAATGTTAATCTCCATGAGCCCAAATATTAACTAATGGAGTTTATTTGAAGAAACATGAACCAAACCCCTGTAAGGACCCCTGTTATAGCACCTTTTAGGGATCCCACAGGGAAGGTCAAGGTGTCCAAAAAATTATCCTTCTGTGCCACCCTACACTGCAGTTTGTTAAAATTCCTCCATTATAGGGGAATTTGGCAACTTTGTCACTTTTAGGGGTCATGTTCAGCCCCTTTCAGGGGTCCCACAGGGAAAGTCAAGGTGGCATTAAATTTGTCTCGTTCTGTGCCACCCTACACCATAGATTTGGTGGAAAAATTACTCCACTATAGGGGAACTTGGCAAGTTTGTCACATTTAGGGGTCAAGTTCAGCCCCTTTTAGGGGTCCCACAGGGAAGGTCATGGTGTCCAAAAATTTGTCTCGTTCTGTGCCACCCTACACCAAAGTTTGTTTGGCAAAATTCCTCCATTATAGGGGAATTTGACAAGTTTGTCACTTTTAGGGGTCATGTTCAGCTCCTTTTAGGGGTCCCACAGGGAAGGTCAAGGTGTCATTAAATTTGTCTCGTTCTGTGCCACCCTACACAACAGTTTGTATAGCAAAATTTCTCTGTTATAGGAGAATTTGTCAAGTTTGTCACTTTTAGGGGTCAAGTTCAGCACCTTTTAGGGGTCCCTCACAGAAGGTCAAGGTGTCCAAAAAATTGTCTCCTTCTGTGCCACCCTACACCAAAGTTTGTTTGGCAAAATTCCTCCATTATAGGGGAATTTGGCAAGCTTGTCACTTTTAGGGGTCAAGTTCAGCCCCTTTTAAGGGTCCCACACGGAAGGTCAAGGTGTCCAAAAAATTGTCTCCTTCTGTGCCACCATATACCAAAGTTTGTTTGGCAAAATTCCTCCATTATAGGGGAATTTGGCAAGTTTGTCACTTTTAGGGGTCAAGTTCAGCCCCTTTTAGGGATCCCACAGGGAAGGTCAAGGTGTAATTAAATTTGTCTCGTTCTGTGCCACCCTACACCGCAGTTTGTTTAGCAAAACTTCTCTATCGTAGGGGAATTTGTCAAGTTTGTCACTTTAGGGGTCCCACAGGGAAGGTCAAGGTGACATTAAATTTGTCTCCTTCCGTGCCACCATACACCAAAGTTTGTTTGGCAAAATTCCTCCATTATAGGGGAATTTGGCAAGTTTGTCACTTTTAGGGGTCAAGTTCAGCCCCTTTTAGGGGTCCCACAGGGAAGGTCAAGGTGTAATTAAATTTGTCTCTTTCTGTGCCACCTTACACTACAGTTTGTTTAGCAAAATTTCTCTATCATAGGGGAATTTGTCAAGTTTGTTACTTTTAGTGGTAAAGTTCAGCCCCTTTAGGGGTCCCACAGGGAAGGTCAAGGTGTCCAAAAATTGTCTCCTTCTGTGCCACCATACACCAAAGTTTGTTTGGCAAAATTCCTCCTTTATAGGGGAAATTGGCAAGTTTGTCACTTTTAGGGGTCATGTTCAGCCCCTTTTAGGGGTCCCACAGGGAAGATCAGGGTGTCATTAAATTTGACTCGTTCTGTGCCACCCTACACCACAGTTTGTTTAGCAAAATTTCTCTATTTTGGGGGAATTTGTCAAGTTTGTCACTTTTAGGGGTCAAGTTCGGCCCCTTTTGGGGGTCCCACAGGAAAGGTCAAGGTGTCTCTGAATTTGTCTCCTTCTGTGCCACCCTACACCAAAGTTTGTTTGGCAAAATTCCTCCATTATAGGGAAATTTGGAAAGTTTGTCACTTTTAGGGGTCATGTTCAGCCCCTTTTAGGGGCCCCACAGTGGAGGTCAAGGTGTCCAAAAAAATGTCTCCTTCTGTGCCACCCTACACCACAGTTTGTTTGGCAAAATTACTCCATTATAGGGGAATTTGTCAAGTTTGTCACTTTTAGGGGTCAAATTCAGCCCCTTTCAGGGATCCCACAGGAAAGGTCAAGGTGTTCAAAAAATTGTCTCCTTCTGTGCCACCCCACTCCACAGTTTGTTTGGCAAAATTACTCCATTATAGGGGAATTTGGCAAGTTTGTCACTTTTAAGGGGCAAGTTCAGCCCCTTTTAGGGGTCCCACAGGGAAGGTCAAGGTGTCATTAAATTTGTCTTGTTCTGTGCCAGCCTACACCATAGTTTGTTTGGGCAATTTTCCTTTTTTTCGAATGTCGAATAAGGAAAAACTAATAAGTAGGTAACTTCACAGTGCTGCGATAACTTAGGGTGAATAGAATACAACCTCCGTATGGAGTTTGTATTCTTAGCAGACAACCTCTGTTTTTTGCTGTTTACTAAATCGCTGTCATCTGAATCAGTGTTGGCAACTAATGACCGCTTCATCATTTTTTATTCGTCACAGGAGATCAAAATCACGTCTTTCAGTCTTGTTAACTCCAAAGCATGTGTGTCCCAAACTGTGAGCCCCCCGCCTATTTGTACTCTCTCTGAAAATCATTTTCTTATTCAGAAACAACATTCAGTGAATGTTTTCAAACCAAATTGTTTAACTTTTTCATATCAATTTTTCATTTGCCTGAATCTAACCAGTGGGGAAAAGCATGTGAAAGACTTTTTCGGTGATATTCCTTCCCTCTAACGTGTCAGTCAGCAGTGAGGTGGTCCCCAACAGGGAAAGTCTTATCCAGAACTGTCACTCCACTCAAAAAAAATTGACAGACGCCATAGATTTTTTACTCAGAGCGTCATTTCAGGTAACAGGATATATCACTAAATTTCCCCCCTCAAAAAATCAAATAATTTTTTCTCACTTTCCTTGGGGGAGGTCGGTGGTTTATACAACCACCGCCCGTGAACCACCAAAATACAACATACAAATAATTGAGAAAAAATCCAATTATTTGTCCTTGATTTTAGATTAAACACAAAAAAAATAATAACTAAAATATGAGACTAGCCACTTTTTAAAAAAGAATCAATGAATATGGTGAGGTGCCTTGTATAACGAAAGTTTGAGACAATGGCGTGTCTGAAAAGGAGTATTTTGTAATTCACCGCATCTGGAAACGGCATAACAGCAACTACCAAATATTAAGCTTTTGAGAAATAACTTAAAGACATCTCTTCCCTCGGACCGTCTTGCTTATTGGCACAGATTATTTTCTTGGGATAACAGCGTGATCATTGTTTTTTTCCCTTACACTTCCAATCTTGTGGTGGAAGTTCTATTTCGATAGATGTTTCAAGTTTCATGGATAACGATAAGAAAATTGTGGTTATGACCTCCGCCAAAGTGTATTTACAGTCATTTAGGGGAGTGCAAAAGGCGCCAGAAAATAATGCTATGAGTATTTCACGCGCCTTTTCCAAGTCTGTTATGTCAACGGAATAACAATGCCATAAATTAGGTTTCTGTGTACATATATTCCGCATTTTAAAAGTTTTTAGTTTCACTGTGGGTAAGAGATTATATGTTTATCAACCAAGCCTTCCATGGAGGCCTCTACCCCGTGACTGACACTATAGTATTTAACACACATTTTTTCCAGCACAAAAATGTTTTGAACAACCTACCCCAAGCGTGCCACTCTGGCGAAAAACATTTAACACTGGAAAATTTTCGGAGTGTAAAAATCTGAGAAAAATGTGTTTCAGGAAAAAAATTTCCTGGAGGCCAAATTTCTGTTCGTTGAAAAAAATGTAAAAATGTAGGGAGGGGGAGGAATGGTTCACACTTATATTTGAGTTGACAAGACTGCAGAGACGTGTTTTTTAGCTGCTCAGAGGTTTAAAAAATGAATAGCGATCCAAGAATGGATAAAGCAAATGATGTTAAAAGCATATACTACAGGCCAGACAGATGGAGTGAGGTGAGAAGACTTGTCAATGAGTTATATAAGTTGACAGAACCTAAAGATACATGTTCAATCTGTCAAAAAAAGGACATTGGAGTTGGGCTTGACCCAACAAAGGAGAATGTTTTTTTTTTGCTGTGTAAAAGGACATTATATGAATGAGTGCAGAAAACGGCAAATGCATAGGGGAATATAATAGGGAATAACATCACTCCAGAACAGGTAGAGAGTTCACTTGCCTCATTAACCAGAGGCTTCGGGTTTAATTCTATGCCACAGCTAAATAATACATCTGTGTTACCAAGTGTGGGGTTTAACTCACACCCAAAAGTTGAAAAAAACTGTGTTACAAGAATTTAATGACAGTGATGATACTTTATTGTACAAATTGGACATACCTACTGAATCAAAGATGGAGGTTGAAGAAGAAAATATATTTCCAGAGACAGAAACACCTCCAATGAAAGTATCAAGAAAACGAAAAGCCAAGAAGGACATTCAACCTAAAGTGGGAAAACTTGTCAACAAAGTGTGAACATTTTCTCTGAAAAAGTGACAATACATTTATGTAAAATTTCATGGAATAAAAATTTCGAAATGTGAAAATGGTGTTTAAATACTTTTTTTCATATCAGTGATATTCACCCCTTGGCTGAACCAAGGGGTGATTAACACTGATTACAAAATCACAAGTGAAACATTTCACCAACTACCATCCCAAAAGAGTGGCATCATTCCATGGAAGGTAGGTTTTAGTGCTGATGTCAGTCTACATGAGGAAAAATCCAGGTTTGTATATAATACATACTGCCTTCCAAAATATAGCATACAATTAGATGAATCAGAAAAAAAAGAACTTGCATGATAAAATACAACTGAATGAAAAGAATTCAGTTGTATTCCATCGTGCTGGTACAGTGCGAACTGAAGAATATCTCTTTTTAATTTTGTGGTTTGCCTTGAAAAAGGCCGTTTTTAATTTTTTAAAATAAACAAAATATGTTTATTTTGGCAAGATTATTCTTCCCATCAGCTCTTAGGACATCATTTCTTGTAATGACATGTTGTGGGTATCCGGCTCTGTCAATAGCATAGCAGGAACTATCTGTCATCAATCCTCTAAGAAATACCTCAAAAGCCCCCCGAACTTCATCCACAGCCAGTGTTGAGATTTTTCTTACACCGCCCCTTCTCGCCAACTCTCATACATTTTCCCTTGGAATGGCGGTGTGATCAATGTTCTGTTCCCTACAGTCACCCTCCTGTGCTGCGGTCTCTGCTTCAATGCTTATTTCATTTTCCATGGTTGACAATAAGAAAAATGACATCATGAGGTCACACAGTTGTATTTATAGTAATTCAAGGGAGGGAAAAGGCGCCAGAAATACTCATTATGAAAATGAGTATTTCTCGCGCCTTCTCCCTCAGACTGGTTGAGTTTAGGCGGGTTTTTTTTTACCGTTGGTTAATTTTTGGAAGAGAAACTCTAATAAAAAATAGACATTCTTTATTTTTATTGGGGGGAGTTCCCCCCTCCCCTCCCCCCCCCAAAAAAAAATTCATCCAATGGTTATGAGAGAGGGAAAAAAATCCTAATAGTATAAATTGAAAGCAAAACTTCTCATTTTGTCATTACACTGAAAAAAATGTCAGAATTTGCAACCATAAATTTCGAAGACTTGTAGGCAATGGATGCTGGGTGCTGGAAGTATTACGATACTACACCCAATGAGAAAATTACAAGAGATGTGGAGGTGCAGATGGAAGAGACAGAGCGGGGAAAAATTCTCACTCTGCTGGAGAAAATATTTGATAGTGTCGAGGAACTGAAAAACCCTCGAGCATCACCTCCAGGTCTCCAATTAGTCCCGGAGAAAATCACAGTTCCAGTGGGTTTTGAGATGTTGGAAGTCCCAAATCAGATCAAGAAACGGCCAGGGCGTAAAAGAAAAACTGTTACCAAACAAAAATGCGTAACAGTTAGGAAGCTAGAAGATAATGGTGAAGAGCCCTCGAAAACCCCGCACCCAATAGGGATGAGACTTGGAAATTTGGCGTGTGGTCAGGGACGGTATGGAAAAATATTGCCTGAATAAACATATTTTGTTTTAAATTATAAAAACGGCCTTTTTCAAGGCCAACTACAAAATTAAAAAGAGCTTTCTTGAATCACAATCACACAATTCAACAAAAAATAGGGTACCCTTCTTCCATTTCATTTTTTAAAAAAAATATCACCCACTGTAAAAAACGTTGAGTTAAAATAAAACTAGCTTTTTTTGCTGGTGAAATGGAAATATTTCTGCCAATACCATCCAATGAGTTGTCCCTCCCTCCCCAGATGTCAGATCTGGGAGGGAGAAACATCTCATTGGGTGGTGCTAGTAGAAATATTTCCATTACAAAAAGAAAAGCAAACTCAACCATTTTTCCCCCTCGCGCGATTAATTATCTTGAATCAAAAAATTTACCGCCAACTCAAAATCCAAATATTTTTCTGGAAGCGAAAATAACACTCCCCCTTACAACCAGGCTATCCAGTGTGGGAAGAAAAATAGGCCTCTGGCTCAAAACAAAATCGTATCTCAACACTTAGAGAGAGAGAGAATATATGTCACTTAGTTTATTAGTTTTTTTTAAATACAGAATTCCACATTAGAGAGAGAGAGATTCAAGTGTGGTGTGTAATTGCATTTTGTCCGTGTTATGTTCTTTTTTTTTTTGTAACACATGTATAATATATAAAATTCACACCCTTCCACCCAGGAGAGACAAATTGAGGGAAATTTTAAGCAGGTCTATTTTCACACTGCGATATTCCATCAGCTAACTACATTCAGAGTCCTGTGGGGATTTTATAATTTATAATGAAGAAATCATGAATTATTTCTCAGATAATTCTGACCACGGGAATGTTTGATCCCCTTACACCCGCAATCTTGTGGTGGAAATTCTATTTCGATAGATGTTTCAAGTTTCATCGATAACGATAAGAAAATTGTGGTTATGACCTCCGCCAAAGTGTATTTACAGTCATTTAGGGGAGTGCAAAAGGCGGCAGAAAATAATACAATGAGTATTTCACGCGCCTTTTCCCCATTGGTTAGCTTTAGGCAGATGAAATACTCATTGTATTTTTTTTCACCGCCTTTCCACACTAAGATGATCCAGAATGTCACTCTTTCCCTCCAAAAATAATTTGGAGGGAAAGAGTGACATTGTGTAGCAAAAACATCTTCACCAGTCGGGCGATGTATATTAGGTAGCAAGTTTAAAAAAAAAACAGAATATTTTGTCAGTATATAAAGTGTGTGGGAGACAAACCCCCTAAGCCTGTCAGTATAGTATTTAACACACATTTTTTGTCAGTATAAAATTTTTTTTGAACAACGTACCCCTTGACTGACACTATAGCGACCAGCATTTAACACTGAATTCTCCCTTCCCCAAGGCTGGCACTCTAGCGAAAAGCATTTAACACTGAATTCTCCATACCCCAATGTTGGCACTATGGCGAAAAAATTAACACAGTATTCTCCATAGGGAGGCTTGTCCCTCAAATGCTATTTTACCCGTGGCTGGCACTCCGGCGAAAAGCATTTAGCACTGAATTCCCCATACCCAAATACTGCCACTATAGGTACAAGCATTTAAGAGATACTTCTCTTTTCTTCACCATTCTATGGAGAGATTGATTAATAAGCAAAATCCACATATATGCCAGCATAAAGTAATTGGGAGGCTTACCCCAGGGGGTGGCACTATAGGGACAAGCATTTAACACTGATTTCCCCATACCCCAGAACTGGCACTATGGCAAAAAGCATTTATCACTGAATTCCCCACACCCCAATGTTGGCACTAGGGCGAAAAAATTAACACAGGATTGGATTCTCCACAGGGTGGCTTGTCCCTTAAATGCCATTTTATCCATGGCTGGCACTCCGGCGAAAAGCATTTAGCACTGAATTCCCCATACCCAAATACTGCCACTATAGGTACAAGCATTTAAGAGATACATGTACTTCTCTTTTTTTCACCATTCCATCCCATAAGTGAAAAAAGAGTTAAGAGATACTTCCCTTTTCCACTGTGGGTTAGAGATTGTATGATTATCAACCAATCCTTCCATACAGTAAAGTGTTATACAGTTTAAAGTATGAAGAGATTGATTAATAAGCAAAATCCACATATCCCAGATCCATTTACCCTTACACCTCGCGTTCATGTTCTGAACCTTCAGACCGAACTCATTTGTGAATTTAAGAGATACTTCTCTTTTTTTCACCATTCCATCCCATAAGTGAAAAAAGAGTTAAGAGATACTTCCCTTTTCCACTGTGGGTAAGAGATTGTATGATTATCAACCAATCCTTCCATACAGTAAAGTGTTATACGGTTTAAAGTATGAAGAGATTGATTAATAAACAGGCAAATACTTAGTAATTGGGAGGCCTCTACCTCGTGACTGACCCTATAGGGACCAGCATTTAACACTGAATTCCCCCTTCCCCAAGGGTGCCACAATAGGGACAAGCATTTAACACTGAAATCCCCATACCCCAATGGTGCCACTATAGGGACACATTTGACATAGGATTTTGTCCCTATAGTGGCATTTTTGTCCCTATAGTGGCATTTTTGGAGGCAGCAAAAAGGTTTTAAAATCTTTTTCCTACCTTCAAAAATGCCACTACAGGGACAAAAATGCCACTATAGGGACAAAACCCTATGGAGAATACTATGTTAAATTTGTCCCTATAGTGGCACCATTGGGGTATGGGGAATTCAGTGTTAAATGCTTGTCCCTATAGTGGCACCCCTCACTACTGTTACCCCACCAGCACGCTCATAACCCTTGTCTGTTGGAAGACACCGATAATATGATCCCAATTCATTTCTTAATGGTTACCCCACCAGCATGCTCATCACCCTTGTCTGTTGGAAGACACCAATGATTTGACCCCAATTGATTTCTTAATGGTTACCCCACCAGCATGCTCATCACCCTTGTCTGTTGGAAGACACCAATGATATGACCCCAACTGATTTCTTAATGGTTACCCCACCAGCATGCTCGTCACCCTTGACTGTTGGAAGACACCAATGATATGACCCCAATTGATTTCTTAATGGTTACCCCACCAGCATGCTCATCACCCTTGTCTGTTGGAAGACACCAATGATATGACCCCAGCTGATTTCTTAATGGTTACCCCACCAGCATGCTCGTCACCCTTGTCTGTTGGAAGACACCAATGATATGACCCCAATTGATTTCTTAATGGTTACCCCACCAGCATGCTCATCACCCTTGTCTGTTGGAAAACACCGATGATCTCAACCCCATTGATTTCTTAATGGTTACCCCACCAGCATGCTCGTCAACCTTGTGTGTTGGAAGACACCAATGATATGACCCCATTGATTTCTTAATGGTTACCCCACCAGCATACTCATCACCCTTGTCTGTTGGAAGACACCAATGATATGACCCCAATTGATTTCTTAATGGTTACCCCACCAGCATGCTCATCACCCTTGTCTGTTGGAAGACACCAATGATTTGACCCCAATTGATTTCTTAATGGTTACCCCACCAGCATACTCATCACCCTTGTCTGTTGGAAGACACCGATAATATGACCCCAATTGATTTCTTAATGGTTACCCCACCAGCATGCTCATCACCCTTGTCTGTTGGAAGACACCAATGATTTGACCCCAATTGATTTCTTAATGGTTACCCCACCAGCATGCTCATCACCCTTGTCTGTTGGAAGACACCAATGATATGACCCCAACTGATTTCTTAATGGTTACCCCACCAGCATGCTCGTCACCCTTGTCTGTTGGAAGACACCAATGATATGACCCCAATTGATTTCTTAATGGTTACCCCACCAGCATGCTCATCACCCTTGTCTGTTGGAAGACACCAATGATATGACCCCAACAGATTTCTTAATGGTTACCCCACCAGCATGCTCGTCACCCTTGTCTGTTGGAAGACACCAATGATATGACCCCAATTGATTTCTTAATGGTTACCCCACCAGCATGCTCATCACCCTTGTCTGTTGGAAGACACCGATGATCTCAACCCCATTGATTTCTTAATGGTTACCCCACCAGCACGCTCGTCAACCTTGTGTGTTGGAAGACACCAATGATATGACCCCATTGATTTCTTAATGGTTACCCCACCAGCATACTCATCACCCTTGTCTGTTGGAAGACATCGATGATCTCAACCCACTTGATTTCTTAATGGTTACCCCACCAGGATGCTCGTCACCCTTGTCTGTTGGAAGACACCAATGATTTGACCCCAATTGATTTCTTAATGGTTACCCCACCAGCATGCTCATCATCCTTGTCTGTTGGAAGACACCGATGATCTCAACCCCATTGATTTCTTAATGGTTACCCCACCAGCATGCTCGTCAACCTTGTCTGTTGGAAGACACCAATGATCTCAACCCCATTGATTTCTTTATGGTTACCCCACCAGCATGCTCGTCAACCTTGTGTGTTGGAAGACACCAATGATATGACCCCAATTGATTTCTTAAGGGTTACCCCACCAGCATGCTCATCACCCTTGTCTGTTGGGAGACACCAATGATATGACCCCAATTGATTTCTTAATGGTTAGCCCACCAGCATGCTCATCATCCTTGTATGTTGGAAGACACCGATGATCTCAACCCCATTGATTTCTTTATGGTTACCCCACCAGCATGCTCATCACCCTCGTCTGATAGAAGACACCAATGATATGACCCCAATTGATTTCTTAATGGTTAGCCCACCAGCATGCTCATCATCCTTGTCTGTTGGAAGACACCGATGATCTCAACCCCATTGATTTCTTTATGGTTACCCCACCAGCATGCTCGTCAGCCTTGTGTGTAGGAAGACACTGATGGTTTGGACCCAACTGATTTCTTCAAGCTGATTTTTCAAGGGAATAACCTTATAAAATAATTCCTGTTGTCTTGTCATTGGTGCCAGAAAATTACTAGCTCATAAAGCAGATTTCCAGATGGTTATAAGCCATTGTCAATACATCCCATACCGAAAATGCAAAAAATTCCTAAATTCTTGTAAAATCAGAGATAGCCACCAGGGTCATGTGACCCCAGCAAAGCGACCATGCATAGGCTATAGATAGCTATATGTAACTACCTGGTAAGTTTCAACAAAGTGTGATACAGGAGAAACCACTCATTACCATTCAAACCCACAATGGAAGTTCATACAGTGGAGCCTACTTAATTAGATATTGCTTAACTGAATAACCTTGTTAATTGAATATAATTTCCCAACACAAAACTATTTACCATACCTCCAGTACAAATTTGATCTGTTAATTGAATATGGGTTATAGAGTGCACTCCTGCTAATGCAATAAAAAAAATCTTGTAACCTGTCGAGAAATAACCATAACTCCCCAGTTTTCTTTTATTTACCTATTTGGCCTCAGTACATCCAATGCAGCCATTTAATCTATTATATCTTGTTTTTGACAAAGCTCATGTATCTCTGTCAAAAGAAAAAAAAACAGAATAAATGCCAAGTTTATCTCTAGAATAGAGGAAAGTGACACAATTGCTGTTAATTGTATAATATTCATTGGTAAAGTGGCCATTGAATTAACAGGGTCCCACTGTATAAGTAAAATTTGTCGACCAGGGAGGGCGGAATGGGTGGTCAGTATGAAGAGACAAATAATATAAATGACAACAAATATCATGCTAATAAATCATTTTATTGTCCATCATTGGTCTAATTTAATAACTTACGACATTTCCGACACATTTCAGATGACAATGACCAATTGCTCAGATATATGACAAAAATTAGTAAAAATTACAAAAGTTCGGTAAAATCGAAAATGGTCACCAGGGTCACATGACTCATGTGGCGTAGGAGAAATGGCAATGCACAAGCCATAGCTTATATAGAACTATCTGGTAAGTTGCAACTTGGTACTCCAAGTGGTTGACAAGATACTCGACATTACCTGTGTATACCCTAAATAGAGGAACATCACCACAAAATGTGTGGCACTGAGGAGTCTTGTTCTGGTGGCAGCGAAAGAGTTAAAGAAAAGTTTAATTAGCATCTATGGCTAGTTAACTCTAGAGAGGAATGATGTTATTTAAATATTCATACCTTTGTTGTCTATGCCAGGTGTAGTTCTGGGACGTTCCCACAGAAATAATGACCAGATTTCTGTTAATGCAAAACCAAGGAGTCCAAATATCAACCTTTGGACTTAACTTTAACAAACCTGAGCTTGAGACCTTCCCCTCCACTCCAGGATACCAAGTATCAATAGAATCTGAATGCTGGATCTGACAACAAACCTGAGCTTGAGCTCTTCCCTCCACTACAGGATGCCAAGTATCAATAGAATCTGAATGCTGGATCTGACAACAAACCTGAGCTTGAACTCTTCCCTCCACTACAGGATGCCAAGTATCAATAGAATCTGAATACTGGATCTGACAAAGCATATTTTTTTTAAAGATTATTCATCATATTACACTAAGTTAAAATGTGGGACCCCCAAAGGAGCCCAAATATGAATTCAGGGACTTAATTGGAACAAACGTAAAGCTGAGCCCGACTGTTGTATACCAAATATCATAACATTCTGAATGGTGTTTCTTCAGAAGATTTAAAAAAATTGTCCTCTTTTGCAATTAAAATTACAGCTTCTGACTGGTGGTTCAGGAGATAATTTTGAGAATATTAACAATTCAGGACTATGTCCCCCACCTCCATGGGAAACATGTAAATCGACTCAAGTGCTGAGAATATTACCAATTCAGCACGATGTTAAAATTTGTCCCTCCCCCACCTCCATGGGAAAAATGTAAATTGACCCAAGGACTGAGAATATTGCCAATTCAGCACTATGTTAAAATTTGCCCCTCCCCCACCTCCATGGGAAACATGTAAATTGACTCAAGGACTTCATTTGAACAAACTGAATCTGAACTCCAAAAAGGATGTTATATACCATGTATCAAACAATTCTGACAGGCGAAACTGAAGAAGATATTTAAAAATTAATCTCCATGTTAAAATGTTAATCTCCATGAGCCCAAATATTAACTAATGGAGTTTATTTGAAGAAACTTGAACCAAGCCACTGTAAGGATTCTGTATACCATATATCATAATATGTTGACTAGAATTTCTTGAGAAAAAGAGTTTTAAAGACTATTCCTCATATAGGACCAAATTTACTTATTTATGTGTGTTTAAGGTCACATAATAATGCCTGAACAATGGCGAATCATGACTGCAATATGGAGATAAAGTCAAGTTTAATCAATTCATTAGGCCAAGTTAAAATTCAGGATCTAACAGGAAGCTCAACTATTAACCTAGGGAGTTGGTTTGAACAAAATTAAATGTAACCTCCCTAAGGATGCTGCACATCAAATATCAAAAGATTCTGACTGGTGTGCCTAAAGGAGATTTAAAGATTATTCCTTCTATTGCTTTGGGCTAAAATTCGGGCCACCACAGGAAGCTCAAAAGTTAACTAATGGACTTGATTTGAACAAACTTGAACCTGCCCCTCATAACAATGATGTATACCAATTATTAAAAGATTCTGAACGGTGGTTCTAAAAACATTTTTAATGATTGTTTCCCATATTGTCCCTAAGTTAAAGTTTTGGCTCCTGTATTGAGCCCAAATATGAACAGTGGGGTTTAATTTTAACAAACTTGTATCTGAGCCCTCCATGGATGATGAATACCAAATATAAACAGTGGCGTTTAATTTTAACTAGTATCTGAGCCCTCCATGGATGATGTATACCAAATATGAACAATGGGACTTAATTTTAACAAATTAGCATCTGAGCCATCCATGGATGACATAAACCAAATATGAACAGTGGGACTTAATTTTAACAATCTAGCATCTGAGCCCTCCATGGATGACGTTAACCAAATATGAACAGTGGGGTTTAATTTTAACAAACTAGTATCTGAGCCCTCCATGGATAACAAATACCAAATATGAACAGTGGGGCTTAATTTTAACAAACTAGTATCTGAGCCCCCCCCCCCCCCCCCCCACCCCTCATGGATGACATAAACCAAATATGAACAATGGGACTTAATTTTAACAAACTAGCATCTGAGCCCTCCATGTATGATGTATACCAAATATAAACAGTGGGGTTTAATTTTAACTAGTATCTGAGCCCTCCATGGATGATGTATACCAAATATGAACAATGGGACTTAATTTTAACAAACTAGCATCTGAGCCCTCCATGTATGATGTATACCAAATATGAACAATGGGACTTAATTTTAACAAACTAGCATCTGAGCCATCCATGGATGACATAAACCAAATATGAACAATGGGACTTAATTTTAACAATTTAGTATCTGAGCCCTCCATGGATGACGTTAACCAAATATGAACAGTGGGGTTTAATTTTAACAAACTAGTATCTGAGCCCCCCTCACGGATGACATAAACCAAATGTATACCAAATATGAACAATGGGACTTAATGTATACCAAATATGAACAATGGGACTTAATTTTAACAAATTAGTATCTGAGCCCTCCATGGATGACGTAAACCAAATATGAACAGTGGGGCTTAATTTTAACAAACTAGTATCTGAGCCCTCCATGGATGATGTATACCAAATATGAACAATGGGACTTAATTTTAACAAATTAGTATCTGAGCCCTCCATGGATGATGTAAACCAAATATGAACAGTGGGACTTAATTTTAACAAACTTGTGTCGTAGCCCTCCATGGATGATGTATACCAAATATGAACAGTGGGGCTTAATTTTAACAAACTAGTATGTGAGCCTCCCCCTCATGGATGACGTAAACCAAATATGAACAGTGGGGCTTAATTTTAACAAACTAGTATCTGAGCCCTTCATGGATGATGTATACCAAATATGAACAATGGGACTTAATTTTAACAAATTAGCATCTGAGCCCTCCATGGATGACATAAACCAAATATGAACAGTGGGACTTAATTTTAACAAATTAGCATCTGAGCCCTCCATGGATGATGTATACCAAATATGAACAATGGGACTTAATTTTAACAAACTAGCATCTGAGCCCTCCATGGATGATGTATACCAAATATAAACAATGGGACTTAATTTTAACAAACTTGTATCTGAGCCCTCCATGGATGATGTATACCAAATATAAACAATGGGACTTAATTTCAACAAACTTGTATCTGAGCCCTCCATGGATGATGTATACCAAATATGAACAATGGGACTTAATTTTAACAAACTTGTATCTGAGCCCTCCATGTATGATGCATACCAAATATAAACAGTGGGGTTTAATTTTAACTAGTATCTGAGCCCTCCATGGATGATGTATACCAAATATGAACAATGGGACTTAATTTTAACAAATTAGTATCTGAGCCCTCCATGGATGATGTAAATCAAATATGAACAATGGGACTTAATTTTAACAAATTAGTATCTGAGCCCTCCATGGATGATGTAAATATGAACAGTGGGGCTTAATTTTAACACACTAGTATCTGAGCCCCCCCCCCCCCCCCCCCCCCCATGGATGACGTAAACCAAATATGAACAATGGGACTTAATTTTAACAAACTTGTATCTGAGCCCTCCATGGATGATGTATACCAAATATGAACAATGGGACTTAATTTTAACAAATTAGTATCTGAGCCCTCCATGAATGATGTAAACCAAATATGAACAGTGGGACTTAATTTTAACAAACTTGTATCGTAGCCCTCCATGGATGATGTATACAAAATATGAACAGTGGGGCTTAATTTTAACAAACTAGTATCTGAGCCTCCCCCTCATGGATGATGTAAACCAAATATGAACAGTGGGGCTTAATTTTAACAAACTAGTATCTGAGCCCTTCATGGATGATGTATACCAAATATGAACAATGGGACTTAATTTTAACAAATTAGCATCTGAGCCCTCTATGGATGACATAAACCAAATATGAACAGTGGGACTTAATTTTAACAAACTAGTATCTGAGCCCTTCATGGATGATGTATACCAAATATGAACAATGGGACTTAATTTTAACAAATTAGCATCTGAGCCCTCCATGGATGACGTAAACCAAATATGAACAGTGGGACTTAATTTTAACATTTAACAAACTAGCATCTGAGCCCTCCATAGATGATGCATACCAAATATGAACAGTGGGGCTTAATTTTACCAAACTAGTATCTAAGCCCCCCCCCCCCCCCCCCCCCCCCCCCCCCCCCCCCCCACTCCTCATGGATGACATAAACCAAATATGAACAGTGGGACTTAATTTTAACAAACTAGCATCTGAGCCCTCCATGGATGATGTACAGTACGTGGAGAGTGTATTATCACTAAATCACCCGCAGAGTGGAGATTCCACCCAAGCAATAATTGCGAATTTGTTGCAAAGCACAACCAGCACCAGCAATGCTTCAGCCAATGGACCTCTGGGTTAAACCCTGAGATCCATTGGCTGAAACATTGCTTGTGTTTTTTGTCGATATGAACATAATTTGAAAGTTATAGCTTGGGTGATAACCCCACTCTGCGGGTGATTTACTTACAATCCACTCTCCACGAACTGTATACCAAATGGGACTTAATTTTAACAAATTAGTATCTGAGCCCTCCATGGATGACGTTAATCAAATATGAACAGTGGGGCTTAATTTTAACAAACTAGTATCTAAGCCCTCCATGGATGACGTAAACCAAATATGAACAGTGGGGTTTAATTTTAACAAGTTAGTATCTGAGCCCTCCATGGATGATGTTAACCAAATATGAACAGTGGGGCTTAATTTTAATAAACTAATATCTAAGCCCTCCATGGATGATGTAAACCAAATATGAACAGTGGGATTTAACAAACTTGAATCTCACCCCCCTAAGGATGCTACACACCACATATCAAAACATTCCGACTGCTGGGTCTGAAGAAGAAGATTTTTTAAGAAAATTCCTCATTTCGAACTAAGTTACAATTCAAGCTCCCACAGTGAGCCCAAATATGGACCTAGGGGCATGGTTTGAACAAACTTGAATCTCACCCCTTCCTAAAGATGCAGCATACCAAATATCAAAACATTCCGACTGCTGGATCTGAAGAAGATTTTTAAAGTAAATTCCTCATTTTGAAGTTATAATTCGGGCTACCACAGTGAGCCCAAATATGAACCCAGGGACTTGGCTTGAACAAACTTGAATCTCACCCCCCTAAGCATGCTGCATACCCAATATCAAAAGGTTCTGTCTGCTGGATCTTGAGAAGAAGATTTTTAAAGAAATTTGCCTGAAATGCACTAAATTCAAATTAGGGCTCTATACTGATCCCAAATATGACCCCAGGGGGCTGATTTGAACAAACTTGAATCAGATCCACCCCACAATGTTGCATACCAAATATCAAAAGATTCTGCCTGCTGGATCTGGAGAAGAAGATTTTTTTAAGAAATTTGCCTGAAATGCACTAAGTTCGAATTCGGGCTTCTATACGGAGCCTAAATGTGAATCCAGAGGGGCCGATTTGAACAAACTTGAATCAGATCCACCCCACAATGTTGCATACCAACTATAAGATTCTGCCTGCTGGATCTGGAGAAGAAGATTTTTACAGAAATTCGCCTGAAATGCACTAAGTTCGAATTTGGGCTTCTATAGTGAGCCCAAATATGAATCCAGGGGGCCGATTTGAACAAACTTGAATCAGATCCACCCCATAATGCTGTATACCAAATATCAAATGATTCTGCCCACTGGTTCTGGAGAAGATTTTTTAATAATTTTTTTATAATTCATACTGTGCTATCAGAGTTATGCCCCATACAAAGCCCCCAAGGGACGTGGCCATTTCATTTGAACAAACGTGAATTTCCATATAGTAATGAACATCCACATAAAGTTTCGTGAAAATCGGACCAGTGGTTTCAGAGGAGAAGTCGTTTGAAAAATGTTCACGGCGACGACGGACGACAGACGATGGATGGCAAGTGATAAGTTGAGCTCCCTTTGGTGAGCTAAAAAATCAGGAGCAATTTTCTCCACCCCGTCCCTATGGGATACCATGTCAGAACAAGCAATCACCTCAAATTTAACTGAAATTGGATCAGCAGTTTTGGAGGAGCAGAACAAACACCATGTTGACAGGTGACGGATGCGGGAAGATAGTCGATGGGTAAAGACGATGGTCGGTGAGTGTTCATAAAAGCTCATCCTGACTTTCATCTGGGTGAGCGAAAAGCAGGTCTGTTTCAGAAAGTATTCTGAATTAGAGCTCTCAAGGACTGAAGCAATACCTGTAATAACTGTATACATCTATACTGAACTCTACATACTTCATTCTGAAATACTCTGAATTAGTTCCGAGAACTCTCAAGGTCTGATTCAATACCTGTAATAACTCTATGCATCTATACAGAACACTACGTACTTCATTCCTAAGATTAACAAAGTTAAAATAATAAAAGAAATCATGTCTGTTTCAGAGATACACTTGATAAAAAAATTATTGTTTATGAATACATCGAGAGAATGAAGAACACAACAAAGTATACTGTACAAATAAGAGACACACTGTACGATAAAAAGTCATTCAGGCGGGAGTGTTAGATGCTCCATATTGGTGTGTTATTCTTTAGTCATTCACGATGGAGTGTTTGATGGTCGAAGTGGTAATTTACTGCTTGATACTGGTGTGTTATTCTTGGAAGGCATTTTATTACTCTTTGTTCTCTTTCTAATATTAACAGATGATGACAAACCAGGCTTTAAAAAGTTTTCTTTACATTCTGATTCAGTCTGCAATGATAGAAAATGAATCTCTAGATAGGAGAGGCATATACAAACAATGATGATGACAAACCAGGCTTTAAAAAGTTTTCTTTACATTCTGATTCAGTCTGCAATGATAGAAAATGAATCTCTAGATAGGAGAGGCATATACAAACAATGATGATGACAAACCAGGCTTTAAAAAGTTTTCTTTACATTCTGATTCACTCTGCAATGATAGAAAATGAATCTCTAGATAGGAGAGGCATATACATACAATAAAAAACATCATTTTTTAAACTAAATATGATAAATTTGAAGTAATTTGTATATTTTTTATACTTGCCAATGGCTAAGACTTAGCTGGTGCAAACTCAATATTATCAAGGGCCAAACACAAATTTTGAACCCTCCCCCACCCCCAATCTCCAAAATTTGCCTATAAATAATACCAAAAGTCAAAAATCCTATCTGGCCCTCCATACTTTTACTATCTGCAGGAAGAGACTTGAATTGGCGCCAACCTCATTTTTGTCGACGAGCATACTATATAATAACTCAGCGGGGAGGTATGAGTGTCCACTCATAGGAGGGACATCCCCGTCTGGGCCATTGGTAAGGATAAAAATATACAAATTACTTTAAACTTGTCATATTTTTATACTAATAACCAAAGGCCTAGATTTAGCTGAATCATAAAAAGGCGGAGGGCCTAGGACTTAAGAATTAGCAGACCAAATACAGCTCCTAAGCTGGCATTCCAAGGTGAAATGGAGATTAAATTTAAAAAGAATTATATGTATGTCTCTCTATATACAATAGTATATATAATAGAGAAAACATATCATAATAAGTGGCCATATCCAAGTAATTCCATAATCTTAGCATGAATGATCATGCTAATTGGGTGTAACGAATCCCCAATTTTAAGGCTAGTCTGGATTAAGCCCGTTAAAATAGGATGGAGTATTCGAGAGTGAGAGACTAACCACCACAAACATATGCCATATATAAATAATAAACAAGCTATATCTAGGATCAGTAATAATATACAGACAAAACAGCTTCACTAATAGTTACACACACACTTATCAAGCTGGAAGAGATGAAGAAAAATCACCCCAACTCCCCTTTTTATCTTTTTGACAGAATATTCTTCAAAACAAAGAGGGAAGTGCTCTGGAATCAGTGAAAAGTGGTACCAAATAATCAATACATATTCGCTCAACAGGCACCCAATTATTAATTATTATTACTTATTGGTGCTTAATGCCATTTCAGTAGCTAATACTATCGTGGCGATCCCGGTTATTAACAGTGCACACTTCTAACATATACCAGAGTCGGAATACGGAGATAGGTCAAAAACCGGTGATATAACATGTACAACCATACACTTATCCAACTGAATCCCAATGGAAATGTCCAAAGAGTAAATATGCTTCTAAGGCAACCAACAAGTGACCCCGTTTAGGTGTATAATTAATTCCAATAATAAAACTCCAATTGAACCGTTCGAATCTACGGGAATGTGTAGGGTCTCTCATAGAAACAACAAGCGACCCCGTTTAGGTGTATAATTAATTCCAATAATAAAACTCCAATTGAACCGTTCTAATCTATGAGAATGTGTAGGGTCTCTCATAGAAACTTGGATTCAGAACATGGAATGAGCTATGAGCTAACAGACCTGTCACGGATCGTCCTCCAAATATTTCCTTGTTCCCTAGGTCCGTTACAACTAATGATTGTTCGGAGAAAGAATATACTACTCCGAATAATGATGCCAAAAATTGAAAACATATGCAGAGATGGCCAAGTGGAAGTTCCATAACTGATCCAAATAGCCCCAAAATTTTCATGAGCTCTTTATGCAGAGCAAGAATTTTATAGAATCTGTTCAATAATGCGTTTGTCTAATAAATATAATATTATGCATGCGAGCAAGAGAATCCCGCATGCACTCATCTGAATATAGTCTGTATCCACAGTATGACTGAGTTGATACAAGTGTAATAAGGAATCTGAATGAATAATACAACGTTATTATGCAGTTTAACTGAGTAATAAACTCATACATCGTAAGAAGGTCAGACCGCTCTGAGCGAAACTTTTCTGAGTGGACTAATTGTCACATTGGAGAATGTCACCCAGATAACCGACATGACAGCCATACAGGTACTTGAAGGCTAGCAATTTTATTGATAAGGAATCATATGCTTGTTTTTGACTAATAAACTAACAACCACAGGAAACATACCAACTAAATAGTGGATGTGCTTATGAGGTCGCCATTAGAACACAACCCAGCTGCCAATCGATGAAAAGCATGCATATATTTGAATGCCTTCTAGGCTTACAGGTTACTTGAATCACTCTTGTGTTAGTATCAAATAGTATAGGAACCGTAGGGTTCCCTCTCGTCTCACTGACTCTATAATGCCAATAAGGACGGAGGGGGATATGCACCATACAGACATAATATTCAATCCCTAAAGTGGAAATATAATCCACAACAATAGATTACATAGAAATGAAAAGGGAGACGAAAACAATGTTTCGACACCCGAACATAACAACCTAGATGAACTCCTTACGCTCGATCTGATATCAGGAAATATATTTCTGGAGAAGGAGTTAAGTATAGGCGTTTGACGAAACACTCAATAACCCTTTACCGAACGCAGACGATTTCAAAATTTATTATTTGAAATATCAGTTTTTAAATTTTTTTCAAAAAATTTCAACAAAACCATATCATGTGACCCCTCTTTGGAACGTGCTCCTTCCAAAGAGGGGTCACATGATATGGTTTTTGTTGAAATTTTTCTAAAAATATTTTTTCAGCTGCTGAATTTGCATATTACGTGGCCGGATGCTGACGATTCGTTGGGTAAAGGGTTAATCACACTAGGTACATAAGGCACCATCAATATGGCTCATATAACTAACACCAAAACCATAGCAGTAGGAAGAGAATAACCTCCTCTAACATAACGGTATCATGTCCAATAGGGCTTATCGCCTCATATAACTAACACCAAACCATAGCAGTAGGAAGAGAATAACCTCCTCTAACATAACGGTATCATGTCCAATTGGGCTTATCGCCTCATATAACTAACACCAAACCATAGCAGTAGGAAGAGAATAACCTCCTCTAACATAACGGTATCATGTCCAATAGGGCTTATCGCCTCATATAACTAACACCAAACCATAGCAGTAGGAAGAGAATAACCTCCTCTAACATAACGGTATCATGTCCAATAGGGCTTCTCGCCTCATATAACTAACACCAAACCATAGCAGTAGGAAGAGAATAACCTCCTCTAACATAACGGTATCATGTCTAATAGGGTTTTATTCCCAAAAGAGAGCGGTCAGAGGCTAGCTAACATAGCTTAGAAGCCTTCCTCTCCATGAAGACAGGTATCTCTGTTTAACTTGCGAACCTGAAACCTAACTAAATGGGGACTTACAACCATCGTCGCGCAAGTTAGGGACGAACTGCTATACTAACAGACGTAATTCCCAAAAGAGACAGTAGTCTCAAGGTAGCTACACAGTTAGGAGTCTACGTGAAGATATATCTGTGTCACTTGCGGAGTTTGAAAGCTCACTAAATGGAGACTTACAACGCTAGCCACTAATTTCGAAAAAAAGACCACTGCAACAGTACATAAGGATGTAATGGAGTCCACAATGGCATTAAATGTCTTGTCGCCAAGGAATACAAGACCGAGATGGAAAAGACATACTTATTCCCTCTAACGACTCTATTCCAAACGAGACAACTGTCTCAGCCTATCTATGCACTATCTGTCTGGCATCAGAACAACAAACAGGTGACTTGAAAAAACCTGGAGAATTTGATACTCGATGATCTCTATTGCTTTCATTGATTGGAAAGCCTCTCTTTTGAAAGGACCGCCAAAAGATTTGACCAACGTGGACATCTTTAAGTGGGGGCTTGCTTAGAATGATAGCAGTAGACCTTCGGAGACTACACTTCTCACCCACTGATCTTCCGTGATTTCTATGCAGTTTCTCGCAAAGTTTGCTAACCTTCTGCCAACTAGCAAGCAATAGAGGTCTTGTCCATCACTTGTATGACTTACGAGGCTTACGGGAGGAGAAACTGCGTCCTCCCCACAAAGAAACTTGGGCATCTGACCTTTCGCCTTCATCAGATCTATGCCCCTTTTCTGAGTCGCTATACTGATGACCACCGGTGTAAGAATAAGCAGGTTCCTTGAACCCTCGCGAGGAGTTCCCTTTAGATGACTTGAAGTAGAACGGCCTTGCTTACCCCGGTCTGCTGAAATGTGTTGTTGAGGCACCAACTTCAATAGCAGTGCACTGAAAGCTTTCTTTGTAGCCTATTCATAGACTAACGAAAGCTTGTCATCAAACACAGTATGTCCGGAGACCGGAGCGATACGGAGAGAGCTTTTCACCTTGTCATCTATAAGTGACGACGATGCAACGGCAGGATCCTGTCTGATCAACTCCAAATTTGCCACTGTCAGGGGGAGTTGTACGTGGCATACATGAGCGCTGCGCATGCACAGATAGCAAAAAAATGGAAGGCCAGATAGGACTTTTGATTTTTGGTGTTGAATGCAAATTTTGGGGAATGGGGATTTCAAAATTTCAGCTATGTCTGGGCCATTGGTTATTACAGTTAAAACTAGAAGTCCTGTCCCGAATTGTGCACTTATCTAGGCTTAATTGTGCGTAGGAATTGCACGCAATTGCCATATCGAATGGCATCCAAAGCACGGCAGGTTCTCCTGATTACTCATAGCAAATACAGGCAATGTTTCTGCCAATTGACCTCCGGGTTACGCGAAGGTCCATTGGCTGAAACATTGCTTGTGCACAGGCCATATGTACAGAATTTGATATCCTTGCTATGGTCATAACATGTAGATTAATGCGCAGATCGACGTGCTGCTATTTGTGCGCATTTCATGACAGGACTTCTAGTTTTCACTGTAGCATAAAGATACAAATTCTGAAGAAAAGAGTTAGGATTAGGGGTTAGGGGGTTGAGGTTAGGGTTAGAGGTTAGGTTAGGGCTAGGGGTTAGGGGGGGGGGGGTTAGAAGCGAATCTGCCCTCTTGATCCAATTGCAATTGATCCACTTATGTATCATTTGGTCACGTGATATAAAATTCACTTTTCTTGACCCATTTACCTGGTACCTAATACCCTGATACTAAAAACTAAAACCTAAAACCACTGCACATTGCACCCAATATGTAAAGCTCTATTATAAATTGGTAGAAGTGTTTATATGAATATACAAACCTTATTAACTTCACTAAGGGGGGGGGGTTGTTGTTATTGAAGTATGAAGCTCTAATATAGATATGTAGCAGTGTTAATATCAGTATACAAACCTTATTAACTTCACTAAGGGGGGGGGGGGGAAGGGGGAGGGGTGTTACTGAAGTATGAAACTAATATGGATATGTAGTGGTGTTAATATCGGTAAACAAACCATACTAACTTCAATTCAATGAGGTGAGGTGGGGGGGGGGGGGGGAGTTATCGAAGTCTGAAGCTCTGATATAGATTTAACTTCACTAAGGGGGTGATACTGAAGTATGAAACTAGTATCGATATGTAGCAGTGTTAATATCAGTATTCAAACCTTACTAACTTCACTAAGGGAAGGAGGGGGCATTTTGTCTCTTGAGTGCAACAAGGCTTTGCAATGCTAAAGCAGTATACAAACCTGATTAACTTCACTAAAGGGGGGGGGGGGGGGGGGGGGTAGTTACTAAAGTATGAAAATAATATAGATATGTAGTGGTATTAATATCAGGAAACAAACCATACTAACTTCAATAATGTGGGGGTGGGGGAATGTTATCAAAGTATGAAGCTCTAATATAGGTATTTAGTGGCGATAAAATATCAGTATACAATCCTTACTAACTTCACTAAGGTGGGGGGGGGGGGGGGGGATGTTGTTGAAGTATGAAGCTCTAATGCAGATATGTAGCAGAGTTAACATCAATATATAAAACTTACTAACTTCAACGGGGGCGGGGGGGGGGGGGGGGGGGGCGGGGAAATGGTGTTGAAGTATGAAGCGCTAATTTTGATATGCAGCAGTGTTAATATCACTATACAAACCTTATTAACTTCACTCAGGGAGGGGGATGTTGTTGAAGTATGAAACCCTAATATAGATATGTACCAGGGTTAATATAAATATACAAATCTTATTCACTTCACCAAGACATGTTGTTGGAGCATGCAGCCCCAATATATACACCTGGAACTTAATTAAACAACCCTGTTTTTTTCGCAGTGGTGTTAATAGAAACTGTCATTATTTATTTATTGGTATTTAAGGTGACATATTCTGCACAATGACTAATCATGACCATGACACTTTTATGGGTGGAGAAAGCCGGAGAGAACCACTGAGCAACAGTGAGCAACTGTCAGCTCCCCAACATACAAACTCACATACTAACTCAACACATGCAGGGTCAGCATTGGTTGAAGACAAGTGCACCATCGACGTGCAATACTGTCATTCATGTTTTTGATGGAAAAATGTTCTCTATGGGGCTGGAACGGCATTGATGAAACAATTACTGACAAAAAATGTAACTTGTGATTTCCTGAACACAATAGCAATGTCTGACAGTAGCGAGTGTATCCATCATGTGCCCGGATGACAGCATGAAGCCTCATCATAATGCTACCAGTGAGCCTTTTGATCCAGTCCAGAGGCAACTGCTGCCACACCTCATGCAATGCAGCTTCCAAAACGGTCAGATTCTGTACAAGCAGATCCCTTGCTTGCAAACGACATCCAAGAAAGTCCCAGATATGTTCTAAGGGATTCAAATCGGGTCTCATTGCAGGCCAAGGTATTGTTTGAATAGCGTTGTTCTAAAGGAATGCCCTTCACTGCATGGGAACAATGCGGCCTTGCATGGTCATCCATGAATACAGGGTGAGTAGCTAACAGGTGGTTGTCAAAATGAGGCACGACCACCGGACTGAGAATGTCCCGGATGTACTAATGACCATTGAGATTCCCACATACAGTCACCATATCAAGTTTACAATCATGAGAGAGGCATCCCCAGATCATTACTGATCCTCCACCAAAAAGAACAGAAGATCTGATGTTGCTGGGCACATATGCAGTATTTTTTGCCTCCACACTCTCATGCGACCATCTATAACGTGAAGCAGGAACCTACTCCTGTCTAACCAATGGACTGTCCTCCATGTCCTGAGATTCCAATGCTGTCGTGCCATACATCACTCCAAACATCGTCTTTGATGCTGATTGGACAGCGCTGGATGCTTGATGACCCTTCTGGACATCATACCCAGTACAATGTCTGTCCTCCATGTCCTGAGATTCCAATGCTGTCGTGCCATACATCACTCCAAACATCGTCTTTGATGCTGATCGGACAGCGTTGGATGCTTGATGACCCTTCTGGACATCATACCCAGTACAATGTCTGTCCTCCATGTCCTGAGATTCCAATGCTGTTGTGCCATACATCACTCCAAACATCGTCTTTGATGCTGATCAGACAGCGTTGGATGCTTGATGACCCTTCTGGACATCATACCCAGTACAATGTCTGTCTTCCATGTCCTGAGATTCCAATGCTGTCGTGCCATACATCATTCCAAACATCGTCTTTGATGCTGATCGGACAGCGTTGGATGCCTGATGACCCTTCTGGACATCATACCCAGTACTTTGAGACAGTTTCGGACAGTTTGTTGCACAAACGCCTGTTGGGGAGCCAAAGGCATTTCAAACCTCACTTGAATCCAAGGGTTCATGCCTAATGAGGCATGCCAGACTCCTATCTTCCCAAAGAGAGGTCTTTTGGGGTTATCCAGGAGTTGGTGGGTCCTTAACATTGTTGGTTTGTTGATGTTTTTGGTCAAGTCTGCTGATGATTGAATGTCTATAGCCAAGTTGCCTTCCAATAGCTTTGAATGACATGTCTGCAACGATTTGACACCTTAGTGCCTCTGACAGTCTCCTCCTTGCCATGTAAACACTTTTTGATAAAAGAAGTGACAACTTTTCTTGTTTTATACCCAGATATTGCAAGAGGATGATAGTGTTTTTTGTGACATTCGTGGGTAGAATGCTTCATATGGACAAGGGGATGTGTTTGGGGTATGCTATCAACCAGAAACATCATGGTTCACAAGATGAAATATACTGCAAGACATCTCAATCATTAACTGGTAGAGTGCTGGAAGCCCATATTCGGGCTTTAATCCAATCCATGGTGACCCCAAATAAAGGCTTTGTATTCGATGGACATGGTTCATATTATCTTTTACATGAAATTATTTAGTCTGCAAGGATTTGCCTTGTTACAATTTAAGGGAGAGTGCCCACAAGCACTCTCCCTTAAATTGTAACAAGGCAAAGGCCAGTGTACAAATTCTGATGACCAAAAATAACTTAGCACTCTACCAGTTAAAGCATAATAAAGAGTAACAGCAACTTCACTGTTATGAAACATTTGAGGGGATGCTTAAATATACAAACCTTATTAACTTCACTAAGAGAAGTGAAGCCCTAATATAATATTGTAGCACAGTTGATATAAATATACAAACCTCACTAACTTCAACAAGAGCTGGACTGTCGTGCATATCCCCACGTGGTGTACCGCCTAGTGTGGGTATACCTATGACCAAATATTATAGAAAACAAGTTCCATAATAATTTACTTACGTTATGAAAGTTATGAATATTCTCAGACAGACTCACACACATATGGATGGACTGATGAATGGATGAACAGATGGACGGACGCATGTAATCCAGTATACCCCCATTATCTTCGAAAGTGGGGGAATAATAAGAGGGGATGTTGTAGTAGTATGACGCCCTAATATAGATATGCAGGTATCACAGAACTAAATATTTTCCCATAGGCGACCAATATAACGTTCAGGCAAAAAAAATATGATTGTATCACTAAATTTAACTTTGGCATTCGAATATGTTTGTCAAGCATAGTAGTGCTCAAACAACTATGGAATTTCAAAGTCGACACCCCAAAGTCGAGTCGACGTCGGCTAATCGGCAAGCCAGATTAACTTTGGAATTCGCACTTGTAACCGGGCAACAACACTGCATTACACGAAAAGAAAGACTCTATTTTTTAGTTCCTAACAGGCTACCCCCTGCTTCGTTACAGGGACAAACCATGATCTATGAGTCGTGGTAAAACAAACGTGTCAAACACATAAACCTCCACAGTTTAGTGTAGAGCTGTTCGGTCCACAGAAAAAGTAGTTGGTACTCGGCGCTGTCAAAGTACAGAAAATGGAACTGTGTAATTTTGGAAAAGATCAAAAATGTTGGTTCTGGTACATGCGGGTTACCACATAAACAAAAGAGGGAAAAAACGAATGTCGACATGGAACGCAGTGCAGTGAGAAAGTACTTTATTAGGGAGAATAATAAACATTCAACTTGCAAAGTATGCAACAAAAAAATTGCATTGATGTATGGCAACACCTCAAATCTGCCCTCCCCCCCACCTCCACCCCCAACTTCAATGATTCATAAAGAATTAAACAACTCGGACTTGGCAAAACGAATAACACAATTGACAAGCATTAAATACTTGCTACACACTCAAGTCATAATAATTTTTCAAAACAACTTCACAAGTGTTGAAGATCTTTCAAACTATCCCGGAATGAAAAGAAAAATTTAAGATTGAGGACGTTTTATGAAAATGCCATGGATTTGATGGGGAAGAAAAAGATGGGGCCAGTCCAGGGGGCCAATTAAGAAATTTGGGAGTGAAATGGCAGAAATCAGGAGTCAAATTTCAAGTGATTTTTATTTTAAGACAGACACAAGATTTATTTTTGTTGTCTGAAAAAGAATAAATTAAGCCACAGTTAAGTGATTGAGCAGGGGACGTTTTAAGGCTGGAACCCCAAACCAGCAATCCACCAGAGATACTGCAATACTGGCATCACATGTGGTAGAAAGGTTTGTTTTGGTATTGTTGCTTGTCTTCTTAACAACACTGCAATGGTGACCAGCATGACCTTAAAAGATTCAATGACCAAAACTCAATAAACAAGAGGCCCCAAGGGGCCTGAGGGCGCTCACCTGACATGGTAGCCTAAATATCAACCCAGAGAATTGATTTCAACAGGTACCATCTGCTCCTCCTCAGAAAAGCTTATACCAAATATCCAAAGATTCTGATCAGTGGATCTAAAAAAAAAAGATTTTTAAAGAATATTCCTCATATTGAACTAAGTTATAATTCAGGCTCCCACAGGGAGCCCATATATGAACTCAGGGACTTGGCTTGAACAAACTTGAATCTCACCCCCCTAAGCATGGTGCATACCCAATATCAAAAGATTCTGCCTGCTGGATCTTAAGAAGAAGATTTTCAAAGAAATTTGCCCGAAATACACTAAGTTCAAATTTGGGCTCCTATACTGAGCCCAAATATATACCCAGGGGGCCGATTTGAACAAACTTGAATCAGATCCACCCCACAATGTTGCATACTAAATATCAAAAGATTCTGCCTGCTGAATCTGGAGAAGAAGATTTTTTAAGAAATTTGCCTGAAATGCACTAAGTTCGAATTTGGGCTTCTATAGTGAACCCAAATATGAATCCAGGGGGCCGATTTGAACAAACTTGAATCAAATCCACCCCACAATGTAGCATACCAAATATGAAAAGATTATGCCTGCTGGATCTGGAGAAGATTTTTGAAGAAATTTGCCTGAAATGCACTAAGTTCGAATTCGAGCTTCTATAGTGAGCCCAAATATGAATCTAGGGAGCCGATTTGAACAAACTTGAATCAGATCCACCCCACAATGTTGCATACCAAATATGAAAAGATTATGCCTGCTGGATCTGGAGAAGATTTTTGAAGAAATTTGTCTGAAATGCACTAAGTTCGAATTCGAGCTTCTATAGAGAGCCCAAATATGAATCTAGGGAGCCGATTTGAACAAATTTGAATCAGATCCACCCCACAATGTTGCATACCAAATATGAAAAGATTCTGCCTGCTGGATCTGGAGAAGAAGATTTTTGAAGAAATTTGCCTGAAATGCACTAAGTTCGAATTCGGGCTTCTATAGTGAGCCCATATATGAACTCAGGGACTTGGCTTTAACGAACTTGAATCTCACCCCCCTAAGGATGCTGCCCACCAAATATCAAAACATTCCGTCTGCTGGATCTGAAGAAGAAGATTTTTAAAGAAAATTCCTCAATGTTGCATACCAAATATCAAAAGATTCTGCCTGCTGGATCTTAAGAAGATTTTCAAAGAAATTTGCCTGAAATGCACTAAGTTCAAATTTGGGCTCCTATACTGAGCCCAAACATAAACCAAGGGGGCCGATTTGAACAAACTTGAATCAGATCCACCCCACAATGTTGCATACCAAATATGAAAAGATTCTGCCTGCTGGATCTGGATAAGAAGATTTTTGAAGAAATTTGTCTGAAATGCACTAAGTTCGAATTTGGGCTTCTATAGTGAACCCAAATATGAATCTAGGGAGCCGATTTGAACAAATTTGAATCAGATCCACCCCACAATGTTGCATACCAAATATCAAAAGATTCTGCCAGCTGGATCTGGAGAAGAAGATTTTTGAAGAAATTTGCCAGAAATGCACTAAGTTCGAATTCGAGCTTCTATAGTGAGCCCAAATATAAATCTAGGGAGCCGATTTGAACAAACTTGAATCAGATCCACCCAACAATGTTGCATACCAAATATGAGAAGATTCTGCCTGCTGGATCTGGAGAAGAAGATTTTTGAAGAAATTTGCCTGAAATGCACTAAGTTCGAATTCGAGCTTCTTTTGTGAGCCCAAACATGAACCTAGGGAGCCGATTTGAACAAATTTGAATCAGATCCACCCCACAATGTTGCATTCCAAATATCAAAAGATTCTGCCTGCTGGATCTGGAGAAGAAGATTTTTGAAGAAATTTGTCTGAAATGCACTAAGTTCAAAATCGGGCACCTATACTGAGCCCAAATATGAACCCAGGGGGGGGGGGGGGGGGGGGGGGGCGATTTGAACAAACTTGAATCAGATCTACCCTACAATGTTGCATACCAAATATCAAAAGATTCTGCCTGCTGGATCTGGAGAAAAAGATTTTTTAATTTTTTTCCCATTGCCTACAGTGTTAAAAAGTGCTGACTCAGCACTTTTTCAAAGTCCTGAAAAAAGTACCTTGTAATCAAACTGATAGAGATTTTTTTTAACCATTGTATTCTACTGGATAAAAGTAAGCTTTACACAAAATAAGAATTCTCTGTGCCGTGTAGTTTTGGAGATATGGCAGTTTTAAGGTTTTTCCTATTTTTAGCTCCCGAGGTTCCCACGGGGCAATGAGAAATTTTCTTTTGCATCAATCAACTACTTATGACCAATTATCATCTCATATCAAATTTGGTTCAAATCGACTTCACGGTTCAGAAAATAGAAATTTTAGGCGTGGCCAAAATTTTTGCCCCTCCCATAACGAAGGCAAATACTGCCCGACAAACCTCTCTTGAACAAACTTGATTCTAAACCTCAAAAGGACTCTGTATACCACATATCAAGTCTCTGCTACTGGTGGTTCATTAGAAGAAGATTTTCAAAAAATTTGGCCATTTTTTCCCCACACCTCTGCTCAATATGAGCCGAAACCTAATTTGGATAAAAATCAAAATGCCCCTATATAACCACTACTTACATGAAATTTAATTAAAATGTTGCCAGTGGTTTAGGAGAAAGTGGCTCAAACACCACCTTCACGCAGGACGATGAATGATAAGAAAAGCTCACCCTGACTTTCAGTCAGGTGAGCTAAAAATTGAAAAGGTTTATGATATCAAAGTCTGAGATCACTTAAATTATTTAAAATCAGCCATGGAACGAAGCAAATTAAATTTGGTGAGACACTTGGGGCATCACGTAAGGTGTAAGCACTATCAGCAATTTCCATTGTATGAAAAAAGTTGAGCTCTTTGACCCCAGTTTTCTGGCACGTACTGTCAACCAAAGTTTGACATTTAATTCAAAATAACTCTTTCAACACTGAGACCAAATACTATTTTCTGTAGCAGTGTTAATATCAGTATACAAACCTTAGTACCTTCACTATAGGTGGGGGGGGGGGGGGGGGTGGGGGGGGGGTGTAGTTGAAGTACAAAGGCCTAATATAGAAATATAGTAGTGTTATTGTCAATCTACAAACCTTACTAACTTCACTAATACCAGATGTTGTTGAAGTGTATGAATTATCACTTCCTGCATCACTATTATTATCCTCCTGGAATATAACAAGAATATCTCTTTTAACATGTGTAGTATGTAATATAACGATATCATCTCCACTGACATTCATAGTATGTAATACAACAACAACAACAACTCTATTAACATCTACAGTCTGTAATATAACAATATCATCTCCACTGATATTCATAGTATGTAATACAACAACAACAACAACTCTATTTCCATCTACAGTATGTAATATAACAATATCATCTCCACTGATATTCATAGTATGTAATACAACAACAACAACAACTCTATTAACATCTACAGTCTGTAATATAACGATATCATCTCCACTGATATTCATAGTATGTAATACAACAACTCTATTAACATCTACAGTATGTAATATAATACCATTAGGCTTTTCCCTCTGGAAAAGACTCTTGTTATTCTACGATTTTTTTTTTTTTTTTTACAGATTATTATTATTACTTTTTTTTTTTTTTTCCCCCCCCACTCATTTTGTCCGTACGATTCAGAAGCCATTTTCGAGCTTTCACAAAATTTTGTACACTCATAGACTGTCACAAAATCTAATGAAAGTGTCAATGACACAGTAGCTCAACTTGTTTAAGACATGTACATGTATAGTATGTGACACAGCAATGACAAACATCTAGGTAATGACCTGATAACAAAGGTACATATAAAGTATTGTAACGGTCTGTACATAAATACTGACCATTGCCTGTAACAAATGTATAGGTAAAGTATTGTAAAGGTGGGTGACAGTTAGATGTTAAACTAGAAAAGAAATCTTGGAGTCCTAGAGTGGGTCTGACTAAACCCCAAAATATTTGTTTTCATAGCACAGTGATAACAAAGGCACCCCAAAACACTCGTTCCTGTCACAAGTTGATAACAAAGGTACCCCAAGAAGTTTCGTGAAGATCAGTTCATAAATTCAGACTCTAGCCCGAGCTGTATTGACATGTGCACTTAATGTGGATAAGTAGCACTGAACAAATCAAAGTTCATCAAATTTGCATAATTTCTGCATGAGAAAAAACCTGTATTATATGTGATGTATTCAATGTTACTAAACACTCCTACACAAATTTATTGACATCAGAACTTTCATACAGAAGTTCTGCACAAAAAACTGATTGCACTAATTTTGGTACAAAAAGGCTGCTGGCGGCCATCCTGAATTTTGAAAGTTAAAATTCTGATAAAATGGGCTGTTTTTGGACAGCAACAGCACTCAATGGTGTGGCAGTAGTACAGCTGATGCTGGTTTTAATGTATTACATCACCAATAGTGGGGCAGTAGTACAGCTGATGCTGGTATTATTGCATTACATCACTAATAGTGGGGCAGTAGTACAGCTGATGCTGGTTTTAATGTATTACATCACCAATAGTGGGGCAGTAGTACAGCTGATGCAGGTATTAATGTATTACATCACCAATAGTGGGGCAGTAGCACAGCTGATGCTGGTATTATTGCATTACATCACCAATAGTGGGGCAGCAGTACAGCTGATGGTGGTATTAATGTATTACATCACCAATAGTGGGGCAGTATTACAGCTGATGGTGGTATTAATGTATTACATCACCAATGGTGGGGCAGTAGTACAGCTGATGGTGGTATTAATGTATTACATCACCAATAGTGGGGGCAGTATTACAGCTGATGGTGGTATTAATGTATAAAAGTGGGGCAGTAGTACAGCTGATGGTGGTATTATTGCATTACATCACCAATAGTAGGGCAGTAGTACAGCTGATGCAGGTATTAATGTATTACATCACCAATAGTGGGGCAGTAGCACAGCTGATGCTGGTATTATTGCATTACATCACCAATAGTGGGGCAGCAGTACAGCTGATGGTGGTATTAATGTATTACATCACCAATAGTGGGGCAGTAGTACAGCTGATGCAGGTATTAATGTATTACATCACCAATAGTGGGACAGTAGCACAGCTGATGCTGGTATTATTGCATTACATCACCAATAGTGGGGCAGCAGTACAGCTGATGGTGGTATTAATGTATTACATCACCAATAGTGGGGCAGTAGTACAGCTGATGGTGGTATTAATGTATTACATCACCAATAGTGGGGCAGTAGTAGAGCTGATGCTGGTATTATTGTATTACATCACCAATAGTGGGGCAGTATTACAGCTGATGCTGGTATTAATGTATTACATCACCAATACTGGGGCAGTAGTACAGCTGATGCTGGTATTATTGCATTACATCACCAATAGTGGGGCAGTAGTAGAGCCGATGCTGGTATTATTGTATTACATCACCAATACTGGGGCAATAGTACAGCTGATGGTGGTATTAATGTATTACATCACCAATAGTGGGGCAGTATTACAGCTGATGGTGGTATTAATGTATTACATCACCAATGGTGGGGCAGTAGTACAGCTGATGGTGGTATTAATGTATTACATCACCAATAGTGGGGGCAGTATTACAGCTGATGGTGGTATTAATGTATAAAAGTGGGGCAGTAGTACAGCTGATGGTGGTATTATTGCATTACATCACCAATAGTGGGGCAGTAGTACAGCTGATGCTGGTATTAATGTATTACATCACCAATACTGGGGCAATAGTACAGCTGATGGTGGTATTAATGTATTACATCACCAATAGTGGGGCAGTAGTACAGCTGATGCTGGTATTAATGTATTACATCACCAATACTGGGGCAATAGTACAGCTGATGGTGGTATTAATGTATTACATCACCAATAGTGGGGCAGTAGTACAGCTGATGGTGGTATTAATGTATTACATCACCAATAGTGGGGGCAGTATTACAGCTGATGGTGGTATTAATGTATAAAAGTGGGGCAGTAGTACAGCTGATGGTGGTATTATTGCATTACATCACCAATAGTGGGGCAGTAGTACAGCTGATGCTGGTATTAATGTATTACATCACCAATAGTGGGGGCAGTAGTATAGCTGATGGTGGTATTAATGTATTACATCACCAATAGTGGGGCAGTAGTAGAGCTATTGCTGGTATTATTGTATTACATCACCAATAGTCGGGCAGTATTACAGCTGATGGTGGTATTAATGTATTACATCACCAATAGTGGGGCAGTAGTACATCTGATGGGGGTATTAATGTATTACATCACCAATAGTGGGGCAGTAGTAGAGCTGTTGCTGGTATTATTGTATTACATCACCAATAGTGGGGCAATATTACAGCTGATGGTGGTATTAATGTATTACATCACCAATAGTGGGGCAGTAGTAGAGCTATTGCTGGTATTATTGTATTACATCACCAATAGTCGGGCAGTATTACAGCTGATGGTGGTATTAATGTATTACATCACCAATAGTGGGGCAGTAGTACATCTGATGGGGGTATTAATGTATTACATCACCAATAGTGGGGCAGTAGTAGAGCTGTTGCTGGTATTATTGTATTACATTACCAATAGTGGGGCAGTAGAACAGCTGATGGTGGTATTAATGTATTACATCACCAATAGTGGGGGCAGTATTACAGCTGATGGTGGTATTAATGTATAAAAGTGGGGCAGTAGTACAGCTGATGGTGGTATTTTTGCATTACATCACCAATAGTGGGGCAGTAGTACAGCTGATGCAGGTATTAATGTATTACATCACCAATAGTGGGGCAGTAGTACAGCTGATGCTGGTATTAATGTATTACATCACCAATAGTGGGGCAGTAGTACAGCTGATGCTGGTATTAATGTATTACATCACCAATAGTGGGGCAGTAGTACAGCTGATGGTGGTATTAATGTATTACATCACCAATAGTGGGGCAGTAGTACAGCTGATGGTGGTATTAATGTATTACATCACCAATAGTGGGGCAGTAGTACAGCTGATGGTGGTATTAATGTATTACATCACCAATAGTGGGGCAGTAGTACAGCTGATGGTGGTATTAATGTATTACATCACCAATAGTGGGACAGTAGTACAGCTGATGCTAGTATTAATGTATTACATCACCAATACTGGGGCAATAGTACAGCTGATGGTGGTATTAATGTATTACATCACCAATAGTGGGGCAGTATTACAGCTGATGGTGGTATTAATGTATTACATCACCAATAGTGGGACAGTAGTACAGCTGTTGCTGGTATTATTGTATTACATCACCAATAGTGGGGCAGTATTACAGCTCATGGTGGTATTAATGTATTACATCACCAATAGTGGGACAGTAGTAGAGCTGATGGTGGTATTAATGTATTACATCACCAATAGTGGGGCAGTAGTACAGCTGATGGTGGTATTAATGTATTACATCACCAATAGTGGGGCAGTATCACAGCTGATGGTGGTATTAATGTATTACATCACCAATAGTGGGGCAGTAGTACAGCTGATGGTGGTATTATTGTATTACATCACCAATAGTGGGGGCAGTAGTACAGCTGATGGTGGTATTAATGTATTACATCACCAATAGTGGGACAGTAGTACAGCTGATGCTAGTATTAATGTATTACATCACCAATACTGGGGCAATAGTACAGCTGATGGTGGTATTAATGTATTACATCACCAATAGTGGGGCAGTATTACAGCTGATGGTGGTATTAATGTATTACATCACCAATAGTGGGACAGTAGTACAGCTGTTGCTGGTATTATTGTATTACATCACCAATAGTGGGGCAGTATTACAGCTGATGGTGGTATTAATGTATTACATCACCAATAGTGGGACAGTAGTACAGCTGATGGTGGTATTAATGTATTACATCACCAATAGTGGGGCAGTATTACAGCTGATGGTGGTATTAATGTATTACATCACCAATAGTGGGGCAGTAGTACATCTGATGGGGGTATTAATGTATTACATCACCAATAGTGGGGCAGTAGTAGAGCTGTTGCTGGTATTATTGTATTACATCAGCAATAGTGGGGCAATATTACAGCTGATGGTGGTATTAATGTATTACATCACCAATAGTGGGGGCAGTATTACAGCTGATGGTGGTATTAATGTATAAAAGTGGGGCAGTAGTACAGCTGATAGTGGTATTATTGCATTACATCACCAATAGTGGGGCAGTAGTACAGCTGATGCTGGTATTAATGTATTACATCACCAATAGTGGGGCAGTAGTACAGCTGATGGTGGTATTAATGTATTACATCACCAATAGTGGGACAGTAGTACAGCTGATGCTGGTATTAATGTATTACATCACCAATACTGGGGCAGTATTACAGCTGATGGTGGTATTAATGTAATACATCACCAATAGTGGGGCAGTAGTAGAGCTGATGCTGGTATTATTGCATTACATCACCAATAGTGGGGCAGTAGTACAGCTGATGCTGGTATTAATGTATTACATCGCCAATAGTGGGGCAGTAGTAGAGCTGATGCTGGTATTAATGTATTACATCACCAATAGTGGGGGCAGTAGTATAGCTGATGCTGGTATTATTGCATTACATCACCAATAGTGGGGCAGTAGTACAGCTGATGCTGGTATTAATGTATTACATAACCAATAGTGGGGCAGTAGTACAGCTGATGCTGGTATTAATGTATTACATCACCAATAGTGGGGCAGTAGTACAGCTGATGCTGGTATTATTGCATTACATAACCAATAGTGGGGCAGTAGTACAGCTGATGGTGGTATTAATGTATTACATAACCAATAGTGGGGGCAGTAGTACAGCTGATGCTGGTATTAATGTATTACATCACCAATGGTGGGGCAGTAGTACAGCTGATGCTGACATTCTTGTATTACATCACCAATAGTGAGGCAGTGGTGAAACATGAATAGCTTCAAAAGAAGCACTAATAATTAATGGGAGAACAAACTTACATTTCTGTCTCCATCCTGGTTATCTGTAGAACAACACACAGATTCTCTAACACAATCTTCAGTGATGTCTCTCTTTCTTTTCTGTCTTTCTTCTCTAAAACTAGCTAGTAATGTATCATGAGGATCTGTTTGAGACAACATACGTGGAAATGAAAAAGTTCTTCTCTGTGGAGTTTGCCCTGTAATAAAGAAGATTCATTTTATGTGATGTTTGCAGAAATAAAAAAGTTCTTCTCTCGGGAGTTTGCCCTGCAATAAAGAAGATTTATTTGTTGTGACATTTGTGGAAATATAAAAGTTGATCTATGGGGAGTCTATCTGTAATAAAGAAGATTCATTTGATGTGAAGTTTGTGGAAATATAAAAGTTCTTCTATGGGAAGTCTGTCTGTAACAAAGAGAATTCATATAATGTGACATTTGTGGGAATGTAAAAGTCCTCTGGGGAATTTGTCTTGTACAGACTTTATCAGATGATTGTCTTTGTAAAGAAAGTGTCTCTTTAAAGAAATTCCTTCATTTTGCAGACAGTTAAACTTTGGGCTCCCCCAGAGATGTTGCATACCAAAAAACAAGCATTTTTGACAAAAGAAAAAAAAAGTGCCTAATTGGCCCCCAGTGGGTGGGTGGGTGGTGGCTGGGGGGGGGGGGGGGGGGGGGGGGCGTCAGGGGGGTGTACGTAAGTTTAAAAAAAAGTTCAAAAAGGATTGACTGTAAATAGTTCAAAATGCATATTGAAGAAAAGAAAAAAAAAAAAAGTGTAACTGGGGGTGGGGGTGGGGGGGGGGGGTTGGTGGGGGTGGGGGTGTTTGTCTGGGTTTTTAACCACAAACTTGGAGTCATCTTACCAAGCTACAATGAAATCCCTTCATAATTATGGCCTGTGGAATATTCTAAAGGTTTTCAGGCTTCGGGCCGCTGTTGCCGCCACAGTTGCCCAAAAGGGGACGTTCGCATCTAGACATTATATGAAGTCAACCTATCAAGTTACAATGAAATCCCTCCATAAATATGACGTGTAGACTGTGCTAAAGGTTTTCGGGCTTCGGGCTTGGGAAGCCATCACATTTGCCCAATCACGTCCAAAAGGGGACTTTCTCATGTAGACATTATATGAAGTCAACCAATCAAGTTACAATGAAATCCCTCCATAAATATGACCTGTAGACTGTGCTAAAGGTTTTCGGGCTTTGGGCTCCTGTTGCCGTTACAGTTGCCCAATAGGGGACATTCTCATCTAGACATTATATGAAGTCAACCTATCAAGTTACAATGAAATCCCTCCATAAATATAACGTGTAGACTGTGCTAAAGGTTTTCGGGCTTTGGGCTCAGGTAGCCATCATGGTTGAATGATCGCAACCAAAACGGGACATTCTCATCTGGGCATCATGTGGATTGATCCTAGGAAGTTACAATGAAATCCTTTCATAAATATGACTTGTAAACTGTGCTGAAGGTTTTCGGGCACCTGTAGCCGTCACAGCTGCCCAATCACGTCCTAAAGGGGACTTTCTCATGTAGACATTATATGAAGTCAACCTATCAAGTTACAATGGAATCCCTCCATAAATATGACCTGTAGACTGTGCTAAAGGTTTTCGTGTTTTGGGCTCGGGCAGTCATCACGTCGGCAGTCGTGACGGTTGATAGATCATGCCCAAATGGGGATATTCTCATTTAGACATCATACGGAGTCAACGTATCAAGTTACAATGAAATCCGTCAATATTAAACATGAACTGTAGACTGTGCTAAAAGTTTTTAGGTTTCGGGCTTGGGCAGCCATCATGGTTGATAGATCATGCCCAAAAGGGGACGTTCTCATCAAGGCATTATACAGAGGCATTCTATGAAGTTGCAATGAAATCCCTTCATAAATACGACCTGTAGACTGTGCTAATGGTTTTCGGGTTTTGGGCTCGGGCAGCCATACCGGTTGATTGATCATGACCAAAAGGGGACGTTCTCATTTAGACATGACCCAAAACCTGCATATGAAATTTCGTGACGATCAGACAAGAACAACCGGGTATAGCCTGTACTTGAAGGTTGAATAAAAAACTTGAACCAAAACTCCAAATGTCAACTAAACAGGAAAAGAAGAAAAAAAAAAAACCCACTTGAACCTTCAGTAAAAAACTTTAACCACAAACTTTAACCCAAACTCTAAATGTTAACAGATGGACAGACAGACGGACGGATGGACAAAAGTCATTACTATAGCCCTCACTGTAAACAGTCGGGCTAATAACAATTAACCCTAGCAATAATACTCTTTTCAGATGGAAATTACTTTAAATTCTACGTGAATTCACCTAATTTCAAGGTAGGTCAATTGGGAATTTACAAATTACAGGGTGACACGATTTCGCTTTTTAGTGATGTTAGAGCGAAGTTATGCAATCCAAGGCGACTTTTCCACCCCAGTCGCCTGGTCTCTGCTAAAGATTATTCCCCATATTGCCCTAGGTTAAAAATCTGAGCTCCTGTATTGAACCCAATATTTGAACCAAGGGTCTCCATTTCAACAAACCTATATCTGACATATCTGACTCTCTATGGATGATGTATACCAAATATCAACAGATTCTGATCATTGGTTCAAGACACCCTGACACAACCAATGGCAATTCTTTTTTTATCATTCAATTCTACTGGTCTTAAAAATACTTCATACCAAATAACAGTTACCTGTTCTGTGTGATTTGGGAAATAAGGGTGTTTGAAAATATTTCTATTTTTAGCTTCTGGGGTTCCCACAGGAACATTGTTTTTGCATGAGTCAGGTACTTATGACCCAAGATTATACCCCATATGAAAATTGGTTGAGATCAATCGGTTCAAAAAATATAAATTTTGTGTGGGAGCCAAAAATCTCCCCCCTCCCATTACAAAGCTAAATATTCAGACCATCGGTTCAAAAAAATATAAATTTTGTGTGGGAGCCATAAATCTCCCCCCTACCATTACAAAGCCTGTTCCGAATCGTTCGTAAACATGCTCCGAAATTCCAAAACGTCCAATAATCTGGTCCGAATTGTCCTGAAATCTGGACCGAAACGTCCATACTCCACAGATCTGGGCCGAATCGTCCAAACAAAATCTGGTCCGAATCGTGCATGGTCCGAATCATCCAGATATGTCGTTGATTAGCTTTTAAAGTGAAAGTATGCAGGTGGGCTGTGTCAGGCTGGCTTGGTGTTCCAGAACTTCCAGATGAAGGTGACGCCCCCTCCCCCCCCCCTCTTTCTGCCAGAGAAATAAAAGCTTCTCACACATCTTGACTCTTGAGAGATTGTTCACTCTTTGAGGTCCCTTCGAGGTGGACAGATGTGTGTTATGAAATTTATACAATGGCAAAAACTTGCCGCCATTACTTTGGGGCAGAATAATTTGCATAATTTTATTAATTTTGCGTGAGGCTGTGACTGTGAGCATGGTTATTTATAGTTGTTCACGTTCAATTTACAGACAAGAGTTACCATCTGGATATTAAATTAATATTATGCAGGCAATAACTATCGTCTATAAATTAGAATGGGATAAAGTGAACCACCCGGATTGCGTTGGATGACTTATCCATTTTATTCCCGACCATCGGCGTCACCGATGATCTGGTGTGGGTGTTGAACCGATGCTGTTAAGCCATTATCGGCCAATAGCCGATGCCGGTAATCGGTACATCACTAGTCGCAAGTTTCTTTCAACATTAATTGATAGTTTACCTGTAGGTTTATTTTTTTGGATTTCTTTGTTGAGAAAGTTGTCAACATCCCTAATTCTGTAACATAAGTTTTCAGACAAACTATCTGAGATTTCCTGAACAGTGTCAAACATTATCTGTACTGTATTTGACTCCTTCATTACATCATTTTCACAATTTGTCTTATGTGCTAATGATTCAATCTGAATATTCTCTATTGTATCAAAACAAGACTTAGAACAGTCCTGGAAAAAAGAAAAATCATAAATATAATTGATAAGACAAATTATTCACATGTAAGAGATATTACTTTATTATTGGAACTAAGAAAGTTCCCTAGAGGCCTGAATAAGTAGATTCCACTGGCAGCAGGGTATGCTATCAAACCAAAAACACAAAAAAAGTCACAGGTCTACATTTCTAATGAGAGTCTGGGGTATCATTGGAACTTAGAAAAGTTCTCTAGAGGCCTGAATAAGTAGCTTCCACTGGGAGCAGGGTATGCTATCAAACCAAAAACACCAAAAAAGTCACAGGTCTACATTTCTAATGCGAGTCTGGGGTATCACTGGAACTTAGAAAGTTTCCTAGAGACCTGAATAAGTAGCTTCCACTGAGAGCAGGGTATGCTATCAAACCAAAAAAGTCACAGGTCTACATTTCTAATGGGAGTCTGGGGTATCACTGGAACTTAGAAAGTTTCCTAGAGGCCTGAATAAGTAACTTCCACTGGGAGCAGTGTATGCTATCAAACCAAAAAAGTCACAGGTCTACATTTCTAATGAGAGTCTGGGGTATCATTGGAACTTAGAAAAGTTCCATAGAGGCCTGAATAAGTAGCTTCCACTGGGAGCAGGGTATACTATCGAACCTGTTTTCTCATGCTTTTCTGTTTTTAACTTTGCTTCTCATGCTGTTAATTTCTTAACAAAATTTACACCAAAACAGCAACAACTAATGAGCAGTCTTTGATGAGAATGCATTTTAGTAGTTGCCACTTAAGCAGAAATTTTAATATGTAAATGACATGCCACTCTATTCATATATTTATCCTGGATGATTGTTAATTGAGACTGGCAAAACATGTGGGATAAGTGAAAGATTGTTAATTGAGACTGGCAAAACATGTGAGGTAAGGGAAAGATTGTTAATTGAGACTGGCAAAACATGTGGGATAAGTGAAAGATTGTTAATTGAGACTGGCAAAGCATGAGGGATAAGTGAAAGATTGTTAATTGAGACTGGCAAAACATGTGGGATAAGTGAAAGCTTGTTAATTGAGACTGGCAAAACATGTGGGATAAATGAAAGATTGTTAATTGAGACTGGCAAACATGTGGGATAAGTGAAAGATTGTTAATTGAGACTGGCAAAACATGTGGATAAGTGAAAGATTGTTAACTGAGACTGGCAAAACATGTGGGATAAGTGAAAGATTGTTGAGACTGGTTCACTTCCAGGCATAACCATCCTCCCCCCCCCCCCCCCCCCCCCCCCCCCCACATAACCTTACTTCCAAGGGTAACCCCACAGAACATAAACAGTCATTCGAGGTTCACATCCAGGCATAACCCCACAGAACCTAAATGGTCATTTGAGGTTCACTTCCAGGCATAACTCAACTCCACGTAACCTAAACAATCATTCGAGGTTCACTTCCAGGCTTAACCCCACGGACCCTAAATGGTCATTTGAGGTTCAGTGAAAGATTGTTAATTGAGAGTGGCAAAACATGTGGGATAAATGAAAGATTGTTAATTGAGACTGGCAAAACGTGTGGGATAAGTAAAAAACTGGTAATTGAAACTGGCAAAACATGTGGGATAAATGAAAGATTGTTAATTGAGACTGGCAAAACATGTGGGATAAATGAAAGATTGTTAATTGAGACTGGCAAAACATTTGGGATAAATGAAAGATTGTTAATTGAGACTGTCAAAACAGGTGGGATAAGTGAAAGATTGTTACTTGAGACGAGCAAAACATGTGGGATAAGTGAAAGATTGTTGAGACAGGCAAAACATGTGGGATAAATGAAAAATTGTTAATTGAGACTGGCAAAGCATGTGGGATAAGTGAAAGCTTGTTAATTGAGACTGGCAAAGCATGTGGGATAAGTGAAAGCTTGTTAATTGAGACTGGCAAAGCATGTGGGATAAGTGAAAGATTGTTAATTGAGACTGGCAAAACATGTGGGATAAGTGAAAGATTTAATTGAGACTGGCAAAGCATGTGGGATAAGGAACTTAATTTATGTTGTATTATTATGTCCTAACTTCAAGGGCATTCGCATATTTTACAACTGTGTAACCCCACATAACCTGAACGGTCATTCAAGGTTCACTTCCAGGCATAACTCCACAGAACATAAACAGTCATTCAAGGTTCACTTCCAGGCATAACCCCACATAACCTAAACGGTCATTCAAGGTTCACTTCCAGGCATAACCCCACATAACCTAAACGGTCATTCAAGGTTCACTTCCAGGCATAACCCCATGTAACCAAAATGGCCATTCGAAGGTCACTTCCAGGCATAACCCCAAGCAACCTAAATGGTTATTTGAAGTTCACTTCCAGGCATAACCATCCTCCCCCCCCCCCCACATAACCTCACTTCCAAGGATAACCCCACAGAACATAAACAGTCATTCGAGGTTCACATCCAGGCATAACCCCACAGAACCTAAATGGTCATTTGAGGTTCACTTCCAGGCATAACTCAACTCCACGTAACCTAAACAATCATTCGAGGTTCACTTCCAGGCTTAACCCCACAGAACCTAAATGGTCATTTGAGGTTCACTTCCAGGCATAACCCCACGTAACCTAAACGATCATTTGAGGTTCACTTCCAGGCTTAACCCCACATAACCTAAACGATCATTCCAGGTTCACTTCCAGACATAACCCCATGTAACCTAAACGATCATTTGAGGTTCACTTCCAGGCTTAACCCCACATAACCTAAACGATCATTCCAGGTTCACTTCCAGACATAACCCCATGTAACCTGAACAGTCATTCGACATTCATTTCCAGGCATAACCCAATGTAACCCTACTGGTCATTTGACGTTCACTTCCAGGCGTAACTCCATGTAACCTAAATGGTCATTTGAGGTTCACTTCCAGGCATAACCCCCCATGTAACCTAAATGGTCATTTGAGATTCAATTCCAGGCATAACCCCCATGTAACCTAAATGGTCATTTGAGGTTCACTTCCAGGCACAACCCCATGCAACCTAAATGGTCATTTGAGGTTCACTTCCAGGCATAACCCCCATGTAACCTAAATGGTCATTTGAGGTTCGCTTCTAGGCATAACCCCACATAACCTAAACAGTCATTCAAGGTTCCCATGTAACCTAAACAGTTATTCGAATTTCACTTCCAGGCATGACCCCATAGTCATTTGACGTTCACTTCTAGGCATAACCCCCACGCAACCTAAATGGTCGTTCGAGGTTCACTTCCAGGCATAACTCCAAGTAACCCAAACAGTCAATCAACGTTCACTTCCAGGCATAACCCCATTTAACCTAAATGGTCATTTGAGGTTCACTTCCAGGCATAACCCCCATGTAACCTAAATGGTCATTCAACATTCATTTCCAGGCATAACCCCACGTAACCTAAACGGTCATTCAAGGTTCACTTCCAGGCATATCTCCACATAACCTGAACGGTCAATCAACGTTCACTTCCAGTCATAACCCCACATAACCTAAACAGTCATTCAAGGTTCCCATGTAACCTAAACAGTTATTCGAATTTCACTTCCAGGCATGACCCCATAGTCATTTGACGTTCACTTCTAGGCATAACCCCCACGCAACCTAAATGGTCGTTCGAGGTTCACTTCCAGGCATATCTCCACATAACCTGAACGGTCAATCAACGTTCACTTCCAGGCATAACCCCATGTAACCTAAATGGTCAATCGACATTCACTTCCAGGCATAACCCCACATAATCCCTTTTAACTGGAAACTCCTGAAAAATTTCATAGGCAAAGTGACTATTCAATTAACAGGATTCCACTTTAAAAAATATTTATCCTTCATTCAAAAATAAGATATGTAGAAGTTAAATTGTGAGAGCTGTCTACAATGAACAATCTCAACATGAGGTGCCAGAAACAGCCGTCTACAATGAACATTCTCAACATGACATGCCAGAAACAGCTGTCTACGCATGCAAAGTGGAGTAAAAGTATGGAGGACCATATAGGACATGTAATTTTTGGTTTTTGATGCAAATTTGGGGGATAAAATTTGTGTTTGGCCCTAAATATTTAAGAGTTAGCACAAGCTAAGTCTGGGTCATTGGTGCAGTATAAAAATATGATAACTCAACACTTTTTCAAAGTCCCGGAAAAGGACCCTATGATAAAACTGATGGCATTTGACCATTCCTTTTTGCTGGTCCAAAGGAAGCTTCACACCAAATAAAAATTCTCAGGGCTATGTAGTTTTGGAGATATGGGCATTTTAATTTTTTTTCTATTTTTAGCTCCTGCGGCTCCCATGGAGCAACGGAAATATATTTTTTCGCATAAATTAAGTACTTATGACACAATAAGCCCTCATATTAAATTTGGTTCAAATCAGCCTCTCGGTTTGGAAAATAGATATTTTGGGTGGGAACATATCTGAGACTACACCTCAAAAGTAAGCTGCACACCAAATATCAAGTCTCTGCTACTGCTGATTCATGATAAGATTTAAGATTTAGGCACACTTTTTGGGCATGGTCCTACCCAGGTGCGAGGCAACTCGATTTGAACAAAATCAAAATGCAATGTCATAATAATCATCTCAAATTTCACTTAAATCGGTTCAGCGGTTTTGGAGGAGAAGTCACTAACACCATGTTCACGGACGACGGATGAAGAGTGATCACTAAAGAAATCGGTTCAGCAGTTTTGGAGGAGAAGTCACTAACACCATGTTCACGGACGACGGATGAAGAGTGATCACTAAAGAAATCGGTTCAGCGGTTTTGGAGGAGAAGTCACTAACACCATGTTCACGGACGACGGATGAAGAGTGATCACTAAATAAATCGGTTCAGCGGTTTTGGAGGAGAAGTCACTAACACCATGTTCACGGACGACGGATGAAGAGTGATCACTAAAGAAATCGGTTCAGCGGTTTTGGAGGAGAAGTCACTAACACCATGTTCACGGACGACGGATGAAGAGTGATCACTAAAGAAATCGGTTCAGCGGTTTTGGAGGAGAAGTCACTAACACCATGTTCACGGACGACGGATGAAGAGTGATCACTAAAGAAATCGGTTCAGCAGTTTTGGAGGAGAAGTCACTAACACCATGTTCATGGACGACGGATGAAGAGTGATCACTAAAGAAATCGGTTCAGTGGTTTTGGAGGAGAAGTCACTAACACCATGTTCACGGATGACGGATGAAGAGTGATCACTAAAGAAATCGGTTCTGCGGTTTTGGAGGAGAAGTCACTAACACCATGTTCACGGATGATGGATGAAGAGTGATCACTAAAGCTCACCCTGACTTTCAGTCAGGTGAGCTAAATAAAAATCAATAGCTCCCATCCAGAGGTCACCCGAAACAAGAATACCAAGTTTCAAAGCAATATTATCATAAATGTGCCCTGTGGGGTGTGCCACAGGGGAATACTGATGCATATCTGCACTGAGTTCAAATGATGAATGCCAACTGCAACGATTTTTGATGAAAATAGAAAAAAATCAATAGCCCCGATCTTGAGGTCACTCCAAACAAGTATAGCAAGTTCCAAAGCAATCTGACCATACATGTGTCATGTAGGGCGTGCCACAGGAATATATTGATTCATAAATAAACTTAGTTTAAAGAAATGGAAGAAAGTTGATAGTTCCCATCTAGAGGTCACCCCAAACAAGTATAGCAAGTTCCAAAGCAATCTGACCATACATGTGCCATGTAGGGTGTGCCACAAGAATATACTGATTCATAAATAAACTTAGTCCAAAGAAATGTACAAAAGTTGATAGTTCCCATCTAGAGGTCACCCCAAACAAGTATAGCAAGTTTCAAAACAATTCAATCATAAATGTACCCTGTAGGGCATGCCAAGCGGAAATATTGATGCATACCTACACTAAATTCAACAACTTTTTTTGATGGAAATTGAAAAAAGTTGATAGCTGGCAACTGGAGATAACCCAAAACAAGAATATCAAGTTTCAAAGCGATCTGATCATAAATACGACCTGTTAGGTGTGCCAAAGAAAATTGTGGACGTACTATGTACATATGCCGACGGATGCCAACTGACGGCAATGGCTCATTGTCAAGTTGTGCCAAAGTCCTACCACAATATAGCCATCCAGCAATCTCCCATGTGTGAGCAAAAAGTAAAATAAATTACTGCTACTTCCACTATATTCCTTATTATAAGATTCAGAGAATAACTTCGGTCTCACGATATGATTTGAATTTGTCAAAAAGACATTTCTATCATTCATTTACTAATTAACACCGTTTGGTACTTTGACTCCCTGTACTTACCTTTCTTTAACTAAAATTACCACCAACTTTCTCACAAGCTTTGTCCCTGGCCGGGGTGCTGTGTCCTTGCACTCGAGATTACCTGCTAGTGTTGATAACGATGCTGACAAATCAAATCTTAATGATCTTTCGGGTATTTGCCCCAGGTCTACATTCTTAGGGCCTATAGGCAGCTCTTACTGTGTGCATGGATGCGGTGCCACAGCTTGGTGCGTGGCTGGTGATCAAGCTGGCGATCGACCACAGGCCACAGGTTCCAGGTGGTGATATATGAGTCTATCTTACTATATTATACCACCTTTTTGTGTAAATTTATGAATGATCCCAGGAGATGACTAACATAAGCTCCCAGCTTTCTGTCAGATCCCCCATTATTTTGTTAGTATATGTTATATTCTTGATGTTCTCTATATATACTGTCACATTCTTGGTGTTCAATATTGTAACATAAAGCATACTAATTTAATAAAATATTGTTTAAACTAATTAACACCATCAAACTTTGAATGATATAATTAATATCAATATTGTAATTTTATTATCTAAATGGACTCTCTTGAGACTATCACATTTTCAACACAACCTACACCAAGTTTTGTGTTAAGTATAGCTTTTGAAGAGAAGTTTCAGTAGCGTAACTACCCTCAATCTCACCCCTCCTGTCCCAGTCCCTCCCTTCCTCCCCCGAAATCATAAATTCAACACTTTCTTAGATAGGCAGCAGCTGATGAAATGCATTTATTTAGCTCCTGAATACCAAACCACATTTTGGAATTTGGTTCGTCTTGTAGAAGCATTCATAGTTAATGCAATCAGCTTTTAGGGAACACAATACAAATTCTTCCCACTAGAAATGAACAAAAAAGAGTGGTCCAAAAAAGCATGGTAGAAATATTAAACTTTTGGCTGAGTTTATTTGGAACCTGAGATTCCATGTGCTTATTTTCATCAAGGACTTGCAGACAAACAGTCAACAGTCAGATTCAAAACTTATTGGTATTAAAATACCTGATAAACAGTAAGTAGGTTATAATATTTTTCAAAAAGATGTTTTTTCAAATAAAAAATATGGAACTGAATAATCATTTCTAGTTGTTTTCTAATGATTTAAAACATGGAAACAGAAAGTAGTTACTGTCAAATTCTGAAAAATTCAAGCTTATTTATTAGTACAACTTCTGTATTCTGTGCAAATTCTTCTGATGTAAACTAAGTTATTTTCTGAATAAAATCAAGCTTTCTGAAGCATTAACTTGGGCACATTCTCGAAATTTGAGCACACTTTCTAGTTGTGTCAGTCAGGGACAATCTAACAGCTTATTTGAATCTGTCTACCATAAGGATAATGTAGAAATATAAAAAGATTTTGACTGGTAGAGTTGCATGTTATTTCAATATGAAATACCATGCAACTCTCTACCAGTCATGTTATTTCAATATGAAATACTATGCAACTCTCTACCAGTCATGTTATTTCAATATGAAATACCATGCAACTCTCTACCAGTCATGTTATTTCAATATGAAATACCATGCAACTCTCTACCAGTCATGTTATTTCAATATGAAATACCATGCAACTCTCTACCAGTCATGTTATTTCAATATGAAATACCAATAACTCTCTACCAGTCAAAATCTTTTTATCGATATCAGAAAAAACATCGTCAATGATATATTTTCATACAATCAACAAGTGATATTCTCTGTTTCAAAAGTTAAGTACCTGTTCGAGGTTCACGGTTGAAAACGTCTCCTGGAACAAGTTATATGTTTGTGTTTAAGGTCACTATCAGCATCTATGGCTATATGAATGAATGAAAAGTTTCAGCGTGCAGAAGACGAACAGGGATGATGTGGGATTTACATCACTTGCAACCCGAATAACTTTATTTGCTTACGAATCTACGAGAGTCGGAAGTGGGAACCAATAATCTTATTTGGTTTGAATGTACACACTGGCAGTAGGGTAATGAGAATAGAATGAGATAAAGAGTTTCTGCACGCCGAAGGTGCACAGGGACGATATGGGATTGAAATCCCTTGCAACCCGAATAACTTTATTTGCTTTATAGCTTTATTTACTTATAAATCCACGAGAGTCGGAAGCGAGAGCCAACTAGAACTATCACTGAAGGTGATTAATACCCCCGCTTTGGGTTTTTCGAGGAATGCACTTCTGATCATGTAGGCGCAGGCCATAAGGAAATGTATACATAAAGATCATTTTTTGTTGTAGAAATTTGTATTTGCATGTGGCCTTCCACAGAACAGCACTGAATACTTAAAGAGCCCACACATATATGGTTTACATTTGGAAAAACACATTTACAATGTGCAACATGTTTTCAAAATCGGTTCATTAATATAGGAGGAGTTGCACACACAAGAATCCCATTTGAAAACCCATAATAAATCCAAGTTAAAGGGAGATAACCTGGTTAAAATTGTCGCAGATCAAAAATTTGGGAATATGCATATGTTCACTTAGTTGTGATAATGTTTGAAAGGTTTCGTCAAAATTGATTGATAAATGTAGGAGGAGTTGCACGCACAAGAATTTCATGTAGACACCCATAATAAATCTAAGTTAAAGGGAGATAACCTAGTTAAAATTGCCACAGCTCAAAAATTTTGGAATATGCGCATGTTCACTTAGTAGTGATGATGTCTGTAAACTTTCGTCCAAATTGATTGATAAATGTAGGAGGAGTTGCGCACACAAGAATTTCATGCAGAAACTCATATTAAATCAAAGTTCAAGAGAGATAACCTAGTTAAAATTGTCGCAGATCAAAAAGTTTGGAATATGCACATGTTCACTTAGTAGAGATGATGTTTGAAAGGTTTCATCAAAATCGGTTCATTAATGTAGGAGGAGTTGCGCACACAAGAATTTGTTCGAACGGAAAGACATAATAAATCTAAGTCAAAGGGAGATAACCTGGTTAAAATTGTCGCAAATCAAAAATCTAGGAATATGCGCATGTTCACTTAGTAGTGATGATGTCTGAAAACTTTTGTCCAAATTGATTGATAAATGTAGGAGGAGTTGCACGCACAAGAATTTTATGTAAAAACCCATAATAAATCAAAGTTCAAGAGAGATAACCTGGTTAAAATTGTCGCAGATCAAAACGTTTGGAATATGCACATGTTCACTTAGTAGAGATGAAGGTTTCATCAAAATCGTTTCATTAATGTAGGAGGAGTTGCGCACACAAGAATTTGTTCGACTGGAAAGACATAATAAATCTAAGTCAAAGGGAGATAACCTGGTTAAAATTGTCGAAAATCAAAAATCTTGGAATATGTGCATGTTCACTTAGTAGTGATGATGTCTGAAATTTTTTGTCCAAATTGATTCATAAATGTAGGAGGAGTTGCACGCACAAGAATTTCATGTAAAAACCCATAATAAATCTAAGTTAAAGGGAGATAACCTAGTTAAAATTGCCACAGCTCAAACATTTTGGAATATGCGCATGTTCACTTAGTAGTGATAATGTCTGTAAACTTTCGTCCAAATTGATTGATAAATGTAGGAGGAGTTGCGCACACAAGAATTTCATGCAGAAACCCATATTAAATCAAAGTTCAAGAGAGATAACCTGGTTAAAATTGTCGCAGATCAAAAAGTTTTGGAATTTGCACATGTTCACTTAGTGGAGATGATGTTTGAAAGGTTTCATCAAAATCGGTTCATTAATGTAGGAGGAGTTGCGCACACAAGAATTTGTTCGGATGGAAAGACACAATAAATCTAAGTCAAAGGGAGATAACCTGGTTAAAATTGTCGCAGATCAAAAATCTTGGAATATGCGCATGTTCACTTAGTCGTGATGATGTCTGAAAAGTTTTGTCCAAATTGATTGATAAATGTAGGAGGAGTTGCGCACACAAGAATTTCATATAGAAACCCATATTAAATCAAAGTTCAAGAGAGATAACCTGGTTAAAATTGTCGCAGATCAAAAAGTTTGGAATATGCACATGTTCACTTAGTAGAGATGAAGGTTTCATCAAAATCGGTTCATTAATGTAGGAGGAGTTGCGCACACAAGAATTTGTCCGGACGGAAAGACGTACGGACGGACAGACGTACAGGGTGATTCCTATATAGCCCCCACTTCTTCGAAGCGGGGGTATAATAATCTTATTAAGTTTGAGTGTGTGACTGGCAGTAGGGTAGTGGGTTGAGATCCCTGAGAACCTTGAACTGGAAGATGGCTAGGAATGTTGCATAACTACAAGAGTTTTGCACTGTGTTTGCTTAGAGAAGTGGGCATATTTATGGTAATACTGAAATTGCAAATTGGTGGTTATTTTCGAAAAAAGAAAAAGAAACCCAAAACAGTTGCTGGTTTGGGAGCAGCCCCAGCATATTATCTTTAACGGTTACAAAAAGAAAAAAAATCCATAAATATGTGTTTTTGAACGCTGGGAGTCATCCATCAGCCTGTAAGGAAGAGAGGATGCTAAACCTTGGTCTGCCTTCAGGGGGGAACAGATGACAGTGGCTATATAATAACTATAGTCATCCATCAGCCTATAAGGAAGTGATGATGCTGAACATTGGTCAGCCGTCAGGGGGAACAGATGACAGTGGCTATATAATAACTATAGTCATCCATCAGCCTATAAGGAAGAGAGGATGCTGAACATTGGTCAGCCGTCAGGGGGAACAGATGACAGTGGCTATATAATAACTATAGTCATCCATCAGCCTGTAATAAAGAGAGGATGTTGAACCTTGGTCTGCCTTCAGGGGGAACAGATTACGGTGGCTATATAATAACTGGGAGTCATCCATCAGCCTGTAAGGAAGAGAGGATGCTGAACCTTGGTCTGCTTTCAGGGGGAACAGATGACGGTGGCTATATAATAACTGGGAGTCATCCATCAGCCTTTAAGGAAGAGAGGATGCTGAACCTTGGTCTGCCTTCAGGGGGACCAGATGACGGTGGCTATATAATAACTGGGAGGCATCCATCAGCCTATAAGGAAGAGAGGATGCTGAGCCTTGGTCTGCCTTCAGGGGGAACAGATGACGGTGGCTATATAATAACTGGGAGTCATCCATCAGCCTATAAGGAAGAGAGGATGCTGAACCTTGGTCTGCCTTCAGGGGGACCAGATGACGGGAGTCATCCATCAGCCTACAAGGAAGAGAGGATGCTGAACGTTGGTCTGCCTTCAGGGGGACCAGATGACGGGAGTCACCCATCAGCCTATAAGGAAGATAGAATGCTGAACCTTGGTCTGCCTTCAGGGGGACCAGATGATGGGAGTCACCCAACAGCCTATAAGGAAGAGAGGATGCTGAACCTTGGTCTGCCTTCAGGGGGACCAGATGATGGGAGTCATCCATCAGCCTATAAGGAAGAGAGGATGCTGAACCTTGGTCTGCCTTCAGGGGGACCAGATGATGGGAGTCATCCATCAGCCTATAAGGAAGAGAGGATGCTGAACCTTGGTCTGCCTTCAGGGGGAACAGATGATGGTGGCTATATAATAACTGGGAGTCATCCATCAGCCTATAAGGAAGAGAGGATGCTGAACTTTGGTCTGCCTTCAGGTGGACCAGATGACGGTGGCTATATAATAACTGGGAGTCATCCATCAGCTTATAAGGAAGAGAGGATGCTGAACCTTGGTCTACCTTCAGGGGGACCAGATGACGGGAGTCATCCATCAGCCTATAAGGAAGAGAGGATGCTGAACCTTGGTCTGCCTTCAGGGGGACCAGATGGCGGGAGTCATCCATCAGCCTATAAGGAAGAGAGGATGCTGAACCCTGGTCTGCCTTCAGGGGGACCAGATGGCGGGAGTCATCCATCAGCCTATAAGAAAGAGAGAATGCTGAACCTTGGTCTGCCTTCAGGGGAAACAGATGACAGTGGCTATATAATAACTGGAAGTCATCAATCAGCCTATAAGGAAGAGAGGATGCTGAACCTTGGTCTGCCTTCAGGGGGACCAGATGACAGTGGCTATATAATAACTGGGAGTCATCCATCAGCCTATAAGGAAGAGAGAATGCTGAACCTTGGTCTGCCTTCAGGGGGACCAGATGACGGGAGTCATCCATCAGCCTATAAGGAATAGAGGATGCTGAACCTTGGTCTGCCTTCAGGGGGAACAGATGACGGTGGCTATATAATATCTGGGAGTCATCCATCAGCCTATAAGGAAGAGAGGATGCTGAACCTTGGTCTGCCATCAGGGGGACCAGATGACGGGAGTCATCCATCAGCCTATAAGGAAGAATATAAGGAAGAGAGGATGCTGAACCTTGGTCTGCCTTCAGGGAGAACAGATGACAGTGGCTGTATAATAACTGGGAGTCACCCATCAGCCTATAAGGAAGAGAGGATGCTGAACCTTGGTCTGCTTTCAGGGGGACCAGATGACGGTGGCTATATAATAACTGGGAGTCATCCATCAGCATATAAGAAAGAGAGAATGCTGAACCTTGGTCTGCCTTCAGGGGGACCAGATGATGGTGGCAATATAATAACTGGGAGTCATCCATCAGCCTATAAGGAAGACAGGATGATGAACCTTGGTCTGCCTTCAGGGGGACCAGATGACGGTGGCTATATAATAACTGGGAGTCAACCATCAGCCTATAAGAAAAAGAGAATGCTGAACATTGGTCTGCCTTCAGGAGCACCAGATGACAGTGGCTATATAATAACTGGGAGGCATCCATCAGCCTATAAGGAAGAGAGGATGCTGAACCTTGGTCTGCATTCAGGGGGAACAGATGACGGGAGTCATCCATCAGCCTATAAGGAAGAGAGAATGCTGAACCTTGGTCTGCCTTCAGGGGGAACAGATGACGGTGGTTATATAATAACTGGGAGTCATCCATCAGCCTATAAGGAAGAGAGGATGCTGAACCTTGGTCTGCCTTCAGGGGGACCAGATGACAGTGGCTATATAATAACTGGGAGTCACCCATCAGCCTATAAGGAAGAGAGAATGCTGAACCATGGTCTGCCTTCAGGGGGAACAGATGACGTTGGCTATATAATAATTGGGAGTCATCCATCAGCCTATAAGGAAGAGAGGATGCTGAACCTTGGTCTGCCTTCAGGGGGACCAGATGACAGTGGCTATATAATAACTGGGAGTCATCCATCAGCCTATAAGGAAGAGAGAATGCTGAACCTTGGTCTGCCTTCAGGGGGACCAGATGACAGGAGTCATCCATCAGCCTATAAGGAAGAGAGGATGCTGAACCTTGGTCTGCCTTCAGGGGGAACAGATGACGGTGGCTATATAATATCTGGGAGTCATCCATCAGCCTCTAAGGAAGAGAGGATGCTGAACCTTGGTCTGCCTTCAGGGGGACCAGATGACTGGAGTCATCCATCAGCCTAAAAGGAAGACTATAAGGAAGAGAGGATGCTGAACCTTGGGGTCTGCCTTCAGGGGGAACAGATGACGGTGGCTATATAATAACTGGGAGTCACCCATCAGCCTATAAGGAAGAGAGGATGCTGAACCTTGGTCTGTTTTCCGGGGGACCAGATGATGGTGGCTATATAATAACTGGGAGTCATCCATCAGCGTATAAGAAAGAGAGAATGCTGAACCTTGGTCTGCCTTCAGGGGGACCAGATGACAGTGGCAATATAATAACTGGGAGTCATCCATCAGCCTATAAGGAAGAGAGGATGCTGAACCTTGATCTGCCTTCAGGGGGACCAGATGATGGTGGCTATATAATAACTGGGAGTCATCCATCAGCCTATAAGAAAGAGAGAATGCTGAACCTTGGTCTGCCTTCAGGGGGACCAGATGACGGTGGCTATATAATAACTGGGAGTCATCCATCAGCCTATAAGGAAGAGAGGATGCTGAACCTTGGTCTGCATTCAGGGGGAACAGATGACGGTAGGTCATCCATCAGCCTATAAGGAAGAGAGAATGCTGAACCTTGGTCTGCCTTCAGGTGGACCAGATGATGGGAGTCATCCATCAGCATATAAGGAAGAGAGAATGTTGAACCTTGGTCTGCCTTCAGGGGGAGCAGATGACGGGAGTCATCCATCAGCCTATAAGGAAGAGAGAATGCTGAACCTTGGTCTGCCTTCAGGGGGAACAGATGACGGTGGCTATATAATAACTGGGAGTCATCCATCAGCCTATAAGGAAGAGAGGATGCTGAACCTTGGGTCTGCCTTCAGGGGGACCAGATGACAGTGGCTATATAATAACTGGGAGTCATCCATCAGCCTATAAGGATGAGAGAATGCTGAACCTTGGTCTGCCTTCAGGGGGAACAGATGATGGTGGCTATATAATAACTGGGAGTCATCCATCAGCCTATAAGGAAGAGAGGATGCTGAACCTTGGTCTGCCTTCAGGGGGACCAGATGACGGGAGTCATCCATCAGCCTATAAGGAAGAGAGGATGCTGAACCTTGGTCTGCCTTCAGGGGGACCAGATGACGGGAGTCATCCATCAGCCTATAAGGAAGAGAGGATGCTGAACCTTTGTCTGCCTTCAGGGGGAACAGATGACGGTGGCTATATAATAACAGGGAGTCATCCATCAGCCTACAAGGAAGAGAGGATGCTGAACGTTGGTCTGCCTTCAGGGGGACCAGATGACGGGAGTCACCCATCAGCCTATAAGGAAGATAGAATGCTGAACCTTGGTCTGCCTTCAGGGGGACCAGATGATGGGAGTCACCCAACAGCCTATAAGGAAGAGAGGATGCTGAACCTTGGTCTGCCTTCAGGGGGACCAGATGACGGGAGTCATCCATCAGCCTATAAGGAAGAGAGGATGCTGAACCTTTGTCTGCCTTCAGGGGGAACAGATGACGGTGGCTATATAATAACAGGGAGTCATCCATCAGCCTATAAGGAAGAGAGGATGCTGAACCTTGGTCTGCCTTCAGGGGGAACAAATGACGGTGGCTATATAATAACTGGGAGTCATCCATCAGCCTATAAAGAAGAGAGGATGCTGAACCTTGGTCTGCCTTCAGGGGGACCAGATGACAGTGGCTATATAATAACAGGGAGTCATCCATCAGCCTATAAGGAAGAGGGGATGCTGAAACTTGGTCTGCCTTCAGGGGGATCAGATGACGGGAGTCACCCATCAGCCTATAGAGAATGCTGAACCTTGGTCTGCCTTCAGGGGGACGAGATGACAGTGGCTATATAATAACTGGGAGTCATCCATCAGCCTATAAGGAAGAGAGAACCCTGATCTGCCTTCAGGGGGAACAGATGACGGTGGCTATACAATAACTGGGAGTCAACCATCAGCCTATAGAGGATGCTGAACCTTGGTCTGCCTTCAGGGGGACCAGATGACGGGAGTCACCCATCGTCCTATAGAGGATGCTGATCCTTGGTCTGCCTTCAGGGGGACCAGATGACGGTGACTATATAATAACTGGGAGTCATCCATCAGCCTATAAGGAAGAGATAACCTTGGTCTGCCTTCAGGGGGAACAGATGACGGTGGCTATATAATACCTGGGAGTCACCCATCAGCCTACAGAGGATGCTGAACCTTGGTCTGCCTTCAGGGGCACCAGATGACGGGAGTCACCCATCAGCCTATAGAGGATGCTGAACCTTGGTCTGCCTTCAGGGGAACCAGATGACGGTGGCTATATAAAACTGGGAGTCATCCATCAGCCTATAATGAAGAGAGAACCTTGGTCTGCCTTCAGGGGGAACAGATGACAGTGGCTATATAATAACTGGGAGTCACCCATCAGCCTATAGAGGATGCTGAACCTTGGTCTGCCTTCAGGGGGACCAGATGACGGTGGCTATATAATAACTGGGAGTCATCCATCAGCCTATAAGGAAGAGAGGATGCTGAACCTTGGTCTGCCTTCAGGGGGAACAGATGACAGTGGCTATATAATAACTGGGAGTCATCCATCAGCCTATAAGGAAGAGAGAACCTTGATCTGCCTTCAGGGGGAACAGATGACGGTGGCTATATAATAACTGGGAGTCACCCATCAGTCTATAGAGGATGCTGAACCTTGGTCTGCCTTCAGGGGGACCAGATCACGGGAGTCACCCATCAGCCTATAGAGGATGCTGAACCTTGGTCTGCCTTCAGGCGGATCAGATGACGGTGGCTATATAATAACTGGGAGTCATCCATCAGCCTATAAGGAAGAGAGAATCTTGGTCTGCCTTCAGGGGGAACAGATGACGGTGGCTATATAATAACTGGGAGTCACCCATCAGCCTATAGAGGAAGCTGAACCTTGGTCTGCCTTCAGGGGGACCAGATGACGGGAGTCACCCATCAGCCTATAGAGGATGCTGAACCTTGTTCTGCCTTCAGGGGGACCAGATGACGGTGGCTATATAATAACTGGGAGTCATCCATCAGCCTATAAGGAAGAGAGAACCTTGGTCTGCCTTCAGGGGGAACAGATGACGGTGGCTATATAATAACTGGGAGTCACCCATCAGCCTATAGAGGATGCTGAACCTTGGTCTGCCTTCAGGGGGACCAGATGACGGGAGTCACCCATCAGCCTATAGAGGATGCAGAACCTTGGTCTGCCTTCAGGGGGAACAGATGACGGTGGCTATATAATAACTGGGAGTCATCCATCAGCCTGTAAGGAAGAGAGGATGCTGAACCAGATGATGGGAGTCACCTATCAGCCTCTTAGGAAGAGGTCTGCCTTCAGGGAGACCAGATGACGGGAACCTTGGTCATCCTTCAGGGGAACAGATGACGGTGGCTATATAATAACTGATAAGAAGTATTTATCTAACACTGAACTTCTCCATGTTGAAAACTATGACTGAATGAATGAAAAGTTTATGTGCGCCGCCGATGGGATTAAAATCCCTTGAGACCCTAATAACTTTATTTGCTTTATAGCTTTATTTGTTTATAAATCCATGAGAGTCGGGAGTGAGAGCTAATAATCTTATTAAGTTTGAGTGTGGAACTGGCAGTAGGATAGTGGGTTGAGATCACAGAGAACCTCGAGCTGAAAAATGGCTAGGAGTTTGCATAATTACAAGAGTTCTGCTCCGTGTTTGCCAAGAGAAGTGGGCAAATTTATGGTAATACTGAAACTGCAGTTTGGTGGTTATTTTATAAAAAAGAAAAAGAAGCCTAAACAGTCACTGGTTTGGGAGCAGCCCCAGCATTTTATCCTCAACAATTACAAAAAGGAAAAAATCCACCAATATGTGTTTTTGAAAGCTGGGAGTCATCCATCAGCCTATAAGAGAGAGTGGATGCTGGGTATTGGCCATCTGGTCTGCCTTCAGGAGGAACAGATGACAGGGAATTGGAGGGGAAAAAAAACATTAAAAACAAAAAACACACACACCCTCTCACAGACGCAAACCAGAAAGTCCTTAAAAGGGCTGTTAAATCTTTATTCAAATGTTTATTTATATAAACTGTACACTCGTCCCCAGCCAGACAAGCTTGTTTCAATCCTTGCCTGGTGTTTGGTGGTTTCCTGTGTTTGTTAGTTAACAGAAAGGTGGGTTGCACCAATTCCGCCTATGCTTTGTCTACCATTTCCATGCGTCTTCTTGATAAGAGTGTTGCAAGAAAATATGAGAATATTCAATTAGAAAAGTTATAGGTAGAGAGAAAGATAGGTATCCGCTATTGTAGATTGTGACTGTTGTGTGATTGTTGCTATGGATGGGGTGAGGGGTGGGTTTCTTCGGAGCCCACTCCCCACATGCAGAGTTGTGAGGCAATCCTCACAGACTCCACGCAGTTTAATTCTATTGAGTAATTTTAATTTACTGTGGTTTATTTTGTTTTTCTGTTAAGGGTTTGATGTTCATTCAGCTTCACTATTGATTCACTATCCTGGAGTATGTGGAGGGTTTTGTTACATGGGTCTTATTAAACGCATTTCAATTGTGCTTTAGCAGAGTGGCGAGGCAGTCCTCACAGACTCTATCCTAAAGTTTTCAATGAGTAGCGAGGCAATCCTCACTGACTCCACGCAATTTAGTTATATTGTATAATTAATTTTTTTTAAAATTTTATTTTCTGGAAACTTATTTTGTTTTTCTGTTAAGGGATCGGTGTTCGTTGAGCTCATCCATTAATGCACTATCTTGGAGTCTGTTGAGGGTTTTGTTTTGACTGGCATCTTTCAGCAGAGCCTTTATAAAATGAGATAAACTTGAAAAAACAAAACTGTAAAAAAAACTCCGTTTGACTTCTTTATTTTGATTTTTACTCATCTCAAAGGAAAAAAGATCAAATCACATGGATATCTATATTTTTATAATTTCAACAAAGAGCCAACAATAAAAAAAGGAATACCACTACCACTTGTTTACACAACTAATGGACCACTTGCCTGTAAAAGGTTTTAGTGACACTGAGCAGCTGTTATTGTGAAAACAATGCATTTTTACATGTGACTGCCAGTCAGTGATCCATGCTGATGTATGAATAATTTCTTTTAATTTAACTGGTTGAGTGCTAGATTATTTTTGGAAGTTGGAATTTGTTCATATAGATTTGCCTTAAGGCACTCTCCAATAATTTTTAATAATGCAAATCTTATGAACACAATTGTATCTGCTTATGACTGAATAGGAAATTTGTTAAAAGAATATGAAGACTTTAGTATGGTACCCTCATGTTTCTTGAAAGCCATGATAGTGGCTTCCAGCACTCAACCAGTTAACCACAATCACACACAACTTCATTAAGCATCCAACAGGTGGGTTTTTTAACCTAAGAATTGAGACACCTACAAAATTAATTATTTTTATCCTTCTCAATACATAGATCAAATACTGTACCCAAAATTTTCAGTATTGAAAACCATGCCGAATCATTACGTTGAGTAAATAAAATTTTTGGTATGCCAAAATCCAGAATTACCATTATAGCAAGGTGCTCAAACATGACAAACGGTAATTACAGTATCATTACCTGTATCTCTCATTTAAAACTGACACCAGTATTGCTGATTGCTGTTATGTAAGAGTTGTGCTAAAAATAGACCAATCACCCTGATTGACTGTGCTGGAACTTTTTCTGGGTCACCCACGGTGATTACTTAATCAAAAACAAATCAAATATCAACTCAATTTTCTCTCTCTCTGGGTCACTGATCATTTAACCCTTTACCCAACGCAGACAATTTCAAAATTTATTATTTTAAATATCATTTTTTAAATTTTTTCAAAAAATTTCAACAGAACCATATCATGTGACCCCTCTTTGGAAGAGCTCGACAAGCTCGTTCCAAAGAGGGGTCACATGATATGGTTTGGTTGAAAATTTTCGAAAAATAATATTTTTTCAGCTGCTGAATTTACATATTACATGGGTGGATGCGGGCGATTCGTTGGGTAAAGGGTTAACTGAATTGTTAGGTTGAAAGGCTATCCAATTAAACTAATCATGATTGAAGGGATTAATTAACCCCCTGCACTCTGATGACGAAACACCTGATTTGTCATCCATGGTTATCCCCCCTGTGTTGTCAGAAATTCAGCAAATTAGATTTTGGTTGACAGAGCTCCAATTGAGCTCTGTCAACCAAATCTAAATTGCTGAGTTTCTGACAACACAGGGGGCAGATATTATCCATGGATGACAGGGAGGTGTGGTGGGGCTTGAAGTGGCGGAGGCGTCGAGTATTCTCGACATCAGAGTACAGGGGGTTAAAGCACATTTAGACTGAATTAACCACTACTTGCACAAGGTGTGAAATAACATTTGGCTGGCACGACAAAGCAACAGAAGCTTTTATCCTCTGTTTTAACACCTTTGCACCCGAGACGTGGTTGAAGAAAAACAAGAGACTACAATCAACATTTTCAATTATTTTTATTATAATTTTAATCATAATTATATTTATTTATTTATTTATTGGTGTTTAAGGTCACATATTTCTGCACAATGGCTAATCATGACCACGACAGTTTTACGGGTGGAAGAAGCCGGAGTACCTGGAGAGAGCTACTGAGCAACGGCGAGCAACTCTCAGCTCCCCAACATACATAACTCCACACAAGCAGGGTTAGCATTGGTTGAAGACAGGTGCACCATCGATGTGCAGTACACCTTAGTAGACGTCATCGTGCCCCCACGTGGGCAATGGGGGTGAAGTGTCTTGCCTAAGAACACAACGTGGTTGCCGCAGGTGGGATTCGAACCGAGGGCCTCTCGGCTTGCAGCATGCACCTCTACCTACTGAGCCACCGCGCCCCCAATCATAATTATAACCACATGTAGATCACAAATTCAACAGAAAACAATTGTTTTTTTTATTCAATATATTTATTGGTGTTTTAAGCTCACATATTTCTGCAAAATGGCTAATCATGACCACAACAGTTTTACGGGTGGAGAAAGCTGGAGTACCCAGAGAGAACCAACGAGCAACTGTCAGCTCCCCAACATACTAACTAACTCCACACAAGCTGGGTTAGCATAGGTTGTTTTTTACTCCAAAATTAATCATCACCACCATGAAACAAGAATTACCAGTGGAAAATCAACAAACTGGAACAAGTGGTATATGAATGGAACCTGGTCAGTAATGCAACTATGTACTCTTGCCACCTACACCAAGGGTAGCTGCTCCCTTACCCCCGCCCCCCCCCCCCCCCCCCCCCCCCCCCCTCAGCATTAGTGTGTGAAAGGAATTTGACACTGTCATTACACGCACCTCTCATTTAAAACTGACACCAGTATTGCTGATTGCACAATCGATGTGCAGTATGCCTTAGTACACAACGCCCCCTGCCCCAACATGGGCAATGAGAGTGAAGTGTCTTGCCCAAGGACACAACGCAGTTGCAACAGGTGGGTTTCAAACTGAGGACCTCTTGGCTTGCAGCCTGCACCTCTACCAACCAAGCCACCATGCCCACTCTTATTCAATAATGACCAGCTTTGGATTAATCAGGCGATCAACACACCTCTCCCCAGCTAAAAACGTTATACAGACAGCCAAAAAATAACATGATTTTTCTTCCCAAAAGCTGCCAGAAGTCTCCATTTAATAATTGATTGCCAAATTTTCTTGGGGGGTGGGGGGGGGGGGGGATTTTAGCAAATCCGGGGGAGGGACCTATGGCCAGCGTATATCAACAGTCAATCAAACAACAGGGAATGATAACGCTAAAGAAGAAAATAAAGCTTTTTTACGGAATAGTTCGGGCCTCAGTTTCATTGGTCGGGTATAAAGTGGAAGCAATGTATTTACCCACTCTCTTAAATGCTAGCTTTATTGGCCATTTCTTGTAACAAAAATACAAATGAATGCAGTAACTTCATCATAATGGAATAATGTTGTGTTTTCAAACATATTTTTTTGTTTATTGGTTGAGTTTGCCATCAGGAATTTATTTGTGTAACTGTATTATATTGTAGCATAACTCACTGCTATCTGTTGATGCATGTCGTCGGCATTCTGTTTTAAGTCTGGTTTTCCCACTCATCTATAATTAGCCTTGATAGGTGGGTGGTGGACCCGTATATTACAAAATGATCACCGGGTGTGACGAAGACAGGTTTTAAATGGAGCGTACACGTAATGTTTCAGTTTAACTTGGAGAATATGACTGGTGGTACAGTAGTATTGAACAAAACAGCATTGCAGTTCTCATTTTATTTCCTATCAATTTACCCACATTCAAAACAGCATTGCAGTTCTCATTTTATTTTCTATTAATTTACCCACATTCAAAACAACATTGCAGTTCTCATTTTATTTTCTATTAATTTACCCACATTCAAAACAGCATTGCAGTTCTCATTTTATTTTCTATTAATTTACCCACATTCAAAACAGCATTGCAGTTCTCATTTTATTTCCTATTAATTTACCCACATTCAAAAGTTGTTTCTTCATGCATTTAATTTAACCATAACCACAACCAAAAAGAGGAAAGAAAAAAAAAATGCTCCAATGTTCATGTCAACAAAAAGTACAGAAATGAATATTCAAAACTAGTTCACCGAGTTTGTGAGAGATCACATGTCTTTCTGACCACAGCTAATTAATATTCAGGATATAAGGTTATGAATGAGAATTGTGGGATACTGTTCACATTATAATTAACTGCGCGGTTCTTTGCTTGTTTTGGAAAACCCTATTTTATTCTACAAAAGTTATTTAGTGTTTTGTGGATAATAAATAAGACCCAACTGTTTAGTTGTAAAAAATAAGAAAATAAATTATTGAATTATTCGAACACTAAAAACCACAACAGAACTGCTTTCCTCTGCCACTAATAACCACAATAGAACTGCTTTCCTCTGCCACTTTTATAACTGATTCACATTATTCAATAATTTGGTGTATCATGGTATATTTTCTTTGATACTGCAGAATATTTTTATTCCAACACCATGCAACTCCACTGACTGATAAAGCTTCCAAGATTTTTTGATAATTTCCCTGTTATTTCATGAAGTTAAAATGTGGGCTATGGAGCCCAAATATGAACAAACTTGAATCTGATCATCCCAAGGATGTTGTACATCACAAATCAAAAGTTTTTGAGTGGGGGTTCTGAAAAAGAATTTTTTAATATTTGAAAACTGCAGATTCAGTATTTATACGTTACCAACAATGTTCATAGGATCCACATACATTACCCTATGACACAACCATTTGATTTTACTGGTCTAAAGGATGTTTCATACCAAATTTTCTGTTCTATGCAGTTTCAGGAATAATTGGCAATTGAAAACTTTTATATTTTTTGCTCCTGAGGAGATGCAGGAGGAATTTTTTTGCACGATTCAAGTACTTCTGATACAATATATTTATTTCTTATTTATTCATGTTTAAGGTCTCATACTTATGCACTATATTTATTTATTAATTATTTATTGGTGCTTAAGGTCTCATACTTATGCACAATATTTATTTATTTATTTATTCGTGTTTAAGGTCTCATACTTATGCACTATATTCATTAATTTATTTATTTATTTATTGGTGTTTAAGGTCTCATACTTATGCACTATATTTATTTATTATTTATTGGTGTTTAAGGTCTCATACTTATGTACTATATTTATTATTTATTTATTGGTGTTTAAGGTCTCATACTTATGTACTATATTTATTAATTATTTATTCGTGTTTAAGGTCTCATACTTATGCACTATATTTATTATTTATTTATTTATTGGTGTTTAAGGTCTCATACTTATGCACTGTATTTATTTATTATTTATTTATTGGTGTTTAAGGCTCATACTTGTGCACTGTATTTATTTATTATTTATTTATTCGTGTTTCAGGTCTCATACTTATGCACTATATTTATTATTTATTTATTGGTGTTTAAGGTCTCATACTTATGCACTATATTTATTTATTATTTATTTATTGGTGTTTAAGGTCTCATACTTATGCACTATATTTATTATTTATTTATTTATTGGTGTTTAAAGTCTCATACTTATGCACTATATTTATTTATTATTTATTTATTGGTGTTTAAGGTCTCATACTTATGCTCTATATTTATTATTTATTTATTTATTGGTGTTTAAGGTCTCATACTTATGCACTGTATTTATTTATTTATTTATTGGTGTTTAAGATCTCATACTTATGCTCTATATTTATTTATTAATTATTTATTGGTGCTTAAGGTCTCATACTTATGCACAATATTTATTTATTTATTTATTCATGTTTGAGGTCTCATACTTATGCACTATATTCATTTATTTATTTATTTATTGGTGTTTAAAGTCTCATACTTATGCACTATATTTATTTATTATTTATTTGTTGGTGTTTAAGGTCTCATACTTATGCACTATATTTATTTATTATTTATTTATTGGTGTTTAAGGTCTCATACTTAGGGACTATATCTATTATTTATTTATTGGTGTTTAAGGTCTCATACTTATGCACTATATTTATTATTTATTTATTGGTGTTTAAGGTCTCATACTTATGCACTATATTTATTTATTATTTATTTATTGGTGTTTAAGGTCTCATACTTAGGGACTATATCTATTATTTATTTATTGGTGTTTAAGGTCTCATACTTATGCACTATATTTATTATTTATTTATTGGTGTTTAAAGTCTCATACTTATGCACTATATTTATTTATTATTTATTTGTGTTTAAAGTCTCATACTTATGCACTATATTTATTTATTATTTATTTATTCGTGTTTAAGGTCTCATACTTATGCACTATATTTATTTATTATTTATTTATTTGTGTTTAAAGTCTCATACTTATGCACTATATTTATTTATTATTTATTTATTCGTGTTTAAGGTCTCATACTTATGCACTATATTTATTTATTATTTATTTATTTGTGTTTAAAGTCTCATACTTATGCACAACGACTAATTGTGACCAAGACAGTTTTACAGGTGGAGGAAGGCGGAGTAACTGGACAGAAGCACCGAGCATCGATGAACAACTGTCAGCTCAACATTCTAAATCTGTTCAAGCTCCGCAGGGTTACAACAGTTGAAGACATGTGCACCATCAATGTGCAGTATGCCTTAGTACATGGCGTCATCATGCCCCTATGTAGGCAACCCGGATAAAAACCCTTCCTGATAAGAACCGCTCACAATGATTTGCCCCTACCCCAACCATAGATAGCCAAGAAATATTATTATCAGAATTGGCCCCCGTGGTTTACAATGGATGGATAAACAGAGATGATGACAGTGATCCCTTTCAGTCAGGTGAGCTCCAAACCGACAATAGTTCAAGTTGGTACAAAAAGTCATGTGTTGTGAAAAGAACCTCAACAAAAGTACTGATTCTGGTGTTGGGCACTACCAACAATCATAAAACTTGCCTCGGTTGTAAAATTGGATGGGCAACTTTTTTGTGTTTGCTTTTGGGTTGGCAATGCAAACACTGATTACAGGGCTGTGTTATTTATTTTCTTATACATGTTAGGTCAGCAACACTTATGTAGCTAAATCAACCAACCTGTATGTTATCTTTGATACTTTGAATATGTTTGTCATCATCTGTCTTCTGTGACTGCAATAACATGGACACATTATCACACTGACTACACCATGCCTGGAAATTAACAACAAACAATAAATCATCAACAATAACATGGACACATTATCACACTGACTACACCATGCCTGGAAATTAACAACAAACAATAAATCATCAACAATAACATGGACACATTATCACACTGACTACACCATGCCTGGAAATTAACAACAAACAATAAATCAACAATTGTTTGCTTTACAGGAATTTAAACAAGTATAATTAAAGAAAAATTAAAGTCTTGAACTTAAATTCTTCATAATAATTTCTTCTCACATTGAGACCACCAAAACAATTGCTTCTCCCAAACTAATTCCAATGGTTGAAAAATGTAGGAAAAAAGGCATTCAATATACACAGCCTTGGAAAGAATGACAAGGCATTCAATATACACAGCATTGGAAAGGCATTCAATATACACAGCCTTGGAAAGAATGACAAGGCATTCAATATACACAGCATTGGAAAGGCATTCAATATACACAGCCCTGGAAAGACTGAAAAGGCATTCAATATACACAGCCTTGGAAAGGCATTCAATATACACAGCATTGGAAGGGCATTCAATATACACAGCCCTGGAAAGACTGAAAAGGCATTCAACATACACAGCCTTGGAAAGACTGAAAAAGGCATTCAATATACACAGCCTTGGAAAGACTGAAAAGGCATTCAACATACACAGCCTTGGAAAGAATGACAAGGCATTCAATATACACAGGCTTGGAAAGGCATTCAATATACACAGCATTGGAAGGGCATTCAATATACACAGCATTGGAAGGGCATTCAATATACACAGGCTTGGAAAGAATGACAAGGCATTCAACATACACAGGCTTGGAAAGGCATTCAATATACACAGCATTGGAAGGGCATTCAATATACACAGCCCTGGAAAGACTGAAAAGGCATTCAACATACACAGCCTTGGAAAGAATGACAAGGCATTCAATATACACAGGCTTGGAAAGGCATTCAATATACACAGCATTGGAAGGGCATTCAATATACACAGCATTGGAAGGGCATTCAATATACACAGCCCTGGAAAGACTGAAAAGGCATTCAACATACACAGCCTTGGAAAGAATGACAAGGCATTCAATATACACAGGCTTGGGAAGGCATTCAATATACACAGCATTGGAAGGGCATTCAATATACACAGCCTCGGAAAGGCATTCAATATACACAGCCTTGGAAAGGCATTCAATATACACAGGCTTGGAAAGAATGACAAGGCATTCAACATACACAGGCTTGGAAAGGCATTCAATATACACAGCATTGGAAGGGCATTCAATATACACAGCCTCGGAAAGGCATTCAATATACACAGGCTTGGAAAGAATGACAAGGCATTCAACATACACAGGCTTGGAAAGGCATTCAATATACACAGCATTGGAAGGGCATTCAATATACACAGCCTTGGAAAGGCATTCAATATACACAGCCTCGGAAAGGCATTCAATATACACAGCCTTGGAAAGACTGAAAAGGCATCCAACATACACAGCCTTGGAAAGACTGAAAAAGGCATTCAATATACACAGCCTTGGAAAGGCATTCAATATACACAGCCTTGGAAAGGCATTCAATATAGACAGCCTTGGAAAGGAATTCAATATACACAGCCTTGGAAAGGCATTCAACATACACAGCCTTGGAAAGACTGAAAAAGGCATTCAATATACACAGCCTTGGAAAGGCATTCAATATACACAGCCTTGGAAAGGCATTCAATATAGACAGCCTTGGAAAGGAATTCAATATACACAGCATTGGAAAGGCATTCAACATACACAGCCTTGGAAAGACTGAAAAAGGCATTCAATATACACAGCCTTGGAAAGGCATTCAAAATACACAGCCTTGGAAAGGCATTCAATATACACAGCCTTGGAAAGGCATTCAATATACACAGCCTTGGAAAGACTGAAAAAGGCATTCAATATACACAGCCTTGGAAAGGCATTCACTATACACAGCCTTGGAAAGGCATTCAATTATACACATCCTTGGAAAGACTGAAAAGGCATTCAACATACACAGCCTTGGAAAGACTGAAAAAGGCATTCAATATACACAGCCTGGGAAAGGAATTCAATATACACAGCCTTGGAAAGACTGAAAAAGGCATTCAATATAGACAGCCTTGGAAAGGCATTCAATATACACAGACTTGGAAAGACTGAAAAAGGCATTCAATATACACAGCCTTGGAAAGGCATTCAATATACACAACCTTGGAAAGGCATTCAATATAGACAGCCTTGGAAAGGCATTCAATATACACAGCTTGGAAAGGCATTCAATATACACAGCCTTGGAAAGGCATTCAATATAGACAGCCTTGGAAAGGCATTCAATATACAAAGCCTTGGAAAGGCATTCAATATAGACAGCCTTGGAAAGGCATTCAATATACACAGCCTTGGAAAGACCGAAAAAGGCATTCAATATACACAGCCTTGGAAAGGCATTCAATATACACAGCCTTGGAAAGCCTAAAAAGGCATTCAATATACACAGCCTTGGACAGCCTGAAAAAGCATTCAATATACACAGCCTTGGACAGCCTGAAAAGGCATTCGATATACACAGCCTTGAAAAGACTGAAAAGGCATTCAACATACACAGCCTTGGAAAGACTGAAAAAAGGCATTCAATATACACAGCATTGAAAGGCATTCAATATACACAGCTTTGGAAAGATTGAAAAAGGCATTCAACATACGCAGCCTTGGAAAGGCTGAAAACGGTATTCAATATACACAGCCTTGGAAAGACTGAAAATGGCATTCAATATACACAGCATTGGAAAGACTGAAAATGGCATTCAATATACACAGCATTGGAAAGACTGAAAATGGCATTCAATATACACAGCATTGGAAAGGTATTCAATATTCACAGCCTTGGAAAGACTGAAAATGGCATTCAATATACACAGCCTTGGAAAGACTGAAAAGGCATTCAACATACACAGCCTTGGAAAGACTGAAAAAGGCATTCAATATACACAGCCTTGGAAAGGCATTCAATATACACAGCCTTGGAAAGACTGAAAAAGGCATTCAATATACACAGCCTTGGAAAGGCATTCAATATACACAGCCTTGGAAGGCATTCAATATACACAGCCTTGGAAAGGCATTCAACATAGACAGCCTTGGAAAGATTGAAAAGATTAGAACTAAAGCTGATGAAGCAGAGTAAGAAAGCTCATAGCTAGCTCTATTGACAATATTTTCACAACAGTTCGGCAAAGAAAGGGGGCAGAAATGGCATAGCAGGCTTGCTTTATAACAATTTTTTCAAAACAGTATAACCAAAAATGGCAGAGTTAAAAAGAGCATGGCATGATTGCTTGATAATCTTTCCAAAACAGTATGGCAAATAAAGCAGGGTCATAAAATGCATGGTGGGCTTGCTTGACAATCTTTTTAAAACCATACAGCATATAATGCAGTGTTAAAAAATGCTAGTGCTGAAACTGTTAGCCAGATAACTGGTTTGTGTAACCGGTTGAAAAGCCATCAACTGGATTACTGCTACACCTATACCTATAGTTTATGGGATAGCATCAACTGGATTACTGCTATACCTATAGTTTATGGGATAGCATCAACTGGATTACAACTACACCTATAGTTTATGGGATAGCATCAACTGGATTACTACTATACCTATAGTTTATGGGATAGCATCAACTGGATTACTGCTATACCTATAGTTTATGGGATAGCATCAACTGGATTACTGCTATACTATACCTATAGTTTATGGGATAGCATCAACTGGATTACTGCTATACTATACCTATAGTTTATGGGATAGCATCAACTGGATTACTACTATACCTATAGTTTATGGGATAGCATCAACTGGATTACTGCTATACTATACCTATAGTTTATGGGATAGCATCAACTGGATTACTACTATACTATACCTATAGTTTATGGGATAGCATCAACTGGATTACTACTATACCTATAGTTTATGGGATAGCATCAACTGGATTACTGCTATACTATACCTATAGTTTATGGGATAGCATCAACTGGATTACTACTACACCTATAGTTTATGGGATAGCATCAACTGGATTACTGCTATACCTATAGTTTATGGGATAGCATCAACTGGATTACTACTATACCTATAGTTTATGGGATAGCATCAACTGGATTACTACTATACCTATAGTTTATGGGATAGCATCAACTGGATTACTACTATACCTATAGTTTATGGGATAGCATCAACTGGATTACTACTATACCTATAGTTTATGGGATAGCATCAACTGGATTACTACTATACCTATAGTTTATGGGATAGCATCAACTGGATTACTACTATACCTATAGTTTATGGGATAGCATCAACTGGATTACTGCTATACTATACCTATAGTTTATGGGATAGCATCAACTGGATTACTACTACACCTATAGTTTATGGGATAGCATCAACTGGATTACTGCTATACCTATAGTTTATGGGATAGCATCAACTGGATTACTACTACACCTATAGTTTATGGGATAGCATCAACTGGATTACTGCTATACTATACCTATAGTTTATGGGATAGCATCAACTGGATTACTACTACACCTATAGTTTATGGGATAGCATCAACTGGATTACTACTACACCTATAGTTTATGGGATAGCATCAACTGGATTACTGCTATACCTATAGTTTATGGGATAGCATCAACTGGATTACTACTATACCTATAGTTTATGGGATAGCATCAACTGGATTACTACTACACCTATAGTTTATGGGATAGCATCAACTGGATTACTACTATGCCTATAGTTTATGGGATAGCATCAACTGGATTACTACTATACCTATAGTTTATGGGATAGCATCAACTGGATTACTACTATACCTATAGTTTATGGGATAGCATCAACTGGATTACTACTATACCTATAGTTTATGGGATAGCATCAACTGGATTACTACTATACCTATAGTTTATGGGATAGCATCAACTGGATTACTACTACACCTATAGTTTATGGGATAGCATCAACTGGATTACTACTATACCTATAGTTTATGGGATAGCATCAACTGGATTACTACTACACCTATAGTTTATGGGATAGCATCAACTGGATTACTACTACACATATAGTTTATGGGATAGCATCAACTGGATTACTGCTATACCTAAAGTTTATGGGATAGCATCAACTGGATTACAACTACACCTATAGTTTATGGGATAGCATCAACTGGATTACTACTATACTATACCTATAGTTTATGGGATAGCATCAACTGGATTACTGCTATACCTATAGTTTATGGGATAGCATCAACTGGATTACTACTATACCTATAGTTTATGGGATAGCATCAACTGGATTACTACTACACCTATAGTTTATGGGATAGCATCAACTGGATTACTGCTATACTATACCTATAGTTTATGGGATAGCATCAACTGGATTACTACTACACATATAGTTTATGGGATAGCATCAACTGGATTACTGCTATACCTAAAGTTTATGGGATAGCATCAACTGGATTACTACTATACTATACCTATAGTTTATGGGATAGCATCAACTGGATTACTACTATACCTATAGTTTATGGGATAGCATCAACTGGATTACTGCTATACCTAAAGTTTATGGGATAGCATCAACTGGATTACAACTACACCTATAGTTTATGGGATAGCATCAACTGGATTACTGCTATACTATACCTATAGTTTATGGGATAGCATCCACTGGATTACTACTATACCTATAGTTTATGGGATAGCATCAACTGGATTACTACTATACCTATAGTTTATGGGATAGCATCAACTGGATTACTACTATACCTATAGTTTATGGGATAGCATCAACTGGATTACTACTATACCTATAGTTTATGGGATAGCATCAACTGGATTACTACTATACCTATAGTTTATGGGATAGCATCAACTGGATTACTACTATACCTATAGTTTATGGGATAGCATCAACTGGATTACTACTATACCTATAGTTTATGGGATAGCATCAACTGGATTACTACTATACCTATAGTTTATGGGATAGCATCAACTGGATTACTACTATACCTATAGTTTATGGGATAGCATCAACTGGATTACTGCTATACTATACCTATAGTTTATGGGATAGCATCAACTGGATTACTACTATACCTATAGTTTATGGGATAGCATCAACTGGATTACTACTATGCCTATAGTTTATGGGATAGCATCAACTGGATTACTACTATGCCTATAGTTTATGGGATAGCATCAACTGGATTACTACTACACATATAGTTTATGGGATAGCATCAACTGGATTACTACTACACATATAGTTTATGGGATAGCATCAACTGGATTACTACTATACCTATAGTTTATGGGATAGCATCAACTGGATTACTACTACACATATAGTTTATGGGATAGCATCAACTGGATTACTGCTATACCTAAAGTTTATGGGATAGCATCAACTGGATTACAACTACACCTATAGTTTATGGGATAGCATCAACTGGATTACTACTATACTATACCTATAGTTTATGGGATAGCATCAACTGGATTACTACTACACCTATAGTTTATGGGATAGCATCAACTGGATTACTGCTATACCTATAGTTTATGGGATAGCACCAACTGGATTACTACTATACCTATAGTTTATGGGATAGCATCAACTGGATTACTACTATACCTATAGTTTATGGGATAGCATCAACTGGATTACTACTATACCTATAGTTTATGGGATAGCATCAACTGGATTACTGCTGTACTATACCTATAGTTTACGGGATAGCATCAACTGGATTACTGCTATACTATACCTATAGTTTATGGGATAGCATCAACTGGATTACTACTATACTATACCTATAGTTTATGGGATAGCATCAACTGGATTACTTCTATACTATACCTATAGTTTATGGGATAGCATCAACTGGATTACTACTATACTATACCTATAGTTTATGGGATAGCATCAACTGGATTACTACTACACCTATAGTTTATGGGATAGCATCAACTGGATTACTGCTATACCTATAGTTTATGGGATAGCATCAACTGGATTACTACTATACCTATAGTTTATGGGATAGCATCAACTGGATTACTACTATACCTATAGTTTATGGGATAGCATCAACTGGATTACTACTATACCTATAGTTTATGGGATAGCATCAACTGGATTACTACTATACCTATAGTTTATGGGATAGCATCAACTGGATTACTGCTATACTATACCTATAGTTTATGGGATAGCATCAACTGGATTACTACTACACCTATAGTTTATGGGATAGCATCAACTGGATTACTGCTATACCTATAGTTTATGGGATAGCATCAACTGGATTACTACTACACCTATAGTTTATGGGATAGCATCAACTGGATTACTGCTATACTATACCTATAGTTTATGGGATAGCATCAACTGGATTACTACTACACCTATAGTTTATGGGATAGCATCAACTGGATTACTACTACACCTATAGTTTATGGGATAGCATCAACTGGAATACTGCTATACCTATAGTTTATGGGATAGCATCAACTGGATTACTACTACACCTATAGTTTATGGGATAGCATCAACTGGATTACTACTATACCTATAGTTTATGGGATAGCATCAACTGGATTACTACTACGCCTATAGTTTATGGGATAGCATCAACTGGATTACTACTATGCCTATAGTTTATGGGATAGCATCAACTGGATTACTACTATACCTATAGTTTATGGGATAGCATCAACTGGATTACTACTATACCTATAGTTTATGGGATAGCATCAACTGGATTACTACTATACCTATAGTTTATGGGATAGCATCAACTGGATTACTACTATACCTATAGTTTATGGGATAGCATCAACTGGATTACTACTACACCTATAGTTTATGGGATAGCATCAACTGGATTACTACTATACCTATAGTTTATGGGATAGCATCAACTGGATTACTACTACACCTATAGTTTATGGGATAGCATCAACTGGATTACTACTACACATATAGTTTATGGGATAGCATCAACTGGATTACTGCTATACCTAAAGTTTATGGGATAGCATCAACTGGATTACAACTACACCTATAGTTTATGGGATAGCATCAACTGGATTACTACTATACTATACCTATAGTTTATGGGATAGCATCAACTGGATTACTGCTATACCTATAGTTTATGGGATAGCATCAACTGGATTACTACTATACCTATAGTTTATGGGATAGCATCAACTGGATTACTACTACACATATAGTTTATGGGATAGCATCAACTGGATTACTGCTATACCTAAAGTTTATGGGATAGCATCAACTGGATTACTACTATACTATACCTATAGTTTATGGGATAGCATCAACTGGATTACTACTATACCTATAGTTTATGGGATAGCATCAACTGGATTACTGCTATACCTAAAGTTTATGGGATAGCATCAACTGGATTACAACTACACCTATAGTTTATGGGATAGCATCAACTGGATTACTGCTATACTATACCTATAGTTGATGGGATAGCATCCACTGGATTACTACTATACCTATAGTTTATGGGATAGCATCAACTGGATTACTACTACACCTATAGTTTATGGGATAGCATCAACTGGATTACTGCTATACCTAAAGTTTATGGGATAGCATCAACTGGATTACAACTACACCTATAGTTTATGGGATAGCATCAACTGGATTACTGCTATACTATACCTATGGTTTATGGGATAGCATCAACTGGATTACTTCTATACTATACCTATAGTTGATGGGATAGCATCCACTGGATTACTACTATACCTATAGTTTATGGGATAGCATCAACTGGATTACTACTACACCTATAGTTTATGGGATAGCATCAACTGGATTACTACTATACCTATAGTTTATGGGATAGCATCAACTGGATTACTACTATGCCTATAGTTTATGGGATAGCATCAACTGGATTACTACTATACCTATAGTTTATGGGATAGCATCAACTGGATTACTACTATACCTATAGTTTATGGGATAGCATCAACTGGATTACTACTATACCTATAGTTTATGGGATAGCATCAACTGGATTACTACTATACCTATAGTTTATGGGATAGCATCAACTGGATTACTACTATACCTATAGTTTATGGGATAGCATCAACTGGATTACTACTATACCTATAGTTTATGGGATAGCATCAACTGGATTACTACTATACCTATAGTTTATGGGATAGCATCAACTGGATTACTGCTATACTTTACCTATAGTTTATGGGATAGCATCAACTGGATTACTACTATACCTATAGTTTATGGGATAGCATCAACTGGATTACTACTATGCCTATAGTTTATGGGATAGCATCAACTGGATTACTACTATGCCTATAGTTTATGGGATAGCATCAACTGGATTACTACTACACATATAGTTTATGGGATAGCATCAACTGGATTACTACTATACCTATAGTTTATGGGATAGCATCAACTGGATTACTACTACACATATAGTTTATGGGATAGCATCAACTGGATTACTGCTATACCTAAAGTTTATGGGATAGCATCAACTGGATTACAACTACACCTATAGTTTATGGGATAGCATCAACTGGATTACTACTATACTATACCTATAGTTTATGGGATAGCATCAACTGGATTACTACTATACCTATAGTTTATGGGATAGCATCAACTGGATTACTGCTGTACTATACCTATAGTTTATGGGATAGCATCAACTGGATTACTGCTATACTATACCTATAGTTTATGGGATAGCATCAACTGGATTACTACTATACTATACCTATAGTTTATGGGATAGCATCAACTGGATTACTTCTATACTATACCTATAGTTTATGGGATAGCATCAACTGGATTACTACTATACCTATAGTTTATGGGATAGCATCAACTGGATTACTACTACACCTATAGTTTATGGGATAGCATCAACTGGATTACTGCTATACTATACCTATAGTTTATGGGATAGCATCCACTGGATTACTACTACACCTATAGTCTATGGGATAGCATCAACTGGATTACTTCTATACCTATAGTTTATGGGATAGCATCAACTGGATTACTGCTATACTATACCTATAGTTTATGGGATAGCATCAACTGGATTACTGCTATACCTATAGTGTATGGGATAGCATCAACTGGATTACTGCTATACCTATAGTTTATGGGATAGCATCAACTGGATTACTACTATACCTATAGTTTATGGGATAGCATCAACTGGATTACTGCTATACTATACCTATAGTTTATGGGATAGCATCAACTGGATTACTACTATACCTATAGTTTATGGGATAGCATCAACTGGATTACTACTACACCTATAGTTTATGGGATAGCATCAACTGGATTACTGCTATACTATACCTATAGTTTATGGGATAGCATCCACTGGATTACTACTACACCTATAGTCTATGGGATAGCATCAACTGGATTACTTCTATACCTATAGTTTATGGGATAGCATCAACTGGATTACTGCTATACCTATAGTTTATGGGATAGCATCAACTGGATTACTACTATACCTATAGTTTATGGGATAGCATCAACTGGATTACTGCTATACCTATAGTTTATGGGATAGCATCAACTGGATTACTACTATACCTATAGTTTATGGGATAGCATCAACTGGATTACTACTATACCTATAGTTTATGGGATAGCATCAACTGGATTACTACTATACCTATAGTTTATGGGATAGCATCAACTGGATTACTACTACACATATAGTTTATGGGATAGCATCAACTGGATTACTGCTATACCTAAAGTTTATGGGATAGCATCAACTGGATTACAACTACACCTATAGTTTATGGGATAGCATCAACTGGATTACTACTATACTATACCTATGGTTTATGGGATAGCATCAACTGGATTACTTCTATACTATACCTATAGTTTATGGGATAGCATCAACTGGATTACTGCTGTACTATACCTATAGTTTATGGGATAGCATCAACTGGATTAATGCTATACTATACCTATAGTTTATGGGATAGCATCCACTGGATTACTACTATACCTATAGTTTATGGGATAGCATCAACTGGATTACTACTATACCTACAGTTTATGGGATAGCATCAACTGGATTACTACTACACCTATAGTTTATGGGATAGCATCAACTGGATTACTACTATACCTATAGTTTATGGGATAGCATCAACTGGATTACTACTGCACCTATAGTTTGAGATAGCATCAACTGGATTACTACTATACCTATAGTTTATGGGATAGCATCAACTGGATTACATCTACACCTATAGTTTATGGGATAGCATCAACTGGATTACTACTATGCCTATAGTTTATGGGATAGCATCAACTGGATTACTGCTATACTATACCTATAGTTTATGGGATAGCATCAACTGGATTACTACTACACCTATAGTTTATGGGATAGCATCAACTGGATTACTACTATACCTATAGTTTATGGGATAGCATCAACTGGATTACTACTGCACCTATAGTTTGAGATAGCATCAACTGGATTACTACTATACCTATAGTTTATGGGATAGCATCAACTGGATTACTGCTATACTATACCTATAGTTTATGGGATAGCATCAACTGGATTACTACTACACCTATAGTTTATGGGATAGCATCAACTGGATTACTACTACACCTATAGTTTATGGGATAGCATCAACTGGATTACTACTATACCTATAGTTTATGGGATAGCATCAACTGGATTACTACTGCACCTATAGTTTGAGATAGCATCAACTGGATTACTACTATACCTATAGTTTATGGGATAGCATCAACTGGATTACATCTACACCTATAGTTTATGGGATAGCATCAACTGGATTACTACTATGCCTATAGTTTATGGGATAGCATCAACTGGATTACTACTATACCTATAGTTTATGGGATAGCATCAACTGGATTACTACTATACCTATAGTTTATGGGATAGCATCAACTGGATTACTACTATACCTATAGTTTATGGGATAGCATCAACTGGATTACTACTATACCTATAGTTTATGGGATAGCATCAACTGGATTACTACTATACCTATAGTTTATGGGATAGCATCAACTGGATTTCTACTATACCTATAGTTTATGGGATAGCATCAACTGGATTACTACTACACCTATAGTTTATGGGATAGCATCAACTGGATTACTACTACACCTATAGTTTATAGGATAGCATCAACTGGATTACTACTATACCTATAGTTTATGGGATAGCATCAACTGGATTACTACTATACCTATAGTTTATGGGATAGCATCAACTGGATTACTACTACACCTATAGTTTATGGGATAGCATCAACTGGATTACTACTATACCTATAATTTATGGGATAGCATCAACTGGATTACTACTATACCTATAGTTTATGGGATAGCATCAACTGGATTACTACTACACCTATAGTTTATGGGATAGCATCAACTGGATTACAACTACACCTATAGTTTATGGGATAGCATCAACTGGATTACTACTATACCTATAGTTTATGGGATAGCATCAACTGGATTACATCTACACCTATAGTTTATGGGATAGCATCAACTGGATTACTACTATGCCTATAGTTTATGGGATAGCATCAACTGGATTACTACTATACCTATAGTTTATGGGATAGCATCAACTGGATTACTGCTATACCTATAGTTTATGGGATAGCATCAACTGGATTACAACTACACCTATAGTTTATAGGATAGCATCAACTGGATTACTACTATACCTATAGTTTATGGAATAGCATCGGGAAAATAAATAGTATTTGACCTCAAGATGTTAGAATTCTTTTACTGATGCAAGCATTGTGAAAGCTACCAAAGATTTGTTGATTTACAATGTGCACTTGATGTAACATGAAAGGGTTAATGTGTTGGAATTAGCAGTCAACTCGCAGATAAATGTTTGTAACAAACTGCCAAAAGTCGTATGTTTGTAACCAACTGCCAAAAGTCGAGTGCAGGTTGTTTTCTACGTGGGTAGCAGTTGAGTACATGCCTATCAAAGTAACATAGTCTTCTACAGACAAATTTGACATTCTTCTCTTTGATGAGATGTTGTTAATTGCAGATTATAATGCTGAAAAAAATCCCTCTATGTCAGACCTGTTAAGCTGACGAATTTCCAGCACCCCTCCCCCTAGACATGTTAAGCTGATGAATTTCCAGCACCCCTCCCCCCAGACATGTTAAGCTGATGAATTTCCAGCACCCCTCCCCCGACCTGTTAAGCTGATGAATTTCCAGCACCCCTCCCCCCGACATGTTAAGCTGATGAATTTCCAGTGCCCCTCCCCGCAGACATGTTAAGCTGATGAATTTCCAGCACCCCTCCCCCCAGACATGTTAAGCTGATGAATTTCCAGCACCCTTCTCCCCAGACATGTTAAGCTGATGAATTTCCAGCACCCATCCCCCCAGACATGTTAAGCTGATGAATTTCCAGCACCCCTCCTCCCAGACATGTTAAGCTGATGAATTTCCAGCACCCCTCCCCCCAGACATGTTAAGCTGATGAATTTCCTGCACCCCTCCCCCAGACATGTTAAGCTGATGAATTTCCAGCACCCCTCCCCCCGACATGTTAAGCTGATAAATTTCCAGCACCCCTACCCCCAGACATGTTAAGCTGATGAATTTCCAGCACCCCTCCCCCCAGACATGTTAAGCTGATGAATTTCCAGCACCCCTCCCCCCAGACATGTTAAGCTGATGAATTTCCAGCGTCCCTCCCCCAGACATGTTAAGCTGATGAATTTCCAGCACCCCTCCCCACAGACATGTTAAGCTGATGAATTTCCAGCACCCCTCCCCCCAGACATGTTAAGCTGATGAATTTCCAGCGTCCCTCCCCCAGACATGTTAAGCTGATGAATTTCCAGCACCCCTCCCCCCCAGACATGTTAAGCTGATGAATTTCCAGCGCCCCTCCCCCAGACATGTTAAGCTGATGAATTTCCAGCACCCCTCCCCAGACATGTTAAGCTGATGAATTTCCAGCACCCCTCCCCCCAGACATGTTAAGCTGATGAATTTCCAGCACCCCTCCCTCCAGGCACGTTAAGCTTATGAATTTCCAGCACCCCTCCCCCCAGACATGTTAAGCTGATGTATTTCCAGCACCCCTCCCCCAGACATGTTAAGCTGATGAATTTCCAGCACCCCTCCCCCCAGACATGTTAAGCTGATGAATTTCCAGCACCCCTCCCCCAGACATGTTAAGCTGATGAATTTCCAGCACCCCTCCCCCCAGACATGTTAAGCTGATGGATTTCCAGCACCCCTCCCCCAGACATGTTAAGCTGATGAATTTCCAGCACCACTCCCCCAGACATGTTAAGCTGATGAATTTCCAGCACCCCTCCCCCCAGACATGTTAAGCTGATGAATTTCCAGCACCCCTCCCCCCAGACATGTTAAGTTGATGAATTTCCAGCACCCCTCCCCCCAGACATGTTAAGCTGATGAATTTCCAGCACCCTTCCCCCAGACATGTTAAGCTGATGAATTTCCAGCGCCCCTCCCCCCAGACATGTTAAGCTGATGAATTTCCAGCGTCCCTCCCCCAGACATGTTAAGCTGATGAATTTCCAGCACCCCTCCCCCAGACATGTTAAGCTGATGAATTTCCAGCGCCCCTCCCCCAGACATGTTAAGCTGATGAATTTCCAGCACCCCTCCCCAGACATGTTAAGCTGATGAATTTCCAGCACCCCTCCCCCCAGACATGTTAAGCTGATGAATTTCCAGCACCCCTCCCTCCAGGCACGTTAAGCTTATGAATTTCCAGCACCCCTCCCCCCAGACATGTTAAGCTGATGTATTTCCAGCACCCCTCCCCCAGACATGTTAAGCTGATGAATTTCCAGCACCCCTCCCCCCAGACATGTTAAGCTGATGAATTTCCAGCACCCCTCCCCCAGACATGTTAAGCTGATGAATTTCCAGCACCCCTCCCCCCAGACATGTTAAGCTGATGGATTTCCAGCACCCCTCCCCCAGACATGTTAAGCTGATGAATTTCCAGCACCACTCCCCCAGACATGTTAAGCTGATGAATTTCCAGCACCCCTCCCCCCAGACATGTTAAGCTGATGAATTTCCAGCACCCCTCCCCCCAGACATGTTCAGCTGATGTATTTCCAGCACCCCTCCCCCCAGACATGTTAAGCTGATGAATTTCCAGCGCCCCTCCCCCCAGACATGTTAAGCTGATGAATTTCCAGCACCCCTCCCCCCAGACATGTTAAGCTGATGAATTTCCAGCACCCCTCCCCCAGACATGTTAAGCTGATGAATTTCCAGCACCCCTCCCCCCAGACATGTTAAGCTGATGAATTTCCAGCACCCCTCCCCCCAGACATGTTGAGCTGATGAATTTCCAGCACCCCTCCCCCAAACATGTTAAGCTGATGAATTTCCAGCACCCCTCCCCCCAGACATGTTAAGCTGATGAATTTCCAGCGCCCCTCCCCCCAGACATGTTAAGCTGATGAATTTCCAGCACCCCTCCCCCCAGACATGTTAAGCTGATGAATTTCCAGCACCCCTCCCCCCCAGACACGTTAAGCTGATGAATTTCCAGCACCCCTCCCTCCAGACATGTTAAGCTGATGAATTTCCAGCACCCCTCCCACCAGACATGTTAAGCTGATGAATTTTAAAATAGTAAGATTTCAATTTTTAAATGGCTCAAAGAGTAAAAGATATTGGCATTAAGGCCACACAAAGTAGACCTTCTGTTTCTCAGGCCATTATTTGTAAAATTACATGCGGGCGTGCGGTTTTTTATTTTATTTTTTATTTCAGTAATTACTTCTTTGACATCAAAAGTTCATGTTCTTGGTTCAAGTTTTAGGCCTCATAATCTACAGAATAGCATGGGTGGTGGTGTATTTCATCCCTTGAGTGCAAGAAGGCTTTGCAATGCTAAAGCATTGCAAAGCCTTCTTGCACTCAAGGGACAAATTCATCAATTTTTTTAACTTGGGTAAAATATCAGACATAAACCATTTAATTTTTATTTTTTTAAAGTTTAAATTGGTTATAAAAAGAGAGCATGTGGCAGCCAAAAGGACCACGCGGGAGGGCCTGAGAAACAGATTTTTCATTTTTTTAGGCCTAACAGTGAGATTCTGTTAAAAATTCCAATTTTAGCCTCGTTTTAACAAATATATATGCTGGAAAGTTAAAAAATTTATAGTAATTTATATATTTTTTATACTTACCAATGACCCAGACATAGCTGGTGCTAACTCTTAAAATATAGGGCCAAACACAAATTTTGCCCCCCAATCCCCAAAATTTGCATCTAAAACTAAAGAAAACATGTCCTGAGAGGCCCTCCACACTTCGCCCCTACTGCGCATGCGCAGTGTCAAGGACGTTCCGAAATTGGCGCCATTTATCATTCTAATAACCAGTGCCTGGTAAGCGCTATGTACTCAGCGGGGAGGCAAGAGTTCCCAACTCCTGGGAGGGCCATCCCCGTCTGGGTCATTGGTAAGTATAAAAAATATATAAATTACTATAAATTTTTTAACATTTTTATACTGTACCAATGACCCAGACATAGCTGAATAGTAAAAAGGCTGGAGGGCCAAGGACATAGAGCAAAATGGAATACGCTCAATAAAATAAAATAGAGTCATCCCCTGTAGGGAAAAGAAGTAATAGGCCTTACATGTATCTTTCTTATTTATGATAAATTAGAAAGATACAACACCTTCCAAAAATTGAGCTTCATACATCCATGTACTCTATTAATATCCAATAATCCTTATACTAATAATTTTTAAAGTAAGCCAATAATAAAGTAAGTCTAGAGAATAGAGACTCTTATACTCCTAAAAGTGTGTGAGAATTGCATAATCATGTCCGTTGACATATGCAATATTCAAAAGCTATACTTTAAAAACTAAGACTTGAATGAATTTTATAAACTTAAACTTCTCACTAAACAACCATCCCAATAACAGCTCAGAATTACTAACTCCGGAGGAGGTATCCCCTTGTTTTCATAGTAAAAACAGGTGACCCAAGGGAACACCCTCCCCCCCCCCTTTTTCTTGCCCTGGGTCAAATAGCCCAGAGCGAAGAGGGCAGCCGAACGGAGACACTGCCGAAACAGACAGCCTACCTAGCTATAGTAGCAACTGTTAAGTGAATGACATTCTGAGCAGTAGATAATAGACCTAACAATAGAGGCCTCCAGAAATGGACTCGATATTTCTGAGATAAAATTCATGAATGGATGGCTGAGCGCAATGAGCAGCCTTCAAAAATCTATAATAGAACACTATTAATGTAAGCCCAAGAAGTAGAAGAACTCTTACTTCATGAGCCGAAATCTTAAGCACAACTGCTAAGCCAATGATATACCATAAGCAGTACGCTAGTTAATAGAATCCATTAACAATAAATGGAGCGTAACGTCCTTCTACTAGACATCAAAGACAGAAGAAGCTTACGCCCTTGTAATAAACAGATATCTGTTTATAAATACATAAACTGTACCCGGAAAGAGTAAAGGCCTATGCCCATACGAAGACGGAAGGACCTTAAAATAATAGGTTCCGGATAATAGGAGCCTAACTCTTATGCAACAATCCAACCTAAATAGTAACGGAAGTATTGATTCCGAAACTATGAAAGTGAAAATCATCCATCGATAGTGCATGAAACTCACTGACTCTACAGTAAAAGAGAAACCAACAGAATTACTGTCTAAAAGGTCAGAATTTGAAAACTACTGTTTCCAGAGGCTCAAATGATTACTTAGCTAAATAAGAACCTGAAGTTAAAATCCGTATAGGAATTTAATCTAAAGATTCTAAGTCTATTTATCAAAAAGTTACTAACTGACTTAGATAAAGAGGCAAAAGACTCAATTGTAAACTATCGTAGAGTGCATAGGTATGAGGTAACATAAACCTATAACCTAAATAACAACAGGCTGCAGTAGATCTTGTGAAACAAGTATACTAAAAAATAGCAATGAGTAGTATGGAGGGATCAACCATATGAACATAATGATCCCTACACCACGACGGAAGAGCCTCCACTTTAGTCGCATAGAATAGCGAAGAAGAGGATCTCCTATAGTAAGAAATCGCGTCCAAAGCTCGTCCAGTACAGTGCTTACAATGCAATACGGACCACACAACGGAATACATGAAGGTTGCGACCTTGCTGGTTGTGAAAATGATGACACGATTTACCCAGTGAAAAAAGATCCTCACATAGAGGAAGATTTCACGTTAAGATCCACAGTAGACAAGAGAGTAAATTACTCATGATCTCTGTGAAGATAGAGATGCTATCAACAGAAATGTATTGTGGTTGTTTATCTTAGCAATACCTGCTAAAAACAACAGCGCCGGAGGATACGCGTATCCTATCATTCTGTCCTATAGATCAATAGAGCGTTAACAGTATTAGCTCAGAGATCTGGACAAGCCAACACATACGTCTGCAATTGATTAGCCAGCTGTGTCATAAATAAAACATCATTGGGCGCTCCCATAGATAGCAAATCTGATTGAATACTTGTTTGTTGAGAGTCCATTCTGACAGCAACAAGCGACCCGTAAGAGAACGGGAGTGCGATAAAACAATCAGACGACCCAGAATATGACGGACCAAAACTGAACTTGGTGTACTATAACCAACAGACGGATTCTTTCCATTAAATTGAATAACGGAAACGAAAGAGTGCCTCCCTGGTTCCGGAGATACGCCACTACTGTCGAATTAAAGGACAGGAATTTGGGCATGCGTTTCTGAATAATGTTCATGCAATGACATAAAGCAAGCCTAAAAAACATTATTCCGCGGAAGTTAACTGATAGCTAAAAGACTGCGGAACCCAAAGACCCTGGCACTTCGAATCCGTAGGGATCAGTATATATCCCAATCTGTTTGACTGGCAACCGTCATAACAGCCACACTCGGGTCCGGCAACTGCGGCGGCACTCTCTGAGTCAACCACCGAATGTTTGCCCCAGTCTGAATCTCTTGTAACACTAGATAGACAAGAGAATGTATAAATCAAGCAATTCATGGATTGCCGGAAAGTTGCCGTCGAAGAGAAGCTCCTCCGAGAACGAAGCGACTCTGAGAGAGTTCTTAACCTACTATCCACGCGTGGATGTAGCTAGGGCTGCATCACGTCTAACCAACTCCAATCAGCCACTGAAGGGCGGAGTTATACGTGAACAAACTACTGCCCTCAAAAGAAATTACATTGAGAATAATATCCCGTAAATCTTTTCTTGAAGACGTAATGATAACGCCTCAGTAAGGCGGATTACGTATAATAAAGCGTCTAAGTTAAGTCTAATATACATAATGTCGTTCCCAACATTTAAATTGGAAAAGACATAAACGGTGAAAAAGAATATATGCAGTCTTTAATCACACCGTCTAGACGCATATGAACTCTCGGTATGCCCTGCTCTGCCAAAATAAACTATATGTAAAAAAAGATAAAATGGCAGAAATGAGCCACGCGGACAAGAAACTAAACTATCATGCTTAGTAGCCGTCTTGTATATATATATATAAATATATAGCGTCGAAAAATAAAACACATGTTGTAATGACAATATTGGACTGCGTCGGTAAGTCAGGGACAAAGTCCCTGTACCGATCGAAAAATCCGAGTCCAATGACGCTATAAGTCTCTTATCCAAGATCGCAGCAATGAAGTCCGAAAAATAATCACTGGAAGAAATGCCAGAAGATATGAAAGGCATCTTCCGATACTACTAAAGGGAAAACTCGAAATCTTTCGAATCCCTTTCGCCATCCTGTCGGACCCTATAAAGCGTTCGGTCGTCCGTAGCTTGATGCAACCGCGGACCGCACCGACCCAGCGCCGTCGGATAATTCCTGATTCGACCGAGAAACCGTCAATTGCTGGGATGCTGCGAAACAACTGTGCTAACTCGGATAGCACGTCCGTCACTGAGGCCTGAGGAGCAGCGGTCTTACGATGCATTGCCGCAGGAAGCTCCGAGATCGTTACCCCGTGCATACTTCCAATATGCGAGCGAACGGAGTGTATAGGCCTCGTGTCCCTTGGCTACCGGATGGCGCGACCTATTCGCTGTGGAATCACTGAATGCCGAAACTGATCGGATACTCGAGGTCACGTAGCCAATGTGCAGTCGTGTGCCCTGCTGTGAGGATGAGGAAGCATTAAAGACAGTCTCTCGGACTGTCAATATAACGGAGCGTCCCGAGCAACGGACATATGCTCCGAATGTAAAATATCTGAACCACAACATGCGGTCCCCTATGTTGTTGGCTTCCTCCGATCTGTCCTCAATCTGCCGTCACTGGGTGAGTACTAAAGTAATTAAAGTGCTCGCATCACCCAAATCTCCTTCCTAGACCGCAACGGACGAACCCGGCAGCCGAACCATTCGATGAATGTACGCTACACCGGGTGAGCTAGCGAATGTCACTCCGTAAGCGATAGACATATTCCATGAGCACATATTGCCGCTAACTCTTCATTAACTATGACGACAGAGGCACACTTTTGAAAGACATCTCCATAACTCTTCGAACAAGAAACCAGAAATGCTTGGATAGCAAGCATAAAATAATAATATATATAGCGTCGTTCAATAATTCGAAAGTTTGTGTGACATTATTGGACTATGTCGGAACTGAGGGACGATGTCCCTGAACCGAACCAAAAATTTCTAAGTCCACCGACGCTATCAGTTTCTTATCCGGCATCGCAGCATATGTTGTTCCGAAAGGGAAAGCTTGAAATCCACCGAATCCCTTTCGGTATCCCGTCGGACCGGATGAAACTTTCGGACGTCCGTACCCGCTTCCGCGGAGCGTCCCGACCCAGCATCGTCGGATAAAATATATGCGACAGATTCAGTTGATGCTGGGATGCTGCGATAAACTGTGCTATTAAGGAAAGCATGTCCGTTCCCGAGGCCTGTGCAGTAGCGGACTTACGATGCATTGCCGCTGGAAGCTCCGTGTACGTTGACTCCCGCAAACTTCCTATGCGAACGTCCGGAGTCTGCAGGCCTCGAGTCCCCGGCTACCGACCCAGCGCTGTCGGATAATTCTCGATCCGACACCGTTTCTGTCGGCTGCTGGGATGCTGCGATAAGCTGTGCTATGTGCACAAGAATGTCCGGCGTCGAGACCTGCGGAGGCGCAGTCTATCGCTGCTTCGCCGAGGGCAGCTCCGCATCAGATGGCTCCCGCATACTTTTCCTATGCGAACGTCCGGAGTCCATCGGTCTCGAATCCCTGGCTGCCGGATGGTGTGACCTGGTCGCCGAAGAATCCTTGATCGGCGAAGCTGGTAATATATCGGCGGTCACGCAGCCAAGGTGCGGTCGTGTGCGCTGACGAGAAGAGGAAGCCTTAGCAGTCTCAGCGGACTGCCTATACAACGGAGCGTCCCGAGCGACGGACGTATGCTCCGCTAACGACACATTTGAACCACAACATCTGGGGCCAGATGTTGTTGAACGAGAGAGGGGCCTCTCTCGCTTGCCGTCCGGATGGACCGGAACGAGCTATGAACCGGACTAAAAGGCTTCCTCCGTTCTCCCTCCGATCCGCCGTCACTGGGTGTGCATTAAGTTAATTTTATAGTGCTCGCATCACCCCAAAATTCCTTCTAGACCGCAACGGACGAACCCGGCTGCCGAACCATTCGGTGAATGGACGCTACACCGGGCGAGCTAGCGGACGTCAAAGGCCGTCGAACCTACTAGGGTCCTCTTAGGCAATTGGCGTATTACATGAGCACTTTTCCGCTAGCCCTTCATTAATTGTGACGACGGAGGCACACTGTTGGAAGACATCACAGATACATCACCCTAATCTTGATCGTCTGAAATAGAAATTGATAAAGTAGAGTGACCCTGCGGGGAAAGGACCGGAGTGTCCAAATCCCCAACAACATACCGTGACATACGCTTCCCATATTGTCATCGAAATCATACGATACAGAACCGGAGTTAATACGAGTACACTGACCACATATAGAATGATAATAAGGTCAGAGGAAGACTTCCTCTTAAAACAATTGATCAATATCCTTTCAATGTGAAAAGAAAACAAGTCCTGGTACTCGCACTAACCCCTGGCAATCAAAATACATAATAATAATATGATCCATTAATATAGAAAAAATAATTGAAATCAAAATATTTTGAAAAAATATTTTTTCAGAACAGCCCAAGTTTCTGAAAAGTAACGTTGAGCCCCAATGGATCCCAAGCCTAAGTGTGGACAAAAATTTTAAAAATATTTTAAACAATTTATTCAACACTTACGAACAATAATAATGTATCTAGTTATGATTGAAATAACATAAAGATATTATTATTTAGAAATCCCCCCCTCACACAGAGGGCTGTTGTAAATGTAAACAATGAGTGTAAAAACACTAAAATAAGACTCCAGGCACCCAGGCCCGAAATCAGTTACCAAAAATACACCATCTGATGCAAAACAGAGACTTCCAGGGAAGAAACTGCAGAACATCAGATGGTAGATGCAGAACACAACGCCTAACCACCCGTAGGTGAAGACGTAAACATGGGGAAAGAACAGAATTCATTCTGTTATTCAGCTAAACTCCCAAGAAATTTTAGTAATAATAATTACAGAAATTATGCCAAAAGCATGGGAGAATAGCAAGGGGGAACTTAAAGGACAGGGAGAGAGGAAAAACACTTGTAAAAACAGTGTAACTAAATAATCAGAATGACAACAAAATGGCTGCTGCCTTGAAAATAGGTAACTTAACATAATTTCATTAAAAAATTTTAAGTTACAGCCCTGATAATATTCTGTCACACATTCTTTTCCTCTCCTCCTTTTCTATCCTCCTTAGAATCACCATTTCACTAATATTTATGTGTCTGGCATCATTTAAACTGAGATTTAAAAGCACAAAGATCAGTCAGATGTTAACTGATGAAGGGCCAAACTTAGAATGATAAATGGCGCCAATTTCGGAACGTCCTTGACACTGCGCATGCGCAGTAGGGGCGAAGTGTGGAGGGCCTCTCAGGACATGTTTTTTTTAGTTTTAGATGCAAATTTTGGGGATTGGGGGGCAAAATTTGTGTTTGGCCCTATATTTTAAGAGTTAGCACCAGCTATGTCTGGGTCATTGGTACAGTATAAAAATATAGTGAGTCTCCCTCTAAAATAGAGAGACTTAACATGTCTCCTCAGTGTGAGTAATGGTGCTTCCAAAATAAAATGACTGTTTGGTGCTTCCAAAATAAATTGACTGTTTGGTTCTTTACCATCGTGTTTCAGAAAAACCATGATTTGATTTTATTGAACTGTTTAAAAGTATGAATGTATGTCATAAAAACACTATTTTAAAATCTTGCATTTGAAAATTTGTTTTTCAATGGATAATGTCAGACAATGATGGCTTTTGGTCAATGGTCATTAATTTCTTATAACACCCTTTTCATGGATCGCAACATATTCCCACCAGAAATTTCATTGCGATGAATAGGTAAATGTACACGTGTAACTGTTTGTGACATTTGTCTTAGCAATGAACAGAAAAGAATACTAAAAAAATTAGGAGTACATATTCACCCTATGATGATATGATCACATCCAGTTCAAGACACTCAAGGTAAGAAGCTCTTTGCTAATACAGTTAATTATGCCTAACTACAATTTACAAACTGGTTGGAAAATTCTTAAGCTATATCAATGACAATCATCCCTCACTTCAAATGCATGCACGTGGGAACAAATTGCACAGTGAACTTTGTTTCAGGTGCTTAGCATGTTGCATGCCTGTGATTTTCAAATGGCAGGGCCTGGTTTTGTGACCAGACAATTCAGGTGTTAATGATTGTTTGCATATCGACGATTTCCGTTGGCACTCGATAGTTTTCATTTGTTTACTTTTTGCAGAAGTCAGGTGGCAGTGTTTTGAACTGTTTTCTCTCCATTCCTTACTGATTTTGTGTCGTAGACAATACAATAATACCAGCGGTTGAAATTAAAGGATATCTGGTTGATATCCGGTTATGCCCAAAGGTTAGCCAGTTACAAAAATAGGCCAACCATTTCAGATCTAGAAAGAGCATGGTAGACTTGGTTGTCAATCTTTTCAAAACAGTATGGCAACTAAAGCAGAGTCAAAATGGAGTTAGCAGGCTTGCTTGGCAATCTTTTCAAAACAGTAAAGCAACTAAAGCAGGGTCTGAAAGCAAATGGCAGGCTTGCTTCACAATGTTTTCTGAACAGAATGGCCAATAAAGCAGGGTCAGAAAATGCATGGTAGGCTTGACTGCCAATATTTTCAAAACCATTTAGCCAATAATGCAGTGTTAGAAAGTGCAAGCAAATTTGCTTGACAATCTTTTCAAAACAGAATGGCAACTGAAGCAGGGTCAAAATGCACTTGGCAGGCTTTCTTGGCAATCATTTCAAAACATTATTTCAACTTAAGCTGGGTCAGAAAGCAAATAGCAGGCTTGCTTCACAATGTTTTCAGAACAAAATGACCGAAAAAATAAAGCAGGGTCAGAATGCCTGGGAGGCTTGCCTGCTAATCTTTTCAAAACAGTACAGCAGCTAAGGCAGACTCAGAAAACACATGGCAGACTTGCTTTCTAATCTTTTCAAAACAGTATGGCAACTAAAGCAGGGTCAGAAAATGGCTTGCTCGACAATCTCTACTTATCAACCTATCACTGGGCCCATATCTAACCTGTGCACGAGCAGAGCCAAGAAAGTGTCCCCAAATCCTGCCAATAACCATTCTTTTGTGATGCCTGCTGAGTGTAGTAGTTAAACTGGGAGGTCTTAAGGAACTCCAGAGAGGATGATTATTAAGGGCCAAACACACAAATTTTGAACCCCCACCCCAATCCCCAAAATTTGCTTGCAAAACCAAAAATTAAAAGTCCTATCTGGCCCTCCATACATTTACTCTCCACGCATGTGCAGACGTCAGGAAGTCACCAGAATTGCCGGCAACATCATTCTTTGCAGAAGAGAGTACTACATAAAAATTCAGCGGGGAGGAATGAGTGCCCACTCATGGGAGGGCCATCTCTGTCTGAGCCATTGGTAAGTATAAAAATATACAAATTACTAAAAATTTATAATATTTTTCACTGTAAACCAATGGCCCAGACTAGCTGAATCGTAAAAAGGTCTAGGACTTCAGAATTAGTAGATGAAAATAGTTTCATATACTGCAATCCAAGGTGAAAGGAAATTAAAATTATTAGGAATTACATGTATGTCTCTCTATACAGAAATAGAGAAGACATATCATACAAAAAGGAGCCCAGTTCAAGTAATTCCATATACTTAGCATGAAGACAATGCTAATTGGATGTAACAAGTTCCCAATTTTAAAGGTTAGCCCAGCCTAAGCCCCAAAAATTAGGATGGCGTATTTGAGAATGAGAGAATATCCCCCACAAACATATGCCATATACAACAAAACTCCAGCTGTATGCAGGATATAATTACAGACAAAACAGCTTCCTTCATAGTTAAATACCTATCAAGCCAGAGAAGAGGTAAAAAATCCCCCCTCCCCCCAACCCTTTTTCTTTTGAAGGAATCTTCAAAAAGAAAGAGGGGAGCACTCTGGAATCAGTATAACATACACCGGAGACGGCATACACAGATAGGTCGAGAACCAGAGATATATTATATAACATACTCATGTTCAATCAAACCACAATGACTGATCTCAGGAGAGCAAACACACTTCCGAGGTAACCCACAGGCAACCCCATTCAGATGTACAATAAATTCCAGTAACAACACTCCCCGACGTGTACTGTCCTATATCTATGACACTATAAACGTGTGAACATTTGAGTTGAGTACCGACACTAATCGAAACCTGGATCTAGAAATGGAAGTAGGTATGATTAACAGGCTCCAACACGGACTGCTCCCGAATATATTTATAATTTCTAAGAGCCATAACGTACAATAAAGCTTCAGCCTAATAATTATTATGCACATGGGCATTAAAATCCTGCGTGTAATCATCTGATTACCAGTTAACTGGTTATGCAGCCTCTGAGGTACCCAAAGACTAGCAATTTATTTATGATGAAATATGCGCTCATATATGACATATAAACAAATAATCACAGGAAACCAACCAACTAAAAAGTGGAAGTGCCTTTGGAGTCACCATAGAACACAACTCAGCCGCCAATCTAGAAGTGAAGAAATGCATACATGTATTTAAACATATGAGGCTTGCAGGAAGAAAACTATGTCTTGCCCGGTAATTGCCTCTAAACACATGGGGGTGGGGGGGGATTCGAAGTTATATCGAACCCTCCTCACCCACATTACTTAATCGATCTTGTGTTAGTCATAAAATAATATCGGAACCGTAATGGTTCCATCACATCTAATCGATTCCATTATACCACTATGGGCGGAGAAGGACGTGAAGAACAAAAACATCCTCTGATAACAGACACTTGAGAAGACTGATCCAAGGTTTCTGAGATGACAGAAGAGCTACTAGTGGGATTCACAATGAGACTGTTTGATGTTAAACATAATCTATTGAATCAATTGAATTGGAGGATATGTGTATCTTATCATTCATCCCCATGAGATCATCAGAGCATCTACTGCATATGCTCAATGGTTTGGGCATGGTGACACGAATGACGGTAACTGAGTGTTCCGGTGTGTCGCAAACAGATCTATCATTGGGCAATCCCTCTGGTTGCAAATCTGCCCAAATACTCGCTTGTTAAGCGTCCACTCCAATTGCAACAGGCGACCTTTCTGAGAGAGCGAGTCTGCTAGAACATTCAGATGACACGGTATATGACGGATAGAAAGATGAACATGATGATTCATGATGCATAGGAAAATCTTTTCCAATGTACGCTACTACTGTCGAGTTGTCTGACCAAATTGAACATGGACGTCCGTTATTATGTGAATTCAGTGTTGTAGTGCTAGCTATATTGACATCATCTCAATGATGTTTATGTGTTTCTCCTGGAACCGAGGGTCCCAAAGACCTTGATACTTCAAGACTGCGGGACTAAGGGTCGTGCCACGCCCCGTCTGACTCACATCTGTCAAAATCGTGAAAGCCGAATCCGGCAGTTGCAGCAGAACTCCCTGAGTTAACCACTGAATATCTGCCCAAATCTCTGAACCCTTGTTTTACTAGGTCCGTTAAAACAATACTGGTTCAAGCGGAAGCGTCTTCACACTCCAGTTCTGAGTAAAGAATATCTGAGGGGACGTGCACGCAGACGGCCCATCGGAATGAGACCTACAGCCGCTCTGCACAGCTCGAACAATCGCATGAATTCCCTCACTATTAATGCATCTGAGTGTAGACAAAAGTGAGCATAACAACTGACCAATTTTGCTCTGGGTGACGGCAAATGAACCAGATTGTTGTGAGTCTCAAAGTTCATTCCCAAGTGAATAGACGACCCGTACAGAGCTAGATCCGTCTTTTTCTCGTTTACAATGAAACCGAGGCATCGGAGTAATAGAAGCAGACTCTGAACATCATTCTGAAGAATAATTCTGTTGCTGTAACAATGTAGAAGGTCGTCCAAGTAAGCTGACGTTACCATAGATGAATGAGCTTGTAAGTCCATTATTCGAGTGAAACGCCCAGGGGGCCAGATTCAGACAAGAGCATATTGTTCTGAACTGAATACACCTTCCCTTGTATGGCGAACCGCAGGCACTTTTAGAATGCCGGGTGTACCAGGACATGAAAGTATGCATCCTTAGATCTATGCTTGCCGCATAGTCGATCACGCGAACGCTCGCTTTTCCCGACTGCATAATTTCCATAAATAAACATTTGGAGCCATGATAAGCTTGTTATCCAGCCAGTCAATTACTGGTCAGAATGAGCCATCCGGCTTCGGTACGAGGAACAGGTGACTGTAAAAATCATGAGAATCCTGATTCTCGATGACCTGTATTGCTTCCTTGATAAGAGAGCTTATACCTCCGCTAGGAGAAACTCTCTTAAGCAAGAATTTGAGGGAAGATTTGTCCAAGCGGACAACTTGTTAGTGGGGATTTTTGCTCGGAATGATAGCCGCAAGCCATCCGAGACTACAATTCTCACCCACTGATCTTCCGTGATTGTTATCCAGTTTATTTGCGGAGCTTGATAACCTTCCACCAACTGGCCAGCAATAGAGGTCGAAACCATCACCTGTATGACCCATGAGGCTTACAAGAGGAAAAAAACTTGCCTCGTCGGCCTGAGGGCATCTGATCTATCGTCCCGATCAGATCTACGCCCCTTTCCTAAGTCGCTATACTGACAACCTCCAGAGTAGTTATAAAAGGGTTTCTTTGACCCTTGTGAGGAGTTTCCTTCTTTTTGTCCGGAATGCTCTCCTTTACTCTAGTCTGCTGAAGCAGGTCATTGATATGCAGACTTTAAAAGCAGAGCACCAGATGCTTTCCTAGTAGCCTGTTTATAGACTAACGCAAACTAGTCATCGAAAATAAAATGTCTGGAAACTGGAGCGACGGAGAGAGAGCTTTTCACCTTGTCATCTTATCAGTGATGAACACGCAAGGGCAGCATCATGTCTGATTTACGCCAGATTAGCCACTGTTAGGGCAGAGTTATACGTGCTATACATAATTGCCCTGGAAAGAACTCTAAGAGAGGTACGAACATCCTCAAATTCCTTTCCCTTGAGACGTTGTGCCATAGCTCTTGTAAGGTGATTTGCGTAAGACATAATGTCCAAATTCGCTCTATTCGAAGAAATCAATGCTTGAGGAGCAGCGGTTTTCCGTTCTTTAGCCGCATGCTGCTCCTGGGACTGTGTGTCAGAAACACATCCTTCCTATGAATGTCCCGATGATCAAGGCCTAGTCTCCCTAGCTACTGGATGGTCCGACTTGTTGGATATTCGTGAATGTGATCAGCATGTGTTGTATTTGTGTTGGATATTCGTGAACGTGCTCAGCATGTATTGTATTTATATTGGATATTTGTGAACGTGATCAGCATGTGTTGTTGTATTTATGTTGGTTATTCATGAACATGATCAGCATGTATTGTATTTGTGTTGGATATTCGTGAACGTGCTTAGCATGTATTGTATTTATATTGGATATTTGTGAGCGTGCTCAGCATGTATTGTATTTATATTGGATATTTGTGAGCGTGATCAGCATGTGTTGTATTTATGTTGGATATTTGTGAGCGTGATCAGCAAGTGTGGTATTTATGTTGGATATTCGTGAGCATGATCAGCATGTGTTGTTGTATTTATGTTGGATATTCGTGAACGTGATCAGCATGTGTTGTTGTATTCATGCTGGATATTCGTGAACGTGATCAGCATGTGTTGTTGTATTTATGTTGGATATTCGTGAGCGTGATCAGCATGTATTGTATTTATATTGGATATTTGTGAGCGTGATCAGCATGTGTTGTTGTATTTATGTTGGATATTCGTGAACGTGCTCAGCATGTATTGTATTTATATTGGATATTTGTGAGCGTGATCAGCATGTGTTGTTGTATTTATGTTGGATATTTGTGAGCGTGATCAGTATGTGTTGTTGTATTTATGTTGGATATTCGTGAGCGTGCTCAGCATGTATTGTTGTATTTATGTTGGATATTCATGAACGTGATCAGCATGGGTTGTTGTAGTTATGTTGGTTATTTGTGAGCGTGCTCCGCATGTATTGTATTTTTGTCGGATATTCGTGAGCATGATCAGCATGTGTTGTATTTGTGTTGGATATTCGTGAACGTGCTCAGCATGTATTGTATTTATGTTGGATATTCATGAGCATGATCAGCATGTGTTGTTGTAGTTATGTTGGATATTCGTGAACGTGATCAGCATGTGTTGTTGTATTTATGTTGGATATTCGTGAACGTGATCAGCATGTATTGTATTTATATTGGATATTCGTGAACGTGATCAGCATGTGTTGTATTTATGTTGGATATTCGTGAACGTGCTCAGCATGTATTGTATTTATGTTGGATATTCGTGAATGTGATCAGCATGTGTTGTTGTATTTATGTTGGATATTCATGAGCATGATCAGCATGTGTTGTTGTATTTATGCTGGATATTCGTGAGCATGATCAGCATGTATTGTATTTATGTCGGATATTCGTGAGCATGATCAGCATGTGTTGTATTTGTGTTGGATATTCGTGAACGTGCTCAGCATGTATTGTATTTATGTAGGATATTCGTGAGCATGATCAGCATGTGTTGTTGTATTTATGTTGGATATTCGTGAGCGTGATCAGCATGTGTTGTTGTATTTATGCTGGATATTCATGAACGTGATCAGCATGTGTTGTTGTATTTATGTTGGTTATTTGTGAATGTGATTAGCATGTGTTGTTGTAGTTATGTTGGATATCCATGAATGTGATCAGCATGTGTTGTTGTATTTATGTTGGATATTCGTGAATGTGATTAGCATGTGTTGTTGTACTTATGTTGGATATTCGTGAGCGTGATCAGCATGTGTTGTTGTATTTATGCTGGATATTCATGAGCGTGATCAGCATGTGTTGTTGTATTTATGTTGGTTATTCGTGAGCGTGCTCAGCATGTATTGTATTTATGTAGGATATTCGTGAGCATGATCAGCATGTGTGTTGTATTTATGCTGAATATTCATGAACGTGAACAGCATGTGTTGTTGTATTTATGTTGGTTATTCGTGAACGTGATTAGCATGTGTTGTTGTATTTATGTTGGTTATTCGTGAGCATGATCAGCATGTGTTGTTGTAGTTATGTTGGATATTCTTGAACGTGATCAGCATGTGTTGTTGTATTTATGTTGGATATTCGGGAATGTGATTAGCATGTGTTGTTGTAGTTATGTTGGATATTCGTGAACGTGATCAGCATGTGTTGTTGTATTTATGTTGGATATTCATGAACGTGATCAGGATGTGTTGTTGTATTTATGTTGGATATTCATGAATGTGATCAGCATGTGTTGTTGTATTTATGTCGGATATTTGTGAGCATGATCAGCATGTGTTGTTGTATTTATGTTGGATATTCATGAATGTGATCAGCATGTGTTGTATTTATGTTGGATATTCATGAACGTGATCAGCATGTATTGTAGTTATGTTGGATATTCGTGAACATGATCAGCATGTGTTGTTGTATTTATGTTGGATATTCGTCAGCATGATCAGCATGTGTTGTATTTGTGTTGGATATTCGTGAACGTGATCAGCATGTGTTGTATTTATGTTGGATATTCGTGAACATGATCAGCATGTGTTGTTGTATTTATGTTGGATATTCATGAATGTGATGAGCATGTGTTGTATTTATGTCGGATATTCGTGAGCATGATCAGCATGTGTTGTTGTATTTATGTTGGATATTCATGAGCGTGCTCAGCATGTATTGTATTTATGTTGGATATTCATGAACGTGATCAGCATGTATTGTATTTATGTTGGATATTCGTGAACATGATCAGCATGTGTTGTTGTATTTATGTTGGATATTCGTCAGCATGATCAGCTTGTGTTGTATTTGTGTTGGATATTCGTGAACGTGCTCAGCATGTATTGTATTTATGTTGGATATTCGTGAACATGATCAGCATGTGTTGTTGTATTTATGTCGGATATTCGTGAGCATGATCAGCATGTGTTGTTGTATTTATGTTGGATATTCGTGAGCATGATCAGCATGTGTTGTTGTATTTATGTTGGATATTCGTGAGCGTGCTCAGCATGTATTGTATTTATGTTGGATATTCGTGAACGTGATCAGCATGTGTTGTTGTATTTATGCTGGATATTCGTGAACGTGATCAGCATGTGTTGTTGTATTCATGCTGGATATTCATGAACGTGATCAGCATGTGTTGTTGTATTTATGTTGGATATTCGTGAATGTGATCAGCATGTGTTGTATTTATGTTGGATATTCGTGAACATGATCAGCATGTGTTGTTGTATTTATGTTGAATATTCGTGGACGTGATCAGCATGTGTTGTATTTATGTTGGATATTCGTGAATGTGATCAGCAAGTGTGGTATTTATGTTGGATATTCGTGAGCATGATCGGCATGTGCTGTTGTATTTATGTTGGATATTCGTGAACGTGATCAGCATGTGTTGTATTTATGTTGGATATTCGTGAATGTGATCAGCATGTGTTGTATTTATGTTGGATATTCATGAACATGATCAGCATGTGTTGTTGTATTTATGTTGGATATTCGTGAACGTGATCAGCATGTGTTGTATTTATGTTTGATATTCGTGAATGTGATCAGCATGTGTTGTATTTATGCTGGATATTCATGAACGTGATCAGCATGTGTTGTATTTATGTTGGATATTTGTGGACGTGATCAGCATGTATTGTATTTATGTTGGATATTCGTGAATGTGATCAGCAAGTGTGGTATTTATGTTGGATATTCGTGAGCATGATCAGCATGTGTTGTTGTATTTATGTTGGATATTCGTGAACGTGATCAGCATGTGTTGTTGTATTTATGCTGGATATTCGTGAACGTGATCAGCATGTGTTGTTGTATTTATGTTGGATATTCGTGAACGTGATCAGCATGTGTTGTATTTATGTTGGATATTCGTGAACGTGATCAGCATGTGTTGTTGTATTTATGTTGGATATTCGTGAACGTGATCAGCATGTGTTGTTGTATTTATGTTGGATATTCGTGAACGTGATCAGCATGTGCTGTTGTATTTATGTTGGATATTAATGAACGTGATCAGCATGTGCAGGAAAATCCAACATAAATAAAACAACAGTGCATGTTGAACTGCATTATATTGCTATAGTGATTGTTAATGTATGTTGAACTGCATTATAATGCTATAGTGAATGTTAAGTCCATGTTGAACTGCATTATAATGCTATAGTGAATGTTAAGACCATGTTGAACTGCATAAAAATGCTGTAGTGAATGATAAGCCCATGTTGAACTGCATTATAATGCTATAGTGAATGTTAATGCATGTTGAACTACATTATAATAATTTAGTACATCACGTGACAAATCCCCGTATTCTCATTGGCTGTATTGATAGGGACTATGAAAGCATAGTACCCGGAGTCATGCAACAGTGCGCACGCATTGCAAACAGAATCCCGAGGGGATTCCCCTTTTCTTCTGAGCAGACGGCAAATGTGGAGACGAATAGAAATAAAATGAGCGTTTCGAGATTCACAAACGAGAATGTTAATTCTTTTCTTGAACAACATCAGAGCCGAAAGACTGTTAGTTTAACCAAATATGCTGTCAATATTCTCCGGCAGTTCTGTTCTGACAGAAAAAGGAATGGTGCATTTGAAACGTTAGATGTTGGAAGATTAACGGAACTATTGAAAGACTTTTATACAAACGTTAAAAATCGCGATGGTGATTTGTATTCCAAAAGCAGTATTTGTGCCATTCGTCAAGGAATAAGAAGATATTTGCAAGAACCCCCACATGAGAGACACTTTGATATAATAACAGACCCAGCTTTCAAAGGTGCTAATTGTGTATTCGACAGCATGTTGAAGCAAACAAGAGAAGACGGAAAAGGAACAGTCCGACACAAAAAACCCATTCCGCCAGGTAACTATAAAAAATACATAATAAAATTAAACACAACAAAACTAGAAAGTGAACAAGTCAGTGTCTGCAATAGACAATGGTGTTGTAATTATTTGTTCTCGTATAAATACACAGTCTTGTTAATTGCATGAAATAGACGAGTGTTGTTTATTACTCAAATCGACAATAGTGAATGTTAAGCCCATGTTGAACTGTATTATAATGCTATAGTGAATGTCAAGGCCATGTTGGACTGCATTATAATGCTATAGTGAATGTTAAGACCATGTTGAACTGCATTAATGCTATAGTGAATGTCAAGGCCATGTTGGACTGCATTATAATGCTATAGTGAATGTCAAGGCCATGTTGGACTGCATTATAATGCTATAGTGAATGTCAAGGCCATGTTGGACTGCATTATAATGCTATAGTGAATGTTAAGACCATGTTGAACTGCATTAATGCTATAGTGAATGTCAAGGCCATGTTGGACTGCATTATAATGCTATAGTGAATGTTAAGACCATGTTGAACTGCATTGTAATGCTATAGTGAATGTCAAGGCCATGTTGGACTGCATTATAATGCTATAGTGAATGTTAAGCCGACGTTGAACTGCATTAATGCTATAGAAAATGTTAATGCATGTTGGACTGCATTATAATGCTATAGTGAATGTTGAGACCATGTTGGACTGCATTATAATGCTATAGGGTGCTATAGGGAATGTTAAGACCATGTTGAACTGCATTATAATGCTATAGTGAATGTTAAGCCCATGTTGAACTGTATTATAATGCTATAGTGAATGTCAAGGCCATGTTGGACTGCATTATAAGTCCTGCATTATAATGCTATAGTGAATGTTAAGACCATGTTGAACTGCATTAATGCTATAGTGAATGTCAAGGCCATGTTGGACTGCATTATAATGCTATAGTGAATGTCAAGGCCATGTTGGACTGCATTATAATGCTATAGTGAATGTCAAGGCCATGTTGGACTGCATTATAATGCTATAGTGAATGTTAAGACCATGTTGAACTGCATTAATGCTATAGTGAATGTCAAGGCCATGTTGGACTGCATTATAATGCTATAGTGAATGTTAAGACCATGTTGAACTGCATTAATGCTATAGTGAATGTCAAGGCCATGTTGGACTGCATTATAATGCTACAGTGAATGTCAAGGCCATGTTGGACTGCATTATAATGCTATAGTGAATGTCAAGGCCATGTTGGACTGCATTATAATGCTATAGTGAATGTCAAGGCCATGTTAAACTGCATTTTAATGCAATAGTGAATGTTAAGCCCATGTTGAACTACATTATAATGCTATAGTGAATGTTAAGCACTCGTTGAACTGTATTATAATGCTATAGTGAATGTTAATGCACGTTGAACTGCATTATAATGCTGTCGTGAATGTTAATGCATGTTGAACTGCATTATAATGCTATAGTAAATGCTAATGCATGTTGAACTGCATTATAATGCAATAGTGAATGTTAATGCATGTTGAACTGCATTATAATGCTATAGTGGATGTTAAACTCATGTTGAGCTGCATTTTAATGCTATAGTGAATGTTAAGCCCATGTTGAACTGTATTAAAATGTTATAGTGAATGTTAATGAATGTTGAACTGCATTATAATGCTATAGTGAATGTTCAGCCCATGTTGAACTGCATTATAATGCAGTTCAACATGCATTAACATTCACTATAACATTATAATGCAGTTCAACATAATGCTATAGTGAATGTTCACAGCCCATGTTGCAGCCCATGTCACTATAATGCTATAGTGAATGTTCAGCCCACGTTGAACTGTATAACATTATAATACTATACTGAACATTAAGCCCATGTTGAACTGCATTATAATGATATAGTGAATTTTAATGCATGTTGAACTGCATTATAATTCTATAGTGAATGTTAAGCCAATGTTGAACTGCATAATAATGTTATAGTGAATGTTAAGCCCATGAAATTTGCTACAGCAAACTGTTACGGAAGCCAAGGGAACATTTCTAAATTGTGAGGGCAGCATAAGCAGTGTGGCCCATGAATTTAGGCACCAGTGATGAAGAAATGTGCACAGCAGGGTATTTCAGACAAATATAAAACAAAATGGTCTGAATAACAAGAAACTGAAAATTAACTAACCTTGGTCTAAAAGTGAGAATCAATTTGCACCAATTGCTAATCAATGTCCCTGGAGGGGGAGAAGACTGTGAATCAAAATTTTTAAAACAAAAGATACCCGGCACAACATGATGCGATGTGACAGAACAGGGGGATTCCTATATAATCACAATAATTTATAATCATTCTAACACCAATTATCCTGTAAAGATACCCGGCACAACATGATGCGATGTGACAGAACAGGGGGATTCCTATATAATCACAATAATTTATAATCATTCTAACACCAATTATCCTGTAAAGATACCCGGCACAACATGATGCGATGTGACAGAACAGGGGGATTCCTATATAATCACATATCAGGAATACAATAATTTATAATCATTCTAACACCAATTATCCTAAAACAATACAAGAACAGCATGTTGTGATGTGACAGGACAGGGATTCCTATATAATGAAATATCAGGGATACAATAATTTATAATCATTCTAACACCAATTATCCTGTAATGATACAAGAACAGCTTGATGTGATGTGACAGGACGGAGATTCCTATATAATGAAATATCAGGATACAATAATTTATAATTGTAATCATCCTAACACCAATTCGTTGAACATTAGATTATGTTAGGCTTAACACTAACCATAACTGAATAATTTGTAATATTTCACATTTTCATGTCAAGTTATATTTGGCAAACGTAATTACCATTTTAGACTTTTGGAAACAATCTTCAGTATTTTGTGCAAATTCTGTAAATTCTTCTTCATGCTGCTTAATTTGGTTCTGTAACTGTAATGAGCAAAAACAACAAAAACTAGACAAACAATACTATTCATAATTTCCTATAGATCCCCTAACTTATCAACATATTTGTATGTAGAAGACACTGGACGGACAATTCTATTCATAATTTCCTATAGATCTCCCCCTAACTTAACATATTTGTATGTAGAAAACACTGGATGAACAATTCTATTCATAATTTCCTGTAGATCTCCCCCTAACTTATCAACACATTTGTAAGTAGAAGATGCTAGACAAACAATTCTATTCATAATTTCCTATAGATCTCCCACTAACTTATCAACATATTTTTATATAGAAGATGCTAGACAAACAATACTATTCATAATTTCCTATAGATCTCCCCCTAACTTATCAACATATTTGTATGTAGAAGACACTGGACGAACAATAGTATTCATAATTTCCTATAGATCTCCCCCTAACTTATCAACATATTTGTATGCAGAAGACACTGGACGAACAATTCTATTCATAATTTCCGATAGATCTCCCCCTAACTTATCAACATATTTGTATGTAGAAGACGCTGGACAAACAATACTATTCATAATTTCCTATAGATCTCCCCCTAACTTATCAACATATTTGTAAGTAGAAGACGCTAGACAAACAATACTATTCATAATTTCCTATAGATCTCCCCCTAACTTATCAACATATTTGTATGTAGAAGACACTGGACGAACAATACTATTCATAATTTCCTATAGATCTCCCCCTAACTTATCAACATATTTGTATGTAGAAGACACTGGACAAACAATACTATTCATAATTTCCTATAGATCTCCCCCTAACTTATCAACATATTTGTATGTAGAAGACGCTAGACAAACAATACTATTCATAATTTGCTATAGATCTCCCCCTAACTTATCAACATATTTGTAAGTAGAAGATGCAAGACAAACAATACTATTCATAACTTTCTATAGATCTCCCCCAACTTATCAACATATTTGAATGTAGAAGACGCTAGACAAACAATACTATTCATAATTTCCTATAGATCTCCCCCTAACTTATCAACATATTTGTATATAAAAGACGCTGGATGAACAATTCTATTCATAATTTCCAGTAGATCTCCCCCTAACTTATCAACATATTTGTATATAAAAGACGCTGGATGAACAATTCTATTCATAATTTCCTATAGATCTCCCCCTAACTTATCAACATATTTGTATGTAGAAGACACTGGACGAACAATAGTATTAATAATTTCCTATGGATCTCCCCTTAACTTATCAACATATTTGTATATAAAAGACGCAGTATGAACAATCCTATTCATAATTTCCTGTAGATCTCCCCCTAACTTATCAACATATTTGTATGTAGAAGATGCTACACAAACAATACTATTCATAATTTCCTATAGATTTCCCCCTAACTTATCAACATATTTTTATATAGAAGACGCTAGACAAACAATACTATTCATAATTTCCTATAGATCTCCCCCTAACTTATCAACATATTTGTAAGTAGAAGATGCAAGACAAACAATACTATTCATAACTTCCTATAGATCTCCCCCAACTTATCAACATATTTGAATGTAGAAGACGCTAGACAAACAATACTATTCATAATTTCCTATAGATCCCCCCCCCCCAACTTATCAACATATATGTATGTAGAAGACGCTGGATGAACAATTCTATTCATAATTTCCTATAGATCTCCCCCCCAACTTAACATATTTGTATGTAGAAGACACCGGATGAACAATTCTATTCATAATGTCCTATAGATTTCCCCCTAACTTGTCAACATATTTGTAAGTAGAAGACGCTAGACAAACAATACTATTCATAATTTCCTATAGCTCTCCCCCTAACTTATCAACATATTTGGATGTAGAAGAGACTGGACGAACAATTCTATTCATAATTTCCTATAGATCTCCCCCTAACTTATCAACATATTTGTATGTAGAAGATGCTAGACAAACAATACTATTCATAATTTCCTATAGATCTCCCCCTAACTTATCAACATATTTGTATGTAGAAGACACTGGATGAACAATTCTATTCATAATTTCCTGTAGATCTCCCCCTAACTTATCAACATATTTATAAGTAGAAGACGCTAGACAAACAATACTATTCATAATTTCCTATAGATCTCCCACTAACTTATCAACATATTTGTATGTAGAAGACACTGGACGAACAATAGTATTCATAATTTCCTATGGATCTCCCCCTAACTTATCAACATATTTATTTTGCTGCGCCCGACATCTTACTAAAGTTAATCTACTGAAAATCAGACTAAATGGACTCCCATGATGATGGATTGAGGTGCAGTGCCCGAAATCATACTCATCAGATCAAACTGACCCTGTCATGATGGATTGAGGTGCAGTGTACAGAATCCTACTGAAGTTAATCTAATGAAAATTAGACCAAATTGACTCCTATCATGATGGATTGACATGCAGTGCCCGAAATCATACTCATCAAATTGACTCCTATCATGATTAATTGAGGTGCAGTGCACACAATCCTACTAAAGCTAATCTAATGAAACTGAAAAAAATTATAGTAATTTATATGTTTTTTATACTTACCAATGACCCAGACTTAGCTGGTGCTAACTTTTAAAAATTCAGAGCTAAGTCTGGGTCATTGGTAAGTATAAAAAACATATAAATTACTATAATTTTTTTCAGTTTCATTAGATTAGCTTTAGTAGGATTTTTGTAGGAATGTATTCGTCCCTTTGTGATAAACTCAGCTCTACGTTTATAAATACACTTAGCTCCAACTGGACACAGCAAAGGCCTATGGATGTAAGAGCCTTCATAACAATAGGTTACTTATTAGGAGCCTGATTCTAAGCCAAAAATCCCACATTGGTAGTCAAAGTAATAGAATTACCAATACTACGATAGTGAGAATCATCAACAGATAGAGCATGAAGTTCACTAACTCTTCTAGCAGAAGAGAAGGCTAAGAGAAAAGCTGTCTTATAAGATAAGTATTTGAAGTCTACCGTATCATGGGGTTCAAATGGCACTTCTAGCTTCAGAAGAACCCAAGCTAAATTCCACTTAGGAATTAACCTAACGGTTCCAAGTCTATTTATCGAAAAGTTTTTAACTAACTTTGATAAAGAGACATTAGATCCAATTTGTAAGCTATCATGATGAGCATAAGTATCTGATAGCATAGACCTATAACCCTTAATAGTTATTGGCTGCAGTTTGATCTCATCAAACAAGTAGACCAAAAAATTAGCAATGTCTGGAATGAAGTGATCATAAATATCAATAGAATGATCCCTACACCAACGAGAGAAAACCTTCCACTTAGCAGCATAATGTAGCGAAGAGGAGGTCCTCCTACAGTTAGAAATTGCGTCCACTGCTCATCCTGTAAATTGCTTGCTGTGCAAGAAGGACCGCACAACGGAAATATGTGAAGGTGGAGACCTTGCAGATTGTGATGCAGTGTGCGCGATTTCCCCTGGGAAAGAAGGTCCTCCCACGGAAGAAGCTTCCGTGGGATGTCCCATAACAGACACCTGAGTAGGTTTATCCATAGTCTGAGGGGAGACAGAGATGCAACCAACAGAATCTTGCAGTGAGATTGCTTGATTTTCAGCAATATCTGTTGAATCAACAGAGCTGGAGGATACGCGTATCCTATCATTCCGTCCCAAGAGATTTGAGAGAGCATCTATTGCCAACGCTCAAGGATCTGGGCATGGCGACACATACGTCTGCAACTGATTGTTGAGATGAGTCGCAAACAAGTCTATCATCAGATGATCCCATTGGTAGCAGTTCTGATAGAATACTCATTTGTTGAGAGTCCATTCTGACGGCAACATACAACCTTTCCGAGAAAGGGAGTCCGCTAGAACGTTCAGACGACCCTGAATATGATGGACCGACAGAAGAACCTGATGCTCTAAGACAAACAAAAGGATTCTTTCCGTTAAGCTGAACAACGGAATGGAATGAGTGCCTCCCTGGTTCTGAATATACTCTACTACTATTGAATTGTCGGACAGTATTTGAACATGTGAATTCTTAATAATGTTCATCCAATGATGTTGTGCAAGCCAAACTGACATCATCTCTTTGATGTTTATGTGCTTGTTCAGGAATTGTGGATCACAAAGACCCTGGCACCTCGAATCTGTTGCGCTCAATGTCACGCCTCAACCTGTTTAACTCGCATCCGTCATAATCGTAAAAATCGGATCTGGCAGTTGCAGTGGAACTAACCACTGACTATCTGCCCAAGCCTGAATCTCTTGTTTTACGTGGTTGGACAAGATGATGTTCATTTCGAGCGGATGAATCTTCACACTCCACTTCTGAGTAAAAAATATCTGGAGTGGATGAGTGCTTAGGCGCCCCATCGGAATAAGGTCCGCAGCGGCGGCTCCGCACAAACCTATCAGTCGCATAAATTCTCTCGCTGTCACTACATCTGAGTGTAGACAAAAGTGAGCATAACAACTAACTAATTTCGCTCTGGGTAACGGCAGACGAACCAGATTGCTGTTTGTCTCGAAGCTCATTCCCTAGTGAATGAACGACTTGGACGGAACTAGATCCGACTTCTTTTCGTTTACTATGAAACCGAGATGTCGGAGCAATTGAAGCAGACTCTGAACATCGTTCTGAAGCGTTAATCTGTCGCCATACCTCTGAAGAATGTCGTCCAAGTATGCCAACGTTACCACAGACGACTGAGCTCGGAAATGAGTCATTACCGAGTTCATTATTCGAGTGAAAGCCCAGGACACCAGATTCAGTCTGAAGCATATTGCTCGGAACTGATAATCGACTCCTAGGACAGCGAAACGAAGGTACTTTCTGAACGCCAGATGTACCATGACGTGAAAGTACGCATCGTTGAGATCTATGCTCGCAGCATAGCCGTTCACTCGAATGCTCGCTCTCACCCATCGAATGGTCTCCATATAAAATTTCGGAGCCACGATCAGCTTGTTTATCCAGCTTAGATCTATAACTGGATGAAACGAGCCATCTGGTTTTGGTACCAGGAACAGGTGACTGTAAAAAACGGGAGATTCCTGGTTTTCTATGACCTCTATTGCATTCTTCACCAGAAGAGATTGCACCTCTGATAGAATTGAATCTCTCTTCTGAAGGTTTAACAGATGCTGAGTCCATCGTGGACTTTGTGTTAACGGAGGTTTTTCTCTGAAGGACAGTTTTAGACCTTCCGAAATAACCTGAACCCATCGGGCATCCATAATTGACAACCAAATGGTTAAGAATCTCGACAGCCTTCCGCCCACTGCAGCGCAATAGAGGTTCTGACCTTCACCTCCTGTACCTGCGAGAAACTACATGCTCCCCGACCCACACCTCAGCCAGTCGATTGGTTGTCTCAGCCAGCATTACGTCCCCTACCTGAGTCGCTACTCTGACGGTTTCTGGAGAAAGACGTAGAGGGTTTCTTAGATCATCTATAGGAGCTTCCCTTGGACGTATTCGCCCCAGAAGTCCCCGACTTACTACTCTCTGCTGGGTCCGTTTTTTTTTCGAAACGGACTTAAAGAGCAGAAAGTTCGAAGCTTTCTTGCTAATCTGAACGTAGATTAGTGAAAGCTTACCAGCGAAGAGAAGTTCTCCTGAAATCGGAGTGACTCGAAGAGAGTTTTTCACCTTAGAATCCACCCTAGTGGATGAAGCCAGGGCAGCATCACGTCTCACTAACTCCAAGTTTGCCACTGAAAGGGCGGAGTTATACATGGAATATGCGATTGCCCTCGAAAGAACTCTCAAGGAAGTTTGAACATCCTGGAATTCTTTAACATCGAGACGTTGTGATAACGCTCTGGTAAGGTATTCTGCGTAAGATAAGGCATCTAAACTGGTTCTGTTAGACGAGATTGTCGTCTCCAACGTACTGGAGAGAATCGAGAATCATAGATGCCGGCAATGACAACTCCAAGTCTTCTGCCTGGTCGTCTAAATGCAGAGGAACTCTCGGAACACCCTGTTCTGCCGTTTCAAATTTATTTCTACTGTTGATGAATGGCAGATGTAGAGATTGGTGCGATAAGAAACAGGATCTGCCAGTCTTAGAGGCTAGCCTAAAAATAGTGTCATTCAGCAATTCAAATGTCTGTGAGACATTTCTGGACTGGGCCGGAAACTCAGATGCGATGTCCTTAGTCCGGCTGAAGAAGTCAGTGTCCAGTGACGCTATCAGTCTCTTATCTGGTATCGCAGCTCTCTGGACCGGAGGAACAACTTTTGGAAGGTATTGCCGGATGAAATCTACGGCCATCTTATGTTGTTCTAGAAAGGAAAAATCCAGCTCTGCAGATTCCCTTTCACCATCCGACTGGACCAAATGTGAATCTCGGTCAACTCTACCTGACATTGCGTTCTGATCCAGCTTCCTCAGACAGTTCCTGATCTGAAAGAGTTTCCGAAGGTTGCTGGGATGCTGCGATGAGCTGAGCTATCTGCGATAGCAAGTCCATCATGGAGGCCTGTGGAACTGCGGTCTTACGTTGTTTAGCTGCTGGAAGCTCCTGGGACAGTGCCTCTTGCATAATTCTTTTATGCGAACAGCCCAACTGGTAAGGCCTCGTGTCCTTGGCTACTGGATGGAGTGACCTAGACGACATGGAATCCCTGGTCGGCAAAGCAGGCTGGATATCTGTGGTCACGTAGCCAAGGTGCGGTTGTGTGTGTTGGCATGTGGAAGAGGAAGCCAATAGACTAGCCGACCCCAGACGGAGCGTCCCGAGCAGGAGGAGTGGACGTATGCTCCGACTGACGAACGTTATGTACAACAACATCTGGCCCCATATGTTGTTGTAAGAGAGAGGGGCCTCTCTCGCTCGCGGTCCGGGTAGACCTGAACGAGCTAGCTACCAGACTGACTGGCTTCCTGTGATCCTTCCTCCGATCCGTCATCGCCGGGTGTGTGTGATCCGAGATTATAGTGCTCGCAACACTCTTTCTCCTTTCCTGGACCACAATGGACGAACTCGGCGTCACATCACCCGCTCTAAGAGTGATAGCTTCGCCAGGCGAGCTAGCTGGCGACAAGGTCGTCAATTCTACTATGGATCTAGGCACTTGTCGAAATTCCTTGAGCACTTTTGCCGTTAGCTCTTCATTTGATTGCGACGACAGCAGCACACTTCCTGAAGACATCCTGGAAACATCACCCTGTTCTTGTTCCTCTGAAAAAGAGACTGAAAAACTAGACACCACTAACGTCTTTTTGAAATATACACTTTCATCGCCACGATATAGCCTAAGCTGCTGATGTGGCGTAAAGCACCAATAAATAATAAATATAAGACACCACTAACAATATACCGTGAAACACGTCTCCAAAGTTTGACATCCCAATGGGCACACACTGAGCAAGAATTAGTACCAGTACAGTGACTACAGCAAATACAATGAGCAAGAGAATCAGAGGAAGACTTCCTTGATTTACAACAATTTGAACAATATTCTTTCATATTTAAAAAATATTAAACAGCCGTAGTACTCGCACTAACACTTGAAAATAAAAATACAAAGATACATAATAATGATATAATCCATTACAAAAATTTCGAAAAATAATTCAAAAGAAAAAATTTTTGAAAAAATTTTGACATGAGCCCAAGTTCCCAAAGGGAACGATGAGCCCAAATGGATCCCAAATATGCCTAGACATGGACAAAAATTTTAAAACATTTCTAAAAATTAATGTTACACTTACAGACAATATTAATGTATCTGGCTATATAATGAACCTTACAGAAGACAAGGAATCACTGACAGAAGTAACCGTTGTCAACGTAAACAAAAGTCAATAAAAACCAGAAACAAGACCCCAGGCACTAAAACAAGAGGCCCCAAGGGGCCTGAGGGTGCTCACCTGACATGGTAGCCTAAATATCAACCCAGAGAATTGATTTCAACAAGTTGCATCTGCTCCTCCTAAGAAAAGCTTATACCAAATATCCAAAGATTCTGACCAGTGGATCCAAAAAAACCCCAAGATTTTTAAAGAATATTCCTCATATTGAACTAAGTTATAATTCAGGCTCCCACAGGGAGCCCATATATGAACCCAGGGACTTGGCTTTAACAAACTTGAATCCCCCCCCCCCCCCCCCCCCCCCCCCCTAAGGATGCTGCACATCAAATATCAAAACATTCCAACTGCTGGATCTGAAGAAGATTTTTAAAGAAAATTCCTCATTTTGAACTAAGTTACAATTCGAGCGCTCACAGTGAGTGCAAATATGGATCTAGGGACATGGCTTGAACAAACTTGAATCTCACCCCCCCTAAGAATGCTGCATACCAAATATCAAAACATTCCGACTGCTGGATCTGAAGAAGATTTTTAAAGAAAATTCCTGATTTTGAACTAAGTTATAATTCGGGCTACCACAGTGAGCCCAATTATGAATCCAGGGACTTGGCTTGAACAAACTTGAACCTCACCCCCTAAGCATGGTGCATACCCAATATCAAAAGATTCCGCCTGCTGGATCTTGAGAAGAAGATTTTTCAAGAAAATTGCCTCATTGCTGCAAGTTCGAATTCAAGCTTTTGTAGTGAGCCCAAATATTAATCCAGGGGGGCCGATTTAAACAAACCTGAATCAGATCCACCCCACAATGTTGCATACCACATATCAAAAGATTCTGCCTGCCGGATCTTGAGAAGAAGATTTTTAAGAAATTTGCATAAAATGCACCAAGTTCGAATTCGGGCTTCCATACAGAGCCCAAATATGAATCCAGGGGACTGATTTGAACAAACTTGAATCAGAGCCACCCCACAATGTTGCATATCAAATATCAAAAGATTCTGCCTGCTGGATCTGGAGAAGAAGATTTTTTAAGAAATTTGCCTGAAATGCACTAAGTTCAAATTTGGGCTTCTATAGTGAGCTTAATATGAATCCAGGGGGCCGATTTGAACAACCTGAATCAGACCCATACCAAGATGCTGCATACTAAGTATCAAAAGATTCTGCCCTCTGGTTCTGGAGAAGAAGATTTTTTAATAATTTTTCTATAATTCATACGGTGCTATCAGAGTTATGCCCCATACAGAGCCCCCAAGCAAGTGGCCATTTCATTTGAACAAACATGAATTGCCACATAGTAATGAACATCCACATGAAGCTTTGTGAAAATCAGACCAGTGGTTTCAGAGGAGAAGTCGTTTGAAAAATGTTCACGATGACGGACAGCAAGTAATAAGTTGAGCTCCCTTTGGTGAGCTAAAAAGCTCACCCTGACTTTCAGTCAGGTGAACTAAACAACATGGCCCGAAATCAGTAACCAATTTAAAGCACTATCCGATGTAAAACAGAATCTTACAGAGAAGAAGCTGCAGTACATCGGATGGAAGATACATGACCGAAACGCTAAACACCCCTAGGGTGAGGACGTAACCATGGGGATAACAAAATAAACATTCTGGAACTATGCTAAAACTCCCAAGAAATTTCAATAAAAAAATTTCCAAAATTATACCAAAAGCATGGGAGATTTGCAAGGGGGGACTCGAGGAAAGGGAGAGAGGAAACACTGAACAAACAGTGGAGATTTCATAGCAAGAATGAAAACATCAGGCTCATGCCCCGAAATTAGGGAACATGAAATAATTTTACATAAAAATTATAAGTTACAGCCCTGAACACATCATTCCACTGTTTCTTCCTCTCACCCTCTTATTTCATCCTTGGATCCACCATTTCCTTCATGATTTTGTGTGTGGCATCATTTTAACTGAGATTATAAGCACAGATATCAGTGAGATGTTTCCGATTGAAGGGCCAAACAAAGAATGAAGATTTTGTGCCAATTTCGAGACTTCCTTGACACTGCGCATGCCCAGTGGAAAAAAGTATGGAGGATCAAGTAAGACATTGATTTTTTGGATTTTGATGCAAATCTTGGGGATTGGGGGGGAGGGGGGGGGGGGGGGGCAAAATTTGTGTGTGTTGTCTAAATTTTTACGAGTTAACACCAGCTAAGTCTGGGTCATTGGTACAGTATAACAAGAGGCCCCAAGGAGCCTTAATCGCTCACCAGCCAAAGTGGTTCAAAGAAGTATTTGGGGGTCGCATTCAGTTCGACATGGTTCATCAACACAACAAAGGAATGAAGTCATGAGAGACAGATTTGATGTAACTAGGGCCACAGCTTGAACAAACTTGAATCTTCCCCCCCTAAGGATGTTGCATGCCAAATATCAAAAGCATTTATCTGCTGGATCTGAAGAAGATTTTTAAAGAAAATTCCTCATTTTGAACTAAGTTATCATTCGGGCTCCCACAGTGAGCCCAAATATGAACCCCGGGACTTGGCTTGAACAAACTTGAATCTCACCCCCTAAGGATGCTGCGTGCCAAATATCAAAACATTCCGACTGCTGAATCTGAAGAAGATTTTTAAAGAAAAATTCCTCATATTGACTAAGTTATAATTCGGGCTCCCACAGGGAGCCCAAATATGGACCCAGGGACTTTGCTTTAACAAACTTGAATCTCACCCCCCTAAGGATGGTACACACCACATATCAAAACATTCCGACTGCTGGATCTGAAGAAGAAGATTTTTTTAAAAAATTCCTTACTTCGAATTAAGTTACAATTCAAGCTCCCACAGTGAGTCCAAATATGAACCTAGTGACATGGCTTGAACAAACTTGAATCTCACCCCCCTAAGGATGCTGCATACCCAATATCAAAAGATTCTGCCTGCTGGATCTGGAGAAGAAGATTTTTAAAGAAATTTGCCTGAAATGCACTAAATTCAAATTGGGCTCCTATACTGAGCCCAAATATGAACCCAGGGGTCCGATTTGAACAAACTTGAATCAGATCCACCCCAGAATGTTGCGTACCAAATATTAAAAGATTCTGCCTGCTGGATCTGGAGAAGAAGATTTTTAAAGAATTTGCCTGAAATGCACTAAGTTCGAATTCCAGCTTTTATAGTGAGCAAAAATATGAATCCAGGGGGCTGATTTGAACAAACTTGAATCAGATTCACCCCACAATGTTGCATACCAAATATCAAAAGATTCTGCCTGCTGGATCTTGAGAAGCCGATTTTTTAAGAAATTTGCCTGAAATGCACCAAGTTCGAATTCGGGCTTCTATACAGAGCCCAAATATGAATCCAGGGGGCCGATTTGAACAAACTTGAATCAGATCCACTCCACAATGTTGCATACCAAATATCAAAAGATTCTGCCTACTGGATCTGGAGAAGAAGATTTTTTAAGAAATTTGCCTGAAATGCACTAAGTTCGAATTTGGGCTTCCATAGTGAGCCCAAATATGAATCCAGGGGGGCGATTTGAACAAACTTGAATCAGACCCATACTAAGATGCTGCATACCAAGTATCAAAAGATTCTGCCCACTGGTTCTGGAGAAGATGATTTTTTAATAATTTTTCTATAATTCATATGGTGCTATCAGAGTTATGCCCCCTATGGAGCCCCAAGTGGGCATGTCCATTTCATTTGAACAAACTTGAATTGACATACGGTAATGAATATCCATACCAAGTTTCAAGCAAATCGACCTAGCGGTTTCAGAGGAGAAGTCGTTTGAAAAATGTTCACGACGCCGGAGGGACGACAACGGATAGCAAGTGAAAAGTTTAGCTCCCTTCGGTGAGCTAAAAATATCAGACCAAATTGACCCCTATCATAATGGATTGATGTGCTGTGTCTGACATCCTACTGAAATTAATCCAATGAAAATCATACCAAACTGACTCCTATCATGATGGATCGAAGTGCAGTGCCTGAAACCATACTCATCAGACCAAACTGACTCCCATCATGACGGGTTGAGGTGCAGTGAAATTGAAATTTGTCCTTCAGTCTGTCAGTTTGACCATTTCAGCAGCAATTCATTTTTCTCTTTTACCCCCTTTGTGATCTGTCAGTTTGACCATTTCTTTAATTTATATTTCTCTTTTACCCCCTTTGTGATCTGTTAGTTTGACCATTTCTTTAATTCATATTTTTCTTTTACCCCCTTTGTGATCTGTCAGTTTGACCATTTCTTTAATTCATATTTTTCTTTTATCCTCTTTGTGATCTGTTAGTTTGACCATTTCTTTAATTCATATTTTTCTTTTATCCTCTTTGTGGTCTGTCAGTTTGACCATTTCTTTAATTCATATTTTTCTTTTATCCTCTTTGTGGTCTGTCGATTTCACCATTTCTGTAATTCAATTTTCTTTTTGACCCCTTTTGAGGTCTGTCAATTTCACCATTTCTGTAATTCAATTTTCTTTATCTCCTTTAAGGTCTGTCAGTTTGACCATTTTTGTAATTCACTTTTCTCTTTCATCCTCTTTGTGGTGTGTATTTGTGGTGTGTCTTATTGGTCTGTCTTTGTGATCTGTCTTATTGGTCTGTCAGTTTGTTTATTGGGATTTGAAGGCATATTCAACAGCAAGGCCCATATCATGTTGAACAATTAATTTTACAGATGGAGGAGGCTGGATTACCCGTAGAGAACCACCAAGCAGTGGTGAAAAACCATCAGACTTTCTCCAACGCAGAACAGAGAAGCTGGGCCCATATCATGTCGATCAATGGATTTTACAGATGGAAGAGGCTGGAGTACCCAGAGAGACCATATCATGTTGAATAATTAATTTTACAGATGGAGGAGGCTGGATTACCCATAGAGAACCACCCAGCAGTGGTGAACAACCATCAGACTCTCTCCAACCCGAACAGAGAAGCTGGGTCCATATCATGTCGATCAATGAATTTTACAGATGGAAGAGACTAAAGTTAGACTTTGGTCTCGAATAGGGAGCCAAAATATTAACCCAGGGAACAGATTTGAATAAACTTGAATCTGACTCATCTAGAGATGTTGTACACCAAATATGAAAGGCATCTGACTGATGGATCTGAAGAAGAAGATTTTAAAAGAAATTCCCTCATATTGCACTAAGTTAAAATTCAGTACGTTTATCACTCTAAATCTTTCAAAATATGTTTTGCAGCCAAACATTTTGTTTAATCTAACTTGAAGATTTTTAAAAAATATTCCACATACTGTACCAAGTTAAAAATTCGACGCCAATAGAGTGCCCAAATCTTACCCGAGGGACTCGATTTGAACAAATTTGAATCTGACCCCCGTAGAGATGTTGTATAACAAATATGAAAATATTCTGACTGGTGGATCTGAAGAAGAGATTTTTTTGAATTTTTGAAAACTCTTGTGGGTGCTATCAGAGTTATGCCCCTTGTGATGCCCCCTGTGGATGCGTCAAGTTTATTTGAACAAACTTGAATTGACATATGATAAGGAACATGTACACCAAAGTTAGTCAAGTAGTTTGTGAGGAGAAGTCGATATTGTAAAGTTCACGACGGACTACAACGGCAAGTGATAAGTTATAAGTTATGGCTAGGAATAATGGCATTTTGTATGAGCTCGTCCAGCATTATACCTTATGACAGTAAACTGAGTTTTGTATAAGTCATCCAGTATTATGTTTTAAAGCAGTAAACTGAGTTTTATATTAGTCCATCCAGTATTATGTTTTAAGGCAGTAAACTGGGGGTTTGTATAAGCTCAGTAAACTGAGTTTTGTACAAATCCATCCAGTAATACGTTTAAAGGCAGTAAACTGAGTTTTGTATAAGTTCATCCAGTAATATGTTTTAAGGCAGTAAACTGGGGGTTTGTATAAGTCCATCCAGTATTATGTTTTATGGCAGTAAACTGAGTTTTGTATCTAAGTCCACCCAGAGTTTTGAATAAGTTCATCCAGTAATATGTTTTATGGCAGTAAACTGGGTTTTGTATTAGTCCATTAAACAGGGGGTTTGTATAAGGCCATCCTATTTTATGTTTTAAAGCAGTCAACTGGGTTTTGTATGGTCTCATCCAGTATTATGTTTTAAGGCAGTAAACTGGGGTTTTGTATAAGTCCATCCAGTATTATGTTTTAAGGCAGTAAACTGGGTTTGGTATGGTCTCATCCAGTATTATGTTTCATATCAGTAAACTGAGTTTTGTATAAGTCCATCCAGTATTATGTTTTAAGGCAGTAAAGTGGGGTTTTGTATAAATCCACCCAGCATTATGTTTTAAGGCAGTAAACAGGGGTTTTTGTATAAGTCCATCCAGTATTATGTTTTAAGGCAGTGAACTGGAATTTTGTATAAGTCCATCCAGTATTATGTTTTAAGGCAGTAAACTGGGTTCTGTACGGTCTCATCCAATATTATGTTTTGAGGCAGTAAACTGAGTTTTGTATACGTCCATCCAGTATTATGTTTTAAGGCAGTAAACTGAGTTTTGTATGAGTCCAACCAGTATTATGTTTTAAGGCAGTACACTGGGTTTTGTATGGTCTCATCCAGTATTATGTTTTAAAGGAGTAAACAGAGTTTTGTATAAGTCATCCAGTATTATGTTTTAAGGCAGTAAACTGAGTTTTGTATGTGTCCATCCAGTATTATGTTTTAAGGCAGTAAACAGGGGGTTTGTATAAATCCATCCTGTTTTATGTTTTAAGGCAGTAAACTGGGTTTTGTATGGTCTCATCCAGTATTATGTTTTAAGGCAGTAAACTGTGGTTTTGTATACGTCCATCCAGTATTATGTTTTAAGGCAGTAAACTGAGTTTTGTATGAGTCCATCCAGTATTATGTTTTAAGGCAGTAAACTGTGGTTTTGTATACGTCTATCCAGTATTATGTTTTAAGGCAGTAAACTGAGTTTTGTATGAGTCCATACAGTATTATGTTTTAAGGCAGTAAACTTGGGGTTTGTATGGTCTAATCCAGTATTATGTTTTAAGGCAGTAAACTGAGTTTTGTATGAGTCCATCCAGTATTATGTTTTAAGACAGTAAACTGGGGGTTTGTGTAAGCTCAGTAAACTGAGTTTTGAATAAGTTCATCCAATATTATGTTTTAAGGCAGTAAACTGAGTTTTGTTTAAGTCCATCCAGTATTATGTTTTAAGGCAGTAAACTGAGTTGTGTATAAGTCCACAAGCACTACGTTTTGAGGCAGTAAACTGTGTTTTGTATGTCTCATCCAGTATTATGTTTTGAAGCAGTAAACTGGGTTTTGTATGAGTCCATCCAGTATTATGTTTTAACGCAGTAAACTGAGTTGTATGTGAGTCCATCCAGTATTATATTTTAAGGCAGTAAACTGAGTTTTATACGAGTCCATCCAGAATTATGTTTTAAGGCAGTAAACTGAGTTTTGTATGAGTCCATCCAGGATTATGTTTTAAGGCAGTAAACTGAGTTTTGTATGAGTCCATCCAGTATTATGTTTTAAGGCAGTAAACTGAGTTTTATATGAGTCCATCTAGGATTATGTTTTAAGGCAGTAAACTGGGTGTTTGTATGGTCTCATCCAGTATTATGTTTTAAGACAGTAAACTGAGTTTTGTATGAGTCCATACAGTATTATGTTTGAAGGCAGTAAACTGGGGGTTTGTATGGTCTCATCCAGTATTATGTTTTAAGGCAGTAAATTGAGTTTTGTATGAGTCCATCCAGTATTATGTTTTAAGACAGTAAACTGGGGGGGTTGTATAAGCTCAGTAAACTGAGTTTTGAATAAGTTCATCCAATATTATGTTTTAAGGTAGTAAACTGAGTTTTGTTTAAGTCCATCCAGTATTATGTTTTAAGGCAGTAAACTGAGTTTTGTATAAGTCCACAAGCATTACGTTTTGAGGCAGTAAACTGTGTTTTATATGTCTCATCCAGTATTATGTTTTGAAGCAGTAAACCGGGTTTTGTATGAGTCCATCCAGTATTGTTTTAAGGCAGTAAACTGTGTTTTGTATGTTTCATCCAGTATTATGTTTTGAAGCAGTAAACTGAGTTTTGTATAAGTCCATCCAGTATTATGTTTTAAGGCAGTAAACTGAGTTGTGTATAAGTCCATCCTGTATTGTTTTAAGGCAGTAAACTGGGGGTTTGTATAAGTTCATCCAGTATTATGTTTTACGTTGGTAAACTGAGTGAAATTTGATGGAAAAAATCCCAATTATTCTACTGCAGGTCACTGATTTAGCACCTGTCTCAGTTTCAAGTGGTAGTTATTGTTATAAATTCCCAGGAACACGGTCGGTTGGGAATCATGCATCCAGGTGGCAAACAAGGGAAAATAAAATGGCCAAATGTAAGTCATTGAATTGGCAGTCATACAGGTCACCATCTTGGATTAGGAAGATCTGGATTTCTGCAGATTCTGGATATATCAGATGATTGGATGCTATCTCAAGATTAAAAAATATGGATTTCTGTAGATTCAGGATTTGTTCTATAATTGGATGCCATTTTGGGTAAAAAAAAGTTCTGGATTTCTGTAGATTCTGGATATGTTCTATGTTTGGATACCATCTTGGGTAGAAAAGATCTGGATTTCTGAAGATTCTGGATATGCTGTATGATTGGATGCCATCTTGGATAAAAAAAAGTTCAGGATTTCTGTAGATTCTGGTTATGTTCTATGGTTGAATGCCATCTTGGATAAAAAAGTTCTGGATTTCTTCTATGAATGGATGTCATCCTGGATTAGAAAAATCTGAATTTCTGTAGATTCTGGATATGTTCTCCTATGCAGGCCTTTATATTACCCCAAATTCAGGGCAGTAAAGGCTGTGCCCAAATTGGGAGATGAGTGTAACATTCTAAAATAAAGATATTTTTTAAGAAATACTTTTGCGTGATGCAAAATAGGCCTTAGAAAATCCTGTATTATATTATACATTGGTATGTATATTGACTAATAATAGTTTTCATATTTTGGGCACATTTTTCACTTGAATCTGATGTGCCCAAAATAGGTGAATGTGAAAAGGCCTGTCCCTATGATTGGATGCCATCTTGGATCAGAAAAATCTGAATTACTGTAGATTCTGGATATGTCCGATGATTGGATGCCATCTTGGATTAAGGAAAGATCAAGATTTTTGTACATTCTGGATATGTCCAATGATTGGATGCCATCTTGGATTAAAGATATGAATTTTTGTTGATTCTGGATATGTTCTATGATTGGATGCCATCTTGGATTAAGGAAAGACCAAGATTTCTGTAGATTCTGGATATGTCCGATGATTGGATGCCATCTTGGATTAAATATATGAATTTTTGTTGATTCTGGATAATAATAAATAAAAATATGTGGATTTCTGTAGATATGTTGTCCGATTATTGGATGTCATCTTGGATTTAAAAGATATGTATTTTTATTGATTCTGGATGTTGTCCGATGAATATATGCAATCTTGGATTAAAAAGATATGGATTTTTATTGATTCTGGATGTGTTGTCCGATGATTGAATGCCATCTTGGATTAAAAAGATATGGATTTTTATTGATTCTGGATGTGTTGTCCGATGATTGAATGCCATCTTGGATTAAAAAGATATGGATTTTCATTGATTCTGGATATATTGTCCGATGATTGGATGCCATCTTGGATTAAAAAGATATGGATTTTTATTGATTCTGGATATGTTGTCCAATGATTGGATGCCATCTTGGATTAAAAAGATATGGATTTTCATTGATTCTGGATATATTGTCCGATTATTGGATGTCATCTTGGATTTAAAAGATATGTATTTTCATTGATTCTGGATATATTGTCCGATGATTGGATGCCATCTTGGATTAAAAAGATATGGATTTTTATTGATTCTGGTTGTGTTGTCCGATGATTGAATGCCATCTTGGATTAAAAAGATATGGATTTTTATTGATTCTGGATGTGTTGTCCGATGATTGAATGCCATCTTGGATTAAAAAGATATGGATTTTCATTGATTCTGGATATATTGTCCGATGATTGGATGCCATCTTGGATTAAAAAGATATGGATTTCTGTAGATTCTGGATATGTTCTCTGATTATAGGATGTCATCTTGGATTAAAAAGATATGGATTTCTGTAGATTCTGAATATGTTCTGTGATTGGATGCCATCTTTTATTAAAAGATCTGAATTTCTATTCTACATTCTGGATATATTTTCCTATGATGGATGCCATCTTGGATTAAGGGAAGACTGCAAGATTTCTGTAGATTGGGAATATGTTCTCCAATGATAGGATGCCATCTTGGATTAAAAAGATATGGATTTCTACAGATTCCGGATATGTTCTCTGAATATAGGATGTCATCTTGGATTAAAAAGGTATGGATTTCTACAGATTCCGGATATGTTCTCTGAATATAGGATGTCATCTTGGATTAAAAAGGTATGGATTTCTACAGATTCCGGATATGTTCTCTGAATATAGGATGCCATCTTGGATTAAAAAGATATGGATTTCTACAGATTCCGGATATGTTCTCTGAATATAGGATGTCATCTTGAATTAAAAAGATATGGATTTCTACAGATTCCGGATATGTTCTCTGAATATAGGATGTCATCTTGGATTAAAAAGATATGGATTTCTATAGATTCCGGATATGTTCTCTGAATATAGGATGTCATCTTGGATTAAAAAGGTATGGATTCCTGTAGATTCTGAATATGTTCTCTGAATATAGGATGCCATCTTGGATTAAAAAGATATGGATTTCTACAGATTCCGGATATGTTCTCTGAATATAGGATGCCATCTTTGATTAAAAAGATATGGATTTCTATAGATTCCGGATATGTTCTCTGAATATAGGATGCCATCTTGGATTAAAAAGATATGGATTTCTACAGATTCCGGATATGTTCTCTGAATATAGGATGCCATCTTGAATTAAAAAGATATGGATTTCTACAGATTCTGGATATGTTCTCTGAATATAGGATGCCATCTTGGATTAAAAAGATATGGATTTCTATAGATTCCAGATATGTTCTCTGAATATAGGATGTCATCTTGGATTAAAAAGGTATGGATTCCTGTAGATTCTGAATATGTTCTCTGAATATAGGATGCCATCTTGGATTAAAAAGATATGGATTTCTATAGATTCCGGATATGTTCTCTGAATATAGGATGTCATCTTGGATTAAAAAGGTATGGATTCCTGTAGATTCTGAATATGTTCTCTGAATATAGGATGCCATCTTGGATTAAAAAGATATGGATTTCTATAGATTCCGGATATGTTCTCTGAATCTAGGATGTCATCTTGGATTAAAAAGGTATGGATTCCTGTAGATTCTGAATATGTTCTGTGATTGGATGCCATCTTGGATTAAAAGTTCTGAATTTCTACATTCTGGATATATTTTCCTATGATGGATGCCATCTTGGATTAAGGGAAGACCGCAAGATTTCTGTAGATTCTGGATATGTTCTCTGATGATTGGATGCCAACTTGGATTAAAAAGATTTGGATTTTTGTTGATTCTGGATATGTTGTCCTATGATTGGTTTCCTTCTTATATTAAAAAGATCTTGGTGTCAGCATGGGAACAGAGCTTTACAAAAAACTCAGCTGTTGAAGGCACAGAAGGCTCGCCAAAGATGAGAGTGGTGGAGGGTGTGGGAAAATTAGATCCTCTTTAATTGCATTTCCTGGTTTCTGAGAATAAATACACAATGGTATTAATAGTGGAATATCTCAGGTATTTTAGTTATGATATAATATCAAAATGCACTTCTGTGTACTAGTAGCCGGTTAGGATTATGACGAGAGGGATATAGGGGATATAGGTGCAGTGGTTATTGTAACTGGTAGTGTGCTAAATTATTTTTGGTCTTTAAACTTTTTGTGCATCTTTGCCTTGTTAAAATTTATGGGAGAGTGCCAATGGGCACTTTCCCATGAATTGTCACAAGGAAAATCCTAACAGATAGAATAATATCACTTAAAGGATAATAAAAATCACATTCAAAGAATATGAAGCCTTTAAATTGTGATACCAGCACTTCAGAATAAAGCCCAAATACGGGCTTCCAGCACTCTACCAGTTAAGTGTACCTCTTCATTTAAGCATAGTTCAGAAATTACATTCACAATATACAAAGAACCTGACCTGGGGTCTCCACTTTCCTGATACTTTCTCCCAATTGTGTTGTAACTAAATGTCCGTCAATCGAAAGTTGAACTATTTTCTCAAATCAATCCTATTTAAATCTGTTTCTCAGACCTTTGTCAATTTCTTTGATTTGATTTTCTCTATCACTTTCAATTATTTTTGCCATTGTTATAAAAAATTCAACTAAATCTCAACTATTTTCATTCACAAAAGAACCATGTTTCCCTCTTTGTGAGAAATCATATTAAACACCATTTGAATGGTTGTAATTCTGCCATTTTTACATACACTACTCAAAGTTTGCTAAGCATCAAGTATATCCAACTACATGTTTTACGTTTTCGTTGAAATATTGTGATGAAAAGTGTATATATTTTTTTATTTAATTATATCTTTAATGATTTAAGTACAGAAATTAAGATTTTATTTGTGTTTGACATCGTTTTTTAGCTGTTGAATACGATAACCATGGAAAATGGATATTATTGGAAGAGGAAATTTTTCAATTTCGCAAAAAGTTGACGGAGCGAATTGGTATGGGTTCAATATTGAGTATGAGACCCATAACTGTTAATTACAGCCCGACGTCTTCTCATGCTCCCAATCAGGTTCCTGGTGATCCTTTGTGGAATGTTGTTCCATTCTTGGACGATCATGGCACCAAGCTCCTGAACACTTCTTGGCTGGACTGCACGGGCTAAAATTTTAAGCTGCAACTCATTCCAGACATGTTCAATTAGATTGGCCAATCCATACGCTCAATCTCCTCCCTCTCTCGGTACTCCCTGACAGCATGGGCATCATGAGGACGGGCATTATTGTCCATCAGAATGAATCTATCACTCACTGCACCTGCATACAATCTGACGTGGACAACCAGGATCTCATCCATATGTACAACCTTCAAGGACACAGAGCTCTGTATGTCCATCCCTGCTGATGCTACCCCAGACCATGATTGACCCTCCACCAGAGAGGTCATGCTCAGCAATGTTGGCTCCACGGAATCGCTCTCCTTGTCTTCTCCGTACTCTAGAACACCTATCTGTGTGATCTATGCAGTACCATGACTCATCTGTAAAAAGGACAGGTTGCCAATCTTCTCTAGTCCATCCAACGTGGTCCATGGCCCATTCATATCGTGCCTGGTGCTGGTTCTGGGACAGTGAAATGCAAATACATAGTCTTCTCAATTGGAGACCACCTTCGTGCAACCTTGCCCAGATAGTCTGCTTTGAAACATTTACCCCGGATGCATTCTGAAGGTCACTGCGAAGCTGGGTTGCTGTGGCAAAGCGGTTCCTACGTGTCTGAATGATCAAAAACAGGGTCTTCAGCTGCAGATGTTGCCCTGTCTCTGCCACCACCATGCCGTCTTACCAGTGTGCCATACTGCTGAAATCTTGTCCAGGCTCTGATCACCGTATGGTGCACACCAAGGGCTTCACCAACCTGACGATGGGTAGCGCCTTGCTCCACCATCCCTACGGACCGCCACATTTCTGCTTCAGACAAATGTCTTCTTACATTTGCAATATTTAATCATTAAATCACAAGGGTTTGTGTTGACATGAAGACTGAATACCCTACATATGTCATGTACATGTCGACAGTACACGAAAACATCATGAAAATCAAGGAGTAAGTGCTTTCAATAGTGTCACGAAAAATCTGCCCGTTAAGAGAGCTAATGTAAACACTGGAGACCATCTCAATACATTCCTCAATCATATCCACCAAAAATATCGCAAATATGTCACAAGCAAATTCACGATGTGTCATATATTTGGTGCTTAGCAAACTTTGAGTAGTATATATTGCAGCAGGCAACCAATGATCTTGAGTGTTTTATGTCGGCTTTGAAAATGTGTGCACTGTTCTTAATGTGATGCTAAAACAGAGCCGGTGCTGTACAGTATAATGCCCAGTCAATACAGTTCTCATGCCATTCTTATTTGCGCCCAACATGACTACACTAAATTTTTTCAGCAGTTTTGTACGTATCTCAAAAATGACATTTTGACAATAAAATATCGGAAGTCCATGGATGTGAAGAAAATTCCCTTGTATGTTCTGGGATATGCTGACCTATGATTGGATTCCATCTTGGATTAAAAAAGATCAGGATTTCTGTATGTGCTGTCCTATGATTATTTCTGCTTCAAATGAGATAAAAATCAGCTTATCAATTTTTTCTGGGTCAAAATCTTCAATCTTCAATGACCAAAGTAATATTGCACAAAATGAGAGAGATATCACCCAATTTCAAACCTTTATAAAAGTTTTATTATCAAGTGAACTCTCCTCTTCTGAGTGGCACTACTTTCAGCTTGGTAGGTCCATATTTTCACATTCAACCACTAGACTAACAAATGTTTTTGTAGCATCACATGATTCTTCATTTGGTATAAGCCTAAAGAAAAGTAAACTTTCGATTCTCAGGCACTGGTGCATTCGTTTTTTTGGCCTGTGTTCGTCATATTTATTTTGGAAGCAAAATTCAAAATGTATAAAACTATCATAGGGTGTGATTTTTGCTGTATCACATCATGATTGGCGATGCAATATGTCATATACATTGATACAGTATTGTTATTCTCTTCGCAAAATGCGACACGTTTCTCATATGTATGTACAAAATAAATATTTATTTAACTTGTTGAGAGCTATATTATTTTTGGTGGTCTTAATTTCTTCATCAAAGATTGTTTTATAACAAATTATTGGAGAGTGAAATCAACTTGGAGGCTCTAATATTTAATTTTAGGCTCTCACAACTGGATTTTAGGCATCGGCGACCATTCCATCAGGAATAAAAAACAAAAATAGAAACCGCTCTTCCTCATTCGTTTTTAAAAAAAAGTGCCTGAGAATCAATTATTTAATTTTGTTTAGCCTAACAAGGCTTTTGTATTACCCTTAATGTAAACTCTTTGCATCACAGAAATGTTTTCCTGATACCAGTGTTACAAAACTCTTCACACAAAGATTCTTTTCAATATCATGTTTTCTGCTGATATGTATTCTTGTACAGCTATTAAATTAATGATTCAGAAAGATTCTGAAAAAATCAAACTTAGGTGAATTAACGTACCTGATCTAAGTGCTTTTCAATGTCAATGGTGTTTTTATCATATGCAACTTTCATTTGTTCATCGTAGATTGTCTGTTGTTTCTTGTTATCACCTATAGAACTAATAAAATTAAATTAGCTTAAAGATTATATCTCAATATCACCTATAGAACTAATAAAATTAAATTAATTTAAAGATTATATCTCATTATAATCTATAGAACTAATAAAATTAAATTAATTTAAAGATTATATCTCATTATAATCTATAGAACTCTAACATTAAATTAGTTTAAAGATTATATCTCATTATCATCTATAGAACCAATAAAATTAAATTAATTTAAATATTATATCGCAATATCTCTATAGAACTAATAAAATTAAATTAGTTTAAAGATTATATCTCAATATCATCTATAGAACCAATAAAATTAAATTAATTTAAATATTATATCGCAATATCATCTGTAGAACTCTAAAATTAAATTAATTTAAAGATTATATCTCAATATCACCTATAGAACTAATAAAATTAAATTAGTTTAAAGATTATATCTCAATATCATCTATAGAACTCTAAAATTAAATTAATTTAAATATTATATCTCAAAATCATCTACAGAACTCTAAAATTAAATTAATTTAAATATTATACCTCATTATAATCTATAGAACTCTAAAATTAAATTAATTTAAATATTATACCTCAATATCATCTATAGAACTCTAAAATTAAATTAATTTAAATATTATATCGCAATATCATCTATAGAACTAATAAAATTAAATTAGTTTAAAGATTATATCTCAATATCACCTATAGAACTAATAAAATTAAATTAGTTTAAAGATTATATCTCAATATCATCTATAGAGCTCTAAAATTAAATTAATTTAAATATTATATCTCAATATCATCTACAGAACTCTAAAATTAAATTAATTTAAATATTATATTATACCTCATTATAATCTATAAAACTCTAAAATTAAATTAATTTAAATATTATATCGCAATATCATCTATGGAACTAATAAAATTAAATTAGTTTAAAGATTATATCTCAATATCATCTATAGAACCAATAAAATTAAATTAATTTAAAGATTATATCTCATTATATTCTATAGCACTAATAAAATTAAATTAATTTAAAGAATATATCTCATTATAATCTATAGAACTCTAAAATTAAATTAATTTAAAGAATATATCTCATTATAATCTATAGAACTAATAAAATTAAATTATTTCAAAGATTATATCTCATTATAATCTATAGAACTAATAAAATTAAATTAGTTTAAAGATTATATCTCAATATCATCTATAGAACCAATAAAATTAAATTAATTTAAAGATTATAACTCATTATAATCTATAAAACTCTAAAATTAAATTAATTTAAAGATTATATCTAAATATCATCTATTGAACCAATAAAATTAAATTAATTTAAAGATTATATCTCATTATAATCTATAGAACTAATAAAATTAAATTAGTTTAAAGATTATATCTCAATATCATCTATAGAACTCTAAAATTAAATTAATTTAAAAATTATATCTCATTATAATCTATAGAACTAATAAAATTAAATTATTTCAAAGATTATATCTCATTATAATCTATAGAACTAATAAAATTAAATTAATTTAAAGATTATATCTCAATATCATCTACAGAACTCTAAAATTAAATTAATTTAAAGATTATATCTCAATACCACCTATAGAACTAATAAAATTAAATTAGTTGAAAGATTATATCTCAATATCACCTATAGAACTAATAAAATTAAATTAATTTAAAGATTATAACTCATAATCTATAAAACTCTAAAATTAAATTAATTTAAATATTATATCGCAATATCATCTATAGAACTAATAAAATTAAATTAGTTTAAAGATTATATCTCAATATCATCTATAGAACCAATAAAATTAAATTAATTTAAAGATTATAACTCATTATAATCTATAAAACTCTAAAATTAAATTAATTTAAATATTATATCGCAATATCATCTATGGAACTAATAAAATTAAATTAGTTTAAAGATTATATCTCAATATCATCTATAGAACCAATAAAATTAAATTAATTTAAAGATTATATCTCATTATCATCTATAGAACTCTAAAATTAAATTAATTTAAAGATTATATCTCAATATCATCTATAGAACTCTAAAATTAAATTAATTTAAATATTATATCTCAATATCACCTATAGAACTAATAAAATTAAATTAGTTTAAAGATTATATCTCAATATCACCTATAGAACTAATAAAATTAAATTAATTTAAAGATTATAACTCATTATAATCTATAAAACTCTAAAATTAAATTAATTTAAATATTATATCGCAATATCATCTATAGAACTAATAAAATTAAATTAGTTTAAAGATTATATCTCAATATCATCTATAGAACCAATAAAATTAAATTAATTTAAAGATTATAACTCATTATAATCTATAAAACTCTAAAATTAAATTAATTTAAATATTATATCGCAATATCATCTATGGAACTAATAAAATTAAATTAGTTTAAAGATTATATCTCAATATCATCTATAGAACCAATAAAATTAAATTAATTTAAAGATTATAACTCATTATAATCTATAAAACTCTAAAATTAAATTAATTTAAATATTATATCGCAATATCATCTATAGAACTAATAAAATTAAATTAATTTAAGGATTATATCTCAATATCATCTATGTATAAAATTAAATTATGAAACCTATGTCGTAAATCCACGTTCTATTTATATCTCAGTGTTATGAGACTTATGTTGCAAATTTATTTATATGAGATAGTTATGAAACTTTATGTCGGGTGTCCAGTCGTGCTGTATTTATATGGAATAGTTATGAAACTTTATGTCGGGAGTCCAGTCGTGCTGTATTTATATGGGATAGTTATGAAACTTCATGTCGGGAGTCCAGTCGTGCTGTATTTATATGGAATAGTTATGAAACTTTATGTCGGAAGTCCAGTCGTGCTGTATCTATATGGAATAGTTATGCAACTTTATGTCGGGAATCCAGTCGTGTTGTATCTATATGGAATAGTTATGCAACTTTATGTTGGGAGTCCAGTCGTGCTGTATTTATATGGAATAGTTATGAAACTTTATGTCGGGAGTGTAGTCATGCTGTATTTATATGGAATAGTTATGAAACTAATGTCGCGAGTCTATTCGTGCTCTATTAATATGGAATAGGTATCAATTTTATGTGCCGAGGCAACTCGTGCTCTATTTATATTGGCTAGTTACGAAAATTATGTTGCGAGTTCACTTGTGCTCTATATAGGATATGTCGTGTTCCATATGGGAGAGTTATGAAACTTATGTAGCAAGTCCACTTGTGCACTATTTATATGGGATAGTTGTGAAACTTATGTCACAAGTCCACTTGTGCACTATTTATATGGGATACTTATGAAACTTATGTAGCAAGTCCACTTGTGCACTATTTGTATGGGATAGTTATGAAACTTAAGTCACAAGTCCACATGTGCACTATTTATATGGGATAGTTATGAAACTTATGTCACAAATCCACTTGTGCACTATTTATATGGGATAGTTATGAAACTTATGTAGCAAGTCCACTTGTGCTCTATTTATATGGGATACTTATGAAACTCATGTAGCAAGTCCACTTGTGCACTATTTATATGGGATAGTTATGAAACTTATGTCACAAATCCACTTGTGCACTATTTATATGGGATAGTTATGAAACTTATGTAGCAAGTCCACTTGTGCACTATTTATATGGGATACTTATGAAACTCATGTAGCAAGTCCACTTGTGCACTATTTATATGGGATAGTTATGAAACTTATGTCACAAATCCACTTGTGCACTATTTATATGGGATAGTTATGAAACTTATGTAGCAAGTCCACTTGTGCACTATTTATATGGGATACTTATGAAACTCATGTAGCAAGTCCACTTGTGCACTATTTATATGGGATAGTTATGAAACTTATGTCACAAATCCACTTGTGCACTATTTATATGGGATAGTTATGAAACTTATGTAGCAAGTCCACTTGTGCACTATTTATATGGGATACTTATGAAACTCATGTAGCAAGTCCACTTGTGCACTATTTGTATGGGATAGTTATGAAACTTAAGTCACAAGTCCACATGTGCACTATTTATATGGGATAGTTATGAAACTTATGTCACAAATCCACTTGTGCACTATTTATATGGGATAGTTATGAAACTTATGTCACAAGTCCACTTGTGCACTATTTATATGGGATAGTTATGAAACTTATGTCACAAGCCCATTTGTGCTCTATATGGGAGAGTTATGGAACTTATGTCGCAAGTCCACTTGTGCACTATTTTTTCTGGGATAGTTATGAAACTTACGTTGAGAGTCCTCTTGTTCACTATTTATATGGGATAGTTATGAAACTGTCGCAAATCCTCCTGAGCACTATTTATATGAAACTTATGGCATGAGTCCACTTGTGCTCTAATTTTTGGGGGATAGTTATGAAACTTATGGCATGAGTCCACTTGTACTCTCATTTTTGGGGGATAGTTATGAAACTTATGGCATGAATCCACTTGTACTCTAATTTTTTGGGGATAGTTATGAAACTTATGACACAAGTCCACTTGTGCTCTAATTTTTGGGGGATAGTTATGAAACTTATGGCATGAGTCCACTTGTGCTCTAATTTTTTTGGGACAGTTATGAAACTTATGGCATGAATCCACTTGTGCTCTAATTTTGGGGGGATAGTTATGAAACTTATGGCATGAATCCACTTGTGCTCTAATTTTGGGGGGATAGTTATGAAACTTATGGCATGAATCCACTTGTGCTCTAATTTTGGGGGGATAGTTATGAAACTTATGTCACAAGTCCACTTGTGCACTATTTATATGGGATAGTTATGAAACTTATGTCACAAGCCCATTTGTGCTCTATATGGGAGAGTTATGGAACTTATGTCGCAAGTCCACTTGTGCACTATTTTTTCTGGGATAGTTATGAAACTTACGTTGAGAGTCCTCTTGTTCACTATTTATATGGGATAGTTATGAAACTGTCGCAAATCCTCCTGAGCACTATTTATATGAAACTTATGGCATGAGTCCACTTGTGCTCTAATTTTTGGGGGATAGTTATGAAACTTATGGCATGAGTCCACTTGTACTCTAATTTTTTGGGGATAGTTATGAAACTTATGGCATGAATCCACTTGTACTCTAATTTTTTGGGGATAGTTATGAAACTTATGACACAAGTCCACTTGTGCTCTAATTTTTGGGGGATAGTTATGAAACTTATGGCATGAGTCCACTTGTGCTCTAATTTTTTTGGGACAGTTATGAAACTTATGGCATGAATCCACTTGTGCTCTAATTTTGGGGGGACAGTTATGAAACTTATGGCATGAGTCCACTTGTGCTCTAATTTTTTTGGGACAGTTATGAAACTTATGGCATGAATCCACTTGTGCTCTAATTTTGGGGGGACAGTTATGAAACTTATGGCATGAGTCCACTTGTGCTCTAATTTTTTGGGACAGTTATGAAACTTATGGCATGAATCCACTTGTGCTCTAATTTTGGGGGGATAGTTATGAAACTTATGTCACAAGTCCACTTGTGCTCTAATTTTTTGGGACAGTTATGAAACTTATGGCATGAATCCACTTGTGCTCTAATTTTTTTGGGATAGTTATGAAACTTATGGCATGAGTCCACTTGTGCTCTAATTTTTTGGGGATAGTTATGAAACGTATGTCACAAGTCTATTTAGAGATAGTTAAGAAGTTTATGTGATCATTTGAAGTGATAACAATTTTATGGTATTGCTATACCTTTTATTTAATTTAAGGCACCCAATGCCAACAATGTCAATTTTATGGTATTGCTATACCTTTTATTTAATTTAAGGCACCCAATGCCAACAATGTCAATTTTATGGTATTGCTATACCTTTTATTTAAGGCACCCAATGCCAACAATGTCAATTTTATGGTATTGCTATACCTTTTAATTAATTTGAGGAACCAAATGCCAACAATGCCGATTTTATGGTATTGCTATACCTTTTAATTAATTTAAGGAACCCAATGCCAACAATGCCAATTTTATGGTATTGCTATACCTTTTAATTAATTTGAGGAACCAAATGCCAACAATGTCGATTTTATGGTACTGCTATACCTTTTAATTAATTTGAGGAACCCAATGCCAGCAATGCAGATTTTATGGTATTGCTATACCTTTTATTTAATTTGAGGAACCCAATGCCAACAAAGCAGATTTTATGGCATTGCTATACCTTTTAATTTGAGGAACCCAATGCCATCAATGCCGATTTTATAGTACTGCTATACGTTTTATTTTAATTTGAGGCACCCAATGCCAACAATGTCAATTTTGTGGTATTGCTATACGTTTTATTTTAATTCGAGGCAACCAATGCCAACAATGTCAATTTTATGGTATTGCTATACGTTTTATTTTAATTTGATGAACCCAATGCCAACAATGCCGATTTTATGGTATTGCTATACCTTTTATTGAATTTGAGGAACCCAATGCCAACAATGCCGATTTTATGGTATTGCTATACCTTTTATTTTAATTTGAGGCACCCAATGCCAACAATGCCAATTTTATGGTATTGCTATACCTTTCATTTAATTTGAGGCACCCAATGCCAACAATGCCAATTTTATGGTATTGCTATATCTTTTATTTTAAATTGAGGCACCCAAAGCGAACAATGCCGATTTTACGGTATAGCTATACCTTTTATTTTAATTCGAGGCAACCAATGCCAACAATGCAGTATTACTATACCTTTTATTTTAATTTGAGGCACCCAATGCCATTAACACCAATTTTATGGTATTGCTATACATTTTATTTTAATTTGAGGCACCCAATGCCAACAATGCCAATTTTATGGTATTGCTATACCTTTTATTTTAATTTGAGGCACCCAATGCCAACATTGCAGTATTACTATACCTTTTATTTTAATTTGAGGCACCCAATGCCATTAACACCAATTTTATGGTATTGCTATACATTTTATTTTAATTTGAGGCACCCAATGCCAACAATGCCAATTTTATGGTATTGCTATACCTTTTATTTTAATTTGAGGCACCCAATGCCAACATTGCAGTATTACTATACCTTTTATTTTAATTTGAGGCACCCAATGCCAACAATGCTGATTTTATGGTATTGCTATACATTTTATTTTAATTCGAGGCAACCAATGCCAACATTGCAGTATTACTATACCTTTTATTTTAATTTGAGGCACCCAATGCCATTAACGCCAATTTTATGGTATTGCTATACCTTTTATTTTAATTTGAGGAACCCAATGCCAACAATGCCAATTTTATGGTATTGCTATACATTTTATTTTAATTTGAGGCACCCAATGCTGTCAATGCCAATTTTATGGTATTGCTATACCTTTTATTTTAATTTGAGGAACCCAATGCCAACAATGCTGATTTTATGGTATTGCTATACATTTTATTTTAATTCGAGGCAACCAATGCCATTAACGCCAATTTTATGGTATTGCTATACATTTTATTTTAATTTGAGGCACCCGATGCCAATTTTATGGTATTGCTGTACCTTTTATTGAATTTGAGGAACCCAATGCCAACAATGCTGATTTTATGGTATTGCTATACCTTTTATTTTAATTTGAGGAACCCAATGCCATTAACGCCAATTTTATGGTATTGCTATACATTTTATTTTAATTTGAGGCACCCAATGCCAACAATGCCAATTTTATGGTATTGCTATACCTTTTATTTTAATTTGAGGAAACCAATGCCAACAATGCCGATTTTACGGTATTGCTATACCCTTTATTTTAATTTGAGGCACCCAATGCCAACAATGCCAATTTTATGGTATTGCTATACCTTTTATTGAATTTGAGGAACCCAATGCCAACAATGCTGATTTTATGGTATTGCTATACCTTTTATTTTAATTTGAGGAACCCAATGCCATTAACGCCAATTTTATGGTATTGCTATACATTTTATTTTAATTTGAGGCACCCAATGCCAACAATGCCAATTTTATGGTATTGCTATACCTTTTATTTTAATTTGAGGAACCCAATGCCAACAATGCCGATTTTATGGTATTGCTATACCTTTTATTTTAATTTGAGGCACCCAATGCTGTCAATGCCAATTTTATGGTATTGCTATACCTTTTATTTTAATTTGAGGAAACCAATGCCAACAATGCCGATTTTACGGTATTGCTATACCCTTTATTTTAATATGAGGCACCCAATGCCAACAATGCCAATTTTATGGTATTGCTATACCTTTTATTTTAATTCGAGGCAACCAATGCCAACATTGCAGTATTACTATACCCTTTATTTTAATTTGAGGAACCCAATGCCAACAATGCCGATTTTACGGTATAGCTATACCTTTTATTTTAATTCGAGGCAACCAATGCCAACATTGCAGTATTACTATACCCTTTATTTTAATTTGAGGAACCCAATGCCAACAATGCTGATTTTATGGTATTGCTATACATTTTATTTTAATTTGAGGAACCCAATGCCATTAACACCAATTTTATGGTATTGCTATACATTTTATTTTAATTTGAGGCACCCGATGCCAATTTTATGGTATTGCTGTACCTTTTATTGAATTTGAGGAACCCAATGCCAACAATGCTGATTTTATGGTATTGCTATACCTTTTATTTTAATTTGAGGCACCCAATGCCATTAACGCCAATTTTATGGTATTGCTATACATTTTATTTTAATTTGAGGCACCCAATGCCATCAATGCTGATTTTATGGTATTGCTATAACTTTTATTTTAATTTGAGACACCCAATGCCATCAATGCTGATTTTATGGTATTGCTATAACTTTTACTTTAATTTGAGGCATCCAATGCCAACAACGCAAATTTTATGGTATTGCTATACCTTTTATTTTAATTTGAGGAACCCAATGCCATTAACGCCAATTTTATGGTATTGCTATACATTTTATCTTAAATTGAGGCACCCAATGCCATCAATGCCAATTTTATGGTATTGCTATACGTTTTATTTTAATTTGAGGCGCCCAATGCCAACAATGCAAATTTTATGGTATTGCTATACATTTTATTTTAATTTGAGGCACCCGATGCCAATTTTATGGTATTGCTGTACCTTTTATTGAATTTGAGGAACCCAATGCCAACAATGCTGATTTTATGGTATTGCTATACCTTTTATTTTAATTTGAGGAACCCAATGCCATTAACGCCAATTTTATGGTATTGCTATACATTTTATTTTAATTTGAGGCACCCGATGCCAATTTTATGGTATTGCTGTACCTTTTATTTTAATTTGAGGCACCCAATGCCAACAATGCCAATTTTATGGTATTGCTATACCTTTTATTGAATTTGAGGAACCCAATGCCAACAATGCTGATTTTATGGTATTGCTATACCTTTTATTTTAATTTGAGGAACCCAATGCCATTAACGCCAATTTTATGGTATTGCTATACATTTTATTTTAATTTGAGGCACCCGATGCCAATTTTATGGTATTGCTGTACCTTTTATTTTAATTTGAGGCACCCAATGCCATTAACGGCAATTTTATGGTATTGCTATACCTTTTATTTTAATTTGAGGCAACCAATGCCAACAATGCCAATTTGTGGTATTGCTATACCTTTTATCTTAATTTGAGGCACCCAATGCCAATTTTATGGTATTGCTGTACCTTTTATTTTAATTTGAGGCACCCAATGCCATTAACGGCAATTTTATGGTATTGCTATACCTTTTATTTTAATTTGAGGCAACCAATGCCAACAATGCCAATTTGTGGTATTGCTATACCTTTTATCTTAATTTGAGGCACCCGATGCCAATTTTATGGTATTGCTGTACCTTTTATTTTAATTTGAGGCACCCAATGCCATTAACGGCAATTTTATGGTATTGCTATACCTTTTATTTTAATTTGAGGCACCCAATGCCAACAATGCCAATTTGTGGTATTGCTATACCTTTTATCTTAATTTGAGGCACCCAATGCCAATTTTATGGTATTGCTGTACCTTTTATTTTAATTTGAGGCACCCAATGCCATTAACGCCAATTTTATGGTATTGCTATACATTTTATTTTAATTTGAGGCACCCAATGCCATCAATGCTGATTTTATGGTATTGCTATAACTTTTATTTTAATTTGAGACACCCAATGCCATCAATGCTGATTTTATGGTATTGCTATAACTTTTATTTTAATTTGAGACACCCAATGCCATCAACGCCAATTTTATGGTATTGCTATACCTTTTATTTTAATTTGAGGCACCCAATGCCATCAATGCCAATTTTATGGTTTAATTTGAGGCACCCAATGCCATCAACATCGATTTTATGGTATTGCTATACCTTTTATTGAATTTGAGGCACCCAATGCTGTCAATGCCAATTTTATGGTATTGCTATACCTTTTATTTTAATTCGAGGCAACCAATGCCAACATTGCAGTATTACTATACCTTTTGTTTTAATTTGAGGCACCCAATGCCATTAACGCCAATTTTATGGTATTGCTATACATTTTATCTTAAATTGAGGCACCCAATGCCATCAATGCCAATTTTATGGTATAGCTATACCTTTTATTTTAATTTGAGGCACCCAATGCCAACATTGCAGTATTACTATACCTTTTATTTTAATTTGAGGCACCCAATGCCAACAATGCAAATTTTATGGTATTGCTATATCTTTTACTTTAATATGAGGCATCCAATGCCAACAATGCCAATTTTATGGTATTGCTATACCTTTTATTTTAATTTGAGGCACCAATGCATGCCATGCAATAAACCTAGGCTTATTACAAATGAGGCACATCAGGTTCGCACTCACCCAAAGTGGTCTGCATCCCAACAAACTTTCAAAATATACAAATCTTTTTTTTTTGAGTTGATGATTAACGTGTATTTTTACCAGGTGAATAACCTCCATAGTTCATCACCTTGAAATCATTCAACAGGATTCTTGTATTTCCCAACCTGAACTTACTTGGAGAAACATAATCATTAAATCAGCTGGAAATATTGTGCTTAATAAAGCCACAGTATACTGGTGGTAACCTCCACTCATGTACATGGATAGCAAAACAGGTAAGAACTCCACACTTATAACCATAGGACACCGTCCGATGGTGCATAATATGCCCGTACTTCCAGAAATTATAAAACATCATGCAGGCATATAAAAAAGTCTGGAAAATATAAATTCTAAGTTCAAGCAAGGGCAATAACTCCACCAAAAATCAACCGAGTGGAACGAAATTCGAACTTGATCTGTAAGTATCCATAACAAAGCTAAATATACAATTTTTTTTCAATATGTAATCCATAATGAAAAAATGTCTGGAAAATGGTAGCTAAGTTCACAGGCAGTAACTCCACCAAAAATCAACTGAGCATAACGAAATTCAAACTTGATCTGTAAGTATCCATAACAAAGCTGTATAACAAACATTTTCTCAATATGTCCATCCATAACAAAAAAAATGCTGATAGGATCACCGATCCAAAGTCGTGTTGTGACAGCACAAAAGAGGGTTAATCATTATCAACTTATCTTCTGGAAACCAATTATTTACAATTTACAATGTGAAGGTTCACTGTGACCTTGACCTAGTGATTCCAAAATAAATAAAGCTCTTTCTTGCACCAATGCCAACCTACCTATGAAGTTTCATGAACGTGGGTGGAACCATTGCCAAATTATCATCTGGAAATCATTTGTTTACAATTTACTATGTTCAAGGTCACTGTGACCTTGACCTTTGACCTATCAAGTCCAAAATAGTGGTCCTCCACTCACCTAGGCCAACTCACCTATGAAGTTTCATGAATGTGGGTCAAACCATTATCAAGTTATCATCCAGAAACCGATTGTTTATGATTTACTATGTTGAGGATCACTGTGACCTTCACCTTTCACCTAGCGAGTCCAAAATAAATGGGTTGTTCCTCTCACTGATGCCAACCAACCTATGAAGTTTCATGAATGTGGGTCAAACCATTATCAAGTTATCATCTGGAAACCACAATTGTTTTGATTTACTATGTTCAGGGTCACTGTGACCTTGACCTTTGACCTAGAAGAGTCGAAAATAAACAGGGTTCTCCCCCTCACGAAAGCCAACCTACATATGAAGTTTCATGAATGTCAAGTTATCATCCGGAAACCAATTGCTTACAATTTACTAAGTTCAAGGTCACTGTGACTTTGACCCTTGACCAAGCAAGTCCAAAATAAATAGGGTTCTTCCTCTCACCAATCCCAACCTACCTATGAACATGAGTCAAACCATTATCAAGTTATCACCCGGAAACCAATTGTTTACAAGGGCCAACCGCCTGTCATTCACCAACCTATAATTCGAGTTTGACTTCGCCACAACTCAACTAAAAAGTCCAGAAAATCATTCCGGACAAACGGTCGCCAACGGTATCACATAATACAACCGTTTTCTTAAAATGGGCATATATAAAACAGTCTAACATAAAAAAAAACTATCCCATATAATAGGGTGAGGACATAAGCATGGGGATAAACAGAATAAACATTCTGTAAAAGTTAACCTCCCAAGAAATTTTCATATAAAAAAATTTCAATAAAAGCACCAAAAAGCCTGGGAGTTTAACAGGAGGGCTTCAGAGAAGGATAGGGAAGGAACACTTAACAAACAGTAGCTTAATCATCAGGAAGAATGATAATTCAGGCGATACCACAAAAATGGGTAACTAGAAATAATTTCGTTCAAAAATGATAAAGTTACAGCCCTGAACATAAAAAAGCACTGTTTCTTCCTTCCATGGTTCTAATCTATCCTCTGATCCACCATTATTATCATCGATCTGTGTCTGGCATCATCAAAACAGAGATTTAATAAAGTTACAGCCCTGAACATAAAAATCACTGTTTCTTCCTTCCATGGTTCTAATCTATCCTCTGATCCACCATTATTATCATCGATCTGTGTCTGGCATCATCAAAACAGAGATTTTATAAAGTTACAGCCCTGAACATAAAAAAGCACTGTTTCTTCCTTCCATGGTTCTAATCTATCCTCTGATCCACCATTATTATCACTGATCTGTGTCTGGCATCATCAAAACAGAGATTTAAAAGCACAAAAGTCAGTCTGTTGTTATCTGACAGAGGGCCAAACAAGGAATGATATTTGGCATCAATTTCGGCACATCCTGGACACTGCGCATGCGCAGATGTCAAATGTATGGAGGGCCACATAGGACATTAAATTTTCGGTTTTTGATGCAAACTTTGGGGATTGGGGGGCAAAATTTGTGTTTGGCCCTGGAGAATTTAAAGTTAGCATCAGCTATGTCTGGGCCATTGGTTACTGTGTAAAAATATCAAAAAAAATATCATTGGGTAAGAGTCTGTGGGTAATTGTAATGTTGGAAGTTAGCCATAGAAAGAGTATGAGGTACATAATAACAGGTGGGAAAGTCAAAGTGGACTCTTACAATAACTTTAACACAAGTGTAGGCGCCGATGCCAGCGTGCCTTGGGCTATGACATAAGCTCACACAACTTTGCTGATGAGCAAAAAATGAACAACAGGATAAGTTTTTTTGAGCAGCTTAGTCTGTTGAGACATGCACCTTTCCTTCAGTGTTGGGTGGTTAGGCATTGAATGATATCTGGAAATTTGCTTTGCGATTTCAAAATCACCTAGTTTAATTAGTTGTTGTAATGTACTGACAAAACTATAGAATCGTATTGTAGACAAAGAAAGTTGTTCACAGTCTAGGTAAACAATTTTAATTTAATTAGCAATTGTAATAAACTGACAAAACACTAGAATTGTATCAGAGACAGACTAAGAGAGTTGTTCACAGTCTAGTTGTAATGAACTGACAAAACTCTAGAATTGTATCATAGACAGAGTAAGAGAATTCAGTGTAGAGATGACATGTTAAATTTAATTATTTATTGTAATGAAAAGATATAAGTTTAGAATTGTATCATAGACAGAGTAAGAGAGTTCAGTGTAGAGATGACATGTTAAATTTAATTATTTATTGTGATGAACAGATATAACTTTAGAATTGTATCATAGACACAGTACGAGAGTTCAATGTGGAGATGACATGTTAAATTTAATTATTTATTGTAATGAAAAGATATAAGTTTAGAATTGTATCATAGACACAGTACGAGAGTTCAATGTGGAGATGACATGTTAAATTTAATTATTTATTGTAATGAAAAGATATAAGTTTAGAATTGTATCATAGACAGAGTAAGGGAGTTCAGTGTAGAGATAACACGTTAAATTTAATTATTTATTGTAATGAACAGATATAACTTTAGAATTGTATCAAAGACTGAGTAAGAGAGGTCATCATACAGATAAACATGTTTAATTATTTAGAGAAGAGCTGATAAAGCTCTAGAATTTTATTAAAGACCGAGTAGGAGTGTTCATCATACAGATAAACATGTTTAATTATTTACTGTGGAGAGCTGATAAAGCTCTAGAATTTTCCCGAGTGGGAGAACAACAGCTCTAGAATTTTCCCGAGTGGGAACTCTCCCGAGGGGGAGAGTTCATCATACAGATACAGTATAGTTGCCGTGGGCGGTCACTTTTCCACATGTCCACAGTGGTTGTGGAAAACCGTGGACAAATTACCTTTCAACTGCCCACAGAAATTTCTGTGGACAGAGATTTTTCTTGACCGTGGGCATGCTACCTACTTGCCCACGGAAATAATAACTAACACGGCAATTCCAGTGGAGTCCACATGATCTGACTTTTTATTACACTACTATAATATTTATGTTATGTAATTTTTCTACACGACAGCAATAAGAAAAAATATCTGTTAACATTGGAACGAGGTCAAAATATAAGACTAGTTTCTGTTCTCCCCTGTCATGACAAATTCCCGGGATAATCCAACTGACGAAAATGCAGAAACAAGCTTGTGGACCATGTGATATTTATCTACTCATCTGTTTGCCATTTGTTAACCCTTTACCTAATGCTAGGAGTAGACGACACTCGTGAAAAAAATTCTTGTGTAACTAAAAATGTTCATTTTTTGCTTCTAAAACATAGGTTATGACCCCTCACTGGAATGAGCGTGACGCACCCATTTGAATCAGGGGTCATAACCTATGTTTTGGAAGCAAAAAATGAAGATATAAAATAGATTGAATGCCGATTTTCGTGTATAGTGCTGGCAGGTTTTGTCCGTTACGTTAGAAAAAGGGTTAAATATAAAAGGAGGGATATCTCCACCAATTATGAATTTATCATAACCAAATAAGGCCTCTGCAGTTCCCCCTCACGGCATCATTTTTATCTTCCGCTTCCACAAAGTTCCGGTTTGTTTTTGCGACAGCCACCGGCTGTCTTCGAAATTCGAATCGAGAGTTGAGAGTATAATTTCAGAAAAACAAAACATGTTTTGTCTTGGGATTTGTATCAGCCCACTTCCCATGACTGTTGTGCCCCGACTCAAAACGGTCTCCGATCTGAATATTTCGAAATCCTGTAGGCAATGGCGGATCCAGCATTTTTAACGGTGTGGTAGAGATCGCGAACGGATTGGTGGGGTTTCCGGATAAACTTGTAAATTTTTCAAAAGATTTCCCCTCACCCGAGATAACGAAAATGGATTGTATATCCACAATGAGCAACGCATCTCTATGGAAAAATAAGGGGAACGCTGACAGCACCTTTGACGGGAAGTTTACCCAATCATTTATACCCATGTGCCTCTTCTACCCCAAGCATTGGTTACTGGGTCATAATCCACCAGTAACGCAGGGCTTGTTTAGCACAATGAACAAGCACTGCTTCACCTCCCGGAATCCCCATGGGGGTTGGTCCATTACAGGTGGGGGGAGCACCTCTCGAGTATTCGCTTACCAATACCTGATGTTCGTTTTTAACCCTCCCCTGTCGATATTATTAAAAGTTAGCTCCAGTGGTCTGCGTTGAAAGGGCAAGACATGGTGGGTGTCGGTGACAATAAAGGTTTTCAAAGAGACGAACGGTGGGGTGGCGTCGGACATGATAGATTCATTAGTCTCATGAACACAAGTCGTTTGAAGTTTTTAATCCTTTCAAACGCTGCTGTATATAGTATAAATCATAAACACAAGAGCAGCATTAATTGCCGAACAACATAAGTCAATCAAGTTAATTAACTTAATCATTGATGAATAACAAACAATCTTGCAGAAAAATAATAACAACCAAGAGAATAAAAATGTCGTCAATAGTGAATAATTACGAAATAATTTATCAATAGGGCCAGGTTAAAAAAAAAAAAAAGATATCAATTTGATGATGCATTTTTATTGTATGCTGAACTATCAGAATTACACCGAAATTATCCACTAAAAAGTGCGACTTTCATATTGCACTTTTTAGTGAATAATTTCGAAGTAATTTATCGAAAGGGTCAGGTTAAAAAAAAACGAAATTAATTTGAAGAAGCATTTTTATTGTACGAAATTAATATGTGCCTACCTTTTCTGCTTTCTTTTGTTGGTGGGAGTCTTAGTCTCATGTGCTCTTTTTTCATCACTTAACCCTTTACCCAACGTAACGACTTGCTCTCGTATTCCTCATGTACATTAAGTTCTTTGCAATGTAACTTTCTTAAATGTTTATTTTTTGTCCAGTTGGATCGATAGTGCTACTTATGTTTCGTTTTTGTGAAAATAAATCCCAATTGTGATTTTGATGACTTGTTCACAGGTCTCTTTTTTAAGCCCAGGTTGCAGAAGTTCCCAGGCTTTTGCCCACATAACTACATGCCCACAGAAATTGGTATCAAACTGATTTCTGTGGAAAACCAGTGGGCGCCCACTGTGGACATGTGGAAAAGTGCCCTCACACGGCGACTGTACTGTAAACATGTTTAATTTAATTATTTACTGTGGAGCGATGATAAAACTCTAGAATTCTACCAATATCCAAGATAAAGTTAAAGAGGGTTATAGACAGATTGAGTAAGAGAGTTGTCCATCACAGAGATAAACATGTTTAATTTAATTATTTACTGCGATATATCTGTCAGTCCAGAATGATTTGTATCTTTCAAGTTCTCCACAACCTTCTCCATCTGCAAAAAAAAAAAAATCAACAATTTATATGCAACTTTCATCACTCATTCCACTCATTATGTTCTATTTTATTCCAATTAAAAGACGTATATAAGATGACATGCCCCCACTCCATTCCTCTATGTATGCTGTACTGTTTCATTTCAATTAAAAGCAGCATATGAGATTATATACCCTCACTCCATTTCACTCTGTACTGTTTTATTCCAATTAAAAGCAGCATGAGATGACATACCTAACTCCATTTCTCTATGTATGCTGTACTGTTTTATTCCAATTGAAAGCAGCATATGAGATTATATACCCCCACTCCATTTCACTCTGTACGCTGTACTGTTTTATTCCAATTAAAAGCATCATGAGATGACATACCCCCATTGCATTTCACTCTGTGTGCTGTGCTATTCCAATTAAAAGCATCATGAGATGACATACCCCCACTCCATTTCTCTATGTATGCTGTACTGTTTTATTCCAATACGATAATTTAGCTTATATAGATCATCCAGTTTTAGGATTTTGTTTTTCTTGAATAGGGGCTCAGTACGTGTGTTGTACTTTTTTTTGTTTATTATTCGAATGGCATGTTTTTGAAGGATACTTAATTTGTTTACAGCCGGCACGTGTCCCCAAATGTGTATCGCATACATCAAATGACTTTGCATTAGCGTAAAATACAAAATTTTCAGGGTATCGAATGGTAAAACTTTTTTTACACTATTAATAGCCCAGATAGATTTAGCTATCTTTGAGCTCAGATGAGAGATGTGGTGCTTGAAATTTAAGTTTTCGTCTAAATCAACACCGAGGAATTTTAATGTTTGGACTTCGTTTTTGTTCCCTACTTGTATTACATGTTTATTGTTTATAGTTATGGGAGTGGCAACTAAGTCCCATGTGTCATGTGGGGGATGTAGTAGCATGCATCTTGTTTTGGTGGCATTGAGTGACAGTTTATTCGTGGAGCACCAGTCTGCAATTTTGTCAAGTTCCTTATTTGTTGGTTCTGTCAATATATGTCTAGGTTGTTGTCGGCCGTTGATATCGTAGTGTCGTCGGCAAAAGACAAAAGGTTTAGAAGTGTTGATTTACTGATGTCATTGACATATATCAGAAAGAGAAGTGGCCCCAGGATTGAGCCCTGGGGAACTCCACGTTATATTTTCAAAAGTCAATGAACACTCTTTATACTGTACATACTGTTTTCGACCTGACAAATAACTTCTAAACCATGAATTCCCCTTATTCCATAGTATTCGTGTTTATGTAAGAGTATAGAATGATCTATAGTATCAAAAGCTTTGGAAAAGTCAAGGAAAACTGATAAAGTTCGGTCCTTTGTGGGCTTGTCATTGTTCAGGGCAACATTGTGTTGTAATATAGCATGTATTGTAGAATGTGTTTTTCTGAATCCAAACTGAAACTGATATAAACTGTCATGTGCCGATAAAAAATTGAACAGGCGATTATACATTATCTTTTCCATAATTTTTGAGAATACTGGAAGTATGCTAATTGGCCTGTAGTTGTTAAAAATACTGGAATCTCCCCCTTTGTGGATAGGAATCACCTTCACTATTTTTAGTCTGTAGGGTATTACACCAGATGAAAATGTAAGATTTATTATGTGTGTTAGAGGTCCAGCTATCTCTGATATAGTTTCTTTAAGTAGCTCTGTGGATATATTGGTGCAGTCTTTACTTGTTTTAGTACGGAAATTCTTTACTGCTATAACTTCCTGTAAATCTGTAGGGTAGGCGAAAAAGGACGACGAATTATTATTATTATTGTTATTATTATTATTATTGTTATTATTATTGTTGTTATTGACGCCGTGAGAATTATTGTCACTATGGATATTGTTGTTGTTGTTAGTTAGGTTGACGTTGTTAGTGTTATTATCCTTCAAGAAGTCCATAAAGTGTTTGGTTGACGGGGGTATCAGTTCACTAGTGACTTTACCGATGTTGGAGAAGAATGAATTAAATTTATTTGCGATTGATTTGTTATCGGTTAACTGGTTATCGCCGTCCATGAAAGATGATGGTGCACAAGGTACACGTTTTGGGTTGTTAATAGCATGCTTAATAATCTCCCATCTTTTTTTTGTCGTATATATTCTGTGTTAAAGCTGTATTATAGTTACTGACTTTACATGTTCTTTTTAGCTTATTAAACTCTCGACAGTAGGATTTATATATTGACATTGTCGTCTGTCGGAGACCGAAGTTTCTTCATGTACAGTTTGTGTTTCTGGAATGATGAATTTAGAAGTCCTGTTGTCATCCAGGTTTCTCTCCTAATTTTTTTCTTGCTAGTGTTAATGATTATTAGGGGGAACGCTTCTTTAAACGCTCTTTGATAGATGGTCTGAAGATTCGAATATGCAACAATAGGTGATGTTTCATTTACCACGCTTGAAAAATCGGAGGCTGAAAGCAATCTTTTAAAGTGATTAACATTTACAGTTTTAAAGGACCTTGTTGGATTGGGGGGGGGGGGGGCAATGTGGAACTGGGTAATATCCTATTTTCATCAATCAGAAAAGTAGCAAAGTGATCGCTGATGTCTGTGATTATAATCCCCGATCGTAATACTTTTCCAGTAGTATTGCATAAAATGTGATCTATTAGCGTGGCCAAATGGTCTGTTACTCTCGTCGGTTTTGTGATTACCGGGAGAAATCCTGCACTGAATACACTATTTCAATAGAGTTCAATAAAAACGGATTCGAAGACATGCGGGATAAAAATTGATAGGTCACTGCAAATGTTGAAAGGTAATGTTTCCTTTATGAATAAGCTTACACTGCCCCTCCTGTATCACAGTATGTACCTGGGAGCCTGGGACAGTCATCTAGTGAGAACCTAGATACAGAAGTAGTCTGGTACAGCTATCCAGGAGTATCTAGACATCACATTAGGTACCTGTGAGCCTGGGACAGTCATCTATTGAGAACCTAAATACAGAAGTAGTCTGGTACAGCCATCCAGGAGTACCTAGACGCCACAGTTGGTACCTGGGAGAGTCATCTAGTGAGAACCTAGATACAGAAGTAGTCTGGTACAGCTATCCAGGAGTACCTAGACACCACAGTAGGTACCCGGGAGTCTGGGACAATCATGTAGAGAGAACCTAGATACAGAAGTAGTCTGGTACAGCTATCCAGGAGTATCTAGACATCACAGTAGGTACCCAGGGCGGCAGTCATCTAGTGAGAACCTAGATACAGAAGTAGTCTGGTACAGCCATCCAGGAGTACCTAGACACCACAGTAGGTACCCGGGAGTCTGGGACAATCATGTAGAGAGAACCTAGATACAGAAGTAGTCTGGTACAGCTATCCAGGAGTATCTAGACATCACAGCAGGTACCTGGGACAGTCATGTAGTGAGAACCTAGATACAGAAGTAGTCTGGTACAGCTATCCAGGAGTATCTAGACATCACAGTAGGCACCTGGGACAGTCATCTATTGAGAACCTAGATACAGAAGTAGTCTGGTACAGCTATCCAGGAGTATCTAGACACCACAGTAGGTATCTGGGAGCCTGGGACAGTCATCTAGTGAGAACCTAGATACAGAAGTAGTCTGGTACAGCAATCCAGGAGTACCTAGAGATCACAGTAGGTACCTGGGAGCCTGGGACAGTCATCTAGTGAGAACCTAGATACAGAAGTAGTCTGGTACAGCAATCCAGGAGTATCTAGACATCACAGTAGGTACCTGGGAGCCTGGGACAATCATCTAGTGAGAACCTAGATACAGAAGTAGTCTGTTACAGCTATCCAAGAGTATCTAGACATCACAGTAGGTACCTGGAAGCCTGGGACAATCATCTAGTGAGAACCTGGATACAGAAGTAGTCTGGTACAGCTATCCAGGAGTATCTAGACATCACAGTAGGTACCCAGGGTGGCAGTCATCTAGTGAGAACCTAGATACAGAAGTAGTCTGTTACAGCTATCCAGCAGTACCTAGACATCACAGTTGGTGCGTGGGAGCCTGGGACAGTCATCTAGCGAGAACCTAGATACAGAAGTAGTCTGGCACAGCTATCCAGCAGTACCTAGACATCACAGTTGGTGCGTGGGAGCCTGGGACAGTCATGTAGTGAGAACTTAGATACAGAAGTAGTCTGTTACAGCTATCCAGGAGTATCTAGACATCACAGTAAGTACCTGGGAACCTGGGACAGTCATCTAGTGAGAACCTAGATACAGAAGTAGTCTGTTACAGCTATCCAGCAGTACCTAGACATCACAGTTGATGCAAGGGAGCCCGGGACAGTCATCTAGTGAGAACCTAGATACAGAAGTAGTCTGGTACAGCTATCCAGGAGTACCTAGACACCACAGTAGGTACCTGGGAGCCTGGGACAGTCATCTAGTAAGAACCTAGATACAGAAGTAGTCTGGTACAGCTATCCAGGAGTATCTAGACATCACAGTAGGCACCTGGGACAGTCATCTATTGAGAACCTAGATACAGAAGTAGTCTGGTACAGCTATCCAGGAGTATCTAGACACCACAGTAGGTATCTGGGGGCCTGGGACAGTCATCTAGTGAGAACCTAGATACAGAAGTAGTCTGGTACAGCAATCCAGGAGTACCTAGAGATCACAGTAGGTACCTGGGAGCCTGAGACAGTCATCTAGTGAGAACCTAGATACAGAAGTAGTCTGGTACAGCAATCCAGGAGTATCTAGACATCACAGTAGGTACCTGGGAGCCTGGGACAATCATCTAGTGAGAACCTAGATACAGAAGTAGTCTGTTACAGCTATCCAAGAGTATCTAGACATCACAGTAGGTACCTGGAAGCCTGGGACAATCATCTAGTGAGAACCTGGATACAGAAGTAGTCTGGTACAGCTATCCAGGAGTATCTAGACATCACAGTAGGTACCCAGGGTGGCAGTCATCTAGTGAGAACCTAGATACAGAAGTAGTCTGTTACAGCTATCCAGCAGTACCTAGACATCACAGTTGGTGCGTGGGAGCCTGGGACAGTCATCTAGCGAGAACCTAGATACAGAAGTAGTCTGGCACAGCTATCCAGCAGTACCTAGACATCACAGTTGGTGCGTGGGAGCCTGGGACAGTCATGTAGTGAGAACTTAGATACAGAAGTAGTCTGTTACAGCTATCCAGGAGTATCTAGACATCACAGTAGGTACCTGGGAACCTGGGACAGTCATCTAGTGAGAACCTAGATACAGAAGTAGTCTGTTACAGCTATCCAAGAGTATCTAGACATCACAGTAGGCACCTGGGACAGTCATCTAGCGAGAACCTAGATACAGAAGTAGTCTGGCACAGCTATCCAGCAGTACCTAGACATCACAGTTGGTGCGTGGGAGCCTGGGACAGTCATGTAGTGAGAACTTAGATACAGAAGTAGTCTGTTACAGCTATCCAGGAGTATCTAGACATCACAGTAGGTACCTGGGAACCTGGGACAGTCATCTAGTGAGAACCTAGATACAGAAGTAGTCTGTTACAGCTATCCAGCAGTACCTAGACATCACAGTTGATGCAAGGGAGCCCGGGACAGTCATCTAGTGAGAACCTAGATACAGAAGTAGTCTGGTACAGCTATCCAGGAGTACCTAGACACCACAGTAGGTACCTGGGAGCCTGGGACAGTCATCTAGTAAGAACCTAGATACAGAAGTAGTCTGGTACAGCTATCCTGGAGTATCTAGACACCACGGTTGGTGCCTGGGATAGTCATCTAGTGAGAACCTATATTCAGAAGTAGTCTGGTACAGCTGAAATTGATTCAGAGGTTTCTGAGAAGTTGTGAGTAACATGTTCATGGATTGACGACAACTGGACAATGGATGGACGGCAACTGGAAGATGGACAGTAAAGCTGTAACATGTTTGTGGATGATGGATGGACGAGAACAGGATGGTGGACAGTAAAGTTGTGAGTTACATATTCAAGGATGGGCAACAACTGGATGATGGACCGTACAGTTGTAACATATTCATGGATGATTGATGGATGACAATTGGACGATGGACAGTAAAGTTGTAACATGTTCATGGATGATGGATGGACAACAACTGGGCGATGGGCAGTAAAGTTGTGAATAACATGTTTATGGATGATGGATAGATGACAACAGGATGATGGACAGTAAAGTTGTAATATGTTCATGGATGATGGATGGACAACAACTGGGCGATGGGCAGTAAAGTTGTGAATAACATGTTTATGGATGATGGTTGATTGATGGATGACAACTGGACGATGGACAGTCAAGTTGTAACATGTTCATGGATGATGGATGGACAGCAACTGGGCGATGGGCAGTAAAGTTGTAACATGTTCATGGATGGTTGATGTATGACAACTAGACGATGGACAGTAAAGTTGTAACATGTTCATGGATGATTGATGGACGACAACTGGACAATGGACAGTAAAGTTGTAACATGTTCATTGATGACTGATGGACGACAACTGGACGATGGACAGTAAAGTTGTAACATGTTCATGGATGATTGATGGACGACAACTGGATGATGGACAGTAAAGTTGTAACATGTTCATAGATGATTGATGGACAACAACTGGACGATGGACAGTAAAGTTGTAACGTTGTTCATAGATGATTGGTGGACAACAACTGGACGATGGACAGTAAAGTTGTAACATGTTCATGGATGATTGATGGATGACAACTGGACGATGGACAGCAAAGTTGTAACATGTTCATGGATAATGGATGGATGACTACTGGATGGTGGTCAGTAAAGTTGTAACATGTTCATGGATGATGGATGGACAACAACTGGACGATGGACAGTAAAGTTGTAACATGTTCATAGATGATTGATGGACAACAACTGGACGATGGACAGTAAAGTTGTAACATGTTCATGGATGATTGATGGATGACAACTGGACGATGGGCAGTAAAGTTGTAACAAGTTCATGGATAATGGATGGATGACAACTGGACAATGGACAGTAAAGTTGTAACATGTTCATGGATAATGGATGGATGACTACTGGACAATGGACAGTAAAGTTGTAACATGTTCATGGATAATGGATGGATGACAACTGGACGATGGACAGTAAAGTTGTAACATGTTCATGGATAATGGATGGATGACAACTGGACGATGGACAGTAAAGTTGTAACATGTTCATGGATAATGGATGGATGACAACTGGACGATGGACAGTAAAGTTGTAACATGTTCATGGATAATGGATGGATGACAACTGGACGATGGACAGTAAAGTTGTAACATGTTCATGGATAATGGATGGATGACTACTGGATGGTGGTCAGTAAAGAGGTAGTAAAATTTATAACTAAAGCTCAACTTGACTATCAATCAGGGGAGACAATTAATGTGTGTTTTCAAATTTCATGCTGGTGTTATATGCTGTGTCGAGGTTCTCCCTGGTGATTACTGTTGTATCTAGGTATTTATCACTGAAGCTCAACTTGACTATCAATCAGGGGAGACAATTAATGTGCGTTTTCAAAGTTCATGTTGTAGTTATATGCTGTGTCTAGGTTCTCCCTGGTGATTACTGTTGTATCTAGGTATTTATCACTGAAGCTCAACTTGATTATCAATCGGGGAGATAATTAATGTGTTGTCAAAGTTCATGCTGGTGTTATATGCTGTGTCTAGGTTCTTCCTGGTGATTACTGTTGTATCTAGGTATTTATCACTGAAGCTCAACTTGACTATCTATCAGGGGAGATAATTAATGTGTGTTTTCAAAGTTCATGCTGTAGTTATATGCTGTGTCTAGGTTCTCCCTGGTGATTACTGTTGTATCTAGGTATTTATCACTGAAGCTCAACTTGATTATCAATCAGGGGAGATAATTAAATAAAAATATGTCGTGTATTCAGATTCGGGTGCTAAAGGACCTGTTCAGTTCAGGAACGGTATTGACTGACTGGGACGAAATGTGTGTAAACCTTGATTATAAAGAATACCTGAACGTTAAAAAATTTATAGTAATTTATATATTTTTTATACTTACCAATGACCCAGACTTAGCTGGTGCTAACTCTTAAAATATAGGGCCAAACACAAATTTTGCCCCCCAATCCCCAAAATTTGCATCTAAAATCAAAGAAAACATGTCCTGAATGGCCCTCCGCACTTCACCTCTACTGCGCATGCGCAGTGTCAAGGACGTTCCGAAATTGGCGCCATTAATCATTCTAATAACCAGTGCCTGGTAAGCGCTATGTACTCAGCGGGGAGGTAAGAGTTCCCAACTCCTGGGAGGGCCATCCCCGTCTGGGACATTGGTAAGTATAAAAAATATATAAATTACTATAAATTTTTTAACATTTTTATACTGTACCAATGACCCAGACATAGCTGAATAGTAAAAAGGCTGGAGGGCCAAGGACATAGAGCAAGATGGAATACGCTCAATAATATAAAATAGAGTCATCCCCTCTAGGGAAAAAGAAGTATTAGGCCTTACATGTATCTTTCTTATTTATGATAAATTAGAAAGATACAACACCTTCCAAAATTGAGCATCATACATCCATGTACTCTATTAATATCTAGTATAATCCTTATACTAATAATTGTTAAAGTAAGCCAATAAATAAAGTAAGTCTAGAGAATAGAGACTCTTTATACTCCTTATAAGTGTCTGAGGATTGCATAATCATGTCCGTTGACACGTGCTATATTCAAAAGCTATACTTTAAAAACTAAGACTTGAATGAATTTTTAAAACATAAACTTCTCACTAAACAACCATCCCAATAACAGCTCAGAATTACTAACTCCAGAGGAGGTATCCCCTTGTTTTCATAGTAAAACAGGTGACCCAAGGGAACACCCTCCCCCCCCCCCCCCCCCTTTTCTTGCCCTGGGTCAAATAGCCCAGAGCGAAGAGGGCAGCAGAACGGGAGTCACTGCCGAAACAGACAGCCTACCTAGCTATAGTAGCAACTGTTAAGTGAATGACATTCTGAGCAGTAGATAATAGACCTAACAATAGAGGCCTCCAGAAATGGACTCAATATTTCTGAGATAAAAAATTCATGAATGTGGATGGCTGAGCGCAATGAGCAGCCTTCAAAAATCTATAATAGCGACACTATTAATGTAAGCCCAAGATGTAGAAGAACTCTTACTTCATGAGCCGAAATCTCAAACACAACTGCTGAGTCAAAGATATACCATAAGCAGTATCGATAGTTAATTGAATCCATTAGCAATAGAATGGAGCGTAACATCCTTCTAATAGGCATCAAAGACATTAGAAGTTTACGCCCGTAGTAATAAACAGATATCTGTTTATAAATACATAAACTCTAACCGGACAGAGTAAAGGCCTATGCCCGTACGAAGACGGAAGGACCTTAATAACAATAGGATCCGGATATTAGGAGCCTAACTCTTATGCAAAAATCCAACCTAAATAGTAAAGGAAGTAGTGATTCCGAAACTACGAAAGTGAAAATCATCCACCAATAGTGCATGAAACTCACTGACTCTTCAGTAAAAGAGAAGCCAACAGAATTACTGTCTAAAAGGTCAGAATTTGAAAACTACTGTTTCCAGAGGCTCAAAAGATTACTTAGCTAAATAAGAACCGAAGTTAAATTCCATATAGGAATTTAATCTAATGATTCTAAGTCTATTTATCGAAAAGTTACTAACTGACTTAGATAAAGAGACATAAGACTCAATTGTAAACTATCATAGAGTGCATAGGTATGAGGTAACATAAACCTATAACCTTAATAATAACAGGCTGCAGTAGATCTTGTCAAACAAGTATACTAAAAAGTTGCAATGAGTAGTATGGAGGGATCAACAATATGAACGTAGTGATCCCTACACCAATGACGGAAGAGCCTCCACTTTAGCCGCATAGAATAGCGAAGAAGAGGATCTCCTATAGTAAGAAATCGCGTCCAAAGCTCGTCCAGTACAATGCTTACAATGCAATAAGGACCACACAACAGAATACGTGAAGGTTGCGACCTTGCGGGTTGTGATAAAGATGACACGATTTTACCCAGCGAAAAAAGATCCTCTCATTGAGGAAGATTTCGCGTTAAGTCCCACAGTAGACATCAGAGTAAATTTACCCACAGTCTCTGTGAAGACAGAGATGCTATCAACAGAAATGTATTGTGGTTGTTTATCTTAGCAATACCTGCTGAAACAACAGCGCCGGAGGATACGCATATCCTATCATTCCGTCCTATTAGATCAATAGAGCGTTAACAACATTAGCTCAGAGATCCGGACAAGCAAACACATACGTCTGCAATTGATTAGCAAGCTGTGTCGTAAATAAATTATCATTGGGCGCTCCCATTGATAGCAAATCTGATTGAATACTTGTTTGTTGAGAGTCCATTCTGACGGCAACAAGCGACCCATAAGTGAACGGGAGTCCGATAAAACAATCAGACGACCCGGAATATGACGGACCAAAACAGAACTTGGTGTACTATAACAAACAGAAGGATTCTTTCCATTAAATTGAATAACGGAAACAAATGAGTGCCTCCCTGGTTCCGGAGATACGCCACTACTGTCGAATTAACGGACAGGATTTGGACATGCGTTTCTGAATAATGTTCATCCAATGACATAAAGCAAGCCTAAAAAACATTATTCCGCGGAAGATAAGTGCTTGCTTAGAGACTGCGGAACCCAAAGACCCTGGCACTTCGAATCCATTGGGATCAATATTATATCCCAACCTGTTTGACTGGCAACCGTCATAATTATAACACTCGGATCCGGCAACTGCAGTGGCACTCTCTGAGTCAACCACCGAATGTTTGCCCCAGTCTGAATCTCTTGCAACACTGGATAGACAAGAGAACGTGCAAATCGAGCAATTCATGGATTGCTGAAAAGTTGCCGTCGAAGAGAAGCTTCTCCGAGAACGAAGTGACTCTGAGAGAGTTCTTCACCTTACTATCCACGCGTGTGGATGTAGCTAGGGCTGTGTCACGTCTAACCAACTCCAATCAGCCACTGAAGGGCGGAGTTATACGTGAACAAACTACTGCCCTCAAAAGAAATCACATTGAGGATAATATCCTGTAATTCTTTTCTTGAAGACGTAATGATAACACCTCAGTAAGGTGGATTACGTATGATAAAGCGTCTAAGTTAAGTCTACTAGACATCATTGTCGTTTCCAACATTGTGGTTGGAAAAGACATAGACGGCGAAAAAAAATATTTCCAGTCTTTAACCACGCCGTCTAGACGCGTAAGAACTCTCGGTATGCCCTGCTCTGCCAAAATAAATTATTCGTATAAATGATAAAAAGGCAGAAATGAGCAATGCGGACAAGAAACTAAACTATCATGCTTGGTAGCAGGCCTATATGCATATATAGCGTCGATAAATAATACACATGTTCTAATGACAATACTGGACTGTGTCGGTAAGTCAGGGGCAATGTCCCTGAACCAATCCAAAATTCCATGTCCAATGACGCTATAAGTCTCTTACCCAACATCACAGCAATGTAGTCCGAAATAACAATCACTGGAAGATAATGCCAGAAGATATGAATGGCAGCTTCCGATGCTACGAAAGGGAAAACTCGAAATCTTTCGAATCCTTTTCGCCATCCTGTCGGACCCTATAAAGCGTTCGGTCGTCCGTACCTGATGCAACCGCGGACCGCACCGACCCAGCGCCGTCAGATAATTCCTGATTCGACTAAGAAACTGTCGATTGCTGGGATGCTTCGAAAAAACTGTGCTAACTCAGATAGCACGTCCGTCACTGAGGCCTGTGGAGAAGCGGTCCTACAATGCATTGCCGCTAGAAGCTCCGTGATCGTTACCCCGTGCACACTACTAATATGCGAGTGAACGGAGTGTATAGGCCTCATGTCCCTTGGCTACCGGATGGCGTGACCTATTTGCCGTGGAATCACTGAATGACGAAACTGATCGGATACTCGAGATCACGTAGCCAATGTGCGGTCGTGTGCCCTGCTGTGAGGATGAGGAAGCATTATCGACAGTCTCTCGGACTGTCAATATAACGGAGCGTCCCGACCGACAGACATATGCTCCGAATGTAAAATATCTGAACCACAACATGCGGTCCCCTATGTTGTTGGACGAGAGAGGGACCTCTCTCGCTCACAGCCCGGACGGACCTGGACACGCCAGGAACCGGACTAACAGGCTTCCTCCGATCTGTCCTCAATCCGCCGTCACTGGGTGAGTACTTAAGTAATTATAGTGCTCGCATCACCCAAATCTTTTTCCTAGACCGCAACGGACGAACCCAGCAGCCGAACCATTCGATGAATGTACGCTACACCGGGTGAACTAGCGAATGTCACTCCGTCGATCCTACAAGGGACCTCTTAGGCGATAGACATATTCCATGAGCACTTATTGCCGCTAGCTCTTCATTAACTATGACGACAGAGGCACACTTTTGAAAGACATCTCCGTAACTTTGCGAACAAGAAACCAGAAATGCTTGGTAATAGCAAGCATATAATAATAATATATATAGCGTCGTTCAATAATTTGAAAGTTTGTGTGACATTATTGGACTATGTCGGAACTGAGGGACGATGTCCCTGAACCGAACCAAAAATTTCCAAGTCCACCGACGCTATCAGTTTCTTATCCGGCATCGCAGCATTCTGGTCCGACGAAAGAAGCTGTAAAAGATCAAGTCAGATGACATACACAACAGCATATGTTGTTCCGAAAGGGAAAGCTCGAAATCCTCCAAATCCCTTTCGGTATCCCGTCGGACCGGATGAAATTTTCAGACGTCCGTACCCGCTTCCGCGGAGCATCCCGACCCAACATCGTCGGATAAAAAATATGCGACAGATTCAGTTGATGCTGGGATGCTGCGATAAGCTGTGCTATTTAGGAAAGCACGTCCGTTCCCGAGGCCTGTGCAGTAGCGGTCTTATGATGCATTGCCGCCGGAAGCTCCGTGTACGTTGACTCCCGCACACTTTCCTATGCGAACGTCCGGAGTCTGCAGGCCTCGTGTCCCTGGCTACCGGATGGTGTGACCTGGTCGCCGATGATTCTCTGACTGGCGAAGCTGACTGGATATCCGAGGTCACGTAGCCAAGAGCGGTCGTGTGCGCTACCATGAGAATGAGGAAGCCTTATTGACAGTCTACTCCAGACTGCCTATATGTCGGAGCGTCCCGAGCGACGGACGTATGCTCCGAATGCGAAACATTTTGTACCACAACATCTGGGGCCAGATGTTGTTGTACGAGAGAGGGGCCTCTCTCGCAGCCGTCCGGATGGACCAGAACGAGCTATGAACCGGACACAAAGGCTTCCTCCGTTCTCCCTCTAATCCGCCGTCACTGGGTGTGCATTTGGTTGATTTATAGTGCTCGCAGCACCCCAAAACTCCTTCTAGACCGCAACGGACGAACCCGGCTGCCGAACCATTCGATGCATGGACGCTACACCGGGCGAGCTAGCGGATGTCAAAGGCCGTCGAACCTACTAGGGTCCTTTTAGGCAATTGGCGTATTTACATGAGCACTTTTCCGCTAGCCCTTCATTAATTGTGACGACGGAGGCACACTGTTGGAAGACATCACAGATACATCACCCTAATCTTGATCGTCTGAAAATAGAAATTGATAAAGTAGAGTGACCCTGCGGGGAAAGGACCGGAGTGTCCAATTCCCCACTAACATACCGTGACATACGCTTCCCATGTTGTCATTGAAATCATACGATACAGAACAGGAGTTAATGCGAGTACACTGACCACATATAGAATGATTATAAAAGTCAGAGGAAGACTTCCTCTTATTACAATTGATCAAAATCCTTTCAGTGTGAAAAGAAAACAAAGTCCTGGTACTCGCACCAACCCCTGGCAATCAAAATACATAATAATAATATGATCCATTAATGTAGAAAAAATAATTGAAATCAAAATATTTTGAAAAAATATTTTTTCAGAACAGCCCAAGTTTCTGAAAAGTAACGTTGAGCCCCAATGGATCCCAAGCCTAAGTGTGGACAAAAATTTTAAAAATATTTTAAACAATTTATTCAACACTTACGAACAATAATAATGTATCTAGTTAAGATTAAAATAACATCAAGATATTATTTTCAAGAAATCCCCCCCTCACACAGAGGGCTGTTGTAAATGTAAACAATGAGTGTAAAAACACTAAAATAAGACTCCAGGCACCCAGGCCCGGAATCAGTTACCAAAAATACACTATCTGATGCAAAACAGAGACTTCCAGGGAAGAAACTGCAGAACATCAGATGGTAGATGCAGAACACAACGCCTAACCACCCGTAGGTGAAGACGTAAACATGGGGAAAGAACAGAATTCATTCTGTTATTCAGCTAAAACTCCCAAGAAATTTTAGTAATAATAATTACAGAAACTATGCCAAAAGCATGGGAGAATAGCAAGAGGGGACTTAAAGGAAAGGGAGAGAGGAAAACACTAAAAAATCAGTGTAACTAAATAACCAGAATGACAACAAAATGGCTGCTGCCTCGAAAATAGGTAACTTAACATAATTTACCTATTTTAAGTTACAGCCCTGATAACATTCTGTCATACATTTTTCCTCTCCTCCTTCTCTATCCTCCTTAGAATCACCATTTCACTAATATTTATGTATCTGGCATCATTTAAACTGAGATTTACAAGCACAAAGATCAGTCAGATGTTAACTGATGAAGGGCCAAACTTAGAATGATTAATGGCGCCAATTTCGGAACGTCCTTGACACTGCGCATGCGCAGTAGAGGTGAAGTGTGGAGGGCCATTCAGGACATGTTTTCTTTGGTTTTAGATGCAAATTTTGGGGATTGGGGGGCAAAATTTGTGTTTGGCCCTATATTTTAAGAGTTAGCACCAGCTATGTCTGGGTCATTGGTACAGTATAAAAATATACCTTTTCTCCATTGTTCTGCACAGAGTGCTGTGAAATTGAAAGAATATATATCTTGCATTTTAGTAGATATTTTCCCCTCATCGTGAGTTTTAGTGATAAAAAGTGATTTTGTTATTGTTTTCAGTAATATTGTTTGTGTGTTTGACTTGACATGGTTTTGTTGTCAAACATGCAGAAATTGCATTCAATTTTAATAATTAAGAATCAGAATATGTTGGCAACATGCATGCTCAACAATCTGGATGAACTGAGATTGTCAAAACAAGCACAATGTTGTTACAGTAATGACAAGGAGTGTTAATGATGTTCACACTCCCTAGTTATGATCATATGTTTCTGCAATAATAAATAATACAATTTTAGTCTTGGCAGAAAGCTTTTAGAGTATTTTAAGAGCCCCTTGATGATAAGAGTAATGCTAAAAAATTGTGGGAACCTGTTTTTTTCGTTTCCATGAAATCTACATGCCTGTGAAAATGACCATGTCACTAAAATAATATAAGAGGCCTCAGGGGGACTGAGGGCGCTCACCTGACATGGTTGCCTAAATATGAACCCAGGGAATTGATTTCAACAAGTTGCATCTGCTCCTCCTAAGAAAAGCACATACCAAATATCCAAAGATTCTTACCAGTGGATCTAAAAAAATAGAGAAGATTTTTAAAGAATATTCCTCATATTGAATCCTGTAGGAAGCCCATATATGAACCCAGGGACTTGGCTTTAACAAACTTGAATATCACCCGCCCCTAAGGATGCAGCACACCAAATATCAAAACATTCTGACTCCTGGATCTGAAGAAGATGATTTTTTAAGAAAATTCCTCATTTTGAACTAAGTTACAATTCGAGCTCCCACAATGAGTCCAAATATGGACCTAGGGGCATGGCTTGAACAAACTTGAATCTCACCCTCCTAAGGATGCTGCATACCAAATATCAAAAATATTCCGACTGCTGGATCTGAAGAAGAAGATTTTTAAAGAAAATTCCTCATTTTGAACTAAGTCATCATTTAGGCTCCCACAGTGAGCCAAAATATGGACCTAGGGACAGGGCTTGAACAAACTTGAATCTCACCCCCCACAAGGATGCTGCATACCAAATATCAAAACATTCCAACTGTTGGATCTGAAGAAGAAGATTTTTAAAGAAAATTCCTCATTTTGAACCAAGTTATAATTCGGGCTACCACAGTGAGCCCAAATCTGAACCCAAGGACTTGGCTTGAACAAACTTGAATCTCCCTCCCCCCCCCCCCCCACCCCCCCCCCCCCAAGCATGGTGCATACCCAATATCAAAAGATTCTGCCTGCTGGATCTTGAGAAGATTTTCAAAGAAATTTGCCTGAAATGCACTAAGTTCAAATTTGGGCTCCTATACTGAGTCCAAATATACGCCCACAGAGCCGATTTAAATCAAACAAACTTAAATCAGATCCACCCCACAATGTTGCATACCAAATTTCAAAAGATTCTGCCTGCTGGATCTGGAGAAGAAGATTTTTTTAAAGAAATTTGCCTGAAATGCACTTAGTATGAATTCAGGCTTCTATAGTGAGCCCAAATATGAATCCAGGGGGGCCGATTTGCACAAACTTGAATCAGATCCACCCCACAATGTTGCATACCAAATATCAAAAAAATTCTGCCTGCTGGATCTGGAGAAGAAGATTTTTCAAGAAATTTGCCTGAAATGCACTAAGTTCGAATTTGAGCTTCTATAGTGAGCCCAAATATGAATCCAGGGAGCCGATTTGAACAAACTTGAATCAGATCCACCCCACAATGTTGCATACCAAATATCAAAAGATTCTGCCTGCTGGATCTGGAGAAGAAGATTTTTAAGAAATTTGCCTGAAATGCACTAAGTTCGAAATCGGCCTCCTATACTGAACCCAAATATGAACCCAGGGGGCCGATTTGAACAAACTTGAATCAGATCCACCCTACAATGTTGCATACCAAATATCAAAAGATTCTGCCTGCTGGATCTGGAGAAGAAGATTTTTTAATCTTTTTCCCATTGCCTACAGTGTTAAAAAGTGCTGACTCAGCACTTTTTCAAAGTCCTGAAAAAAGTACCTTGTGATCAAACCGATAGGGATTTTTTTACACCATTCTATTCTACTGGATAAAAGTAATCTTTATACAAAATAAGAATTCTCTGTGCAGTGTAGTTTTGGAGATATGGCAGTTTTAAGGTTTTTACTATTTTTAGCTCCCGAGGTACCCACGGGGCAATGAGAAAATTTTTTTTTGCATCGATCAACTACTAATGACCCATTATCATCTCATATCAAATTTGGTTCAAATTGACCTCACAGTTCTGAAAATAGAAATTTTAGGCATGGCCAAAATTTTTGCCCCTCCCCCTAACGAAGGCAAATAATGCCCGACAAACTTCTCTTGAACAAACTTGATTCTAAACCTCAAAAGGACTCTGTGTACCACATATCAAGTCTCTGCTGCTGGTGGTTCATTAGAAGAAGATTTTCCAAAAATTTGGCCATTTTTTCCCCACACCTCTGCTCAATATGAGCCGAAACCTAATTTGGATAAAAATCAAAATGCCCCTATATAACCACTACTTACATGAAATTTAATTAAAATGTTGCCAGTGGTTTAGGAGAAAGAGTCTCAAACATCACCTTCACGACGGACGAAGAGTGATAAGAAAAGCTCACCCTGACTTTCAGTCAGGTGAGCTAATAATAGAATCATTAAAAAGGGGAAGTGCTTTGAATGATGAAAAGTATACTTACTGTTGTACTGTTCTTATTCAAACTGCTAATGTGTCGATGAATGACATCATTTAACTGAGATACTGACTCTTTTATTTCCTACAAATAACAGTAATGTGTCGATGAATGACATCATTCAACTGAGATACCGTCTCTTTTATTTCCTACAAATAACAGTAATGTGTCAATGAATGACATCATTTAACTCAGATACCGTCTCTTTGATTTCCTACAAATAACAATAATGTGTCGATGAATGACATCATTCAACTGAGATAACGTCTCTTTTATTTCCTACAAATAACAATAAGTGCAATATCATATAATTTTATAATTGCAGAGGCAAGAACACTGAGTGGTGGAGAAACTTGTTCGCAAACATTAAAATAACCTCTATAACAGTGGAAAATTTTGTTCATCGGAATTACAGAACAGAATCACAACCGAAGTAGTCGAGAAATATAACCTCTACAAAAATGATTTTCAGGCATAGGTATTTCTATTTCTTTCGTTTCTTCTGATTCCCTAAAAACATTCTGCATAACCAATAACTTTTTATGTTCAACACAAACTGCAGCAAAATACTTCAGTCCAATTATTATCCAAACCAGTAAAAAATATATTTTAAAGACAGATGAACATAATATACTACTCAAAGTTTGCTAAGCACAACATATTTGACACATCATTGTATTTCTTATGACACATTTGTGATATTTTTGGTGGATATGATTGAGGAATGTATTGAGGTGGTCCACAGTGTTTACATTAGCTCTCTTGACGGGCAGACTTTTGATGACAGTCATGGAAAGCATGTACCCCTTGATTTTCATGATGTTTTCGTATACTGTCTACATGGATATGAGATGTGTAGGGTATTCAGCCTTCCTTTCAACACAAACCCTTGTGATTTAATGATTGAATATGGCGAATGCAAATGTAAGAAGACATCTGTCTGAAGCAAAAATGTGGTGGGCTGTAGGGATGGTGGAACAAGGGGCAACCCATCATCAGGCTGGTGAAGCCCTTGGTGTGCACCATATGGTGATCACCAGAGCCTGGGCAAGATTTCAGCAGGATGGCACACCATTCAGACGACATGGTGGTGGCACAGACAGGGCAGCATCTGCAGTTGAAGACCGGTTTTTGATCATTTAGGCACGTAGGAACCGCTTTGCCACAGCAACCCAGCTTCGCAGTGACCTTCAGAATACATCCAGGGTACATATTTCAACACAAAGTATCCGGGATAGGTTGCCCAAAGCGGGTCTTCGATCGAGAAGACCATGTATTCGCATTCAGCTGTCCCAGACCCACCACAAAGCACAATATGAATGGACCATGGATCACGTTGGATGGACCAAAGAAGATTTGTGACCTTTCCTTTTCACAGATGAGTCAAGGTACTGCCTAGACAACACAGATAGGCGTTCTAGGGTATGTAGAAGACCAGGAGAGTGATTCCATGCAGCCAACATTGCTGAGCATGACCGCTATGGTGGAGGGCCAATAATGGTCTGGGGCGGCATCAGCTGATATGGACGTACAGAGCTCTGTGTCCTTGACCGTGGTACATTGACTGCACAGTTGTATATTGATGAGATCCTGGATGCCCAAGTCAGATTGATAGATTAGATAGATTCATTCTGATGAACGTTAATGCCCGTCGTCATGTTGCTCATGCTGTCCGGGAGTACCAACAGAGGGAGGGGATTGAGCGTATGGACTGACCAGCAAGATCCCTTGACCTCAATCCAAATGAACATGTCTGGAATGAGTTGAAGCTTGCAATTTCAGCCCGTCCAGTCCAACCAAGAAGCGTCCAGGAGCTTGGTGCCATGCTGTTCCAAGAATGGAACAACATCCCACAAAGGACCATCTGAAACCTGATTGGGAGCATGAGACGGCGTTGTCAAGCGGTAATTAACAATAATGGGTCTTATACTCGATATTGAACCCATACCAGTTCGCTCTGTTAACTTTTTGGCAAATTTGAAACATTTCCTCTTTTTCCAATAATATCCAATTTCCATGGTTATCGTATTCAAAAGCTAAAAAATAATGTCAAACACAAACAAAATCTTAATTTCTGTGCTTAAATCATTAAAGATATAATTAAATATAAAATATATACACTTTTCATGACAATATTCCAACTACAATGTAAAACGGGTTGTTGGATATACTTGGTGCTTAGCAAACTTTGAGTAGTATATATTCTCTACAATCAATAATGTGAGTGATTACCTAACATCAGTTAGAAAATTGATTCCAATAAATATCAGAAAACTTTCATTTTCCTTTAATTGTTGTTGGGAAAGCCCAAGGGACTGGAATGGTCATTGCACCAAAGAACAGTTTCTGTCCTATTCTTACCTTTGATGCTACACTGCTTGGTCAATTCCAAGCCAAAATTCCTTACTTAACGGTTCTATCAACCAAGAATCTGAAGTGTGCTTTGGAACATTGCTCCAAAATATCATTATTATTATCAGGAGTTTTCTCCAAAGGATTTCTATTACCAAGAAATTTTGGAGGATTATCTTTTAAGCTTTAATTACAACTCAAGTACACATCTTCATCATACCTCAGTGATCCATATCTATGTGTAATCATAACCATACCCCTATTAACACTCTATTAAAAACTGAGGTTCTCTGTAAACCGTTTCTGATGTGTTCATACACCTTCTAGCAATTCATTTAGAACCTGAGCACAAAAGCATTTCATTTGCAACTAAGGTACTCTGTGAACCATTTCTGATGGGTGTTATCAAACTCATACACCTATTGGCACTTTATTTGCAACTGAGGTACTCTGTGAACTATTTCTGATGGGTATTATCAAACTCATACACCTATTGGCACTTTATTTGCAACTGAGGTACTCTGTGAACTATTTCTGATGGGTGTTATCAAACTCATACACCTATTGGCACTTTATTTGAAACTGAGGTACTCTGGGAACCATTTCTGATGTGGGTTATCAAACTCATACACCTATTGGCACTTTATTTGCAACTGAGGTATTCTAGGAACTATTTCTGATGTGGGTTATCAAACTCATACACCTTTTGGCACTTTATTTGTAACTGAGGTAATCTGTGAACTATTTCTGATGTGGGTTATCAAACTCATACACCTATTAGAACTTTATTATTTGTAACTGAGGTTCTCTGTGAACTATTTCTGATGTGGGTTATCAAACTCATATACCTATTGGCACTTTATTTGTAACTGAGGTACTCTGGGAACTATTTTTGATGTGGGTTATCAAACTCATACACCTTTTGGCACTTTATTTGTAACTGAGGTACTCTGTGAACTATTTCTGATGTGGGTTATCAAACTCATACACCTATTGGCACTTTATTTGTAACTGAGGTACCCTGTGAACTATTTCTGATGTGGGTTATAAAACTCATACACCTACTGGCACTTTATTTGTAACTGAGGTACTCTGTGAACTATTTCTGATGTGGGTTATCAAACTCATACACCTATTGGCACTTTATTTGCAACTAAGGTACTCTGTGAACCATTTCTGATGTGGGTTATCAAACTCATATACCTATTGGCACTTTATTTGCAACTGAGGTAATCTGTGAACTATTTCTGATGTGGGTTATCAAACTCATACACCTATTGGCACTTTATTTGTAACTGAGGTAATCTGTGAACTATTTCTGATGTGGGTTATCACACTCATAGACCTATTGGAACTTTATTTGCAACTAAGGTACTCTGTGAACCATTTCTGATGTGGGTTATCAAACTCATATACCTATTGGCACTTTATTTGTAACTGAGGTACTCTGGGAACCATTTCTGAAGTGGGTTATCAAACTCATACACCTATTAGAACTTTATTATTTGCAACTAAGGTACTCTGGGAACCATTTCTGATGTGGGTTATCAAAATTATACACCTATTGGCACTTTATTTGCAACTGAGGTACTCTGGGAACTATTTCTGATGTGGGTTATCAAACTCATACACCTATTGGCACTTTATTTGCAACTAAGGTACTCTGTGAACTATTTCTGATGTGGGTTATCAAACTTGAAAATCTGATAGCAATTTATTTGCAACAGAGGTACTCAGTGAACCATTTCCGATCTGTGTTCTCAAACTTGTACACATATTAGCACTTTATTTACAACTGAGGTACTCAGTGAATTATTTCTGATGTGTGTTATTTGATAAACACTTTATTTGCAACTAAGGTACTCAGTGAACCATTTTTGATGTGGGTTGTCAAACTGAGGTACCCAGCAAACCATTTCTGATGTGTGTTATCTGATGAACACTTTATTTACAACTAAGGTACTCAGTGAACCATTTTTGATGTGGGTTGTCAAACTGAGGTACCCAGTGAACCATTTCTGATGTGCATTATCGGACTCGTACACATATTAAGCACATTATTTACAACTGAGGTACTCAGCAAACCATTTCTGTTGTGTGTTATCAAACATGTAAATCTAATAGCAATTTATTTTCAACTGAGGTACTCGGTGAACCATTTCTGATGTGTGTTATCACACGTGACAATCTAATAGCAATTTATTTGCAAAAGAGGCACTTGGTGAACCATTTCTGATCTGTTTTCTCAAACTCGTACACATATTAGCACTTTATTTACAACTGAGGTACTCTGGGAACCATTTCTGATGTGGGTTATCAAACTCATACACCTAATAGAACTTTATTATTTGTAACTGAGGTTCTCAGCGGACAATTTCTGATGTGTGTTATCAAACTCATACATCTAATAGCTCTTCATTTGCAATTGAGGTACTCGGTGAACTATTTCTGATGCATGTTATTGCGCCTGTACATCAAACAGAATTATATTTACAATTGAGGTACTCGGTGAACTATTTCTGATGCATGTTATTGTGCCTGTACATCAAACAGAATTATATTTACAATTGAGGCACTCGGTGAACTATTTCTGATGCATGTTATTGCGCCTGTACATCAAACAGAATTATATTTACAATTGAGGTACTTGGTGAACTATTTCTGATGCATGTTATTGTGCCTGTACATCAAACAGAATTATATTTACAACTAAGGTATTCAGTGAATCATTTTTGATGTGTGTTATCAAACTTGTGAACCTATTAGCACTTTATTTGCAACTGAGGTACGCAGTGAACCAGTTTTGATATGTTATCGTACTCGTAAACCTATTAGCAATTTATTTGTAACTGAGGTACTTAGGGAAAAATTTTTGACGTCTGTTATCACATTTTTCCATCTAATAGTACTTTATTTGCAACTAACATACACAGTGAACCATTTTTGATGTGAGTTATCGTGTTTGTACACCCATTAGCAATTTATTTGCAAATGGGAATCTCGGTGAACAATTTCTTGAGAATGTTATTGCACTCAGATTAAAGTTTGTTGTGATCATAATGTATGTAGCTGTTTTGGAGTCGTCTATGTTGTCGATGAGTATGCGAATGTTGTAATCATAATGTATGTAGCTGTTCTGGAGTCGTCTATGTTGTCGATGAGTATGTGACTTGTAATCATAATGTATGTAGCTGTTCTGGAGTCGTCTATGTTGTCGATGAGTATGCGAATGTTGTGATCATAATGTATGTAGCTGTTCTGGAGTCGTCTATGTTGTCAATGAGTATGCAAATGTTGTGATCATAATGTATGTAGCTGTTCTGGAGTCATCTATGTTGTCAATGAGTATGCAAATGTTGTGATCATAATGTATGTAGCTGTTCTGGAGTCGTCTATGTTGTCGAGTATGTGACTTGTAATCATAATGTATGTGGCTGTTCTGGAGTCATCTGTGTTGTCGATGAGTATGCGAATGTTGTGATCATAATGTATGTAGCTGTTCTGGAGTCGTCTATGTTGTCGATGAGTATGCGACTTGTAATCATAATATATGTAGCTGTTCTGGAGTGGTCTATGTTGTCGATGAGTATGCGAATGTTGTGATCATAATGTATGTAGCTGTTCTGGAGTCGTCTATGTTGTCGAGTATGTGACTTGTGATCATAATGTATGTAGCTGTTCTGGAGTCGTCTATGTTGTCGATGAGTATGCGAATGTTGTAATCATAATGAATGTAGCTGTTCTGGAGTCGTCTATGTTGTCGATGAGTATGCGAATGTTGTGATCATAATGTATGTAGCTGTTCTAGAGTCGTCTATGTTGTCGATGAGTATGCGAATGTTGTGATCATAATGTATGTAGCTGTTCTGGAGTCGTCTATGTTGTCGATGAGTATGTGAATGTTGTGATCATAATGTATGTAGCTGTTCTGGAGTCGTCTATGTTGTCGATGAGTATGTGAATGTTGTGATCATAATGTATGTAGCTGTTCTGGAGTCGTCTATGTTGTCGATGAGTATGCGAATGTTGTGATCATAATGAATGTAGCTGTTCTGGAGTCGTCTATGTTGTCAATGAGTATGCGAATGTTGTGATCATAATGTATGTAGCTGTTCTGGAGTTGTCTATGTCGTCAAAGAGTATGCGAAATGTAGTATGATTTTGCAGTGTGGTTCTCATAATACAATTTTTAAAGAACGATGCTCAATGGCTGTGCAAAAGTACAAAATGCCTTTAGGAAAAGGTGTGTATTAATACCCTACACAAATGATTCTCGGGAATCCATTTCTTTTAGACGGTTTGGAAGAGAAGACTACAGCTTTGGCTTGATAATGGCAAATTCCCTATTGTCAGCAAAACTTGACTGAGATTAAACATATTTTATGTGCAAACAAGAAAGCAAAGGGATTGGAGGACAAGTGCTCAACACTTAGTTAAGCCTCTTCTGCAAAACTTGATTTAGGTAAGGGCTGAACTAGCTTAAATTTAAATGAGGATTTGAAGAGACCACTGTGGCTTGTGATGAATAAGCTGATTAGGCAAGTAGGCTGGTGCAGATACTTTGAAAAATTTAAAGATGAAAAAAAATCTGAAACGAATTCTCTGTGGAATTGGAAGTCAGTGGAGATTGTAAAGGAGCAGTGTAATTTTCCAGTACTTTCTAGATGGAGTGATGACACATGCCCCCACAACTTTGATGTGTTTTAGTTTTTCCAAGAGTGGAGTTTACAGAGCCTTTCAAAAGAGTTACAATACTAAAGATGACTAGAAACAAAGGTGAGATGAAACTGCTGTCATGTTTTTGTATCAATAAAAGACTTTTTACTGATATTACATGAATAAAAAAGTGCAATGCCAATGGTGGCTATACACCTGCACGCCCACTGCCAAGCATGGGTTTCTATTCATTTGTTGATATTGAATAAATAAATATCGTATCTCCATCAAACCATAGCAACAATACAGCTGGCGACCAAATGTGACCATGTGACACTAATGCCCCTGCTTTATGATAAACTATACTACTCAAGGTTTGCTTAGCACCAAGTATATCCAACTATATGTTTTATGTTTTAGTTGAAATATTGTAATGATAAACTATACTACTCAAAGTTTGCTAAGCACCAAGTATATCCAACTATATGTTTTATGTTTTAGTTGAAATATTGTAATGATTACTCAAAGTTTGCTAAGCACCAAGTATATCCAACTATATGTTTTGTTTTAGTTGAAATATTGTAATGATATACTATACTACTCAAAGTTTGCTAAGCACCAAGTATATCCAACTATATGTTTTACGTTTTAGTTGAAATATTGTAATGATAAACTATACTACTCAAGGTTTGCTAAGCACCAAGTATATCCAACTATATGTTTTATGTTTTAGTTGAAATATTGTAATGATATACTATACTACTCAAAGTTTGCTAAGCACCAAGTATATCCAACTATATGTTTTACGTTTTAGTTGAAATATTGTAATGATTACTCAAAGTTTGCTAAGCACCAAGTATATCCAACTATATGTTTTACGTTTTAGTTGAAATATTGTAATGATAAACTATACTACTCAAAGTTTGCTAAGCACCAAGTATATCCAACTATATGTTTTACGTTTTAGTTGAAATATTGTAATGATTACTCAAAGTTTGCTAAGCACCAAGTATATCCAACTATATGTTTTATGTTTTAGTTGAAATATTGTAATGATAAACTATACTACTCAAAGTTTGCTAAGCACCAAGTATATCCAACTATATGTTTTATGTTTTAGTTGAAATATTGTAATGATAAACTATACTACTCAAAGTTTGCTTAGCACCAAGTATATCCAACTATATGTTTTATGTTTTAGTTGAAATATTGTAATGATAAACTACACTACTCAAGGTTTGCTAAGCACCAAGTATATCCAACTATATGTTTTACGTTTTAGTTGAAATATTGTAATGATATACTATACTACTCAAAGTTTGCTAAGCACCAAGTATATCCAACTATATGTTTTACGTTTTAGTTGAAATATTGTAATGATTACTCAAAGTTTGCTAAGCACCAAGTATATCCAACTATATGTTTTACGTTTTAGTTGAAATATTGTAATGATATACTATACTACTCAAAGTTTGCTAAGCACCAAGTATATCCAACTATATGTTTTACGTTTTAGTTGAAATATTGTAATGATAAACTATACTACTCAAAGTTTGCTAAGCACCAAGTATATCCAACTCTTTGTTTTATGTTTTAGTTGAAATATTGTAATGATAAACTATACTACTCAAGGTTTGCTAAGCACCAAGTATATCCAACTATATGTTTTACGTTTTAGTTGAAATATTGTAATGATATACTATACTACTCAAAGTTTGCTAAGCACCAAGTATATCCAACTATATGTTTTACGTTTTAGTTGAAATATTGTAATGATTACTCAAAGTTTGCTAAGCACCAAGTATATCCAACTATATGTTTTACGTTTTAGTTGAAATATTGTAATGATAAACTATACTACTCAAAGTTTGCTAAGCACCAAGTATATCCAACTCTTTGTTTTATGTTTTAGTTGAAATATTGTAATGATAAACTATACTACTCAAGGTTTGCTAAGCACCAAGTATATCCAACTATATGTTTTATGTTTTAGTTGAAATATTGTAATGATATACTATACTACTCAAAGTTTGCTAAGCACCAAGTATATCCAACTATATGTTTTACGTTTTAGTTGAAATATTGTAATGATTACTGAAAGTTTGCTAAGCACCAAGTATATCCAACTATATGTTTTACGTTTTAGTTGAAATATTGTAATGATAAACTATACTACTCAAAGTTTGCTAAGCACCAAGTATATCCAACTATATGTTTTACGTTTTAGTTGAAATATTGTAATGATTACTCAAAGTTTGCTAAGCACCAAGTATATCCAACTATATGTTTTACGTTTTAGTTGAAATATTGTAATGATTACTCAAAGTTTGCTAAGCACCAAGTATATCCAACTATATGTTTTATGTTTTAGTTGAAATATTGTAATGATATACTATACTACTCAAAGTTTGCTAAGCACCAAGTATATCCAACTATATGTTTTACGTTTTAGTTGAAATATTGTAATGATTACTCAAAGTTTGCTAAGCACCAAGTATATCCAACTATATGTTTTGTTTTAGTTGAAATATTGTAATGATATACTATACTACTCAAAGTTTGCTAAGCACCAAGTATATCCAACTATATGTTTTACGTTTTAGTTGAAATATTGTAATGATTACTCAAAGTTTGCTAAGCACCAAGTATATCCAACTATATGTTTTACGTTTTAGTTGAAATATTGTAATGATAAACTACACTACTCAAAGTTTGCTAAGCACCAAGTATATCCAACTATATGTTTTATGTTTTAGTTGAAATATTGTAATGATTACTCAAAGTTTGCTAAGCACCAAGTATATCCAACTATATGTTTTATGTTTTAGTTGAAATATTGTAATGATATACTATACTACTCAAAGTTTGCTAAGCACCAAGTATATCCAACTATATGTTTTACGTTTTAGTTGAAATATTGTAATGATTACTCAAAGTTTGCTAAGCACCAAGTATATCCAACTATATGTTTTACGTTTTAGTTGAAATATTGTAATGATAAACTACACTACTCAAAGTTTGCTAAGCACCAAGTATATCCAACTATATGTTTTACGTTTTAGTTGAAATATTGTAATGATTACTCAAAGTTTGCTAAGCACCAAGTATATCCAACTATATGTTTTACGTTTTAGTTGAAATATTGTAATGATAAACTACACTACTCAAAGTTTGCTAAGCACCAAGTATATCCAACTATATGTTTTACGTTTTAGTTGAAATATTGTAATGATTACTCAAAGTTTGCTAAGCACCAAGTATATCCAACTATATGTTTTACGTTTTAGTTGAAATATTGTAATGATAAACTATACTACTCAAGGTTTGCTAAGCACCAAGTATATCCAACTATATGTTTTATGTTTTAGTTGAAATATTGTAATGATAAACTATACTACTCAAAGTTTGCTAAGCACCAAGTATATCCAACTATATGTTTTACGTTTTAGTTGAAATATTGTAATGATAAACTATACTACTCAAAGTTTGCTAAGCACCAAGTATATCCAACTATATGTTTTATGTTTTAGTTGAAATATTGTAATGATAAACTATACTACTCAAAGTTTGCTAAGCACCAAGTATATCCAACTATATGTTTTACGTTTTAGTTGAAATATTGTAATGATTACTCAAAGTTTGCTAAGCACCAAGTATATCCAACTATATGTTTTACGTTTTAGTTGAAATATTGTAATGATAAACTATACTACTCAAAGTTTGCTAAGCACCAAGTATATCCAACTCTTTGTTTTATGTTTTAGTTGAAATATTGTAATGATAAACTACACTACTCAAAGTTTGCTAAGCACCAAGTATATCCAACTATATGTTTTATGTTTTAGTTGAAATATTGTAATGATAAACTACACTACTCAAAGTTTGCTAAGCACCAAGTATATCCAACTATATGTTTTATGTTTTAGTTGAAATATTGTAATGATATACTATACTACTCAAAGTTTGCTAAGCACCAAGTATATCCAACTATATGTTTTACGTTTTAGTTGAAATATTGTAATGATTACTCAAAGTTTGCTAAGCACCAAGTATATCCAACTATATGTTTTACGTTTTAGTTGAAATATTGTAATGATTACTCAAAGTTTGCTAAGCACCAAGTATATCCAACTATATGTTTTGTTTTAGTTGAAATATTGTAATGATAAACTATACTACTCAAGGTTTGCTAAGCACCAAGTATATCCAACTATATGTTTTATGTTTTAGTTGAAATATTGTAATGATATACTATACTACTCAAAGTTTGCTAAGCACCAAGTATATCCAACTATATGTTTTACGTTTTAGTTGAAATATTGTAATGATTACTCAAAGTTTGCTAAGCACCAAGTATATCCAACTATATGTTTTACGTTTTAGTTGAAATATTGTAATGATAAACTATACTACTCAAGGTTTGCTAAGCACCAAGTATATCCAACTATATGTTTTATGTTTTAGTTGAAATATTGTAATGATTACTCAAAGTTTGCTAAGCACCAAGTATATCCAACTATATGTTTTGTTTTAGTTGAAATATTGTAATGATATACTATACTACTCAAAGTTTGCTAAGCACCAAGTATATCCAACTATATGTTTTACGTTTTAGTTGAAATATTGTAATGATATACTATACTACTCAAAGTTTGCTAAGCACCAAGTATATCCAACTATATGTTTTACGTTTTAGTTGAAATATTGTAATGATTACTCAAAGTTTGCTAAGCACCAAGTATATCCAACTATATGTTTTACGTTTTAGTTGAAATATTGTAATGATAAACTACACTACTCAAAGTTTGCTAAGCACCAAGTATATCCAACTATATGTTTTACGTTTTAGTTGAAATATTGTAATGATTACTCAAAGTTTGCTAAGCACCAAGTATATCCAACTATATGTTTTACGTTTTAGTTGAAATATTGTAATGATATACTATACTACTCAAAGTTTGCTAAGCACCAAGTATATCCAACTATATGTTTTACGTTTTAGTTGAAATATTGTAATGATTACTCAAAGTTTGCTAAGCACCAAGTATATCCAACTATATGTTTTACGTTTTAGTTGAAATATTGTAATGATAAACTATACTACTCAAAGTTTGCTAAGCACCAAGTATATCCAACTATATGTTTTACGTTTTAGTTGAAATATTGTAATGATTACTCAAAGTTTGCTAAGCACCAAGTATATCCAACTATATGTTTTATGTTTTAGTTGAAATATTGTAATGATAAACTACACTACTCAAAGTTTGCTAAGCACCAAGTATATCCAACTATATGTTTTACGTTTTAGTTGAAATATTGTAATGATTACTCAAAGTTTGCTAAGCACCAAGTATATCCAACTATATGTTTTACGTTTTAGTTGAAATATTGTAATGATTACTCAAAGTTTGCTAAGCACCAAGTATATCCAACTATATGTTTTACGTTTTAGTTGAAATATTGTAATGATATACTATACTACTCAAAGTTTGCTAAGCACCAAGTATATCCAACTATATGTTTTACATTTTAGTTGAAATATTGTGATGATTACTCAAAGTTTGCTAAGCACCAAGTATATTCAACTATATGTTTTACGTTTTAGTTGAAATATTGTAATGATAAACTACACTACTCAAAGTTTGCTAAGCACCAAGTATATCCAACTATATGTTTTATGTTTTAGTTGAAATATTGTAATGATTACTCAAAGTTTGCTAAGCACCAAGTATATTCAACTATATGTTTTACGTTTTAGTTGAAATATTGTAATGATAAACTATACTACTCAAAGTTTGCTAAGCACCAAGTATATCCAACTAGATATCACGGAGATGGAATCCATCTCTGCGGGCCCCGCAGCAACTAGCTGATGTATAAACTGATGTGAACCGTAATACTAAAATATTTCAAGCAATAGGTAAAATCTGATTAAAATCCCTTCCCGGACACAAACTTGTCAGAAAACCCCCCCCCCAAATTCTGAATAATTTGACCTTGAGGTCAAACTTCAAGGTCAAAGCATGGCAACCTTGGTATGCAACACATCGTCTTGAGATTATCTATCCACATACCAAATATCAAAACCCTATCTATTAAGGGAAAAAAGTTACAGCCCGGACACGAACTTGTCAGAAAAGAACCCCGAATTCGGAATAATTTGACCTTGAGGTCAAAGTTCAAGGTTAAAGCATGGCAACCGTGGTATGTGACACATCGTCTTGATATAATCTATCCACATACCAAATATCAAAACCCTATCTATTAAGAGAAAAAAGTTACAGCCCGGACACGAACTTGTCAGAAAAAAAAAAAAAAATCTGAATAATTTGACCTTGAGGTCAAAGTTCAAGGTCAAAGCATGGCAACCTTGGTACGTGACACATTGCCTTGAGATAATCTACCCACATACCAAATATAAAAACCCTTTCTATTAAGGGAAAAAAGTTACATCCCGGACATAAACTTGTCAGAAAAGAACCCCGAAAATGGAATAATTTGACCTTGAGGTCAAAGTTCAAGGTCAAAGCATGGCAACCTTGGTACGCGACACACCAAGGGCTTCACCAACCTGACAATGGGTAGCCCCCCTGCTCCACTATCCTTACAACCCGCCACATTTCTGCTTCAGACAAATGTCTTCTCACATTTGCATTTGCCACATTCAATCATTAAATCACAAGGATTTGTGTTGAAATTAAGATTGAATGCCATACATATGTCATGTACATGTAGACAGTACACGAAAACATCATTAAAATCAAGGGGTACACGCTTTCCATGACTGTCACTAAAAAGCTGCCTGTCAAGAAAGCTAATGTAAACACTGGGGACGATTTCATATCCACTAAAAATATCGCAAATATGTCACAAGTAAATTTCACAATGATGTGTCAAATATTTGGTGCTTAGCAGACTTTGAGTAGTATATATTTAGTGGTTAAGTCTAAAAAGGGGCCATAACGCAGATAAAAATTATTTATTAATTGTTATAACTGTTGAATCTATTGTTCTGGCATTACCTTTTCGAACTGGCTGTTACCAATTTTCTTACTATAAATGTTTAGTTGATTGTACTGGCCTTACCTTTTCAAACTGGCTGTTATCAATTTACTTGTTATAACTATTGAGTTTATTGTACTGGACTTACCTTTCAAACTGGTTGTTATCAATTTACTTGTTGTAACTGGTTAGTTGATTGTACTGGCCTCACCTTTTCAAACTGGCTGTTATCAATTTACTTGTTATAACTGTTTAGTCTATTGTAATGGCCTTACCTTTTCAAATTGGCTGTTATCTGAATTACTTGTTATAACTGTTGAGTTTATTGTACTGGCCTCACCTTTTCAAACTGGCTGTTATCAGTTTACTTGTTATAACTGTTTAGTCTATTGTAATGGCCTTACCTTTTCAAATTGGCTGTTATCTGAATTACTTGTTACAACTGTTTGTACTGGACTTACCTTTCAAACTGGTTGTTATCAATTTACTTGTTATAACTGTTGAATTTATTGTACTGGCCTTACCTTTTAAACTGGCTGTTATCAGTTTACTTGTTATAACTGTTTAGTCTATTGTAATGACCTTACCTTTTCAAACTGGCTGTTATCTGAATTACTTGTTACAACTGTTTGTACTGGACTTACCTTTCAAACTGGCTGTTATCAATTTACTTGTTATAACTGTTTAATTTATTGTACTGGCCTTACCTTTTAAACTGGCTGTTATCAATTTACTTGTTATAACTGTTTAGTCTATCATAATGGCCTTACCTTTTCAAACTGGCTGTTATCTGAATAACTTGTTACAACTGTTGAGTTTATTCTACTGGACTTACCTTTCAAACTGGTTGTTATCAATTTACTTGTTATAACTGTTTAGTTTATTGTACTGGCCTTACCTTTTAAACTGGCTGTTATTAGTTTACTTGTTATAACTGTTTAGTCGATTGTAATGACCTTACCTTTTCAAACTGGCTGTTATCTGAAATACTTGTTACAACTGTTTGTACTGGACTTACCTTTCAAACTGGTTGTTATCAATTTACTTGTTATAACTGTTTAATTTATTGTACTGGCCTTACCTTTTAAACTGGCTGTTATCAGTTTACTTGTTATAACTGTTTAGTCTATTGTAATGGCCTTACCTTTTCAAACTGGCTGTTATCTGAATTACTTGTTACAACTGTTGAGTTTATTGTACTGGACTTACCTTTCAAACTGGTTGTTATCAATTTACTTGTTATAACTGTTGAATTTATTATACTGGCCTTACCTTTCAAACTGGCTGTTATCAGTTTACTTGTTATAACTGTTTAATTTATTGTACTGGGCTTACCTTTCAAACCGGTTGTTATCACGTTACTTGTTACTACTGTTCAAATTATTGTACTGGCCCTACCATTCAAACTGGTTATTTGCATTACTTGTCAAGATATAACTGTTGTGTATTGGACTGGCCCTACCTTTTCAAACTGGCTGTTATCAATTTACTTGTTATAACTGTTGTGTATTGGACTGGCGTTACCTTTCAAACTGGCTGTTATCAGTTTACTTGTTATAACTGTTTAATTTATTGTACTGGATTTACCTTTCAAACTGGTTGTTATCTGCATTACTTGTCAAGATATAACTGTTGTGTATTAGACTGGCCCTACCTTTTTCAAACTGGCTGTTATCAATTTACTTGTTATAACTGTTTAGTTTATTGTACTGGCCTTACCTTTCAAACTGGCTGTTATCAGTTTACTTGTTATAACTGTTTAATTTATTGTACTGAATTTACCTTTCAAACTGGTTGTTATCTGCATTACTTGTCAAGATATAACTGTTGTGTATTAGACTGGCCCTACCTTTTTCAAACTGGCTGTTATCAATTTACTTGTTATAACTGTTCAGTTTATTGTACTGGCCTTACCTTTCAAACTGGCTGTTATCAGTTTACTTGTTATAACTGTTTAATTTATTGTACTGAATTTACCTTTCAAACTGGTTGTTATCTGCATTACTTGTCAAGATATAACTGTTGTGTATTAGACTGGCCCTACCTTTTTCAAACTGGCTGTTATCAATTTACTTGTTATAACTGTTTAGTTTATTGTACTGGCCTTACCTTTCAAACTGGCTGCTATCAATTTACTTGTTATAACTGTTGTGTATTGGACTGGCATTACCTTTCAAACTGGCTGTTATCAGTTTACTTGTTATAACTGTTTAATTTATTGTACTGGATTTACCTTTCAAACTGGTTGTTATCTGCATTACTTGTCAAGATATAACTGTTGTGTATTAGACTGGCCCTACCTTTTTCAAACTGGCTGTTATCAATTTACTTGTTATAACTGTTTAGTTTATTGTACTGGCCTTACCTTTCAAACTGGCTGTTATCAGTTTACTTGTTATAACTGTTTAATTTATTGTACTGGATTTACCTTTCAAACTGGTTGTTATCTGCATTACTTGTCAAGATATAACTGTTGTGTATTAGACTGGCCCTACCTTTTCAAACTGGCTGTTATCAGTTTACTAGTCATAACTGTTTAATTTATTGTACCGGCATTAGCTTTTCAAACTGGTGGTTATCAGTTTACTTGTTATAACTGTTTAGTTTATTGTACTGGCCTTACCATTCAAACTGGTTGTTATCTGCATTATTACTTGTCTATTGGACTGGCCCTACCTTTTCAAACTGGCTGTTATCAATTTACTTGTTATAACTGTTTATTTTATTGTACTGGCCTTACCTTTTCAAACTGGCCGTTATCTGCATTTCTCGTCACGATATAACGGATTAGTTTATTGTACTGGTCTTCTTACCTTTTCAAACGGGCTGTTATCTACATTACTTGTCAAGATATAACTGTTTAGTTCATTGCACTTACCTTACCTTTTCCAGTTGGCTGTTATCAATTTACCTGTTTAGTTTCCTGTTTTGGCATTACCTTTCGAAACTGGCTGTTATCTGTATTACTTGTCATAATATAAATGTTTAGTCCACGTTATCTTTTCAAATTTATCAATTTCCTTGTTATAACTGTTTAGTTTATTGTAATGGCCTTACCCTTTCAAACTGGCCGTTATCTGCATTACTTGTTTTGATAGAACTGTTTAGTTTATTGTTATGGTCTTACCCTTTCAAACTGGTCGTTATCTGCATTACTTGTTTTGATAGAACTGTTCAGTTTATTGTTATGGTCTTACCCTTTCAAACTGGCCGTTATCTGCATTACTTGTTTTGATAGAACTGTTTAGTTTATTGTTATGGTCTTACCCTTTCAAACTGGTCGTTATCTGCATTACTTGTTTTGATATAACTGTTTAGTTTATTGTTATGGTCTTACCCTTTCAAACTGGTCGTTATCTGCATTACTTGTTTTGATAGAACTGTTTAGTTTATTGTTATGGTCTTACCCTTTCAAACTGGTCGTTATCTGCATTACTTGTTTTGATAGAACTGTTCAGTTTATTGTTATGGTCTTACCCTTTCAAACTGGCCGTTATCTGCATTACTTGTTTTGATAGAACTGTTTAGTTTATTGTTATGGTCTTACCCTTTCAAACTGGTCGTTATCTGCATTACTTGTTTTGATAGAACTGTTCAGTTTATTGTTATGGTCTTACCCTTTCAAACTGGCCGTTATCTGCATTACTTGTTTTGATAGAACTGTTTAGTTTATTGTTATGGTCTTACCCTTTCAAACTGGTCGTTATCTGCATTACTTGTTTTGATATAACTGTTTAGTTTATTGTTATGGTCTTACCCTTTCAAACTGGCCGTTATCTGCATTACTTGTTTTGATAGAACTGTTCAGTTTATTGTTATGGTCTTACCCTTTCAAACTGGTCGTTATCTGCATTACTTGTTTTGATAGAACTGTTCAGTTTATTGTTATGGTCTTACCCTTTCAAACTGGTCGTTATCTGCATTACTTGTTTTGATAGAACTGTTTAGTTTATTGTTATGGTCTTACCCTTTCAAACTGGTCGTTATCTGCATTACTTGTTTTGATAGAACTGTTCAGTTTATTGTTATGGTCTTACCCTTTCAAACTGGTCGTTATCTGCATTACTTGTTTTGATAGAACTGTTTAGTTTATTGTTATGGTCTTACCCTTTCAAACTGGTCGTTATCTGCATTACTTGTTTTGATAGAACTGTTTAGTTTATTGTTATGGTCTTACCCTTTCAAACTGGCCATTATCTGCATTACTTGTTTTGATAGAACTGTTCAGTTTATTGTTATGGTCTTACCCTTTCAAACTGGTCGTTATCTGCATTACTTGTTTTGATAGAACTGTTCAGTTTATTGTTATGGTCTTACCCTTTCAAACTGGTCGTTATCTGCATTACTTGTTTTGATAGAACTGTTTAGTTTATTGTTATGGTCTTACCCTTTCAAACTGGTCGTTATCTGCATTACTTGTTTTGATAGAACTGTTTAGTTTATTGTTATGGTCTTACCCTTTCAAACTGGCCATTATCTGCATTACTTGTTTTGATAGAACTGTTCAGTTTATTGTTATGGTCTTACCCTTTCAAACTGGTCGTTATCTGCATTACTTGTTTTGATAGAACTGTTCAGTTTATTGTTATGGTCTTACCCTTTCAAACTGGCCGTTATCTGCATTACTTGTTTTGATATAACTGTTTAGTTTATTGTTATGGTCTTACCCTTTCAAACTGGCCGTTAGCTGCATTACTTGTTTTGATATAACTGTTTAGTTTATTCCTTACCCTTTCAAACTGCCTGTTATCTGCGTTACTTGTTTTGATAGAACTGTTCAGGCTATTGTAATGTTCTTACCCTTTCAAACTGGCCGTTAGCTGCATTACATGTTTTGATATAACTGTTTAGTTTATTCCTTACCCTTTCAAACTGGCTGTTATCTGCATTACTTGTTTTGATAGAACTGTTCAGTCTATTGTAATGTTCTTACCCTTTCAAATTGGCCGTTATCTGCATTACTTGTTTTGATATAACTGTTTAGTTTATTGTTATGGTCTTACCCTTTCAAACTGGCCGTTATCTGCATTACTTGTTTTGATAGAACTGTTTAGTTTATTGTTATGGTCTTACCCTTTCAAACTGGCCGTTATCTGCATTACTTGTTTTGATAGAACTGTTTAGTTTATTGTTATGGTCTTACCCTTTCAAACTGGCCGTTATCTGCATTACTTGTTTTGATAGAACTGTTTAGTTTATTGTTATGGTCTTACCCTTTCAAACTGGCCGTTATCTGCATTACTTGTTTTGATAGAACTGTTCAGTTTATTGTTATGGTCTTACCCTTTCAAACTGGTCGTTATCTGCATTACTTGTTTTGATAGAACTGTTTAGTTTATTGTTATGGTCTTACCCTTTCAAACTGGCCGTTATCTGCCTTACTTGTTTTGATAGAACTGTTCAGTTTATTGTTATGGTCTTACCCTTTCAAACTGGTCGTTATCTGCATTACTTGTTTTGATAGAACTGTTTAGTTTATTGTTATGGTCTTACCCTTTCAAACTGGCCGTTAGCTGCATTACTTGTTTTGATATAACTGTTTAGTTTATTGTTATGGTCTTACCCTTTCAAACTGGCCGTTAGCTGCATTACTTGTTTTGATATAACTGTTTAGTTTATTCCTTACCCTTTCAAACTGCCTGTTATCTGCGTTACTTGTTTTGATAGAACTGTTCAGGCTATTGTAATGTTCTTACCCTTTCAAACTGGCCGTTAGCTGCATTACATGTTTTGATATAACTGTTTAGTTTATTCCTTACCCTTTCAAACTGGCTGTTATCTGCATTACTTGTTTTGATAGAACTGTTCAGTCTATTGTAATGTTCTTACCCTTTCAAATTGGCCGTTATCTGCATTACTTGTTTTGATATGTTTAGTTTATTGTTATGGTCTTACCCTTTCAAACTGGCCGTTATCTGCATTACTTGTTTTGATAGAACTGTTTAGTTTATTGTTATGGTCTTACCCTTTCAAACTGGCCGTTATCTGCATTACTTGTTTTGATAGAACTGTTTAGTTTATTGTTATGGTCTTACCCTTTCAAACTGGCCGTTATCTGCATTACTTGTTTTGATAGAACTGTTTAGTTTATTGTTATGGTCTTACCCTTTCAAACTGGCCGTTATCTGCATTACTTGTTTTGATAGAACTGTTCAGTTTATTGTTATGGTCTTACCCTTTCAAACTGGTCGTTATCTGCATTACTTGTTTTGATAGAACTGTTTAGTTTATTGTTATGGTCTTACCCTTTCAAACTGGCCGTTATCTGCCTTACTTGTTTTGATATAACTATTTAGTTTATTATAATTAACATCCTGTGTATCCATGTGCTTTTCAACTAGTCCTTTTAATTTGTTCAGCTCATCTGTACATCTCGTAACATGTTCTGACACAGTTCTTTCATTCTCTGCTTTCTGAAATAATAAATCATCAATAAGTTTAACAGAACTTATCACAGTTCTATTTTATCACAGAGCCCTATTTTATCACAAAGATTCATTTTCTCTTGCTTATTCTGCGATATGGATTTTGGCTGTTTTTCTTAACAAGTGACATTTCTACTGTACAATTAATAGAGTTTATACACTGGGCAGAAAAAAAGAGAACCAAAAATGTTTTCCATACTTTCTACAAATCTTCCTCTTTATTTGCCATACTCATTAACTCTTTAACTAACGAATTGCCCGCATCCAAACTATGCAAACTGAGCAGTTGAAAAAATTAAATTTTTCAAAATATTTCAACAAAAGCATGTCACATGTGACCACCCCCCCCCCCCCCCACCCCATTGGAACGATATAAATTAGCTCATTCCAATGAAGGGGTCACATGATATGGTTTTGTTGAAATTTTTTGAAAAATTAAAAAAAATGATATTTAAAATAATAAATTTTGATATCGTCTGCGTTGGGTAAAGGGTTAATAAAAAAACAAGAGGCCTCAAGGGGCCTTAATGGCTCACCAGCCAAAGTGGTTCAAAGAAGTAGTTTGGGTCACATTCAGTTAAACATGGTTCATCAACACTACAAAGGAATGAAGCCATGCAAAGGCAAATTTGATGGAAATGGATCTGAACAAACATGAACCTAACATGCTCCCCCTGCCCCCCCCCCCAAACCCTGCCCATAGAGAGCCCAAATAAGCCAGGGACTCAGACTGAACAAACTTGAATCTGATCCCTCATGAGATGTTACAAACGTATATACCAAATATGAAAGAATTCTGACTGGTGGATCTGAACAAAGAAATGTCCTCACATTGCATTAAGCTGAACTTAGGGCTCAAATAGGGAGCCAAAATATTAACCCAGGGACCTGATTTGAACAAACTTGAATCTAACCCATCTGGAGATGTTGTATACCAAATATGAAAGGATTCTGTCTGGTGGATCTGAAGAAGAAGTTTTTTAAAGAAATTTCCTCAAATTGCACCCAGGTAAACTTTGGGCTCCAGTAGAGAGCCCAAATACTCACTTAGGGACCCGATTTATAGAAACTTCAATCTGCCCCCCCCCCCCCCCCCCCCCCCCCCCCCATAGATGATGTATACCAAATATGAAAGCAATCGGACAGGTGGATCTGAAGAAGAAGATTTTTAAAGAAATTTCCTCATATTTCACTAAGTTAAAATTTGGGCTTGTACAGGGAGCCAAATTATTAACCAAGGGACTCGATTTGAACAAACTTGAATCTGACCCCAATAGAGATGTTATATACTAAATAACAAAAGATTCTAAATGATGGTTCTGGAGAAGAAGATTTTTTTAATTTTAAAAGAAAATTTATGGGTGTGGACGTGGAAAGTCTATTTGTAAAAAACTTGAATTGACATATGATAAGGAACATGCACACCAAATTTGGTTCAATTTGGTCCAGTAGTTTGCGAGGAGAAGTCGATAATGTAAAGTTCACTACTGACGATGAAGACGGAAAGTTATAAGTTAAGCTCCCTTCGGTAAGCTAAAAATCTGACTTGATGATTTTGCTGATAATTAGTGATGAGCCGATATGGGTGTTATCGGTATTGCCGATATTCGATATTTCAATTCAATATCGGAGAGATTTCGATACCGATACTGATATTAGTTTTTGTGGCGACACAAGCTTGTGTATAAATATAATGACATTCAGGTTCAGCAGTCAGCGTGACTCGACACGCGTTCCGGGTGGATCTCAACGTAACGTACAACGTACATCTGTGATGTATCAAATTCAATATCATTTCTGAACCAACCCGTCAGTGAACACAGGCATGTGAAAAAAATGGGGGTTGGCTTATCCACGAATGAGACTGAATGTAAAATGAAAACTTGACATAAAGTTTTATGTGTTTGATTTATTCATTTTTCCATCGGAATCATCAATAGTGAAGCAGTTGATGTCACACTATGCTATCTGATATGGCTTATCCTTGTCCCTAGAATAGTGAAGCAGTCGATGTCACACTTTGCTATCTCATATGGCTTATCCTTGTCCCCAGAATAGTGAAGCAGTCGATGTCACACTTTGCTATCTGATTTGACATGCTATTTGGCTTATTTTTGTCCCTAGAATAGTGAAGCAATTGATGTCACACTATGCTATCTGATTTGACCTGTCATATGGCTTATCCTTGTCCCCAGAATAGTGAAGCAGTCGATGTCACACTTTGCTATCTCATATGGCTTATCCTTGTCCCCAGAATAGTGAAGCAGTTGATGTCACACTATGCTATCTGATTTGACCTGTCATATGGCTTATCCTTGTCCCCAGAATAGTGAAGCAGTTGATGTCACACTATGCTATCTGATTTGACCTGTCATATGGCTTATCCTTGTCCCCAGAATAGTGAAACAGTTGATGTCACACTATGCTATCTCATATGGCTTATCCTTGTCCCCAGAATAGTGAAGCAGTTGATGTCACACTATGCTATCTGATTTGACATGCTATTTGGCTTATTTTTGTCCCTAGAATAGTGAAGCAATTGATGTCACACTATTCTATCTGATTTGACCTGTCATTTGGCTTATCCTTGTCCCCAGAATAGTGAAGCAGTCGATGTCACACTTTGCTATCTCATATGGCTTATCCTTGTCCCCAGAATAGTGAAGCAGTTGATGTCACACTATGCTATCTGATTTGACCTGTCATATGGCTTATCCTTGTCCCCAGAATAGTGAAGCAGTTGATGTCACACTATGCTATCTGATTTGACCTGTCATATGGCTTATCCTTGTCCCCAGAATAGTGAAACAGTTGATGTCACACTATGCTATCTCATATGGCTTATCCTTGTCCCCAGAATAGTGAAGCAGTTGATGTCACACTATGCTATCTGATTTGACCTGTCAGACGGCTTATCCTTGTCCCCAGAATAGTGAAGCAGTTGATGTCACACTATGCTATCTGATTTGGCAGGTCATATGGCTTATCCTTGTCCCCAGAATAGTGAAGCAGTTGATGTCACACTATGCTATCTGATTTGACCTGTCATATGGCTTATCCTTGTCCCCAGAATAGTGAAGCAGTTGATGTCACACTATGCTATCTGATTTGACCTGTCATATGGCTTATCCTTGTCCCCAGAATAGTGAAACAGTTGATGTCACACTATGCTATCTCATATGGCTTATCCTTGTCCCCAGAATAGTGAAGCAGTTGATGTCACACTATGCTATCTGATTTGACCTGTCAGACGGCTTATCCTTGTCCCCAGAATAGTGAAGCAGTTGATGTCACACTATGCTATCTGACATGACCTGTCATTTGGCTTATCCTTGTCCCCAGAATAGTGAAGCAGTTGATGTCACACTATGCTATCTCATATGGCTTATCCTTGTCCCCAGAATAGTGAAGCAGTTGATGTCACACTATGCTATCTGACATGACCTGTCATTTGGCTTATCCTTGTCCCTAGAATAGTGAAGCAGTCGATGTCACACTATGCTATCTCATATGGCTTATCCTTGTCCCCAGAATAGTGAAGCAATTGATGTCACACTATGCTATCTGATTTGACCTGTCATTTGGCTTATTTTTGTCCCTAGAATAGTGAAGCAGTTGATGTCACACTATGCTATCTGATTTGACCTGTCATATGGCTTATCCTTGTCCCTAGAATAGTGAAGCAGTTGATGTCACACTATGCTATCTCATATGGCTTATCCTTGTCCTCAGAATAGTGAAGCAGTTGATGTCACACTATGCTATCTGATTTGACCTGTCATATGGCTTATTTTTGTCCCTAGAATAGTGAAGCAATTGATGTCACACTATGCTATCTGATTTGACCTGTCATATGGCTTATCCTTGTCCCAAGAATAGTGAAGCAGTTGATGTCACTAGTCTGGTACAGCTGTCCAGGAGTACCTAGACATCACAGAAGGTACCTGGGAGCCTGGGACAGTCATGTTGTGAGAACCTAGATACAGAAGTAGTCTGGTACAGCTATCCAGGAGTACCTAGACACAACAGTAGATACCTGGGAGCCTGGGACAGTCATCTAGTGAGAACCTAGATACAGAAGTAGTCTGGTACAGCTATCCAGGAGTACCTAGGCACCACAGTAGGTAACCGGAATCCTGGTAAGTCATGTAGTGAGAACCTAGACACAGAAGTAATCTGGTACAGCTATCCATGAGTATCTAGACATCACAGTAGGTACCCGGAAGACTGGGACAGTCATCTACTGCCACAACAGTAGGTACCTGGGAGCCTGGGACAGTCATCCAGTGAGAACCTAGATACAGAAGTAGTCTGGTACAGCTATCCAGGAGTATCTAGACACCACAGTAAGTACCTGGGAGCCTGGGACAGTCATCTAGTGAGAACCTACATACAGAAGTGGTCTGTTACAGCTATCCAGGAGTATCTAGACACTACAGTAGGTACCTGGGAGCCTGGGACAGTCATCTAGTGATAGAGAAGTAATCTGGTACAGCTATCCAGGGGTATCTAGACACCACAGTAGGTATTAATGAACAATATTCTAAATCTAAAGAGTAGAAGTTTAATGTAGACAGATAGTATCCCCGGGAGTAGTCTGGTACAGCTATCCAGGAGACATCACAGTAGGTACCTGGGAGCCTGGGACAGTCATCTAGTGAGAACCTAGATACATAAGTAGTCTGGTACAGCTATCCAGGAGTATCTAGACACCACAGTAGGTACCTGGGAGCCTGGGACAGTCATCTAGTGAGGACCTAGATACAGAAGTAGTCTGTTACAGCTATCCAGGAGTATCTACAGTAGGTATTAATGAACGATATTCTAAATCTAAAGAGCAGAAGTTTAATGTAGACTGATAGTATCCCCAGGAGAAACTGAAAGTTGACATCAAATTACACAAAACGTTTGGATCTGTAAAAGATGTGGCAATACTGAGATATGTATGCTCACGGTATAAACGATCTTATCCTTGCCTTGCTTTTAGATCTGTATGCTCACGGTATAAACGATCTTATCCTTGCCTTGTTTTGAGATCTGTATGCTCACGATATAAACGATCTTATCCTTGCCTTGTTTTTAGACTTTCTCTTGCCTAAAAATTCAATCAGTGTGTAGACAGACTTGAAGGTTTTCAATGTTAAATACTTCCTGCATCAGACAACTCATTCCAGTCCTACCCTTGTCCTTGAGAAAAAGAAAGCTGAAACTATCACTAACAAGAAGGACGCCAACGCCCTATAGCTCACCAACATTCCTCTTTGATAGTAACTTTGGCAAACACAAGAACTGTATCAAACAGGCTCATAACAGGTGACAAAGCTTACCTAAACACATCCTCTTAAAAGTAAAACACAGAAACTGACATAAACACTAAGTTAAACATAAAATTCTGAGCTAAACAGAAAACTAAATGCAAATAAAAACTTCAAGAAAATTGTTTAAAACGCAGGATCGAGGGGTTAAACATGGAACAATGATACTGAGGAACATGTATGATGAATATAAGTGCCATGGGAAGAGAAGGAACACAGCAGCTGACCTAAATACTAAGTTAAACATGAAATTCTGACCTAAACAGAAAACTAAAAGCAACTAAAAATGTGAAGAAAAACGTTTAAAATGCTGGGTATGAGGGGTTAATCATGGAACAATGACACTAAGGAACATGTATAATGAATATAAGTGCCACGGGAAGAGAAGGAGCACAGCAGCTGACCTGAACACTAAGATAAACATGAAATTCCGAGCTAAACAGAAACTAAACGCAACTAAAAATGTCAAGAAAAATGTTTAAAATGCAGGGTATGAGGGGTTAATCATGGAACAATGATACTGAGGAACATGTATGATGAATATAAGTGCCATTGGAAGAGAAGGAGCACAGCAGCTGACCTAAACACTTAGTTAAACATGAAATTCTGAGCTAAACAGAAAACTAAACGCAACTAAAAACGTCAAGAAAAATGTCTAAAATGTAGGGTATGAGGGGTTAAATCATGGTAAAATGATAATAATCATCATATAGCAGCATTATAAAAGCCATGATATGGAAATAGGGCGAATAAGTGACCTAAACAGAAACTTTAACATTATTGGACACGTACGCTGACGCCGACCGATCGAGCCATTCCATAAGCTCACACAACTAAAGTTGGTGAGCTAAAAAATATAAAAATTACTTTAATTTTTTTCTTATTTTTATACTGTATACCAATGGCCCAAACTTAGCTGAATCGTAAAAAGGTGGAGGGCCTAGAACTTCCGATATAGTTGATCAACATAGATCAAATCCTTCAATCTATGTGAAGGAAATTGGAATAATTAGAATTTACATGTTTGTCTCTTTATACCATAATAGAGGAGACATATCCTAATATGGATTCCAGTTATGTAAATCCTAAATCTGAGCATGAAATCATGCTAATTAGGATGTAACGAGTTCACATTTTTAAGGCTAGTCTGGACTAAGCCCTAAAAATTAGGATGGCATATTTGAGAATGAGAGAGAATTGCCCATAAACCTACGCCATGCCATAACACTACAGCTGAATGCCGAATATAGTATGGATAAAACAGCTTCCTTCATAGTTACATACCCAATAAGCCAGAGAAGTGGAGAAAATGACCCCACCTTTTTTTTTTTGGAACAAATCTTCAAAAGAGGAGAGAGCCTGGAATCAATAAGCGGTACCAGGAAACAATACAAAATAAATATCGATCAGGCACTCAGCAATTAATTCATGAATAATAAATGGTGCTTAATGCCACTTCATAAGCCAAGGCTATAGTGATGATTTTGGTAAATAATACTGTCCGCTACAAACTACGCACTGCAGACGGCGTATACAGGTACGACGATATCAGTGATATAAAATATAACATACACATATTAAAACGAAATACATTGAAGAAGCTCTGCTGAGAAAACACACTTCAAAGATCATCCACAGACGGCCTCTGTACAATAAAATCCAGTAAGAACACTCTCCAATGTGTACTATCTGATATCTACAACTATAAACATGTGAGAATATGTGATTTGTGAAATGACAAAATGGAGACCAGGATCTAGAAATAGAGGTAGGTATGATTAACAGGCTCCAACATGGACCACCCCCAAAATATATAATAATTTCAAGGTCCACCAAAGCGATAGCCTAATAAAATATTGCGTGAGTGCATTAAAATCCAGCATGTAATCATCTAAAAACCACTAACTGGTTATGCAGTCACCTATGAACTCAAACAGCAGCAATTATGATGATTTAATAAGCGCTTGTACATCAGAAATCAGAAAATAAACACTGGAAACTAATGCAACAAAAACGGCGTATATGCCTATGACGGCGCCATTCAACATGACCCCAAAAGCATAGTATGTATGTATAAATATATATATACAAGACGTAGTGTGGGGGGGGGGGGGATTCGAAGACATGTCAAAACCTCCTCACCCACATTACTTAATCACTGCTGGTCCAGTCAGCAAAAATATAGGAACCCCAAAGGCTCCCTCACGTCTAACAGACTCCCTTATGCCACTATGGGCAGAGAATGATATGAAGAACAAAACTTCCCCCGAAGAAGAGGAGGAAGCTTCTGCGAATGTTTAAAAACAGGCACTTTAGAAAACTGATAGAAGGATATAGTGATGACAGCTATGTTATTAGTAGAAATCACACTGAGATTATTAAATCTTAAAGTAATCTACTGAATCAAATGAACTGAAGGATACACTTATCCTACAATTCATTCCCCTGAACATGGCTGAACGTCAACTGTATGCATTCAAATGTCTAACACTGGTGACACAAATGAAGGAAACTATTGTTCCTATGCATTGCAAACTTAATTATCCTGGAGCGATCCCACATGCATATTCGCTAATAATATAATCCAATGATGTAGTGTAAACAATAAGACATCATTCTTGATGAATATGTGATCTCCAAAAACTGAGGGTCCCAAGAACCATGTATATGGAGTCCACATGACTCAGGGTTGTAACCCAATTATGAACTCAAACCACTGAATATCTGCCCAAACTTGACCTTATGTTTACTAGATCCGTTAAAACAATACAGGTCCTAAGCAAAAAAACGTCTTCCCACTCCAGTTAAGAATAACTGGAGGCAACATGTGCATAAGCGATCCATCAAAATAACATTCGTAGCCGCTCTGCACAATCCCATCCGACGCATAAAATCTTTCACTGTTAATGTGTCTGACAGAAAACAAAACCGAGCCTAACAACTGGCTAATTCCTTCAATGAAAAAACAAAACAGCCAGCTTGTTGAAAATGAATTGTTGGATACGTGTCCTATCATTCATCCCATGAGACATTATCTAGTTCATTCTTCAAGTGATCTTAAGAACTATAATTGCCGGACAGTCGAACATTTGAACGCTCGCTTTTTCGACTGAATGATTATCTTAAATAAGCTATGATAAATACGTTAGTAGATATAAAAGGCAGATTCTGGACGACTTGTACATGATTTTGTACATGTACACGTACATCGACGTACACCTCCATAGGATTTAGTGTTAAAATCGTGTACAAGTACACGAAAATGTCGTTTTTTATGGTGGTACAGAATCCGCAAGCGGATTCTATACCACTGGATTCTATATACACGATGCTCAAGAGTGAAAAAAATGTATGAAATTTTAAGAATGAAAGTGTCAATGACACTGTAGCTCAACTTGTCAAGACAAAGACATGTACATGTATAGTATGTGATACAGCAATGACAAACATCTAGGTAATGACCTGATAACAAAGGTACATATAAAGTATTGTAACGGTCTGTACATAAATACTGACCGTTGCCTGTTACAAATGTATAGGTAAAGTATGTAAAGGTGGGTGACAGTCAGATGCAAAACTAGAAAAGAAATCTTTGCGTCCCAGAATGGGTCTGACTGAACCCCAAAATATTTGTTCTCATAGCACAGTGATAACAAAGGCACCCCAAAACACACTCATTCCTGTCCCAAGGTGAAAACAAAGGTACCCAAGAAGTTTCGTGAAGATCAGTTCACAAATATGAGCTGTGTAGAAGTTGTGACAAAAAACTGATTGGACCTAATTTCGGTACAAAATGGCCACTGGCTGCCATCTTGAATTTTGGACCGCACCCAGAAACACTCATTCTCGTCCCAAGGTGATAACAAAGGTACCCAAGAAGTTTTGTGAAGATCGGTTCATAAATACAGCCTCTAGCCCGAGCCGTATTGACATGTGCACTTACAGTGTATAAGTAGCACTGAATAAATCAAAGTTCATCTAATTTGCATAATTTCTGCACGAGAAAAAAACCTGTACTATATGTGATGTATTCCATGTTACTAAACATTCATACAAAAATTTATTCCAATCAGAACTTTCATACAGAAGTTCTGTACAAAAGACTGATTGCACTAATTTTGGTACAAAATGGCTGCTGGTGGCCATCTTGAATTTCGGACCACACCCAAAAACACTCGTTCTCATCCCACGGTGATAACAAAGGTACCCAAGAAGTTTCGTAAAGATCGGTTCATAAATATGGCCTCTAGTCTGAGCCGTATAGAAGTTGTGCACAAAAAACTGATTAGACCTAATTTCGGTACAAAATGGCCACTGGCAGCCATCTTGAATTTTGGACCGCACCCAGAAACACTCGTTCTCGTCCCAAGGTGATAACAAAGGTACCCAAGATGTTTCGTGAAGATCGGTTCATAAATACAGACTCTAGCCCGAGCCGTATTGACATGTGTACTTACTGTGTGTAAGTAGCACTGAAAAAATCAAAGTTCATCTAATTTGCATAATTTCAGCACGAGAAAAAAACCCGTATTATATGTGATGTATCCCATGGTACTAAACATTCACACAAAAAATTATTCAAATCAGCGCTTTCATATGGAAGTTCTGTGCAAAAATCTGATTGCACCAAATTTTGTACAAAATGGCTGCCATCGGCCATCTTGAATTTTGGACCGGACCCAAAAACACTCGTTCTCGTCCCGCGGTGATAACAAAGGTACCCAAGGAGTTTCGTAAAGATCGGTTCATAAATACGGCCTCTAGCCCGAGCCGTATTGGCATTTGCACTTACAGTGCTGAAAGTAACACCAAAAAACATCAAAGTTAGTCTAATTTGCATAATTTACACACGAGAAAAAAACCCGTATTATATGTGATGTATCCCATAGTACTAAACATTCATACAAAAAATTATTCAAATCAGAGCTTTCATATGGAAGTTCTGTACAAAAAACAGATTTCTGCATCGTCGGTACAAAATGGTGGCTGGCAGCCATCTTGAATTTCGGATCGCACCCAAAAACACTTGTTCTCGTCCCACAGTCATAACAAAGGTACCCAAGAAGTTTCATAAAGATCGGTTCATAAATACGGCCTCTAGCCCGAGCCGTATCCAATTGTTGACGGACAGACGGCCAGACGGACAGACGGACGATGGGCCATGGCATAAGCTCAAATTTGGCTTCGCCAAAGTTGAGCTAAAAATGAGGTCGATTGTCTGGTCTAGAATCCGCAAATGGGTTTCCCCCATAGGATTCAGTGTTAAAATCGTGAGCTAAAAACGTGTTGCGGATTCTGGACCAGCATCAAAAAACGGTTTGCGGATTCTGGACCATCTGTATCTGTACGCGATTTTAACACTGAATCCGATGGAGGTGTACAGGGAAACCCATTTGCGGATTCTACATCAAAAATCGACTTATGTACGGTACATGAAAAACAGGTGGTACTGAACCTGCAAAACCACTGCCACGTTTCCCGATCGTAAGTGGGGGGAATACACATAGTGGATTTTTCCAAACTTAACAGACTACTATTGGGCACTCCCATTTCTGACATAAGTGGGGGGAATACCCATAGTGGGATTTTCCAAACTCAACAGAAAAAAAAAACTTTTTTGGAAAATCCCTACTGTATAAACCTTACTGAGAATGCCATTTGTCACGCTCGAAATGTATTACGGGTTTTTATTCAAATGAGCGTCAATTGTCAGTTAAATGGTTTAACTGAAAAACTATTCTATGGATGAAAGCGGAAACAGTTCAAAAGATTAATTGATATGATTTAAACGAGTTTTTTTTTGAAAGCGTTACATTACTGATGTGTTTATTTGTGATTTTTGATTATTCGAGTTTTCCTTTATGGTGAGAATAAGCGCGGTTGCGATTTAACACTTTCGAGAGCAAAACTCATTTAGAGAGGTTTATTTTGTAAATGTTTTTTCTCAACTGGTTTTAGTTATTATATTAAAGACAGAGGATTTTTATTCACTTAAAACATAAAAAATAATTATACATTTAATTTTGAAAATAATAAATAATTCACATTAGCATACTCAAAGGAAATATTAATAATTTAAAAATGAAAAAAATGTTTTTACAGATGGATGCTAAATGCCGAGATCAGCTTTTAAATGAATATGAACGTGCCAAAAAGGGCATTCAATCGGCTGACAGAAGCAGACGTCTTGGAGAGATGGAACTCAAACGCGAGACCACAAAAATATTTAAACCCGTGACGGAGGTTCAAGAGCGAAGCAAGAAGGAGATAGTTGAAGAATTGAGACCCATAAAAGGAGGGTTCTTCGAGAATGGGTTCGTTGCCCGGTAGTTTTACAAACCAGATTTCCTTTCAATCTACACCGGATTATGTTCCCATGAGAATCGAAACTGACGTGAGCAAAAGTGATGATAAAGCTTCGACTATCACCACTGATAGTGTCGCGCCGTCCGAGGATGATGGTAAGAGAGATCTGTTGTTTGGAATTTGCGAGGATTCGGACGGTAGAATTTTTGTGGGTGACACCGAAGTGCGAAAGGATGATGATAATTTAATCGTCGGTTCGAATAAGTATAAAATAACTGATGGACTGCGCTCATTGCTCCTTTCCGACAAGCCTGGAGATTACACGGAACAGGATTACAACAATTACGGCGACATTCTGGTTCAGACCAACACCATGAAGAGAAATAACGATGCCGGAGAAACGAGACCCAAAGCCAGCAGAGGTTACAAGAGGACGAAGGTGGTGAAACCCATATGGGATATGAATAAGAAGTATGACGAGTCGAGAACCGGGAAAGGAGTGAGAACCACTTTTCTTCCGAGCGATTCTGACGCTCTGTTTCAGAGATTGAGATTGTTGATGTCAAGTAGACGCGCTGGTAACACAGGATTAGATAATGAGATAGTTAGCATATGTGACGAATTGTTACGACAGAAGGTTCTGAAAAAAAACCATTACAAAAGGCTGATGAACGAATTGAAGGATTGATGTATATAATAAGTAGAGAGAAACAAACAAACAAAAATATATAAAATAAAAACAGTAAATTTTACACTAGAATAATAAAAGTATTTAAACAACAAACGATTTACCAGTGAAAACAAAATATATATTATAAAATAAAATATGTTGGTGATAAAGAACAGGGGATACGTTAGAACTTACGTTCAAGGCGGTTCTGGCATCGTCGATTCTATAATGCGAGCGTTCACGAGTGATGCAGGTAGAAAACTCGCATCGACCGCGTTTGAGGTTGGTAAGAAGATGGTTTTGGATGCTGGTAAGAAAGCCGCTTCCGAAGCCAGTGGTAGGATAGCTTCTGTGGCTGGCAAGAGGGCAGCCGACGCGTTGATCGACAAGTTGATCAGTCCACTGGCAAAGCGAGCTACGTTAGAGCGAACGCCGAAAAGTTGGAAAGATTTTAAGGATGCTGTGGTACCCATACAAGATTTAGCAAAAATGACGAGTGGATCTGGATTGAAGAGAACTCGCGACGGTGTAATATAAATAAATAATAATATTAAAAACTGAGTTTGAAAAAACATAAAAAATTGTGTTTGAAAAAATCTAAAATAACAAAAAAAAAAAATAAAACAAAGATGAACATTAAAGATATGTCTTGGAACGACGCCGCGACTAAGAGGTCGAATAACGAGTTCTTTCCCAAAAGCATAAGAGGCTTGATAGTGGGAAAATCGAATTGTGGAAAGACCAATCTGTTGATGAATCTGTTGTCCCGACCCGACTGGTTGGATTACGACAGACTGTTTGTGTTTGGCAAGAGCTTGTTTCAACCCTAATACAGATTGCTTCGAGAATGCATGGATCGTAGATTGCCCAAGGACGTCATAGCCAGAATCTTTGACAGTAGGGAGGAATTCGACAAAAGTGAAGCTTCTCTTTCGACCATTTTGGACGGTGCGGCGATGGAATTGATGAAGAGAAATGCATCTTCGAACGTCGAGTGTCGATTTTATGAGAACGCTAGCGACGTTCCGAATCCTAGAAAACTGAAATCGGAAGATAAGAATCTCATGATATTTGACGATCTGCTTTTGGAGAGACAGAACCGATGCGAATCGTATTACGTTAGGGGTCGTCACAGCAACGTGAACTGTTTCTACCTGTCGCAGAATTATTTTCGATTGCCCAGACAGACGATAAGGGAGAACGCTAATTTTCTATGTCTCTTTCGCCAAGATCTCAAGAATCTCAATCACATCTACAGCGATCACGTCACAAACAACATGAGCGCGGCGGAATTCAGGAGATTCTGTAAGAGGGTTTGGGATGGAAGACTTTACAATTTCCTCGTGATCGATTTGCCTAGCGAATTTAATCGCGGAAAATATCGGAGCAGATTCGACAAGTTTTATGTTTCTGATGATAATAAGATAGAGCGTGAAAATAAAAAAAAAAATTAGAAAATAATAAATCTTCAAATAATTAGTTTTTGAAAAAATAAAATTAAATATAATGTTCGAACAAGAATTGTTAGAACGGATAGCTGAGAATACGGCTGCAAAACAATCCATTCAAATCGTGGTGAGTGGCGATTCGACTCGATTCGCGACGAAATTCGAACCTTCCATCGAATTGAATAGAGAGAAAAGATATGAGATGGCGTTGGTGAATCTGGAGACTTATTATTATTCCTTTCCCAACATCACCGAAAAGAATAACTCGTTTAAGTATTCCGACGGAGTGGATTGGTTGAAGATTCGAATTCCCAAAGGAAGTTACGACATAGACAATTTGAACAATTACATTCAGACGCGAATGAAGACGGATGAAAGGGAAGCAACAAGATCAGACTCGTTCCCAATCCTAATACCTTACAGACGATGTTGGATTTGGAAGATAATTTTCGAGTGGATTTCAACACGGACGATTCTATAGGCAAAATGCTGGGATTCGATCGAAAGATGTATCGAGGCCACGCGGCATCTGAAAATACGATCGACATTCTCGCAGCATTCTGGTGAACGTGGATGTGATTGCTGGAAGCTACGTGAATGGTAGCGCTCAACCGACAATCTATTCCTTCTTTCCAAACCTGTTGCCGGGTTATAAGATCGTGGAACGACCTCGAAATTTAGTTTATCTACCAGTGATTTTAGACACATTGTATAGTCTCGAAACCACGTTGACTGATCAAAATGGTGAACTGTTAGATCTTCGCGGAGAGAGGGTGACGATACGATTTCACATAAGAGAAATATAAAAGCAAAAAAAAAATATATTGTGTGTATATATATAAATAACAAAAATAAAATAAACGCAATATTAATTTTACAAAAATTATTTAATATGTATAATTATCATTAAAACAAAAAAAAAACAATTGAAGAAAATATTTTTTAAAAAAAGAATTATGACACAATACGTGGTTAAAAACGTGAACATATCCGCAGGACAGAGGAAGAAACTTAAGAGAGCGTTAACAACTCGAGGCGAGGCGGTGAGATTCAAATTCACTCACGAAGATCTGACGAGTGGCGGTCAGGATTTGATCGCCTGGACCAGAAGTCAAATCAAAAGGATGGAGAAAGCGATTTGTGATGGAAGAGGGTTGACGGTGAGATTGAGTCCCGCTCAATTGAGATACAATTTGAGAATGAAAGGCCGTTTCCTACCGCTATTGGCAGGAATTGCCGCAAATGCATTACCCTTCGCCGCAAAGGCATTACCCTTTCTCGGAAAGACTCTCGGCATGGGAGCTCTCACGGGACTCACGAGTTCGGCAGTTGAGAAATTAATGGGTGGCTGTGGACTGTTTTTGAAGAAGGGAGGAGCCGTGTGTCGCGTCCACGTAGACGACATCGGTAAAGGATTGTATCTAGAACCCGTTAGAGGTGACAACTCTTTGAGTGGAAACGGTCTCTCTCTGAAGAGTGGGCGGAACATTGAGCGACTCGGCAAGGGTTTGTTGTTTGGCGAGAATTCGCCATTTTAGAATATACCAATTTTGAATATGTTATTATAATGTAAAAAATTATAAAATTATATAAATATAAAATATAAATCATAGAAAGTATAAAATAATATAAAATGGATAAAAAGGTGGAAAAACAATTAGACGATAATGATGAATATCGCGAGATAGAGTGTGAAAAAGATGTGGAAAAACGATTAGACGCTAATGATGGATATCTTAGGAAAGAACTGATAAAAGAGTTAAATAAAGATCGGGATATGCGGTTGAAATTTAAAAGAATGAGACGTTTTCCACTGTTACCACTATCTTCTGAAGAGAATGGTAATGATGCGAGTGTTACCGAGAGATGCACAACATTTGTTCATAATTATGATTCGGATAAACAAATGTGTTCTTATAAAACCGTAGCATATCACAAAAAAAAACAAAAAAAAGAAAAGAAGAATCGACGCTGAAATTTGAGAAAAAAGGAAACGTTATTATAATATATGGGCAAAAGTGAAGAAGGAAAACAAAAAAAAGTAATGAGATCTAAAGATGATCTCATTACTTTTTTTTTCCTTCTTCTTCGCAAAAAATCAATCTCTCTATTGTTTATATTTCCAAGTCCGTTATTAGCATGTTGACACTCGTGTTTTCTCCTTTTTTGCAAATGTGTTGAATGTTTATCTTTACTTTTTAAAGTTTTTTTACTTCGGTCAACGCGCTCTCACCACCTGATTTGTTCACGAGTTCAAGAGAGATTTTTGGATATATGTAACTTCCATAGGGCAACGACAAATCGCTCTTGTCAAATTCTCTTTCCTCGGCGACGATGATATTCTGCAGATCGCTTTCGTACTCGTAAAACAAATCGAGCATGGCTTCGTCCAATTTCAAAGGCATGCTATATTTGTCGTATTTATGGTCGTTGTAATCTATAGATTTTACAATCGAGTTTCTTACACGTTTCGACTCGTTTCAATTTCAGTTTATTTAAATAATAATTTGTTAAAAAAGTTTGTTTTTTTTTACTCTTTATATATATAAAAAAGTTTTTTTTAATTTCAATTTTCTTTAATGTAAAAATTTTTTTTTGGAAAAGTTTTTTCTCTTTATATATAAATAAAAAGTTAAATTTTAACATCCTTTTTTTCTCGTATTAATTCAATTTTTTCACGTTAAGGAACATAAAAAATTGATTAATTTCATCAAAAAAAAATAAAATATTTTTTACATTAAAGAAAAATTAAAATTAAAAAAAAAATCTTTTTTATATATATAAAGAGTAAAAAAAAAAAAAAACTATTTTAACAAATTATTTAAATACAAAATTTGAAAAAAAAAATATTCTTACAAATGGAGCAAACAAATAAAAAAAATGGAAAATTTAAATGAGAAAACCGTACCTCAGTTAAACGAGATTTGTAAACTATTAAAAATTCCACATTTCAGAAATCATAGAACTAAATCAAAAAAAATTGAAGTCATACAGGAATATTAATGAAACGATGGAAAGGCAAACGAAATGTCGATAGCAACGACGTCAAAAAATGCATCAGTTGTGAAAAATGCGAAGAAGAAAAAAATAGTAAAAGGAATCGAAATGCCGACGTCGAAAAAAAACAAAAATGTTTCGATTGTGAAAAATAAGAAGACGACTAAACGAAAAGCCGTTGAAGAACTTAAAGTTTCAAAAGAAAAGAAAAGAAAAACTAAAACGAAAACAAGTGATACACTTCAGATTCTAGACAAACGATATATATCGAGCGAAATTCAATGAGCAATCGACGAAGGGAAAGGAGAAGAATATGTAGCACGACTCGTCACGGAACTATTCCAATCGAAGCCCGTAGAACGGGAGAGTGCGATCAAAGACGTTTTTAAAACTTTCGACGTGGTTCCCTCGTTCAAGAAAATCGATCCGAAATTGCTTATGGAATGGGTGAAGAAAAAAGTATTGGATTTGTTTCGCGAACACATGAATGTGGGACAAAAAATTAAGATGATACTCCATTGCGTGATGAATAAAATCGACGTGAAGTCTGGCGAGAGCATCGTGAAAAATGCATATTTCAGATCTAACGTCGAACCCGTACTTCAAGGTTCAGATTTATCGGATGTTTTCGAAAAGATGAAAGACAAGATGTTGACGTCTCTCACGAATTATCAACATGAAGGTAGTAATTGGACGTTCGATGAGGTGTTGAAACTCGAAATTAATATAACTAAAAACGATTCGTTGAAAGGATCTTCCTACATGGAATTACCGTATTTCTTAGCTAAAAAACGCTCCGTGGTCAATGTGAGAAATAAAGATGATCAGTGTTTTAAATGGGCAGTCACTTCTGCTTTATACCCTGTCAAAATGCACTATGATAGAGTTTCTCGTTATGAGGAGACTTCTAAAAATCTCGATTGGACCGCAGTGATCAAAATCCCACCGTAGCGGTGAACATCTTGGGATATGACGATGAAAAACGAACGATCTATCCTCTCAGACAGACTTCGTATCTCGAAAGAGAAAAGACGATTATTTTATTATTGATTTCGAATGGTGACAATCGTCATTATTGTTGGGGTAAAAATCTGAGCCGATTACTGTCGAGACAAAATAATAAACATACAGGAAAGATATGTTTATGTTATAACTGCATGAACATGTTTCAGAGCGAAAAATCGTTAGCGAAACATCAGGAATATTGCAATGAAAATCAAGGTGTCACCATTGAAATGCCCAAACCCAACACCATCGTGAAGTTTGAAAATCGCAATAGAAGGTTAAAAGTACCATTCGTCGTGTACGCCGATTTCGAATGCTTCATCATGAAAATGAGTTCCTGCCAACCCAACGCTCTTCAAAGTTACGTCGAAAGATATCAAAAACACACGCCTTCGGGTTATTGCATTTACGTGAAATGCGCTTTCGACTCGCAACACGACATGGGTCCCTTCACCTACACGAAACAGTGTGAAGACGACGACGTGGCTCAAAGGTTCGTGGACGAGTTAGAATCGAAAATTCAAATGTTATACGATAAATTCAAAACTCCGGCAAAAATGATCATCACGCGAGAGCAGCAGGATGAAAATAACAGAGCCACTGAATGTCACATATGCAGACAATCGTTCGACGAGAATTCAGAGGAAAATAAGGTCAGAGACCATGATCATTACATGGGTCTGTATGCCGGTCCGGCTCACAGCAAGTGTAATTTAAAATATCGAGATGCCGTTTTCTATCCGGTGATATTTCACAATCTCTCGGGTTACGACAATCATCTGTTCGTGAAAAATCTTGGCACTTCCCACGAAGAATTAAATTGCATCGCTAACAGCGAAGAATGATACATTTCCTTCATGAAATGGAAGCTCATTGAGAAGAAAAGAGTAATCGACTGAGAGACGTTGAAAGAAAAAACGAAATTCATTCGTAGAAGCATACGTTTCATCGACAGTTTTAAATTCATATCGACCTCTCTGGATAAATTAGTTGATAACATGAGCAAGGATAAATTTAAAATCCCGAGCGAACATTTTGGAGAACGAGTAGACGTTATGTTGAGGAAAGGAGTCTATCCTTACGATTACATGAACGATCTAAAGAGATTCGCCGACACCGCACTACCTTCGAAAGAAGATTTTTATTCGAAATTATACGAATCCAACATTTCCGACGAGAATTACGAACACGCCAAAAACGTGTGGAAATCATTTGATATGAAAACCATGATAGATTATCACGATCTCTATCTAAAGACTGACGTTCTACTCTTGGCAGACGTGTTCGAAAATTTTCGAGACGTTTGTCATCAAAATTACGATCTGGATCCCGCTTGGTATTTCACCGCACCCGGTCTGGCGTGGGACGCTCTGTTGAAGACCACAGAAGTCCAATGGGAATTATTATCCGACGTGGACATGTTGCTCATGTTTGAAAGGGCTGTGAGAGGTGGCGTCTCGATGATCTCCCACAGATATTCTGAAGCTAACAATCCCTACATGAAAGAAGGTTTCGATTCGAAACGATCGAATAAATACATAAAGTATTGGGATGCTAATAATCTGTACGGTTGGGCTATGAGTCATCCTTTACCGATTGGAAATTTCGAATGGGTAACGGAACAGGAAGAGATGCAAAAATGGAGAGACTATCCTTGCATTTTAGAAGTCGATTTGAACTATCCGGAAGAATTACACGATCTACACAACGATTATCCACTGGCTCCCAAACGAATGGAACCGAACGAAGGAGACGAGGAAAAACTCATTCCCAATTTATCTAACAAACTTAACTACGTCGTCTACAGTGAGAATTTGAAACAATATGTCGATTACGGGATGAAATTAGTCAACATACATCGCATCATTCGATTCAACGAAGAGCCTTGGATGAAAAAATACATCGATCTCAACACGAATCTCAGAATTCGAGCCAAGAACGATTCCAAAAAAGATTTCTTCAAACTCATGAACAACTGCGTGTACGGTAAATCGATGGAAAACATCAGGAAGAGAACCGACGTTTGACTCGTCACGTCTGAGAAAAGAGCAAGAAAATTTGTGGCGAAACCCAATTACAAACACCGAACCATATTCGACGAAAATCTAGTGGCCGTTCACATGCAAAAGACGCACCTGAAGTTCGACAAACCATATTATCTCGGACCGATCATCTTAGATATCAGCAAGCGATTGATGTACGAGTTTCACTACAATTACGTCAAACAAAAAGTCGGCGATAAAGCCAAACTACTGTTCACCGACACAGACAGTTTAGTTTATGAAATAGAGACGAAAGATGTCTACCAAGATATATCTCCGGATGTGGCCGCGTGGTTCGACACTAGCAATTATCCCATCGATCACCCGTCCAACATTCAATCGAACGACAACAAGAAGGTGTTGGGTAAATTTAAGGACGAGAGCGGCGGTAAACAAATCCTCGAATTCGTGGGCTTGAGACCTAAACTGTATGCTTATCGTCTAGAAGATGAAGAGATCAAGAAGTGCAAAGGGGTTAAAGCGTGCGTGGTGAAGAAAAACATCTCTTTCCAAGAGTATAAAGATTGTCTGTTAGGAAGTGGTCCAGTGTATAAGACTATGAAATCGATTCGAAGCGAAAATCACGACTTGTATACCGAAATAGTTAACAAGATTTCGCTGACGGCCGACGACGATAAGAGATTTGTGTTAGACGATAAAATAAGCACTTTGGCACGCGGACATAGGATTTTGGATCTAATTTTAGACGATAGGATTTCAGATATGATTGTGGGTGATAGGATTTCAGATATGATTAAGGATGATAGGATTCCAGAAAATCAAGAGGAATTAGACGGATTCAAGATTATGGAAATCGATAGAGACATCGAGAGAGTTAGTTTAAAAAGAAAATTAAAAAAATAACGTTATTTTAGTGAATTATAATAAAATAAATAAATTTTAAAAAAAAATATACACATTTATGAATAAGAAAATAGAGATATCCGTAGAAGGTGTCGTCTCACCTAACGAACCCCTATCCAACATCGATCTGTCGAATGCGGCGAAGGATTTGAAAATCAAAGATTTTCTAGGCGTGTTTTCCAGAGATGCCTTGCCGAAGAGAAGACCTCGACAATCGGAATGCGGAATTTTAAATCTAGACGATTTATCGGGTGAAGGCACTCACTGGGTGGCGTGGTTCAAGAACGGGGAGAAGAAGAATTATTATTTCGACAGCTACGGAATCTCACCGCCGAAAGAAATAAAGAACTATTTCAACAAATCGATGGTTTGTTACAACACAGAACGAGTGCAATCAGCAGATCAAGTGTTTTGCGGTCACTTATGTCTCTACGTTCTCAAGAGATGGTCTCAAGAAGATCGGTTTCAAGACATTCTCAATGATTTACATTAGAGAGAGATTTTTTTTTATAGTATATAAAGGTAAAAAATTATTAAAAAAATTTTAATTGAATAAAAACGAAAAATAAGATAAGTGAAATAATTCATTTTTAATAAACTGCGTTTGAAATATATTTTTTTAAAACAAAAATCTCAAAACAACATGCCAGTCGATAAATTTGATAGAAGTGACGACGAAAAAGTCAACCTAAAAAAGAAGAGGAAGACGCTCGAAGTCGGTGATGGTTACGACGTTGCCAACTTGGACGAACGAAATGTTCGGAGATACGAACCTCGAGAGGAGCCTTTGAACATGAACGATAAGAAGCTCTACAATCTTCTCGAGCCGATAGATCTCGCAGATGCTGCGACTAAAAAATACATTGACAGGGGGAACGCGGATTTCGAACGAATCATGCTAGATAATTATGTGGATAAAGCCATGACCGACGATCTCGATCTGAAATCTAAACGTTTGGTGAACGTCGCAAATCCCATAGATCCCACCGATGCCACGACCAAGAAATACGCTGACGACTCTCACGCGCGATTCAGCGAACATCTGAGAAATAGACATGTTCAGAAAACGATGCACTCGGAATTGAACGCCAATTCTAACAAGATAACGAACGTAGCCACTCCCACGAATCCCAAGGACGTGGCGACCAAACACTATGTAGATCTGGAACAGAGAAAGTCTGATGGATGAGAAATGAAATCGGATCTGAATGCGGGATTCAACAAGATATTGAATCTGTCGAAGGTCGACGACACGGATGCGGACTCAACCGCGGTCAACAAGGGCTACGTAGATTCTGCCGTGATACGATCACAAGAATACGTAGAATCGCAAGTGGACGATCTCTACCTGAACAAACAATCTGGCGGAACCATGGAGGGTGGTATCAACATGAACGGCAAGAATTTATTCGGACTCAATAGCGATCCCGAATTCGATTCCAGCGCAGTCAGCAGGAAGTACGTGGACGACAACTCGATCTGGAGAAAGGGCAACATCATGGAAGGTAAACTAGACATGGGCGGACACGCGCTCACGAATCTACCGGATTCCGTGAACATTACGGATGCCTGCACCCTGATTTCAGTGGCGGAAAGACTCAAATATGCTAGAAAATTGATCACCGTGTGGGCCGACAAGGCCGGCACATTAGAGGAGGGAAAAACCAAGTGGTCTTTCGGAAATGAAGGTAGCGGATCGAAACATGGTCAGGTGGGATATCCCATGCCGTTGGGAGGTGAAATCATTCGAATGGCTCTGGCTTCCTCGGATTTGAATAACAGAGCGGTCGTCAATCTCGTGGTGAATGGAGTAGAGAGCGATAAGAAATACAGTGTCGAAAAGTCGAGAATCAACACGCGAATGTTAGCACGTTCAGTACGACTCTCAAAGTGAACGCTGGAGACAGGATTAATTTCGTTACGAAAACCAATAATCCCGAAGCCGGCACTTCCATAGTGAGTCTACTGATTGAACTAGATTCTTTGAACAAACAGTGAATGCGTGGAAATAATTAAAAAAAAATAATGTGTGATTATTAAAAACAAAAAAAAAAGTAATGAGATTTAGAAAGATGTTCAATCTCTCTAGATCTCATCACTTTTATTTTTTTTTTTTTTGGGTTTTATTTTATTACGTTATTTCTCATAATGTTTCATCTCGTGAAATTGGATCACCTATCTCGAAACATGCGTCGACATCTATTTTAGCATTTCGAAGAGCTTTTATAAATTCTCGAAAAGCAGTCGGTCCTCTATACATCAACGTGTCTAAAAGTTTTCTGGTCTTATCTTCTATAAAGATTTTACTTTCGATTTCACGTCTCATATAATCAGTCAATATCAAAGGTTCTGTTTCGAGTAAAGTGTCTAGAATTATTGCTAACGAATCTTGCGAAATATTTTTAATCAAAACACGTCTGTTTCTTCTTAAGTATTCTCTTTCTTTATCATTCATTTTTATAATAATTTTTTTAATTTTTATTTATATATTTTTTCTTTTTTTCACACACGTCTCTCATCGAATGATCGACATCTTATTTCCATCCGATTCGAATTGTAATTCTCTGTCTGACAGGACCAGGGCGAAGGCTTCGGTTTTTCTCGGCCCGTTCCTATCGAATTGCATCTTAATCGGAATGTCTAAGACACTACTCTTGAGTCGTTCACTCTGTTTACTTGCCGTCGAATACGAACATAGGATACATCGACTTGTATTCGCCGGGAGATATGTTAGGGTTGCTCATCAATTCATCTAGACCGTGATACTTCTTTCTAAAATCAGCAGCGTTGCCATAGTCTGCAGGAATCGTTCTTGTCGAACGACGCATTGTAATCGATTGCTGGATATCTTGTGGCGTTCAGAAACACTTGCATGTTTCTCAAATGGCAGTGATCGAGCAGCGACGCATTCTTTTCCTGAGACCCATCCTTATTAGTCTGAAACGCAATCACGATGAAACGCGGTCTCTCAGAAGCGGATTTCACCATCAATCTCCAGTCGAAGTGATTCGTGGAGGGTGGAATGCTAGCCGTGTCGCACTGTCTCATTCTAAATCCCACAGGTAATTTACTCTTGGATTCTATGATCTTGTAGAGACGCGTTTTTTCCACGACCGAAGGCTCCACGTGTGGAACGAACCACGATATCTTCTGTAGAGTTAACTCACCCGCATAGGTCGCAGGGAGTCTCACTATTGCATTGTCGTTTCCTTTTCGAATCAACGTCAGATTGTGTTTGAATTCGTACATGATCTTGTTGTAATCGTCCGCGAATCCGAAGATGTGTTTCAAAGGTATCTTGAATGAAAACGTTCCTTTAGGTCTGGATGTCTTGACAACGTAGTCGAATATCGCGGCGGTGCCGGCGCTAGCAGGGCCGACGGTGTCTTTCATCCACAACTGATCAAGTCCTCTGGATTTCGAAAAATCATCAGGATACATCAAGAGTCCGAACATCATGGTGGCCTGACTGGGATGAAACACAGATTCTATCTCTTGTCCAGATAGCATGTATTTTATATTACTGAATAGATGCATGATTCCATTATTGGCTAGAGTAACCGTGTCGTCGTCGGCGTAGTCGCTCCCATCTTCCTTGGTGAGACGTCCCTGCACCACTATGTAACTCTCGCTAGGATGGACGAATAGATCTTGAGTTTCAATGTTGATTCTTATCTCTCTCGCATTGTTCAAACTCGTTCCGGTTACAGGTTCGTATTCGTGAACCTCATATTTTTGAATACTTTCATCTTTCACTATGCTTTGTGCTATATCTAGTATATTTGTGTGTAAACAAGAAAATGTTAAAGAGAGTAAATAAAAGAAATTTGTTTTCTTTATCAAAACTTTGTCTTCTGTAATTGTTGTTCGTAAAACTTTCTGATGATCTCTTCTCCATCCAAAGCATCGATTTTGTAAGTAAGCGGATCGGTGTGAAATATTTTGATAATCACGAAGATTTCCGAGGTCCATCGAGGAATATAACCCTTTTCGAAGTGCTTCTTATAAGAGTAGATTCTCACTCGATCACCGACCACAAATTTCGGCATTCTAGACTTCTTCCTGATCTTAGATCTCTCAGGATATAGTTTTGCGTAGACCCGTTTTTCATTTCGAGGATCGCTAGCTTCCGCGGGAGTCATCTTGATCGATCTGTGTCGCGTGTTGTTATAATCTTTGACCAGAGCGTATATGTATTTCTTGGTCGAATTCGCCGTGAAGTATCTATGCATCTTTTCCTTCATCGTTCGATTCCAACGTTCCACCACGCTGGCTTTCTCTTCGTTTTCGATCGAGTAGAGGTCGACCAATCGATGAACGTGCTTGTCGTAGAATTCCTTTCCCTTATCCACCCACAATTTATTCGGTTTTCAAGAAGACGAGTCGAACACGCTCTTCAGAGCCTCGGCGACGCAAGGTCCCCGATTTATTCTTCAAAGCTCTGATCCAACCGTATTTGGAAAACACGTCGATGACCGTCAATAGATATTTGACGCCCTCGTTCCACCTTGAAAACGATTTCATGTCGACCAAGTCAGCAGACCAAATATCATCCAAACCCTTCACGAACACCCTTCTCTTTCGAAATTTACGCACGATGGATTTGTGTAACTCCTCGGCCAATTCGCTCGTCAATAATCGTTTCTTCTTTTCAGATGCGCTTTTTTTTTTGAATGCCCCATCCGAATCGACGTTTCGCACCGATCAGATTACCGACCAGCGAACGTTCTATCTTCTCTCTCCTGGTCGGATTCGATATACCTCTCAATTTCGCCAACATGTTTTTATCGCAGACATCATTACGAGTCTTGGTGTCGAGATGTCCGGCGGAGCATAGATCGTGATCATACGCGGCCGTGTCCACCCTATTCACAGGTTTGCTCCAAGATTTAGGAGTCAGATCAGCGTTGAGTCTCTTGTTCAATTTCGTTCCAGGTCCCATGAAACTTTGACCAGGCAGATGCATTTCGAAAGGTAGATTATTGATCATTTTATTCACGATGCCTTTACCTTTGCTCGCGTTCTTTTTTTTTGATGAATCGAGTCTTGATAGAACCACACACATCGCAAATTCCACGAAGCATCTGTCTGTCGTTTTTAGTTCGTACTTCTCGAGAATTACTCGTCTCAGTAACTCTCTTACACTTTACGCAATACATTTTTTTGAGAGTTATTTAAATTAATTTTGTTTTTATTTTATATATAAATTTAATATTTTTTTTTAAATATTCTGTTATTATATATATTTTTTTTTTTCAATCGCTGCTCTTAAGTTCTTTCATGCTACTGAATTCCTCCCTGGCCTCTTTCCTCCCTTTTTCCACGAGAGAATCCTTCATCTCTTCCTTGATGATCTGACGAGTCTTGATTCTCACGGCTTCTTTCATGGCTTCATATTTCGTTTTCTCACCCAATATCGTGAAGTATTCTCCGTCCAATATCCTACCATCTTTCAACGCCATCAAGATCATTTCGGATATCGTGTCGATCTTGGAGTCGGCCAAGACGCGAATCTTGTCGTGTTTCCTCGCCTTCAGATATAATTTCCTACTCAAAAAGTTTCCGAGGGTGCTAAACAATCCGGCGGCGAGAGCCACTCCTTCTACGGTCAACATGACTGGAATGCCGACCGCGGTTGACAACAATCCGATGCCGGCCGCGTATAAAGCCATGGAAATCGTGATGAGTGTCGCATTGACGAATTTCAAGAAACGCGAATACTTCTTCTTGAGAGAACGGCGAGAATCTCTCTCTCGAGTTAGATACGCTTGGATTCTACTGATTTGATCGATGCGATACCTCTCTCCTCTTTCTTTCTCTTCTAGCGATGGTGCAGTCGGCAAAACGCCATTCGGCTTCTCATCCTCGTCGTCATCTAACGTCGGATACAATTTATTTCTGGTTCTCATTTTTGCGGTTTTTTTTCTTTCTAATATTAGATAAAAAAAAATTTATGTGTGTATTTATTTTTTATTTTCTATTCTCCCTTATTTTATATCAACGAGAAAAACTTAGACGTATGCTTCATTGAACAATAATTTCATGATGCATCCCTTGTCTTCTAAAGTCAGACTTCTACGCGCCAATTTCAGTTCTTCCGAAACTGTGGGCTTGTCTCGATCCTTACAGAAGAGTAATCTCTTCCAAAACGCGATCACTTCGTCGATTTGAATGCGTTCGAAAGCCGGTTCGAAATACTTGATGACCATATCTTCCCTTTCCATCGTCAGACACGAATGATTCTCGTGATCGAAGTCTAGGTGATCCTGACATCCGACGCATCGTTCTAACAAGAGGTGACCTAGTTGTTCGTTCACACAGAATGCGTAGGCTCTCATCAGCATTTTTAAAAGAAACCTTTCTCTAATAGTCTGGGAAGCGCTCATGATTTACGTATTTTTTTATTATCTATTCGATTTGATATATTTATTTTTAAATAACTATTTATTTATATTTTTTTTCTCTCTCCTATATATATCAATCACTTTTTTTTATTTCCTCCTATACCGTCCCAAACACGATCGGGAACCGTGGCAGTGGTTTTGCGGGTTCAGTACCACCTTTTTTCCATGTACCGTACATAACTCGATTTTTGATGTAGAATCCGCAAATGGGTTTCCCTGTACACCTCCATAGGATTCAGTGTTAAAATCGTGTACAGATACAGATGGTCCAGAATCCGCAAACCACTTTTTGATGCTGGTACAGAATCCGCAACACGTTTTTTGCTCACGATTTTAACACTGAATCCTATGGGGGAAACCCATTTGCGGATTCTAGACCAGACAATCGACCTCATTTTTCTTAAAATTTCATACATTTTTTTCACTCGTGAGCGTCGTGTATATAGAATCCAGTGGTATAGAATCCGCTTGTGGATTCTGTACCACCATAAAAAACGACATTTTTGTGTACTTGTACACGATTTTAACACTAAATCCTATGGAGGTGTACATCGATGTACGTGTACATGTACAAAAAAATGTACAAATGGTCCAGAATCCGCCTTTTATACCTATTTACGTTATCCAGTTCCAGTTAATTATCGATTGGACTGAGCTCTATAAGAACCTCGAGCCACCGACTCAGGGGTGTCTGATCAGTAAACTCAAACAGACCTAAACCCCCTATCCAAGTGACTGTATAGTCAATCCCTAAAGTAATATATATAGGAGGGATACCTATACCTTCGCTATGAGTCCTTATAGACGATCTGAATCTAGGACAACCTCTCCTACTCTTTCTGCCGGTGTTGGTCGATTAGACCTCAATTTAAAGAGTCGAGTATTGGTGCTTTCTTGTAGTTTAATCCTACATTAATGAAAGCTTACCAACAAAGACTTAGGGGTCTGGAAACCTAAAGCGACCTGTAGCAAGTTTTTCACCCAGTCAAATATTAAAGATGAAGACGCAAGGCTTCGTCACATCAGAATAGCTCCTACTTAACATCTGTTAAGACAGAGATATATGTGATAAATAAGCCTGGAAAGAATTTATAATAAGGCACAAACGTCCACAAAATCCCTTTCCATATAGACGTTGCGTCACAGTACTTAAAATTGAAGTACATAACACCGTGAGTCTAAATTCCCTTTGAATAAGAAATTATCTTCTCAATTGTGTCTGAACGAACAGCGAAATGATGAAGGTAAAGCTACAACTAAGACCTTAGCCTGCTCATTCAACGCAGAGAAACACTCAACACATCTTTCCCGGTCATTTTATTAAATGTATGTGATCAAACAATGGTTAAAAATGCAGAAGATGATAAGAAACCGTATTACTTCTTCCCACAGAAAGTTAAATATGGCATCATCTACATAATCGAAGACCTGTTACACCCGAGAAGACTTAACCGGAAAAGAGATCTTATTATCCTGCTCTTTGTCTAGATGAAGTCAGCATCTAACAACACTAGCAGTTTCTCACAATTACTCGCATTGTGATTCACTGGAACAAGTTCAAGGAAAAGATAACGGATAGTATCCATATCATCCACGAGTTGTTCCGAAAGAGAAGGTTATCCTCCTCCGTATCCCTTTCATCATTCGTCTAAATCAGTTTAGAATCATGGCCATCGGCATCTGAACAGGCACATGACTGGACCGATCAAGCACCATCCCACATCTTGAGTTTTTGACGATGAGTGCTTCTGCATTAGCAGGAATACTGTGAGCTGCACAATCTGCGACAGCAAGTCCGTTACGGAGGCCTGAGGAGCAGCAGTCATGTATTGCTTATCCACCAGCTGCTCCTGGGGCAGTGTGTCCGAGATGGCTCTTAACTGCGGACATCCCGATGAATGAGGCCTCGTTTCCTTGGCTACTAGATGGTGCGACTTTCTCAACAAAGAGTGGACCTATTGATGATGCAGACTAGATATCCGAAGTCACATAGCCAAGGTGCGGTTGAGAGTGCTTAGTAGACGCTGAAGAAGCCAAATTGTAGCCGACCCCGGCTGATAATTAAACAGAGCATTTTGGACAAACGACATGTACGTAAGCTCCGTATAATGCAAGTTCCTACCAACGGCATCTGGCTCCAGATGTTGTTAAAAGAGAGAGGGGGCTCCCTCTTGCACATGGTCCAGGGAGACCGAGCCGAGCGTACCTCAGAACTTGCCGGCTTCTTTCTTTCCATCGTCGCTGGGTGAGCGTGATTGGATTTTATAGTGCTCACTACACCCTTGTTTTTCTCCTTGGCCGCTACGGATATACCCTGCGTCACACTACCCATATTAGTAACGATCCGCCGATTGATCTAGCCGGAGACAAGGTCTTAAACTCTATATTCTAAGGTCTAGGCCCTTGTCTAATATCATTGAGCACTTTTGCTGCTAGCTCTGATTTACTATGTAAATGCAACACGCCCCCTGTCATGGTCCTCATATTCAAGAGTAACCGCTTCACCGGCAACAGGGAACTGAAACCACTCATCGCAGTTTATAGCCATAGGCAATATAAAGAGCACTTTAGCCTTATGTAAAGGAAGCCGTGAGACTAGCCGACCCCGGCTGCCAGTAGATGGAACGTCCCAGACAAGAGGCATGGACGTAAACTCCAACTGATGCAAGTTTCTACCAACAACATCTGGCCCCAGATGATGCTGTAAGAGAGAGAGAGACCTCTCACTTGCATGCGGTCTTGGCAGACCTGTACGATCGTACCTCAGAAGTTGACGGCTTCCTCCTTCAAAGGTCGTGTCCCCCAGAACCAGCAGTTGACTGCTGCTGCAAAACCAACCTTAACAACATGTTAGTAGACTTTTTGGTAGCTTCCACATACACAAAGGACAATTTTTTATTAAAAAAGTATGACCCAAAACTGGCGCAACTCTGAGAGAGCTTTTAGCCTGATCGTAAATCAAGATAGACGATGCTGAGGCTCTGTCATAGCTAACCAACACCAAAGTAGCCACTGAAAGTGCGGAGTGATATGTAGCGAACATGATTGCTCTAGAAAGGACTCTTGAGCAGCGGAGTATTGTCGTCAAAGTCGTTTTCGCTAAGATGCTGATCTAAAGACCGAGTAATATGGTCTGCATACGACATCATCCATAACTGCATGACTGGAATCAATAGAAGAATACAAAACGTCAGCCAGGACATTGAATGAAGAGGGCAATGAAATATCTCAGATTCACTGAGAGTATAATGGGGAAGTGGGATGGGAGAATGAAGGACATGTGGTTAGGCTGAGACTCAAAGGAGAGGGTTAATATGCTAATCAGAGAGATTGGGAAGAATGGGGCAAGGGATGTCATTGAGCAGTTCATCTACGAGTGTTGGGAGGAGAGGAGAAGCATGGGAATAGGGAGGCAGTTGGGAGTATAGGGGTAACCAAGGCCTTCTCGTCCAAGAAACGTGACATATCAGCGGCTGGCCAAAGAGTTATTATTATTACTAGCTCATACAAGGTTTGTAAAGATTTATAATGTGACTGTAGATCTGTAATGTTGCTATTGTAAATAAACTAAACTGTATTAGTATTAGCTCATACAAGGTTTGTAAAGATTTATAATGTGACTGTAGATCTGTAATGTTGCTATTGTAAACTAAACTGTATTAGTACTAGCTCAGACAATGTTTGTAAAGATTTATAATGTGACTGTAGATCTGTAATGTTGCTATTGTAAACTAAACTGTATTAATACTAGCTCAGACAATGTTTGTACAGATTTATAATGTGACTGTAGATCTGTAATGTTGCTATTGTAAACTAAACTGTATTAGTATTAGCTCAGACAACTAAACTGTATTAGAACTAGGTCAGATAATGTTTGTAAAGATTTATAATGTGACTGTAGATCTGTAATGTTGCTAATGTAAACTAAACTGTATTAGAAGTAGCTCAGATAACGTTTGTAAAGATTTATAATGTGACTGTAGATCTGTAACGTTGCTATTGTAAACTAAACTGTATTAGTATTAGCTCAGACAACTAAACTGTATTAGAACTAGCTCAGACAATGATTGTAAAGATTGATAATGTAACTGTAGATCTGTAATGTTGCTATTGTAAACTAAACTGTATTAGTATTAGCTCAGACAACTAAACTGTATTAGAACTAGCTCAGACAATGTTTGTAAAGATTTATAATGTGACTGTAGATCTGTAATGTTGCTATTGTAAACTAAACTGTATTAGTATTAGCTCAGACAACTAAATTGTATTAGTACTAGCTCAGACAATGTTTGTAAAGATTTATAATGTGACTGTAGATCTGTAATGTTGCTATTGTAAACTAAACTGTATTAGTATTAGCTCAGACAACTAAATTGTATTAGTACTAGCTCAGACAATGTTTGTAAAGATTTATAATGTGACTGTAGATCTGTAATGTTGCTATTGTAAACTAAACTGTATTAGTATTAGCTCAGACAACTAAATTGTATTAGTACTAGCTCAGACAATGTTTGTAAAGATTTATAATGTGACTGTAGATCTGCAATGTTGCTATTGTAAACTAAACTGTATTAGTACTTGATCAGACAATGTGTGTAAAGATTTATAATGTAACTGTAGATCTGTAATGTTGCTATTGTAAATAAACTGTATTAGTATTAGCTCAGACAACTAAACTGTATTAGAACTAGCTCAGACAATGTTTGTAAAGATTGATAATGTAACTGTAGATCTGTAATATTGCTATTGTAAATAAACTGTATTAGTATTAGCTCAGACAACTAAACTGTGTTAGTGCTAGCTCAGACAATGTTTGTAAAGATTTATAATGTAACTGTAGATCTGTAATGTTGCTATTGCAAATAAACTGTATTAGTATTAGCTCAGACAACTAAACTGTATTAGAACTAGCTCAGGCAATGTTTATAAAGATTTATAATGTGACTGTAGATCTGTAATGTTGCTATTGTAAACTAAACTGTATTAGTATTAGCTCAGACAACTAAACTGTATTAGAACTAGCTCAGACAATGTTTGTTAAGATTTATAATGTGACAGTAGATCTGTAATGTTGCTATTGTAAACTAAACTGTATTAGAACTAGCTCAGATAATGTTTGTAAAGATTTATAATGTGACTGTAGATCTGTAATGTTGCTATCATAAACTAAACTGTATTAGTACTAGCTCAGACAACTAAACTGTATTAGTACTAGCTCAGACAATGTTTGTAAAGATTTATAATGTGACTGTAGATCTGTAATGTTGCTATCATAAACTAAACTGTATTAGTACTAGCTCAGACAATGTTTGAAAAGAATTATAATGTGACAGTAGATCTGTAATGTTGCTACTGTAATCTAAACTGTATTAGAACTAGCTCAGACAATGTTTGTAAAGATTTATAATGTGACTGTAGATCTGTAATGTTGCTATCATAAACTAAACTGTATTAGTACTAGCTCAGACAATGTTTGAAAAGAATTATAATGTGACAGTAGATCTGTAATGTTGCTATTGTAAACTAAACTGTATTAAAACTAGCTCAGATAATGTGTGTAAAGATTTATAATGTGACTGTAGATCTGTAATGTTGCTATTGTAAACTAAACTGTATTAGTATTAGCTCAGACAACTAAACTGTATTAGAACTAGCTCAGACAACTAAACTGTATTAGTACTAGCTCAGACAATGTTTGTAAAGATTTATAATGTGACTGTAGATCTGTAATGTTGGTTGTTATTGTAAATTAAACTGTATTAGAACTAGCTCAGATAATGTGTGTAAAGATTTATAATGTGACTGTAGATCTGTAATGTTGCTATTGTAAACTAAACTGTATTAGTATTAGCTCAGATAACTAAACTGTATTAGAACTAGCTCAGACAACTAAACTGTATTAGTACTAGCTCAGACAATGTTTGTAAAGATTTATAATGTGACTGTAGATCTGCAATGTTGCTATTGTAAACTAAACTGTATTAGAACTAGCTCAGATAATGTGTGTAAAGATTTATAATGTGACTGTAGATCTGTAATGTTGCTATTGTAAACTAAACTGTATTAGTACTAGCTCATACAAGGTTTGTAAAGATTTATAATGTGACAGTAGATCTGTATTGTTGCTATTGTAAACTAAACCGTATTAGTATTAGCTCAGACAACTAAACTGTATTAGAACTAGCTCAGACAACTAAACTGTATTAGTACTAGCTCAGACAATGTTTGTAAAGATTTATAATGTAACTGTAGATCTGTAATGTTGCTATTGTAAACTAAACTGTATTAGTACTAGCTCATACAAGGTTTGTAAAGATTTATAATGTGACAGTAGATCTGTAATGTTGCTATTGTAAACTAAACTGTATTAGTATTAGCTCAGACAATGTTTGTAAAGATTTATAATGTGACTGTAGATCTGTAATGTTGCTATTGTAAACTAAACTGTATTAGTACTAGCTCATACAAGGTTTGTAAAGATTTATAATGTGACAGTAGATCTGTATTGTTGCTATTGTAAACTAAACCGTATTAGTATTAGCTCAGACAACTAAACTGTATTAGAACTAGCTCAGACAACTAAACTGTATTAGTACTAGCTCAGACAATGTTTGTAAAGATTTATAATGTGACTGTAGATCTGTAATGTTGCTATTGTAAACTAAACTGTATTAGTACTAGCTCATACAAGGTTTGTGAAGATTTATAATGTGACAGTAGATCTGTAATGTTGCTATTGTAAACTAAACTGTATTAGTATTAGCTCAGACAATGTTTGTAAAGATTTATAATGTGACAGTAGATCTGTAATGTTGCTATCATAAACTAAACTGTATTAGTACTAGCTCAGACAATGTTTGTCAAGATTTATAATGTGACAGTAGATCTGTAATGTTGCTATTGTAAACTAAACTGTATTAGAACTAGCTCAGATAATGTGTGTAAAGATTTATAATGTGACTGTAGATCTGTAATGTTGCTCTTGTAAACTAAACTGTAGTAGTATCAACTCAGACAACTAAACTGTATTAGAACTAGCTCAGACAACTAAACTGTATTAGTACTAGCTCAGACAATGTTTGTAAAGATTTATAATGTGACTGTAGATCTGTAATGTTGCTACTGTAAACTAAACTGTATTAGAAGTAGCTCAGATAATGTTTGTACAGATTTATGTGACTGTAGATCTGTAACGTTGCTATTGTAAACTAAACTGTATTAGTATTAGCTCAGACAACTAAACTGTATTAGAACTAGCTCAGACAATGTTTGTAAGGATTGATAATGTAACTGTAGATCTGTAATGTTGCTATTGTAAACTAAACTGTATTAGTATTAGCTCAGACAACTAAACTGTATTAGAACTAGCTCAGACAACTAAACTGTATTAGTACTAGCTCAGACAATGTTCGTAAAGATTGATAATGTAACTGTAGATCTGTAATGTTGCTACTGTAAACTAAATTGTATTAGTACTAGCTCAGACAGCTAAACTGTATTAGTACTAGCTCAGACAATGTTGTCAAGATTTATAATGTGACAGTAGATCTGTAATGTTGCTATTGTAAACTAAACTGTATTAGTATTAGCTCAGACAATGTTTGTAAAGATTTATAATGTGACAGTAGATCTGTAATGTTGCTATTGTAAACTAAACTGTATTAGTATTAGCTCAGACAACTAAACTGTATTAGAACTAGCTCAGACAATGTTTGTAAAGATTGATAATGTAACTGTAGATCTGTAATGTTGCTATTGTAAACTAAACTGTATTAGTATTAGCTCAGACAACTAAACTGTATTAGAACTAGCTCAGACAATGTTTGTAAAGATTTATAATGTGACAGTAGATCTGTAATGTTGCTATTGTAAACTAAATTGTATTAGTACCAGCTCAGACAATGTTTGTAAAGATTTATAATGTGACTGTAGATCTGTAATGTTGCTATTGTAAACTAAACTGTATTAGTATTAGCTCAGACAACTAAACTGTATTAGAACTAGCTCAGACAATGTTTGTAAAGATTTATAATGTGACAGTAGATCTGTAATGTTGCTATTGTAAACTAAATTGTATTAGTACCAGCTCAGACAATGTTTGTAAAGATTTATAATGTGACTGTAGATCTGTAATGTTTCTATTGTAAACTAAACTGTATTAGTATTAGCTCAGACAACTAAACTGTATTAGAACTAGCTCAGACAATGTTTGTTTGTTTGTTTGTTGGTGGTTAACGTCACATATTTATGCACAATGGCTAATCGTGACACAACATGGCGATGAAGTCAAGGATAGTCAATCGTTGATCAACATGTTGCCCATTTTAGAGGACTTTCACCTCAAGCATTGGTGACTGGGTCCTATTTTACAAGTAAAGCGGAACTGGTTTACCGCAGTAAACAAGTGCTGCTTACTTCCCGGGGTTCCCACGGGGAGACAATGTTTGTAAAAATTTATAATGTGACTGTAGATCTGTAATGTTGCTATTGTAAACTAAACTGTATTAGTATTAGCTCAGACAACTAAACTGTATTAGAACTAGCTCCGACAATGTTTGTAAAGATTTATAATGTGACAGTAGATCTGTAATGTTGCTATTGTAAACTAAATTGTATTAGTACCAGCTCAGACAATGTTTGTAAAGATTTATAATGTGACTGTAGATCTGTAATGTTGCTATTGTAAACTAAACTGTATTAGTATTAGCTCAGACAACTAAACTGTACTAGTACCAGCTCAGACAAGATTTGTAAAGATTTATAAAGTGACTGTAGATCTGTAATGTTGCTATTGTAAACTAAACTGTATTAGTACTAGCTCAGACAATGTTTGTTAAGATTTATAATGTGACAGTAGATCTGTAATATTGCTGTTGTAAACTAAACTGTATTAGTACTAGCTCAGACAATGTTTGTAAAGATTTATAATGTGACAGTAGATCTGTAATATTGCTGTTGTAAACTAAACTGTATTAGTACTAGCTCAGACAATGTTTGTAAAGATTTATAATGTGACTGTAGATCTGTAATGTTGCTATTGTAAACTAAACTGCATTAGTACTAGCTCATACAATGTTTGTAAAGATTTATAATGCGACTGTAGATCTGTAATGTTGCTACTGTAAACTAAACTGTATTAGTATTAGCTCAGACAACTAAACTGTATTAGAACTAGCTCAGACAATGTTTGTAAAAATTTATAATGTGACTGTAGATCTGTAATGTTGCTATTGTAAACTAAACTGTATTAGTATTAGCTCAGACAACTAAACTGTATTAGAACTAGCTCAGACAATGTTTGTAAAGATTTTTATGTGACTGTAGATCTGTATATTGCTATTGTAAACTAAATTGTATTAGAACTAGCTCATACAATGTGTGTAAAGATTTATAATGTGACTGTAGATCTGTAATATTGCTATTGTAATCTAAACTGTATTAGTATTAGCTCAGACAACGTTTGTCTCATACGAAAATAGAATCAGATACGAATAGACTGTGTCAAGAATGCAGAGGAGCAAGTGGAGTGCGGCGCAGTGAAGGCCCTCTTTCAAACCAACAGGAGTAATAGAGCTGATTTCCATATCGTCTATATCCATATCTTTTATACCCAAGATAAAAGTGTGGTCACTGATACATGCACTTCAATATTGGTCTGGACGTTATCTGGCTTTGGGTATCTGTATCATTATTACCACTTTGTAGAAATTTCAGCGCACTGTGAGTGCTCTGTCTCAAACTATGTAATCTTTCATTGGGCAACAATAGGTTCTTTAATGACTTATTCGAAGGGATGATTGTCCGTCTTTAGCCTTGCTTTCTCTTCCCCACTTCCCCCTCCTCTCAATTCTTTTTTTTTACTTCTCTCTCTTTCTCTCTCTCTCTCTCTTTAAGGTGGGTGGGAGTAAGACAGCCTAATGGCTACCTCACCCTCCTGCAGAAAGCAAATACAAGTATGATAATTTACATGTTTATTTATAACAAATTGTTGAAATACTGTAAAATGTTTTATGAAATGTAACTGTACTATAATGTTTTCTGCAAATAAAGCATTCATTCATTCATTCATTCATTTGTAAAGATTTAAAATGTGACTGTAGATCTGTAATGTTGCTATTGTAAACTAAACTATATTAGTACTAGCTCAGACAATGTTTGTAAAAATTTATGTGACTCTGGGTCTGTAATATGCTATTGAGAACTAACCTGTGTTTGCACTAGCTCAGATAATGATTGTAAAGACTTGTAATGCGACTCTAATGCTGCTTGCATTACTGACAGTGATATTTTAAATACATTCTGTTCAAATTCTTCCAATCTGGTAATCTCTACATTCTGTAAAAGAAGGATGAATAAAGACTTTAGGAACTAACTTAACTGAATGAATCTCTCGGTCAATTTTATTTGCCACATCTTATCAATAAGGGAGAAGTAATCAGGATTAGTGAGAGAGAAGTAATCAGGATTAGTGAGAGAAGAAATCAGGATTAGTGAGAGAAGTAATCAGGATTAATGAGAGAGAAGTAATCAGGATTAGTGAGAGAGAAGTAATCAGGATTAGTGAGAGAAGCAATCAGCATTAGTGAGAGAAGTAATCAGGATTAGTGAGAGAAGTAATCAGGATTAGTGAGAGAAGTAATCAGCATTAGTGAGAGAGAAGTAATCAGGATTAATGAGAGAAGGGGTAATCATGATTAGTGAGAGAGAAGGGGTAATCATGATTAGTGAGAGAGAAGGGGTAATCATGATTAGTGAGAGAGAAGTAATCAGGATTAGTGAGAGAGAAGGGGTGTTGCACCCACTTTTGCTATAACTACCACTTCTGATGTAGCTCACCACTTTTGATACAGAAATCTCCCACTTTTGATGTAGTTCACCACTTTTGATATAAAATCGCCCACTTTTGATATAAAATGAGGTCTCCACTTTTGATAGAAAAAAACGCCCACTTTTGATAAATTTGACAAGGTCACCAATTTTGCTATAACTTTTTGCCCACTTTTGAAGTAGTGTGGCAATTGAAATTTTATGTTCTTTTAAGTGAGGAAATACGTTATTTTTATCATTGTCATTCGTCCTTTTGTTTATTTTTGTGTATGGACATGCAAGGAATCCTGCTCCTCAAACATTAGGCGTTTATTTATCGAAACCTGTACAACCACCCAATGGCCGTTGGGTGAGAGACCGGGTCCATTTTTGCGTATGCCCAGTGACAGTCTCGGAAACTACTGTTACAGTACTGTATCAATCAAGACGAAACGTGGTATATATATGGAACTTCCATTGGTTGTGTGTTGAAGTAAAATGCGCCTGCGTCCTGACCTTTACCTTCAAATTGTGATCTTGACCTTCCAAATTGCCAACTTGGCGCCAATTCCCGTGAATATCGAGGTATTTCAATATCCAGCTACCCATTTAAATTATTCCAGGTCGAAGTAGAGGCCCCACCTAGTCGATATATATACTAGAGCAGTCCCGACTATTTGTCTGTATACATGTTCGCTACAGACACCAAGGCGGCCGGATGGAATGGGACAAAATTTGGCTTGGGTGTACTTTAGTTCTTCAAGATATCTTGGCTTTTTGGACACAGCGTGAGGTCGTCTTCGTGCACGCACAGTAACGATCTCGGAAACTACTGGACCGATCATTTGCCATTTGCCATCATCGGATACAGACTGGGTGGGCATCTTATCACATGTGCAGTAATGGTCTCAGGAACTACTGCATCGATAGCGACAAAACTTCGCTGAAAAATGCAATGTTCATCAGGCAGTGTTTTGGACCAATCAAACTGGGCATATGCTGTGACGTCGCCCTTCTAGCACAGACGTAGTCTGACACCCACTTGGTCTATTATATGTCCGTCCGTCCGTCCGGGCCAACTAAACCTGTTTAGGAGCTATTAGTTTTAGGAGGTTTGTCGAAATTAGGGTAGTATTAGGGTTAGGAGAGGGGTGGGGTTAGGGTTAGCCCCAGGGCAGGGCTAAAGGTTGGAGGGGGTTTGGACCCAGTGGGGTGGGAGTTGGTGTCAGGGGTGGGGGTTTTAGTTTTTATAGCCCCTAATCCTTTTGGTCTGCTAGGGTGGGGTTAGGTCAGGGGTGGGGTTGGGTTAGGGTTAGGGGTAGCCCCAGAGTAGATCTTAACATTGGGGTGGGTTAGGTCCCTGGGGGTGGGGGGTTAGCGTCAGGGGTGGGGTTTTAGGGTTTAGGGTCAGGGTAGGGTAGGGTTAGGGTGTGGTATTTGAGTGGATGGGGTGGGGTTAGGGTTAAATATAAGTTCTAGGGTGGAGGGGGTGGGGTTCTGGCTAAAATAAGGTGATGGACACATGAAATGTTTTTTTCGAAGCCCTTAAACCCAAATAGTTGGAACATCCGTCCGTCCGTCCGTCCGACCATCCGTCCGTCCGTCTGTCTGTCCGTGTCCATCTGGGCTAACATACCCGGTTTAGGGGTTCAATTATTAGAGGCTACTTCCATTATTCGGGTAGTTTTAGGGTTAGGGGTGGGGTGGGTGGGGTTAGGGTTAGCCCCAGAGTAGAGCTTAAGGTTGTGGGGGGTTTAGGTTCCGGGGGGGGTGGGGGTTAGGGGTTAGGGTCAGTAGCAGTAGGGTTAGGGTTTGCTACCACCCAAAGGAATTTCCCGAAAATAACTTTTTTGACTATTTGGACATGTTTTCTAGAATAAACACATCAATTTAAACACATAAACCCGATTCGTTAGAACGTCCGTCCGTCCGTCTGTCCCGGCAACTGCAGATGTAGTTGTGTGCTGCACATCCGTTCCACTATACGTAGGGTTAGGGGTTGTGGGGTTAGGGTTAGTACAGTGGCTACTTGTGAGATGCTTTGGTCACTTGTGAGGTGCGATTTCCGAGGTGCAAAGAGGGCAAAAAAAACCCCCAAAAGAATACGAATATATGTAGTTCTGTACTGAGAAGATGTTAGGCTATTAGTGCATGTGTTTGTGGGGGGGGGGGGGGGGAAGGGGCTCGTCATTGCACATGAGCAGTAACTCCTTTCGACTACTTTTGAAAACACTGCGCAGATTGGGACTAAATCTGAGATATATAGGTATGGTAATTCAGGTAGCGATTTGTCACCGCCGATAATGGGGCAGTAGCGATATTAAGGCATGTTCAATGATGATTCCAGTCGAAAACTACTTCTATTGGTGTTAAAGGTAATATATTTCCGCACTACAATGGCTGATCATGATGCAACATATATATAAACTGAAGGTTAGCAAGTCATTTATACCTGTTTCGCCCCTTTCTGAGGACTTCTACCACATGCATTGATTACTGGGTCCTACTCTACCAGCGCTGATCGCTTGTTTACCAAAGTGAACAAGCAGTGCTTCCCTTCCCGGGACCCTGGCATTGTGACGTTGATCTCTCCAATTTTTTATTTTAAACCGATACAAATAAACAAAATTTTATATCTAGAGGTGTGTAACAAGCTGAACTCAATACAGCCCAATGCGGTATGCCCGGGCGAAGTGGCGCTCTCCATCTGTTATAATAAATTCAAAGGCAGACGTTTGTTTGTGCGTTGCAAATAGACCCAGAAATTACTAGGCAAAGCCATTCCAACAAACTGTGACGCGTAATGTTGTTCGACCCCTGGTAGATTTACCACCCATCAGCCCCACGACTTAGGGTCCATTCATGCACATACTTAGCAGCTATTTCGGAAACTATACTGTTCACCAGGACAAAATTTGCCAACAGGGTGTAGTTAGTTATCGCCCACTTTTGATAAGAATATTGACCACGTCTGCCGTAACGTAACACGTTGGATGGAAAAAGAACTTTTCATGAAATATTGCTTGCGATCCCTCGACACAGAGGCCAACAGATCAGTGGGTCGAATTCTTTATTTATTCCTCACACTCTCTAAAATTGACTGGGTTAAAAAGTAAACCGAATCGTCTGTGTGAGTGAAATAGAACCCAACTGGGTTCTATCGCACTCAATCCAGTCGATTAGGGTTATTTTCATTTCATGCAACCCAGTCGATTTTTACTTTTTAACTAAACAGATTTTAGAGAGCACTTAAACTTTCAAAAAGTAATTATCATAATAAATTCCCTGATAAAACAGTGTTTGAATGATGTGTCGATTACCAGCATACAACTCGAATTATATTTGTGATTTTACTATATACCAATAAAGCAAATGCCATATGAATTGGCAGTACAACATCTTGTCATTGCTGATGCTATTGGACATTATATCCCTTCTAAAATTCATTGCACACCCAACCCCCGCAACCGAGACCAAGTTCAATGATAACCAACTAAGCCCTGTTAAGTGTCTTCTGCAAATCTGGTAAACGGTAGATACCCAGGAGATGTTCAGATGTAGTCTGTTAGGGATGAATTGTCTGGGTGGCCGTTGTCGAAGGGGAGGGGGAAGGGGAAGCTGTCCAAAATCCTAACCCAGAAAGCCGTTGAACCAGGGCTCACTCATGCGCTTATCAGGACATATTAACAGCGGTTAGGATATCCCAGGCCCATGTGGAATTGTATCAAATATGGATGCAGATCATGAGGGAGCGGGGGGCGTATCTCCCTCCAAAATGTTGATATGGGACATCATGTGTCGTGTACCTCTCCCTCAACCCCAAGAAATCCTTACCCACCCTTCCTCAAAAATTTTTGTGAACGACAGAATAACGTATTTCTCACTTGAAGGGACATACAATTTCTCTTGCTACGCTACTTCAAAAGTGGGCAAAAAGTTATAGCAAAAGTGGTGACCTTGTCAAATTTATCAAAAGTGGGCGTTTTTTTCTTTCAAAAGTGGAGACCTCGTTTATATCAAAAGTGGGCGATTTTATATCAAAAGTGGTGAGCAACATCAAAAGTGGGAGATTTCTATATCAAAAGTGGTGAGCAGCATCAAAAGTGGTTAATTACATCAAAAGTGGGCGCAACAAGGGGTAATCATGATTAGTGAGAGAGAAGGGGTAATCATGATTAGTGAGAGAGAAGGGGTAATCATGATTAGTGAGAGGGAAGTAATCAGGATTAGTGAGAGAGAAGTAATCATGATTAGTGAGAGAGAAGGGGTAATCATGATTAGTGAGAGAGAAGGGGGAATCATGATTAGTGAGAGAGAAGGGGTAATCATGATTAGTGAGAGAGAAGGGGTAATCAGGATTAGTGAGAGAGGAGGGGTAATCAGGATTAGTGAGAGAGAAGTAATCAGGATTAGTGAGAGAAGTAAACAGGATTAGTGAGAGAGAAGGGGTAATCATGATTAGTGAGCGAGAAGGGTTAATCATGATTAGTGAGAGAGAAGGGGTAATCATGATTAGTGAGAGGGAAGTAATCAGGATTAGTGAGAGAGAAGTAATCATGATTAGTGAGAGAGAAGGGGTAATCATGATTAGTGAGAGAGAAGGGGGAATCATGATTAGTGAGAGAGAAGGGGTAATCATGATTAGTGAGAGAGAAGGGGTAATCAGGATTAGTGAGAGAGGAGGGGTAATCAGGATTAGTGAGAGAGAAGTAATCAGGATTAGTGAGAGAAGTAATCAGGATTAGTGAGAGAGAAGGGGTAACCAGGATTAGAGAGAGAGAAGGAGTAATCAAGATTAGTGAGAGAGAAGGGTGATCAGGATTAGTGAGAGAGGAGTAATCAGGATTAGTGAGAGAAGTAATCAGGATTAGTGAGAGAAGTAACAGGAATAGTGAGGGAGAAGGAGTAATCAGGATTAGTGAGAGAAGTAATTAGGATTAGCGGGAGACAAGTAATCAGAATTAGTAAGAGAAGTAATCAGGATTAGTGAGAGAGAAGGGGTAATCATGATTAATGAGGGAGAAGTAATCAGGATTAGTGAGAGAAGTAATCAGGATTAGTGAGAGAGAAGGGGTAATCAAGATTAGTGAGAGAAGGGGTGATCAGGATTAGTGAGAGAGAAGGAGTAAACAGGATTAGTGAGAGAGAAGGGGTAATCAGGATTAGTGAGAGAGAAGTAATCAGGATTAAAGAGAGAGAAGTCATCAGGATTAGTGAGAGACAAGTAATCAGGATTAGTGAGAGAGAAGAGGTAATCATGATTAGTGAGAGAGAAGTAATCAGGATTAGTGAGAGAAGTAATCAGGATTAGTGAGAGAGACAGGGTAACCAGGATTAGAGAGAGAGGAGTAATCAAGATTAGTGAGAGAAGGGGTGATCAGGATTAGTGAGAGAGGAGTAATCAGGATTAGTGAGAGAGAAGGGGTAATCAGGATTAATGAAATACAAGTATCAGGATTAGTGAGAGAGAAGGGGTAATCAGGATTAGTGAGAGAGAAGGGGCAATCAGGATTAGTAAGAGAGAAGTTATCAGGCTAAGTGAGAGAGAAGGGATAATCAGGATTAGTGAGAGCAAAGGGGTAATCAGGATTAGTGAGAGAGAAGGGGTAATCAGGATTGGTGAGAGAGAAGGGGTAATCAGGATTAGTGAGAGAGAAGGGGTAATCATGATTAGTGAGAGAGAAGTAATCAGGATTAGTGAGAGAGAAGGGATAATCATGATTAGTGAGAAGTAATCAGGATTAGTGAGAGAAGGGGTAATCAGGATTAGCGAGAGAGAAGTAATCAGGATTAGTGAGAGACAAGTCATCTGGATTAGTGAGAGAGAATTAATCAGGATTAGTGAGAGAGAAAGGGTAATCATGATTAGTGAGAGAGAAGTAATCAGGATTAGTGAGAGAAGGGGTAATCAGGATTAGTGAAAGAGAAGTAATCAGGATTAGTGAGAGACAAGTCATCTGGATTAGTGAGAGAGAAGGGGTAATCAGGATTAGTGAGAGGAGTAATCAGGATTAGTGAGAGACAAGTCATCTGGATTAGTGAGAGAGAAGTAATCAGGATTAGTGAGAGAGAAGGGGTAATCATGATTAGTGAGAGAGAAGGGGTGATCAGGATTAGTGAGAGAGAAGGGGTAATCAGGATTAGTGAGAGAGAAGTAATCAGGATTAGTGAGAGAGAAGAGGTAATCAGGATTAGTGGGAGAGAAGTTATCAGGATTAGTGAGAGTGAAGGGATAATCAGGATTAGTGAGAGAGAAGTTATCAGGATTAGTGAGAGAGAAGTTATCAGGATTAGTCAGAGAAAAGGGGTAATCAGGATTAGTGAGAGAGGAGGGGTAATCAGGATTAGTGAGAGAGAAGTTATCAGGATTAGTGAGAGAAGGGATAATCAGGATTAGTGAGAGAGGAGGGGTAATCAGGATTAGTGAGAGAGAAGGGATAATCAGGATTAGTGAGAGAGAAGTTATCAGGATTAGTGAGAGAGGAGGGATAATCAGGATTAGACAGAGAGGGGGTAATCAGGATTAGTGAGAGAGAAGTTATCAGGATTAGTGAGAGAGAAGGGGTAATTAGGATTAGTGAGAGAGAAGGGATAATCAGGATTAGTGAGAGAGAAGGGGTAATCAGGATTAGTGAGTGAGAAGGGGTAATCAGGATTAGTGAGAGAGAAGGGGTAATCAGGATTAGTGAGAGAGAAGGAGTAATCAGGATTAGTGAGAGAGAAGGGGTAATCAGGATTAGTGAGAGAGAAGTTATCAGGATTAGTGAGAGAAGTTATCAGGATTAGTGAGAGAGAAGAAGTAATCAGGATTAGTGAGAGAGAAGGGTAATCAGGATTAGTGAGAGAGAAGGGTAATCAGGATTAGTGAGAGAGTAATCGGGATTAGTGAGAGAGAAGGGGTAATCAGGATTAGTGAGAGAGAAGGGGTAATCAGGATTAGTGAGAGAGAAGTTATCAGGATTAGTGAGGGAGAAGTTATCAGGATTAGTGAGAGAGAAGGGATAATCAGGATTAGTGAGAGAGGAGATGGGTAATCAGGATTAGTGAGAGAGGATGGGTAATCAGGATTAGTGAGAGAGAGGGGGTAATCAGGATTAGTGAGAGAGAAGTTATCAGGATTAGTGAGAGAGAGGGGGTAATCAGGATTAGTGAGAGAGAAGGGGTAATCAGGATTGTGAGAGAGAAGTTATCAGGATTAGAGAGAGAGAGAAGGGGTAATCAGGATTAGTGAGAGAGGACGGGTAATCAGGATTAGAGAGAGAGAAGTTATCAGGATTAGTGAGAGAGAAGGAGTAATCAGGATTAATGAGAGAGAAGGGGTAATCAGGATTAGTGAGAGAGGAGGGATAATGAGGATTAGTGAGAGAGGAGGGATAATCAGGATTAGTGAGAGAGGAGGGGTAATCGTGATTAGTGAGAGTGATGGGATACTCAGGATTAGTGAGAGAGAAGTTATCAGGATTAGTGAGAGAGAAGGGGTAATTAGGATTAGTGAGAGAGAAGGGGTAATCAGGATTAGTGAGAGAGAAGGGGTAATCAGGATTAGTGGGAGAGAAGTTATCAGGACTAGTGAGAGAGAAGGATAATCAGGTTTAGTGAGAGAGAAGTTATCAGGATTAGTGAGAGAGAAGTTATCAGGATTAGTGAGAGAGAAGGGATAATCAGGATTAGTGAGAGAGAAGGGGTAGTCAGGATTAGTGAGAGAGAAGGGGTAATCAGGATTAGTGAGAGAGGAGTAATCAGGATTAGTGAGAGACAAGTAATCAGGATTAGTGAGACAAGTAATCGGGATTAGTGAGAGAGAAGAGGTAATCAGGATTAGTAGAGAGAAGGGATAATCAGGATTAGTGAGAGAGAAGTTATCAGGATTAGTGAGAGAGGAGGGGTAATTAGGATTAGTGAGAGAGAAGGGGTAATCAGGATTAGTGAGAGAGAAGGGGTAATCAGGATTGGTGAGAGAGAAGGGGTAATTAGGATTAGTGAGAGAGGAAGGGTAATCAGGATTAGTGAGAGAGAAGGGGTAATCAGGATTAGTGAGAGAGAAGGGGTAATCAGGATTAGTGAGAGAGAAGTTATCAGGATTAGTGACAGAGAAGGGGTAATTAGGATTAGTGAGAGTGAAGGGGTAATCAGGATTAGTGAGAGAGAAGGGGTAATCAGGATTGGTGAGAGAGAAGGGGTAATTAGGATTAGGGAGAGAGGAGGGGTAATCAGGATTAGTGAGAGAGAAGGGGTAATCAGGATTAGTGAGAGAGAAGTTATCAGGATTAGTGAGAGAGAAGGGTAATTAGGATTAGTGAGAGAGAAGGGGTAATCAGGATTAGTGAGAGAGAAGGGGTAATCAGGATTGGTGAGAGAGAAGGGGTAATTAGGATTGGTGAGAGAGGAGGGGTAATCAGGATTAGTGAGAGAGAAGGGGTAATCAGGATTAGTGAGAGAGAAGTTATCAGGATTAGTGAGACAGAAGGAGTAATTAGGATTAGTGAGAGAGAAGGGGTAATCAGGATTAGTGAGAGAGAAGGGGTAATTAGGATTAGTGAGAGAGGAGGGGTAATCCGGATTAGTGAGAGAGAAGTTATCAGGTTAGTAAAAGAGAAGTCATCAGGATTAGTGAGAGAGAAGGGATAATCAGGATTAGTGAGAGAGGAGGGGTAATCAGGATTAGTGAGAGAGAAGTTATCAGGATTAGTGAGAGAGAAAGGGTAATCAGGATTAGTGAGAGAGAAGGGGTAATCAGGATTAGTGAGAGAGAAGGGGAAATCAGGATTGAAGATGGAAATATAATCACAAGAGCTATTACTGAAGGTAATTTTACCCCCACTGCAGTGCTGGAATGATGAAGCATAAATGAAATATTCTCGGATGGACTCACACACGGATGGACGGACACACACACAGATGCAGATGGATGGACGGAAGTATGTAATTCAGTATACCCCCCATTTCATCAAAAGTGTGGGTATAATAATTGGTGACAGAGATGCAATGATAATTGGTGAGTCAGATGTAATCATAATTTGTGAGTGAGATGTAATCCGAATCAGTGAGTGAGAAGTAATCAGGACAGGTGAGGAAGATGTAATCATAATTGGTAAGGGAGAAGTAATCATAATTGGTGATGGAGAAGTAATCATAATTGGTGATGGAGAAGTAATCATAATTGGTGATGGAGAAGTAATCATAATTGGTGATGGAGATGTAATCATAATTGTGAGGGAGATGTAATCATTGGTGAGGGAGATGTAATCATCATTGGTGAGGGAGACGTAATCTAAATTGGTAAGGGAGAAGTAATCAGGACAGGTGAGGAAGATGTAATCATAATTGGTAAGGGAGAAGTAATCATAATTGGAGAGGAAGATGTAATCATAATTGGTAAGAGAGAAGTAATCATAATTCGTGAGGGAGATGTAATCATAATTGGTGATGGAGATGTAATAATTGTGAGGAAGATGTAATCATCATTTGTGAGGGTGATGTAATCATTGGTGAGGGAGATGTAATCAAAATTGAAAGGGAGATGTAATCATAATTGGTGAGGGAGATGTAATCATAATTGTGAGGGAGAAGTAATCATAACCAATGAGTCAATGAGGGAGAAGTAATCATAATCAGTGAGGGAGAAGTAATCATAATCAGTGAGGGAGAAGTAATCATAACCAATGAGTCAATGAGGGAGAAGTAATCATATCGATGAGGGAGAAGTAATCATAATCAGTGAGGGAGAAGTAATCATAATCAATGAGGGAGAAGTAATCATAATCAATGAGTCAATAAAGAAGTAATCATAAACAACGAGGGAGAAGTAATCATAATCAATGAGGGGGAAGTAATCATAATCAGTGAGGGAGAAGTAATCATAAACAACGATGGAGAAGTAATCATAATCAATGGGGAGAAATAATCATAATCAATCAGGGAGAAGTAATCATAACAAATGAGTCAATCAGGGAGAAGTAATCATAACAAATGAGTCAATGAGGGAGAGAAATATAATCAATGAGTCAATGAGGGAGAAGTAATCATAATCAATGAGTCAATAAAGGAGAAGTAATCATAATCAGAAAGGGAGAAGTAATTATAATAATTGAGTAAATCAGGGAGAAGTAATCATAACAAGGGAGAAGTAATAATAATCAATGAGTCAACAAGGAAGAAGAAATCAATCAATGAGGGAGAAGTAATAATAATCAATGAGTCAATAAAGAAGTAATCATAAACAACGAGGGAGAAGTAATCATAATCAATGAGGGAGAAGTAATCATAATCAATCAGGGAGAAATAATCATAAGCAATCAGGGAGAAGTAATCATAATCAATGAGGGAGAAGTAATCATAATCAATCAGGGAGAAATAATCATAATCAATCAGGGAGAAGTAATCATAACAAATGAGTCAATCAGGGAGAGAAGTGATTATAATCAATGAGTCAATGAGGGAGAAGTAATCATAATCAATGAGTCAATAAGGGAGAAGTAATCATAATCAGTGAGGGAGAAGTAATCATAACAAATGAGTCAATCAGGGAGAAGTAATCATAACAAATGAGTCAATGAGGGAGAGAAGTAATTATAATCAATGAGTCAATGAGGGAGAAGTAATCATAATCAATGAGTCAATAAAGGAGAAGTAATCATAATCAGTAAGGGAGAAGTAATTATAATCATTGAGTAAATCAGGGAGAAGTAATCATAAACAAGGGAGAAGTAATCATAATCAATGAGTCAACAAGGAAGAAGAAATCAATCAATGAGGGAGAAGTAATCATAATCAATGAGGGAGAAGTTATCGTAATCAATCAGGGAGAAGTAATCATAATCAATTAGGGGAAATAATCATAATCAATGATGGGAAAGTAATCATAATCAATGAGTAAATACGGGAGAAGTAATCATAATGAGTCAGTAAGAGAGAAGTAATCATAATCAATGAGTCAATGAGGGAGAAGTAATCCTAATCAATGAGTGAGAAGTGATCATAGTCAATGAGGGAGAAGTAATCGTAATCAATGAGGGAGAAGTAATCATAGTCAATGAATCGATAAGGGAGAAGTAATCATCATCCAAGAGTCAATGAGGGAGAAATAATCAGAATCAATGAGGAAGAAGTAATCATAATTAATGAGGGAGAAGTAATCATAATCAATAAGTCAATAGGGAGAAATAATAATCAGTGAGGGAGAAGTAATCATAATCAAGGCGGGAGAAGTAATCATAATCAATGAGAGAGCAGTAATCATAATCAATGCATCAATGAGGGAGAAGTTACCACAATCAATGAGTCAATGAGGCAGGGGTAATCATAATCAGAGGGAGAATTAATCATAATCAGTGAGGGAGAAGTAATCATAATTAATGAGGGAGAAGTAATCATAATCAATGAGTCAATAAGGGGGAAGTAATAATCAGTGAGGGAGAAGTAATCATAATCAAGGAGCGAGAAGTAATCATAATCAATGAGAGAGAAGTAATCATAATCAATGCGTCAATGAGGGAGAAGTAATCACAATCAATGAGTCAATGAGGCAGGAGTAATCATAACTGAGGGAGAAGTAATCATAATCAGTGAGGGAGAAGTAATCATAACCAATGAGTCAATGAGGGAGAAGTAATCACAATCAATGGGAGAAATGCAAACAGAATGAATGAGAGAAATGTCATCAGAATCAATAAGAGAAATGTAATTAGAATCAATGAGAGAAAGGTAGTCACAATAAATGGAGAATTTAACAGAATCAATGAGAGAAATGTAATCAGAATCAATGAGACAAATGATTGAATGAAATCTGAATGAGAGGAATGTAATCACAATCAATGAGGGTGAAGTAATAAGAATCAATGAGGGAAATGTAATGTGAATCAATGAGGAAGATGTAATCAGAATCAATGAGAGAAATGTAATCAGAATCAATGAGAGAAATGTAATCAGAATCAACGAGAGAAATGTAATCAGAATCAATGAGGTATAAGTAATCATTCAGTGAAGATGCCATATTCAGAATCAATGAAGATGTATCCGAGATGTAATGAGAATAAGTGTAGAAGTAATCAGATTTAGTGAGGGAGATGTAATCTGAATCAGTGAGGGAGATGTAATCTGAATCAATGAGAGAAATGTAATCACAATTAATGAGAGAGAATAAGAATCAATGAGGGAAATGTAATGTGAATCAATGAGGGAGATGTAATCAGAATCAATGAGAGAAATGTAATCACAATTAATCAGAATCAATGAAGTATAAGTAATCATTCAGTGGAGATGCCATATTCAGAATCAATGAAGATGTATCAGAGATGTAATGAGAATAAGTGTAGAAGTAATCAGATTTAGTGAGGGAGATGTAATCTGAATTAGTGAGGGAGATGTAATCTGAATTAGTGAGAGAGATGTAATTCAAATTAGTGAGGGAGATGTAATCTGAATTAGTGAGAGAGATTTAATCTGAATCAGTGAGAGAGATGTAATTCGAATTAGTGAGGGAGATGTAATCTGAATTAGTGAGGGAGATGTAATCTGAATTAGTGAGAGAGATTTAATCTGAATCAGTGAGAGAGATGTAATTCGAATTAGTGAGGGAGATGTAATCTGAATCAGTGAGGGAGATTTAATCTGAATCAGTGAGGGAGATGTAATCTGAATTAGTGAGAGAGATGTAATCTGAATCAGTGAGAGAGATTTAATCTGAATCAGTGAGAGAGATGTAATTCGAATTAGTGAGGGAGATGTAATCTGAATTAGTGAGGGAGATGTAATCTGAATTAGTGAGAGAGATTTAATCTGAATCAGTGAGAGAGATGTAATTCGAATTAGTGAGAGAGATGTAATCTGAATTAGTGAGAGAGATTTAATCTGAATCAGTGAGGGAGATGTAATCTGAATTAGTGAGAGAGATGTAATCTGAATTAGTGAGGGAGATGTAATATGAATCAGTGAGGGAGACGTAATCAGAATTAGTGAGGGAGATGTAATCTGAATCAGTGAGGGAGATGTAATCTGAATTAGTGAGAGAGATGAAATTCGAATTAGTGAGGGAGATGTAATCTGAATTAGTGAGAGAGATGTAATCTGAATCAGTGAGGGAGACGTAATCTGAATTAGTGAGAGAGATGTAATTCGAATTAGTGAGGGAGATGTAATCAGAATTAGTGAGAGAGATGTAATCTGAATCAGTGAGGGAGACGTAATCGGAATTAGTGAGGGAGATGTAATCTGAATCAGTGAGGGAGATGTCATCTGAATTACAGCAAGAGATGTAATCTGAATCAGTTAGGGATATGTAATCAGAACCAATGAAAGAGATGTAATCTGAATTAGTGAGGGAGATGTAATTCAAATTAGTGAGGGAGATGTAATCTGAATTAGAGAGAGAGATGTAATCTGAATTAGTGAGAGAGATGTAATCTGAATTAGTCAGAGAGATGTAATCTGAATTAGTGAGGGAGATGTAACCTGAATTAGTGAGAGAGATGTAATCTGAATTAGTGAGGGAGATGTAATCTGAATTAGTGAGAGAGATGTAATCTGAATTAGTGAGGGAGATGTAATCTGAATCAGTTAGGGACATGTAATCTAAATCAGTGAGGGAGATGTAATCTGAATTACTGAGAGATATAATCTGAATCAGCCTAGGGACATGTAATCAGAATCAGTGAGGGAGATGTAATCCGAATCAGTGAAGATGTTATCTGAACCAGTGAGGGAGATGTAATCTGAATTAGTGAGGGAGATTTAATCTGAATCAGTGAGGGATATGTAATCTAAATCAGTGGGAGAGGTGTAATCTGAATCAGTGGGGGACATGTAATCTGAATTAGTGAGGGGGATTTAATCTGAATCAGAGGGGGAGATGCAATCTGAATCAGTGAGGGAGACGTAATCAGAATTAGTGAGGGAGATGTAATCTGAATCAGTGAGGGAGATGTAATCTGAATTACTGAGAGAGATGTAATCTGAATCAGTTAGGGACATGTGATCGCAATCAGTGAGGGAGATGTAAACCGAATCAGTGAAGGAGATGTAATCTGAACCAGTGAGGGAGATGCAATCTGAATTAGTGAGGAAGGTGTAATCTAAATCAGTGAGGGAGATGTAATCTAAATCAGTGACAGAGATGTAATCTGAATCAGTGGGGGAGATGTAATCTGAATTAGTGAGGGAGATTTAATCAGAATCAGTGGGGGAGATGCAATCTGAATCAGTGAGGGAGACGTAATCGAAATTAGTGAGGGAGATGTAATCTGAATCAGTGGGGGAGATGTAATCTGAATTAGTGAGGGAGATTTAATCTGAATCAGTGGGGGAGATGCAATCTGAATCAGTGAGGGAGATGCAATCTGGATCAGCAAAGGAGATGTAATCTGAATTAGTGAGGGAGATGTAATCTGAATCAGCGAGATGTTATCGGAATTAGTGAGCGAGATGTAATCTGAATTAGTGAGGGAGATATAATCTGAATTAGTGAGGGAGATGTAATCTGAATCAGTGAGGGAGATGTAATCTGAATTAATGAGGGAGATGTAATCTGAATTAGTGAGGGAGATGTAATCTGAATCAGTGAGGGAGATGTAATAGGAATTAGTGAGAGAGATGTAATCTGAATCAGTGAGGGAGATCTAATCTGAATCACTGAGGGAGATGTAAACTGAATCAGCGAGGGAGATGTAATCTGAATTAGTGAGGGAGATGTAATCTGAATCAGTGAGGGAGATGTAATCTGAATTACTGAGAGAGATGTAATCTGAATCAGTGAGGGAGATGTAATCTGAATTACTGAGAGAGATGTAATCTGAATTAATGAGGGAGATGTAATCGAATCAGTGAGGGAGATGTAATGTGAATCAGTGAGGGAGATGTAATCTGAATTAGCGAGGGAGATGTAATCTGTATTAGTGATGGAGATGTAATCTGAATCAGTGAGAGAGAATGTTATCTGAATTAGTGAGATGTAAACTGAATCATTGAGGGAGTTGTAATCTGAATTAGTGAGGGAGATGTAATCTGAATTAGTGAGGGAGATGTAATCTGAATCAGTGAGGGAGATGTAATCTTAATTAGTGGGGCAGATGTAATCAGAATCAGTGAGATGTTATCAGAATTAGTGCGAGAGATGTAATCTGAATCAGTGAGGGAGATGTAATCTGAATTAGTAAGGGAGATGAAATCTGAATTAGTGAGATGTTAACAGAATTAGTGAGGCAGATGTAATCTGAATTAGTGAGGGAGATGTAATCTGAATCAGTGAGGGAGATGTAATCTGAATTACTGAGAGAGATGTAATCTGAATTAGTGAGATGTTATCAGAATTAGTGAGCGAGATGTAATCTGAATTAGTGAGGGAGATGTAATCTGAATTTGTGAGGGAGATGTAATCTGAATTTGTGAGGGAGATGTAATCTGATTCAGTGAGGGAGATGTAATGTGAATCAGTGAGGGAGACGTAATAGGAATTAGTGAGAGAGATGTAATCTGAATCAGTGAAGGAGATCTAATTTGAAACACTGAGGGAGATGTAAACTGAATCAGCGAGGGAGATGTAATCTGAATTAGTGAGGGAGATGAAATCTGAATTACTGAGGGAGATGTAATCTGAATTAGTGAGATGTTATCGGAATTAGTGAGCGAGATGTAATCTGAATTAGTGAGGGAGATGTAATCTGAATTAGTGAGGGAGATGTAATCTGAACCAGTGAGGGAGATGAAATCTGAATCAGTGAGGGAGACGTAATCAGAATTACTGAGAGAGATGTAATCTGAATCAGTGAGGGATATCTAATCTGAATCACTGAGGGAGATGTAAACTGAATCAGCGAGGGAGATGTAATCTGAATTAGTGAGGGAGATGTAATCTGAATCAGTTAGGGAGATGTAATCTGAATTACTGAGAGAGATGTAATCGAATCAGAGAGGGAGATGTAATCTGAATCAGTGAGGGAGATGTAATCTGAATCAGCAAGGGAGATGTAATCGAATCAGTGAGGGAGATGTAAACTGAATCATTGAGGGAGATGTAATCTGAATTAGTGAGGGAGATGTAATCTGAAATTGTGAGGGAGACGTAATCAGAATTACTGAGAGAGATGTAATCTGAATCAGTGAGGGATATCTAATCTGAATCACTGAGGGAGATGTAAACTGAATCAGCGAGGGAGATGTAATCTGAATTAGTGAGGGAGATGTAATCTGAATCAGTTAGGGAGATGTAATCTGAATTACTGAGAGAGATGTAATCTGAATTAGTGAGGGAGATGTAATCGAATCAGTGAGGGAGATGTAATCTGAATCAGTGAGGGAGATGTAATCTGAATCAGCAAGGGAGATGTAATCGAATCAGTGAGGGAGATGTAAACTGAATCATTGAGGGAGATGTAATCTGAATTAGTGAGGGCGATGTAATCTGAATTTGTGAGGGAGATGCAATCTGAATTAGTGCGGGAGATGTAATCTGAATTTGTGAGGGAGATGTAATCTGAATCAGTGAGATGTTATCAGAATTAGTGAGAGAGATGTAATCTGAATCAGTGAGGGAGATCTAATTTGAAACACTGAGGGAGATGTAAACTGAATCAGCGAGGAAGATGTAATCTGAATTAGTGAGGGAGATGTAATCTGAATTACTGAGGGAGATGTAATCTGAATTAGTGAGATGTTATCGGAATTAGTGAGCGAGATGTAATCTGAATTAGTGAGGGAGATGTAATCTGAATTAGTGAGGGAGATGTAATCTGAATCAGTGAGGGAGATGTAATCTGAATTAGTGAGGGAGATGTAATCTGAATCAGTGAGGGAGATGTAATCTGAATCAGTGAGGGAGAAGTAATCAGAATTACTGAGAGAGATGTAATCTGAATCAGTGAGGGATATCTAATCTGAATCACTGAGGGAGATGTAAACTGAATCAGCGAGGGAGATGTAATCTGAATTAGTGAGGGAGATGTAATCTGAATCAGTTAGGGAGATGTAATCTGAATTACTGAGAGAGATGTAATCTGAAGTAGTGAGGGAGATGTAATCGAATCAGTGAGGGAGATGTAATCTGAATCAGTGAGGGAGATGTAATCTGAATCAGCAAGGGAGATGTAATCAAATCAGTGAGGGAGATGTAAACTGAATCATTGAGGGAGATGTAATCTGAATTAGTGAGGGAGATGTAATCTAAATTTGTGAGGGAGATGTAATCTGAATCAGTGAGGGAGATGTGATAGGAATTAGTGGGGCAGATGTAATCTGAATCAGTGAGATGTTATCAGAATTAGTGAGAGAGATGTAATCTGAATCAGTGAGGGAGATGTAATCTGAATTAGTAAGGGAGATGTTATCTGAATTAGTGAGAGAGATGTAATTTGAATTAGTGAGAGAGATATAATCTGAATCAGTGCGAAGTTATCAGAATTAGTGAGGGAGATGTAATCTGAATCAGTGCGATGTAATCTGAATTTGTGAGGGAGATGTAATCTGAATTAGTGAGGGAGATGTAATCTGAATTAGTGAGGGAGGTGTAATCTGAATCAGTGAGGGAGATGTAGTCTGAATTAGTGAGGGTGATGTAATCTGAATTAGTGAGATGTTATCAGAATTAGTGAGGGAGATTTAATCTGAATCAGTGAGGGAGATATAATCTGAATCAGTGAGGGAGATGTAATCTGAATTAGTGAGGGAGATGTAATCTGAATCAGTGAGGGAGATGTAATCTGAATTAGTAAGGAAGGTGTAATCTGAATTAGTGAGAAAGGTGTAACCTGAATTAGTGAGGAAGGTGTAATCTGAATTAGTAAGGAAGGAGTAAGTAAATCAGTGAGGGAGATGTAATCTGAATCAGTGAGATGTCATCAGAATTAGTGAGGGAGATGTAATATGAATCAGTGAGGGTGATGTAATCTGAATTAGTGAGGAGATGTAATTTGAATTTGTGAGGAAGGTGTAATCTGAATTAGTGAGGAAGGTGTAACCTGAATTAGTAAGGAAGATGTAGTCTGAATTAGTGAGGAAGGTGTAACCTGAATTAGTAAGAAAGGTGTAATCTGAATTAGTGAGGAAGGTGTAACCTGAATTAGTGGGGGAGATGTAATCTGAATTAGTGAGGAAGGTGTAACCTGAATTAGTGAGGATTGTGTAATCTGAATTAGTAAGGAAGATGTAATCTGAATTAGTATGGAAGATGTAATCTGAATTAGTGGGGGGAGATGTAATCTGAATTATTAAGGAAGGTGTAATCTGAATTAGTAAGGAAGATGTAATCTGAATTAGTGGGTGAGATGTAATCTGAATTAGTGAGGAGATGTAATCTGAATTAGTGAGGAAGGTGTAATCTGAATTAGTAAGGAAGGTGTAATCTGAATTAGTAAGGAAGATGTAATCTGAATTAGTGGGGTAGATGTAATCTGAATTAGTGAGATGTAATCTGAATTAGTGAGGAAGGTGTAATCTGAATTAATAAGGAAGATGTAATCTGAATTGGTAAGGAAGATGTAATCTGAATTAGTGGGGGAGATGTAATCTGAATTACGGAGATGTAATCAAAATAAGTGAAAAGTTAAAAAATTTATGGATATTTATATATTTTTTATACTTACCAACGACCAAGACATAGCTGGTGCTAACTCTTAAAATTCTAGGGCCAAGCACAAATTTTGCTTGCCTAATCCCCAAAATTTGCATTAAAATCCAAAAAATAAATGTTCTATGTGTTCCTCCATACTTTTGTCCACTGCGCATGCGCAGTGTCAAGGAAGTACAAAAATTTAAGCCAAATCTTCATTCTTACAACCAGTGCCTAGTAAGTGTTATCTAATCACCGGGGAGATATGAGTTCCCAACTCATGGGAGGGCCATCCCCGAGAAAGACACAATACCATTTCGTAATTGAGCACAATAACATCAATGATCTCTATTAACATCCAGTATAACCCATTATACTAATTTTTTTCAAAGAAAGCCAATAAATAACGATAGTCCAGAGAATGAGACTTTTTATACTCATTTAAAAGTGTCCGAGGATTGTATATTAATGCTCGTATGACACGTGACATATACAAACGCTTCACACCGAGCTACACTTTAAAAATATTACATACATGAGATAGACATTAGCTTTACACTTTAAAACCATCCCAGCACTGACTCGGAATTACTGACTCCCGAGGAGGTATTCCCTTGCTTTTCACTATAAAGCAGGTGAGAAAAGGGAACACCATCCCCCCCCCCCCACTTCCCCTTGCTCTGGGTTAATCACCCCAGAACAAAGAGGGCAGCAGGACAGAATCACTGCTGGAACAGAAAGCCTGCAGGCCTGGCATTCTGAAAAATGCAGGAGGGCAAAAAATCGCTCTCCTCAGTCACCTTAGGAGAGCAATTAGCTTTACACAGCATTTTAAGTATCCAGTTGAACGAACTCATTGAAACTGAAACCAACAGACTACATCAGTGATTTTATTAACTTTACTAAGGTAAAGCGAAATCTCTTAGACATCTAGATGTCTCACTCAACAACCGAACACACACTTGACAAGACCTGTGTGTGTACCCAGACCTGTTGTCCAAGAAAGTCATACGCCTACCACTACCACCTTCAACCTCCCAAGAGGGGGTTGAAGGTGGTAGTAGTAGGCGTATGACTTTCTTGGACAACAGATCTGCTTGAATCTACAGTCACATCCTGGTGCAAGTGCTTCAAATGACAGGATAGTAGTAATGGTAGTATATTATAGTGCCAATATTCCTTGAATAATTACCCCTCAAACTGTGATGTCTGTTGTTGAACTTGAAACTGACAGAAAAAAAAATATTGCTGTGACCCATTTTGCTTCAATGGATTGCAACTGTGTTTGGGTATGGTTGCAGCCATTACCTTTTACCACTAAACCACTTTCAAAATGAAATTACGTGATGTTATGTGACTTCGAAGTTAAATTACATTTTTGCTTTACAACAAAAATTTAATGTGAGCATAATACATGTAATCTCAATCATCCCAGACCAAAATATTTAGGAGGGCAATTTTTCGCTCTCCTTAATTCTTTCAGGAGGGCAGTAAGGAGAGCTAAAAAATCGCTCTCCTGAAATTGCCAAGCCTGAGCCTGCATAACTATAGTTGCAACTGTTCAGTGGACGGCATTCTGAGCAACAGATAATGGACCTAAACAACGCAGGTCGCCAGAAATAGACTCAACATTTCTGAGGTAAAAATTTGTGAACGTGGAAGGCTGAGACCAGTATGCAGCCTTCATCAAATCGGTAATCGCAATACTATTAGCATAAGCCCAAGAATTTTTCATAAGCAGTACGAATAGTTAATTGAATCCACCTTGCAATAGAATGGACCATAATGTCCTTTCTATTAGGCAGCAGACAGTTCCCTTTCTGACAAACTCAGATCTATGTTTGTAAATACACATAGCTCTAGCTCGGCATTGCAAAGGCCTATGACCATCAGAGGACGGAAGAGCCTTAATAACAATAGGTTCAGGGTACTTATTAGGAGCCTGATTCTTAGCCAAAAATCCCAAATTGGTAGTCAATGTATTACCAACACTACGATAGTGAGAATCATCAACAGATAGAGCATGAAGCTCACTAACTCTTCTAGCAGAAGAGAAGGCTAAGAGAAAAGCTGTCTTATAAGATAATTATTTGAAGTCCACTGTATCAAGGGGTTCAAGTGGCACTTCTTTTAGCTTCAGAAGAACCCAAGATAAATTCCATTTAGGAATTAACCTAAGGGTTCTAGGTCTATTTATCAAAAAGTTTTTAACTAACTTAGATAAAGAGACATTAGATCCAATTTGTAAGCTATCATGATGAGCATAAGTATCCGATAGCATAGACCTATAACCCTTAATAGTTACTGGCTGCAGTTTGATGTCATCAAACAAGTAGACCAGAAAATTAGCAAAGGCTGGAATGGAGGGATCATAAATATCAACAGAATGATCCCTACACCAACGAGAGAAAACCTTCCACTTAGCAGCTTAATTTAGGGAAGAGGAGGTCCTCCTTCAGTTAGAAATTGCATCCAATGCTCGTCCTGTAAAATGCTTGCTGTGCAAGAAGGACCGCACAACAGAAATACGTGAAGGTTGAGACCTTGTGGGTTGTGATGCAGTGTGCGCAATTTCCCCTGCGAAAGAAGGACAGACAGAGATGCTACCAACAGAATTTTGCTGTGAGATTCCTTGATTTTTAGCAATATCTGTTGAATCAATGGAGCTGGAAGATAAGCATATCCTATCATTCCATCCCAAGAGATCGAGAGAGCGTCTACTGCACACACTCGAGGATCTGGACATGGCGACACATACGTCTGCAACTGATTTTTGATATGCGTCGCAAACAAGTCTATCATAGGACGATCCCATTGGTAGCAAATCTGATTGAATACTCGTTTGTTGAGAGTCCATTCTGACGGCAACATATGACCTTTCCGAGAAAGGGAGTCCGCTAGAACATTCAGACGACCCGGAATATGATGGACCGACAGAAGAACCTGATTCTCTAGGACAAACAGAAGGATTCTTTCTGTTAAGTTGAATGGAATGAGTGCCTCCTTGGTTCCGAATATACTCTACTACTGTCGAATTGTCGGATAGAATTTGAACATGTGAATTCTGAATAATGTTCATCCAATGACGTAGCGCAAGCCAAATTGACATCATCTCTTTGATGTTTATGTGCTTGTTTAGGAACTGCGGATCCCAAAGACCCTGGCACCTCGAATCTGTTGGGCTCAAAGTTGCGCCCCAACCTGTTTGACTCGCATCCATCATAGTCATAAAAATCGGAATGGCAGTTGCAGTGGTACTCACTGAGTTAACCACTGAATATCTGCCCAAGTTTGAATCTCTTGTTTCACTTGTTTCGTCAAGACGATGTTCGTTTCGAGCGAATGAATCTTCACACTCCAATTCGGAGTAAAAAATATCTGGAGTCCACAAGTGCGTACTCTCCCCATTGGAATAAGATCCGCGGCGGCTCCACACAAACCTATCAGTCACATGAATTCTCTCGCCGTTACTACATCTAAGTAAAGACAAAAGCGAGCGTAACAACTGACTAATTTTGCTCTGGATAACGGCAGACAAACCAGATTGTTGTGTGTCTCGAAGCTCATTCCCAAGTGGGTGAATGACTAGGATGGAACTAGATCTAACTTCTTTTCGTTTACTATGAAACCGAAATGTCGGAGCAGTTGAAGCAGACTCTGAACATCGTTTTGAAGAATTAACCTGTTGTCGTACCTCTGAAGAATGTCGTCCAAGTAGGCCGACGTTACCGCAGATGAAAGAGCTCGGAAATGAGTCATTACCGAGTTCATTATTCGAAAGCCCAGGGTGCTAGATTCAGACCGAAGCACATTGCTCGAAACTGATAAACGACTCCTAGGACAGCGAAGCGAAGATACTTTCTTAACGCCGGATGTACCATGACGTGAAAGTACGCATCCTTGAGATCTATGCTCGCAGCATAATCGTTCACTTGAATGCTCGCTCTGACCAATCGGATGGTGTCCATATACATGATCAGCTTGTTTATCCAGCTCAGATCTATAACTGGACGGAACGAGCCCTCTGGTTTTGGAACCAGGAACAGAACAGGTGACTGTAGAAACCTGGAGATTTCTGGTTTTCTACCACCTCTATTGCGTTCTTCTCCAGAAGAGATTGGACTTCCTTCTGATAGAAGTGAATCTCTCTTCTGAAGGTTTGACAGAAGCTGAGTCCAACGTGGACTTCGAGTTAACAGAGGTTTTTCCTTAAAGGACAGTTTTAGACATTCAGAAATAAGCCCCTGCACCCATGGGTCATCCATAATTGACAACCAATTGGTTAAGAATCTCGATAGCTTTCCGCCCACTGGAGCGCAATAGAGGTTTAGACCATCACCTCCTGGACCTGCGAGGCTTGCGGGAGGAAAAACTACGTCCTCCCCGACCCGCACCTCGACCAGTCGACCTAGGGGCATCTGACCGGTTGTCTCAGCAGGATTACGACCCCTACCTGAGTCGCTACTCTGACGGTCTCTATAGTAACACCTAGAGGCTTTCTTAGATCCTCTATAGGAACTTCCCTTGGACGTACTCGCACCAGAAGTCCCTGCCTTACTCCTCTCTGCGGAGTCCGGTTTTTTCGAAGCGGACTTAAAAAGCAGAGAGTCCGAAGCTTTCTTAGTAATCTGATCATAGATTGGAGAAAGCTTACCGTCGAAGAGAAGCTCTCCTGAGACCGGAACAACTCAAGTCCATCACGTAGGCCTGTGGTGCCGCGGTCTTACATAGTTTAGCCGCTGGAAGCTCCTGGGCAGTTAATTCCTACATACTTCTCTTATGCGAAAGTCCCGACTGGTAAGGCCTTGTGTCCTTGGCTACCGGATGGCGAGTCCTGGTCGATGTGGAATCCCTGGTCGGCGAAGCTGGCTGGATATCTGCGGTCACGTAGCCAATGTGCGGTCGTGTGTGCTGACATGAGGATGACCAAGCCATTAGACTAGCTGCACCAGACTGTCTATGCAACGGAGCATCCCAAGCAGGAGGAGGGGACGTATGCTCCAATTGACGAACGTTACGTACAACAACATCTGGGCCCAGACATTGCTGTAAGAGAGAGGTACCTCTCTTGCTCGCGGTCCGGGTAGACCTAGACGAGCTAGCTACCGGACTGACTGGCTTCCTCTGTTCCATCCTCCGATCCGTTGTCGCCGGGTGTGCATGATCCAAGTTTATAATGCTCGCAACACCCGATCTCCTTTCCTGGACTGCAACAGACGAACCCGGCGTCACAACCATTTCTCTAGCGGGCAACAATCCTACTAGGGACCTCTTAGGCACTTGCCGAATTTCACTGAGCAGTTTTGCCGCTAGCTCTTCATTTGATTGCGACGACGGAGGCACACTTCTTGAAGACATCACGGAAACATCACCCTGCTCTTGTTCCTCTGAGAAAGAGACTGAATAAACAGCTGTGCCATGAGCGCATGATACGCCCGTTATTAATTACAAGAGGGAACCACACAACATGAGTATACATGTGTACTTGTCAGGTTACATATACTTGCCACCAAAAAATCATGAAAATTGCTCTATCCAACGTGTGGAAAATTGCCTATATTTTGATGAATAAAGTCCCATAACTCTGGAGTGACAAATCGGACAGCGACACAAATCGAAAGGGAGATTCCTTCTATCAACATATACTTGCAACCAAATGAAAGTGTCAATGACATTGTAGCTCAACTTGTCAAGACATGTACATGTATAGTATGTGACACAGCAATGACAAACATCTAGGTAATGACCGGATAACGAAGGTACATATAAAGTATTGTAACGGTCTGTACATAAATAGTATTAAATACTGGCCGTAGCCTGTAACAAATGTATAGGTAAAGTATTGTAAAGGTGGTTGACAGTCAGATGCTAAATAGAAAAGAAATCTTTGAGTCCCAGAGTTGGTCTGACTGAACCCCAAAAATATTTGTTCTCATAGCACAGTGATAACAAAGGCACCCCAAAACACACTCATTCCTGTCCCAAGGTGAAAACAAAGGTACCCAAGAAGTTTCGTGAAGATCAGTTCATAAATAAGAGCTGTATAGAAGTTGTGACAAAAAACTGATTGGACCTAATTTCAGTACAAAATGGCCACTGGCAGCTATCTTGAATTTTGGACTGCACTCAGAAACACTCGTTCTCATCCCAAGGTGATAACAAAGGTACCCAAGAAGTTTCGTTAAGATCGGTTGATAAATACAGCCTCTAGCCCCGAGCCGTATTGACATGTGCACTTACAGTGTATAAGTAGCACTAAATAAATCAAAATTCATCTAATTTGCATAATTTCTGCACGAGAAAAAAACCTGTACTATATGTGATGTATTCCATTTTACTAAACATTCATATAAAAATTTATTCAAATCAGAACTTTCATACAGAAGTTCTGTACAAAAGACTGATTGCACTAATTTTGGTACACAATGGTTGCTGGTGGCCATCTTGAATTTTGGACCACACCCAAAAACACTCATTCTCATCCCACGGTGTTAACAAAGGTACCCAAGACGTTTCTTAAAGATCGGTTCATAAATATGGCCTCTAGCCTGAGCCGTATAGAAGTTGTGTACAAAAAACTGATTAGACCTAATTTCGGTACGAAATGGCCACTGGCAGCCATCTTGAATTTTGGACCACACTCAGAAACACTCGTTCTCATCCCAAGGTGATAACAGAGGTACCTAAGAAGTTTCGTGAAGATCGGTTGATAAATACAGCCTCTAGCCCGAGCCATATTGACATGTGCACTTACTGTGTGTAAGTAGCACTGAAAAAAATCAAAGTTCATCTAATTTGCATAATTTGTGCACGAGAAAAAAACCCGTATCATATGTGATGTATCCCATGGTACTAAACATTCACACAAAAAATTATTCAAGTCAGCACTTTCATATGGAAGTTCTGTGCAAAAATCTGATTGCACCTAATTTTGTACAAAATGGCTGCCATCGGCCATCTTGAATTTCGGACCTCACCCAAAAACACTCGTTCTCGTCCCACGGTGATACCAAAGGTACCTAAGAAGTTTCGTAAAGATCTGTTTATAAATACGGCCTCTAGCCTGAGCCGTATATCAAAGTTAGTCTAATTTGCATAATTTACGTACGAGAAAAAAACCTGTATTATATGTGATGTATCCCATGATACTAAACATTCACACAAAAAATTATTCTAATCAGCGCTTTAATATGGAAGTTCTGTACAAAAAACAGATTTCTGCATCGTTGGTACAAAATGGCAGCTGGAGGCCAACTTGAATTTCGGATCGGACCCAAAAACACTCGTTCTCGTCCCACAGTCATAACAAAGGTACCCAAGAAGTTTCGTAAAGATCGGTTCATAAATACGGCCTCTAGCCCAAGCCATATTGAATTGTTGACGGACAGACGGCCAGACGGCCGACGGACAACTGGCCATGACATAAGCTCAAATTTGGCTTTGCCAAAGTTGAGCTAAAAATCATGAAAATTGCTCTAAGCATTTTCAAGTTATTGTTCGACTTGTGAAAAATAAAGTCCCATAACTCTGGAATGACTAATCGAACAGAGACACCAACTGAAAGGGAGCTTCCTTCCATCAACATAAACCACCTACCAAAAAATCATGAAAATCTCTCGAAGCGTTCGCGAGTTATCGTACGACGTGTAAAAAATCAACAATTTTCTAAGTAAGAAAAACCGATAACTCTGGAATGACTAATCGAACGATGACACTAAACGAGGGGGAGCTTCCCTCCATCGATATACACCACCTACCCAAAAATCATGAAAATCTCTCAAAGCATTCTCGAGTTATCATACGACATGTAAAAAATCACCAATTTTCTAAATAATAAAGTCCCATAACTCTCGAATGACTAATCGAACGGTGACACTAAACGAAAGGGAGCTTCCCTCCATCGATATACACCACCTACATAAAAATCCTGAAAATTTCTCAAAGCGTTTTTGAGTTATCGTACGACATGTGACCGGACGGACGGACGGACAGATGGACAGCGGTATACCATAATACGACCCGTTTTTTTCAAAACGGCGTATAAAAACTAGAGTGACCCTGTGGCGAGAGGACCGGCATGGACCTCTCACCACTAACAATATACCATGACACTTGTCTCCAACATTTGTCATCCCAATTGGCACACACTCTGCAAGAATTAGTGTGAGTAAACTGACTACAGGAAATACAATGAACATGAGAATCAGAGGAAGACTTCCTCGATTTACAATTTGAATAATATTCTTTCATTTTGAAAAAATATTGAACAGTCATCGTACTCGCACTAACCCTTGAAAAACAAGATACATAATAATATAATCCATTACAAACATTTTGAAAAATAATTCAAAAGAAAAATTTTTCCACAAAAAATTTCAAGATGAGCCCAAGTTCCCAAAGGGAACGATGATCCCAAATGGATCCCAAAAAAGCCTATGTGTGGACAAAAATTTTAAAACATGTCTAAAAATTAATGTTACACTTACGGACAATATTAATGTATCTGGCTATGAGCAGAACTAAATAGAAGACAAGGAATCACTGTCAGAAGTAACCATTGTCAACGTAAACAAAAAAGAATAAAAACAAGAAACAAGACTTCAGGCACTGAAAATATGGCCCGAAATCAGTAACCAATTTTTAAACACTATCCGATGTAAAACAGAAACCTCCACAGAAGAATCTGCAGTACATCGGATGGTAGATGCATGACCAAAATGCCTAACCACCCTAGGGCTAGGACAGAATAAACATTCTGTTACCATGCCAAAAACTCCCAAGAAATTTCAGTAAAAAAATTACAAAAATTATGCCAAAAGCATGGGAGAATAGCAAGGGGGGTATCACGGAAAGGGAGAGGAAACACTGAATAAACAGAGAAAATTTCATAGCAAGAATGCAAACATCAGGCCCATGCTCCGAAATTAGGGAACATGAAATAATTTTGAACAAAAAATATAAGTTACAGCCCTGAACACATCCTTCCACTGTTTCTTCCTCTCATCCTCTTATTTCATCCTTAGATCCACCATTTCTCTCATGATTTTGTGTCTGGCATCATTTTAACTGAGATTATACGCACAGATATTGGTGAGATTTACTGGTTGCAGGGCTAAACAAAGAATGAAGATTTGGCGCCAATTTCGGTACTTCCATGACACTGCACATGCATAGTGGACAAAAGTATGGAGGACCACTCAGGACATTTATTTTTTGGATTTTGATGCAAATTTTGGGGATTGGGGGGGGGGGGGGGCAAAATTTGTGTTTGGCCCATGAATTTTAAGAGTTAGCACCAGCTAAGTCTGGGTCATTGGTACAGTATTAAAATATATGTCTACTATAATGGTTGTGACACTCAGTGTAGTGAGCTGAAAGTGGACATCTTAAGAAAAATTAACGCTTCAATGTTTTGGAATTTTCGTAAATGGTTCAACGATTGTGTGTAAACGAAATGCAAATGTTTACACGTACAAACGTGCTACTACTACCAGTATGAGTGGAAGTAGTCCTGGGAAATGGTATTCGGCAGATTTATGTGACAGCACAACTTTGACGTCAGAAATAACTTTTGCGGCAGCAAAGCAAACTTTACGACAACATTTTTATTTGATCACAATCAAAATATCTTGGCAACAAGAACGTTCAACCCAATGAAGCATGTATTGAAGTTCAATAATGAAAGTGTCAATGACACTGTAGCTCAACTTGTTAAGACATGTACATGTATAGTATGTGACACAGCAATGACAGACATCCTGATAACAAAGGTACATGTAATGTATTGTAATGGTCTGTACATAAATGCTGACCATAGCATGTAACAAATATATAGGTAAAGTATTGTAAAAGTAGGGTGACAGTTAGATGCTAAACTAGAAAAGAATTCTTTTGAGTCCTAGAGTGGGTCTGACTGAACCTCAAAATATTTGTTCTCATAGCACAGTGAAAACAAAGGCACCCCAATACATGCTTGTTCCAGTCCTAAGGTGAAAACAAAGGTACCCAAGAAGTTTTGTGAAGATCAGTTCATAAATACGAGCTGTATTGAAGTTGTGACAAAAAACTAATTGGACCTAATTTCGGTACAAAATGGCCACTGGCAGCCATCTTGAATTTTAGACTGCACCCAGAAACACTTGTCCTCGTCCCAAGGTGATAACAAAGGTACCCAATAAGTTTCGTGAAGATCGGTTGATAAATACAGCCTCTAGCCTGAGCCGACATGCGCATCTACAGTGTATAAGTTGCACTGAATAAATCAAAGTTCATCTAATTTGCATAATTTCTGCACGGGAAAAAAACCTGTACTATATGTGATGTATTCCATGTTACTAAACATTCATACAAAAATTTATTCAAATCAGAACTTTCATACAGAAGTTCTGTACAAAAGACTGATTGCACTAATTTTGGTATAAAATGGCTGCTGGTGGCCATCTTGAATTTCGGACCACACCCCAAAACACTCATTCTCATCCCACGGTGATAACAAAGGTACCCAAGAAGTTTCATAAAGATTGGTTCATAAATACAGACTCTAGCCTGAGCCGTATTGACATGTGAACTTACTATGTGTGAGTATCACTGAAAAAATCAAAGTTCATCTAATTTGCATAATTTCTGTACGAGAAAAAAATCTGTATTATATATGATGTATCCCATGGTACTAAACATTCACACAAAAAATTATTCAAATCAGCGCTTTCATGTGGAAGTTCTGTGCAAAAATCTGATTGCATCTAAATTTTGTACAAAATGGCTGCCATCGGCCATCTTGAATTTCAGACCGGAGCCAAAAACACCTGTTCTCGTCCCACGGTGATACCAAAGGTACCCCAAGAAGTTTCGTAAAGATCGGTTCATAAATACGGCCTCTAGCCCGAGCCGTATTGGCATTTGCACTTACAGTGCTGAAAGTAACACTGAATACATCAAAGTTAGTCTAATTTGCATAATTTACGCATGAGAAAAAAACCTGTATTATATGTGATGTATCCCATGGTACTAAACATTCGTACAAAACATTATTCAAATCAGCGCTTTCATATGGAAGTTCTGCGCAAAAATCTGATTGCATCTAATTTTGTACAAAATGGCTGCCAGCGGCCAACTTGAATTTCGGATTGGACCCCAAAACACTTGTTTATTTATGATTTTATCATTCATCTGGCACTTATCTAAATAAAAAGGCAGATGACGACAAATCATTCATCTGCAATTACAAACAGTTCATCCAGAAATGGCCTCTTATCTACCTTTCAAGGCCCAAGAGGGACAAGGAGCAAACTACTGCGCTTTACAATGCTTAAACCTTAAAGAACGGCAGTTGGCTCCTTCTCGTTCCCAGGCCTTGATTTGGAGTCTACATAACCCCTTGTTATCGCAACCACTTAACTTGTGCCTGCAGTACACATGCGAGATATCTTCTAAAGGTATCTGATTTGGGAAAATCGTTCCTCTACACAGTAATGACTCTTGACAGTAGTGAGATGATCGTAAAATAGGTTACCTCAAAATCGAAAGTCCATGCCCTGGAAGAATAGTTAAGTCCGCCATTCAATATTTCTGTGGTGCGTAGTCGAACAGTGTGTGTGTGCGTGTGTTTCTGTGTTTGTGTCCATGATGCGTAATTCCGTGATTGTTGAGGGAAAATCACTCTTGCTGAACTCCATCCCATGTAAGCATTTATGAAAATTGTAAACGTTTATCGAGAAATGAAACGTTTCCTTTTACACATTTCAACGCAGAAGCCCTAAGAAAAATATATATAGTTTAAGGGCTGTGACGTTCATTCTAGTGAGTTAAATTTATTTATTGATTGGTGCTTAATTACACTTTCGACAGTCAGGATCACTTCATGTTTGGCAGTTTTATGGATGGAGGAAGCTGGCGTACACAGAGAAAACCACCAAGCAACGGCTCCCCAACATACTAACTCCACAGAAGCAGGGTTAGCATTGGTTGAAGACAACTGCACCATTGTCATGCAGTACGCCAAAGTACACAGTGCCACCATGCCCCCACATAGGCAATCAGGATAAAGTGCCTTGCCCAGTGACTTGAAATATCGTTTAGGACTTGTGTCTTTCATTCTGGTGAGTAGAAAGAGAAAGAAAAGAAAAATTTATATAGTATAAGACTTGTAATTTTCAGTGAGTTATTTATTTATTGGTATTTAAGGTCACATATTTTTTAACAATGGCTAATCATGACCACAACATGAGTATCAACTCAAGACCAGGGGTGAGCATTAATAAGCCATGTTGCCCATTTTAGAGAGGGCTTGCACCTCCCTAGCATTGGTGACTGGGTCCAATTTTAACAGTAAAACAGCCTGTTTACAGCAGTGAACAGGCACTCCTTCACTTCCCAGGGTACCCACTGGGGATTTCAGTGAGACGAAAGAAGAAATTCTCAATACAATCTACAGAATAGAGGGGGCTAAACAATACAAAACATAAATATAAAAGCATTGAGGCCATGGGAATGAAAATAACTAAGCTGACCTTTCACAAGTTGTACTCAGATACTGACACTGACAAAACCAGTGTCATGACACGTGCTAACCTTACATTGTAACTGATGAGACCAACACAATATCTCATGCACAAAATCAGGGTCATGACATGTGCTAACCTTACTTTGTAACTAATGAGACCAACACAATATCTCATGCTAACCTTACTTTGTAACTAATGAGACCAACACAATATCTCATGCTAACCTTACTTTGTGACTGATGAGACCAACACAATATCTCATGCTAACTTTACTTTGTAACTGATGAGACCAACACAATATCTCATGCTAACCTTACTTTGTAACTGATGAGACCAACACAATATCTCATGCTAACTTTACTTTGTAACTGATGAGACCAACACAATATCTCATGCTAACCTTACTTTGTAACTGATGAGACCAACACAATATCTCATGCTAACCTTACTTTGTAACTGATGAGACCAACACAATATCTCATGCTAAGTTTACTTTGTAAGGGATGAGACCAACACAATATCTCATGTACAAAACCAGGGTCAGGACAAGTGCTAACCTAACTTTGTAACTGATGAGACCAACACAATATCTCATGCTAACCTTACTTTGTAACTGATGAGACCAACACAATATCTCATGCTAAGTTTACTTTGTAAGGGATGAGACCAACACAATATCTCATGTACAAAACCAGGGTCAGGACAAGTGCTAACCTAACTTTGTAACTGATGAGACCAACACAATATCTCATGCACAAAACCAGGGTCAGGACAAGTGCTAACCTTACTTTGTAACTGATGAGACCAACACAATGACTCATGCTAACCTTACTTTGTGACTAATGAGACCAACACAATATCTCATGCTAAGTTTACTTTGTAAGGGATGAGACCAACACAATATCTCATGTACAAAACCAGGGTCAGGACAAGTGCTAACCTAACTTTGTAACTGATGAGACCAACACAATATCTCACGCTAACCTTACTTTGTAACTGATGAGACCAACACAATATCTCATGCTAACCTTACTTTGTAACTGATGAGACAAACACAATATCTCATGCACAAAACCAGGGTCAGGACAAGTGCTAACCTTACTCTGTAACTGATGAGACCAACACAATATCTCATGCACAAAACCAGGGTCATGACAAGAGCTAACCTTACTTTGTAACTCATGAGACCAACACAATATCTCATGCACAAAACCAGGGTCAGGACAAGAGCTAACCTTACTTTGTAACTGATGAGACCAACACAATACCTCATGCTAACTTTACTTTGTAAGTGATGGGACCAACACAATATCTCATGTACAAAACCAGGGTCAGGACAAGTGCTAACCTTACTTTGTAACTGATGAGTCCAACACAATATCTCACAATAACCTTACTTTGTAAGTGATGAGACCAACACAATATCTCATGCTAACCTTACTTTGTAAGTGATGGGACCAACACAATATCTCATGCACAAAACCAGGGTCAGGACAAGTGCTAACCTTACTTTGTAACTGATGAGACCAACACAATATCTCATGCACAAAACCAGGGTCATGACAAGTGCTAACCTTACTTTGTAACAGATGAGACCAACACAATATCTCATGCACAAAACCAGGGTCAGGACGAGTGCTAACCTTACTTTGTAACTGATGAGACCAACACAATATCTCATGCACAAAACCAGGGTCATGACAAGTGCTAACCTTACTTTGTAACTGATGAGACAAACACACTATCTCATGCACAAAACCAATGTCATGGCAAGTGCTAACCTTACTTTGTAACTGATGAGACAAACACAATATCTCATGCACAAAACCAGGGTCATGACAACTGCTAACCTTACTTTGTAACTGATGAGACAAACACAATATCTCATGCACAAAACCAGGGTCATGACAAGTGCTAACCTTACTTTGTAACTGATGAGACAAACACAATACCTCATGCACAAAACCAGGGTCATGACAAGTGCTAACCTTACTTTGTAACTGATGAGAAAAACACAATATCTCATGCACAAAACCAGGGTCATGACAAGTGCTAACCTTACTTTGTAACTGATGAGACAAACACAATATCTCATGCACAAAACCAGGGTCAGGACAAGTGCTAACCTTACTTTGTAACTGATGAGACCAACACAATACTTCATGCTAACCTTACTTTGTAACTGATGGGACCAACACAATATCTCATGCACAAAACCAGGGTCAGGACAAGTGTTAACCTTACTTTGTAACTGATGAGACCAACACAATATCTCATGCACAAAACCAGGGTCAGAACAAGTGCTAACCTTACTTTGTAACTGATGAGACCAACACAATACTTCATGCTAACCTTACTTTGTAACTGATGGGACCAACACAATATCTCATGCACAAAACCAGGGTCAGGACAAGTGCTAACCTTACTTTGTAACTGATAAGACCAACACAATATCTCATGCACAAAACCAATGTCATGACAAGTGCTAACCTTACTTTGTAACTGATGACACAAACACAATATCTCATACTAACTTTACTTTGCAACTGATGAGACCAACATATCTCATGAGACCAACACAATATCTCATGAGACCAACACAATATCTCATGAGACCAACACAACACAATATCTCATGAGACCAACACAATATCTCATGAGACCAACACAATATCTCATGAGGCCAACACAATATCTGATGAGACCAACACAACACAATATCTCATGAGACCAACACAATATCTCATGAGACCAACACAACACAATATCTCATGAGACCAACACAATATCTCATGAGATCAACACAACACAATATCTCATGAGACCAACACAACACAATATCTCATGAGACCAACACAATATCTCATGAGACCAGCACAACACAATATCTCATGAAACATACACAATATCTCATTAGACCAACACAATATCTCATGAAACCAACACAACACAATATCTCATGAGACCAACACAATATCTCATGAGACCAACACAACACAATATCTCATGAAACGTACACAATATCTCATGAGACCAACACAATATCTCATGAGACCAACACAACACAATATCTCATGCGACCAACACAATATCTCATGAGACCAACACAACAAAATATATCATGAGACCAACACAATATCTCATGAGACCAACACAACACAATATCTCATGAGACCAACACAATATCTCATGAGACCAACACAACACAATATCTTATGAGACCAACACAATGTGTCATCAGGGTTCCTGCACTTTTCAGGGGGGCAAATTCAAGACTTTTCCATACCCTTTTCAATGCAAATTCAAGACTTTTCAATGATGGAAAAAACAAAATTCAAGACTTTTCAAGACTATTCGCACTACAAGTATGTAACATACTTTGTACTATTAGTGCAAAGTATTTTACATATTTAGAAATGTCCCATTTTCAAGACTTTTCAAGGCCCAGGCTTCAAGTTCAAGACTTTTCAAGGCCTTGATTTTTTTTTTTCAAATTCCATACTTTTTAAGACTTTTCAAGGCCCACGGGAACCCTCTGGTCATACACAAAAATTGTTCAATAGTCATATAAAGTGGTTGAGAGGAAACAAATTTTCAAAAATAAAAACGTTGAAATTGGTGAAGCTGAGGACTGCTTAGAAACATTCAATGAACCTAAACAGAGTTAAATTGGTGAATCTGAGGACTGCTTAGAAACATTCAACAAACCTTAACAGAGTTAAATTGGTGAGGCTGAGGACTGCTTAGAAACATTCAACAAACCTTAACAGAGTTAAATTGGTGAGGCTGAGGACTGCTTAGAAACATTCAACAAACCTTAACAGAGTTAAATTGGTGAGGCTGAGGACTGCTTAGAAACATTCAACAAACCTTAACAGAGTTAAATTGGTGAGGCTGAGGACTGCTTAGAAATATATTGTTCAAGCATTCAACAAACCTTAACAGAGTTAAATAGGTGAGGCTGAGGACTGCTTAGAAATATATTGTTCAAGCATTCAACAAACCTTAACAGAGTTAAATAGGTGAGGCTGAGGAATGCTTAGAAATATATTGTTCATGCATTCAACAAACCTTAACAGAGTTAAATTGGTGAGGCTGAGGACTGCTTAGAAATATATTGTTCAAGAATTCAACAAACCTTAACAGAGTTAAATTGGTGAGGCTGAGGACTGCTTAGAAATATATTGTTCAAGCATTCAACAAACCTTAACACAGTTACAAGTCTCTTTGATCTTCTCATTCCATATCTCGGATTGTTTATGTTGACGATCAGATGTGTCTTGGAGTTTGTTCATTCCTTCCTCTATGTGATGTTTCAACAAGTCTACATGACTGAGCAGCGAGCTTATTTCATTCATTCTGTTCTCCTTGAATTTTTCTGATAGATAAAAAGATAATAATAAAGAATGTATAGATAAATTCTAATAAACCCCAGAAGGCCTGAGGCTGCTACCCTCATATAATGAAAGTGTCAATGTATAGATAAGTTCTAAGAAACCCCAGAAGGCCTGAGGCTGCTACCCTCATATAATGAAAGTGTCAATGTATAGATAAATTCTAAGAAACCCCAGAAGGCCTGAGTCTGCTACCCTCATATAATGAAAGTGTCAATGATAAATGAAAGAATGTATAGATAAATTCTAAGAAACCCCAGAAGGCCTGAGGCTGCTACCCTCATATAATGAAAGTGTCAATGTATAGATAAATTCTAAGAAACCCCAGAAGGCCTGAGTCTGCTACCCTCATATAATGAAAGTGTCAATGTATAGACAAATTCTAAGAAACCCAGAAGGCCTGAGTCTGCTACCCTCATATAATGAAAGTGTCAATGTATAGATAAATTCTAAGAAACCCCAGAATGCCTGAGGCTGCTACCCTCATATAATAATAATAAAGAATGTATATATAAATTCTAATAAACCCCAGATGGTCTGAGGCTGCTACGCTCATATAATGAAAGTGTCAATGACAAATGAAAGAATGTATAGATAAATTCTAAGAAACCCCAGAAGGCCTGAGGCTGCTACCCTCATATAATAATAAAGAATGTATAGATAAATAAAGAATGTATAGATAAATTCTAAGAAACCCCAGAAGGCCTGAGGCTGCTACCCTCATATAATGAAAGTGTCAATGTATAGATAAATTCTTAGAAACCCCAGAATGCCTGAGGCTGCTACCCTCATATAATAATAAAGAATGAATAGATAAATTCTAAGAAACCCCAGAAGGCCTGAGGCTGCTACGCTCATATAATGAAAGTGTCAATGACAAATGAAAGAATGTATAGATAAATTCTAAGAAACCCCAGAAGGCCTGAGGCTGCTACGCTCATATAATGAAAGTGTCAATGACAAATGAAAGAATGTATAGATAAATTCTAAGAAACCCCAGAAGGCCTGAGGCTGCTACCCTCATATAATAATAAAGAATGTATAGATAAATAAAGAATGTATAGATAAATTCTAAGAAACCCCAGAAGGCCTGAGGCTGCTACGCTCATATAATAATAAAGAATGTATAGATAAATAAAGAATGTATAGATAAATTCTAAGAAACCCCAGAAGGCCTGAGGCTGCTACCCTCATATAATGAAAGTGTCAATGTATAGATAAATTCTTAGAAACCCCAGAATGCCTGAGGCTGCTACCCTCATATAATAATAAAGAATGAATAGATAAATTCTAAGAAACCCCAGAAGGCCTGAGGCTGCTACGCTCATATAATGAAAGTGTCAATGACAAATGAAAGAATGTATAGATAAATTCTAAGAAACCCCAGAAGGCCTGAGGCTGCTACCCTCAAATAATAATAAAGAATGTATAGATAAATAAAGAATGTATAGGTAAATTCTAAGAAACCCCAGAAGGTCTGAGGCTGCTACGCTCATATAATGAAAGTGTCAATGACAAATGAAAGAATGTATAGATAAATTCTAAGAAACCCCAGAAGGCCTGAGGCTGCTACCCTCATATAATAATAAAGAATGTATAGATAAATAAAGAATGTATAGATAAATTCTAAGAAACCCCAGAAGGCCTGAGGCTGCTACCCTCATATAATGAAAGTGTCAATGTATAGATAAATTCTTAGAAACCCCAGAATGCCTGAGGCTGCTACCCTCATATAATAATAAAGAATGAATAGATAAATTCTAAGAAACCCCAGAAGGCCTGAGGCTGCTACGCTCATATAATGAAAGTGTCAATGACAAATGAAAGAATGTATAGATAAATTCTAAGAAACCCCAGAAGGCCTGAGGCTGCTACCCTCATATAATAATAAAGAATGTATAGATAAATAAAGAATGTATAGATAAATTCTAAGAAACCCCAGAAGGCCTGAGGCTGCTACGCTCATATAATGAAAGTGTCAATGTATAGATAAATTCTAAGAAACCCCAGAAGGCCTGAGGCTGCTACCCTCATATAATAATAAAGAATGTATAGATAAATAAAGAATGTATAGATAAATTCTAAGAAACCCCAGAAGGCCTGAGGCTGCTACGCTCATATAATGAAAGTGTCAATGACAAATGAAAGAATGTATAGATAAATTCTAAGAAACCCCAGAAGGCCTGAGGCTGCTACCCTCATATAATAATAAAGAATGTATAGATAAATAAAGAATGTATAGATAAATTCTAAGAAACCCCAGAAGGCCTGAGGCTGCTACGCTCATATAATGAAAGTGTCAATGACAAATGAAAGAATGTATAGATAAATTCTAAGAAACCCCAGAAGGCCTGAGGCTGCTACCCTCATATAATAATAAAGAATGTATAGATAAATAAAGAATGTATAGATAAATTCTAAGAAACCCCAGAAGGCCTGAGGCTGCTACGCTCATATAATGAAAGTGTCAATGACAAATGAAAGAATGTATAGATAAATTCTAAGAAACCCCAGAAGGCCTGAGGCTGCTACCCTCATATAATAATAAAGAATGTATAGATAAATAAAGAATGTATAGATAAATTCTAAGAAACCCCAGAAGGCCTGAGGCTGCTACCCTCATATAATGAAAGTGTCAATGTATAGATAAATTCTTAGAAACCCCAGAATGCCTGAGGCTGCTACCCTCATATAATAATAAAGAATGAATAGATAAATTCTAAGAAACCCCAGAAGGCCTGAGGCTGCTACGCTCATATAATGAAAGTGTCAATGACAAATGAAAGAATGTATAGATAAATTCTAAGAAACCCCAGAAGGCCTGAGGCTGCTACCCTCATATAATAATAAAGAATGTATAGATAAATAAAGAATGTATAGGTAAATTCTAAGAAACCCCAGAAGGTCTGAGGCTGCTACGCTCATATAATGAAAGTGTCAATGACAAATGAAAGAATGTATAGATAAATTCTAAGAAACCCCAGAAGGCCTGAGGCTGCTACGCTCATATAATGAAAGTGTCAATGACAAATGAAAGAATGTATAGATATATTCTAAGAAACCCCAGAAGGCCTGAGGCTGCTACCCTCATATAATGAAAGTGTCAATGATAAATGAAAGAATGTATAGATAAATTCTAAGAAACCCCAGAAGGCCTGAGGCTGCTACCCTCATATAATGAAAGTGTCAATGTATAGATAAATTCTTAGAAACCCCAGAATGCCTGAGGCTGCTACCCCCATATAATAATAATAAAGAATGTATATATAAATTCTAATAAACCCCAGATGGCCTGAGGCTGCTACGCTCATATAATGAAAGTGTCAATGACAAATGAAAGAATGTATAGATAAATTCTAAGAAACCCCAGAAGGCCTGAGGCTGCTACCCTCATATAATAATAAAGAATGTATAGATAAATAAAGAATGTATAGATAAATTCTAAGAAACCCCAGAAGGCCTGAGGCTGCTACGCTCATATAATGAAAGTGTCAATGACAAATGAAAGAATGTATAGATAAATTCTAAGAAACCCCAGAAGGCCTGAGGCTGCTACGCTCATATAATGAAAGTGTCAATGACAAATGAAAGAATGTATAGATATATTCTAAGAAACCCCAGAAGGCCTGAGGCTGCTACCCTCATATAATGAAAGTGTCAATGATAAATGAAAGAATGTATAGATAAATTCTAAGAAACCCCAGAAGGCCAGAGGCTGCTACCCTCATATAATGAAAGTGTCAATGACACTGTAGCTTAACTTGACAGTGTTGTGTTTGATGAAAAGGATAATGTTCAATGTTGATTATGAAATAAGACAAGATTAATGATAATTGGGAATATGTTAATTTCAGTTCCCTGTATGCTGTTTTCAATAAAAATAATCTGAGGTGTAAACTGCACTAAAAGATTGAGTGGTGGATTAATACGTCAGTTACTGTATGTGGCTCTCACAGTTAATGCATGTCAACCAAAGTTGCCAAGTTGCAGTGAAATTATTCCAAAACGAGTCATCCTATCAAGTTACAATGAAATCCCTTCATAAATATGGTCTGTAGACTGTGCTAAAGGTTTTCAGGCTTCAGGCCTGTGTAGCCATCATGGTTGACCGATCTAGGCATTATACTGAGTCATCCTATCAAGTTGCAATAAAATCCCTTCAGAAATACGACCTGCAGTTTGTGCTAAATGTTTTCGGGTTTTGGGCTCGGGCAGTCGTCATATTTGAATGATCGTGACCAAAAGGGGACTTTCTCATCTAGACATTATCTGTGTCATCCTACCAAGTTACAATGAAATACTTTAATAAATACGACCTGTAGAGTATGCTAAAGATTTTTGGTTTTGGGCTTCGGGCTCTTGTACCCATCACAGTTGACCAATTGCGATAAAAAGGGGACGTTCTCATCTAGACTTTATATGGAGTCATTCTACCAAGTTACAATGAAAGCACTTCATAAATATAACCCATAGACTGTGCTAAACTTTTTGGGGGATTGGGGCTCAGGCAGTTGTCATGGTTGACAGATCGCAACCAAATGGGGATGTTCTCATCCAAACATCATATGGAGTCATCCTACTAAGTTACAATGAAATCACTTCATAAATACGACCTGTAGTCTGTGCTAAATGTTTTCGGGTTTTGGGCTTGGGCAGCCATCACGACTGAATGATTACGACCAAAAGGGGACGTTCTCATCTAGACATTATCTGGAGTCATCCTACCAAGTTACAATGAAATCCCTCCATAAATATGACCTATAGGCTGTGCTAAAGGTTTTCGGGCCTTGGGCCACTATAGTCATCACAGTCGAGACCAAAAGGGGACATTCTCATCTCGACATTATATGGAGTCATCCTACTGAGTTACAATGAAATCCCTCCATAAATACGACTTTGTAGAATGTGCTAACCGTTTTTAAGTTTGGAGCTCGGGCAGTCGTCATGTGTGACAGATTGCGACCAAATGGGAAAGTTCTCATCTAGACATTATACGGATTCATCCTACCAAGTTACAATGAAATCACTCCATATTAAATAGGACCTGTAGACTAAGCTAAAAGTTTTTGGGTTTCGGGCTTGGGTAGCCATCGCAGTATACAGATCATGAACAAAATGAGATGTTCCCATCTAGACATGAACTCAAACCTGCATATGAAATTTTGTGATGATCGGATAAGAACTATGGGGTGTAGCCTGTGGTAAAGAAAAATGTGAACAGAGTTCAACAGACTCACAGACTTGCAGACTAACAGACATCCGTATGCATGATGGTAATAGCTTATCTTGACTTTGTCAAGTTAAGCTAATAATATAATACAGATGGAAAAACCAATTAGAAACAAAGAGACCCCAGGAGGCCTGAGGCTGCTCCCCTTATATTATATCCCCTTCGCTGCTTCAGGTTTTATTTCAGAAATCACACAAACTCAGGTACTATCGACCAATAGAACATGAAAAGAAACGATCTAATTATGTTATTATGCCGAACAAAAAATAAAGTTCATTGTTAAGCATTAACTGTAGCATGCCATCAATCTTGTAACAACAATGTAGTCGAATCCAAAAACATGACGTCATTTCGAACGAATGACATCTCTTCGAATGACTTGTCACAAGTGCCGTCGCTTTGGGAGTTTCTATATCAACAAAATGCCAGTGTTTACAGCTGTTCATGTTATAATTCATTGTTAATGCTTGTGTGATAAGTGGTATAAATTAATGGAATATAAATTCATGTTTCTCGGAAGACGACAGCTGATAGAATTTAGCAGAGTGAAACAATTTATTTTGAACTTGAGGTGGAGGTTCAGTGAGGACGAAGATTACTAAATTTGTGGAAATATAATTGATTGAGGTCATAACCCATATTCATGATTCACTGAGGTGGTGAACAACACGCGAGTTTTTAATATTTCTGATTCTTTTGAATTCAGTGTTTGCAGTTAAAATTGAAAAAACACCCACTGAAGATGCCCATTTCATTTGTTGGTTAGCTTGTGTCTACCGGTGACGAAAAATGTTAAACGAACATGGAGCCAGCGTTTGGTGTTGAGAAATTCCAATCGACGCTGATCAATAGAAGTGGAGCTTACATTTTCTTCGTTCTCTTGTCTCCAGGGAAAAACGTTCTGATAGTACCGGTGTTTTGCCCTAAAACTCCAGTACTATGACTTTTAGAAGGTGTCAAATTAACCAATCACGGCTGATGTTACAAACGTGAGGCATAATGAAATAATATAGTATGTATGGAAGAAACCAATTAGAAATAAAGAGACCCCAGGAGGCCTGAGGCTGCTCCCCTTGTATAATAATATAGTATGTATGGAAGAATCCTATTAGTAACAAAGAGACTCCAGGAGGCCTGAGGCTGCTCCCCTTATATAATAATATAGTATGTATGGAAGAATCCTATTAAAAACAAAGTGATTCCAGGAGGCCTGAGGTTGCTCCCCTTATATAATAATATAGTATGTATGGAAGAATCCTATTAAAAACAAAGAGACTCCAGGAGGCCTGAGGTTGCTCCCCTTATATAATAATATAGTATGTATGGAAGAATCCTATTAAAAACAAAGTGATTCCAGGAGGCCTGAGGCCTGAGGCTGCTTCCTTTATATAATAATATAGCACATATGGAAGAATACCATCAGAAATAAAGAGACCTCAGGAGGCCTGAGGATGCTCCCCTTATATAATAATATAGTATGCATGTAAGAATCCTGTTAGTAACAAGGAGACCGCAGGAGGCCTGAGGCTGCTCCCCTTATATTATAATATAGTATGTATGGAAGAATCCTATTAGTAACAAAGAGATTCCATAAGGCCTGAGGCTGCTCCCCTTATATAATAATATAGTATGTATGGAAGAATCCTATTAAAAACAAAGAGATTCCAGGAGGCCTGAAGATGCTCCCCTTATATAATAATATAGTATGTTTGGAAGAATCCTATTAGTAACAAAAAGACCTGAGGAGGCCTGAGGAGGCCTGAGGCTGTTCCCCTTATATAATATAGTATGTATGGAAGAATCCTATTAAAAACAAAGAGACTCCAGGAGGCCTGAGGCTGCTCCCCTTATATAATAATATAGTATGTATGGAAGAATCCTATTAGTAACACTTAGATGTGAGTCTTCCATGGAAGACGTGTGTCGCCTGCACTATATTTTAATATTTCAGACAGAATTCTAAGTGGAAAAGGGGCATAACTGCCATTATGTGATAAAGAATCACTGAAAGTTTCATCAAAATCCATTCATAGGTTAAAGAGAAAGTGTGATGCGGACGACGTGGACAACGACGCAGACGGCGCGGACGACGCAAGATGACAAAAGTAATCCCTATATGTCGCTCCCCACTTCGTGGGGCGGTGACACAAAAAAGACCCCAGGAGGCCTGAGGCTGCTCCCCTTATATAATAATATAGTATATATGGAAGAATCCTATTAGTAACAAAAAGACCCGAGGAGGCCTGAGGCTGCTCCCCTTATATAATAATATAGTATATATGGAAGAATCCTATTAGTAACAAAAAGACCCGAGGAGGCCTGAGGCTGCTCCCCTTATATAATAATATAGTATGTATGGAAGGATCCTATTAAAAACAAAAAGACCCCAGGAGGCCTGAGGATGCTCCCCTTATATAATAATATAGTATATATGGAAGAATCCTATTAGTAACAAAAAGACCCGAGGAGGCCTGAGGCTGCTCCCCTTATATAATAATATAGTATATATGGAAGAATCCTATTAGTAACAAAAAGACCCAAGGAGGCCTGAGGCTGCTCCCCTTATATAACAAGAGCACCGCTGGGCATTGCATCATACGCCCGTGAACTGTTCAAATTGTACCATTTTAACACATTTGCAATTTTTTTAGAGTGCGAGAAATTTATACTGGCATATACAGTTAAAACTAGAAGTCCTGTCACGAATAGTGCGCTTATCTAGGCTTAATTGCGCGTTGGAATTGCGCGCAATTGCCATATCGAATGACATCCAAAGCACGGCAGGTTCTCCTGGTTACCTATACCAAACACATGCAATGTTTCTGCCAATGGACCTCCGGGTTACCCGGAGGTCCATTGGCTGAAACATTGCTTGTGCACAGGCCATATATACAGAATTTGATAGCTTTACTTGGGCTATAACGCGTACATTAACGCGCATATCAACGTGCTATTTGTGCGCATTTAATGACAGGACTTCTAGTTTTAACTGTATATATGTTATGGTCATTTGAGAAAAAGACTAACAAGTTTGAAGCCAATCGAAAAACAAATACTAAAGTTATCATCCGAAAACCAAATATTTGACGAATTCTAAGTCCAACAGGGGCCATAATTCAGGCAAAAATTGTTCAGACCGACCCCATATTCGAACTTGACCTGTATTTTGTTGTGATTAAACCACATACCAAGTTTGGAGCCGATCGGAAAACAAATACTAAAGTTATCATCCGGAAACCAAATATTTGACGAATTCTAAGTCCAACAGGGGCCATAATTCAGGCAAAAATTGTTCAGACCGACCCCATATTCGAACTTGACCTGTATTTTGTTGTGATTAAACCACATACCAAATTTGGAGCCGATCGGAAAACAAATACTAAAGTTATCATCCGAAAACCAAATATTTGACGAATTCTAAGTCCAACAGGGGCCATAATTCAAGCGAAAAATGTTCGGACCGACCCCATATTCGAACTTGATCTGTATTTTGTTGTAATTAAACCACATACCAAATTTGGAGCCGATCGGAAAACAAATACTAAAGTTATCATCTGGAAACCAAATATTTGACGAATTCTAAGTCCAACTGGGGCCATAATTCAGGCGAAAAATGTTCGGACCGACCCCATATTCGAACTTGACCTGTATTTTGTTGTGATTAAACCACATACCACATTTGGAGCCACTCGGAAAACAAATACTAAAGTTATTGTTCGGAAACCAAATGGACGGACGGAAGGATGGACAGACAGACGGACAGACGGACGGACAACGCCATAACATAATACGTCCCATTTTTTCAAACGGGCGTATAATAATATAGTATGTATGGAAGAATCCTATTAAAAACAAAGAGACTCCAGGAGGCCTGAGGCTGCTCCCCTTATATAATAATATAGTATGCATGTAAGAATCCTACTGGAAACAAGGAGACCGCAGGCGCCTGAGGTTGCTCCCCTTATATAATAATATAGTATGCATGTAAGAATCCTACTGGAAACAAGGAGACCGCAGGAGTCCTGAGGCTGCTCCCCTTATATAATAATATAGTATGCATGTAAGAATCCTACTAGAAACAAGGAGACCGCAGGAGGCCTGAGGCTGCTCCCCTTATATAATAATATAGTATGCATGTAAGAATCCTACTAGAAACAAGGAGACTGCAGGCGCCTGAGGTTGCTCCCCTTATATAATAATATAGTATGTATGGAAGAATCCTATTAAAAACAAAGACTCCAGGAGGCCTGAGGATGCTCCCCTTATATAATAATATAGTATGCATGTAAGAATCCTACTGGAAACAAGGAGACCGCAGGCGCCTGAGGTTGCTCCCCTTATATAATAATATAGTATGCATGTAAGAATCCTACTGGAAACAAGGAGACCGCAGGAGGCCTGAGGCTGCTCCCCTTATATAATAATATAGTATGTATGGAAGAATCCTATTAAAAACAAAGAGACTCCAGGAGGCCTGAGGATGCTCCCCTTATACATCTACATCATACTCCTAGCCTTCAAAGAATTGAAGATTATAAGGAGGCGCATGAATGATTTTTTTTTTTTTTGTAAACTGCTAAAAGATTTGTTTAGATGACTATTTGACTTTGAAAAAGTACTTGTAGTAGGTGGATTTGAACTCATCTAGATCTGTTAAGCTTGCCATTGAGTATGGGATCTTATTCCATGCGTTGATAGTTCGAGGATAGAAGGAATTTGAGATATATTTGGGCACTGCATGGGGTCTAACATACTTGTGATCTCTAGTAGGAGTAAGAGAAGCAATGTCTTTTATTTTTACAAGGTCATGGTGGATTTTATACAGTAAGACCATGGATGTATATAATCGGCGCTGCTGAAGAGTCGGCCAATTTAGGATGGTAAGCATGTCAGTAACACTACTAGGGTGTTTATATATGTTCATGACATAGCGTGCTGCACTATAATAATATAGTATGCATGTAAGAATCCTACTGGAAACAAGGAGACCGCAGGCGCCTGAGGTTGCTCCCCTTATATAATAATATAGTATGCATGTAAGAATCCTACTGGAAACAAGGAGACCGCAGGCGCCTGAGGTTGCTCCCCTTATATAATAATATATTATGTATGGAAGAATCCTATTAAAAACAAAGAGACTCCAGGTGGCCTGAGGCTGCTCCCCTTATATAATAATATAGTATGCATGTAAGAATCCTACTGGAAACAAGGAGACCGCAAGAGGCCTGAGGTTGCTCCCCTAAAATAATAATATAGTACGCATGTAAGAATCCTATTAGAAACAAGAAGATCCTTAGGCTTAAGACCGTTCCCCTTCTATAATATAGTATTTATGGAAGAATCCTATTAGAAACAAGGATACCTCCAGATGAGTTCCCAAACAAATTATTGTAAATTCATATTTCAAGTCTAGCGGTATGAATTTGCATAATTTCATGTTCTTACTGTTGCCAGCGTCATGTCAAGACGTCGCAATTCAGAAATGGGGTAAAATGAAAAGTTCACACATGCAGTCAATAGCATGTATGTCCACCGTTTGCGTCTTGGATGTCAAGACATCGATGACGTATGGACCTGATAAGTCTCTGGATGTCATATTGGAGTATTGCATTCCACTGCTGTCTTAGAACATTACATAAACCGCCTAACGTCTGAAGATCATGAAGTTGTACCCGACAGTCCAATTGATCCCAAAGATGCTCGATTGGTGACAAATCTGGCGAAAGTAGGGGGCCAGGGAAAAAGTTTGATGCTCTGCTCCCCAAAGTCACAACAGATATGCACCACCTGACATCGGGCATTGTCTTGCTGGAATAACTGCAATCCAACGTTAGAGTTGAACAACAGGACAACAACAGTGTTAAGAATTTCGTTTCTATATCGCTGTCCATTCAGATTACCATCGATGAATATTAACTGCATTCGATGATGCAAGGAAATTCCTGCCCAAACCATTACACTACCCCTGCCGAAATGGTCGCGTTCCCACATGCAAGCATCAGAAAAACGTTTTCGTCGGTGATACACTCTTGCCCTACCACCAGCGTGCCAAAGACAAAATTGTGATTCATCACTAAAAAGAACTGTGCTCCAACACTGCTGAGTCCAGTGAACACGGCAACGTACCCATTCCATTCTGACGGTACAATGACGTTGGTCCGTGGTATGTACGCCTACTTTGGATGCTGTGTTCAGCGAGTCTGTTGCGAATCGTTTGTGCACTAATTGTATTGTTAGTTCTACCAGTAGTAATTGCCGCGGTCCTCGTCGCTGGAAGGATTCGATCCCGCAAGTGAGACATCATGATGTGTCGGTAAGGTGCAAGGGTCATAACTCTTGGTCAACTTGAACACGGTGGTCGGCAGTAGATCCAGTGGTTCTATACCTTCCAATGAGATGGTAAATAGTGGCCACAGTGACTCCGAACTCAGCAGCGAGCTCATCTGGAGGTATCCCAGCCTCATGCATACCAAGAGCACGCAACCTCTGATATTCAGTTAACATTGGCATTTTTTAAAATGTCAGAAGACAAAAACTAGTGTTTTTTCTTAATAACCCAGGCTCTCTAGCACAACATAAAAAGAAAATCGTTTGTCACCCATTCAATTTGACATTCTCGGGTAGCATGTGCTATTTTGAAATCTGTAGCAAAATTGTATAGGGTTGGATGGACAACAACATGTTATTCAACTCTTTGCAAGACTTCTTGTCCACAAACATGCAACATTAGAACTATATTTCATCCCTTATGCTATTTGTTCACATTTCTTTCTATTATACTTTCTTTTTTGACTCAGTATATAATACTATAGTACATATGGAAGAATCCCATTAGAAAGAAAGAGACCCTAGGAGGCCTGAGGATGCTCCCTTTATATATGGTATGTATAGAAGAATCCCATAAGAAACAATGAGACCCCATGAGGCCTGAGGATGCTCTCTTTATATATGGTATGTATAGAAGAATCCCATAAGACACAAAGAGACCCGAGGAGGCCTGAGGCTGCTCCCCTTATATAATAATATATTACATATGGAAGAATCCCATCAGAAATAAAGAGACCCCAGAAGGCCTGAGGCTGCTCCCCTTATATAATAATATAGTATTTATGGAAGAATGCCGTTAGAAACAAAAGAGACCCCAGGAGGCCTGAGGATGCTCCTCTTATATAATAATATAGTATGTATAGAAGAATCCCATTACAAACAAAGAGGCCCCAGGATACTCCCTTTGTACATGGTATGTATAGAAGAATCCCATAAGAAACAATGAGACCCCAGAAGGCCTGAGGATGCTCCCTTTATATATGGTATGTATAGAAGAATCCCATAAGAAACAAAGAGACCCCAGAAGGCCTGAGGCTGCTCTCCTTATATAATAATATAGCACATATGGAAGAATCCCATCAGAAATAAAGAGACCCCAGGAGGCCTGAGGCTGCTCCCCTTATATAATAATATAGTATTATGGAAGAATCCCGTTAGAAACAAAAGAGACCCCAGGAGGCCTGAGGCTGCTCCCCTTATATAATAATATAGTATTATGGAAGAATGCCGTTAGAAACAAAGGAGACCCCAGAAGGCCTGAGGATGCTCCCTTTATATAAAATGGTATGTATAGAAGAATCCCCTAAGAAACAAAGAGACCCGAGGAGGCCTGAGGCTGCTCCCCTTATATAATAGCATAGTATGTATGGAAGAATCCTATTAGAAAGAAAGAGACCCCAGGTGGCCTGAGGCTGTTCCCCTTAGATAATATAGTACACGTGGAAGAATGCTATTAGAATCAAAGAGACTCCAGGAGGCCTGAGACTGCTCCCCTGATAATATAATTTAGTGTGGAAGAATCCTTTTAAAAAGAAAGAGACCCCTGGAGGCTTGATAAGATAAATTTTGTTTATTACCATTTCTCGTTCAGTCTGCCAAATAACTGAATAATCTAAAGATAAGGCTTCTTTCAATCATTTCTTTGAATAGTCTAAAGATAGGGTTTGTCATTTCTTGTTCAGTCTGTCAGGTCTCTGAATAGTCTACAGATAGGGTTTGTTTTATTATTTTCTGTCTGGTCTGTCAGATCTCTGAATAGACTAAAGATTGGGTTTGTGTTGTCAGTTCTTGTTCAGTCTGTCAAGTCTTTGAATAGTCTAAAGATAGGGATTGTCATTTCTTGTTCAGTTTGTCAGGTCTCTGAATAGTCTGAAGATAAGGCTTCTTTCATGTCATTTGTTATTCAGTCTGTCAGGTCTCTGAATAGTCCAAAGATAGGGTTTGTTTTATTATTTTCTGTCTGGTCTGTCAGATCTCTGAATAGACTAAAGATTGGGTTTGTGTTGTCAGTTCTTGTTCAGTCTGTCAGATCTCTTAATAGACTAAAGATAGGGTTTGTGTTGTCAGTTCTTGTTCAGTCCTCCAGATCTCTGATGAATAGAATAAAGATTGGGTTTGTGTTGTCAGTTCTTATTCAGTCTGCCAGATCTCTTAATAGTCTAAAGATAGGGGTTGTTTTGTTATTTCATGTTCAGTCTGCCAGATCTCTTAAAGATGGGGTTTGTTTTGTTATTTCATGTTCAGTCTGTCAGGTCTCTGAATATTCTAAAGATAAGCTTTGTTTTAATGTCATTTCTTGTTCAGTCTGCCAGATCTCTTAATAGACTAAAGATTGGGTTTGTGTTGTCAGTTCTTATTCAGTCTGCCAGATCTCTTAATAGACTAAAGATAGGGTTTGTGTTGTCAGTTCTTATTCAGTCTGCCAGATCTTTTAATAGACTAAAGATGGGGTTTGTTTTGTTATTTCATGTTCAGTCTGTCAGGTCTCTGAATATTCTAAAGATAGGGATTGTTTTGTTATTTCATGTTCAGTCTGCCAGATCTCTGAATAGTCTAAAGATAGGGATTGTTTTGTTATTTCATGTTCAGTCTGCCAGATCTCTGAATAGTCTAAAGATAGGGATTGTTTTGTTATTTCTTGTTCAGTCTGCCAGATCTCTGAATAGTCTAAAGATAGGGATTGTTTTGTTATTTCATGTTCAGTCTGCCAGATCTCTGAATAGTCTAAAGATAGGGATTGTTTTGTTATTTCATGTTCAGTCTGCCAGATCTCTGAATAGTCTAAAGATAGGGATTGTTTTGTTATTTCTTGTTCAGTCTGCCAGATCTCTGAATAGTCTAAAGATAGGGATTGTTTTGTTATTTCTTGTTCAGTCTGCCAGATCTCTGAATAGTCTAAAGATAGGGATTGCTTTGTTATTTCTTATTCAGTCTGCCAGATCTCTGAATAGTCTAAAGATAGGGATTGTTTTGTTATTTCTTGTTCAGTCTGCCAGATCTCTGAATAGTCTAAAGATAGGGATTGTTTTGTTATTTCATGTTCAGTCTGCCAGATCTCTTAATAGTCTAAAGATAGGGTTTGTTTTGTTATTTCATGTTCAGTCTGCCAGATCTCTTAATAGTCTAAAGATAGGGTTTGTTTTGTTATTTCTTGTTCAGTCTGCCAGATCTCTGAATAGTCTAAAGATAGGGATTGTTTTGTTATTTCTTGTTCAGTCTGCCAGATCTCTGAATAGTCTAAAGATAGGGTTTGTTTTGTTATTTCATGTTCAGTCTGCCAGATCTCTTAATAGACTAAAGATAGGGTTTGTTTTGTTATTTCATGTTCAGTCTGCCAGATCTCTGAATAGTCTAAAGATGGGGATTGTTTTGTTATTTCTTGTTCAGTCTGCCAGATCTCTGAATAGTCTAAAGATAGGGTTTGTTTTGTTATTTCTTGTTCAGTCTGCCAGATCTCTGAATAGTCTAAAGATAGGGATTGTTTTGTTATTTCATGTTCAGTCTGCCAGATCTCTGAATAGTCTAAAGATAGGGATTGTTTTGTTATTTCTTGTTCAGTCTGCCAGATCTCTGAATAGTCTAAAGATAGGGATTGTTTTGTTATTTCTTATTCAGTCTGCCAGATCTCTGAATAGTCTAAAGATAGGGATTGTTTTGTTATTTCATGTTCAGTCTGCCAGATCTCTGAATAGTCTAAAGATAGGGATTGTTTTGTTATTTCTTGTAGAGTCTGCCAGATCTCTGAATAGTCTAAAGATAGGGATTGTTTTGTTATTTCATGTTCAGTCTGCCAGATCTCTGAATAGTCTAAAGATAGGGATTGTTTTGTTATTTCATGTTCAGTCTGCCAGATCTCTGAATAGTCTAAAGATAGGGATTGTTTTGTTATTTCATGTTCAGTCTGCCAGATCTCTGAATAGTCTAAAGATAGGGATTGTTTTGTTATTTCATGTTCAGTCTGCCAGATCTCTGAATAGTCTAAAGATAGGGATTGTTTTGTTATTTCATGTTCAGTCTGCCAGATCTCTGAATAGTCTGAAGATGGGGATTGTTTTGTTATTTCTTGTTCAGTCTGCCAGATCTCTTAATAGACTAAAGATAGGGTTTGTTTTGTTATTTCATGTTCAGTCTGCCAGATCTCTTAATAGTCTAAAGATAGGGTTTGTTTTGTTATTTCATGTTCAGTCTGCCAGATCTCTTAATAGTCTAAAGATAGGGTTTGTTTTGTTATTTCATGTTCAGTCTGCCAGATCTCTTAATAGTCTAAAGATAGGGTTTGTTTTGTTATTTCATGTTCAGTCTGCCAGATCTCTTAATAGTCTAAAGATAGGGTTTGTTTTGTTATTTCATGTTCAGTCTGCCAGATCTCTTAATAGTCTAAAGATAGGGTTTGTTTTGTTATTTCATATTCAGTCTGCCAGATCTCTTAAAGATGGGGTTTGTTTTGTTATTTCATGTTCAGTCTGCCAGATCTCTTAAAGATGGGGTTTGTTTTGTTATTTCATGTTCATTCTGCCAGGTCTCTGAATATTCTAAAGATAAGCTTTGTTTTAATGTCATTTCTTGTTCAGTCTGCCAGATCTCTTAATCGACTAAAGATTGGGTGTGTGTTGTCAGTTCTTATTCAGTCTGCCAGATCTCTTAATAGACTAAAGATAGGGTTTGTGTTGTCAGTTCTTATTCAGTCTGTCAGATCTCTTAAAATTTAAGACTAAAGATAGGGTTTGTTTTGTCATTTCATGTTCAGTCTGCCAGGTCTCTGAATATTCTAAAGATAAGATTTGTTTTAATGTCATTTCTTGTTCAGTCTGCCAGATCTCTTAATAGACTAAAGATTGGGATTGTCTTGTTATTTCATGTTCAGTCTGTCAGATCCCTTAATAGTATGAAGATGGGGATTGTTTTGTTATTTCATGTTCAGTCTGTCAGGTCTCTGAATAGTCTAAAGATAAGATTTGTTTTGTTATTTCCTGTTTGGTCTGCCAAATCTCTTAATAGTCTAAAGATATGGTTTGTTTTATCAGTTCTTGTTCAGTCTGCTAGATCTCTGAATAATCTAAAGCTAGGGATTGTTTTGTTATTTCTTGTTCAGTCTGCCAAATCTTTGAATAGTCTAAACATATATTTTATTTTAATGTCATCTTTTGTTCAGCCTGCCAAATCTTGGATGAGTCTAAAGATAGGGGTTGTTTTGTCATTCCTTGCAGAGTCGGCCAAATCTGTTATGAGTCAGAAGATGTTTGTTTATGTCATTTCTTGTTCTGTCTGCCAAATCTGTTATGAGTCAGAAAATGTTTGTTTATGTCATTTCTTGTTCTGTCTGCCAAATCTGTTATGAGTCAGAAAATGTTTGTTTATGTCATTTCTTGTTCTGTCTGCCAAATCTGTTACGAATCTGAAGATACGGTTTGTTTTACATCATTTCTTGCTCAGTCTTCTAAATCTATGAATAGTTTAAATAAGGTTTGTTTCATGTCATTTCCTGTTCAATCTACCAAATACGAGCAAATCTGAATAGTCTAAAGATGAGTTTTGTTCTTATCTAACCTGTAAAATCCCAGCCGAGTTTAAGATGAGTTTTGTTCAAGTCACTTCTTATCCAACCTGTAAAACCCCAGCCAAGTCTAAAGGAAGTTTGTTTCATGTCATGTCAAATTCAGTCTGTCAAATTTCAGTCTGTAAAAATCCATACAAGTCTGAAGATAGCTTTGTTTTAAGTCATTTCTTGTTTATTGTTTAAGTCTTCCCGTGTTGTGATCAGGTTTACCTCAGGTCATTTCCTGTTCAGCATGACAAATGCCTACCAAGGTCAAATATCAGGTTTTGTGTAATTTCCAGTTCAGTTAACCAAATGCCTGCAAATCTAAGGTCAGGTTGTTTCATTTGAGTTGTTGATCAGTCTGCATAATGCCTGTTGAGTATAAAGATTAGGTCTGTTTATGTACCATCCTGCGTAATGCCTGCTGAGTATAAAGATTAGGTCTGTTTATGTACCATCCTGCATAATGCCTGTTGAGTATAAAGATTAGGTCTGTTTATGTACCTTCCTGCATAATGTCTGTTGAGTTTAAAGATTAGGTCTGTTTATGTACCATCCTGCGTAATGCCTGTTAAGTATAAAGATTAGGTCTGTTCATGTACCTTCCTGCGTAATGCCTGTTAAGTATAAAGATTAGGTCTGTTCATGTACCTTCCTGCGTAATGCCTGTTGAGTATAAAGATTAGGTCTGTTTATGTACCATCCTGCGTAATGCCTGTTGAGTATAAAGATTAGGTCTGTTGATGTACCATCCTGCGTAATGCCTGTTGAGTATAAAGATTAGGTCTGTTCATGTACCTTCCTGCGTAATGCCTGTTGAGTATAAAGATTAGGCCTGTTTATGTACCATGCTGCGCAATGCCTGTTGAGTATAAAGATTAGGTCTGTTTATGTACCTTCCTGCGTAATGCCTGTTGAGTATAAAGATTAGGTCTGTTTATGTACAATCCTGCGTAATGCCTGTTGAGTATAAAGATTAGGTCTGTTTATGTACCATCCTGTGTAATGCCTGTTGAGTATAAAGATTAGGTCTGTTTATGTACCATCCTGTGTAATGCCTGTTGAGTATAAAGATTAGGTCTGTTTATGTACCTTCCTGTGTAAAGCCTGCTGAGTATAAAGATTAGGTCTGTTTATGTACCTTCCTGCATAAAGCCTGTTGAGTATAAAGATTAGGTCTGTTTATGTACCATCCTGCGTAATGTCTGTTGAGTATAAAGATTAGGTCTGTTTATGTACCATCCTGCGTAATGCCTGTTGAGTATAAAGATTAGGTCTGTTTATGTACCATCCTGCGTAAAGCCTGCTGAGTATAAAAATTAGGTCTGTTTATGTACCTTCCTGCGTAAAGCCTGTTGAGTATAAGGATTAGGCCAGTTCATGTACCAGCCTGCGTAATGCCTGGGAGTATAAAGATTAGGCCTGTTCATTAACTTGCTTTCCGGGCAGCCAAATACTATTAGATCTTAAGATTCCCAGCTATTTTACAGCATGTCCTGTTCGGGCCGAATGCCTGTCAAATCTGGAGATCAGACTAGATGAACACCACATTCCTATTGTGTTTTACGATGATCCCCAGCAATTTTAAAGCATGTCCTGTTCTGGCGGACTAAATGAAGTTGATAATGCCACATACCTATTACATCTTCAGATCCCCAGCTATTTTACAACATGTCCTGTTCCGGCCCAATGCCTGCCAAATCTGGAGATCAGACTAGATGAACGCCACATACCTATTGCGTTTTACGATCCCCAGCAATGTTAAAGCATGTCCTGTTCTGGCGGACTAAATTAAGTTGATAATGCCACAAATTGGTATAAATTTATCCTATTTTTACACAAAACCAATGGCCCAGACATAGCTGAATCGTAAATAGGTGGAGGGCTTAAGACTTCTGAAAATAATTCCAATCCTGCAATCCATAATGAAGGAACTTACATGTAGAACAGTTAGGAATTACATGTACATCTCTCTAGATAATAACAGAGGAGACATATTCTAAACGAGGAGCCCAATAAGTAATTCCTTAATGTAAGTATGAAGACAAGTTCCTAATTTTCCAAGGCTAGCCCAGACTAAGCCCCAAAAATTAGGATGGTGTATCTGAGAATAAGAGAAAATCTCCCACAAACATACGCCTTACAATAACATTTCAGCTTTATGCAGGATATAAGTACGGATAAAAATAGCATCCTTCAAAGATACATACATTCTAAGCCAGATTATGGGTAAAAACAGCCCCCCCACCCCTCCTTTTTTTTGAAGAAACCTTCAAAATAAAAAAGGGGGAGAGCTCTGGAAATGATAAGAGCAGTACCCAACAAAAAGCATGTCCTGTTCTGGCAGACTAAATGAAGTTGATAATGCCATATACCTATTACGTCCTAAGATCCCCAGCTATTTTACAACATGTCCTGCCCAATGCCTGCCAAATCTGGAGATCAGACTAGATGAACGCCACATACCTTTTGCGTTTTACGATACCCAGCAATGTTAAGGCATGTCCTGTTCTGGCGGACTAAATTAAGTTGATAATGCCACATTCCTATTACATCTTAAGATCCCCAGCTATTTTACAGCATGTCCTGTTCCGGCCCAACGCTTGCCAAATCTGGAAATCAGACTAGATGAAGCTGATGATGCCACATACCTATTACATCTAAAGATCCCCAGTTATTTTACAGTTTGCCCTGTTCCGGCCAAATGCTTGCAAAATCTGGAGATCAGACTAGATGAAGCTGATAACGCCACATACCTATTTACAGCATGTCCTGTTTCGACCGAATGCCTGCCAAATCTGGAAAACAGACTAGATGAAGCAGATAACGCTACTCACCAAGATTGGAAGAAAGTTTGTCTGTAAAAGTTTTATTAGATTCCGACATAGTCTTTAAATTTTGTTCCATGTTATTCAAGTTATTTGCAAAGTTTCTTTGAAAGTCCATCTGACATTCTTCATTTTGCACCTCAACCTTCTTTACTCTATCAAGTTTATCATGTAATCCATTAACATCAGCTGTTGATTGCTCGACTGTATGTAGTAACTGGAGAATAAAGAAAAATACATTAACACGAGCTGGCGACTACTCGACTGTATGTAATAACTGAAAAATAAAGAAAAATACATTAACACGAGCTGGCGACTACTCGACTTTATGTATGTAGTAACTGGAGAATAAAGAAAAAAATACATTCACACCCGCTGGCGACTACTCGACTATGTAATAACTGGAAAATAAAGTAAAATGATAAATTTATACCAATTTGTATATTTTTATACTTACCAATGGCCCAGACATAGCTGGTGCTAACTCTAAAATATCTAGGGCCAAACACAAATTTTACCCCCCCCCCCCCCCCCCCCCCACAATCCCCAAAATTTGCATGCAAAACCAAAAATTAGAAGTCCTAACTGGTCCTCCATACATTTACCCTCTGCGCATGCGCAGACGTCAGGAAGTGACCGGAATTGGCGCCAACACCATTCTTTGTAAAAGAGAGTATTACATAATAATTCAGCGAAGAGGTATGAGTGCCCACTCAAGGGAGGGCCTTTCCCATCTGGGCCATTGGTAAGAATAAAAATATACAAATTGGTATAAATTTATCATATTTTTACACAAAACCAATGGTCCAGACATAGCTGAATCGTAAATAGGTGGAGGGCTTAAGACTTCTGAAAATAATTCCAATCCTGCAATCCATAATGAAGGAACTTACATGTAGAACTGTTAGGAATTACATGTACATCTCTCTATATAGTAACAGAGGAGACATATTCTAAACAAGGAGTCCAATGAAGTAATTCCTTAATGTAAGTATGAAGACAAGTTCCTATTTTTTACGCCTTACAATAACATTTCAGCTGTATGCAGGATATAAGTACGGATAAAAACAGCATCCTTCAAAGATACATACATTCTAAGCCAGATTATGGGTAAAAACAGCCCCCCCCCCCCACCCCCCCCCCCTCCTTTTTTTTGAAGAAACCTTCAAAATAAAAAAGGGAGAGAGCTCTGGAAACAATAAGAGCAGTACCCAACAACAATATAATGCATCGTCGAACACACTCGGGTATTAATTCAAGATTAATAAATGGTGCTTAATGTTACTTCAGAAGTTATGGCTATAGCGACGATCATGGAAATTAATATTGCACAGTAAATAGCATACACTGCAGACAACGAACACAGATACGTCGAAAACCGGTGATATAAAATATAACATACACCTAACTAATCAAGCCACACTGAACGATTCCTGAAGAGAAAGCACACTTCCTACATGATCTATTGGCGGCCACTGTACAATAAATTCCAGTAACAACACTCTCCAATGTAAATAATCTGATATCTATATCCGTAAAAGCCCGTGTAATATGAGTACCAAACAAAATAGAAACTTGGATCTAGAGATGTACAAAGGTATGATAAAAAAGCTCCTACACAGACCGCCCCCAAAATAGATTATTATTTCAAGGACCACCGAATACAATCAAGCATTAGCCTAATAATAATAATGCGCGATCGCATATATATTAGCATGTAATCATCTGAATACCAGTTAACTGGTTATGCAGTCTGCGAGGTAGTCAAGAGTAGTAATTTAATTGTGATGATTTATAAATAAATGCTTGTATATAACAAATCAACCAAAATAATAGGGCATTAATTCAGCTAAAAAGCGGTGAGCCAATGAGGTCGCCACAGAACACTACATAAATGCATAAAATGCATGTATTACAATAATAAAGTTTGTGGGAAGTGAACTACGTCTTTCCCGGTAATTGCTTATAACACATAAGGAAGTGTCTGAGTGTGTGTGTGTGTGTGTGTGTGTGTGGGTGGGTGGGGGGGAGGGAGGGGGGATTCAAAGTCATAACGAAATCTCCTCACCCGCATTATTCAATCGTACTTGTGTCAGTTAACAGAAAAATATAGGAACAGCAATGGTACTCTCACGGTGGGGGAATTCGAAGTCATAACGAAATTCCCTCACCCGTATTATTTAATCATACCTGTGTCAGTTAAGATAAAAAATATCAGATCTGAAATGGTTCCCTCACGTCTAACCGACTCCATATGCCACTATGGACAGAAAGGAACTTGAATAAAACATCCCCTGAAAGAAGACCCTCTCTGGAAGAAAGCTTCTGGGGAGCGTCACATAACCGACACTTGAGTATATTGATCCAAGATTCTTGTGACAACAGAGGTGCCACCAGTAGGATTCACTGTTTAAACTTAAGCATAAGCTATTGAATCAAATGACTAGGAGGATACGCATATCCTATTATTCCTCCCCATGAATTTGCAGAGCGTCTACTGCGCTCAATAATCTGGGCATGGCACAAATGATGGTAACAATTGTTCCGGTGCGTCGCAAACAAAAGAATCGTGTGGTGATCCCACTGGTAGCAAAACTGTACAAATAAATGCATGTTGAGTGTCCATGCATATGAAACAGGCAAACTTTCCGAGGAGCGAGTCTGCTAGTACGTTCAGACGACCCGGTATATGACAGATAGACAGACATGAAAATGATTCTCCGTTAGGTATTATAACAAAACTGAATGGGTGCCACCCTGGTTCCTGATGTACGCTACCACTATTGAGTTGTTCAACAAACTCTGAACAAGCATGAACACACAGATATAGCACTAACAATATTGACATCATTATGGATGATTATGTGTTTCTACAGGAACCGAGGGTTCAGACCCCTGCAATTATAGTCTGTAGGACCCCATGCCCCAAACTATTGACTCATATCCGTCATAATCGTGAAAGCCAGATCTGGCAGTTGCAGTGGAACTAATGAGTTAACCACTGAAAATTTGCCTCAATATGGACCTTTTTGTTTACTATATTCGTAAAAACAATACTGGTCCTGAGCAAATGTTCTGTGTAAGAATAACTGTAGGGGTCGTGTGCGTAAGCGGCCCATCTAAACAAGATGCGTAGCCGCTCAGCACATCTCCGTCAGTTGCATAAAACTAATTCGTTCTGGACAATGGCAGACGAACCAGATTGTTATGAGAATTACCAAGTTAATATTTGAGTGACAGCACAGGGTGCTATCTCCAGACCAAAGCTACCCTTACATCTATGCTTATAGCATAGTCAATCACTCGAACACTCATTTTAACCGACTAAATGATAACCATAAATAAACTTTTAGAGCTTTGATAAACTTGTTAACAAGCTCCAGTCTATTCTCTGTTGGAACGAGCTCTTAGGCTTCGGAACGAGTAACAGGTGGCTACAGAATTCCAGAGAATCTTAATTCTCGACAACCTCTATTAACATCACTGTGAAGAGAACCTTCACCTCCAATTGGAAAGACTCTTATGCAAGGATTAGACAGAAGCATTGTACATCAGACTTAAATAGTTGTGGTTGTCTCGGAAAGATAACCACAGGCCTTCCAAAACCACACTTCTGAACTAATAGTCTCCGTTACAGTTATCCAGATCGATGCTCATCTTGATAACCATCCGTCAACTGCAAAACAACACAGGTCCTAACTCACACCTGTAGCACCTGCGAGGCATACAGAAGGAGGAACTGTATCTCAATCGCGAAGAGCCTCGACCCAGCAGTTTAGGGGCTTTTGATCGAAAGTCTTGATCAGAAGCAAGCCCCGTATTTGAGTCGCTATATGACGATCCCTCAAGTAATTATAGGAGCGTACACTATACCCTCACGAGGAGTCCTTATAGGCGACCTTCTGTCTAGGACGTCCTTCCTTACTCCTTTCTGCTAATGCGTGTCGAATATACGTCAACATAAGGAGCAGAGTATTGATGCTTTCTTTGTAGCTTGTTCATAAACCAATGAACACAAGGGCTCTGTCACGTCTATTTAACTCCGAATTAGCAACTTGTTAAGACAGAGTTATACGTGATAAATATATAGCCCTGGAAAGGACTCTAAATGAGGTACAAACGTCCTCCAATTCCTACCCGTACAGACGTAGATTCACAGTTCTTAAAGGTGATCAGCGTAATACAATGAGTCTAAATTCGCTCTGAATGAATAAATGTCGTCTCAATTGTGACCAAGCAAATAATGAATGACGAAGGTAAGGCCATAGCTAGGTCCTTAGCCTACTCATTCAAACACAGAGGAACTCTCAATGCATCCTCACTGTTTTCTGACCAGCAGAATTACAGAAGAAGATGACAAGAAACCGCCTTACTTCTTTCAACTGGAAAGTTGAATGTGGAGTCGTCTAAAAGGCCAAAAGCCTGAGACACCTGTCTATACTTAACCTGAAAAGACATTCCTTCTCTTTTTCCAGATAATTTAGCGTGCAACAACGCTAGCGGTTTCTTGTAAATAGACGCAGCATTCTGATTCGTTGGAACACATTCAGGGTAGTGTTGATGGAATAAATCCTCTCAACCCTGTAATGTTCCGAATGTGGAGGGTAAATCCCCTCCATATCGCTTCGTCATTCATCTGAATCAGTTAAAATCATGGTCAACGGCATCTGAACGTGCAGATAACTGGACCGACCCAGCACCATGTGACAGCTCAGATTTTGAGACTGCCGTTGATTGCTACTGCACTTGCTGGGATGCTATGAGGAGCTGCGCATCTGCATCAGCAAAACTGTAACGGAGGACTAAGGACCAGCGGTCTTCTGGCCGCCGGTTGCTCCCGGGACAGTATGTCCGAGATGGCACTTTCTCTGGACGTCCCGATATATGAGGTCTCGTCTAAGCTATTGAATAGTGCTACTTTCGAGCTGTAGCAGCATTCTGATCCTCAGGAACAAACTCAGGGAAGTATAGATGCATAAGTGCTATCACCACCCTGTTGTTCCAAAAGGGAAGGGTAATTCTCCTCCAAATCCCTTTCATCCTCCAACTGAATCAGATACTCACGGTCATCGGCATCTGAACGCGCAGATGACTGGACCGACCAAGCACCTTCCAACAGCTCAAGTTCCGAGACTGCCAACGTCTGCTTCTGCATTTGCTGGGATGCTGCGATGAGCTGCGCAATCTGCGACAGCAAGTCTGTTACGGAGGCCTAAGGAGCAGCGGTCTTCTGGTGCATGGCCGCCGGCTGCTCCTGGGACAGTGTGTCCGAGATGGCTCTGCGAACGTCCCTATAAATGTGTGTGTGCTTGAAAGATTTTGAAGAAGCTGTAATTATAGCCGACCCCGGCTGTAAACTGAACGGAGCATCCCGGTCGGGAGGCGTGGATGTATGCTTCGACTGACGCAAGTTCTGATCCATAACATCTGGCCCCAGATGTTATAATAAAAGAGAGAGGGGAGCCCTCTCTCGCTCGCGGTCCTTCAGACCTTGCCAAGCTTCTTGCTGAACTTGCCGGCTTCTTCCTTTCCGTCGTTGCAGGGTGAGCCTTATATTGATTTTATATTATAGTGCTCACTCTACCCTTTCTATTCTCCTTGACCGCAATGGACACACCCGGCGTCACGGTACCTCAGGCGGTGTACCGCTTCATCGGTTGAGCTAGCTGGCGACAGGGATTTGAAACCACACTGTGGTTTATTTTCCCTGTTCAATATTCATGAGCACTTGTGCCGCTAGCTCTGATTGACTAATTAATGCTACAACGGAAGCACACGATCTGACAGCGTCACGCAAACATCACCATGTTCTTGTTCCTCTGTAAATATAAACTAATTAACTAGAGCGACCTAGGGCGAGAGGACCGGTGGCAGCCTCTCATTACGAGAGGACTGGCAGTGGTCCCTCGCTAACAACGTAGCATGACACCCGTCAGCAATGTTTGTCATCCCATGCGACACATATGAGCAAGAATTAATAGAAGTAAATCGACTACAAGCAAGGCAACCTACAAGAAAATAAGAGGAACGACTTCCTCGCCTTGCTTAAAGAGCAATATGCTTACAAAATGAAGCAGACTAAATCAATTGTACACCCAACAATTCCACATTAAATACAAACAAAAAGATACATAACAAAAACATTCAAAATATAAATTGAAAAATAGTTTACACCAAAAAAAATTTCGAAAAATTTTGACAAAAGCCCAAGTTCCCAAAGGGAACGAAGTGTCCAGATGTATCTCAAAAGAGCCCAAGTGTGGACAAAATTAATTTTTTCCTCCCAAAAATTAACTGCCACACTACGGGACGGTATAATGTATCTTACCAGAGACCTACCATATCAGAAATAGGAACCTACACATAAATAACAAACGTTGCTTATGAAAACAACGTCAAACTGAAAACCGGAAACGAGACCCCAGGCAACATGGCCCGAAGTCAGTAACAGATTTTTGAACTATCCGATGTAAGGCAAAACCTTCATCAGAAGAAAAAATGATACATTGGAAGTATGATGCATGATTAAGGGTGAGGACGTAACCCTGGGGAAATACAGAAAAAATTTTCTGTATAACACGTTAAACTCCCAAGAAATTTTATATAAAAAATTTTAAAAAATTTTAAAAAACAAGCCAAAAATCTTGGGAGTTTAACAAGTTCCCAAAGGGAACGAAGTGTCCAGATGTATCTCAAAAGAGCCCAAGTGTGGACAAAATTAATTTTTTCCTCCCAAAAATTAACTGCCACACTACGGGACTGTAAAATGTATCTTACCACAGACCTACCATATCAGAAATAGGAACCTACACATAAATAACAAATGTTACTTATGAAAACAACGTCAAACTGAAAACCGGAAACGAGACCCCAGGCAACATGGCCCGAAGTCAGTAACAGATTTTTGAACTATCCGATGTAAGGCAAAATCTTCATCAGAAGAAAAAATGATACATTGGAAGTATGATGCATGATTAAGGGCGAGGACGTAACCCTGGAGAAATACAGAAAAAATTTTCTGTATAACATGTTAAACTCCCAAGAAATTTTATATAAAAATTTTTTAAAAAACAAGCCAAAAAGCTTGGGAGTTTAACATGGGGGGGGATCAAGGGAGGTTAGGAAAGGAATACTTAACAAACAGGGGAAAAATCATTATCAACAATGATGACGTCAGGCTCATGTCCCGAAATTAGGGAACATAAACTAATTTTTATAAATATTATAAAAGTTAACAAATTTATAGTAATTTATATATTTTTTATACTGAACAATGACCCAGACTTAGCTGGTGCTAACTCTAAATTATTCAGGGCCAAACATAAATTTTGCCCCCAATCCCCAAAATTTGCATCAAAAACCGAAAAATAGGTGTCCTATATGGTCCTCCATACTTTTACTCCTCTGCGCAAGCGCAGTGTCAAGGAGGTCTCGAAATTGGCGCCAAATATCATTCTTACAACCAGTGCCTGGTAAGCGTTATGTACTCAGTGGGGAGGTATGAGTTCCCAACTCATGGGAGGGCCATCCCTGTCTGGGTCATTGGTAAGTATAAAAAATATATAAATTACTATAAATTCTGTAACATTTTTATACTGTACCAATGACCCAGACTTAGCTGAATAGTAAAAAGGTTGGAGGGCCTAGGACATAAAGCTAAATCCAATAGGCTCAATTACATATAACAGAATTATCCCCTCAAGGAGAAAAGAAGAGATAGGCTTTACATGTATCTTTCGTATTTGTATCAAAAAAGAAAGACACAACACCATTCTGTAATTGAGCACAATAACAACAATGATCTCTATTAACATCCAGTATAACCCTTAATACTAATATTTTTTAAAGGAAAGCCAATAAATAAAGGAAATAATATGCTAATTCCGTGAAGGGAAGCCAATATATAAAGATAGTCCAGAGAAATGAGACTCTTTATACTCATTTAAAATTGTCCGAGGATTGTATATTAATGCCCGATTGACACGTGACATATACAAATGCTTCATACCGAGCTTCACTTTAAAAATATTACATGGATGAGTAAACATTAGCTTTACACTTGAAAACCATCCCGGTACCGACTCGGAATAACTGACTCCAAGGGAGGTCTTCCCTTGCTTTACACTATAAAGCAGGTGACCTAAGGGAACACCCCCCCCTCCTTCTGCTTGCCCTGGGTCAAATACCCCAGAGAAAAGAGGGCAGCAGGACAGAGTCACTGCCAGAACCGAAAGCCTACATACGTATAGTTGCAACTGTTTAGTGGACGACATTCTTAGCAACAGATAACAGACCTTAACAATGAAGATCTCCAGAAATGGACTCAATATTTCTAAGATACAAATTCGTGAAAGGGAGGGCTAAGACAATATGCAGCCCTCATTATATCTGTAATAGTAACACTATTAGCATAAGCCCACGATGTAGGAAGAACGCTTACTTCATGAGCTGAAATCTAAAGCACAGACTGCTGAGTTGAAGATATTTATCATAAGCAGTACAGATAGTTAATTGAATCCATCTAGCCATAGAATGGACCGAAATGTGGAGGAAGCTTGCACATCATATCCCACAACAGACTCCTAGGTAGATTAATCCACGGTCTTTGTGGAGATAGAGATGCTACCAACAGAATTTTGCATTGAGATTATTTAACTTGAGCCATGTCTGCTGAATGTCTGCTGAATCAACGGCACTGGAGGATACGCATATCCTATCATTCCGTCTCACTAGATCGATAGAGTGTCTACTGCAAACGCTCGAGAATCGGAACATGGTGACACATACGTCTGCAACTGATTGTTGAGATGCGTCGCAAATAAATCCATCATTGACCGCTCTCATTGGCAGCAAATCTTGATTAAATACTCATTATTGTAAGTCCATTCTGACGTCAACAAGCGGCTCCTCCGTGAAAGGGAGTCCGCTAATACGTTCAGTCGACCCGGACTATGATGGACCGATAGGAGAACTTGATGTTCTAGTACAAACAGAAGGATTCATTCCGTTAACTTGAATAACAGAATGGAAGGAGTGCCTCCCTGGTTCTGAAAATATGCTAATACTGTTGAATTGGCAGAAAGAATTGCACGAGTGCATTCTGAATAACGTTCATTCAATGACGCATCGCAAGCCAAATTGACATCAAAGTTGATGTTTATGTGCTTGATTAGGAACTGCAGATCCCAAAGACCCTAGCACTTCAAATCCGTTGGGCTAAATGTTGCATCCCAACCTGTTTGACTGGTATCTGTCAAAACTTAAAAACTCGGATCCGGCAATTGCAGTGGAACTCCCTGAGTTAACCACTGAATAACTGCCCAAGTCTGAATCTCTTGATCACTTGATTAACAAGAGGATGTCCGTATCGAGCGAATGATTCTTCACCCTCCAATTCTGGGTCCGAAAGTTGGAGAGACGAGTGCGTACCCAGACGGAATAAAATCCATGGCAGCTCCGCACAACCTATCATTCTCACGAAATCTCTAGCTGTAACTTTGCCTGAATGAAGACAATGAGCGTAACAACTGATTAATTTCACTCTGGTTAACGGCAGATGAACAAGATTGTTATGCGTCTCGAAGCTCATCCCCGGTGGGTGAATGACTTGGACAACACCAGGTCCGACTTCTCCTCGTTTACTCGTGAAACCGAGATGTCGGAGCAATAGAAGCAAATTCTGCGCATCGTTCTGAAGCGTTAACTCATTGCCATACCTCTAACGAATGTCGTCCAGGTAGGCCGACGTTACCGCAGACGAAGGAGCTCAGAAATGAGTCATTACTGAGATTATTTGAGTGAAAACCCAGGGCGCTAGATTCAGACCGAAGCACATTGCTCAGAGCTGATACACGACTCCTATGATGGCGAAGCGAAGATACTTTGTGAACGCCTGATGTACCATGACATGAAAGTATGCATTTTGAGATCTATGCATGTAGCATAGTCGTTCACCCGAAAACTCGCTCTGAACGATCGGATGGTCTCCATATAAGAAACTTGGAGCCACGATCAGCTTGTTAATCCAGCTCAGATTTATGAGTGGACGGAACGAGTCGTCTGAACCAGAAACAGATGGTTGTAGAACCTGGGGATTCCTGGAATTCTACAATCTCTATCGCTAACTTCACCAGAAGAGACTGGACTTCTGATGGAAGCGAGCCTCTTCTCTGCGTATTTGACGGAAGCTGAGTCCATTTTGGACTTCAAGTTTAGCAGAGGTTTTCATTCGAAGAACAGTTAGGCCTTCTGAAATCACCTCTCGAACCCAAGGGACATCTGTAATCGACTCCCAATTGGTTGAGAAAACTCTTCCTCCCACTGGACCACGATAGAGGTTACACCATCACCTCCTGGTCCTGCGAGGCTTGCGGAAGGAGACACCATGTCCTCCATAGACCGCACCTCGCCCCGTCGACCTAGGGGCGTCTGACTGGTTGACTCGGCCAGAATTACGGCCCCTATCTGAGTCGCTATCCTGACGGTCTCTAGAGTAAGACCTAGAGGACGCAAAGAAACCTCTATGGAAACTTCCCTTGGACGTATTCATCCAAGAAGTACCTGTTCTACTTTTCTCCGCTGAATCCGACTTATGGAAGCGGGTTTGAATAGCAGAGAGTCTGAAGCTTTCTTAGTTATCTGATCATAGATTGCGAAAAGCTTGCTGTCGAAGAGAAGCACTCCGGAGCGACTCTGAGAGAGTTTTTCACCTTACTATCCACGCGCGTGGATGTAGCCAGGGCCGCGTCACGTCTAACCAACTCCAGGTTTGCCACTAAAAGGGCGGAGTTAAACATGGAGAATGCTGTGGCCCTCGAAAGAACTCTTAAGGAGATAGATACATCTTAGAATTCTTTTCCATCGAGACGTAATGATAACGCACTGGTAAGGTGATCTGCGTCTAACCTAGTCCTGTTAGGCGATATTGTCGTTTCCAACATCGTGGTTGGAATTGACATAGACGGCAGTACTCGGTCTTCGGCCTGGTCATCTAGACGCAGAGAAACTCTTGGAATGCCCTGTCCTGCCATTTCAAATTATTCCATGAATTGATGAAAGGCAGATGTAGGGCATTTGCCGATAAACTGGACCTGCCCGTTAGGTAGCAAGTTATATAGCGCCATACATTAGTCCAAATGTCCGTGAGACATTACTGGACTGTATCGAAAACTCAGGGACAATGCTCCTAAATTGATTAAAGAAACCTGTGTCCAGTGGCGTTATCAGTCTCTTATTCAGCAACGCAGCATTTTCGTTTGGAGGAACAACGTCAGATGATAATGCCGGATATACTCTACAGCAATTATGTTGTTCCGAAAGGGAAAACTCCTTCGTATCCCTTTAGCCATCCTGTCAGACCACTTGTAAATCTTGGTTGTCCGTGCGTGAACTTGCAGCGGAACATACCAACCCAGCTTCCTTGGATAATTCCTGATCCGGCAGAGTTCTGTCGGATGCTGGGATGCTGCTATAATTGTGCTATCTGCGATAGCACGTCCGTAACGGAGGCCTGTGGAGCTGCGGTCTTACGGGATTTAGTCGCTGGGAGCTCCTTGAACGCTGACACGTGCATACATCTTAATGCGAACGTCCGGAGTATGAAGGCCTCGTATCCTTGGCTACCGGATGGAGTGACCTGATCGCCGTGGAATCCCTGGTAGGCGAGGTAAGTTGAATATCACTGGTCACATAGCCAAGGTGTGGTCGCGTGTGCTGCTGTGAGGATGAGGAAGCCGATAGAGCAGTCACTCCAGACTGTCAATATAACGGAGTGTCCCGAGCGGTGGACGAATGCTCCGACTGAGGAACGTTATGTACCACAACATCTGGACCCATATGTTGTTGTACGAGAGAGAGACCTCTCTCGCTCCCAGCCCGGATGGACCTGGATGAGTTAGGAACCGGACTAATAAACTTCTCTGTACCATCCTCGTATCCGTCATCACTGGGTGTGCACAATGTATTTTATAGTGCTTGCATCACCCAAATCTCCTTTCTGGACCGCAACGGACAAACCTGGGTGCCGAGCCATTCGGTGAATGGTCGCTACACCGGGCGAGCTAGCGGACACCAAAGCCATCGATCCTACTATGGAACTCCAGGCAATTGACATATCTGCATGAGCACTTTGCCGCTAACTCTTCATTTGATTGTGACGACGGAAGCACACTTTCTAAGACATCATGGTAACATCACCCTGCTATGCTTCTCAATGAGGCCTGTGGAGCCGCGGTCATGCGTGAAAAGCCGCTGGAAGCTCCAGGGACATTCATTCCTGCATTTATATAATATGCGAACGTCCCATCTGGAAAGGCCTTGGGTCCTTGGCTAGCAGATGAGTGACCTGGACATGTATTCTCTGGTCGGCGAAGCAGGAGCTCCAGGGACATTCAATCCTGCATTTATATAATATGAGAACGTCCCCTGGAAATCTGTGGTCACATAGCCAAAGTGTGGTCCTGTGTGCTGACGTTAGGATGAGGAAGCCAACAGAACAGCCGCGTCCGATTGTCTATGCGACGGAGCGTCCCGAGCAGGAAGAGTGGACGTATGCTCTGACTGACAAACGAACGTTAAAAAATTTATAGTAATTTATATATTTTTTATACTTACCAATGACCCAGACATAGCTGGTGCTAACTCTTAAAATATAGGGCCAAACACAAATTTTGCCCCCCAATCCCCAAAATTTGCATCTAAAACTAAAGAAAACATGTCCTGAGAGGCCCTCCACACTTCGCCCCTACTGCGCATGCGCAGTGTCAAGGACGTTCCGAAATTGGCGCCATTTATCATTCTAATAACCAGTGCCTGGTAAGCGCTATGTACTCAGCGGGGAGGCAAGAGTTCCCAACTCCTGGGAGGGCCATCCCCGTCTGGGTCATTGGTAAGTATAAAAAATATATAAATTACTATAAATTTTTTAACATTTTTATACTGTACCAATGACCCAGACATAGCTGAATAGTAAAAAGGCTGGAGGGCCAAGGACATAGAGCAAAATGGAATACGCTCAATAAAATAAAATAGAGTCATCCCCTGTAGGGAAAAGAAGTAATAGGCCTTACATGTATCTTTCTTATTTATGATAAATTAGAAAGATACAACACCTTCCAAAAATTGAGCTTCATACATCCATGTACTCTATAAATATCCAATAATCCTTATACTAATAATTTTTAAAGTAAGCCAATAATAAAGTAAGTCTAGAGAATAGAGACTCTTATACTCCTAAAAGTGTGTGAGAATTGCATAATCATGTCCGTTGACATATGCAATATTCAAAAGCTATACTTTAAAAACTAAGACTTGAATGAATTTTATAAACTTAAACTTCTCACTAAACAACCATCCCAATAACAGCTCAGAATTACTAACTCCGGAGGAGGTATCCCCTTGTTTTCATAGTAAAAACAGGTGACCCAAGGGAACACCCTCCCCCCCCCCCTTTTTCTTGCCCTGGGTCAAATAGCCCAGAGCGAAGAGGGCAGCCGAACGGAGACACTGCCGAAACAGACAGCCTACCTAGCTATAGTAGCAACTGTTAAGTGAATGACATTCTGAGCAGTAGATAATAGACCTAACAATAGAGGCCTCCAGAAATGGACTCGATATTTCTGAGATAAAATTCATGAATGGATGGCTGAGCGCAATGAGCAGCCTTCAAAAAATCTATAATAGCAACACTATTAATGTAAGCCCAAGAAGTAGAAGAACTCTTACTTCATGAGCCGAAATCTTAAGCACAACTGCTAAGCCAATGATATACCATAAGCAGTACGCTAGTTAATAGAATCCATTAACAATAAAATGGAGCGTAACGTCCTTCTACTAGACATCAAAGACAGAAGAAGCTTACGCCCTTGTAATAAACAGATATCTGTTTATAAATACATAAACTGTACCCGGAAAGAGTAAAGGCCTATGCCCATACGAAGACGGAAGGACCTTAAAATAATAGGTTCCGGATAATAGGAGCCTAACTCTTATGCAACAATCCAACCTAAATAGTAACGGAAGTATTGATTCCGAAACTATGAAAGTGAAAATCATCCATCGATAGTGCATGAAACTCACTGACTCTACAGTAAAAGAGAAACCAACAGAATTACTGTCTAAAAGGTCAGAATTTGAAAACTACTGTTTCCAGAGGCTCAAATGATTACTTAGCTAAAAAAGAACCTGAAGTTAAAATCCGTATAGGAATTTAATCTAAAGATTCTAAGTCTATTTATCAAAAAGTTACTAACTGACTTAGATAAAGAGACAAAAGACTCAATTGTAAACTATCGTAGAGTGCATAGGTATGAGGTAACATAAACCTAAACAGGCTGCAGTAGATCTTGTGAAACAAGTATACTAAAAAATAGCAATGAGTAGTATGGAGGGATCAACCATATGAACATAATGATCCCTACACCACGACGGAAGAGCCTCCACTTTAGTCGCATAGAATAGCGAAGAAGAGGATCTCCTATAGTAAGAAATCGCGTCCAAAGCTCGTCCAGTACAGTGCTTACAATGCAATACGGACCACACAACGGAATACATGAAGGTTGCGACCTTGCTGGTTGTGATAAAGATGACACGATTTACCCAGTGAAAAAAGATCCTCACATAGAGGAAGATTTCACGTTAAGATCCACAGTAGACAAGAGAGTAAATTACTCATGATCTCTGTGAAGATAGAGATGCTATCAACAGAAATGTATTGTGGATGTTTATCTTAGCAATACCTGCTAAAAACAACAGCGCCGGAGGATACGCGTATCCTATCATTCCGTCCTATAGATCAATAGAGCGTTAACAGTATTAGCTCAGAGATCTGGACAAGCCAACACATACGTCTGCAATTGATTAGCCAGCTGTGTCATAAATAAAACATCATTGGGCGCTCCCTTAGATAGCAAATCTGATTGAATACTTGTTTGTTGAGAGTCCATTCTGACAGCAACAAGCGACCCGTAAGAGAACGGGAGTGCGATAAAACAATCAGACGACCCAGAATATGACGGACCAAAACTGAACTTGGTGTACTATAACCAACAGACGGATTCTTTCCATTAAATTGAATAACGGAAACGAAAGAGTGCCTCCCTGGTTCCGGAGATACGCCACTACTGTCGAATTAAAGGACAGGAATTTGGGCATGCGTTTCCGAATAATGTTCATGCAATGACATAAAGCAAGCCTAAAAAACATTATTCCGCGGAAGTTAACTGATAGCTAAAAGACTGCGGAAACCAAAGACCCTGGCACTTCGAATCCGTAGGGATCAGTATATATCCCAATCTGTTTGACTGGCAACCGTCATAACAGCCACACTCGGGTCCGGCAACTGCGGCGGCACTCTCTGAGTCAACCACCGAATGTTTGCCCCAGTCTGAATCTCTTGTAACACTAGATAGACAAGAGAATGTATAAATCAAGCAATTCATGGATTGCCGGAAAGTTGCCGTCGAAGAGAAGCTCCTCCGAGAACGAAGCGACTCTGAGAGAGTTCTTAACCTACTATCCACGCGTGGATGTAGCTAGGGCTGCATCACGTCTAACCAACTCCAATCAGCCACTGAAGGGCGGAGTTATACGTGAACAAACTACTGCCCTCAAAAGAAATTACATTGAGAATAATATCCCGTAAATCTTTTCTTGAAGACGTAATGATAACGCCTCAGTAAGGCGGATTACGTATAATAAAGCGTCTAAGTTAAGTCTACTATACATAATGTCGTTCCCAACATTGAAATTGGAAAAGACATAAACGGTGAAAAAGAATATATGCAGTCTTTAATCACACCGTCTAGACGCATATGAACTCTCGGTATGCCCTGCTCTGCCAAAATAAACTATATGTAAAAAAGATAAAATGGCAGAAATGAGCCACGCGGACAAGAAACTAAACTATCATGCTTAGTAGCAGGCTTGTATATATATATAATATATATAGCGTCGAAAAATAAAACACATGTTGTAATGACAATATTGGACTGCGTCGGTAAGTCAGGGACAAAGTCCCTGTACCGATCGAAAAATCCGAGTCCAATGACGCTATAAGTCTCTTATCCAAGATCGCAGCAATGAAGTCCGAAAAATAATCACTGGAAGAAATGCCAGAAGATATGAAAGGCATCTTCCGATACTACTAAAGGGAAAACTCGAAATCTTTCGAATCCCTTTCGCCATCCTGTCGGACCCTATAAAGCGTTCGGTCGTCCGTAGCTTGATGCAACCGCGGACCGCACCGACCCAGCGCCGTCGGATAATTCCTGATTCGACCGAGAAACCGTCAATTGCTGGGATGCTGCGAAACAACTGTGCTAACTCGGATAGCACGTCCGTCACTGAGGCTTGAGGAGCAGCGGTCTTACGATGCATTGCCGCAGGAAGCTCCGAGATCGTTACCCCGTGCATACTTCCAATATGCGAGCGAACGGAGTGTATAGGCCTCGTGTCCCTTGGCTACCGGATGGCGCAACCTATTCGCTGTGGAATCACTGAATGCCGAAACTGATCGGATACTCGAGGTCACGTAACCAATGTGCGGTCGTGTGCCCTGCCGTGAGGATGAGGAAGCATTAAAGACAGTCTCTCGGACTGTCAATATAACAGAGCGTCCCGAGCAACGGACATATGCTCCGAATGTAAAATATCTGAACCACAACATGCGGTCCCCTATGTTGTTGGCTTCCTCCGATCTGTCCTCAATCTGCCGTCACTGGGTGAGTACTAAAGTAATTAAAGTGCTCGCATCACCCAAATCTCCTTCCTAGACCGCAACGGACGAACCCGGCAGCCGAACCATTCGATGAATGTACGCTACACCGGGTGAGATAGCGAATGTCACTCCGTAAGCGATAGACATATTCCATGAGCACTTATTGCCGCTAACTCTTCATTAACTATGACGACAGAGGCACACTTTTGAAAGACATCTCCATAACTCTTCGAACAAGAAACCAGAAATGCTTGGATAGCAAGCATAAAATAATAATATATAGCGTCGTTCAATAATTCGAAAGTTTGTGTGACATTATTGGACTATGTCGGAACTGAGGGACGATGTCCCTGAACCGAACCAAAAATTTCTAAGTCCACCGACGCTATCAGTTTCTTATCCGGCATCGCAGCATATGTTGTTCCGAAAGGGAAAGCTTGAAATCCACCGAATCCCTTTCGGTATCCCGTCGGACCGGATGAAACTTTCGGACGTCCGTACCCGCTTCTGCGGAGCGTCCCGACCCAGCATCGTCGGATAAAATATATGCGACAGAATCAGTTGATGCTGGGATGCTGCGATAAACTGTGCTATTAAGGAAAGCACGTCCGTTCCCGAGGCCTGTGCAGTAGCGGACTTACGATGCATTGCCGCTGGAAGCTCCGTGTACGTTGACTCCTGCATACTTCCTATGCGAACGTCCGGAGTCTGCAGGCCTCGAGTCCCCGGCTACCGACCCAGCGCTGTCGGATAATTCTCGATCCGACACCGTTTCTGTCGGCTGCTGGGATGCTGCGATAAGCTGTGCTATGTGCACAAGAATGTCCGGCGTCGAGACCTGCGGAGGCGCAGTCTATCGCTGCTTCGCCGAGGGCAGCTCCGCATCAGATGGCTCCCGCATACTTTTCCTATGCGAACGTCCAGAGTCCATCGGTCTCGAATCCCTGGCTGCCGGATGGTGTGACCTGGTCGCCGAAGAATCCTTGATCGGCGAAGCTGGTAATATATCGGCGGTCACGCAGCCAAGGTGCGGTCGTGTGCGCTGACGAGAAGAGGAAGCCTTAGCAGTCTCAGCGGACTGCCTATACAACGGAGCGTCCCGAGCGACGGACGTATGCTCCGCTAACGACACATTTGTACCACAACATCTGGGGCCAGATGTTGTTGAACGAGAGAGGGGCCTCTCTCGCTTGCCGTCCGGATGGACCGGAACGAGCTATGAACCGGACTAAAAGGCTTCCTCCGTTCTCCCTCCGATCCGCCGTCACTGGGTGTGCATTAAGTTAATTTTATAGTGCTCGCATCACCCCAAAATTCCTTCTAGACCGCAACGGACGAACCCGGCTGCCGAACCATTCGGTGAATGAACGCTACACCGGGCGAGCTAGCGGACGTCAAAGGCCGTCGAACCTACTAGGGTCCTCTTAGGCAATTGGCGTATTACATGAGCACTTTTCCGCTAGCCCTTCATTAATTGTGACGACGGAGGCACACTGTTGGAAGACATCACAGATACATCACCCTAATCTTGATCGTCTGAAATAGAAATTGATAAAGTAGAGTGACCCTGCGGGGAAAGGACCGGAGTGTCCAAATCCCCAACAACATACCGTGACATACGCTTCCCATATTGTCATCGAAATCATACGATACAGAACCGGAGTTAATGCGAGTACACTGACCACATATAGAATGATAATAAGGTCAGAGGAAGACTTCCTCTTAAAACAATTGATCAATATCCTTTCAATGTGAAAAGAAAACAAGTCCTGGTACTCGCACTAACCCCTGGCAATCAAAATACATAATAATAATATGATCCATTAATATAGAAAAAATAATTGAAATCAAAATATTTTGAAAAAATATTTTTTCAGAACAGCCCAAGTTTCTGAAAAGTAACGTTGAGCCCCAATGGATCCCAAGCCTAAGTGTGGACAAAAATTTTAAAAATATTTTAAATAATTTATTCAACACTTACGAACAATAATAATGTATCTAGTTATGATAGAAATAACATAAAGATATTATTATTTAGAAATCCCCCCCTCACACAGAGGGCTGTTGTAAATGTAAACAATGAGTGTAAAAACACTAAAATAAGACTCCAGGCACCCAGGCCCGAAATCAGTTACCAAAAATACACCATCTGATGCAAAACAGAGACTTCCAGGGAAGAAACTGCAGAACATCAGATGGTAGATGCAGAACACAACGCCTAACCACCCGTAGGTGAAGACGTAAACATGGGGAAAAAAACAGAATTCATTCTGTTATTCAGCTAAACTCCCAAGAAATTTTAGTAATAATAATTACAGAAATTATGCCAAAAGCATGGGAGAATAGCAAGGGGGAACTTAAAGGACAGGGAGAGAGGAAAAACACTTGAAAAAACAGTGTAACTAAATAATCAGAATGACAACAAAATGGCTGCTGCCTTGAAAATAGGTAACTTAACATAATTTCATTAAAAAATTTTAAGTTACAGCCCTGATAATATTCTGTCACACATTCTTTTCCTCTCCTCCTTTTCTATCCTCCTTAGAATCACCATTTCACTAATATTTATGTGTCTGGCATCATTTAAACTGAGATTTAAAAGCACAAAGATCAGTCAGATGTTAACTGATGAAGGGCCAAACTTAGAATGATAAATGGCGCCAATTTCGGAACGTCCTTGACACTGCGCATGCGCAGTAGGGGCGAAGTGTGGAGGGCCTCTCAGGACATGTTTTCTTTAGTTTTAGATGCAAATTTTGGGGATTGGGGGGCAAAATTTGTGTTTGGCCCTATATTTTAAGAGTTAGCACCAGCTATGTCTGGGTCATTGGTACAGTATAAAAATATACAACAACATCGCGGTGCAGATGTTGATGTAAGAGAGAGGGGGCCTCTCTCGTTCGTGGTCCGGATGAACCTAGATGAGCTAGGAACCAGACTAACAGGCTTCCACCGTTCATCCTCTGATCCGTCGTCATTGGGTGTGCACGTTGTACTTTTATAGTGCTCGCAACACCCAAATCTCCTTCCTGGACTGCAACGGATGAACCCGGGTGCTGAGCCATTTGGGGAATGGTCGCGACACCAGGCGAGCTAGCGGACGCCAAAGCCATCAATCGAACTAGCGAACTCCAGGCAATTGATGTATCTGCATGAGCACTTTGCCGCTAACTCTTCATTTGATTGTGACGACGGAAGCACACTTTTGGACGACATCACGGAAAACATCACCCTGTTCTTGTTCCTCTGAAAAAGAGAGTGAAAAACTAGAGTGACCCTGCGGAGAGAGGACCGCTAACAACATACTGTGACACACGTCTCCAACGTTGTCATCCCAATTGATACATACTGAACAAGGGTTAGTGCGAGCACACTGACTACAATTAATACACTGATCATGAGAATCAGAGGAAGATTTCCTCCCATTACAATTTGAACAATAATCTTCATTGTCAAAAAAAGTAAACAGTCATAGTCAAACAGTCATAGTACTCGCACTAAACCTTGAAACAAAGATTCATAATAAAATAATCCATTATAACATAACGAAAAAATAATTCAAAAAGAAAACATTTTTTGAAAAAAATTTTTCAGAAGCGCCCAAGTTCCCAATGGGAACAATGAGCCCAAATGGATCCCAAAAAAAGCCTAAGTGTGGACAAAAATTTTAAATCATTTAAAAAAATTAATGTAACACTTACAAACAATATTAATGTATCTTGCTATGAACTGAACTAAGCAAAGGACAAGTAATCACTATCAGAAGTAACCGTTGTCAACCTAAACAAAAAGTGTAAATGTAAACAAACCGGAAACATGACTCCAGGCACTGGTAAACACGGCCCAAAACAGCTACCAATTTAAACACTATCTGATGCAAAACAGAGGCTTCCAGAAAAGAAACTGTAGAACATCAGATGGTAGATGCAGACCAAAACGCCTAAACACCCAAGGGTGAGGATGTAAACATGGGGAAAAAACAGAAAATAATTCTGTTTCCAAGCCAAAACTCCCAAGAAATTTTTAGTAATAAACATTACAAAAAATAAGCCAAAAGCATGGGAGAATAGCTAGGGGGGAATAAAGGAAAGGGAGAGAGGAAACACTGATCAAATAATGGAACATTCATAGCAAGAAAGACCACAACAGGATCATGCCTCGAAAATAGGTAACATGAAATAATTTCGTAAAAAATTTATAAGTTACAGCCCTGAACATTTCCTTCCACTGTTTCTTCGTCTCCTCCTTCTATTTCCTCCTTATATCCACCATTTCTCTCATAATTATGTGTCTGGCATCATTTAAACAAGCACAAATAACAGTGAGATGTAACTGTTTTGAGGGCCAAACAAAGAATGACATTTGGCGCAAATTTTGAGACCTCTTTGACACTGCGCATGTGCAGAGGAGTAAAAGTATGGAGAACCATATAGGACATCTATTTTTCGTTTTTTGATGAAAATTTTGGGGATTGGGGGTGCAAAATTTGTGTTCGGCCCTAGATATTTTAGAGTTAGCACCAGCTAAGTCTGGGTCATTGGTACAGTATAAAAATTTACAGCCCTGAATTTCAAACCACCGTTTCTTCCTTCCTTCATCCAGTTGTGTCCTTGGATCCACCAATTTAACCACTGATTTGTGTCGGGCATCATTATTAATTGAGATTTAAAAAGCACAAATGTCAGTTTGTTATCTGACAAGAGCCAAACAAAGAATGATCGCGCCAGTTTTGGTGACTTCCTGACATCTGTGCATGCGCGGAGGGTAAATGTATGGAGGACCAGATAGGACTTCTAATTTTCGGTTTTGCATGCAAATTTTGGGGATGAGGGGGGGGGCGAAATTTGTGTTTGGCCCTAGATATTTTTGAGTTAGCACCAGCTAGTATGGGTCAGTGGTTGCAGTATAAAAATGTACATTCACACCAACTGGTGACTACTCGACTATGTAGTAACTGGAGAATAAAGAAAAATACATTCACACCAACTGGTGACTACTCGACTATGTAGTAACTGGAGAATAAAGAAAAATACATTCACACCAACTGGTGACTACTCAACTATGTAGTAACTGGAGAATAAAGAAAAATACATTCACACCCGCTGGCAACTACTCGACTATGTAGTAACTGGAGAATAAAGAAAAATACATTCACACAGCTGGCAACTACTCGACTATGTAGTAACTGGAAAATAAAGAAAAATACATTCACACCCGCTGGCAACTACTGGACTATGTAATAACTGGAGAATGAAGAAAAATACAGGCACACCAACTGGTGACTACTCGACTATGTAATAACTGGAAAATAAAGAAAAGTTAAAAAATTTATAGTAATTTATATATTTTTTATACTTACCAATGACCCAGACATAGCTTGTGCTAACTCTTAAAATATAGGGCCAAACACAAATTTTGCCCCCCAATCCCCAAAATTTGCATCTAAAACTAAAGAAAACATGTCCTGAAAGGCCCTCCACACCTCGCCCCCACTGCGCATGCGCAGTGTCAAGGACGTTCCGAAATTGGCGCCATTTATCATTCTAATAACCAGTGCCTGGTAAGCGCTATGTACTCAGCGGGGAGGCAAGAGTTCCCAACTCCTGGGAGGGCCATCCCCGTCTGGGTCATTGGTAAGTATAAAAAATATATAAATTACTATAAATTTTTTAACATTTTTATACTGTACCAATGACCCAGACATAGCTGAATAGTAAAAAGGCTGGAGGGCCAAGGACATAGAGCAAAATGGAATACGCTCAATAAAATAAAATAGAGTCATCCCCTGTAGGGAAAAGAAGTAATAGGCCTTACATGTATCTTTCTTATTTATGATAAATTAGAAAGATACAACACCTTCCAAAAATTGAGCTTCATACATCCATGTACTCTATTAATATCCAATAATCCTTATACTAATAATTTTTAAAGTAAGCCAATAATAAAGTAAGTCTAGAGAATAGAGACTCTTATACTCCTAAAAGTGTGTGAGAATTGCATAATCATGTCCGTTGACATATGCAATATTCAAAAGCTATACTTTAAAAACTAAGACTTGAATGAATTTTATAAACTTAAACTTCTCACTAAACAACCATCCCAATAACTGCTCAGAATTACTAACTCCGGAGGAGGTATCCCCTTGTTTTCATAGTAAAAACAGGTGACCCAAGGGAACACCCTCCCCCCCCCCCCCCCCCTTTTTCTTGCCCTGGGTCAAATAGCCCAGAGCGAAGAGGGCAGCCGAACGGAGACACTGCCGAAACAGACAGCCTACCTAGCTATAGTAGCAACTGTTAAGTGAATGACATTCTGAGCAGTAGATAATAGACCTAACAATAGAGGCCTCCAGAAATGGACTCGATATTTCTGAGATAAAATTCATGAATGGATGGCTGAGCGCAATGAGCAGCCTTCAAAAATCTATAATAGCAACACTATTAATGTAAGCCCAAGAAGTAGAAGAACTCTTACTTCATGAGCCGAAATCTTAAGCACAACTGCTAAGCCAATGATATACCATAAGCAGTACGCTAGTTAATAGAATCCATTAACAATAAAATGGAGCGTAACGTCCTTCTACTAGACATCAAAGACAGAAGAAGCTTACGCCCTTGTAATAAACAGATATCTGTTTATAAATACATAAACTGTACCCGGAAAGAGTAAAGGCCTATGCCCATACGAAGACGGAAGGACCTTAAAATAGGTTCCGGATAATAGGAGCCTAACTCTTATGCAACAATCCAACCTAAATAGTAACGGAAGTATTGATTCCGAAACTATGAAAGTGAAAATCATCCATCGATAGTGCATGAAACTCACTGACTCTACAGTAAAGGAGAAACCAACAGAATTACTGTCTAAAAGGTCAGAATTTGAAAACTACTGTTTCCAGAGGCTCAAATGATTACTTAGCTAAATAAGAACCGAAGTTAAAATCCATATAGGAATTTAATCTAAGGATTCTAAGTCTATTTATCAAAAAGTTACTAACTGACTTAGATAAAGAGACAAAAGACTCAATTGTAAACTAACGTAGAGTGCATAGGTATGAGGTAACATAAACCTATAACCTAAATAACAACAGGCTGCAGTAGATCTTGTGAAACAAGTATACTAAAAACTAGCAATGCGTAGTATGGAGGGATCAACCATATGAACATAATGATCCCTACACCACGACGGAAGAGCCTCCACTTTAGTCGCATAGAATAGCGAAGAAGAGGATCTCCTATAGTAAGAAATCGCGTCCAAAGCTCGTCCAGTACAGTGCTTACAATGCAATACGGACCACACAACGGAATACATGAAGGTTGCGACCTTGCTGGTTGTGATAAAGATGACACGATTTACCCAGTGAAAAAAGATCCTCACATAGAGGAAGATTTCACGTTAAGATCCACAGTAGACAAGAGAGTAAATTACTCATGATCTCTGTGAAGATAGAGATGCTATCAACAGAAATGTATTGTGGTTGTTTATCTTAGCAATACCTGCTAAAACAACAGCGCCGGAGGATACGCGTATCCTATCATACCGTCCTATAGATCAATAGAGCGTTAACAGTATTAGCTCAGAGATCTGGACAAGCCAACACATACGTCTGCAATTGATTAGCAAGCTGTGTCATAAATAAAACATCATTGGGCGCTCCCATAGATAGCAAAGCTGATTAAATACTTGTTTGTTGAGAGTCCATTCTGACAGCAACAAGCGACCCGTAAGAGAACGGGAGTGCGATAAAACAATCAGACGACCCAGAATATGACGGACCAAAACTGAACTTGGTGTACTATAACCAACAGACGGATTCTTTCCATTAAATTGAATAACGGAAACGAAAGAGTGCCTCCCTGGTTCCGGAGATACGCCACTACTGTCGAATTAAAGGACAGGAATTTGGGCATGCGTTTCTGAATAATGTTCATGCAATGACATAAAGCAAGCCTAAAAAACATTATTCCGCGGAAGTTAAACTGATAGCTAAAAGACTGCGGAACCCAAAGACCCTGGCACTTCGAATCCGTAGGGATCAGTATATATCCCAATGTGTTTGACTGGCAACCGTCATAACAGCCACACTAGGGTCCGGCAACTGCGGCGGCACTCTCTGAGTCAACCACCGAATGTTTGCCCCAGTCTGAATCTCTTGTAACACTAGATAGACAAGAGAATGTATAAATCAAGCAATTCATGGATTGCCGGAAAGTTGCCGTCGAAGAGAAGCTCCTCCGAGAACGAAGCGACTCTGAGAGAGTTCTTAACCTACTATCCACGCGTGGATGTAGCTAGGGCTGCATCACGTCTAACCAACTCCAATCAGCCACTGAAGGGCGGAGTTATACGTGAACAAACTACTGCCCTCAAAAGAAATTACATTGAGAATAATATCCCGTAAATCTTTTCTTGAAGACGTAATGATAACGCCTCAGTAAGGCGGATTACGTATAATAAAGCGTCTAAGTTAAGTCTACTATACATAATGTCGTTCCCAACATTGAAATTGGAAAAGACATAAACGGCGAAAAAGAATATATGCAGTCTTTAATCACACCGTCTAGACGCATATGAACTCTCGGTATGCCCTGCTCTGCCAAAATAAACTATATGAAAAAAAGATAAAATGGCAGAAATGAGCCACGCGGACAAGAAACTAAACTATCATGCTTAGTAGCAGGCTTGTATATATATATAATATATATATAGCGTCGAAAAATAAAACACATGTTGTAATGACAATATTGGACTGCGTCGGTAAGTCAGGGACAATGTCCCTGTACCGATCGAAAAATCCGAGTCCAATGACGCTATAAGTCTCTTATCCAAGATCGCAGCAATGAAGTCCGAAAAATAATCACTGGAAGAAATGCCAGAAGATATGAAAGGCATCTTCCGATACTACTAAAGGGAAAACTCGAAATCTTTCGAATCCCTTTCGCCATCCTGTCGGACCCTATAAAGCGTTCGGTCGTCCGTAGCTTGATGCAACCGCGGACCGCACCGACCCAGCGCCGTCGGATAATTCCTGATTCGACCGAGAAACCGTCAATTGCTGGGATGCTGCGAAACAACTGTGCTAACTCGGATAGCACGTCCGTCACTGAGGCCTGAGGAGCTGCGGTCTTACGATGCATTGCCGCAGGAAGCTCCGAGATCGTTACCCCGTGCATACTACCAATATGCGAGCGAACGGAGTGTATAGGCCTCGTGTCCCTTGGCTACCGGATGGCGCGACCTATTCGCTGTGGAATCACTGAATGCCGAAACTGATCGGATACTCGAGGTCACGTAGCCAATGTGCGGTCGTGTGCCCTGCTGTGAGGATGAGGAAGCATTAAAGACAGTCTCTCGGACTGTCAATATAACGGAGCGTCCCGAGCAACGGACATATGCTCCGAATGTAAAATATCTGAACCACAACATGCGGTCCCCTATGTTGTTGGCTTCCTCCGATCTGTCCTCAATCTGCCGTCACTGGGTGAGTACTAAAGTAATTAAAGTGCTCGCATCACCCAAATCTCCTTCCTAGACCGCAACGGACGAACCCGGCAGCCGAACCATTCGATGAATGTACGCTACACCGGGTGAGCTAGCGAATGTCACTCCGTAAGCGATAGACATATACCATGAGCACTTATTGCCGCTAACTCTTCATTAACTATGACGACAGAGGCACACTTTTGAAAGACATCTCCATAACTCTTCGAACAAGAAACCAGAAATGCTTGGATAGCAAGCATAAAATAATAATATATATATAGCGTCGTTCAATAATTCGAAAGTTTGTGTGACATTATTGGACTATGTCGGAACTGAGGGACGAAGTCCCTGAACCGAACCAAAAATTTCTAAGTCCACCGACGCTATCAGTTTCTTATCCGGCATCGCAGCATATGTTGTTCCGAAAGGGAAAGCTTGAAATCCACCGAATCCCTTTCGGTATCCCGTCGGACCGGATGAAACTTTCGGACGTCCGTACCCGCTTCCGCGGAGCGTCCCGACCCAGCATCGTCGGATAAAATATATGCGACAGATTCAGTTGATGCTGGGATGCTGCGATAAACTGTGCTATTAAGGAAAGCACGTCCGTTCCCGAGGCCTGTGCAGTAGCGGACTTACGATGCATTGCCGCTGGAAGCTCCGTGTACGTTGACTCCCGCACACTTCCTATGCGAACGTCCGGAGTCTGCAGGCCTCGAGTCCCCGGCTACCGACCCAGCGCTGTCGGATAATTCTCGATCCAACACCGTTTCTGTCGGCTGCTGGGATGCTGCGATAAGCTGTGCTATGTGCACAAGAATGTCCGGCGTCGAGACCTGCGGAGGCGCAGTCTATCGGTGCTTCGCCGAGGGCAGCTCCGCATCAGATGGCTCCCGCATACTTCCTATGCGAACGTCCGGAGTCCATCGGTCTCGAATCCCTGGCTGCCGGATGGTGTGACCTGGTCGCCGAAGAATCCTTGATCGGCGAAGCTGGTAATATATCGGCGGTCACGCAGCCAAGATGCGGTCGTGTGCGCTGACGAGAAGAGGAAGCCTTAGCAGTCTCAGCGGACTGCCTATACAACGGAGCGTCCCGAGCGACGGACGTATGCTCCGCTAACAACACATTTGTACCACAACATCTGGGGCCAGATGTTGTTGAACGAGAGAGGGGCCTCTCTCGCTTGCCGTCCGGATGGACCGGAACGAGCTATGAACCGGACTAAAAGGCTTCCTCCGTTCTCCCTCCAATCCGCCGTCACTGGGTGTGCATTAAGTTAATTTTATAGTGCTCGCATCACCCCAAAATTCCTTCTAGACCGCAACGGACGAACCCGGCTGCCGAACCATTCGGTGAATGGACGCTACACCGGGCGAGCTAGCGGACGTCAAAGGCCGTCGAACCTACTAGGGTCCTCTTAGGCAATTGGCGTATTACATGAGCACTTTTCCGCTAGCCCTTCATTAATTGTGACGACGGAGGCACACTGTTGGAAGACATCACAGATACATCACCCTAATCTTGATCGTCTGAAATAGAAATTGATAAAGTAGAGTGACCCTGCGGGGAAAGGACCGGAGTGTCCAAATCCCCAACAACATACCGTGACATACGCTTCCCATATTGTCATCGAAATCATACGATACAGAACAGGAGTTAATGCGAGTACACTGACCACATATAGAATGATAATAAGGTCAGAGGAAGACTTCCTCTTAAAACAATTGATCAATATCCTTTCAATGTGAAAAGAAAACAAGTCCTGGTACTCGCACTAACCCCTGGCAATCAAATACATAATAATAATATGATCCATTAATATAGAAAAAATAATTGAAATCAAAATATTTTGAAAAAATATTTTTTCAGAACAGCCCAAGTTTCTGAAAAGTAACGTTGAGCCCCAATGGATCCCAAGCCTAAGTGTGGACAAAAATTTTAAAAATATTTTAAACAATTTATTCAACACTTACGAACAATAATAATGTATCTAGTTATGATTAAAATAACATAAAGATATTATTATTTAGAAATCCCCCCCTCACACAGAGGGCTGTTGTAAATGTAAACAATGAGTGTAAAAACACTAAAATAAGACTCCAGGCACCCAGGCCCGAAATCAGTTACCAAAAATACACCATCTGATGCAAAACAGAGACTTCCAGGGAAGAAACTGCAGAACATCAGATGGTAGATGCAGAACACAACGCCTAACCACCCGTAGGTGAAGACGTAAACATGGGGAAAGAACAGAATTCATTCTGTTATTAAGCTAAAACTCCCAAGAAATTTTAGTAATAATAATTACAGAAACTATGCCAAAAGCATGGGAGAATAGCAAGGGGGAACTTAAAGGACAGGGAGAGAGGAAAAACACTTGAAAAAACAGTGTAACTAAATAATCAGAATGACAACAAAATGGCTGCTGCCTTGAAAATAGGTAACTTAACATAATTTCATTAAAAAATTTTAAGTTACAGCCCTGATAATATTCTGTCACACATTCTTTTCCTCTCCTCCTTTTCTATCCTCCTTAGAATCACCATTTCACTAATATTTATGTGTCTGGCATCATTTAAACTGAGATTTAAAAGCACAAAGATCAGTCAGATGTTAACTGATGAAGGGCCAAACTTAGAATGATAAATGGCGCCAATTTCGGAACGTCCTTGACACTGCGCATGCGCAGTGGGGGCGAGGTGTGGAGGGCCTTTCAGGACATGTTTTCTTTAGTTTTAGATGCAAATTTTGGGGATTGGGGGGCAAAATTTGTGTTTGGCCCTATATTTTAAGAGTTAGCACCAGCTATGTCTGGGTCATTGGTACAGTATAAAAATATACATTCACACCCACTGGCAACTACTCGACTATGTAATAACTGGAGAATAAAGAAAAATACATTCACACCAACTGGTGACTACTCGACTATGTAGTAACTGGAGAATAAAGAAAAATACATTCACACCCGCTGGCAACTACTCGACTATGTAGTAACTGGAGAATAAAGAAAAATACATTCACACCCACTGGCAACTATTCGACTATGTAGTAACTGGAGAATAAAGAAAAATACATTCACACCCCCTGGCGACTACTCGACTATGTAGTAACTGGAGAATAAAGAAAAAGACATTCACACCAACTGGTGACTACTCGACTATGTAGTAACTGGAGAATAAAGAAAAATACATTCACACCCGCTGGCAACTACTCGACTATGTAGTAACTGGAGAATAAAGAAAAATACATTCACACCCGCTGGCAACTATTCGACTATGTAGTAACTGGAGAATAAAGAAAAATACATTCACACCCGCTGGTGACTACTCGACTATGTAATAACTGGAGAATAAAGAAAAATGCCGCTCAGGATCACCGATCCAATGTCGAGTTGTGACAACAGTTCCTCCCACCAAGGCCAACACACCTATGAAGTTTCATGACTCTAGGTTGAACCACTATCAAGTTCTCATCCGGAAACCAATTGTTGCGATATACTATGTTCAAGGTCACTGTGACCTTGACCTTTCATCTGGTGAGTCCAACATCAATAGGGTTCTTCCTTGCACCAAGGCCAACACGCCTGTAAAGTTTCATGACTCTAGGTTGAACCACTATCAAGTTATCATCCGGAAACCAATTGTTGCGATATACTATGTTCAAGGTCACTGTGACCTTGACCTTTGACCTGGTGAGTCCAAGATCAATAGGGTTCTTCCTCGCACCAAGGCCAACACACCTATGAAGTTGCATGACTCTAGGTTGAACCACTATCAAGTTATCATCCGGAAACCAATTGTTGCGATATACTATGTAAAAGTTCACTGTGACCTTGACCTTTGATCTGGAGAGTCCAAGATCAATAGAGTTCTTCCTCGCACCAAGGCCAACCCACCTATGAAGTTTCATGAATGTAGGTTGAACTACTATCAAGTTATCATCCGGAAAGGAATTGTTGCGATTTACTATGTTCAAGGTCACGTTGACCTTGACCTTTGACGTAGCGAGTCCAAAATCAATAGGGTTCTTCCCCTCACCAAGGCCAATCTACCTATGAAGTTTCATGAATGTGAGTTGAACCATTATCAAGTTATCATCCGGAAACCAATTGTTTAAGATTTACTACGTTCAAGGTCACTGTGACCTTGACCTTCGACGTAGCATGTCCAAAATCAATAGGGTTCTTCCTCCCACCAAGACCAACCTACGTATGAAGTTTAATGAATGTGAGTTGAACCACTATCAAGTTATCATCCAGAAACCAATTGTTTACGCCCGCCCGCCCGCCCGCCCGCCGGCCCACCCGCCCGCTCGCCCATCCGCTCGCCTGCCCGCCCGCCCGCCCACCCACCATTCACCAAACTATAAGTCGAGTTTGACTTCGTCACAACTCGACTAAAAATACATTCACACCAACTGGTGACTACTCGACTATGTAGTAACTGGAGAATAAAGAAAAATACATTCACACCTGCTGGCAACTACTCGACTATGTAGTAACTGGAGAATAAAGAAAAATACATTCACACCCGCTGGCAACTATTCGACTGTGTAGTAACTGGAGAATAAAGAAAAATACGTTCACACCAGCTGGCGACTACTCGACTGTGTAGTAACTGCAAAAAAAAGAAAAATACATTCACACCAGCTGGTAATTACTCAACTATGTAATAACTGATAAATAAAGAAAAATACATTCACACCAGCTGTCAACTACTCGACTATGTAGTAAGTGAAAGTAACTGAAAAATAAAGAAAAATCAATTAACATTGACTTCTCGATTGTATGTAGTAACTAGAAAATAAAGAAAAATTCATTCACATCAGCTGTTGACTGCACAGCTGTATGCAGAAACTGGAAAAGAAAAGAAAAATACATTCACATCAGCTGGAGACTGCTTGGCTATATGTAGTTAATGAAAAATAAAGAAAAGTTAAAAAATTTATAGTAATTTATATATTTTTTATACTTACCAATGACCCAGACATAGCTGGTGCTAACTCTTAAAATATAGGGCCAAACACAAATTTTGCCCCCCAATCCCCAAAATTTGCATCTAAAACTAAAGAAAACATGTCCTGAAAGGCCCTCCACACTTCGCCCCTACTGCGCATGCGCAGTGTCAAGGACGTTCCGAAATTGGCGCCATTTATCATTCTAATAACCAGTGCCTGGTAAGCGCTATGTACTCAGCGGGGAGGCAAGAGTTCCCAACTCCTGGGAGGGCCATCCCCGTCTGGGTCATTGGTAAGTATAAAAAATATATAAATTACTATAAATTTTTTAACATTTTTATACTGTACCAATGACCCAGACATAGCTGAATAGTAAAAAGGCTGGAGGGCCAAGGACATAGAGCAAAATGGAATACGCTCAATAAAATAAAATAGAGTCATCCCCTGTAGGGAAAAGAAGTAATAGGCCTTACATGTATTTTTCTTATTTATGATAAATTAGAAAGATACAACACCTTCCAAAATTGAGCTTCATACATCCATGTACTCTATTAATATCCAATATAATCCTTATACTAATAATTTTTAAAGTAAGCCAATAATAAAGTAAGTCTAGAGAATAGAGACTCTTATACTCCTAAAAGTGTCTGAGAATTGCATAATCATGTCCGTTGACATATGCAATATTCAAAAGCTATACTTTAAAAACTAAGACTTGAATGAATTTTAAAAACTTAAACTTCTCACTGAACAACCATCCCAATAACAGCTCAGAATTACTAACTCCGGAGGAGGTATCCCCTTGTTTTCATAGTAAAACAGGTGACCCAAGGGAACACCCTCCCCCCCCCCCCCCCTTTTTCTTGCCCTGGGTCAAATAGCCCAGAGCGAAGAGGGCAGCCGAACAGAGACACTGCCGAAACAGACAGCCTACCTAGCTATAGTAGCAACTGTTAAGTGAATGACATTCTGAGCAGTAGATAATAGACCTAACAAAAGAGGCCTCCAGAAATTGACTCGATATTTCTAAGATAAAATTCATGAATGTGGATGGCTGAGCGCAATGAGCGGCCTTCAAAAATCTATAATAGCGACACTATTAATGTAAGCCCAAGAAGTAGAAGAACTCTTACTTCATGAGCCGAAATCTTAAGCACAACTGCTAAGTCAATGATATACCATAAGCAGTACCGATAGTTAATAGAATCCATTAACAATAAAATGGAGCGTAACGTCCTTCTACTAGACATCAAAGACAGAAGAAGCTTACGCCCTTGTAATAAACAGATATCTGTTTATAAATACATAAACTGTACCCAGAAAGAGTAAAGGCCTATGCCCATACGAAGACGGAAGGACCTTAAAATAATAGGTTCCGGAAAATAGGAGCCTAACTCTTATGCAACAATCCAACCTAAATAGTAACGGAAGTATTGATTCCGAAACTATGAAAGTGAAAATCATCCATCGATAGTGCATGAAACTCACTGACTCTACAGTAAAAGAGAAACCAACAGAATTACTGTCTAAAAGGTCAGAATTTGAAAACTACTGATTCCAGAGGCTCAAATGATTACTTAGCTAAATAAGAACCGAAGTTAAAATCCGTATAGGAATTTAATCTAAAGATTCTAAGTCTATTTATCAAAAAGTTACTAACTGACTTAGATAAAGAGACAAAAGACTCAATTGTAAACTATCGTAGAGTGCATAGGTATGAGGTAACATAAACCTATAACCTAAATAATAACAGGCTGCAGTAGATCTTGTGAAACAAGTATACTAAAAAATAGCAATGAGTAGTATGGAGGGATCAAGAATATGAACATAATGATCCCCACACCACGACGGAAGAGCCTCCACTTTAGTCGCATAGAATAGCGAAGAAGAGGATCTCCTATAGTAAGAAATCGCGTCCAAAGCTCGTCCAGTACAGTGCTTACAATGCAATACGGACCACACAACGGAATACATGAAGGTTGCGACCTTGCTGGTTGTGATAAAGATGACACGATTTACCCAGTGAAAAAAGATCCTCACATAGAGGAAGATTTCACGTTAAGACCCACAGTAGACAAGAGAGTAAATTACTCATGATCTCTGTGAAGATAGAGATGCTATCAACAGAAATGTATTGTGGTTGTTTATCTTAGCAATACCTGCTAAAACAACAGCGCCGGAGGATACGCGTATCCTATCATTCCGTCCTATAGATCAATAGAGCGTTAACACTATTAGCTCAGAGATCTGGACAAGCCAACACATACGTCTGCAATTGATTAGCAAGCTGTGTCATAAATAAATCATCATTGGGCGCTCCCATAGATAGCAAATCTGATTGAATACTTGTTTGTTGAGAGTCCATTCTGACAGCAACAAGCGACCCGTAAGAGAACGGGAGTCCGATAAAACAATCAGACGACCCGGAATATGACGGACCAAAACTGAACTTGGTGTACTATAACCAACAGACGGATTCTTTCCATTAAATTGAATAACGGAAACGAAAGAGTGCCTCCCTGGTTCCGGAGATACGCCACTACTGTCGAATTAAAGGACAGGAATTTGGGCATGCGTTTCTGAATAATGTTCATGCAATGACATAAAGCAAGCCTAAAAAACATTATTCCGCGGAAGTTAAACTGATTGCTAAAAGACTGCGGAACCCAAAGACCCTGGCACTTCGAATCCGTAGGGATCAGTAATATATCCCAATCTGTTTGACTGGCAACCGTCATAACAGCCACACTCGGGTCCGGCAACTGCGGCGGCACTCTCTGAGTCAACCACCGAATGTTTGCCCCAGTCTGAATCTCTTGTAACACTAGATAGACATGAGAACGTATAAATCGAGCAATTCATGGATTGCCGGAAAGTTGCCGTCGAAGAGAAGCTCCTCCGAGAACGAAGCGACTCTGAGAGAGTTCTTAACCTTACTATCCACGCGTGTGGATGTAGCTAGGGCTGCGTCACGTCTAACCAACTCCAATCAGCCACTGAAGGGCGGAGTTATACGTGAACAAACTACTGCCCTCAAAAGAAATTACATTGAGAATAATATCCCGTAAATCTTTTCTTGAAGACGTAATGATAACGCCTCAGTAAGGCGGATTACGTATAATAAAGCGTCTAAGTTAAGTCTACTATACATAATGTCGTTCCCAATATTGAAATTGGAAAAGACATAAACGGCGAAAAAGAATATATGCAGTCTTTAATCATACCGTCTAGACGCATATGAACTCTCGGTATGCCCTGCTCTGCCAAAATAAACTATTTGTAAAAATGATAAAATGGCAGAAATGAGCAACGCGGACAAGAAACTAAACTATCATGCTTAGTAGCAGGCTTGTATATATATATATATATAGCGTCGAAAAATAAAACACATGTTGTAATGACAATATTGGACTGCGTCAGTAAGTCAGGGACAATGTCCCTGTACCGATCGAAAAAACCGAGTCCAATGACGCTATAAGTCTCTTATCCAAGATCGCAGCAATGAAGTCCGAAATAATAATCACAGGAAGATAATGCCAGAAGATATGAAAGGCATCTTCCGATACTACTAAAGGGAAAACTCGAAATCTTTCGAATCCCTTTTGCCATCCTGTCGGACCCTATAAAGCGTTCGGTCGTCCGTAGCTGATGCAACCGCGGACCGCACCGACCCAGCGCCGTCGGATAATTCCTGATTCGACCGAGAAACTGTCAATTGCTGGGATGCTGCGAAATAACTGTGCTAACTCGGATAGCACGTCCGTCACTGAGGCCTGAGGAGAAGCGGTCTTACGATGCATTGCCGCTGGAAGCTCCGTGATCGTTACCCCGTGCATACTTCCAATATGCGAGCGAACGGAGTGTATAGGCCTCGTGTCCCTTGGCTACCGGATGGCGCGACCTATTCGCCGTGGAATCACTCAATGCCGAAACTGATCGGATACTCGAGGTCACGTAGCCAATGTGCGGTCGTGTGCCCTGCTGTGAGGATGAGGAAGCATTAAAGACAGTCTCTCGGACTGTCAATATAACGGAGCGTCCCGAGCAACGGACATATGCTCCGAATGTAAAATATCTGAACCACAACATGCGGTCCCCTATGTTGTTGGGGGAGAGAGGAACCTCTCTCGCTCACAGCCCGGACGGACCTGGACAAGCCAGGAACCGGACTAACAGGCTTCCTCCGATCTGTCCTCAATCTGCCGTCACTGGGTGAGTACTAAAGTAATTAAAGTGCTCGCATCACCCAAATCTCCTTCCTAGACCGCAACGGACGAACCCGGCAGCCGAACCATTCGATGAATGTACGCTACACCGGGTGAGCTAGCGAATGTCACTCCGTAAGCGATAGACATATTCCATGAGCACTTATTGCCGCTAACTCTTCATTAACTATGACGACAGAGGCACACTTTTGAAAGACATCTCCATAACTCTTCGAACAAGAAACCAGAAATGCTTGGATAGCAAGCATAAAATAATAATATATATAGCGTCGTTCAATAATTCGAAAGTTTGTGTGACATTATTGGACTATGTCGGAACTGAGGGACGATGTCCCTGAACCGAACCAAAAATTTCTAAGTCCACCGACGCTATCAGTTTCTTATCCGGCATCGCAGCATATGTTGTTCCGAAAGGGAAAGCTTGAAATCCTCCGAATCCCTTTCGGTATCCCGTCGGACCGGATGAAACTTTCAGACGTCCGTACCCGCTTCCGCGGAGCGTCCCGACCCAGCATCGTCGGATAAAATATATGCGACAGATTCAGTTGATGCTGGGATGCTGCGATAAACTGTGCTATTAAGGAAAGCACGTCCGTTCCCGAGGCCTGTGCAGTAGCGGACTTACGATGCATTGCCGCCGGAAGCTCCGTGTACGTTGACTCCCGCACACTTCCTATGCGAACGTCCGGAGTCTGCAGGCCTCGCGTCCCCGGCTACCGACCCAGCGCCGTCGGATAATTCTCGATCCGACACCGTTTCTGTCGGCTGCTGGGATGCTGCGATAAGCTGTGCTATGTGCACAAGAATGTCCGGCGTCGAGACCTGCGGAGGCGCAGTCTATCGCTGCTTCGCCAAGGGCAGCTCCGCATCAGATGGCTCCCGCATACTTTTCCTATGCGAACGTCCGGAGTCCATCGGTCTCGAATCCCTGGCTGCCGGATGGTGTGACCTGGTCGCCGAAGAATCCTTGATCGGCGAAGCTGGTAATATATCGGCGGTCACGCAGCCAAGGTACGGTCGTGTGCGCTGACGAGAAGAGGAAGCCTTAGCAGTCTCAGCGAACCGCCTATACAACGGAGCGTCCCGAGCGACGGACGTATGCTCCGCTAGCGACACATTTTGTACCACAACATCTGGGGCCAGATGTTGTTGAACGAGAGAGGGGCCTCTCTCGCTTGCCGTCCGGATGGACCGGAACGAGCTATGAACCGGACTAAAAGGCTTCCTCCGTTCTCCCTCCGATCCGCCGTCACTGGGTGTGCATTAAGTTAATTTTATAGTGCTCGCATCACCCCAAAATTCCTTCTAGACCGCAACGGACGAACCCGGCTGCCGAACCATTCGGTGAATGGACGCTACACCGGGTGAGCTAGCGGACGTCAAAGGCCGTCGAACCTACTAGGGTCCTCTTAGGCAATTGGCGTATTACATGAGCACTTTTCCGCTAGCCCTTCATTAATTGTGACGACGGAGGCACACTGTTGGAAGACATCACAGATACATCACCCTAATCTTGATCGTCTGAAATAGAAATTGATAAAGTAGAGTGACCCTGCGGGGAAAGGACCGGAGTGTCCAAATCCCCAACAACATACCGTGACATACGCTTCCCATATTGTCATCGAAATCATACGATACAGAACAGGAGTTAATGCGAGTACACTGACCACATATAGAATGATAATAAAGTCAGAGGAAGACTTCCTCTTAAAACAATTGATCAATATCCTTTCAATGTGAAAAGGAAACAAGTCCTGGTACTCGCACTAACCCCTGGCAATCAAAATACATAATAATAATATGATCCATTAATATAGAAAAAATAATTGAAATCAAAATATTTTGAAAAAATATTTTTTCAGAACAGCCCAAGTTTCTGAAAAGTAACGTTGAGCCCCAATGGATCCCAAGCCTAAGTGTGGACAAAAATTTTAAAAATATTTTAAACAATTTATTCAACACTTACGAACAATAATAATGTATCTAGTTATGATTAAAATAACATAAAGATATTATTATTTAGAAATCCCCCCCTCACACAGAGGGCTGTTGTAAATGTAAACAATGAGTGTAAAAACACTAAAATAAGACTCCAGGCACCCAGGCCCGAAATCAGTTACCAAAAATACACTATCTGATGCAAAACAGAGACTTCCAGGGAAGAAACTGCAGAACATCAGATGGTAGATGCAGAACACAACGCCTAACCACCCGTAGGTGAAGACGTAAACATGGGGAAAGAACAGAATTCATTCTGTTATTCAGCTAAAACTCCCAAGAAATTTTAGTAATAATAATTACAGAAACTATGCCAAAGCATGGGAGAATAGCAAGGGGGAACTTAAAGGACAGGGAGAGAGGAAAACACTTGAAAAAACAGTGTAACTAAATAATCAGAATGACAACAAAATGGCTGCTGCCTTGAAAATAGGTAACTTAACATAATTTCATTAAAAAATTTTAAGTTACAGCCCTGATAATATTCTGTCACACATTCTTTTCCTCTCCTCCTTCTCTATCCTCCTTAGAATCACCATTTCACTAATATTTATGTGTCTGGCATCATTTAAACTGAGATTTAAAAGCACAAAGATCAGTCAGATGTTAACTGATGAAGGGCCAAACTTAGAATGATAAATGGCGCCAATTTCGGAACGTCCTTGACACTGCGCATGCGCAGTAGGGGCGAAGTGTGGAGGGCCTTTCAGGACATGTTTTCTTTAGTTTTAGATGCAAATTTTGGGGATTGGGGGGCAAAATTTGTGTTTGGCCCTATATTTTAAGAGTTAGCACCAGCTATGTCTGGGTCATTGGTACAGTATAAAAATATACATTTACATCAGCAGTTGACTACACAGCTGCATGTAGTAACTAGAGAATAAAGAAAAATAAATTCACATCAGATGTTGACTGCTTCTCAATAGGTAATAACTCCAAAATAAAGGAAAATACATTTACATCAGCAGTTGACTACTCAGCTGTACGGAATAACTAGAGAATAAAGAAAAATACATTTACATTAGCAGTTGACTACTCAGCTGTATGTAGTAACTAGTGAACAAAGAAAAATACATTCACATCAGCAGTTGACTACTCAGCTGTATGTAGTAACTAGAGAATAAAGACAAATACATTTACATCAGCAATTGACTACTCAGCTGTACGGAATAACTAGAGAATAAAGAAAAATACATTTACATTAGCAGTTGACTACTCAGCTGTATGTAGTAACTAGTGAATAAAGAAAAATACATTCACATCAGTAGTTGACTACTCAGCTGTATGTAGTAACTAGAGAATAAAGAAAAATACATTTACATCAGCAGTTGACTACTCAGCTGTACGGAATAACTAGAGAATAAAGAAAAGTACATTTACATCAGCAGTTGACTACTCAGCTGTATGTAGCAACTGGAGAATAAAGAAAAATATATTTACATCAGCAGTTGACTACTCAGCTGTATGTAGTAACTGGAGAATAAAGAAAAATAAATTCACAGATGTTGACTGCTTGTCTGTAATGTAATAACTCCAAAATAAAGAAAAATACATTTTCATCAGCAGTTGACTACTCAGCTGTATGTAGTAACTAGAGAATAAAGAAAAATACATTTACATCAGCAGTTGACTACTCAGCTGTATGTAGTAACTAGAGAATAAAGAAAAATACATTCACATCAGCAGTTGACTACTCAGCTGTACGGAATAACTAGAGAATAAAGAAAAATACATTTACATCAGCAGTTGACTACTCAGCGGTATGTAGTAACTAGAGAATAAAGAAAAATGCATTTACATCAGCAGTTGACTACTCAGCTGTACAGAATAACTAGAGAATAAAGAAAAATACATTTACATCAGCAGTTGACTACTCAGCTGTATGCAGTAACTAGAGAATAAAGAAAAATACATTCACATCAGCAGTTGACTACTCAGCTGTACGGAATAACTAGAGAATAAAGAAAAATACATTTACATTAGCAGTTGACTACTCAGCGGTATGTAGTAACTAGAGAATAAAGAAAAATGCATTTACATTAGCAGTTGACTACTCAGCTGTATGTAGCAACTGGAGAATAAAGAAAAATACATTTACATCAGCAGTTGACTACTCAGCTGTATGTAGTAACTAGAGAATAAAGAAAAATGCATTTACATTAGCAGTTGACTACTCAGCTGTATGTAGCAACTGGAGAATAAAGAAAAATACATTTACATCAGCAGTTGACTACTCAGCTGTATGTAGTAACTAGAGAATAAAGAAAAATACATTCACATCAGCAGTTGACTACTCAGCTGTACGGAATAACTAGAGAATAAAGAAAAATACATTTACATCAGCAGTTAACTACTCAGCTGTATGTAGTAACTAGAGAATAAAGAAAAATACATTTACATCAGCAGTTGACTACTCAGCTGTATGTAGTAAGTGGAGAATAAAGAAAAATAAATTCACAGATGTTGACTGCTTGTCTGTAATGTAATAACTCCAAAATAAAGAAAAATACATTTACATCAGCAGTTGACTACTCAGCTGTATGTAGTAACTAGAGAATAAAGAAAAATACATTTACATCAGCAGTTGACTACTCAGCTGTATGTAGTAACTAGAGAATCGAGAAAAATACATTCACATCAGCAGTTGACTACTCAGCTGTACGGAATAACTAGAGAATAAAGAAAAATACATTTACATCAGCAGTTGACTACTCAGCGGTATGTAGTAACTAGAGAATAAAGAAAAATGCATTTACATTAGCAGTTGACTACTCAGCTGTATGTAGTATCTAGAGAATAAAGAAAAATACATTTACATCAGCAGTTAACTACTCAGCTGTATGTAGTAACTGGAGAATAAAGAAAAATAAATTCACAGATGTTGACTGCTTGTCTGTAATCAGGGCTCGTCTTGAGTAAAATGGTTGGGGCCTAAAAAATGTGCCCCACATATTGAGGTCAGGGCCTTTTTGGGACTGATTTTCCATTTTGTCCATTATTGTTAGTGCTTTTTTTGTGGAAAATGTCAGGGCTTGAATAAAACCCCCCAGCAAGTGCTCCACGGGGCTTATCTCGGGGCCTGGGCTGATCAGCCCTGACTCAAGGCAAGCCCTGTGTAATGTAATAACTCAAAAATAAAGAAAAATACATTTACATCAGCAGTTGACTACTCAGCTGTATGTAGTAACTAGAGAATAAAGAAAAATACATTTACATAAGCAGTTAACTACTCAGCTGTATGTAGTAACTAGAGAATAAAGAAAAATACATTTACATCAGCAGTTATATTATTATTTATTTATTGGTGTTTAAGGTCACATACTTATGCACAATGGCTAATCGTGACCGTGACAGTTTTACGGGTGGAGGAAGCCGGAGTACCCGGAGAGAACCACCGAGCAACGACGAGCAGCTGTCAGCTCTCCAACATCGTAACTCTGAACTCTGCACCGCAGCACAGGCAGGGTTAGATTGGTTGAAGACATGCGCACCATCGACATGCAGTACGCCTCAGTACACAGCGCCATCGTGCCCCCATGTAGGCAATCGGGGTGAAGTGTCTTGCCCAAGGACACAACGCGGTTGCCGCAGGTGGGATTCGAACCGAGGACCCCTCGGCTTGCAGCCTGCACCTCTACCAACTGAGCCACCGCGCCCCCACATCAGCAGTTAACTACTCAGCTGTATGTAGTAACTAGAGAATAAAGAAAAATACATTTACATCAGCAGTTGACTACTCAGCTGTATGTAGTAACTGGAGAATAAAGAAAAATAAATTCACAGATATTGACTGCTTGTCTGTAATGTAATAACTCCAAAATAAAGAAAAATACATTTACATCAGCAGCTGACTACTCAGCTGTATGTAGTAACTAGAGAATAAAGAAAAATACATTTACATCAGCAGTTGACTACTCAGCTGTATGTAGCAACTAGAAAAAACCAGAGGCTCTCAAGAGCATGTAATCGCTCACCTGACAGAACTACATATCCCTCAATGTAATCGCTCACCTGGCAGAACTACACATCCCTCAATGTAACCGGTCACCTGACAGAACTACATATCCCTCAATGTAATCGCTCACCTGACAGAACTACATATCCCTCAATGTAATCACTCACCTGGCAGAACTACATATCCCTCAATGTAATCGCTCACCTGGCAGAACAACATATCCCTCAATGTAATCACTCACCTGACAGAACTACATATCCCTCAATGTAATCGCTCACCTGACAGAACTACACATCCCTCAATGTAATCGCTCACCTGACAGAACTACATATCCTTCAATGTAATCGCTCACCTGACAGTACTACATATCCCTCAATGTAATCGCTCACCTGACAGAACTACATATCCCTCAATGTAATCGCTCACCTGGCAGAACTACATATCCCTCAATGTAATCGCTCACCTGGCAGAACTACATATCCCTCAATGTAATCGCTCACCTGGCAGAACTACACATCCCTCAATGTAATCGCTCACCTGACAGAACTACATATCCCTCAATGTAATCACTCACCTGGCAGAACTACATATCCCTCAATGTAATCGCTCACCTGGCAGAACTACACATCCCTCAATGTAATCGCTCACCTGACAGAACTACATATCCCTAAATGTAATCACTCACCTGGCAGAACTACATATCCCTCAATGTAATCGCTCACCTGGCAGAACTACATATCCCTCAATGTAATCACTCACCTGGCAGAACTACATATCCCTCAATGTAATCGCTCACCTGGCAGAACAACATATCCCTCAATGTAATCACTCACCTGACAGAACTACATATCCCTCAATGTAATCGCTCACCTGACAGAACTACACATCCCTCAATGTAATCGCTCACCTGACAGAACTACATATCCCTCAATGTAATCGCTCACCTGACAGTACTACATATCCCTCAATGTAATCGCTCACCTGACAGAACTACATATCCCTCAATGTAATCGCTCACCTGGCAGAACTACATATCCCTCAATGTAATTGTTCACCTGACAGAACTGCACATCCCTCAATGTAATCGCTCACCTGGCAGAACTACACATCCCTCAATGTAATCGCTCACCTGACAGAACTACATATCCCTCAATGTAATCGCTCGCCTGACAGAACTACACATCCCTCAATGTAATCGCTCACCTGGCAGAACTACATATCCCTCAATGTAATCGCTCACCTGGCAGAACTACACATCCCTCAATGTAATCACTGACCTGGCAGAACTACATATCCCTCAATGTAATCGCTCACCTGGCAGAACTACATATCCCTCAATGTAATCGCTCACCTGACAGAACTACATATCCCTCAATGTAATCGCTCACCTGACAGAACTACACATCCCTCAGTTATTCTAATCAAAAAAATGAAGCTAGCTGCCATGCTACTTCATCTGTTCGAAACAGAATGATTCCCTCAGTTATTCTAATCAAAACCGAAGAATGCAGCTAGCTGCCATTCTACTCCATCTGTTCGAAACAGAATGATGATTGTTTTCTGAGGACTTTCCATACATTCTTTCTGCTAAGTTTAGTTCACACTGGCCAAGAAGTTTCTGATAAGATAAAAATATAATTTCCCGTAGGGTTTCCATGGTAACTATGAGCTGCAATTGTGGCCATGTTTGTAACATGATCAACATTACATGAAGATCAATAGTAGAAGCTGTCCCAATCATCAATCATGCGAAGTTTCAAAACATTTGGACCTGTAGTTTCAGAGGAGAAGACTTTTCAAAATCGACCAATCAGAATCAAAGAATGCCTCTCTTGCAGCCATGTTTTTCATCCAATAGGAACAAAATGAGGAAAGTTGCGGAGAACCTCCCATAGACCATTCCTGTCAAGTTTGGGTCACATTGGCTCAGTAGTTCCAAAGAAGATGAAAATGTGATTTCCCATAGGGTTTCTTCTATAGCAACTATAAGCCGAAATTGCAGCCATGTTTGTAACCCGATTAATATTAAATGAGGATCATTGGTAGAGGGTGTCCCAGTCATCAAGCATATGAAGTTTCGAAACATTTTGCTTTGTGGTTTCAGAGAAGATTTTTAAAAATCCAGCAATCAGAATCGAAAAATGCCTATGCTGGTCATGTTTTCTGACGGAAACAAAACGAGGATTATTTATAAAGTACCTCCTACAGACCATCCCTACCATGTTTGGTTCACATCGGCTCAGTAGTTCCAGAGAAGAAGATGAAAATTATAAATTCATAGTAATTTGTATATTTTTATACTTACCAATGGTCCAGACTTAGCTGGTGCTGACTCAAAAATATCCAGGCCAGACACAAATTTTGCCCCCAAATCTCCCAAATTTGCATGTAAAACCGAAAATTTCATATCCTATGTGGTCCACCATACATTTGACATCTGCGCATACGCAGTGTCCAGGATCACCGAAACTGTGGCCAAATATTCCTTCTGCAGTGCCTGCTAAATGTTATAATCAGCGGGGAGGTATGAGTGCCCACTCATGGAGGGCTGTTCCCATCTGGGCCATTGGTAAGTATAAAAATATACAAATTACTATAAATTTATAATATTTTTACGCAATAGCTAAATAGTAAATAGGTTGGAGGGCCTAGGACATGAAGGAAAGTTAAAAAATTTATAGTAATTTATATATTTTTTATACTTACCAATGACCCAGACATAGCTGGTGCTAACTCTTAAAATATAGGGCCAAACACAAATTTTGCCCCCCAATCCCCAAAATTTACATCTAAAACCAAAGAAAACATGTCCTGAATGGCCCTCCACACTTCACCTCTACTGCGCATGCGCAGTGTCAAGGACGTTCCGAAATTGGCACCATTAATCATTCTAATAACCAGTGCCTGGTAAGCGCTATGTACTCAGCGGGGAGGTAAGAGTTCCCAACTCCTGGGAGGGCCATCCCCGTCTGGGTCATTGGTAAGTATAAAAAATATATAAATTACTATAAATTTTTTAACATTTTTATACTGTACCAATGACCCAGACATAGCTGAATAGTAAAAAGGCTGGAGGGCCAAGGACATAGAGCAAGATGGAATACGCTCAATAATATAAAATAGAGTCATCCCCTCTAGGGAAAAAGAAGTATTAGGCCTTACATGTATCTTTCTTATTTATGATAAATTAGAAAGATACAACACCTTCCAAAATTGAGCATCATACATCCATGTACTCTATTAATATCTAGTATAATCCTTATACTAATAATTTTTAAAGTAAGCCAATAAATAAAGTAAGTCTAGAGAATAGAGACTCTTTATACTCCTTAAAAGTGTCTGAGGATTGCATAATCATGTCCGTTGACACGTGCTATATTCAAAAGCTATACTTTAAAAACTAAGACTTGAATGAATTTTTAAAACATAAACTTCTCACTAAACAACCATCCCAATAACAGCTCAGAATTACTAACTCCGGAGGAGGTATCCCCTTGTTTTCATAGTAAAACAGGTGACCCAAGGGAACACCTCCCCCCCCCCCCCCTTTTTCTTGCCCTGGGTCAAATAGCCCAGAGCGAAGAGGGCAGCAGAACGGAGTCACTGCCGAAACAGACAGCCTACCTAGCTATAGTAGCAACTGTTAAGTGAATGACATTCTGAGCAGTAGATAATAGACCTAACAATAGAGGCCTCCAGAAATGGACTCAATATTTCTGAGATAAAAAATTCATGAATGTGGATGGCTGAGCGCAATGAGCAGCCTTCAAAAATCTATAATAGCGACACTATTAATGTAAGCCCAAGATGTAGAAGAACTCTTACTTCATGAGCCGAAATCTCAAACACAACTGCTGAGTCAAAGATATACCATAAGCAGTATCGATAGTTAATTGAATCCATTAGCAATAGAATGGAGCATAACGTCCTTCTAATAGGCATCAAAGACATTAGAAGTTTACGCCCGTAGTAATAAACAGATATCTGTTTATAAATACATAAACTTTAACCGGACAGAGTAAAGGCCTATGCCCGTACGAAGACGGAAGGACCTTAATAACAATAGGATCCGGATATTAGGAGCCTAACTCTTATGCAAAAATCCAACCTAAATAGTAAAGGAAGTAGTGATTCCGAAACTACGAAAGTGAAAATCATCCACCGATAGTGCATGAAACTCACTGACTCTTCAGTAAAAGAGAAGCCAACAGAATTACTGTCTAAAAGGTCAGAATTTGAAAACTACTGTTTCCAGAGGCTCAAATGATTACTTAGCTAAATAAGAACCGAAGTTAAATTCCATATAGGAATTTAATCTAATGATTCTAAGTCTATTTATCGAAAAGTTACTAACTGACTTAGATAAAGAGACATAAGACTCAATTGTAAACTATCATAGAGTGCATAGGTATGAGGTAACATAAACCTATGACCTTAATAATAACAGGCTGCAGTAGATCTTGTCAAACAAGTATACTAAAAAGTTGCAATGAGCAGTATGGAGGGATCAACAATATGAACATAGTGATCCCTACACCAACGACGGAAGAGCCTCCACTTTAGCCGCATAGAATAGCGAAGAAGAGGATCTCCTATAGTAAGAAATCGCGTCCAAAGCTCGTCCAGTACAATGCTTACAATGCAATAAGGACCACACAACGGAATACGTGAAGGTTGCGACCTTGCGGGTTGTGATAAAGATGACACGATTTTACCCAGCAAAAAAAGATTCTCTCATTGAGGAAGATTTCGCGTTAAGTCCCACAGTAGACATCAGAGTAAATTTACCCACGTTCTCTGTGAAGACAGAGATGCTACCAACAGAAATGTATTGTGGTTGTTTATCTTAGCAATACCTGCTGAAACAACAGCGCCGGAGGATACGCATATCCTATCATTCCATCCTATTAGATCAATAGAGCGTTAACAATATTAGCTCAGAGATCCGGACAAGCAAACACATACGTCTGCAATTGATTAGCAAGCTGTGTCGTAAATAAATTATCATTGGGCACTCCCATTGATAGCAAATCTGATTGAATACTTGTTTGTTGAGAGTCCATTCTGACGGCAACAAGCGACCCATAAGTGAACGGGAGTCCGGTAAAACAATCAGATGACCCGGAATATGACGGACCGAAACAGAACTTGGTGTACTATAACAAACAGAAGGATTCTTTCCATTAAATTGAATAACGGAAACGAATGAGTGCCTCCCTGGTTCCGGAGATACGCCACTACTGTCGAAGTAACGGACAGGATTTGGACATGCGTTTCTGAATAATGTTCATCCAATGACATAAAGCAAGCCTAAAAAACATTATTCCGCAGAAGATAAGTGCTTGCTTAGAGACTGCGGAACCCAAAGACCCTGACACTTCGAATCCGTTGGGATCAATATTATATCCCAACCTGTTTGACTGGCAACCGTCATAATTATAACACTCGGATCCGGCAACTGCAGTGGCACTCTCTGAGTCAACCACCGAATGTTTGCCCCAGTCTGAATCTCTTGCAACACTAGATAGACAAGAGAACGTGTAAATCGAGCAATTCATGGATTGCTGAAAAGTTGCCGTCGAAGAGAAGCTTCTCCGAGAACGAAGCGACTCTGAGAGAGTTCTTCACCTTACTATCCACGCGCGTGGATGTAGCTAGGGCAGCGTCACGTCTAACCAACTCCAATCAGCCACTGAAGGGTGGAGTTATACGTGAACAAACTACTGCCCTCAAAAGAAATCACATTGAGGATAATATCCCGTAATTCTTCTCTTGAAGACGTAATGATAACGCCTCAGTAAGGTGGTTTACGTATGATAAAGCGTCTAAGTTAAGTCTACTAGACATCATTGTCGTTTCCAACATTGTGGTTGGAAAAGACATAGACGGCGAAAAAGAATATTTCCAGTCTTTAACCACGCCGTCTAGACGCATATGAACTCTCGGTATGCCCTGCTCTGCCAAAATAAATTATTCGTATAAATGATAAAAAGGCAGAAATGAGCATTGCGGACAAGAAACTAAACTATCATGCTTGGTAGCAGGCTTATATGCATATATAGCGTCGATAAATAATACACATGTTCTAATGACATTATTGGACTGTGTCGGTAAGTCAGGGACAATGTCCCTGAACCGATCCAAAATTCCGTGTCCAATGACGCTATAAGTCTCTTATCCAACATCGCAGCAATGTAGTCCGAAATAACAATCACTGGAAGATAATGCCAGAAGATATGAATGGCAGCTTCCGATGCTACGATAGGGAAAACTCAAAATGTCGGACCCTATAAAGCGATCGGTCGTCCGTACCTGATGCAACCGCGGACTGCACCGACCCAGCGCCGTCAGATAATTCCTGATTCGACTAAGAAACTGTCGATTGCTGGGATGCTGTGAAAAAACTGTGCTAACTCGGATAGCACGTCCGTCACTGAGGCCTGTGGAGAAGCGGTCCTACAATGCATTGCCGCTGGAAGCTCCGTGATCGTTACCCCGTGCATACTACTAATATGCGAGCGAACGGAGTGTATAGGCCTCGTGTCCCTTGGCTACCGGATGGCGTGACCTATTCGCCGTGGAATCACTGAATGACGAAACTGATCGGATACTCGAGGTCACGTAGCCAATGTGCGGTCGTGTGCCCTGCTGTGAGGATGAGGAAGCATTATCGACAGTCTCTCGGACTGTCAATATAACGGAGCATCCCGACCGACAGACATATGCTCCGAATGTAAAATATCTGAACCACAACATGCGGCTCCCTATGTTGTTGGATGAGAGAGGGACCTCTCTCGCTCACAGCCCGGACGGACCTGGACAAGCCAGGAACCGGACTAACAGGCTTCCTCCGATTTGTCCTCAATCCGCCGTCACTGGGTGAGTACTAAAGTAATTATAGTGCTCGCATCACCCAAATCTCCTTCCTAGACCGCAACGGACGAACCCGGCAGCCGAAGCATTCAATGAATGTACGCTACACCGGGTGAGCTAGCGAATGTCACTCCGTCGATCCTACAAGGGACCTCTTAGGCGATAGACATATTCCATGAGCACTTATTGCCGCTAGCTCTTCATTAACTATGACGACAGAGGCACACTTTTGAAAGACATCTCCGTAACTTTGTGAACAAGAAACCCGAAATGCTTGGTAATAGCAAGCATATAATAATAATATATATATAGCGTCGTTCAATAATTCGAAAGTTTGTGTGACATAATTGGACTATGTCCACCGACGCTATCAGTTTCTTATCCGGCATCGCAGCATTCTGGTCCGACGAAAGAAGCTGTAGAAGATCAAGTCAGATGACATACACAACAGCATATGTTGTTCCGAAAGGGAAAGCTCGAAATCCTCCGAATCCCTTTCGGTATCCCGTCGGACCGGATGAAATTTTCGGATGTCTGTACCCGCTTCCGCGGAGCGTCCCGACCCAGCATCATCGGATAAAAAATATGTGACAGATTCAGTTGATGCTGGGATGCTGCGATAAGCTGTGCTATTTAGGAAAGCACGTCCGTTCCCGAGGCCTGTGCAGTAGCGGTCTTACGATGCATTGCCGCCGGAAGCTCCGTGTACGTTGACTCCCGCACACTTTCCTATGCGAACATCCGGAGTCTGCAGGCCTCGTGTCCCTGGCTACCGGATGGTGTGACCTGGTCGCCGATGATTCTCTGACTGGCGAAGCTGACTGGATATCCGAGGTCACGTAGCCAAGAGCGGTCGTGTGCGCTACCATGGGAATGAGGAAGCCTTATTGACAGTCTACTCCGGACTGCCTATATGTCGGAGCGTCCCGAGCGACGGACGTATGCTCCGAATGCGAAACATTTTGTACCACAACATCTGGGGCCAGATGTTGTTGTACGAGAGAGGGGCCTCTCTCGCTATTCATCCGGATGGACCAGAACGAGCTATGAACCGGACTAAAAGGCTTCCTCCGTTCTCCCTCTAATCCGCCGTCACTGGGTGTGCATTTGGTTGATTTATAGTGCTCGCATCACCCCAAAACTCCTTCTAGACCGCAACGGACGAACCCGGCTGCCGAACCATTCGATGAATGGACGCTACACCGGGCGAGCTCAAAGGCCGTCGAACCTACTAGGGTCCTCTTAGGCAACTGGCGTATTTACATGAGCACTTTTCCGCTAGCCCTTCATTAATTGTGACGACAGAGGCACACTGTTGGAAGACATCACAGATACATCACCCTAATCTTGATCGTCTGAAATAGAAATTGATAAAGTAGAGTGACCCTGCGGGGAAAGGACCGGAGTGTCCAATTCCCCACTAACATACCGTGACATACGCTTCCCATGTTGTCATCGAAATCATACGATACAGAACAGGAGTTAATGCGAGTACACTGACCACATATAGAATGATTATAAAAGTCAGAGGAAGACTTCCTCTTATTACAATTGATCAAAATCCTTTCAATGTGAAAAGAAAACAAAGTCCTGGTACTCGCACCAACCCCTGGCAATCAAAATACATAATAATAATATGATCCATTAATATAGAAAAAGTATAGAAAAAATAATTCAGAATAGCCCAAGTTTCTGAAAAGTAACGTTGAGCCCCAATGGATCCCAAGCCTAAGTGTGGACAAAAATTTTAAAAATATTTTAAACAATTTATTCAACACTTACGAACAATAATAATGTATCTAGTTATGATTAAAATAACATCAAGATATTATTTTCAAGAAATCCCCCCCTCACACAAAGGGCTGTTGTAAATGTAAACAATGAGTGTAAAAACACTAAAATAAGACTCCAGGCCCGGAATCAGTTACCAAAAATACACTATCTGATGCAAAACAGAGACTTCCAGGGAAGAAACTGCAGAACATCAGATGGTAGATGCAGAACACAACGCCTAACCACCCGTAGGTGAAGACGTAAACATGGGGAAAAGAACAGAATTCTTTCTGTTATTCAGCTAAAACTCCCAAGAAATTTTAGTAATAATAATTACAGAAACTATGCCAAAAGCATGGGAGAATAGCAAGAGGGGACTTAAAGGAAAGGGAGAGAGGAAAACACTGAAAAATCAGTGTAACTAAATAACCAGAATGACAACAAAATGGCTGCTGCCTCGAAAATAGGTAACTTAACATAATTTCATTAAAAAATTTTAAGTTACAGCCCTGATAATATTCTGTCACACATTTTTCCTCTCCTCCTTCTCTATCCTCCTTAGAATCACCATTTCACTAATATTTATGTGTCTGGCATCATTTAAACTGAGATTTACAAGCACAAAGATCAGTCAGATGTTAACTGATGAAGGGCCAAACTTAGAATGATTAATGGCGCCAATTTCGGAACGTCCTTGACAATGCACATGCGCAGTAGAGGTGAAGTGTGGAGGGCCATTCAGGACATGTTTTCTTTGGTTTTAGATGCAAATTTTGGGGATTGGGGGGCAAAATTTGTGTTTGGCCCTATATTTTAAGAGTTAGCACCAGCTATGTCTGGGTCATTGGTACAGTATAAAAATATTCAATTACTCAATCACTTCTTAAAGAATATTTCCTAGAGGAGAATAGAAGTGAGCGGAATTACATATGGCTTTCATATTTATTTGAAAGACATAAAACCAACAATGTAATTCAGCATTACACAATATATAATTCTCCATTTTTAATGACAGCATAATCCATTATGCTAATTCCGTGAAGGGAAACCAATATATAAAAATAGTCCAGAGAATGAGACTCCTTACACTCATTTAAAAGTGTCCGAGGATTGTCTATTAATGCTCGTTTGACACGTGACATATACAAATGCTTCACACCGAGCTACACTTTAAAAATATTACATAAATGACATAATAATTGCTTCCACTAAGCTACACATTATAACCATCCTAGTACCGACTCTGAACTACTGACACCGGAAGAGGTCTTCCCTTGCTTTTTACTATAAAGCCAGATGATATTAAAACCATCCTAGCACCGACTCAGAACTACTGACACCGGAGGAGGTCTTCCCTTGCTTTTCACTATAAAGCCAGATGATATTAAAACCATCCTAGTACCGACTCAGAACTACTGACACCGGAGGAGGTCTTCCCTTGCTTTTCACTATAAAGACAGATGATATTAAAACCATCCTAGTACCGACTCAGAACTACTGACACCGGAGGAGGTCTTCCCTTGTTTTTCACTATAAAGCCAGATGATATTAAAACCATCCTAGTACCGACTCAGAACTACTGACACCGGAGGAGGTCTTCCCTTGCTTTTCACTATAAAGCCAGATGATATTAAAACCATCCTAGTACCGACTCAGAACTACTGACACCGGAGGAGGTCTTCCCTTGCTTTTCACTATAAAGCCAGATGATATTAAAACCATCCTAGTACCGACTCAGAACTACTGACACCGGAGGAGGTCTTCCCTTGCTTTTTACTATAAAGCCAGATGATATTAAAACCATCCTAGTACCGACTCAGAACTACTGACACCGGAGGAGGTCTTCCCTTGCTTTTCACTATAAAGCCAGATGATATTAAAACCATCCTAGTACTGACTCAGAACTACTGACACCGGAGGAGGTCTTCCCTTGCTTTTTACTATAAAGCCAGATGATATTAAAACCATCCTAGTACCGACTCAGAACTACTGACACCGGAGGAGGTCTTCCCTTGCTTTTCACTATAAAGCCAGATGATATTAAAACCATCCTAGCACCGACTCAGAACTACTGACACCGGAGGAGGTCTTCCCTTGCTTTTCACTATAAAGCCAGATGATATTAAAACCATCCTAGTACCGACTCAGAACTACTGACACCGGAGGAGGTCTTCCCTTGCTTTTCACTATAAAGCCAGATGATATTAAAACCATCCTAGTACCGACTCAGAACTACTGACACCGGAGGAGGTCTTCCCTTGCTTTTCACTATAAAGCCAGATGATATTAAAACCATCCTAGTACCGACTCAGAACTACTGACACCGGAGGAGGTCTTCCCTTGCTTTTTACTATAAAGCCAGATGATATTAAACCATCCTAGTACCGACTCAGAACTACTGACACCGGAGGAGGTCTTCCCTTGCTTTTCACTATAAAGCCAGATGATATTAAAACCATCCTAGTACCGACTCTGAACTACTGACACCGGAGGAGGTCTTCCCTTGCTTTTCACTATAAAGCCAGATGATATTAAAACCATCCTAGTACCGACTCAGAACTACTGACACCGGAGGAGGTCTTCCCTTGCTTTTCACTATAAAGCCAGATGATATTAAAACCATCCTAGTACCGACTCAGAACTACTGACACCGGAGGAGGTCTTCCCTTGCTTTTCACTATAAAGCCAGATGATATTAAAACCATCCTAGTACCGACTCTGAACTACTGACACCGGTGGAGGTCTTCCCTTGCTTTTCACTATAAAGCCAGATGATATTAAAACCATCCTAGTACCGACTCAGAACTACTGACACCGGAGGAGGTCTTCCCTTGCTTTTCACTATAAAGCCAGATGATATTAAAACCATCCTAGTACCGACTCTGAACTACTGACACCGGTGGAGGTCTTCCCTTGCTTTTCACTATAAAGCCAGATGATATTAAAACCATCCTAGTACCGACTCTGAACTACTGACACCGGAGGAGGTCTTCCCTTGCTTTTTACTATAAAGCCAGATGATATTAAAACCATCCTAGTACCGACTCTGAACTACTGACACTGGTGGAGGTCTTCCCTTGCTTTTCACTATAAAGCCAGATGATATTAAAACCATCCTAGTACAGACTCTGAACTACTGACACTGGTGGAGGTCTTCCCTTGCTTTTTACTATAAAGCTAGATGATATTAAAACCATCCTAGCACCGACTCAGAACTACTGACACCGGAGGAGGTCTTCCCTTGCTTTTCACTATAAAGCCAGATGATATTAAAACCATCCTAGTACCGACTCAGAACTACTGACACCGGAGGAGGTCTTCCCTTGCTTTTCACTATAAAGCTAGATGATATTAAGGGAAAACCATCCCCCCCCCCTTCCCCTTGTTCTGGGTCACATAACCGAAGAGGGCAGCGGAACAGCATCACTGCTGGAATGGAAAGCCTAAATAACTATAGCTGTAATCCTTTAGTGGACAACATTCTGAGCAACAGATAAAGAACCTAAACACCTAAGGTCACTGGAGATGGACTCTATATTTCTAAGGTAAAACTTAGTAAATGCAGAAGGTTGTGTCCAGTACACAGCTTTCATGAGATAAGTAATGGCTATACTGTTAGAATAGACCCAACAAGTGGACAGCGCTCTAACTTCATGCACTTAAATCTTATTAATAGAATGCTGATCTGGAGATAGATTTTCATAGGTAATATGTATTGCCATCTGAATCCATCTGAACAGATATATCTTTTCTGTTAGGAATGAGGAATTAATGATAAAAAGAAGCGTTTCCTTCCTTGTCTAATAAACTCTGATCGGCATTTATATATGCGCATAGCCCTAACTCTGATCGGCATTTATATATGCGCATAGCCCTAACTGGACACAGTAAAGGTTTACGGTTGTCTGTAGACGGCAGAGCCTTTATGATAGTAGGCTCAAGCCGAACATTAGGAACCTGATTCTTAGCCCAAAATCCCACTTGTGTAGTTAAAGTGATGGTATTTCCATCACTACGGTAGTGAGATTCGTCAACCAATAACGCATGGAGTTCACTAACTCTTCTAGCAGAAGCAAAGGCTACGAGAAACCTAGTTTGGATAAAGAAGCATTAGATCCAATATCCAAGTTATCATGATATGCATAAGTGTCGGATAGCATAGATCTATGTAGCCCTTAAAAGTGGCGGGCTGCAGTTTGAGAACGTCAAACAAGTAGACCAGAAAATTTGCAATGTCTGGTATGGACGAATCATAAACGTCTATCGACTGATCCTTACACCAACAGAAGAAAACCCTCCACTTTGCTGTGTAATTCAGCAAAGAGGAGGTTCTCCTACAGTTAGAAATTGCATCCACTGCTTGTCCTGTAAAACGCTTGCCGTGCAAGAAGGATCGCACAAATATGTGAAGGTTGAGACCTTGCAGGTTGTGATGCAGTGTGCGTAACTTTTCCTGATAAAGAAGGTCCTCCTGTTGAGAAAGCTTCTGGGAATGTCCCATAACAGACACCTGGGAAGACTGATCCATGGTTTCTGTGAAAACAGAGATGCTACTAACAGAATCTTGCAATGAGATTGCTTGAGCTTTTACAAGATCTGTTGAATTAAGGGAGTTGGAGGATACGCATATCCTATTATTCCGTCCCATGGAATTGAGAGAGCGTCTGGGCATGGCGACACGTAAGTCTGCAACTGATTGTTGAGGTGTGTCGCAAATAAATCCATCATAGGCTGATCCCACTGGTAGCAAATCTATCTGAACACTGGCTTGTTGAGAGTCCATTCTTACGGCAACAGGCGACCTTTCCGAGAGAGCGAGTCTGCTAGTACGTTCCAACGACCCGGTATATGACGGATAAACAGATGAACTTGATGTTCCAAGACAAATAGAAGGATTCTTTCCGTTAGTTCGTATAACGGAATCAAATGAGTGCCTCCCTGGTTCCTTATATACGCTTCTACTGTCGAGTTGTCTGACAATATTTGAACATGAGCGTTCTCTATAATGTGAATCCGTTGTTGTAGCACTAGCCATATTGACATCATTTCCTTGATGATTATGTGCTTTCCACTGAGTCCCAAAGATCCTGGCACATGGAGTCTGTTGGATCCAGGGGTTGTGCCCCAACCTGTCTGACTTGCATATGCCATAATCGTGAAAGCCGGATCCGGCAGTTGTAGTTGTAAGTTAACCACCGAATATCTGCCCAAATCTGAACTTTTTGTTTTACATGGTTCATTAAAACAATACTGGTCTTGAGCGAATGCATCTTCACACTCCAGTTCTGAGTAAAGAATATCTGGAGAGGACGTGTGCGTAAACGACCCATCGGAATAAGATCTGCGACTGCTCCGCAGAACCCCATTAATTCCCTCGCTGTTAATGCGTCTGAGTGTAAATAAAAGCGAGCATAACAACTGACTAATTTCGCTCTGGGTAACGGCAGACGAACCAGAATGTTGTGAGTTGTGAAGCTCATCCCCAAGTGAATGAACGACTTGGACGGAGCTAGATATGACTTCTCATTTACAATGAAACCGAGATGCCGGAGTAATAATAGCAGACTCTGAACATCGTTTTGAAGAACATTTTTGTTGTCGTACCTCTGAAGAATGTCGTCCAAGTAAGCTGACGTTACCGCAGACGAATGAGCTTGGAAATAAGACATTACCGAGTTCATTATTTGAGTGAACACCCAGGGAGCTAGATTCAGGTCGAAGCACACTGCTCGGAACTGATATACTGTTCCCTGAATGGCGAACTGTAGGTACTTTCTAAATGCCGGATGAACCATGACATGAAAGTATGCTTCTTTTAGATCTATGCTTGCCGCATAGTCGTTCACTCATATGCTCGCCCTTACTGACCGAATGGTCTCCATATAGAACTTTGGAGCTACGATAAGCTTGTTTATCCAGCCCAAGTCTATTACCGGTCGGAACGAGCCGTCTGGCTTTGGTACGAGGAATATGTGACTGTAGAAACCTAGTGACTCTTGGTTCTCTATGACCTCTATTGCATCCTTTTCTAAGAGAGACTTTACCTCCGAAAAGAGAGACTCTCTTTTTGTAGGATTTGTCGAAAGTTGAGTCCAAAGCGGTCTTCGTGTTAGAGGTGGTTTTGCTCGGAACGAAGCCTTAGGCCATCCGAGATGACACTTCTCACCCACTGATCCTCCATTATAGTTATCCAGTTTCTCTCGAATCTTGATAACCTTCTGCCAACTGGGATGCAATAGAGGTCCTGACCATCACCTGAAGGACCTGCGAGAGGAGAAACCACGTCCTCCCCGTGATGAGCCTCGACCCGCCGGCTTGGGGGCATCTGACTGGTTACCTCGGCCAGACCCACGCCCCCGACCTGAGTCACTAAATTGACGATTCTAAGAGTAATTATAAGAGGATCTTTTATATCCTCGCAAAGAGTTTCCTCTGGACGATTCTTGTTCTGAACCTCCTGCCTTACTCTTCGCTGCTGGTACAGGTTTATTTGATGCCAACTTCAGAAGCAGAGTATTAGATGCTTTCTTTGTAGCTTGGTCATAGACCGAAGAAAGCTTGTCGTCAAATATATCGTGTCCCGATACAGGAGTGACTGTAAGAGAGTTTTTCACCTCGTCATCTGTCAAAGATGACGACACAAGGGCTTCGTCACGTCTACCTAACTCCAAATTAGCCACTGTAAGGGCGGAGTTATACGTGGTAAACATTATAGCCCTGGAAAGAACTTGTGATGAGGTACGAACGTCCTCAAATTTCTTCCCATTGAGATGTTGCGCCATAGCTCTCATAAGGTGACACCTGCCTAGACTGAACCGGAAAAGAAAGAACTTCTTCCTTTGTCTGTATAAAGTCTGCGTCCAATGACGCTAGTGATTTCTCTCTTGTTGTCGCAGCATTCTGATTTGTCGGAGCAAATTCAGGGTAGTATTGATGGATGAAATCCATTGCAACCATGTGCTGTTCTGAAGAGGGAAGGATAATCCTCTTCCTTATCCCTTTCACCATCCGAGAGAATCAGCTGCGAATCTCAGTCCATTGCAACTGCATGAACAGACGACTGGACCGACCCAGCACCGTCCGACAGCTCAGGTTATGAGTCTGAGGCCGAAGAAGGCTGCACCTGCACTTGCTGGGATGCTGCAATTAGCTGCACAATCTGCAACAGCAAGTCCGTCATCGAGGTCTGAGGAGCAGCTGTCTTCCGAGGGCGGACATATGCTCCGGCTTTTGCTTTACATCTGACCCAAATGTTGCTAGGTTAGAGAGGGGCCTCTCTCACTCGCTGTTTATTAGACCTCACCGAGTACAAGAACTTGCTGACTTCCTCTCTATTTCCGTCATTGCTGGGTGAGATATTTATATTTAAGTGCTCACTCTACCCTCATCTACACTTCCTTCGTCCACATCAGAGTTACTCAACGTCAAGGCACGCATTGATGGAGTAACGCTTCACTGGTCAAGCTAGCTGCTTGCAAGAGATTAAAAGCCTTAACAAAAGGCCCTAACTCTTGCACTTATGAGCACTGCAGCTAGCTCTATATGCTCAACGGAGCTTGGCAACGATAGCACACTTGGATGGGTGTCAGAATATCATCACCATGTTCATGTTCCTCTGAAATAGAAAATGACAAAATGAATTATAACATGGTGAGTGAAAGGCCTGGCCTCAGAACCCCACCACCAACAACATACTACGACACCCGTCGCCAACAGTAGTCATCCCAGTGAACACAAGAATGACAAGAGTCCGCAGGAGTGTATCGACTAAAGTCCATATCAGTCCTCCAAACTCCACAACAAAATATATAATTAAGATGCATGAATAATAGCAATAAAAATTAAATTAAAAATATTTTTTTGAAAATGTTTTTTTTTTTAAAAACGTCTAAGTTCACAAAGGGAACATTAAGAGCCCAAAGGCATCCATAGAGCTTAAGCAAGGACAAAATACAAATTTTTTTAGCTACACTACCGGAATAATAATCCCTGTATCTTACAGTAATTCTACAGTGATAGAAAATAAAAAAACTACCTATATATGATGAGTTTGTCAATGTAAACAACGTCAATATAAACAAGACATCAGGAACACAAAAAAGCCCAAAGTCAGAAACCAATTTAAATGCTACCAGATGCAAAGCTAGATTTTCATACGAAGAAAAAACGATACATCGGATAGAAGATGCAAGACTAAATGACCTAACACCCCTAGGGTGAGGATGTAACCAAGGGGAAAAACAGAATATTCTGTAATACATGTTAAACTCCCAAGAAATTTAGTTAAAAATTTCAATAAAAAATAGCTAAAAAGCTTAAGAGTTTAACAGGAAGGGTTCATGGAAAGATAGGGAAGGAATACTTAACGTCATGTGCCAAAGCATGTGGACCTGAAAGGATTATTTTTCACTTGCGCAAGTGTTTAGATAATTTTTTATAATCCACATGGATATCGAGAAATACCTTTTAGATAATTTGCGATAATTCACAGGCTAGCATATAATAAATTATTATTTGTTCCCTCACTTTGTTAGACTATGTTTGGGGTTAAGACACTTTATTTTTCCACTCACTTTAAAACTGTGTTAGGCCAAGACGCTTATTATTTGTTCACTCACATTGTTATACTGTGTTAGGCCAAGACACTTATTTGTTCACTCACTTTGTTAGACTGTGTTAGGACAATACACTTATTTGTTCACTCACTTTGTTAGACCATGTTAGGCCAAGATGCTTAGTTGTTCACTCACTTTGTCATACTGTGTTAGGCCAAGACACTTAGTTGTTCACTCACTTTGTTAGACCATGTTAGGCCAAGACGCTTTATTATTTGTTCGCTCACTTTGTTATACTGTGTTAGGACAATACACTTATTTGTTCACTCACTTTGTTAGACCATGTTAGGCCAAGACGCTTAGTTGTTCACTCACTTTGTTATACTGTGTTAGGCCAAGACACTTAGGTGTTCACTCACTTTGTTAGACCATGTTAGGCCAAGACACTTATCTGTTCACTCACTTTGTTAGACTGTGTTAGGACAATACACTTATTTGTTCACTCACTTTGTTAGACCATGTTAGGCCAAGACGCTTAGTTGTTCACTCACTTTGTTATACTGTGTTAGGACAATACACTTATTTGTTCACTCACTTTGTTATACTGTGTTAGGCCAAGACACTTAGTTCACTCACTTTGTTAGACCATGTTAGGCCAAGACGCTTATTATTTGTTCGCTCACTTTGTTATACTGTGTTAGGCCAAGACACTTAGTTGTTCACTCACTTTGTTAGACCATGTTAGGCCAAGACGCTTATTATTTGTTCGCTCACTTTGTTATACTGTGTTAGGCCAAGACACTTAGTTGTTCACTCACTTTGTTAGACCATGTTAGGACAATACACTTATTTGTTCACTCACTTTGTTAGACCATGTTAGGCCAAGGCACTTATTTGTTCACTCACTTTGTTAGACAGTGTTAGATTGGGACGCTTATTATTTGTTCACTCACTTTGTTAGACTGTGTTAGGACAAGACACTTATTTGTTCACTCACTTTGTTAGACCATGTTAGGCAAAGACGCTTATTATTTGTTCGCTCACTTTGTTATACTGTGTTAGGCCAAGACACTTAGTTGTTCACTCACTTTGTTAGACCATGTTAGGCCAAGACACTTATTTGTTCACTCACTTTGTTAGACAGTGTTAGATCGGGACGCTTATTATTTGTTCACTCACTTTGTTAGACTGTGTTAGGACAAGACACTTATTTGTTCACTCACTTTGTTAGACCATGTTAGGCCAAGACGCTTAGTTGTTCACTCATTTTGTTAGACTGTGTTCAGTCAAATTGCTTATTTGTTCATTCACTTTGTTAGACCGGGACGCTTATTATTTGTTCACTCACTTTGTTAGACCATGTTAGGCCAAGACGCTTAGTTGTTCACTCACTTTGTTAGACTGTGTTAGGACAATACACTTATTTGTTCACTCACTTTGTTATTTGTTCACTCACTTTGTCAGACAGTGTAAGATCAGGACACTTACTTGTTCATTCATTTTGTTAGACTGTGTTCGGTCAAATTGCTTAATTGTTCATTCACTTTGTTAGACAGTGTTAGTTCGGGACGCTTATTATTTGTTCACTCACTTTGTGAGACTGTTAGTTCTCTGAATTCTATGGTTTTGGCTTTGGCGTGTTCAAATACAGAGTGATGGATTTGTCAGGGATATTAGACGTGGAATTTTGTTAGACTATTAGTTCTCTGAACTGTGGTTTTGGCGTGTTCAAATACAGAGTGATGGACTTGTCAAGAATTTGATATGTGCAACTTTGTTGTCAATATAAGGAGGCGCTAACTGGTGATACACTTTTAACAATTGCACATGCTTATGTTTTCTGCATCTTTTTTGTAGAAAGTTCCAATGTGTATCTGAATATAGTATGGTCTTGCTGGCAATGAGTGTTGCCCCTTAACTATCCTTGTTGCTGCAATCTGGATTTTTCCCAAGTGAGCAGCTTGAGATAACAAACAATTATCGCTAATAGTGTCAGCAGCGTATTCAAGTAGAGGCCTAATAAAAGTAAAGTATATCTTCTGTAAGATGTTATGATCAAGATCAAACAATTATCGCTAATAGTGTCAGCATATTCAAGTAGGGGCCTAATAGTGTCAGCGTATTCAAGTAGGGGGCCTAATAGTGTCAGCAGCGTATTCAAGTAGGGACCTAATAGTGTCAGCAGCGTATTCAAGTAGGGGCCTAATAAAAGCAAAGTATATCTTCTCTAAGATGTTATGATCAAGATCAAATTTGTGTTTTCTCAAGAGGTCTAACAAAGACCAAGCATTGGAACATATATGGTCTATATGATTGTTTCAAGTACAAGTGATATCTAGTACTCCTTCTGGAGGCTTATGAGTATTACTTTGCATATTTCAGTATTACATAAAAGTAGCAGTGGTGGGTGGGCAACTGCATTGGTTTTACGTGAAATTACCATGCTCTTGTTTTTTTGTGGATTAAACTCAAACAGCCATATTTTAGCCCAGTGTTCAATTACAGCTAGATTATGGTTAAGTTCAGGGCTTAGTTTGATTTTCTACAATTAAGTACAATGAGGTGTCGTCTGAAAAAGGTGTACACTACTCAGTAGGTCATAGGTTATATCGCTAATGTAGATCAAGAACAAAAAGGGTCCAAGTATGGATCTTTGGGGTACTCCAGCATTTATAGAACTCCATAAATATGATTCTGAACCCACAACCACACACTGGAACATATTTGAAAGGAACAATTTCAAAAACGACAGCTGTTCACCTGTGAGACCATCATGCCATATTTTGTCGAAGTCTTTACTAACAACACAGAAAACAACCCTAACTTCCTTCCCTTCATAGTGCACTCTGCAAAATTCATCATGTCAGTTAGTTGGAGGATGGTTGAGTCACCTGGTCTGAAGCCTGACTGAAAATGATCAAGAATGTTTTTTTTTTCAGGAACTGCAATAATGGTTTAAAAATGCATTTTTCAAAGACTTTACCAACACCGATAATCAAAGGTATGGGGTGATAGTTACATCCCCATTTTCTCTTTTTTGAAAAAATATTATGTTAACAAAACAATTTATAAAGGGCTTCCTCCTTTCCTCTTTTGAGACAAACATTATGTCAAGGAAACAATCAGTTGACCATTTTATAAAGGGCTTTCTAGAAAACAATTAGCCACCCATTTTATAATGAGTCTCCTCCAAACAGTATGCTAAAATGAAAGTGTCAATGACACTGTAGTTCAATTTGACAAACTTGAACTTGGTAAGTTATAAATGAAATTGCAAAATTGAAGATCATTGGTACCAATGTTATTTGATGAAATTTCAACATAACAGCATTGTGTGTGCACAACGTCAGAGTAATCCATGCATATTTAAATGTAAACTGTAAGATTGGCTAAAGGAAGAATGTTGATACACAAATGCAGTATGTTCAGAGGTTATTATTTGTAAATGGCAACTTTTTTTCACAGAAATGAATGCTAATAAAAAGCTCTTATCTAAAGATCTTGCCTAATGAGCACACCAAGTTCAAAAACAATCCTATGATAAATGTGGACTGTAGGCCATGTCAAAGAAGAATGTTGATGCACAAATGAAATAAATTCAAAGATTGCTGCTAACAGCAACAGTTTTTGATGGAAATGAAAAGAAAATCAGTAGCTCCTATCTTTGTCAACCTGCATAAGCATACAAAGTTTCAAAACAACATGATAATGAATGTGCCCTCTGAGGCATGCCAAAGGAAGATGTTAAAACACAAATGCGCTAAGTTTGAAGGTCATAGCTTGAGGCAAGGCATTTTGTTTGTTTTTTTTTATGGAGATTCATAAATATACCCTGCAGAGAGTTCAAAAGGGATAAGTTGATGCACAAATTCAGTAAGTTCAAAGGCTGGTGATAACGACAATAATGTTTTATGGAATCGAAAAAAAAAGCAATAGCTCAAATCTAGATGTCACTCCGAACAGACATACCAAGTTTCAAAGTGATCCGATCATAAATGTGCCCTGAAGGATGTGTTAAAGGGAAATATTGAGGTCTGACTAAACTAATGGCAATGGCAACTATTTTTGACAGAAATGGAAGAAAATCGATAACTCCCATCTACTGGTAACCCCAAACAAACATACCAAGTTTCAAACCATCCTAATCATAAATGTGCCCTGTAGGGCATGTCAAAGGAATATGTTGATCCCTGACTAAACTAAGTTCAAAGGTCATTGCCAGTGGCAACATTTTTTGAAGGAAAATGGAAGAAAATCAACAGATCACATCTAGAACTCACCCCAAACAAGCATACCAAGTTTCAAAGTGATCTGGTCAAGCTGTGCACTACAGGGTGTGCCAAAAGGGAAATATTGATGCACAACTGCACAAAGTTCATCGAAGGTCATTGCCAGTGGCAACATTTTTTGACGGAAATCAAAGAAAATCGATAGCTCCCATTTAGAGGTAACCCCAAACAAGCATACAAAGTTTCAAACCGAGCTGATCATAAATGTGCCCTGTAGGGCATGCCAAAAGAATACATTGACGCCTGACTAAACTAAGTTCAAAGGTCGTTACCAGCAGCAACATTTTTTGATGGAAATGGAAGAAAATCAATAGCTCCCATCTAGAGGTGACTCCAAACAAGCATGCCAGATTTCAAAGCAATCCGATCATAAAGGTGCCCTGTAGGTTGTGCCAAAGGGATATACTGAGAGGTCTGACTAAACTAAGTTCTAAGAAGGTTGCCAGCGGCAACATTTTTTGACGGAAATGAGAAGAAGCATACCAAGTTTCAAAGTGATCCGATAATAAATGTGCCCTGCAGGGTGTGCCAAATGGAAATTTTGATGCATAACTGCACTAAGTTCATCAAAGGTCGTTGCCAGCGGCAAGATTTCTTGGCAGAAATTGACGGAAATCAATAGCTCCCATCTAGAGGTAACCCCAAACAAGCATACCAAGTTTCAAACCGATCTGATAAAAAATGTGCCCTGCACAGCGTGCCAAAGGAGTATATTGATGCCTGAATAAACTAAGTTCAAAGGTCGTTGCCAGCGGCCACATTTTTTGATGGAAATGGAAGAAAATCAATAGCTCCCATCTAGAGGTCACCCCAAACAAGCATACCAAGTTTCAATGTGATGCAATAATAAATGTGCTCTGCAGGGTGTGCAAAGGGGAAATTTTGATGCACAACTGCACTAAGTTCATCAAAGGTCAGTGCCAGTGGCAACATTTATTGGCAGATATCAAAGAAAATCAATAGCTCCCATCTAGATGTAACCCCAGACAAGCATACCAAGTTTCAAACTGATCTGATCAAAAATGTGCCCTGTGCCAAAGGAGTATATTGATGCTTGACTAAACTAAGTTCAAAGGTCATTGCCAACGGCAACATTTATCGACGGAAATGGAAGAAAATCGATAGCTCCCGTCTAGAGGTCACCCCAAACAAGCATGCATGGTTTCAAAGCAATCCAATCATAAATGTGCACTGTAGGGTGTGCCAAAGGGAAATATTGAGGTAAACTAACTTTTAAGAATGTTGGCCGTGGCAACATTTTTTGATGGAAATTGAAGACTTAGATGTGAGCCTTCCATGGAAGACGTGTGTCGCCTGCACTATATTTTAATATTTTAGACAGAATTCTAAGTGGAAAAGGGGTATAACTCAGGAAAAAATACAGCGGATCAAAAAATAAAATAGGAGGTGCACAATGCCATTATGTGATAAAGAATCACTGAAAGTTTCATCAAAATCCATTCATAGGCTAAAGAGGAGTGGCAGATAAGAGAAAGTGTGATGCGGACGACGATGACGCAGACGGCGCAAGACGACAAAAGTAATCCCTATATGTCGCTCCCCACTTCATGGGGCGGCGACACAAAAATCAATACCTCCCATCTAGAGGTCACCCCAAGCATACCAAGCTTCAAAGTGATCTGATCATAAATGCGACCTGTGAGGTGTGCCAAAGGAAATTGTGGACGTACCTGGACATACGTATGTACATACACTGACAGATGAGAAGTGATGGCAATAGCTCAGCTTGACTTGGTCAAGTTGAGCTAAAAAACAATCAGTTGCCCATTTCATAAAGCGTTTCCTCCTTCCTTCCTTCGAGATAAACAGTATGCTAACGAAATCTATCAATTGGCAATTTTATAAAGTGCTTCCTCATTTCCTCTCAACAAAGGTTCAGATGTAAATTTCTAACCTGTTTCGCTTCACCATGAAGGTCCTTCTCTGTTACTGCATGTACAGACACCAAATGTTGCTGCTCATCTCGGTCTTGTTCAGTAATTTTTAATGTTTTCTCTGTTTTATACAAATTGTCACTAGTTTCTTCCAAGTTTTTAGTTGTGACAGTCAACTGCTCTGTTGTTTCTTCAAGTTCTTTTTTAGTTTCTGAAAATAGTTCTGATATCTGGAAAGAAAAATGGGAGATTTAAAACAATTTCTAAACTATTATTATTTACTGGTGTTTCGGGTCAGGCAAATTTTATGGAAAAACACTAAGGAATGGATTTGAACAAACCTGAACGTAACATGCCCCTCCCCACCCCACCCCTGCCCATAGAGCCCAAATATTAAGCCAAGGACTCGAATTGAACAAACTTGAATCTGATCCCCCTTGAGATGTCATGTACCCAATAGGAAAGAATTCTGACTGGTGGATATGAAGAAGGTTTTTAAAGAAATATAAATTTTATAGTAAATTTCCTTTCTTATTATACCAACCGCAATTGTTTACTATAGGCTTACACTACCGTGGAAGACCCTAACTTGGATAAAATACTTTCTATTTTAATCTTTCCCAAGAGATTTGGGAAAGAAAAGTGGTGTAAAAACACCATGAAAAAATAAGCCAAAACTGGGTCGAGCGCCATCGGCACACACCAAGTAAAGGACGCTCTTCTCTTAGTACAATTCCACGACTTCCATTAACCAGTGCACAAGCTGTCATCAAACCATTCTTCTGAGTCCACCAACATAGGAGGTATGTGATCAGCGGGGAGGAAGGATTCTTACCCGAATAAGAAGACGGGAGGGCCTCCATGTAAACAACTGCAGTAGGTATAATAAGAAAGGAAATTTGCTATAAAATTTATATTTCTTATCAACCTACCTTACAATTGTTTACTACAGGCTGAATAGACAATAGGATGGAGGGAATCACATAACCAACCCACACATAACTCAACTGCACTGGAACCGTGGACAGAGGAAGAGATCCCTAGGCCTATCAAACCATAGCATCACAAACATTAGTAAAAGACAATGAGAGATGAGGTGCATGGGAATTGCAATGCACAGACAGAAAGGGCAGTAACAGCACGGAGCTGGAACTGACCCTGTAAAAAGCTGAATGGCTGGGATAGACAACAGCCTGAGCAGAAGAAAGAGGGCCCGTAGAACAAAGGTCCTCTGTCTGCTCCTGCAACTGTCACAGATAAATGGAGAAGGTAGCATTTCTCCAGTAGGCTGCCAGTATAACATCCGACAACATGACAGAGTTAGTAAAAGCCCCAAGAGGAAGACATGCACGCACCTCGTGGCAGAAAAAACTGGTAATACAATCACCAGGAGCTAGACAAGCGGAAGCTGCACGAATAGCAAGACAAATCCATCGAGAAATGGATGCAGGAGAGATCTGGCATGCGAGAAAACGCATATCCATCCAGGATAAAGGCGCGAACCCCCCCCCCCCTCCCGAGTAGAGCAGCGCCCAAGAAAGTGTCCATCTTGGAGTAAACTGCAAAATTTCAAGGAAAAGAGCTGAACAAGCTTGGAGAGGCAAGGATGAGTGTCGAAACAATACGGTACCGCATATGAAAAAGGTCTCCGAAGTATGGACGTGTACCCATTGCTGGAGACCCCCAGAAACAAACATATACTAGAAACTCCGCAAGTGGTGTGATCAAAAAAGTGACAGAAGCAACAGAGGGATCGCACACCATCGACAGAAGAACCTTCGACTGAGCCACAGAGGCTAAACCAGTGGAGTGAGTGCCTCCTTGAAGAAGAAAAGCAACTCCACTGCTTGTCTCTAAAAACCACTACAGAGGAGACAAGATGCGATAAAAGACATGCGCGAAGGCACAATGAAGTTGGGTCAACTTGAAACATCCTTGGTCGACTTTGGCTAAGAAAGTCGCGACGTAGAGGGAGACATGCCAGAACTGCCGCTAACAGAGAGCGGAGGAGATTGATCCACACCCACCGAGTCAACTGGGGGATGATCAAAAGAATTCGACAACTGCAGGTTCATATCTGGGCTAGAACCTGAGGCAGAATCTGAACCAGCAGGAAGGCACAGCCGACAAGACTGCCCCAAAGGAGGGCCAGAGTGTCCACGGCAAAAGCCAGAGCATCTGGACACGGGGACACGAAAATGTCCACCTTATGGTTCCAACGAGTCGCAAAGAGATCAATGGAACACCGCCATGTGGAGCATCCACTCAGTGGAAAAGAACCTGCCCCGTCGGAACAGGGAGTCAGCTAGGACATTCAAACATCCGGGAATGTGACAAACAACCACCCCGGCATTGACATCTTGAGTGAGCAGTAGAAGATCCTGAGCCAATTCGTACATTGGAACCGAGTGCGTGCCACCCTGGTTCCGAATGTAAGCAACCACTGTCGAAATGTCGGACAACAGAAGGACCTGGCGATTCGACAGGTGAGGGATCCACTGCCTGAAACTCAGAAGAAGAGCAAGAAGCTCCTTCTGGTTAATGTGTAGAGATGCCCAATCCGGGTCCCACATCCCGTGAAGGGAAAAACCTAGAGGATCCAACGTCGCACCCCATCCGAGATCGCTGGCATCTGCCGTCAGAACGCGATAGGACGTGGGTAAGTCCAACAGGACACCATGCGTGATCCACTGAACATCCGTCCAGTGGAGAAGATGAGGATGAAGAGATTCTGGTAACTGAAGCACCAGATCCAGAGAATCGACATTCGGCCTCCAACAACTGAGCAGAAAGTGTTAGAGAGGTCTGACATGCAGCCGACCTAGAGGAATGAGATCCGTCACCGCACTGCAGAGACCGAGCAGCCGGAGAATACCCCGTGCTGTCGCGAATGTGGACTGGGACAGAGTCAGAGCAAAAGCTGAAAGAATCACAGCCCTGACCTGGGGAACCGCCACCGTATTGAACTGTGTGCGGAAGGCCATCCCCAGATGACAAAATGACTGAGAAGGGACAAGATCCAACCTCTCCTCGTTGACTCTGAATCCTAGCGACGTGAGCAAGCTCAACAGAGTGTCGACATCCAACTCCAGTAATGCGGCATTGGAATGCCTCTGGAGGATATCGTCTAGACAAGTAGTCACCCTGGACTGTGTGTAAAATGGAAGGCTATCACATGTGACATCAGTCGGGTGAAGGCCCAAGGAGTCAGGTTGAGGCCGAAAGGCATGGCCATGAACTGGTAAACTCGCCCCACAAAAGAGAACCTGAGATACATCCGCGACGCCCGATGAATTGGAACGTGAAAGTAAGCATCTCGCAGGTCGATGCTGGAACAAAATCTCCCTGGTGAATGGAACAGCGGACCGACCTGAATGTCTCCATGCTGAATTTGGGAGCAATGATAGACTGGTTCAGGATACTCAGATCGATAACCGGTCGGATTCGGTTGTACTTCTTCGGCACCAAGAACAGGCGGGAATAAAACCCAACTGACTGAATGTTCTTGACGACCTCGATCGCACCATTTGCCTGGAGATTGTCTATCTCCTTGGACAAAAGCTCCCGACATAAAATGTCTGAAGGAACTGTGGTTGGAAGAGGCACTCTGGACAGAGTGGGGTGCCTCCGGAAGGATATTCGCAGCCCGGACCGAACAACATCTAACACCCAAGCATCGGATGTGATGGTGGCCCAACTGTTTGAGAACTCTGTTATCCTTCCTCCAACGTGGGACGAATTGAGGTGAGAACCTTTAGTTTGAGCCCTGACGAGGCCCGCGAGAGGAGAAACCACCTCCTCAACTGAATGAAGAATCCTGAGACTTCCCTCCAGCCTGCCGACACTTACCCTTACCCCGTGAGTAAGAAGTAGAAGCGGTGGCAGAAGGATCAGTCCTTTGCTTCGCAGAGGAAACAGAATGGTACTTGTTGGGCTTTGAACGGTCCCTGCCACCCGTAGAAGGCAGATCAAGCTGACGAAGCAGCAGCTAATCTTTGGAATGACGTAGAATGTCATCCCGGACCGTCGACACGGAACCCATGGAACAGTAGCGGACCTGCCAAAGAAGCAGATCGAAGAGCAGCGCGCTGCCCCTCAGGAAGGGATCAGCCTGTGACCAGCACAGAGTCCCTCTAACTAGTTCCAAAATAGCCATGTCACAGGCATGCGTTTGAGTAAGATGCATGAACGCCTTGGACAGCTCACGCAAAGGAGCCTGTACATCGTCAAACCTATCTGGAGACAGATAGGCAGCTATGGTAGAGACGATGTGATCATGGAGAGAAAGCACACCCAGCATTTCTCTCGATAAACCCAACATGGACTCCAGAGTCGTCATACGAATGACGGCAGACTTGGGCTTGGAAAGCCCGAGGAAATTGGAGTCCTGATCCAAAACCATCAAAGTCTGGCAGACTGACGGATTGGCGAAATCGTAGTAATGATAACGCACCGGAGGCAAAAAGGTGTCAACCCTGGTGAAGAATGGAGCCTTCATAGCCTTGGAACTCAGCTTAAAGTCCAATGCTGAAAATGCTTCAACCACCTGTACTGACAGGCACGGTCGAAGACGCCCACAAGCAGGTTGCTCTACAGGCTGTAGGCGTGTGACCAATGATCACGGCCTGGCTGACACTGTCGGCTGGTTTGATGGTTTGAGATCCGGAAGGAACCCAAACACAAAGTCAAGAGCAGCCCCCAAGTCAGAAGACTGCTGGCTCTCGACATCAAGGATGTCTGACTCCTCCCCGGAGTCGGAAGATACATAGCCCATCGTGGGCAAACCAGCCGACGCCTCCCATGGTGTAGGCACCAGGGGGATCAGAAAGCGGCCTGTTTCCAATCCCTGGAGGCGGCGCTTGGAAAGCACTAGCACATAGCCCATCGTGGGCAAACCAGGGGGATCAGAAAATGGACTGTTCACAATCCCGGGAGGCAGTGCCATAGGGGGCACCTGGAAACCACTCGCTGCCTCACTGGAAGCAACGGGAAGGCTCCTGGACAGAACCTGAGTGAGTAAGGAGAGGGCATCCTTAAGCTCACTGCCCGTACCGGCCGGTTCGACATGGGAACAAACCAGCAAAGTGACTTCACACCTGACTCTCTTAGCCAGAGAAGGGTCACAAACCTCCAATACTGTAAGAAAAAAAAAGGAAAATATATATAAGAAATTACCATACATAGGATATGTGCACACAAGCCTATAAATATGTATATATATAAATATATATATATGTGTGTGCATGAATCTGGTGTATGAAGGCGAATTGGTCGCTTCGATATTGAAGGTGTTAAATCACTTTGTGGTGGCCTTAAGTTTTTGCACACATTAGTGAGAGATAGAAAAATGGGTTAATTTCCACGTCGGCTGATTGTTTCTTGTTGATCGTCGAGGTGAAAACAACTCATGCGGTAATCAATGTGAACACGCACGGATTATTGGTGATCTGGAAGTCGAAGTGATTGGGTTGACTCCCAATACTTTTGGAGAACACATTGGGACTTCATAGAGGTAGGTTGTACTTTTGTACTCTCCTCCAGATTAACTCCCCATCAGGGCCAGTCACTATATCATGGAATTCTGATCCTCGTCCTACACCGAATTCCCAATGACGGCTCTATTAATTTAGTAAAAAGACAAGTTTATTCACGATTAGCCCGATGCATCTTATTTAGTTGTGAGATGCCTCGGTCTAATCAATGAAATTCGGCGTACGACGAGTTTCGGAGGGTCGATAGATTTGAAACCCCACCCCTCCCATTTGGCAACTTTACGGAATTTTAAGGTCGCATTCATTGGCACGATTCAACCCTTTGAAATGCGTATTTTTATTTAAGGGGAAAGAAGGTGAGATCTGACGGGCAGGCTGTTTGGTGTAGCGGCCTAAATTTTTGATGTGTAGACAAAATTTGTGAGCGCGAGGGATTCAGATTGAACAGCTACTGATATGAAAATTCGTAGTTTTATACGATTGCTGGCGCAACCCTTCCGCCAGTAGAGAGTTTCGGGTGTTGGAACTTTTGCTTCTGACCTGTGTAGAGCTCCCCTTCTTTAGCCAAGGGTGGTAGCAGTTGTGAATAATTGCAGACATTTTGATGTGCAACTCTTCTGATGAGGGAGAGTTTTGGACGTTGGAACCTGGATTCCGACTTATGAGCACTCCCCTTCTTTAGCCAAGGGTGGTAGCAGCCGTAATATTTACAAAAATCATCGACGTTTGGTATGTAACTCCTTTGCCGGGGAAGTGGGACTTGGTGATCGAAACAGTGGTTATGGCCTGAAAAGTGAATACCTAATAGACGGTAGAATAAATTTGTTTCCACCTATAGAGTGGAGATGTAGTTGTACATGCCAATTGAAATATGAAACATGAAAATCCAAAATTCCATGTGACTTCCTCCGAAGTTCAATAGTGGATTTGAAACATGCCCTTTAAATTCACCTATGTGTATGATTGCCCTTGGTTGGCTTTTGCGACGGGGCTGTCGGCTAGAACTCATTTCTTATAAGTGGGTTCGAGCCGAGGGCAATGGCGCAAGAGGGGTGCCAAGGCAGCGTTAAACGTTTGTGACAGTCCTAGGTGACTGAGAAAGGAAACTAATCACTATTTAGGAACAAACCTGCAGAAACCCCAGACAACAAATTTGTGTACAGCCAGATCTTGCTCGACTTCTGTGTGAGGCTGTCTGCTGGAACTCACTTCTTGTTAGTGAGTTTGGGCCGAGAGCGTCGGCGCAGAAGGGTCTAGGCGGGGTTAGATCAGTGTCGTTGTTACAATACACCCGAAACGGGGCGACGGGTGGCAGCTGAAACATCGGAGGGCAGACGTGTATAGGGGTACGACACACCCCCGAGGATCAACATAGCGGGAACTCAGGAGAGTCACGGGGCAGAAGGTCCAGGCTGCACAGAAGGCATTGGTCCCGCATAACTGGCCGTGTGACCAGAATGAGTGGACGGAAACGCCAATGACAAAACTGTGGTACTCAACGGCGCAGAGACCACAGTAGAGGGTTCAGCCGGCAGCCACATCCAACTTCGCCAAGTTGAAGTCAGGGAAGGCTGAGGCCGATACCCCACGTCTACACTACCAGACACCGCTGCAGACCACTGCAGGTATAAAACTGCTGTGCTCAACGGCTGAGAGGACACAGCAGGGGTTTCAGTCGGCAGCCACTTCCGACTTCGCCGAGTTGAAGTCGGGGAAGGCTGAGGCCGATACCCCACAACCACACTACAGACATCCCTGCAGACCCTTGCTGGGATTAGCAGAGGCCGGCTAAAAATGGTGCCTGATGACGTTGTAGATGGAACAGCAGTAGCAGTAGATACAACGGGAGCCGTTGGAACTGGCGGAAAAGGGGAGACAGCCACCTAGCTCGGCCTCCAAAGGAGGAGTCACAACCCTAGTTAACAGCCTCAGATGTCGACTGGAGAGGGCGCATAGTCACAAAACCAGGCATCTCTTTACCAGAAATCCAACAGCTCCTGCAGTATCCACCACAGTAAAAAAAACTGTACATCGGAAGGCCCTGAAACGACAGCATTCCCCCCCCCCCCATGGGTGCGAGAGGAGCTGCACATCCCCCATGGAGGGGGTATAACTCACACCAGACGTGGTTGAGTGGAGAGGCCCTGAAACAACAGTGTTCCACACTCACTGCAGGTGCAGAAGGAACAGCCACGAGAACGCACCGAAGGCAAGGGCAAAAGGAATTGCCCTAAAGGAACCGAACTGGAAAGCAGTAGAAGAAAAAGGTGAACTCAACAGATACAGAAAGTAGAACACCCTCAACTACGAGAGAAGGTGGCAGACAAAAAAACGGTGGGTACACGACAAAACCCAGACGGCCGACAGGGACCGAAAAACAGAAATTCAGCCCTCAACAGAGTGAAGAAATCCTTTCCAGACAGTCCGTCATTGACACCTAACTCCAATAACAATAAAAATTTATGAACCAAAAAATTTCATTGCCAAACCGCGTTGACACGATGTCAAAAGAACATGCCGAAAAAACATTCGCAAAAACGAAATATATAAATAAAATACAATGAGAATGTGGTTGAAAATATTAACGAGAATATATAAAACACAGTCCTGTTATTATACGATCTTCAGATCCATAATCCAGTCACAGGAAAACCATTATCGACGAGTTGAATTATCAATGTATCATAATGCAAAGATGGCAACACGTCAACCACGTTGCACGGACAAAAGAAGAATGATATGATGACTGCTTGCGCACTAGTTAATGGAAGTCGTGGAATTGTACTAAGAGAAGAGCGTCCCTTACTTGGTGTGTGCCGATGGCGCTCAACCCAGTTTTGGCTTATTTTTTCGTGGTGTTTTTACACCACTTTTCTTTCCCAAATCTCTTGGGAAAGATTAAAATAGAGAGTATTTTATCCGAGTTAGGGTCTTCCACTGTAGTGCAAGCCTGTAGTAAACAATTGTAAGGTAGGTTGATAAGAAATCACCTCACATTGCACTAAGTTAAACTTTGGGCTCAAACAGGTAGCCAAAATATTAACCCACGGTCCCGATTTGAATAAACTTGAATCTAACCCATCTGAAGATGTTGAATACCAAATATGAAAGGATTCTGATTGGTGGATCTGAAGAAGAAGATTTTAAAAGAAATTCTTTCATATTGCACTAAGTTAAAATTCAGGCTCCCATAGGGAACCCAAAGATTAACCGAACCCAAATATTGAATCTGATCCCTCTTGAGATGTTACAAATAAATATACCAAATATGAAAGAATTCTGACTGGTGGATCTGAACAAGGAGATTTTTCAAGAAATATCCTCACATTGCATTAAGTCAAACTTTAGGCTCCAATAAGGAGCCAAAATATTAACCCTGGGACCCGATTTGAACAAACTTGAATCTGACCCACCTGGAGATGTTGTATACCAAATATGAAAGGATTCTGATTGGTGGATCTGAAGAAGACTTTTAAAAGAAATTTCCTCATATTGCACTAAGTTAAAATTCGGGCTCCCATAGGAAGCCAAATATCAACCCACAGACCAGATTTGAACAAACTTGAATCAGAACCTCCTAGAAATGTTGTATACCAAACATGAAAACATTCTGACTACAGGGTCCAAAAAGAAGAGGATTTTTTAAAAAAAATTCCCTATCTTGCACTAAGTTGATATTCAGGCTCCCATAGGGAGCCCAAACATTTACCCAGGTAAGCAATTTGAACAAACCTGAAACTGACCCACCTCAAGATGTTGTATACAAAATATGAATGCATTCTGATTGGTGGATCTGAAGAAGAAGATTTTTAAATAAACTTCCTCATATTTCACTAAGTTAAAATTCAGGCTCTCATACAGAGCCCAAATATAAACCCAGGGACTCAATTTCAACAAACTTGATTCTGACCCTCCTATACATGTTGTATACCAAACATGAAAGGATTCTGACTGGTGGAGATGAAGAAGAAGATTTTTAAAGATTTTAAAGAAATTTCCTCAAATTGCACGAAATTAAATGTTGGGCTTCAATAGAGAGCCCAAATACTAACTCAGGGACCCGATTTGTACAAACTTGAATCTGACCCCCCCCCCCCCCACCCCACCCCACCCCCCCTATAGATGTTGCATACCAAATATGAAAGGATTCTGACTGGTGGATCTGAAGAAGATGATTTTTAAAGAAATTTCCTCAAATTGCACGAAGTTAAACTTTGGGCTCCAATAGAGAGCCCAAATACTCACTCAGGGACCCGATTTGTACAAGCTTGAATCTGACCCTCCTATAGATGTTGTATACCAAATACGAAAGCATTCTGACTGGTGGATCTGAAGAAGAAGATTTTTAAAGAAATTTTCTCATATTTCACTAAGTTAAAATTCGAGCTCCTACAGGGAGCCCAATTATTAACCCAGGGACTCGATTTGAACAAACTTGAATCTGACCCCAATAAAGATATCATATACCAAATATCAAAAGATTCTAAATGATGGTTCTGGAGAAGAAGATTTTTTTAATTTTAAAAAAAAATTATGGGTGCTATCAGAGTAATGCCACTTGTGGTACCCCCTGTGGACGCGAAAAGTTTATTTGTACAAACTTGAATTGACATATGATAAGGAACATGCACACCAAATTTGGTTCAATTTGGTCCAGTAGTTTGGGAGGAGAAGTTGATAATGTAAAGTTCACGACGGACGACGACGACGGATGACGACGGACGGTAAGTTAAGCTCCCTTTGGTGAGCTAAAAAGTCTAAATTGTATGTTTTTAATAAGGGTGTGATATAAAAAATCATAGCCTTCGCTGAGAACTAGAAATAAAGATAAATGTTCTGAATTAATCAGGATTGCTTCACAGAAGTACCCCAAATCATGGCAGCAGGTAATAAAAAGAGCTATCTATCCCAAGCAGGAGGTAATAAAAAGAGCTATCTATCCCAAGCAGGAGGTAATAAAAAGAGCTATCTATCCCAAGCAGGAGGTAATAAAAAGAGCTATCTATCCCAAGCAGGAGGTAATAAAAAGAGCTATCTATCCCAAGCAGGAGGTAATAAAAAGAGCTATCTATCCCAAGCAGGAGGTAATAAAAAGAGCTATCTATCCCAAGCAGGAGGTAATAAAAAGAGCTATCTATCCCAAGCAGGAGGTAATAAAAAGAGCTATCTATCCCAAGCAGGAGGTAATAAAAAGAGCTATCTATCCCAAGCAGGAGGTAATAAAAAGAGCTATCTATCCCAAGCAGGACGTAATAAAAAGAGCTATCTATCCCAAGCAGGAGGTAATAAAAAGATCTATCTATCCCAATAAGTCATTCCTACTTTGTTGGATGACTTAACCCTTTACCTAACGCAGATGATATCAAAATTTATTATTTTAAATATAATTTTTTAAAATTTTTCAAACCATTTCAACAAAACCATATCAGAGCTCGTTCCAACGAGGGGTCACATGATATGGTTTTGTTGAATTTTTTTGAAACATAATATTTTTCAACTGCTGAATTTGCATATTACGCGGGCGGATGCGGGCAATTCGTTAGGTAAAGGGTGATATGATCTAATTATAGAGTCAGGATTGAACTTGAAGAATGAGCTATAACAGAGGTATGCAATTACGAAACACCACGGAATGAACTGATATATGATAAGGGACATGCATACCAAATTAGCATGTTCCTTCCACTGATTCGATATATGATAAGGAACATCTATTGGAATGTCCAAAACATCAGTCTAACAGAATAAGATTCACCGGGAGTAGGATGGGGAAGTGGGATGGGAGAATGAAAGATGTGTGGTTGGTAGGTGACACAAAGGAGAGGGTTAGTGTGCTTACCAGAGAGATTGAAAAGAGAGTGATATAGGATGTCATCAAGCAGTTCGTCTCAGAGTGTCAGGAGAGATGTGGGTATAAGGAGGCACTTGGGAACACAGGGCTTATCAAGGCCTTCTCATCTGAGAACCATAACAAATCAGCGGCAGGCAAAAGTGTTATTAGTATATTGTATAGTCTTGACAGTTGCTCACCACTGCTTGGTGGTTCCCTCCAGGTACTTCAGCTGCCTCCATCCATAAAACTACCTGACTTCAGGGCGACCCCGACTGTCAAAAGTGTCATTACACCATAAAAAACATAATTACCAGAAACAATGCAATAACTACCAAAAATTATGCAAACACATCCTAAGATCAAGAAACCTGAACTCAAGGAAATATGTGATGCTTTAAGGTCTCCAGTACATGTGTTGGGATTGGAAGGTATTTATCAGAAACTGACCTACATCTATCGAAAATTACTCAAATGGGTCCCAAAACTTTCACAAATCTTGAGAAAAGTAATTCAACAATGCATTGTCACCATCAAAGTACTGGTTAGAATCTCGAAAGAAGTCATTCAATGAAAGTATTTGTCACCATCAATCATTCAATGAAAGTATTTGTCACCATCAGATTACTATAAGTATATCAGATAACTATCTATAAGTCATTTATTTGAGGCAAATCTTAAGAGAAGTCACGCAATGAAAGTATTGTCACTATCAGATTGCTATAAGTTATTTATTTGAGGCAAAACTCGAAAGAAGCCATCCAATGAAAGTATTGTCACCATCAGATAACTATCTATAAGTCATTTATTTGAGGAAAATCACAAGAGAAGTCATTCAACGAAAGTACTGTCATCATCAGATTACGATAAGTTATTTATTTGAGGCAACTCTCAAGAGAGGTCATTCAATCAAAATACTGTCACCATCAGATAACTATAAGTTATTTATTTGAGGCAAATCTCAAGAGAAGTCATTCAATGAAAGTACTGTCACCATTAGATAACTATGAGTTATTTATTTGAGGTAAATCTCAAGAGAAGTCATTCAATGAAAGTATTGTCACCATCAGATTACCATAAGTTATTTATTTGAGGCAAATCACAAGAGAAGTCATTCAATGAAAGTATTGTCACCATCAGATTACTACAAGTTATTTATTTGAGGTAAATCTCAAGAGAAGTCATTCAATGAAGTATTGTCACCATCAGATTACTACAAGTTATTTATTTGAGGCCAATCACAAGATAAGTCATTCAATGAAAGTACTGTAACCATCAGATGACTATCTATAAGACATTTATTTGAGGCAAATCACAAGAGAAATCATTCAATGAAAGTACTGTCACCATCAGATTATTACAAGTTATTTATTTGAGGCCAATCACAAGATAAGTCATTCAATGAAAGTACTGTAACCATCAGATGACTATCTATAAGACATTTATTTGAGGCAAATCACAAGAGAAGTCATTCAATGAAAGTACTGTCACCATCAGATTACTATCTATAAGACATTTATTTGAGGCAAATCACAAGAGAAGTCATTCAATGAAAGTACTGTCACCATCAGATTACTACAAGTTATTTATTTGAGGTAAATCTCAGGAGACGTCATTCAATGAAAGTACTGTCATCATCAGATTACTATAAGTTATTTATTTGAGGCTAATCACAAGAGAAGTCATTCAATGAAAGTACTGTCACCATCAGATTACTACGAGTTATTTATTTGAGGCAAATCACAAGAGAAGTCATTCAATGAAAGTACTGTCACCATCAGATTACTACAAGTTATTTATTTGAGGCAAATCTCAAGAGAAGTCATTCAATGAAAGTACTGTCACCATCAGATTACTACAAGTTATTTATTTGAGGTAAATATCAAGAGAAGTCATTCAATGAAAGTATTGTCACCATCAGATTACTACAAGTTATTTATTTGAGGTAACTCTCAATAGAAGTCATTCAATGAAGTATTGTCACCATCAGATTACTACAAGTTATTTATTTGAGGTAAATCACAAGAGAAGTCATTCAATGAAAGTACTGTAACCATCAGATTACTACAAGTTATTTATTTGAGGTAAATATCAAGAGAAGTCATTCAATGAAAGTACTGTAACCATCAGATTACTACAAGTTATTTATTTGAGGTAAATATCAAGAGAAGTCATTCAATGAAGTATTGTCACCATCAGATTACTACAAGTTATTTATTTGAGGTAAATATCAAGAGAAGTCATTCAATGAAAGTATTGTCACCATCAGATTACTACAAGTTATTTATTTGAGGTAACTCTCAATAGAAGTCATTCAATGAAGTATTGTCACCATCAGATTACTACAAGTTATTTATTTGAGGTAAATCTCAGGAGACGTCATTCAATGAAAGTACTGTCATCATCAGATTACTATAAGTTATTTATTTGAGGCTAATCACAAGAGAAGTCATTCAATGAAAGTACTGTCACCATCAGATTACTACGAGTTATTTATTTGAGGCTAATCACAAGAGAAGTCATTCAATGAAAGTACTGTCACCATCAGATTACTACAAGTTATTTATTTGAGGTAAATATCAAGAGAAGTCATTCAATGAAAGTATTGTCACCATCAGATTACTACAAGTTATTTATTTGAGGTAACTCTCAATAGAAGTCATTCAATGAAGTATTGTCACCATCAGATTACTACAAGTTATTTATTTGAGGTAAATCTCAGGAGACGTCATTCAATGAAAGTACTGTCACCATCAGATTACTACAAGTTATTTATTTGAGGTAAATCTCAGGAGACGTCATTCAATGAAAGTACTGTCATCATCAGATTACTATAAGTTATTTATTTGAGGCTAATCACAAGAGAAGTCATTCAATGAAAGTACTGTCACCATCAGATTACTACGAGTTATTTATTTGAGGCAAATCACAAGAGAAGTCATTCAATGAAAGTACTGTCACCATCAGATTACTACAAGTTATTTATTTGAGGTAAATATCAAGAGAAGTCATTCAATGAAAGTACTGTCACCATCAGATTACTACAAGTTATTTATTTGAGGTAAATATCAAGAGAAGTCATTCAATGAAAGTATTGTCACCATCAGATTACTACAAGTTATTTATTTGAGGTAACTCTCAATAGAAGTCATTCAATGAAGTATTGTCACCATCAGATTACTACAAGTTATTTATTTGAGGTAAATCACAAGAGAAGTCATTCAATGAAAGTACTGTAACCATCAGATTACTACAAGTTATTTATTTGAGGTAAATCACAAGAGAAGTCATTCAATGAAAGTACTGTAACCATCAGATGACTATAAGTTATTTATTTGAGGTAAATATCAAGAGAAGTCATTCAATGAAGTATTGTCACCATCAGATTACTACAAGTTATTTATTTGAGGTAAATCACAAGAGAAGTCATTCAATGAAAGTACTGTAACCATCAGATTACTACAAGTTATTTATTTGAGGTAAATATCAAGAGAAGTCATTCAATGAAGTATTGTCACCATCAGATTACTACAAGTTATTTATTTGAGGTAAATATCAAGAGAAGTCATTCAATGAAGTATTGTCACCATCAGATTACTACAAGTTATTTATTTGAGGTAAATATCAATAGAAGTCATTCAATGAAGTATTGTCACCATCAGATTACTACAAGTTATTTATTTGAGGTAAATCACAAGAGAAGTCATTCAATGAAAGTACTGTAACCATCAGATTACTACAAGTTATTTATTTGAGGTAAATATCAAGAGAAGTCATTCAATGAAGTATTGTCACCATCAGATTACTACAAGTTATTTATTTGAGGTAAATCACAAGAGAAGTCATTCAATGAAGTATTGTCACCATCAGATGACTATCTATAAGACATTTATTTGAGGCAAATCACAAAAGAAGTCATTCAATGAAAGTACTGTCACCATCAGATAACTATAAGTTATTTATTTGAGGCAAATCTCAAGAGAAGTCATTCAATGAAAGTACTGTCACCATCAGATTACTACAAGTTATTTATTTGAGGCAAATATTAAGGACATTCAAAAGATGTACATCAAATTTCATGAATACAAAGGCAAAAGCAAGAACCCTGAGTTTGAAGAACAAAAAAAAATTCTGATAGCTATGAGTCATCATCCTACTGAATGACTTAATACCAAAACTATACATAAAAATTCAATATTAAATATCACCTTTTTCATCTCTTCTGTTAAAGCTTCAATTTTTTCTTCCATTTCCTTTATATAGATGGATTGTTGGGTTATTTTTCCCTGCATGGCACTAAAAGAAAAATGACAATACTTATATATACTAAAACACACATGGTAATTATATGTATGCTACAGTCAAACTGTGAAATCAGTCATTTCATCAAATGCCTAAAACTTTCAGTCATTTCACGAAATGCCTGTCGGGTCAGTCACTTCATGAAATGACTAAATTTTTGTCATATTGTTTACACTCTATAACTATCACTGATCAGTCAAGGTGTGAAATAAACATAATGAATTGATGTCATGACTAGTGTTTATTGTGGTAAATTCTGATCACTTTGAGTTATGATATTATATCAAGTGTTGAAAACACAGCAGTGAATTTTATGCAGATTAATGGTATTGATATTGTATGTTGTCAGCCAGTCATCAGTGCCTCGCTACTCACAATAGTGAATTTTATGCAGATTAATGGTATTGATATTTTATGTTGTCAGCCAGTCATCAGTGCCTCGCTACTCACAGTAGTGAATCTTATGCAGATTAATGGTATTGATATTGTATGTTGTCAGCCAGTCGCCAGTGCCTCGCTACTCACAGTAGTGAATTTTATGCAGATTAATGGTATTGATATTGTATGTTGTCAGCCAGTCATCAGTGCCTCGCTACTCACAGCAGTGAATTTTATGCAGATTAATGGTATTGATATTGTATGTTGTCAGCCAGTCATCAGTGCCTCGCTACTCACAGTAGTGAATTTTATGCAGATTAATGGTATTGATATTGTATGTTGTCATCAGTGCCTCACTACTTACTGAGAACCTTAGGATTGTCAGCCAGTCATCAGTGCCTTGCTACTCATTGAGATCTTTAGGATTGAGTCTGTGAGGACTGCCTCGCAACTCTGTGCGTGGGAGTGGGCTCTAAAGAATTTCTGAAAGTTGGAAATAAATATTATTTAAATCCACCTCTCGCCCCATCCATAGAAACCATCACACAACAGTCACACTATACATTTGCAGATTTCTATCTCTCTCTACCTATAACTTTTCTAAATGAATACTCTCAAATTTTCTTGAAACACCTCTATCGAGAAGATGCATGGAAAAAGTAGATAAAGCATAGGTGGCCAATCACCATACACCAAGCAAGGATTGAAACCAGAGACCTTTCTGTTAACACATACAGGAAATCACCAAACACCAAGCAAGGATTGAAACAAGCAATCTTTCTGTTAACATATACAGGAAATCATCAAACACCAAGCAAGGATTGAAACAAGCAATCTTTCTGTTAACATATACAGGAAATCACCAAACACCAAGCAAGGATTGAAACAAGCAACCTTTCTGTTAGCATATACAGGAAATCACCAAACACCAAGCAAGGATTGAAACAAGCAACCTTTCTGTTAACATATACAGGAAATCACCAAACACCAAGCAAGGACTGAAACAAGCAACCTTTCTGTTAACATATACAGGAAATCACCAAACACCAAGCAAGGATTGAAACAAGCAATCTTTCTGTTAACACATACAGGAAATCACCAAACACCAAGCAAGGATTGAAACAAGCAACCTTTCTGTTAACACATACAGGAAATCACCAAACACCAAGCAAGGATTGAAACAAGCAACCTTTCTGTTAACACATACAGGAAATCACCAAACACCAAGCAAGGATTGAAACAAGCTTGCCTGGCTGGGACCAGTGTACATTTTAAATCAACATATCAATCAAGATATAACAGCCCTTTTAAGGGCTTTCGGGTGGGTCTCTTGTGTGTTTTTTTATTTCTCCCACCCACCCCCTTTCCCTATCATTTCTTCCCACTGAAGGCAGACCAGATGACCAAGGCTCAGCATCCACTCCCACTTATAGGCTGATGGATGACTCCCAGCTTTCAAAAACACATATTAGAGGATTTTTTCCTTTTTGTTACCATTATGGATATTATGCTGGGGCTGCACTCAAACCAGCGACTGTTTGGATTTGTTTTTTCTTTTTCTATAAGAACCACCAAACTGCGGTTTCAGTATTACCATAAATATGCCCACATCTCTAAGCAAACACAAAGCAGAATTCTTGTAGTTATGCACAATGCCTAGTCACCTTCCAATTCGAGGTTCTCGAGGATCTGAACCCACTAACCTACTGCCAGTGTGTACACTCAACCCTAATACGATTACTGGCCCTCGCTTCCGACTCTCGTAGTTTCAAAAGCAAATAAAGTTATTTGGGTCGCAAGTGATTTCTATCCTACACTGTCCCTGTGCACCTTTGGCGTGCTTAAACTTTTCATTCATTCATCAATACTTCATTTTATTAGAATAGTGCTATCATGTCTGTTAAGGTTGAGTTAAAGTTTCATGATGAGTTGTTTTCTAGGTATGAGAAGTGTCACAAATATCTCATTCCCAAAGAGGAGTACTTTCAAATTATAGAGGATATTAGGAAAGCTAGTTGTAATAAGAACACTAAGAGTTGTCTTCAGTATAAACTTCTAAATAAGTATAAAGTGCTATAATGTGGTGATGTTGAGAAGTTTATTAAGAAACGACAAACACCAGATGAAACACCAGTGTACTACGTTTCCATTGAAGACACCTTCAATGTTATCAAGAGAGTGCACATCACAACAGCTCATGGTGGTCGAGATAGAATGACTAAGGAAATTCAAGCGAAATACTCCAATATCCAGCGAGATGCCATCAAACTGTTCAAACCCTTGTACCGGGAATGTCAGAAAAAAAGTGACCAATGCAGTGAGAGTAGTGAAATCTGATCTACTCAGTGTTGGTAGCACTAGACATTCTTTTTTCAAATCAAATTTCAAATCGAATCGTGTCTCTGATAGATATCGAATCAAATCTCGAACTGAATCTTGATCAGGGTACCCCCAACTTTGAACAGAAGAAATTCAATGAGTTTCAAGGAGGTTCCGTGACCAAATTCAAGGATTTTCAAGGATCAGATCAGCCAAGTAATTGACACCAGCATGCAATTCATGTAGCTCTTAGTCTATACATAGGGTGCTCTTGATAGCATGTTAAGGGCAACTGTTGTGAGGTCAAAAAGTCAGAAATATGCCTTAAACCCTTTACCTAACGTAGAAAGCAGACGACACTTGCAAAAATAATTCTCGAATAACTAATTTTTTTCATTTTTTGTCTCAAAAACATAGGTTATGACCCCTCGTTGGAACGAGCTCGACGAGCTCGTTCCAACGAGGGGTCATAACCTATGTTTTTGAGACAAAAAATGAAAAAAATAATGAAAATTAATTGGCGATTTTTGAGAATAGCGCTGGCCGGTTTTGGCCGTTACGTTGGGTAAAGGGTTAACTGGTAGAGTGCTGAATTATTTATGGTCATCACAATTTGTTCTTGTGTCTTTGCCCTGTTACAATTCATGAGAGAGTGCCAATGGGCCAATAGGCACTCTCTCATGAATTGTAACAAGAGAAATCCTAATAGACAAAATTATTTAACTTCAAAGGTAATATGAAGCTCATCCTCCAAAATTGAAGCCTTTTTAGCTGAAGCACCTGCATTTCAGAATAAATCCTGAATATGGGCTTCCAGCACTTTCCCAGTTAAGGGTTAAGCATTCAGACAGTTTCTTTTTTTTACATATCATGCATTTCACATTTTTTCTCTCTCCATTGCCTTCAGTAAATACTGTTTAAACTCTATATTGTTTCAGGTCATTTTCTGTTGTTGATGCTTTCTGCAGAAAGTGTTTGCTTTTTGTTGCATTTATCTAAAGGAGAGGGTTAACAGAGGAGCATTACTTTCATCTTCACATTTTAATGTTCTTATACAATACAACATGTACATTGACATGCAGACTGACTAATAAGCATGCTTGCAAGTTATGGATTTCACATATATTGGGTGTTACCTGCTCCTACACACTTTTTCTTATGAAATAGTTCCAGCCAGACATTTTGTTTTTTAAATTTAAATATTTTTTTTCTTTTTGTTTTTTTTCATCAATGATGATGTGTATGCAGAAAGGTTTAGTAGTACATCATTCCATGTTTTCCATTTTAAATAATCCCCTATTTTGTTTTCAAATTGAAATTTGAATTTTACTACTTTTTTGGATTGAAATTTTGTCATCAAAATTCAAGTTTTAAAAGTAACTGTTGCAGGTAAGAGACCGCCGCCGCTCTAATCAATGTTTATTTGTACTAGAGATATGTGAGAGACCACTCTAATCAATGTTTATTTGTACTATAGATATGTGAGAGACCACTCTAATCAATGCTTATTGTACTATAGATACGTGAGAGGCCACTCTAATCAATGTTTATTTGTACTATAGATATGTGAGAGACTGCTCTAATCAATGTTTATTTGTATTATAGATATGTGTGAGACCACTCTAATCAATGATTATTTGTACTATAGATATGTGAGAGACCGGCACTCTAATCAATGTTTATTTGTACTATAGATATGTGAGAGGTCACTCTAATCAATGTTTATTTGCACTATAGATATGTGAGAGACCACTCTAATCAATGTTTATTTGTACTATAGATATGTGAGAGACCACTCTAATCAATGTTTATTTGTACTATAGATATGTGAGAGACCGGCACTCTAATCAATGTTTATTTGTACCATAGATATGCGAGACCACTCTAATCAATGCTTATTTGTACTATAGATATGTGAGAGACCACTCTAATCAATGTTTATTTGTACTATAGATATGTGAGAGACCGGCACTCTAATCAATGTTTATTTCTACCATAGATATGCGAGACCACTCTAATCAATGCTTATCTGTACTATAGATATGTGAGAGACCACTCTAATCAATGTTTATTTGTACTATAGATACATGAGAGACCACTCTAATCAATGATTATTTGTACGATAGATATGTGAGAGACCACTCTAATCAATGTTTATTTGTACTATAGATATGTGAGAGACCGGCACTCTAATCAATGTTTATTTGTACTATAGATATGTGAGAGACCGGCACTCTAATCAATGTTTATTTGTACTATAGATATGTGAGAGACCACTCTAATCAATGTTTATTTGTACTATAGATATGTGAGAGACCACTCTAATCAATGTTTATTTGTACTATAGATATGTGAGAGACCACTCTAATCAATGTTTAATTGTACTATAGATATGTGAGAGACCACTCTAATCAATGTTTATTTGTACTATAGATATGTGAGAGACCACTCTAATCAATGTTTATTTGTACTATAGATATGTGAGAGACCACTCTAATCAATGTTTATTTGTACTATAGATATGTGAGAGACCACTCTAACCAATGTTTATTTGTACTATAGATATGTGAGAGACCACTCTAATCAATGTTTATTTGTACTATAGATATGTGAGAGACCACTCTAATCAATGTTTATTTGTACTATAGATATGTGAGAGACCACTCTAATCAATGTTTATTTGTACTATAGATACATGAGAGACCACTCTAATCAATGTTTATTGTTGTTGTTTGTTGGTGGTTAACGTCACATATTTATGCACCATGGCTAATCGTGACACAACATGGAGAGGAAGTCAAGTGTAGTCAATTGTTGATCAACATGTTTCCCATTTTAGAGGACTTTCACCCCAAGCATTGGTGACTGGGTCCTATTTTACTAGTAAAGCGGAACTGGGTTACCACAGTAAACAAGTGCTGCTTACTTCCCGGGGTTCCCACGGGGAACAATGTTTATTTGTACTATAGATATGTGAGAGACCACTCTAATCAATGTTTATTTGTAGTATAGATATGTGAAAGACCACTCTAATCAATGTGTATTTGTACTATAGATATGTGAGAGACCACTCTAATCAATGTTTATTTGTGCTATAGATATGTGAGAGACCACTCTAATCAATGCTTATTGTACTATAGATACGTGAGAGGTCACTCTAATCAATGTTTATTTGTACTATAGATATGTGAGAGACCACTCTAATAAATGTTTATTTGTACTATAGATACGTGAGAGACCACTCTAATCAAAGCTTATTGTACTATAGATACATGAGAGGCCACTTTTATCAATGTTTATTTGTACTATAGATATGTGAGAGACCACTCTAATCAATGTTCATTTGTACTATAGATGTGAGAGACCACTCTAATCAATGTTTATTTGTACTATAGATATGTGAGAGACCACTCTAATCAATGTTTATTTGTACTATAGATATGTGAGAGACCACTGTAATCAATGCTTATTGTACTATAGATACGTGAGAGGCCACTCTAATCAATGTTTATTTGTACTATAGATACATGAGAGACCACTCTAATCAATGTTTATTTGTACTATAGATACGTGAGAGGCCACTCTAATCAATGTTTATTTGTACTATAGATATGTGAGAGACTGCTCTAATCAATGTTTACTTGTACGATATGTGAGAGACCACTCTAATCAATGTTTATTTGTAGTATAGATGTGTGAGAGACCACTCTACTCAATGTTTATTTGTACAAAAGATATGTGAGAGACCGGCACTCTAAGCAATGTTTATTTGTACTATAGATATGTGAGAGGTCACTCTAATCAATGCTTATTTGTACTATAGATATGTGAGAGACCACTCTAATCAATGCTTATTTGTACTATAGATATGTGAGAGACCACTCTAATCGATGTTTATTTATACTATAGTTTTTGTTCTGACAGATTGCTGGTATATGGCTTCTCGTATGAAATTTCAGCCCTTCCCACTTTGCAAAAATTTGGTAAACGAAGACCTTAAATAAGCTTCTCTCTCAAAGCTTATTATATTATTTATTGGTGTTTAATGTCACATACTTATGCACAATGGCTAATCGTGACCGTGACAGTTTGAAGGGTGGAGGATGCCAGAGTACCCAGAGAGAACCACCAAGCATAGACGAGCAACTGTCAGCTCCTCAGCATTCTAACTCTGTTCATGCTCCGCTCAAGCAGGGTTACAGCGGTTGACACAAGTGCATCATCAACATGCAGTATGCCTTAGTACACGGCGTCATCGTGCCCCCATGTAGGCAACTGGGACAAAGTGCCTTGCCCTTGGACACAAGGTGGGGCATCCTGGATGGGGCTTTCATAGCTTAAATAACAAGCTTCTCTCTCAAAGCTTAAATACCAGCTTCTCTTTCAAAGCTTAAACACTCTACTCCCTTGACAGCCAAAATACCAAGCTTCTCTCAAAGCTTAAATACCAAGCTTCTCAAAGTTTAAATACAAAGATTCTCTCTTAAAACTTAAATACCAAATTTCTCTATGTTGAAATACCAAGCTTCTCTCTCAAACCTTAAATACCAAGCTTCTCTCTTGAAGCCTAAATTCCAAGCTTCTCTTTCAAAGCTTGAACACCATGCTTCTCTCGCAAAGCTTAAATAACAAGCTTCTCTCTCAAACCTAAATACCAAGCTTCTCTCTCAAAACTTAAAATACTAAGCTTCTCTCTCAAGCTTGAATACAAAACCTCTCTCTGAAAACTTAAATACAATGCTTCTCTCTCAAAGCTTAAATACCAAGATTCTCTATCACAGCTTAAATACCAAGCTACTGTCTCAAAGCTTAAATATCAAGCTTCTCTCTTGAAGCCTAAATACCCAGCTTCTCTCTCAACATTTAAATACAAGCATCCCCCAAAGTTAAAATACTAAGCTTCTCTTCCCATGCTTAAATATCAGGCTTGTCTTTCAAAGCTTGAATAACAAACTTTTCTCTCAAAGTTTAAATACCAAGCTTCTCTCTCATTACTTAACCCTTAAGCCCCCATATAGCCCCAAACCGCCACTTTTATATTGCATTGAAGCAGGTGCTCCCTTGTGTAATCTTTTTTATTACTCTTGTGTGTAGACTGAATTTTCCCTGGCAGTGGTTCTACATCACTGCTGGCTGCCTGTATAGGCAGCCAGCAGTGATGTAGAACCACTGCCAAGTCATCAATAACTATGTAAGCAGAAAAAGGCCATAAATACTTTAAAATTAATCTGAGGACTTAAGGGTTAAGTACCAACTTTTCTCTCATAATGTAATCTTGACAAGCAGCCCTTAGCTATTATAATATAGGAAAAAATAAAACTAACACATAGTTATCTTCTGCTATATAAATACCATTCTTCTCTCTGGAGGCTTGTAAATCTCTTCTCAGTCGTTCTATTTCTTCTGTGTATTCCTAAAAAGCAACAATAATATAAGCACATGAGGGGAACTTATTAGTTCAGGGTTAGTTGGGATAAGTTATATTTTTTCTATGTGATCCCATTAAAGCAACAATGATATGAACACAAGGAAACTGTTTAGTTCAGGGTTAGTTGGGATAAGTTATATTTTTTCTATGTGATCCCATTAAAGCAACAATGATATGAACACAAGGAAACTGTTTAGTTCAGAGTTAGTTGGGATAAGTTATATTTTTTCTATGTGATCCCATTAAAGCAACAATGATATGAACACAAGGAAACTGTTTAGTTCTGGGTTAGTTGGGATAAGTTATATTTTTTCTATGTGATCCCATTAAAGCAACAATGATATGAACACAAGGAAACTGTTTAGTTCAGAGTTAGTTGGGATAAGTTATATTTTTTCTATGTGATCCCATTAAAGCAACAATGATATGGACACAAGGAAACTGTTTAGTTCAGAGTTAGTTGGGATAAGTTATATTTTTTTTTTATGTGATCCCATTAAAGCAACAATGATATGAACACAGGGAAACTGTTTAGTTCAGGGTTAGTTGGGATAAGTTATATTTTTTCTATGTGATCCCATTAAAGCAACAATGATATGAACACAAGGAAACTGTTTAGTTCAGGGTTAGTTGGGATAAGTTATATTTTTTCTATGTGATCCCATTAAAGCAACAATGATATGAACACAAGGAAACAGTTTAGTTCAGGGTTAGTTGGGATAAGTTATATTTTTTCTATGTGATCCCATTAAAGCAACAATGATATGAACACAAGGAAACTGTTTAGTTCAGGGTTAGTTGGGATAAGTTATATTTTTTCTATGTGATCCCATTAAAGCAACAATGATATGAACACAAGGACACTGTTTAGTTCAGGGTTAGCTGGGATAAGTTATATTTTTTCTATGTGATCCCATTAAAGCAACAATGATATGAACACAACGGAACTGTTTAGTTCAGGGTTAGTTGGGATAAGTTATATTTTTTCTATGTGATCCCATTAAAGCAACAATGATATGAACACAAGGAAACTGTTTAGTTCAGGGTTTGTTGGGAAAGTTATATTTTTTCTATGTGATCCCATTAAAGCAACAATGATATGAACACAAGGAAACTGTTTAGTTCAGGGTTAGTTGGGATAAGTTATATTTTTTCTATGTGATCCCATTAAAGCAACAATGATATGAACACAAGGACACTGTTTAGTTCAGAGTTAGTTGGGATAAGTTATATTTTTTCTATGTGATCCCATTAAAGCAACAATGATATGAACACAAAGAAACTGTTTAGTTCAGGGTTAGTTGGGATAAGTTCAAGACAAATCAACAAATGACAAATAATTTAATGGATCCATTACAACTATGAGACTCACATCAGTTGTTACTGGAAATGATTGTAAAGTAATTCAACTGATCAATTACAGCTATTTATTTATTTATTTAGGTTTAACAACACTTTAACAGCTAAGGTAATATCATGTCAGTGACAATTTTACAGGTGGAGGAAGCTGGAGTACCTGGAGGGAACTACCAAGCAACGATGAGCAGCTGCCCGCTTCCCAGCATCGTAATGCAGCACTGCTGCACAGGCAGGGTTAGACTGGTTGAAGACATGCACATCAGCAACATGCAGTGTGCCTTAGTACTTGGCATCATTGTTCCCCAATGTGGACAATCAGAGTTAAGTGCCTTGCCCAAGGAGACAATGCAGCAGTTCAAATTGATCGCTCAATCACTCAGACGGTCACCCAACTGTGCTTGACATTGCTTAACTTTGGTGATTTGATGAGAACCGGTTACAGCAATGGCACTGCACCCCCAATTATAGCTATGCAACTCACATAAATAGTCAATACTACAGATTGAAAAGTAATTCAACTGACTGATTACATATATGCAACTCATATCAATAATCATTTGCAATGATTAACAAGGAATTCAGCTGACTGATTACATATATGTAACTCATATCAATAATCATTTGCAACGATTGACAAGTAATTCAGCTGACTGATTACATATATATAACTCATATCAATAATCATTTGCAATGATTAACAAGGAATTCAGCTGACTGATTACATATATGTAACTCACATCGATAATCATTTGCAATGATTGACAAGTAATTCAACTGACTAATTAGATATGCAACTCACATCAATAGTCACTAGCAATAACTGACAAATAATTCGACTGATCGATTACAACTATGTATTTTTTGTTTTATTAAGGTTTTACAACACTAACAACCAAGGTCCTATCGCATCGGTGACTGTTTTACGGGTGGTGGAAGCCGGAGTACCCGCAGAGAACTACTGAGCAATGACGAGCAGCTGCCAGCTCCCCAGCACTGAAACTCGGCACTGCAGCACAGGAAGGGTTAGATTGGTTAAAGACATGCGCACCATCAACGTGCAGTATGCCTTAGTACATGGCTTCGTCGTGCCCCTATGTGGACAATCGAGGTTAAGTGTCTTGCCCAAGGACACAACATGGGAGTCCAAGTCGATCGCTCAGACAGTCACCCATCCAAGGACTCTCCAGGCATGACATTGTTCAACTTCCGTGATCTGACGAGAACCAGTTACCGCAATGAGCACTCCCACCCCCCCCCCCCCCCACAACTCACATCAAGTCACTACCAATGATTGACAAGTAATTCAACTGACCGATTACAGCTACATGACTCACATCAATACTCATTAGCAAAGATTGACAAGTAAAGCAACTGACCAATTACAACTATGTGACTCACATAAATACTCCCCAGCAATGATTGACAAATAATATTCATTTATTGGTGTTTAAGATCACATATTTCTGCACAATGGGTAATCACTGAGCAACTGTCAGCTCCCCAATTTACTAACTCCACACAAGCAGGCTTAGTATTGGTTGAATACAAGTGTACCATCGACAAGCAGTATGCCTTAGTACATGCCACCACATCCCCATGTGGCAATGGGGGGGAAGTGTTTTGCCGAAGGACACACCGCAGTTGCCACAGGTGAGATTTGAACCGAGAAATTCTCGGCTTGCAGTCTGCACCTATACCTACTGAGCCATTGTGCCTCCTTGACAAATAATTCAACTGACTGATTACAACTATGTGACTCACATCAATAGTCATTTGTGAAGATTGACAAGAAAGCAACTGACCGAATACAGCCATGTGACTCACATCAATAGATATTAGCAAAGATTGACAAGAAAGCAACCGACCGAATACAGCTATGTGACTCACATCAATAGTCATTAGCAAAGACTGACAAGGAAAGCAACTGACCGAATATAGCTATGTGACTCACATCAATAGTCATTAGCAAAGATTGACAAGTAAAGCAACTGACCAGCTAAGTGACTCACATCAATAGTCATTAGCAAAGATTGACAAGTAATTCAACTGACCAGCTACGTGACTCACATCAATAGTCAATAGCGAAGATTGACAAGAAAGCAACTGACTGAATACAGCTATGTGACTCACATCAATAGTCATTAGCGAAGATTGACAAGAAAGCAACTCACCGAATACAGCTATGTGACTCACATAAATAGTCATTAGCAAATACTGACAAGTAAAGCAACTGACTGAATACAGCCATGTGACTCACATCAATAGTCATTAGCGAAGATTGACAAGAAAGCAACTGACCAAATACAGCTATGTGACTCACATCAATAGTCATTAGCACAGATTGACAAGAAAGCAACTGACTGAATACAGCCATGTGACTCACATCAATAGTCATTAGCAAATATTGACAAGTAGAGCAACTGACCAGCTATGTGACTCACATCAATAGTCATTAGCAAAGATTGACAAGTAATTCAACTGACCAATTACATCTACATGACTCACATCAATAGTCATTAGCAAAGATTGACAAGTAAAGTAACTGACCGATTACAGCTATGTGACTCACTTCAATAGTCATTAGCAAAGATTGACAAGTAAAGCAACTGATCACAGATATGTGACTCACATCAATAGTCACTACCAAAAATGGACAAGTAAAGTAACTGATTTATTACAGATATGTGACTCACCTGAATAGTCAATTGCAATGATTGAAAAGTAAAGTAACTGACTGATTACAGCCATGTGACTCACATCAATAGTCATTAGAAAAGACTGACAAGTAATTCAACTGATCGATTACAGATATGTGACTCACATCAATAGTCACTACCAATAACTGGCAAGTAATTCAACTGATTGACACAGCATGTGACACACATCAATAGCCATTAGCAATGATTGACAAGTAAAGCAACTGATTGATTACAGCTATGTGACTCACATCAAAACTCGTTAGCAATGATTGATAGTGATTAACCAACGTTTGGCAATCGCATCTGATATCGGTCAATTTTAAGCCATCGGATGACTATCGGGAGAAGTGTTTGAACGTTAAAAAATTTATAGTAATTTATATATTTTTTATACTTACCAATGACCCAGACATAGCTGGTGCTAACTCTTAAAAATCTAGGGCCAAACACAAATTTTGCCCCCCAATCCCCAAAATTTGCATCTAAAACCAAAAGAAATCATGTCCTGAAGGACCTCCATACTTTGCCCCTACTGCGCATGTGCAGTGTCAAGGATCCCTACACCAATGACGAAAAACCTTCCACTAAGCCGCATAGTTTAGCGAAGAGGAGGTCCTCCTACAGTTAGAAATCGCATCCACTGCTCGTCCTGTAAAGTGCTTGCCATGCAAGAAGGACCGCACCTTGCGGGTTGTGATGACGTTGACGCGGTTTCCCCTGCGAAAGAAGATCCTCCCGTGGAGGAAGCTTTCGCGGTAAGTCCCACAACAGACACCTGAGTAGATTTATCCATGGTCTCTGTGGAGACAGAGATGCTACCAACAGAATCCTGCATTGAGATTGTTTTATTTTTAGCAATACTTGCTGAATCAACGGCGTTGGAGGATACGCATATCCTATCATTCCGTCCCAAGGGATCGACAGAGCGTCTACTGCAAATGCTCTTGGATCCGGACACGGAGACACATACGTCTGCAACTGATTGTTGAGATGTGTCGCAAATAAGTCTATCATTGGCCGTTCCCATTGGTAGCAAATCTGATTGAATACTTGTTTGTTGAGAGTCCACTCCGACGGCAACAAGCGACCCTTTCGTGAAAGGGAGTCTGCTAGTACATTCAGACGACCCGGTATATGACGGACCGAAAGTAGAACTTGATGTTCTAGAGCAAACAGAAGGATTCTTTCCGTTAGATTGAATAACGGAACTGAATGAGTGCCTCCCTGGTTCCGTATATACGCCACTACTGTCGTATTGTCGGACAGGATTTGGACATGAGCTTTGTGAATAATGTCCATCCAATGACGTAACGCAAGCCAAATTGACATCATTTCCTTGATGTTTATGTGCTTGCCTACGAATTGTGGATCCCAAAGACCCTGGCATCTCGAATCTGTTGGGATCAATGATGCACCCCAACCTGTTTGACTGGCATCCGTCATAATCATAAAAGTCGGATCCGGCAACTGCAGCAGAACTCCCTGAGTTAACCACTGAATGTTTGCCCAAGTCTGAATCTCTCGTTTCACTTGATCTGACAAGAAAACGTCTATGTCGAGCGAATGAATTTTCACACTCCAATTCTGAGTCAAGAAAATTTGGAGAGGACGAGTGCGTAACCGCCCCATCGGAATGAGATCCGCAGCGGCTCTGCACAGACCTATCAGTCTCATGAACTCCCTCGCTGTGACTTTGTCTGCGTGAAGACAATAGCGAGCGTAACAACTAATTTCGCTCTGGTTAACGGCAGACAAACAAGATTGTTGTGCGTCTCGAAGCTCATTCCCAGATGTGTGAATGACTTGGACGGCACCAGATCCGACTTCTCCTCGTTTATTATAAAACCGAGACGTCGGAGCAAAAGAAGCAGATTCTGCACATCGTTCTGAAGCGTTAACTCGTTGCCGTACCTCTGAAGAATTCATCCAGGTAGGCCGACGTTACCGCAGACGAATGAGCTCGGAAATACACCATTACCGAGTTCATTACCCGAGTGAAAGCCCAGGGTGCTAGGTTCAATCCGAAGCACATCGCCCGGAATTGATACACCACTCCTAGGACTGCGAAGCGTAGATACTTTCTGAATGTCGGATGTACCATGACGTGAAAGTATGCATCTTTGAGATCTATGCTTGTAGCATAATCGTTCACCCGAATACTCCCTCTGACCGATCGAATCGTCTCCATATAAAACTTCGGAGCGACGATCAGCTTCTTTATCCAGCTCAAATCTATGACTGGACGGAACGAGCCGTCTGGTTTCGGAACCAGAAACAGATGGCTGTAGAATCCCGGTGTTTCCTGGTTTTCTACGACCTCTACCGCGTTCTTCATTAAAAGAGACTGCACCTCTGATAACAGAGCGTCTCTTTTCTGCGGATTTGACGGAAGTTGAGTCCATTTTGGACTTCGAGTTAATGGAGGCTTTTGTTTGAAGGATATTTTTAGACCTTCCGAAATCACCCCTCTCACCCAAGGGTCGTCCGTAATCGACGCCCACTCTTCTGAAAAACTCGACAACCTTCCGCCAACCGGAACACGATAGAGGTTGAAGCCATCACCTCCTGGACCTGCGAGGCCTGCAGGAGGAGAAACTACGTCCTCCACGACCCGCACCTCGTCCCGTCGACCTCGGGGCGTCCGACCGGTTGTCCCGGCCCGAAGGACGTCCCGCACGTGAGTCGCTGCCTTGACGGTCTCTTGAATAAGACCAAGAGGACGCACCGGAACCTCTATAGGAACCTCTCTTGGATGCATTAGACCCAGAAGTGCCCGTCTTACTCTTATCTGCCGTGTCCGACTTCTTAGAAGCGGATTTAAACAGCAGAGAATCCGAAGCTTTCTTAGTAATTTTATCGTAAATTGCAGAAAGCTTGCCGTCGAAGAGAAGTTCTCCGGAGACCGAAGCGACTCTGAGAGAGTTCTTCACCTTACTATCCACGCGTGTGGATGTAGCTAGGGCTGCGTCATGTCTAACCAACTCCAGGTTTGCCACTGAAAGGGCGGAGTTATACGTGGAATAAGCTACTGCCCTTGAAAGAAGTCTTAAAGAGGATTGTATATCCTGGAATTCTTTCCCTTGAAGACGCAGTGATAACGCCTTTGTAAGGTGGTCTGTGTAAGATAAAGCGTCTAAACTGGCTCTGTTAGATGAAATAGTCGTATCCAACACCGCGGTTGGAATAGACGTAGACGACGGTAATGATAATTCTAAGTCTTCCGCCTCGTCGTCCAGACGCAGAGGAACTCTCGGGATACCCTGTCCTGCCGTATCAAATTTATTCCTTGCATTAATGAAAGGTAGGTTAAGAGCATTGGCGGAAAAGAAACCCGCTTTTCCTGTTTTGGAAGCAAGCTTGAATATAGCGTCGTTCAATAATTCAAATGTTCTTGTGACATTATTGGACTGAGACGGAAACTCAGGGACGATGTCCCTGAACCGCTCGAAGAAATCAGTGTCCAATGACGCTATAATTCTCTTGTCCGGTACCGCAGCAGTCTGGCCCGATGGAACAACCTGGGGAAGAAAGTGCCGGATGAAGTCCACGGCAGCTTTATGTTGTTCCAAAAGGGATAGCTCAAAGTCATCCGTATCCCTTTCACCATCCGGTTGGATCTCATGATGCTCCCGGTCGTCCGCACCCAATACATCGGCGGAGCGTACCGACCCAGCGCCGTCGGATAGTTCCCGATCCGACACCGTTTCTGTCGGTTGCTGGGATGCTGCGATAAGTTGTGCTATTTGAGCAAGCACGTCCGACATCGAGGCCTGCGGAGGAGCAGTCTTTCGCTGCTTAGCCGCGGGCATCTCCGCATCTAGTGACTCCCGCATACTCTTCCTATGCGAACGTCCGGAGTCAACCGGCCTCGTGTCCCTGGCTACCGGATGGCGTGACCTGGTCGCCGAAGAATCCCTGATCGGCGAAGCTGGTTGAATATCGGCGGTCACGTAGCCAAGGTGCGGTCGTGTGCGCTGGTGAGAGGATGAAGAAGCCTGAGCAGTCTCAGCGGACTGCCTATACAACGGAGCGTCCCGAGCAACGGACGTGTGCTCTGCTTGCGACACATTTTGTACCACAACATCTGGTCCCAGATGTTGTTGTACGAGAGAGGGGCCTCTCTCGCTCGCGGCCCGGCTGGACCTGGACGAGCTAGGAACCGGACTAGAAGGCTTCCTCCGATCTCTCCTAACATCCGCCGTCACTGGGTGTGCACCTTGAATGTTTATAGTGCTCGCATCACCCAACATTTCCTCCTGGACCGCATCGGACGAACCCGGTTGCCGAACCACTCGGTGAATGGACGCTACACCGGGCGAGCTAGCGGACGACAGCGCCGTCGATCCTACTAGGGACCTCTTAGGCAACTACACCGGGCGAGCTAGCGGACGACACGCTACACCGGGCGAGCTAGCGGACGACAGCGCCGTCGATCCTACTAGGGACCTCTTAGGCAACTGTCGTATCTCCATGAGCACTTTTGCCGCTAGCTCTGCATTCAATTGTGACGACGGAAGCGCACTTGTGGAAGATAACATGGAAACATCACCCTGTTCTTGTTCCTCTGAAATAGAAACTGATAGAGTAGAGTGACCCTGCGGAGAAAGGACCGGCATAGCCCTTTCTCCACTAACAACATACCGTAACACACGTTTCCAATGTTTGTCATCCCAATATTGACATATTGAACAGGAGTTAGTGCGAGTACACTGACTACAATTAATACAATGATCATGAAAGTCAGAGGAAGATTTCTTCCTATTACAATTTGAACAATATCCTTTCATTGTGAAAAGACAACAACAAGTCCTAGTACTCGCACAAACCCCTAAACACAAAGATACATAATAACATGATCCATTAATATTGAAAAAACAACTGAAAATCAAAATAATTTTTTGAAAAATATTTTTTCAGCGAAGCCCAAGTTTCTGAAAAGTAACGTTGAGCCCCAATGGATCCCAAGGCTAAGTGTGGTCAAAAATTTTAAAATTATATTAAATAATTAATGCAACACTTACGGATAATAATAATGTATCTTATAGTGAGATAAACTACTCCAAAGGCAAACAGCCCCCCTCAAAAGAGACTGTTGCCAATGTAAACAAAAAGTGTATAAACACCAGAAAACATGACTCCAGGCACTGACAATACTGGCCCGAAATCAGTCATCAAAAATACACACTATCTGATGCAAAACAGAGACTCCCAGGGGAGAATCTGCAGAACATCAGATGGTAGATGCAGAACACAACGTCTAAACACCCATGGGTGAAAACGTAAACATGGGGAAAATAACAGAATACATTCTGTAACCAAGCTAATTCTCCCAAGAAAATTTAGTAATGATCTTTCTCAAAAATATGCCAAAAGCATGGGAGAATAGCAAGGGGGGGGACTTAGAAGACCAGGGGAGAGGAAACACTGAATAAGCAGTGCAACTTTATAGCAAGAATGACAACAACAGGCCCATGCCTCGAAAATAGGCAACTTAACATAATTTCACTAAAAAATTTTAAGTTACAGCCCTGATTATTTTTTGTCACTCCTTTTTCCTCTCCTCCTTCTATATCCTCCTTAGAATCACCATTTCTCCAATAATTATGTGTCTGGCATCCTTTAAACTGAGATTTACAAGCACAAAGATCAGTGAGATATTGACTGATGAAGGGCCAAACAAAGAATAGTAATTGGCGCCAATTTCGGAACGTCCTTGACACTTCGCATGCGCAGTAGGGGCAAAGTATGGAGGTCCTTCAAAACATGATTTCTTTTGGTTTTAGATGCAAATTTTGGGAATTGGGGGGCAAAATTTGTGTTTGGCCCTAGATTTTTAAGAGTTATGTCTGGGTCATTGGTACAGTATAAAAATATCGGTTTGTGCCAACGGTTACATGGAACACCATGAAATCAAAATTGTTTCTATTTATGTTTGATTCACGATCCCAAACCAGCAGTAACAAGCTTAATAAATTGAATTATGATTGGTCTAATCTCATTGATTGGTATGATCTTTCCCTTGATAGCTGCTCAAGACACATGTGCCACATGTTGTGTGATGACTCTATTTGACATCAGCAAGGTGTCTTTGATCATTGATAACAGGCACTGCACTGTTAACTTGTTTCTGCTGATGTCGTATTTTTATTTTAATACACAGTGATATGCTCTTGAGGTCAACGAACCTATCAGCCTCACTGTATAGTAAACTTAACCTGATTCCATGCGTTCTTCAACATACTACTCTTGAGGTCATCGAACCTATCAGCCTCACTGTATAGTAAACTTAACCTGATTCCATGCATTCTTCAACATACTACTCTTGAGGTCAACGAACCTATCAGCCTGACTGTATAGTAAACTTAACCTGATTCCATGCATTCTTCAACATACTCCTCTTGAGGTCAACAAACCTATCAGGCTCACTGTATAGTAAACTTAACCTGATTCCATGCATTCTTCAACATACTACTTTTGAGGTCAACGAACCTATCAGCCTGACTGTATAGTAAACTTAACTGTATAGTAAACTTAACCTGATTCCATGCATTCTTCAACATACTACTCTTGAGGTCAACAAACCTATCAGCCTGACTGTATAGTAAACTTAACCTGATTCCATGCATTCTTCAACATACTACTTTTGAGGTCAACGAACCTATCAGCCTGACTGTATAGTAAACTTAACTGTATAGTAAACTTAACCTGATTCCATGCATTCTTCAACATACTACTCTTGAGGTCAACAAACCTATCAGCCTGACTGTATAGTAAACTTAACTGTATAGTAAACTTAATCTGATTCCATGCATTCTTCAACATACTACTCTTGAGGTCAACGAACCTATCAGCCTGACTGTATAGTAAACTTAACCTGATTCCATGCATTCTTCAACATACTCCTCTTGAGGTCAACGAACCTATCAGGCTCACTGTATAGTAAACTTAACCTGATTCCATGCATTCTTCAACATACTACTTTTGAGGTCAACGAACCTATCAGCCTGACTGTATAGTAAACTTAACTGTATAGTAAACTTAACCTGATTCCATGCATTCTTCAACATACTACTCTTGAGGTCAACAAACCTATCAGCCTGACTGTATAGTAAACTTAACCTGATTCCATGCATTCTTCAACATACTACTTTTGAGGTCAACGAACCTATCAGCCTGACTGTATAGTAAACTTAACTGTATAGTAAACTTAACCTGATTCCATGCATTCTTCAACATACTACTCTTGAGGTCAACAAACCTATCAGCCTGACTGTATAGTAAACTTAACTGTATAGTAAACTTAATCTGATTCCATGCATTCTTCAACATACTCCTCTTGAGGTCAACGAACCTATCAGCCTGACTGTATAGTAAACTTAACCTGATTCCATGCATTCTTCAACATACTACTCTTGAGGTCAACAAACCTATCAGCCTGACTGTATAGTAAACTTAACTGTATAGTAAACTTAATCTGATTCCATGCATTCTTCAACATACTACTCTTGAGGTCAACGAACCTATCAGCCTCACTGTATAGTAAACTTAACCTGATTCCATGCATTCTTCAACATACTACTCTTGAGGTCAACGAACCTATCAGCCTCACTGTATAGTAAACTTAACCTGATTCCATGCATTCTTCAACATACTACTCTTGAGGTCAACGAACCTATCAGCCTGACTGTATAGTAAACTTAACCTGATTCCATGCATTCTTCAACATACTACTCTTGAGGTCAACAAACCTATCAGCCTGACTGTATAGTAAACTTAACTGTATAGTAAACTTAACCTGATTCCATGCATTCTTCAACATACTACTCTTGAGGTCAACGAACCTATCAGCCTGACTGTATAGTAAACTTAACCTGATTCCATGCATTCTTCAACATACTACTTTTGAGGTCAACGAACCTATCAGCCTGACTGTATAGTAAACTTAACTGTATAGTAAACTTAACCTGATTCCATGCATTCTTCAACATACTACTCTTGAGGTCAACAAACCTATCAGCCTGACTGTATAGTAAACTTAACTGTATAGTAAACTTAACCTGATTCCATGCATTCTTCAACATACTACTCTTGAGGTCAACGAACCTATCAGCCTGACTGTATAGTAAACTTAACTGTATAGTAAACTTAACTGTATAGTAAACTTAACCTGATTCCATGCATTCTTCAACATACTACTCTTGAGGTCAACAAACCTATCAGCCTGACTGTATAGTAAACTTAACTGTATAGTAAACTTAACCTGATTCCATGCACTCTTCAACATACTCCTCTTGAGGTCAACAAACCTATCAGGCTCACTGTATAGTAAACTTAACCTGATTCCATGCATTCTTCAACATACTACTCTTGAGGTCAACGAACCTATCAGCCTGACTGTATAGTAAACTTAACCTGATTCCATGCACTCTTCAACATACTCCTCTTGAGGTCAACGAACCTATCAGGCTCACTGTATAGTGAACTTAACCTGATTCCATGCACTCTTCAACATACTACTCTTGAGGTCAACGAGCCTATCAGGCTCACTGTATAGTAAACTTAACCTGATTCCATGCACTCTTCAACATACTACTCTTGAGGTCAATGAACCTATCAGCCTCACTGTATAGTAAACTTAACCTGATTCCATGCACTCTTCAACATACTACTCTTGAGGTCAACGAGCCTATCAGGCTGACTGTATAGTAAACTTAACCTGATTCCATGCATTCTTCAATATACTACTCTTGAGGTCAACAAACCTATCAGGCTCACTGTATAGTAAACTTAACCTGATTCCATGCATTCTTCAACATACTACTCTTGAGGTCAACGAACCTATCAGCCTGACTGTATAGTAAACTTAACCTGATTCCATGCATTCTTCAACATACTACTCCTTGGTTGTGATTAAATTACATTGGCATTCACAGTCGGCCAACTTTGTGCTCAACTTATAGGTAAGTGGATGACAGTTGTTAATCCTTCAGTTAATCACTACTGATTGACAAGATGTAATCAATCTTAGATATTTTATGATCCTGTGACCTGTGACCTTGTGGATTTACAGACCGCAGAATCATAAAATATCTAAGATTTTCTTGATCCTGTGACCTTGACCCTGTGGGTTTACAGACCGTAGAATAATTGATGACACACCGTCTATTGATAATACATATTGTTATGAAGTTTGGTGTAAAAATATTCAGCGGTTCAGAAATTATGGCTTGGACAAACAAATATCAAAAATATCTTAAGATTTTCTTGATCCTGTGACCTGTGACCATGACCCTGTGGATTTATAGACCGCAGAATAATTGATGACACACCGTCTATTGATAATACATATTGTTATGAAGTTTGGTGGAAAAATATTCAGCGGTTTAGAAATTATGGCTCGGACAAATAAAATGTTGACGACGGACGGATGGACAGACGACGGACGACAGACGACGGACAATAGACGACGGACGACGGATGAATCAGTATAAGAAAAGCTCTGCTGACTTTGTCAGCGGAGCTAACAAGTAATTCAGCTGATTGATTACACCTATACAAATCACATCAATAGTCACTTGCAATGAATGACAAGTAATTCAATGGATTGATTACAGCTATACAAATCACATCAATTGTCACTTGCAATGAATGACAAGTAATTCAATGGATTGATTACAGCTATACAAATCACACCAATAGTCACTTGCAATGAATGACAAGTAATTCAATGGATTGATTACAGCTATACAAATCACATCAACTGTCACTTGCAATGAATGACAAGTAATTCAATGGATTGATTACAGCTATACAAATCACATCAATAGTCACTTGCAATGAATGACAAGTAATTCAACTGATTGGTTACACCTATACAAATCACATCAACAGTCACTTGCAATGAATGACAAGTAATTCAACTGATTGATTACACCTATACAATTCACATCAATAGTCACTTGCAATGAATGACAAGTAATTCAATGGATTGATTACAGCTATACAAATCACATCAATAGTCACTTGCAATGAATGACAAGTAATTCAACTGATTGGTTACACCTATACAAATCACATCAACAGTCACTTGCAATGAATGATTACAGCTATGCAACTAATATCACAGACATTGACAACATTTAACTGGTTGAGTGAAAAAAACTAGAGTGATGTCACGCATGCAGCCCGACTGTCCCAGGAATGGCAATGCTTAGACGCAAAATAATCAGAGTCATTTTTTGTTAACAGTTTACCTAACGAATCTGCCATATCTGCCTTGCTATTCAAATTTTATTTTTTCATTTCTCTACTTCAAAAATACCTCCTGACCTATTAAAGGAACAAACTTGATGAGCTTTTTCCAATAAGGAGTAATAAGTCATGGTTAGAAGTAAATAAAAAATGAAAAAATCAGATGCTTCAGAAAAATAATCTGTACTGTTGGCTTCAACTTGTGTTAGGTAAAGGATTAAAGATGCAGTACATAAAGCAATGTTGGGCTATATGAGTCGATTTTCTTTTTCACATGTAATAACTCCCAATCCTTCAAAATGCATTTTGGGAATAATTGCCTAAGTGAATGTGTGTGTGTTTCTGTGGAGGGGAGGGGGAGAGGGGGAGTTGTGGAACCTATATTGAAACCTGGCCTGTATTACTAGCTGGAAAATACACATATCAACTTTGGTTGAAATCAAATAATCCAAACTGGAGTTATCAGTCGGAAACCAAATGTTTACAGACAGATGGACGGACCGACAGATGGACGGACAAAAGTCATGACTGTAGCCCTGACTATAAACAGTCAGGCTAAAGATGCATTTTGTACCAAAAAAGAAATATTGCATGAATGGCCCTGGGTGAAGAGGAGGTGGGGTGGTGGTGAGGGGTGGGGGAGAGTGGGATGTGTTAGGGGAGTCCATTTTTTTCCACTTGTGGTCGGTCTAAATCCTTCAGAATGCATTTTGAGCAGAGAAAAAAAAATACCTAACTGGCATCATGGGGGTGGGGGGTGGTGTTTGTCTGGGGTTTTAACTACAAACTTTAACCAAAACTGTAAAAAAGCATTTTTGACGAAGGAAGAAAAAGGAAAACGTGCCTAATTGGCCTCATGGGGGGGAGGGGGGAGGGGCTTGGGAGGGGGTACGTGAGTTTAAAAAAAGGTTCCACATGTAGTGTCTGTAACTAATTCAAAATGCATATTCGAGGAAAGAAAAGATTTTAAAAATGCCTAATTGGGGGGGGGGGGGTGGGTGGGTGGGGGGGGGGGGGTAAATTTCTGTCTGGATTTTCATCCACAAACTTTAACAAAAACTGTAGAAAAGCATTTGTGACAAAAGGAAAAAAAAGGTTCTGCATGTAGTGACTGTAAATAGTTCAAAATGCATATTGGAGGAAATAAAAAAAAAAATGCCTATTTGGGGGGGGGGGGGGGGGGGGGAGGGTGGTGGCGGTGGTGTTTGTCTGGGTTTTTAACCAAAACTGTAAACAAGCATTTTTGCCGAAAGAAAATAAAAGTGCCTAATTGGCCACCAGTGGGGTGGGGGTGGGGGTGGGGGTAGGGGGGGTGGGGGTGATGGGGGAGGGGGGTTACGTAAGTTTAAAAAAAAGGTTCTGCATGTAGTGACTGTAAATAGTTCAAAATGCTAATTGGAGAAAAGAAGGGGGAAAAAAGCCTAATTGGGGAAGTGGGAGGGGGGAGGGGGTGAGTGGGTGGGTGGATGGGTGGGGGTAGGGGTGTTTGTCTGGGTTTTTAACCTAACCACAAACTTGGAGTCATCCTACCAAGCTACAATAAAATCCCTTCATAATTATGGCCTGTGGAATATTCTAAAGGTTTTCGGGCCTCGGGCCTCTGTTGCCGTCACAGTTGCCCAAAAGGGGACGTTCTCATCTAGACATTATACGAAGCAACCTATCAAGTTACAATGAAATCCCTCCATAGATATGACCTGTAGACTGTGCTAAAGGTTTTCAGGCTTTGGGCCTCTGTTGCCGTCACAGTTGCCCAAAAGGGGACGTTCTCAACTAGACATTATACGAAGTCAACCTATCAAGTTACAATGAAATCCCTCCATAAATATGACCTGTGGACTGTGCTAAAGGTTTTCGGGCTTCGGGACTCTGTTGCCGTCATAGTTGCCCAAAAGGGGAAGTTCTCATCTAGACATTATATGAAGTCAACCTATCAAGTTACAATGAAATCCCTCCATAAATATGACCTGTAGACTGTGCTAAAGGTTTTCGGGCTTCGGGACTCTGTTGCCGTCACAGTTGCCCAAAAGGGGACCTTCTCATCTAGACATTATATGAAGTCAACCTATCAAGTTACAATGAAATCCTTCCATAAATATGACGTGTAAACTGTGCTAAAGGTTTTCAGGCTTCGGGCTCGGGCAGCTATCATGGTTGAATGACCACAACCAAAAGGGGACATTCTCATCTGGGCATCATATGGATTTATCCTACAAAGTTACAATGAAATCCCTTCAAAAATATGACCTGTAGACTGTGCTGAAGGTTATCAGGCTTCGGGCACCTGTAGCCATCACAGTTGCCCAATCACGTCCAAAAGGGGACTTTCTCATTTCGACATTATATGAAGTCAACCTATCAAGTTACAATGAAATCCCTCCATAAATATGACCTGTAGACTGTGCTAAAGGTTTTCGGGTTTTGGGCTCGGGCAGTCGTGACTGTTGATAGATCACGCCCAAATGGTGCAATTCTCATGTAGACATCATACGGAGTCAGCCTATCAAGTTACAATGAAATCCCTCCATAAATATGACCTGTAGAGACTGTGCTAAAGGTTTTCAGGTTTTGTGCTCGGGTGGTCGTGACGGTTGATAGAACACGCCCAAATGGGGAAATTCTCATGTAGACATCATACGGAGTCATCGTATCAAGTTACAATGAAATCCCTCCATATTAAACATGACCTGCAGACTGTGCTAAAGGTTTTTGGGTTTCAGGCTTAGGCAGCCATCATGGTTGACAGATCATGCCCAAACGAGGACGTTCTAATCTAGGCATTATACAGAGGCATTCTATGAAGTTGCAATAAAATCTCTTCATAAATACAACCTGTAGACTGTGCTAATGGTTTTCGGGTTTTGGGCTCGGGCAGCCATATCGGTTTACCGATCACAACCAAAAAGGGATGTTCTCATATAGACATGACCTAAAACCTACATATGAAATTTCATGATGATCAGACAAGAACTACTGGGCATAGCCTGTACTTGAAGGCTGAATAAAAAAAACTTTAACCACAAACTTTAACCAAAACTCCTAATGTCAAGTATACAGAAGAAAAGAAAAAAAAAAAAAAAAACCACTAGAACCTTCAGTAAAAAAACTTTAACCACAAACTTTAACCAAAACTCTACAGGTTAACAGACGGACACACAGACAGACGGACAGACGGATGGACGGATGGACAAAAGTCATTACTATAGCCCTCACTATAAACACTCGCGCCTCAAATACTATCAGGGCTTTCAAAAATATGAGGGTACCAAAGCAAAAGCCAACATTTTCCTTGCTCATGCTTCATATTCAGTTAAATGTATATAATATTTTGTTTATGTAAATTAGTTCTACATGTATTACAAAGTGCTGGAGAGTACCTGTGTGGGCAATCTCCAATAATTTGGAATAGAACAAATTGTGAATTATAAATTCAGATCACAAAAAATAATCTAGCACTCAACAAGTTAATGGTATAACTGATTTCCTATTTAAAGCAATCATTTACTTCTCTACCTTTTGATGATAAAAATCATTAAATCCTTTCTTATTCTGTATGTATATGTACTTCTCTCCCTTCTGATGATAAAAATCATTAAATCATTACTTATTCTGTACGTATATTTACTTCTCTCCCTTCTGATGATAAGAATCATTAAATCCTTTCCTATTCAGTACGTATATTTACTTCTCTCCCTTCTGATGATAAAAATCATTAAATCATTACTTATTCTGCACGTATATTTACTTCTCCACCTTCTGATAAAAAAAATCATTAAATCCTTTCTTATTCTGTACGTATATTTACTTCTCTCCCTTCTGATGATAAAAATCATTAAATCATTACTTATTCTGTACGTATATTTACTTCTCCACCTTCTGATGATAAAAATCATTAAATCCTTTCTTATTCTGTACGTATATTTACTTTTCTCCCTTCTGATGATAAAAATCATTAAATCCTTTCTTATTCTGTACGTATATTTACTTCTCCATCTTCTGATGATAAAAATCATTAAATACGTTCTTATTCTGTACGTATATTTACTTCTCCATCTTCTGATGATAAAAATCATTAAATCCTTTCTTATTCTGTACGTATATTTACTTCTCTCCTTTCTGATGATAAAAATCATTAAATCATTACTTATTCTGTACGTACAGTACGTGGAGAGTGTATTATCACTAAATCACCCGCAGAGTGGAGATTCCACCCAAGCAATAATTGCAAATTTGTTGCAAAGCATAACAAGCACAAGCAAAGTTTTAGCCAGTGGACCTCTGGGTTAAACCCGGAGGTCCACTGGCTGAAACATTGCTTGTGTTTTAATCGATATATGCAAAATACGAAAGTTATAGTTTGGGTGATAACCCCACTCTGCGGGTGATTTAGTTACAATCCACTCTCCACGTACTGTATATTTACTTCTCTCCCTTCTGATGATAAAAATCATTAAATCCTTTCTTATTCTGTACGTATATTTACTTCTCCACCTTCTGATGATAAAAATCATTAAATCATTACTTATTCTGTACGTATATTTACTTCTCTCCTTTCTGATGATAAAAATCATTAAATCCTTTCTTATTCTATACGTATATTTACTTGTCCACCTTCTGATGATAAAAATCATTAAATCCTTTCTTATTCTGTACATATATTTACTTCTCTCCCTTCTGATGATAAAAATCATTAAATCCTTTCTTATTCTGTACGTATATTTACTTCTCTCCCTTCTGATGATAAAAATCATTAAATCCTTTCTTATTCTGTACGTATATTTACTTCTCTCCCTTCTGATAATAAAAATCATTAAATCCTTTCTTATTCTATATATATATTCATCACTGATAGAGTGAAAAATTATAAATTTACAGTAATTTGTATATTTTTATACTTACCAATGGCCCAGACTAGCTGGTGCTTAAAGGGCCAAACACAAATTTTGAACCCCCCACCCAATCCTCAAAATTTGCTTGCAAAACCGAAAATTAAAAGTCCTATCTGGCCCTCCAAACATTTACTCTCCACACATGTGCAGACGTCAGGAAGTGACCAGAATTGGGACCAACATCAACCTTTGTAAAAGAGAATACTACATAAAAATTCAGCAGGGAGGTATGAGTGCCCACTCATGGGAGGGCCATCTCCGTCTGGGCCATTGGTTAGTATAAAAATGTACAAATTACTGTAAATTTATAATATTTTTACACGGTAAACCAATGGCCCAGACTAGCTAAATTGTACCATGCTATCAGTTGGTGGTGTCTTAGTTTAACAAGACAGATACCATGCTATCAGTAGGTGGTGTCTTAGTTTACCAAGGTAGACACCATGCTATCAGTAAGTTAACAAGATAGATAGCATGCTATCAGTAAGTGGAGTCTTAGTTTAACAAGACAGATACCATGCTCTCAGTAAGTAGTGGAGTCTTAGTTTAACCCTTTACCCAACGCAGACGATATCAAAATTTATTATTTTAAATATCATTTTTTTAAATTTTTCAAAAAGTTTCAACAAAACTATATCATGTGACCCCCCGTTGGAACGAGCTCGACGAGCTCGTTCCAACGAGGGGTCACATGATATGGTTTTGTTTAAATTTTTTGAAAAATAATATTATTTCAACTGCTAAATTTGCATATTACGCGGGCGGATGCGGCCGATTCGTTGGGTAAAGGGTTAAAAAGATAGACACCATGCTATCAGTAAGTTAACAAGATAGATACCATGCTATCAGTAAGTTTAACAAGATAGATACCATGCTATCAGTGAGTGTAGTGTTAGTTTAGCGAGATAGATACCATGCTATCAGTAAGTGGATTCTTAGTTTAACAAGATAGATACCATTCTATCAGTGAGTGTAGTCTTAGTTTAGCGAGATAGATACCATGCTATCAGTAAGTGGAGTCTTAGTTTAACAAGATAGATACCATTCTAACAGTGAGTGTAGTCTTAGTTTAGCGAGATAGATACCATGCTATCAGTAAGTGGAGTCTTAGTTTAACAAGATAGATACCATTCTATCAGTGAGTGTAGTCTTAGTTTAGTGAGATAGATACCATGCTATCAGTAAGTGGAGTCTTAGTTTAACAAGATAGATACCATTCTATCAGTGAGTGTAGTCTTAGTTTAGCGAGATAGATACCATGCTATCAGTGAGTGTAGTGTTAGTTTAACAAGATAGATACCATGCTATCAGTGAGTGTAGTGTTAGTTTAACAAGATAGATACCATGCTATCAGTAAGTGGATTCTTAGTTTAACAAGATAGATACCATTCTATCAGTGAGTGTAGTCTTAGTTTAGTGAGATAGATACCATGCTATCAGTAAGTGGAGTCTTAGTTTAACAAGATAGATACCATTCTATCAGTGAGTGTAGTCTTAGTTTAGCGAGATAGATACCATGCTATCAGTGAGTGTAGTCTTAGTTTAGCGAGATAGATACCATTCTATCAGTGAGTGTAGTCTTAGTTTAGCGAGATAGATACCATTCTATCAGTGAGTGTAGTCTTAGTTTAGCGAGATAGATACCATTCTATCAGTGAGTGTAGTCTTAGTTTAGCGAGATAGATACCATTCTATCAGTGAGTGTAGTCTTAGTTTAGCGAGATAGATACCATTCTATCAGTGAGTGTAGTCTTAGTTTAGCGAGATAGATACCATTCTATCAGTGAGTGTAGTCTTAGTTTAACAAGATAGATACCATTCTATCAGTAAGTGGAGTCTTAGTTTAGCGAGATAGATACCATTCTATCAGTGAGTGTAGTCTTAATTTAGCGAGATAGATACCATTCTATCAGTAAGTGGAGTCTTAGTTTAGCGAGATAGATACCATTCTATCAGTAAGTGGAGTCTTAGTTTAGCGAGATAGATACCATTCTATCAGTGAGTGTAGTCTTAGTTTAGCGAGATAGATACCATTCTATCAGTCAGTGGAGTCTTAGTTTAGCGAGATAGATACCATTCTATCAGTGAGTGTAGTCTTAGTTTAGCGAGATAGATACCATTCTATCAGTAAGTGGAGTCTTAGTTTAGCGAGATAGATACCATTCTATCAGTAAGTGGAGTCTTAGTTTAGCGAGATAGATACCATTCTATCAGTGAGTGTAGTCTTAGTTTAACAAGATAGATACCATTCTATCAGTGAGTGTAGTCTTAGTTTAGCGAGATAGATACCATGCTATCAGTGAGTGTAGTCTTAGTTTAGCGAGATAGATACCATTCTATCAATGAGTGTAGTCTTAGTTTAGCGAGATAGATACCATTCTATCAGTAAGTGGAGTCTTAGTTTAGCGAGATAGATACCATTCTATCAGTGAGTGTAGTCTTAGTTTAGCGAGATAGATACCATTCTATCAGTAAGTGGAGTCTTAGTTTAGCGAGATAGATACCATTCTATCAGTGAGTGTAGTCTTAGTTTAGCGAGATAGATACCATTCTATCAGTGAGTGTAGTGTTAGTTTAGCGAGATAGATACCATTCTATCAGTGAGTGTAGTGTTAGTTTAGCGAGATAGATACCATTCTATCAGTGAGTGTAGTGTTAGTTTAACAAGATAGATACCATGCTATCAGTAAGTGGATTCTTAGTTTAACAAGATAGATACCATGCTATCAGTGAGTGTAGTCTTAGTTTAGCGAGATAGATACAATGCTATCAGTGAGTGTAGTCTTAGTTTAGCGAGATAGATACCATTCTATCAGTGAGTGTAGTCTTAGTTTAGTGAGATAGATACCATTCTATCAGTGAGTGTAGTCTTAGTTTAGCGAGATAGATACCATTCTATCAGTGAGTGTAGTCTTAGTTTAGCGAGATAGATACAATGTTATCAGTGAGTGGATTCTTAGTTTAACAAGATAGATACCATTCTATAAGTGAGTGTAGTCTTAGTTTAACAAGATAGATACCATTCTATCAGTGAGTGTAGTCTTAGTTTAGCGAGATAGATACCATTCTATCAGTGAGTGTAGTGTTAGTTTAGCGAGATAGATACCATTCTATCAGTGAGTGTAGTGTTAGTTTAACAAGATAGATACCATGCTATCAGTAAGTGGATTCTTAGTTTAACAAGATAGATACCATTCTATCAGTGAGTGTAGTCTTAGTTTAGCGAGATAGATACCATTCTATCAGTGAGTGTAGTGTTAGTTTAGCGAGATAGATACCATGCTATCAGTGAGTGTAGACTTAGTTTAGCGAGATAGATACCATTCTATCAGTGAGTGTAGTCTTAGTTTAGCGAGATAGATACCATTCTATCAGTGAGTGTAGTCTTAGTTTAGCGAGATAGATACCATTCTATCAGTGAGTGTAGTGTTAGTTTAGCGAGATAGATACCATTCTATCAGTGAGTGTAGTCTTAGTTTAACAAGATAGATACCATTCTATCAGTGAGTGTAGTCTTAGTTTAACAAGATAGATACCATTCTATCAGTGAGTGTAGTCTTAGTTTAGCGAGATAGATACCATTCTATCAGTAAGTGGAGTCTTAGTTTAGCGAGATAGATACCATTCTATCAGTGAGTGTAGTCTTAGTTTAGCGAGATAGATACCATTCTATCAGTAAGTGGAGTCTTAGTTTAGCGAGATAGATACCATTCTATCAGTGAGTGTAGTCTTAGTTTAGCGAGATAGATACCATTCTATCAGTAAGTGGAGTCTTAGTTTAGCGAGATAGATACCATTCTATCAGTAAGTGGAGTCTTAGTTTAGCGAGATAGATACCATTCTATCAGTGAGTGTAGTCTTAGTTTAACAAGATAGATACCATTCTATCAGTGAGTGTAGTCTTAGTTTAGCGAGATAGATACCATGCTATCAGTGAGTGTAGTCTTAGTTTAGCGAGATAGATACCATTCTATCAGTGAGTGTAGTGTTAGTTTAGCGAGATAGATACCATTCTATCAATGAGTGTAGTCTTAGTTTAGCGAGATAGATACCATTCTATCAGTAAGTGGAGTCTTAGTTTAGCGAGATAGATACCATTCTATCAGTGAGTGTAGTCTTAGTTTAGCGAGATAGATACCATTCTATCAGTGAGTGTAGTCTTAGTTTAACAAGATAGATACCATTCTATCAGTGAGTGTAGTCTTAGTTTAGCGAGATAGATACCATTCTATCAGTGAGTGTAGTCTTAGTTTAGCGAGATAGATACCATTCTATCAGTGAGTGTAGTCTTAGTTTAGCGAGATAGATACCATTCTATCAGTAAGTGGAGTCTTAGTTTAGCGAGATAGATACCATTCTATCAGTGAGTGTAGTCTTAGTTTAGCGAGATAGATACCATTCTATCAGTGAGTGTAGTGTTAGTTTAGCGAGATAGATACCATTCTATCAGTGAGTGTAGTGTTAGTTTAGCGAGATAGATACCATTCTATCAGTGAGTGTAGTGTTAGTTTAACAAGATAGATACCATGCTATCAGTAAGTGGATTCTTAGTTTAACAAGATAGATACCATGCTATCAGTGAGTGTAGTCTTAGTTTAGCGAGATAGATACAATGCTATCAGTGAGTGTAGTCTTAGTTTAGCGAGATAGATACCATTCTATCAGTGAGTGTAGTCTTAGTTTAGTGAGATAGATACCATTCTATCAGTGAGTGTAGTCTTAGTTTAGCGAGATAGATACCATTCTATCAGTGAGTGTAGTCTTAGTTTAGCGAGATAGATACAATGTTATCAGTGAGTGGATTCTTAGTTTAACAAGATAGATACCATTCTATAAGTGAGTGTAGTCTTAGTTTAACAAGATAGATACCATTCTATCAGTGAGTGTAGTCTTAGTTTAACAAGATAGATACCATTCTATCAGTGAGTGTAGTCTTAGTTTAGCGAGATAGATACCATTCTATGAGTGAGTGTAGTGTTAGTTTAGCGAGATAGATACCATGCTATCAGTGAGTGTAGACTTAGTTTAGCGAGATAGATACCATTCTATCAGTGAGTGTAGTCTTAGTTTAACAAGATAGATACCATTCTATCAGTGAGTGTAGTCTTAGTTTAACAAGATAGATACCATTCTATCAGTGAGTGTAGTCTTAGTTTAGCGAGATAGATACCATTCTATCAGTGAGTGTAGTGTTAGTTTAGCGAGATAGATACCATTCTATCAGTGAGTGTAGTGTTAGTTTAACAAGATAGATACCATGCTATCAGTAAGTGGATTCTTAGTTTAACAAGATAGATACCATTCTATCAGTGAGTGTAGTCTTAGTTTAGCGAGATAGATACCATTCTATCAGTGAGTGTAGTGTTAGTTTAGCGAGATAGATACCATGCTATCAGTGAGTGTAGACTTAGTTTAGCGAGATAGATACCATTCTATCAGTGAGTGTAGTCTTAGTTTAGCGAGATAGATACCATTCTATCAGTGAGTGTAGTCTTAGTTTAGCGAGATAGATACCATTCTATCAGTGAGTGTAGTGTTAGTTTAGCGAGATAGATACCATTCTATCAGTGAGTGTAGTCTAAGTTTAACAAGATAGATACCATTCTATCAGTGAGTGTAGTCTTAGTTCAACAAGATAGATACCATTCTATCAGTGAGTGTAGTCTTAGTTTAGCGAGATAGATACCATTCTATCAGTGAGTGTAGTCTTAGTTTAACAAGATAGATACCATTCTATCAGTAAGTGGAGTCTTAGTTTAGCGAGATAGATACCATTCTATCAGTGAGTGTAGTTTTATTTTAGCGAGATAGATACCATTCTATCAGTAAGTGGAGTCTTAGTTTAGCGAGATAGATACCATTCTATCAGTAAGTGGAGTCTTAGTTTAGCGAGATAGATACCATTCTATCAGTGAGTGTAGTCTTAGTTTAGCGAGATAGATACCATTCTATCAGTAAGTGGAGTCTTAGTTTAGCGAGATAGATACCATTCTATCAGTGAGTGTAGTCTTAGTTTAGCGAGATAGATACCATTCTATCAGTAAGTGGAGTCTTAGTTTAGCGAGATAGATACCATTCTATCAGTAAGTGGAGTCTTAGTTTAGCGAGATAGATACCATTCTATCAGTGAGTGTAGTCTTAGTTTAACAAGATAGATACCATTCTATCAGTGAGTGTAGTCTTAGTTTAGCGAGATAGATACCATGCTATCAGTGAGTGTAGTCTTAGTTTAGCGAGATAGATACCATTCTATCAATGAGTGTAGTCTTAGTTTAGCGAGATAGATACCATTCTATCAGTAAGTGGAGTCTTAGTTTAGCGAGATAGATACCATTCTATCAGTGAGTGTAGTCTTAGTTTAGCGAGATAGATACCATTCTATCAGTGAGTGTAGTCTTAGTTTAACAAGATAGATACCATTCTATCAGTGAGTGTAGTCTTAGTTTAGCGAGATAGATACCATTCTATCAGTGAGTGTAGTCTTAGTTTAGCGAGATAAATACCATTCTATCAGTGAGTGTAGTCTTAGTTTAGCGAGATAGATACCATTCTATCAGTAAGTGGAGTCTTAGTTTAGCGAGATAGATACCATTCTATCAGTGAGTGTAGTCTTAGTTTAGCGAGATAGATACCATTCTATCAGTGAGTGTATTGTTAGTTTAGCGAGATAGATACCATTCTATCAGTGAGTGTAGTGTTAGTTTAGCGAGATAGATACCATTCTATCAGTGAGTGTAGTCTTAGTTTAACAAGATAGATACCATGCTATCAGTAAGTGGATTCTTAGTTTAACAAGATAGATACCATGCTATCAGTGAGTGTAGTCTTAGTTTAGCGAGATAGATACAATGCTATCAGTGAGTGTAGTCTTAGTTTAGCGAGATAGATACCATTCTATCAGTGAGTGTAGTCTTAGTTTAGTGAGATAGATACCATTCTATCAGTGAGTGTAGTCTTAATTTAGCGAGATAGATACCATTCTATCAGTGAGTGTAGTCTTAGTTTAGCGAGATAGATACAATGTTATCAGTGAGTGGATTCTTAGTTTAACAAGATAGATACCATTCTATAAGTGAGTGTAGTCTTAGTTTAACAAGATAGATACCATTCTATCAGTGAGTGTAGTCTTAGTTTAACAAGATAGATACCATTCTATCAGTGAGTGTAGTCTTAGTTTAGCGAGATAGATACCATTCTATCAGTGAGTGTAGTGTTAGTTTAGCGAGATAGATACCATGCTATCAGTGAGTGTAGACTTAGTTTAGCGAGATAGATACCATTCTATCAGTGAGTGTAGTCTTAGTTTAGCGAGATAGATACCATTCTATCAGTGAGTGTAGTCTTAGTTTAGCGAGATAGATACCATTCTATCAGTGAGTGTAGTGTTGGTTTAGCGAGATAGATACCATTCTATCAGTGAGTGTAGTCTTAGTTTAACAAGATAGATACCATTCTATCATTGAGTGTAGTCTTAGTTTAACAAGATAGATACCATTCTATCAGTGAGTGTAGTCTTAGTTTAACAAGATAGATACCATTCTATCAGTGAGTGTAGTCTTAGTTTAGCGAGATAGATACCATTCTATCAGTGAGTGTAGTGTTAGTTTAGCGAGATAGATACCATGCTATCAGTGAGTGTAGACTTAGTTTAGCGAGATAGATACCATTCTATCAGTGAGTGTAGTCTTAGTTTAGCGAGATAGATACCATTCTATCAGTGAGTGTAGTCTTAGTTTAGCGAGATAGATACCATTCTATCAGTGAGTGTAGTGTTGGTTTAGCGAGATAGATACCATTCTATCAGTGAGTGTAGTCTTAGTTTAACAAGATAGATACCATTCTATCAGTAAGTGGATTCTTAGTTTAACAAGATAGATACCATGCTATCAGTGAGTGTAGTCTTAGTTTAGCGAGATAGATACCATTCTATCAGTGAGTGTAGTCTTAGTTTAGCGAGATAGATACAATGCTATCAGTGAGTGTAGTCTTAGTTTAGCGAGATAGATACAATGTTATCAGTGAGTGTAGTCTTAGTTTAGCGAGATAGATACCATTCTATCAGTGAGTGTAGTCTTAGTTTAGCGAGATAGATACCATTCTATCAGTGAGTGTAGTGTTAGTTTAGCGAGATAGATACCATGCTATCAGTGAGTGTAGTCTTAGTTTAGCGAGATAGATACCATTCTATCAGTGAGTGTAGTCTTAGTTTAGCGAGATAGATACCATGCTATCAGTGAGTGTAGTCTTAGTTTAGCGAGATAGATACCATTCTATCAGTGAGTGTAGTCTTAGTTTAGCGAGATAGATAGATACAATGCCACCAACATGTTTTTATATGTAATTGTTTTGTTACTATTTGTTTATTGGAATGTCTTCAGGAACTCTACAAATGATGGGAAAAAATAAAAGTTTTGCCAACTATTTCTTCTTATTTTAAAGTAAAGTTACCCTCAACAGTGCTTTCTTTGTGAGCTTTTGATTAACTTCAGGTTTGTTCATTATGTTCTTTGCTCTGTGTGCATATTCCAGTGTACTCAATGTTTCCTGTAACGAAGAAAATAAACTGTCAGTGTTTAGTTTCAATGATCCCAAATGCACCGTCAGGCATGTGCCCTGATGACAAATTCCTACATTGGACATATTTCCAGACAACAAAGTTTCAAAGTTCAATAAGTGGAAACAGGTCCATCACATAGCCAAAACTGGTTGGACTGAATCCAAATTTTGACTTGACCAGCGTAATGATGAGGCAAACCTATGTCCAAAATTTGGTGTTGATTCAAACTGAAGTTATCATCCAGACACCAAATTTCCAAAGTTGCAAAATTGGGTGGAAAAGGATTGAAAAAGGAGCATACCTCCAACAAAAATTATCGGATCCAGCTGATATTCAGAATTCACCAAATCATTGGACTAAGGGACATATACCTCAAATTTAAGTTCCAGATGAATGCACAGATGGACGGACAGACAGATTTATGGACAGATGGACAGATGCACGGATGCACACACACAGCTAGCTGATTACAATAGTTCTCCAATATTTTTGTCGAGGGACAATAAAAGACTTGAAAGGCAAGAATCAAGTTTTGTTTGCCTCATAAAATGTAAATTCATACATGCAGGCATGTAATTTTAAGCAACCGCTTTGTGTGCTTGGGCAAGTCACTTCACCCCCATTGACCACGTGGGGCAGGGTGGCATTGTGTACAAAGGCATACTGCACACCGATGGTGCACCGGTCTTCAACCAATGCTGACCCTGCTTGTGTGTGGAGTTGGTATGTTGGGGAGCTGACAGTTGCTCGCCATTGCTCAGTGGTTCTCTCCAGGTACACCGACTTCCTCGAACTGTAAAACTGTCATGGTCTTGATTAGACATTGTGCCGAAATGTGACCTAACCCTTGAGGATCTGGGCAGTTCCCCAGAGTACCTGTTACACCACACTTTCTAACATTTGAGGATGTGGGCAGTGTTCCCCCAGAGTACCTAGTACACCACTCATTCTAACCCTAGAGGATCTGGACAGTTCCCCAGAGTACCTGGTACACCACACATTCTAACCCCAGAGGATCTGAACAGTTTCCCAGTGTACCAACTGCACCACACATTCTAATCCTTGAGGATCTGGACAGTTCCCCAGAGTACCTAGTACACCACACATTCTAACCCTTGAGGATCTGGACAGTTCTCCAAAGTACCTGATACACCACACATTCTAACCCTAGAGGATCTTGGTGGTTCCCCAGTGTACCTAGTACACCACACATTCTAACCCTGGAGGATCTGGGCAGTTCCCCCGAGTACCTGGAACCAGAGTACCTGGTACACCACTCATTCTAACCCCAGAGGATCTGGGCAGTTCCCCAGAGTACCTGGTACACCACACCTTCTAACCTTTGAGGATCTGGACAGTTCCCCAAATTGCCTGCTACACCACAGTTTCCATCCCTGGAGGATCTGGACACTTCCACAGAGTACCTAGTTCACCACACTTTCTACTCCTGGAGGATCTGGGCTATTCCTCCAATGTACCTACTAAACCACACCTTCTAACCCTTGAGCATCTGGGCAGTTCTCAGAGTACCTACTACACCACACTTTCTAATCCTATGGTGGTCTGGACAGTTCCCAGAGTACCTACTACACCACACTTTCTAATCCTATGGTGGTCTGGACAGTTCCCCAGAGTACCTACTACACCACACTTTCTAATCCTATGGTGGTCTGGACAGTTCCCCAGAGTACCTACTACACCACACTTTCTAATCCTATGGTGGTCTGGACAGTTCCCCAGAGTACCTACTACACCACACTTTCTAATCCTATGGTGGTCTGGACAGTTCCCCAGAGTACCTACTACACCACACTTTCTAATCCTATGGTGGTCTGGACAGTTCCCCAGAGTACCTACTACACCACACTTTCTAATCCTATGGTGGTCTGGACAGTTCCCAGAGTACCTACTACACCACACTTTCTAATCCTATGGTGGTCTGGACAGTTCCCCAGAGTACCTACTACACCACACTTTCTAATCCTATGGTGGTCTGGACAGTTCCCCAGAGTACCTACTACACCACACTTTCTAATCCTATGGTGGTCTGGACAGTTCCCCAGAGTACCTACTACACCACACCTTCTAACCCTATGGTGGTCTGGACAGTTCCCAGAGTACCTACTACACCACACTTTCTAAGCCTATGGTGGTCTGGACTGTTCCCCAGAGTACCTACTACACCACACCTTATAACCCTTGAGGATCTGGATAGTTCCCCAGAGTACCTACTACACCACGCCTAACCCTTGAGGATCTGGACAGTTCCCCAGAGTACCTACTACACCATACCTTCTAACCCTTGAGGATCAGGGCAGTTCCCCAGAGTACCTACTACACCACACCTTCTAACCCTTGAGGATCTGGACAGTTCCCCAGAGTACTTACTACACCACACCTTCTAACCCTTGAGGATCTGGACAGTTCCCCAGAGTACCTACTACACCACACTTTATAACCCTTGAGGATCTGGACAGTTCCCCAGAGTACCTACTACACCACACCTTCTAACCCTAGAGGATCTTGGTAGTTCCCGATAGTACCTACTACACCACACCTAACCCATGATGATCTGAACAGCTAGAGTATCCACTTCACCACACCTTCTAACCCTTGAGGATCTGGATAGTTTCCCAGAGTACCTACTACACCACACCTTATAACCCTTGAGGATCTGGATAGTTCCCCAGAGTACCTACTACACCACACCTTATAACCCTAGAGGATCTGGACAGTTCCCCAGAGTACCCACTACACACCTTATAACCCTTGAGGATCTGGATAGTTCCCCTGAGTAACTACTGCACCACACCTTCTAACCCTTGAGGATCTGGATAGTTACCGAGTAACTACTGCACCACACTCTTCTAACCCTAGAGGATCTTGTAGTTCCCGATAGTACCTACTACACCACACCTAACCCATGATGATCTGAACAGCTAGAGTATCCACTTCACCACACCTTCTAACCCTTGAGGATCAGGACAGTTCCCCAGAGTACCTACTACACCACACCTAACCCTTTAGGATCTGGACAGTTCCCCAGAGTACCTACTGCACCACACCTTCTAACCCTTGAGGATCTGGATAGTTCCCCAGAGTACCTACTACACCACACCTAACCCTTGAGGATCTGGATAGTTCCCCAGAGTACCTACTACACCACACCTTCTAACCTTTGAGGATCTGGACAGTTCCCCAGAGTACCTACTACACCACACCTTCTAACCCTTGAGGATCTGGACAGTTCCCCAGAGTACCTACTACACCAGACCTTCTAACCCTTGAGGATCTGGACAGTTCCCCAGAGTACCTACTACACCACACCTAACCCATGAGGATCTGGACAGTTCCCCAGAGTACCTACTACACCACACCTAACCCATGAGGATCTGGACAGTTCCCCAGAGTACCTACTACACCACACCTAACCCTTGAGGATCTGGACAGTTCCCCAGAGTACCTACTACACCATACCTTCTAACCCTAGAGGATCTGGACAGTTCCCCATAGTACCTACTGCACCACACCTTCAAACCCTTGAGGATCTGGACAGTTCCCCAGAGTACCCACTTCACCACACCTTATAACCCTAGAGGATCTGGACAGTTCCCCAGAGTACCTACTGCACCACACCTTCGAACACTTGACGATCTGGAAAGTTCCCCAAAGTACCTACTACACCACGCCTAACCCATGACGATCTGATGAACAGCTAGAGTACCCACTTCACCACACCTTCTAACCCTTGAGGATCTGGACAGTTCCCCAGAGTACCTACTACACCACACCTTTTAACCCTTGGGGATCTGGACAGTACCCCAGAGTACCTACTACACCACACCTTCTAACCCTTGAGGATCTGGACAGTTCCCCAGAGTACCTACTACACCACACCTTTTAACCCTTGAGAATCTGGACAGTTCCCCAGAGTACCTACTACACCACACCTTCGAACACTTGAGGATCTGGGCAGTTCCCCAGAGTACCTACTACACCACACCTTATAACCCTTGAGGATCTGGACAGTTCCCCAGAGTACCTACTACACCACACCTTTTAACCCTTGAGGATCTGGACAGTACCCCAGAGTACCTACTACACCACACCTAACCCATGATGATCTGGACAGTCCCCCAGAGTACCTACTACACCACACCTAACCTATGATGATCTGGACAGTCCCCCAAAGTACCTACTACACCACACCTTTTAACCCTTGGGGATCTGGACAGTTCCCCAGAGTACCTACTACACCACACCTTCTAACCCTTGAGGATCTGGATAGTTCCCCAGAGTACAACGCACCATCTAACCCTTGAAGAGATTTATAGCTATGGCTTGGGTGCTTGGGAAGGAACTACATCACATACTGCACCTTCTACCTAATGGAAACCAACAAAATCTCTAACTATTGGGTGCTTGGGAAGGAACTACATCACATATTGCACCTTCTATCTAATGGAAACCAACAAAATCTCTAACTATTGGGTGCATGGGGTGCATGGGAAGGAACTACATCACATATTGCACCTTCTATCTAATGGAAACCAAGAAAATCTCGACCTATTGGGTGCTTGGGGTGCATGGGAAGGAACTACATCACATATTGCACCTTCTATCTAATGGAAACCAACAAAATCTCGACCTATTGGGTGCTTGGGGTGCATGGGAAGGAACTACATCACATATTGCACCTTCTACCTAATGGAAACCAACAAAATCTCGACCTATTGGGTGCATGGGAAGGAACTACATCACATATTGCACCTTCTATCTAATGGAAACCAACAAAATCTCGACCTATTGGGTGCTTGGGAAGGAACAACATCACATATTGCACCTTCTATCTAATGGAAACCAACAAAATCTCGACCTATTGGGTGCATGGGAAGGAACTACATCACATATTGCACCTTCTATCTAATGGAAACCAACAAAATCTTGACCTATTGGGTGCATGGGAAGGAACTACATCACATATTGCACCTTCTATCTAATGGAAATCAACAAAATCTCGACCTATTGGGTGCATGGGAAGGAACTACATCACATATTGCACCTTCTATCTAATGGAAACCAACAAAATCTCTAACTATTGGGTGCTTGGGGTGCATGGGAAGGAACTACATCACATATTGCACCTTCTATCTAATGGAAACCAACAAAATCTCGACCTATTGGGTGCATGGGAAGGAACTACATCACATATTGCACCTTCTATCTAATGGAAACCAACAAAACCTCTAACTATTGGGTGCTTGGAAAGGAACTACATCACATATTGCACCTTCTATCTAATGGAAACCAACAAACTCTCTAACTATTGGGTGCATGGGGTGCTTGGAAAGGAACTACATCACATATTGCACCTTCTATCTAATGGAAACCAACAAAATTTCTAACTATTGGGTACTTGGGAAGAAACTACATCACATATTGCACCTTCTATCTAATGGAAACCAACAAAATCTCGACCTATTGGGTGCTTGGGGTGCATGGGAAGGAACTACATCACATATTGCACCTTCTATCTAATGGAAACCAACAAAATCTCGACCTATTGGGTGCATGGGAAGGAACTACATCACATATTGCACCTTCTATCTAATGGAAACCAACAAAATCTCTAACTATTGGGTCCTTGGGGTGCATGGGAAGGAACTACATCACATATTGTAATGTATCGGTATGGAGAGAGTATAATGTATCATTATGGAAGGAGTTTAATGTATCGGTATGGGAGGGAGTATAATGTATAGTGAGTTATAATAATAGTATGTAGTCAGGCCATAAAAGCATACTAAGGGAACATAGAGCCTCTATAACCAAAACAAGGAATTCAGCAGTTTTCCATTTATAAAATATAGATTATGTCTGTGTGAATGCTGGCTTCTTATCTAATTGCTAGTTTGGTTCCTAGGCAAGCTACAGAAATTATATTGGTCAGCTGCACTTAACAATTTTTCGACATTTCCTCATTCATCCCTGACGTTAAGCATTTTCTTGGGGATAGTCCATTTTTCTAAATTAGGATTAGCCATGTATTTTCCAAGAATGATTGTCATATCTGATATTTATGTTTAGAGACATGACCAGTCTGCCACGCAAAAAAAAATTAAAAATTCTGAAGCCCAATGCGACCGGTTCCTGAGATATTGAGCGGCTTTGGGAGAAGGGTGATTTCTGTCCAAACAAATTCATGACAACCTCATAAAAATAAAAGAGTGATACCTGTCCAAACAAATTCATGACAACCTTATAAAAATAAAAGAGTGATACCTGTCTAAACAAATTCATGACAACCTCATAAAAATAAAAGAGTGATACCTGTCTAAAATTCATGACAACCTTATAAAAATAAAAGAGTGATACCTGTCCAAACAAATTCATGACAACCTTATAAAAATAAAAGAGTGATACCTGTCTAAACAAATTCATGACAACCTTATAAAAATAAAAGAGTGATACCTGTCTAAACAAATTCATGACAACCTTATAAAAATAAAAGAGTGATACCTGTCTAAACAAATTCATGACAACCTCATAAAAATAAAAGAGTGATACCTGTCTAAACAAATTCATGACAACCTTATAAAAATAAAAGAGTGATACCTGTCCAAACAAATTCATGACAACCTTATAAAAATAAAAGAGTGATACCTGTCTAAACAAATTCATGACAACCTTATAAAAATAAAAGAGTGATACCTGTCCAAACAAATTCATGACAACCTTATAAAAATAAAAGAGTGATACCTGTCTAAACAAATTCATGACAACCTTATAAAAATAAAAGAGTGATACCTGTCTAAACAAATTCATGACAACCTCATAAAAATAAAAGAGTGATACCTGTCTAAACAAATTCATGACAACCTCATAAAAATAAAAGAGTGATACCTGTCTAAACAAATTCATGACAACCTTATAAAAATAAAAGAGTGATACCTGTCTAAACAAATTCATGACAACCTCATAAAAATAAAAGAGTGATACCTGTCTAAACAAATTCATGACAACCTTATAAAAATAAAAGAGTGATACCTGTCTAAACAAATTCATGACAACCTTATAAAAATAAAAGAGTGATACCTGTCTAAACAAATTCATGACAACCTTATAAAAATAAAAGAGTGATACCTGTCTAAACAAATTCATGACAACCTCATAAAAATAAAAGAGTGATACCTGTCTAAACAAATTCATGACAACCTTATAAAAATAAAAGAGTGATACCTGTCTAAACAAATTCATGACAACCTTATAAAAATAAAAGAGTGATACCTGTCTAAACAAATTCATGACAACCTCATAAAAATAAAAGAGTGATACCTGTCTAAACAAATTCATGACAACCTTATAAAAATAAAAGAGTGATACCTGTCTAAACAAATTCATGACAACCTCATAAAAATAAAAGAGTGATACCTGTCTAAACAAATTCATGACAACCTCATAAAAATAAAAGAGTGATACCTGTCTAAACAAATTCATGACAACCTCATAAAAATAAAAGAGTGATACCTGTCTAAAATTCATGACAACCTCATAAAAATAAAAGAGTGATACCTGTCTAAAATTCATGACAACCTCATAAAAATAAAAGAGTGATACCTGTCCAAACAAATTCATGACAACCTCATAAAAATAAAAGAGTGATACCTGTCTAAAATTCATGACAACCTCATAAAAATAAAAGAGTGATACCTGTCCAAACAAATTCATGACAACCTTATAAAAATAAAAGAGTGATACCTGTCTAAACAAATTCATGACAACCTCATAAAAATAAAAGAGTGATACCTGTCTAAACAAATTCATGACAACCTTATAAAAATAAAAGAGTGATACCTGTCTAAACAAATTCATGACAACCTTATAAAAATAAAAGAGTGATACCTGTCTAAACAAATTCATGACAACCTTATAAAAATAAAAGAGTGATACCTGTCTAAAATTCATGACAACCTCATAAAAATAAAAGAGTGATACCTGTCCAAACAAATTCATGACAACCTCATAAAAATAAAAGAGTGATACCTGTCTAAAATTCATGACAACCTCATAAAAATAAAAGAGTGATACCTGTCTAAAATTCATGACAACCTCATAAAAATAAAAGAGTGATACCTGTCTAAACAAATTCATGACAACCTTATAAAAATAAAAGAGTGATACCTGTCTAAACAAATTCATGACAACCTTATAAAAATAAAAGAGTGATACCTGTCTAAACAAATTCATGACAACCTTATAAAAATAAAAGAGTGATACCTGTCTAAAATTCATGACAACCTCATAAAAATAAAAGAGTGATACCTGTCTAAAATTCATGACAACCTCATAAAAATAAAAGAGTGATACCTGTCTAAAATTCATGACAACCTCATAAAAATAAAAGAGTGATACCTGTCTAAAATTCATGACAACCTCATAAAAATAAAAGAGTGATACCTGTCCAAACAAATTCATGACAACCTCATAAAAATAAAAGAGTGATACCTGTCTAAAATTCATGACAACCTCATAAAAATAAAAGAGTGATACCTGTCTAAAATTCATGACAACCTCATAAAAATAAAAGAGTGATACCTGTCTAAAATTCATGACAACCTCATAAAAATAAAAGAGTGATACCTGTCCAAACAAATTCATGACAACCTCATAAAAATAAAAGAGTGATACCTGTCTAAAATTCATGACAACCTCATAAAAATAAAAGAGTGATACCTGTCCAAACAAATTCATGACAACCTTATAAAAATAAAAGAGTGATACCTGTCCAAACAAATTCATGACAACCTCATAAAAATAAAAGAGTGATACCTGTCTAAAATTCATGACAACCTCATAAAAATAAAAGAGTGATACCTGTCTAAAATTCATGACAACCTCATAAAAATAAAAGAGTGATACCTGTCTAAACAAATTCATGACAACCTTATAAAAATAAAAGAGTGATACCTGTCTAAACAAATTCATGACAACCTTATAAAAAATAAAAGAGTGATACCTGTCTAAACAAATTCATGACAACCTCATAAAAATAAAAGAGTGATACCTGTCCAAACAAATTCATGACAACCTCATAAAAATAAAAGAGTGATACCTGTCTAAAATTCATGACAACCTCATAAAAATAAAAGAGTGATACCTGTCCAAACAAATTCATGACAACCTTATAAAAATAAAAGAGTGATACCTGTCCAAACAAATTCATGACAACCTCATAAAAATAAAAGAGTGATACCTGTCTAAAATTCATGACAACCTCATAAAAATAAAAGAGTGATACCTGTCTAAAATTCATGACAACCTTATAAAAATAAAAGAGTGATACCTGTCTAAAATTCATGACAACCTTATAAAAATAAAAGAGTGATACCTGTCCAAACAAATTCATGACAACCTTATAAAAATAAAAGAGTGATACCTGTCCAAACAAATTCATGACAACCTCATAAAAATAAAAGAGTGATACCTGTCTAAAATTCATGACAACCTCATAAAAATAAAAGAGTGATACCTGTCTAAAATTCATGACAACCTCATAAAAATAAAAGAGTGATACCTGTCTAAAATTCATGACAACCTCATAAAAATAAAAGAGTGATACCTGTCCAAACAAATTCATGACAACCTTATAAAAATAAAAGAGTGATACCTGTCCAAACAAATTCATGACAACCTTATAAAAATAAAAGAGTGATACCTGTCCAAACAAATTCATGACAACCTTATAAAAATAAAAGAGTGATACCTGTCTAAACAAATTCATGACAACCTTATAAAAATAAAAGAGTGATACCTGTCTAAACAAATTCATGACAACCTTATAAAAATAAAAGAGTGATACCTGTCTAAACAAATTCATGACAACCTTATAAAAATAAAAGAGTGATACCTGTCTAAACAAATTCATGACAACCTTATAAAAATAAAAGAGTGATACCTGTCTAAACAAATTCATGACAACCTTATAAAAATAAAAGAGTGATACCTGTCTAAACAAATTCATGACAACCTTATAAAAATAAAAGAGTGATACCTGTCTAAACAAATTCATGACAACCTTATAAAAATAAAAGAGTGATACCTGTCTAAACAAATTCATGACAACCTTATAAAAATAAAAGAGTGATACCTGTCTAAAATTCATGACAACCTCATAAAAATAAAAGAGTGATACCTGTCCAAACAAATTCATGACAACCTCATAAAAATAAAAGAGTGATACCTGTCTAAAATTCATGACAACCTCATAAAAATAAAAGAGTGATACCTGTCTAAAATTCATGACAACCTCATAAAAATAAAAGAGTGATACCTGTCTAAAATTCATGACAACCTCATAAAAATAAAAGAGTGATACCTGTCTAAAATTCATGACAACCTTATAAAAATAAAAGAGTGATACCTGTCCAAACAAATTCATGACAACCTCATAAAAATAAAAGAGTGATACCTGTCTAAAATTCATGACAACCTCATAAAAATAAAAGAGTGATACCTGTCCAAACAAATTCATGACAACCTTATAAAAATAAAAGAGTGATACCTGTCCAAACAAATTCATGACAACCTCATAAAAATAAAAGAGTGATACCTGTCCAAACAAATTCATGACAACCTCATAAAAATAAAAGAGTGATACCTGTCTAAACAAATTCATGACAACCTTATAAAAATAAAAGAGTGATACCTGTCTAAACAAATTCATGACAACCTCATAAAAATAAAAGAGTGATACCTGTCTAAAATTCATGACAACCTCATAAAAATAAAAGAGTGATACCTGTCTAAACAAATTCATGACAACCTTATAAAAATAAAAGAGTGATACCTGTCTAAACAAATTCATGACAACCTCATAAAAATAAAAGAGTGATACCTGTCTAAACAAATTCATGACAACCTTATAAAAATAAAAGAGTGATACCTGTCTAAACAAATTCATGACAACCTCATAAAAATAAAAGAGTGATACCTGTCTAAACAAATTCATGACAACCTTATAAAAATAAAAGAGTGATACCTGTCCAAAATTCAGGACAACCTTATAAAAATAAAAGAGTGATACCTGTCCAAACAAATTCATGACAACCTCATAAAAATAAAAGAGTGATACCTGTCCAAAATTCAGGACAACCTTATAAAAATAAAAGAGTGATACCTGTCCAAAATTCAGGACAACCTTATAAAAATAAAAGAGTGATACCTGTCCAAAATTCAGGACAACCTTATAAAAATAAAAGAGTGATACCTGTCCAAAATTCAGGACGGCCTCATAACAATAAAAGGGTAATTTCATGAATATTATGAAGGGACATCATTCATTCCATGTACAGAGTCCTGTTAATCAAGGGTAATTAAGATCAATCAGCCTATAAATAGATTCTGTCAATCACTGACTGCAATGGAACTATTTCAGTCTCCATGGTTATATAAACAAGCTGGCTGTTCGTGTTGAGATGAGTGACGAAATGTTAATTATTTATACCAGCAAGAAAACTGAGATTGTTGAGGGTATTATAACATAACACAAACCAGTAATTTAGATTAATTTATCTTCTATTGCGGTAATTAAAACAACTACCGGTATGTACGTTATCAAATATAGACCTTAGAAACATGACAGGTATATACAAGTTTAAGAAAAATAAAAATTTACTTCAACAGTATAACTAGACAGGCATAACTTGTAGAATAAATCAATCTTTCCAACTTAAAAAAAAAAAAAACTGCAGAACTATGGTCTGATTTGTTGACAAACAAACTGGGTAACTTGACTCGCATCTGATCAATCTACAGCAGAATTTGGAAAGTTGGATGATGAAATATATCTTCGAGATGTGAATTTTGGGGGAGACTTTATTCATCAAAGTTGTCGTTGCTTACTCTCTGCCTGTCGCTTCCTACATCATCTATTAAAGGCACTAAGGAAAACATGCGAAACAAATGTGTTTACGAATTAAATTCCAAAATTGAATTTCAATCAAAGTAGAAATCTGGGGGAAAATATTATCGATCAGCTAAGAGATGTGATGTCATAATTTATATTTAGACGCATTGGGTCATTATAGTCCAGCTTGGCTCTTATAGTTAATAATGGCCTGACACATAATGCGACTTTTACTTGTTGAGCATTAATATTAATATTACAGTTCGGGAGATTAAGAAAGTGCCAGTGAGAAATATTATAAAACAAGAAATGGGAGATTAGAAAGGACAACAGGGTCTGGGATGACACTTGTGGGACAGGGGGAATGAAAGCCTCCTCAGTAGAGGGGAGCGGCAAATTAATAAACATCTTGTGTCAGAATTAAAAACTTTTATTTTGCGAGTAGGTTTCAGAAATAAACTTAAGAGCCTTTGGCGAGTAAGTTTAATTCTGAAAATTACGAGTATAAAAATTCTGAACGCAGACCGCAACGTATTTATTCTACTGAAAAAAGAGATGGCCTGTAACATTGGAACAGTAATGCTAAAAATGAATACAGTTCGCAAATATTTTCCCATGGGATTGATGAACTGGACATTTCGTATTTCAATGTGGAAGTTTTGGCCTCCAATAAGATGGCAAGGGTGTAGCCAGGGAGGATCATGAGGGTTATAGCCCCCCATCCCAAATCCCAAAGGTCTGCAGCCGATATTCTCCACTGCAAACTAATACATACCTCCCATAATCTCCTCCAACTTGACTTCTGGCCATGTCTTGGCCCCTGGGCAAGTTTTCAGTCTTTTTAGTCACCAGATATTCTCATCCTTGAGCTGCATTGTGGACGACCCCCCTAAAGAAAATGCTGGCTGCACCACTTAATGGACGCCCTAACATTAAGTCCATAGATTTCCATAGTATACTAACTCCACACGTGAGCATGGTTAGCACTGGTTGAAGACAGTTGCACAATCAACGCGCATAACACCTTAGTACATGACACCACTGTGCCCCAATGTGGGCAATCGGAATTAAGTGTCTTACCCAGTAGATTCCCTTGCTAAAAACCATTTCCATGCACATAAAGATGTGCATTCTTTATTGAGGGAAATCACTCATCAATCCCCAAACTGATGGCTAAGAATATTTATCCCAAAAAATGAAATTCGGGAGGAAGTTGACTTTCATGGCAAAATGTCCTCTAATACGCCGGCCAACATGTTAGTTTTGGTCGGAGGTTTGGTCAAGGGTGAACAAGAAATTGCACAAAGAAATATTCTCCGAACGAGGGCGCTCACCTGACATGTGAGCTTAAATATCAACCCAGGGAATTGATTTAAACAAGTTGCATCTGTCCCTCCTAAGAAAAGATCTAAAGAAGATTTTTAAAGAATATATATTAGGTACTTATGACCCAATATCAAATTTGGTTCAAATTGGCCTATCAGTTCGGAAAATAAAAATTTGGGTACAATTTGGGCTCCCACAGGAAGCCCTAATATGAACCCAGGGACTTAGCTTTAACAAACTTATGCCTATATATAAAAAGTCAACTGGGCCTAAACAATTTTATACAAAGTATTAACTTTGTTTTAGCACACTGATACCCATATATAAAAAGTTGGCTGGCCCCTATTTAGTGCGATTGGCATTTTTATACAAAGAATTAACTTTGTTTTAGCACATTGATACCTGTATATAAAAAGTTGGCTGGCCACTAATTAGTACGATTGGCATTTTTATACAAAGAATTAACTTTGTTTTAGCACACTGATACCTGAGTATAAAAAGTCGGCTGGCCCCTAATTAGTGAGATCGGCATTTTTATACAAAGAATTAACTTTGTTTTAGCACACTGATACCTGTATATAAAAATTCGGCTGGCCCCTAATTAGTGTGATTGGCATTTTTATACAAAGAATTAACTTTGTTTTAGCACACTGATACCTGTATATAAAAAGTCGGCTGGCCCCTAATTAGTGAGATCGGCATTTTTATACAAAGAATTAACTTTGTTTTAGCACACTGATACCCGAGTATAAAAAGTCGGCTGGCCCCTAATTAGTGAGATCAGCATTTTTATACAAAGAATTAACTTTGTTTTAGCACACTGATACCTGTATATAAAAAGTTGGCTGGCCCCTAATTAGTACGATTGGCTTTTTTATACAAAGAATTAACTTTGTTTTAGCCCACACTGATGCCCATATATAAAAACTTAAGCCTACAAATGTATTAATTTTATATTAAAGCTTTTAAAGTTTGAGTTATCAAGATTTCACTGTAACTAGGAGATTCTTTTTGATATTTTTACCTTTTGTTAAAAAATTGTGTACTCTTAAGACTGATTGAACAGGAAATTAAATATCCAATTACAGTTGTCTGTCACTGAAGACAAGTGAAATGGCACAATGCTGAATGATAAGAATCACACAAGAAATACCTAAAAAAAATTGTGTACTATAAGACTGATTGAACAGGAAATTAAATATCCAATTACAGTTGTCTGTCACTGAAGACAAGTGAAATGGCACAATGCTGAATGATAAGAATCACACAAGAAATACCTAAAAAAAATTGTGTACTATAAGACTGATTGAACAGGAAATTAAATATCCAATTACAGTTGTCTGTCACTGAAGACAAGTGAAATGGCACAATGCTGAATGATAAGAATCACACAAGAAATACCTAAAAAAAATTGTGTACTATAAGACTGATTGAACAGGAAATTAAATATCCAATTACAGTTGTCTGTCACTGAAGACAAGTGAAATGGCACAATGCTGAATAAGAATAACACAAGATTGTCTGTCACTGAAGACAAGTGAAATGGCACAATACTGAATGATAAGAATCACACAAGATTGTCTGTCACTGAAGACAAGTGAAATGGCACAATGCTGAATGATAAGAATCACACAAGAAATACCTAAAATAGTCTTAACATTAGTTTTATCAGCAATTAATAGTGTGTTTATTTTTTGTCTTTTTGGAGCATGTTTGCAGATAATGGCTCCATCATCAAACCTGATAAAGACAACTAAATGCTGAATGTCTAGACAATGAGAGAGTGTAAGGTTTTTATTTATTACAATCTCCTGAGTAGATATTTAATGGCTCGCCAATGGATTTCAGAATGATTTTATTACAATCTGCCGAGGAGATATTTAATGGCTCGCCAATGGATTTCAGAATGATTTTATTACAATCTCCCGAGGAGATATTTAATGGCTCGCCAATGGATTTCAGACTGATTTTATTACAATCTCCTGAGGAGATATTTAATGGCTCGCCAATGGATTTCAGAATGATTTCATTACAATCTCCTGAGGAGATATTTAATGGCTCGCCAAAGGATTTCAGAATATGATTTTATTAAAATCTCCTGAGGAGTTATTTAATGGCTCGCCAATGGATTTCAGAATGATTTTATTACAATCTCCTGAGGAGATATTTAATGGCTCACAATGGATTTCAGAATGATTTTATTACAGTCTCCTGAGGAGATATTTAATGGCTCGCCAATGGATTTCAGAATGATTTTATTACAATCTCCTGAGGAGATATTTAATGGCTCACCAATGGATTTCAGAATGATTTTATTACAATCTCCTGAGGAGATATTTAATGGCTCACCAATGGATTTCAGAATGATTTTATTACAATCTCCGATGAGTGGATATTTAATGGCTCACCAATGGATTTCAGAATGATTTTATTACAATTTCCTGAGTAGATATTTAATGGCTCACCAATGGATTTCAGAATGATTGTATTACAATCTCCAGAGGAGATATTTAATGGCTCACCAATGGATTTCAGAATGATTTTATTACAATCTCCTGAGGAGATATTTAATGGCTCACCAATGGAGTTCAGAATCATTTTATTACAATCTCCTGAGTAAATATTTAATGGCTCACCAATGGATTTCAGAATGATTTTATTACAATCTCCAATGAGTGGATATTTAATGGCTCACCAATGGATTTCAGAATGATTTTATTACAATATCCGATGAGTGAATATTTAATGGCTCACAATGGATTTCAGAATGATTTTATTACAATCTCCGATGAGTGGATATTTAATGGCTCACCAATGGATTTCAGAATGATTTTATTACAATATCCGATGACTGAATATTTAATGGCTCACCAATGGATTTCAGAATGATTTTATTACAATCTCCGATGAGTGGATATTTAATGGCTCACCAATGGATTTCAGAATGATTTTATTACAATATCCGATGAGTGGATATTTAATGGCTCACCAATGGATTTCAGAATGATTTTATTACAATATCCGATGAGTGAATATTTAATGGCTCACCAATGGATTTCAGAATGATTTTATTACAATCTCCTGAGGAGATATTTAATGGCTTACCAATGGATTTCAGAATGATTGTATTACAATCTCCAGAGGAGATATTTAATGGCTCACCAATGGATTTCAGAATGATTTTATTACAATCTCCTGAGGAGATATTTAATGGCTCACCAATGGAGTTCAGAATCATTTTATTACAATCTCCTGAGTAAATATTTAATGGCTCACCAATGGATTTCAGAATGATTTTATTACAATCTCCAATGAGTGGATATTTAATGGCTCACCAATGGATTTCAGAATGATTTTATTACAATATCCGATGAGTGAATATTTAATGGCTCACAATGGATTTCAGAATGATTTTATTACAATCTCCGATGAGTGGATATTTAATGGCTCACCAATGGATTTCAGAATGATTTTATTACAATATCCGATGACTGAATATTTAATGGCTCACCAATGGATTTCAGAATGATTTTATTACAATCTCCGATGAGTGGATATTTAATGGCTCACCAATGGATTTCAGAATGATTTTATTACAATATCCGATGAGTGGATATTTAATGGCTCACCAATGGATTTCAGAATGATTTTATTACAATATCCGATGAGTGAATATTAAATGGCTCACCAATGGATTTCAGAATGATTTTATTACAATCTCCTGAGGAGATATTTAATGGCTCACCAATGGATTTCAGAATGATTTTATTACTATCTCCTGAGGAGATATTTAATGGCTCACCAATGGATTTCAGAATGATTTTATTACAATATCCGATGAGTGAATATTTAATGGCTCACCAATGGATTTCAGAATGATTTTATTACAATCTCCTGAGGAGATATTTAATGGCTTACCAATGGATTTCAGAATGATTTTATTACAATATCCGATGAGTGAATATTTAATGGCTCACAAATAGATTTCAGAATGGTTTTATTACAATCTCCTGAGGAGATATTTAATAGCTCACCAATGGATTTCAGAATGATTTTATTACAATATCCGATGAGTGAATATTAAATGGCTCACCAATGGATTTCAGAATGATTTTATTACAATCTCCTGAGGAGATATTTAATGGCTCACCAATGGATTTCAGAATGATTTTATTACTATCTCCTGAGGAGATATTTAATGGCTCACCAATGGATTTCAGAATGATTTTATTACAATATCCGATGAGTGAATATTTAATGGCTCACCAATGGATTTCAGAATGATTTTATTACAATCTCCTGAGAAGATATTTAATGGCTCACCAATGGATTTCAGAATGATTTTATTACAATCTCCTTAATAGCTCACCAATGGATTTCAGAATGATTTTATTACAATATCCGATGAGTGAATATTTAATGGCTCACCAATGGATTTCAGAATGATTTTATTATAATCTCTGATGAGTGGATATTTAATGGCTCACCAATGGATTTCAGAATGATTTTATTACAGTCTCCTGAGTAGATATTTAATGGCTCACCAATGGGTTTCAGAATGATTTTATTACAATATCCTGAGTGGATATTTAATGGTTCACCATTGGATTTCAGAATGATTTTATTACAATCTCCTGAGAAGATATTTAATGGCTCACCAATGGATTTCAGAATGATTTTATTACAATCTCCTGAGTAGATATTTAATGGCTCGCCAATGGATTTCAGAATGATTTTATTACAATATCCTGAGTAGATATTTAATGGCTCGCCAATGGATTTCAGAATGATTTTATTACAATCTCTTGAGGAGATATTTAATGGCTCACCAATGGATTTCAGAATGATTTTATTACAATATCCTGAGGAGATATTTAATGGCTCAGCAATGGATTTCAGAATGATTTTTTTACAATATCCGATGGGTGAATATTTAATGGCTCACCAATGGATTTCAGAATGATTTTATTACAATCTCCTGAGGAGATATTTAATGGCTCACCAATGGATTTCAGAATGGTTTTATTACAATCTCCTGAGGAGATATTTAATGGCTCATCAATGGATTTCAGAATGATTTTATTACAATCTCCTGAGGAGATATTTAATGGCTCACCAATGGATTTCAGAATGATTTTATTACAATATCCGATGAGTGAATATTTTATGGCTCACCACTGCATTTCAGAATGATTTTATTACAATATCCGATGAGTGAATATTTAATGGCTCGCCAATGGATTTCAGAATGATTTTATTACAATCTCCGATGCGTGGATATTTAATGGCTCGCCAATGGATTTCAGAATGATTTTATTACAATCTCCTGAGGAGATATTTAATGGCTCACCAATGGATTTCAGAATGATTTTATTACAATATCCTGAGGAGATATTTAATGGCTCACCAATGGATTTCAGAATGATTTTATTACAATATCTGATGAGTGAATATTTAATGGCTCACCAATGGATTTCAGAATGATTTTATTACAATCTCTGATTTAATGGTTCACCAATGGATTTCAGAATCAGACATTGTAATTTAATGGCTCACCAATGGATTTCAGAATGATTTTATTACAATCTCCGATGAGTGGATATTTAATGGCTCACCAATGGATTTCAGAATGAGTTTATTACAATATCCGATGAGTGAATATTATATGGCTCACCAATGGATTTCAGAATGTTTTTATTACAATATCCGATGAGTGAATATTTAATGGCTCGCCACTGTATTTCAGAATGATTTTATTACAATATCCGATGAGTGAATATTTAATGGCTCACCAATGGATTTCAGAATGATTTTATTACAATCTCCGATGAGTGGATATTTAATGGCTCACCAATGGATTTCAGAATGATTTTATTACAATCTCGTGAGGATATATTTAATGGCTCACCAATGGATTTCAGAATGATTTTATTACAATATCCAATTAGTGAATATTTAATGGCTCACCAATGGATTTCAGAATGATTTTATTACAATCTCCGATGAGTGGATATTTAATGGCTCACCAATGGATTTCAGAATGATTTTATTACAATCTCCTGAGCAGATATTTAATGGCTCACCAATGGATTTCAGAATGATTTTATTACAATATCCGATGAGTGGATATTTAATGGCTCACCAATCGATTTCAGAATGATTTTATTACAATCTCCTGAGGAGATATTTAATGGTTCGCCAATGGATTTCAAAATGATTTTATTACAATCTCCTGAGGAGATATTTAATGGCTCACAAATGGATTTCAGAATGATTTTATTACAATATCCAATGAGTGAATATTTAATGGCTCACCAATGGATTTCAGAATGATTTTATTACAATATCCAAGGAGTGGATATTTAATGGCTCACCAATGGATTTCAGAATGATTTTATTACAATCTCCGATGAGTGGATATTTAATGGCTCACCAATGGATTTCAGAATGATTTTATTACAATCTCCTGAGGAGATATTTAATGGCTCACCAATGGATTTCAGAATGATTTTATTACAATATCTGATGAGTGGATATTTAATGGCTCACCAATGGATTTCAGAATGATTTTATTACAATATCTGATGAGTGGATATTTAATAGCTCACCAATGGATTTCAGAATGGTTTTATTGCAATCTCCTGAGGAGATATTTAATGGCTCACCAATGGATTTCAGAATGATTTTATTACAATATCCGATGAGTGAATATTTAATGGCTCACCAATGGATTTCAGAATGATTTTATTACAATCTCCTGAGGAGATATTTAATGGCTCACCAATGGATTTCAGAATGATTTTATTACAATCTCCTGAGGAGATATTTAATGGCTCACCAATGGATTTCAGAATGATTTTATTACAATATCTGATGAGTGAATATTTAATGGCTCACTAATGGATTTCAGAATGATTTTATTACAATATCCGATGAGTGGACATTTAATGGCTCACCAATGGATTTCAGAATGATTTTATTACAATATCCGATGAGTGAATATTTAATGGCTCACCACTGGGTTTCAGAATGATTTTATTACAATATCCGATGAGTGAATATTTTATGGCTCACCATTGGATTTCAGAATGATTTTATTGCAATATCTGATGAGTGAATATTTAATGGCTCACCAATGGATTTCATAATGATTTTATTACAATCTCCGATGAGTGAATATTTAATGGCTCACCAATGGATTTCAGAATGATGCAGATGAATACAAACTTACCAAGTTACAATAAGCAGGATAAATTGTAGCAATAATAGATGTTTTGGTTCTGCGTCCAAGAGAATCTTTTTAAAGTCTAATGAATACAAACTTACCAAGTTACAATAAGCAGGAGAAATTGTAGCAATAAAGGATGTTTTGGTTCTACCTCCAACTGAAAATTGTATAAGTCAGATGAATACAAACTTACCTCCAAATTACAATAAGCAGGAGAAATTGTAGCAATAATAGATGTTTTGGTTCTGCCTCCAAGAGAATCTTGCAACAGTCTTGTTAATTTACTTTCTCTGAAAATAAAGTCAAAAGCAATGATGAACAATCAAAGCAGGGATATGTAAGGTCTTCATCAGCCATCTAAAATCATTACGATGTAATTATCTGTAGTACTGTCTTTCTATAAAATGAGCCTCTATTGAAATCAAATATTGAGTCACAAGAACCAGGGATATGTAAGGTCTTCATCAGCCATCTAAAATCATTACGATATAATTATCTGCTGTCTTTCTATAAAATGAGCCTCTATTGAAATCAAATATTGAGTCACAAGAACCAGGCATCTGTAAGGTCTTTATCAGCCATCTAAAATCATTACGATGTAATTATCTGCTGTCTTTCTATAAAATGTGCCTCTATTGAAATCAGATATTGAGTCACAAGAACCAGGGATCTGTAAGGTCTTCATCAGCCATCTAAAATCATTACGATATAATTATCTGCTGTCTTTCTATAAAATGAGCCTCTATTGAAATCAGATATTGAGTCACAAGAAGCGGGGATCTGTAAGGTCTTTTTCAGCCATCTAAAATCATTACGATGTAATTATCTGTAGTACTGTCTTTCTATAAAATGTGCCTCTATTGAAATCAAATATTGAGTCACAAGAAGCGGGGATATGTAAGGTCTTCATCAGCCATCTAAAATCATTACGATATAATTATCTGCTGTCTTTCTATAAAATGTGCCTCTATTGAAATCAGATATTGAGTCACAAGAACCAGGGATCTGTAAGGTCTTCATCAGCCATCTAAAATCATTACGATATAATTATCTGCTGTCTTTCTATAAAATGAGCCTCTATTGAAATCAGATATTGAGTCACAAGAAGTGGGGATCTGTAAGGTCTTCATCAGCCATCTAAAATCATTACGATATAATTATCTGCTGTCTTTCTATAAAATGAGCCTCTATTGAAATCAGATATTGAGTTACAAGAACCAGGCATCTGTAAGGTCTTTATCAGCCATCTAAAATCATTACAATATAATTATCTGCTGTCTTTCTATAAAATGAGCCTGTATTGAAATCAGATATTGAGTCACAAGAAGCGGGGATCTGTAAGGTCTTTATCAGCCATCTAAAATCATTACGATATAATTATCTGTAGCACTGTCTTTCTATAAAATGAGCCTCTATTGAAATCAGATATTGAGTCACAAGAACCAGGGATATGTAAGGTCTTCATCAGCCATCTAAAATCATTACGATATAATTATCTGCTGTCTTTCTATAAAATGAGCCTCTATTGAAATCAGATATTGAATCACAAGAAGCAGGCATCTGTAAGGTCTTTATCAGCCATCTAAAATCATTACGATATAATTATCTGCTGTCTTTCTATAAAATGAGCCTCTAATGAAATCAGATATTGAATCACAAGAAGCAGGCATCTGTAAGGTCTTTATCAGCCATCTACAATCATTACAATATAATTATCTGTAGTACTGTCTTTTTGTGAAATGAGCCGCCTCTTAGAATCAGAAATTGATTCACAAGAACCAGGGATATATTAGGAAGAAGCGGGGATCAATTAGGACTTCATCAGCCATCTAAAAACATTTATCAGATATTGAATCATTATGGTATACTTATCTATAGTACCAACTTTTTTATAATATGAGCCTCTTGGAATCAGATATTAATTCACAAGAAGCGGGGATCTATTGAAAAAAAAAGCAGGGATCCATTAGGACTCCACCAGCCATCTAAAATCATTATGGTATAGTTACCTGTACTGTTTAAAATGAGCCTCTATTGGAATCAGATATAGATTCACAAGAAGCAGTGATCCACTACGACTTCATCAGCATCTAAAATCATTATGGTATAGTTACCTGTACTGTATAAAATGAGTCTCTATTGGAATCAGATATGGATTCACAAGAAGCAGTGATCCACTACGACTTCATCAGCATCTAAAATCATTATGGTATACTTACCAAAACTGTATAAAATGAGTCTCTACTGGAATCAGAAATGGATTCACAAGAAGCAGGGATCCACTACGACTTCATCAGCATCTAAAATCATTATGGTATACTTATCTGTAGTACTGTTTTTTTTTAAATGAGCCTCTTGGAATCAGGTAATGATTCACATGACCCGATAGTTTTATGTGTATCAGTATAAAAAATTTATGTTGACTGAAAAGCATAAATTGAAAAAAAGTAACAAACATGGAAATTGATTCATCAACAAGCCAAAGGCTTATACTGGGCTGTCTCCAGAAGGACCTTTTAGGGTTCAATTCAATTATTTTCATGGACCACAATGCACCAAATTCAATGATTTTCAAGGACCTTTTAGAATTTAAATCAAAGATCTACAAGTACCACACTGCACCAAATTCAATGATTTTCTAGGACCTTCTAGGGTTCAATTCAATGATTTTCAAGGACCTTTTAGGGTTCATTTTAATGATTTCAAAGGACATTTTAGGGTTCAAATCAAAGATCTACAAGTATCACACTGCACCAAATTCAAAGATTTTCTAGGTCCTTTTAGGGTTCAATTCACAGATTTTGAAGGACCTTTTACAAATCAATTCAAAGATTTTCTAGCACCTTTTAGTGTTCAATTCACAGATTTTGAAGGACCTTTTAGAAATCAATTCAAAGATTTTCAAGAGCCTTTTAGGATTCAATTCAAAGATTAACAAGTACCACACTGCACCAAATTCAATGATTTTCAAGGGCCTTTTAGGGTTCAAGGGTACATTCAAGTAATTTGGAGATTCCATGCTTATTTCCAGGTACATTCAAGGAATTTGGGGATTCCATGCTTATTTCCCAGGTACATTCAAGGAATTTGAGGATTCCATGCTCATTTTCAAGTACTTTCAAGAACTTTTAATTTCAAGAACTTTCAAGGAACCAAGAAGACCTTTATATAGATGTAGAGAATTATCTGACAGTATTCTGAAACTCCTGCAAGGTTCACAAATTATAAATTAATCAAATCTATTAAGACCTGTCACATGCAATTAAGATAAACGAGCTGAAAATATCCACCTGTAGGGGACGTTAGGTGTATGTACAACCAAAGCTTTTAAAACTCAAACACCTCTAATTAATAAAATACCCACCTGTAGGGATGTGGGATGCATGTGGGTAGGGTTAACCCTAACTCTAATCCTACCAATACCCACCTGTAGGGGATGTGGCATTCATGTGGGTAGGGTTAACCCTAACTCTAACCCTATCAATACCCACCTGTAGGGGAAGTGGGATGCATGTGGGTAGGGTTAACCCGAACTCTGTAACCCTAACAATACCCACCTGTAGGGGATGTGGTATGCATGTGAGTAGGGTTAACCCTAACTCTAACCCTACCAATACCCACCTGTAGGGGATGTGGGATGCATGTGGGTACGGTTAACAAGAACTCTATAATCCTACCAATACCCACCTGTAGGGGATGTGGTGTGCATGTGGGTAGGGTCAACCCAACTCTAACCCTACCAATACCCACCTGTAGGGGATGTGGTATGCATGTGGGTAAGGTTAACCCTAACTCTAACCCTACCAATACCCACCTGTAGGGGATGTGGTATGCATGTGGGTAGGGTTAACCCTAACTCTAACCCTACCAATACCCACCTGTAGGGGATGTGGTGTGCATGTGGGTAGGGTCAACCCCAACTCTAACCCTACCAATACCCACCTGTAGGGGATGTGGTGTGCATGTGGGTAAGGTTAACAAGAACTCTAACCCTACCAATACCCACCTGTAGGGGATGTGGTATGCATGTGGGTAGGGTTAACCCGAAGTCTATAACCCTACCAATACCCACCTGCAGGGGATGTGGTATGCATGTGGGTAGGGTTAACCCAAACTCTATAACCCTACCAATACCCACCTGCAGGGGATGTGGTGTGCATGTGGGTAGGGTTAACCCTAACTCTAACCCCACCAATACCCACCTGTATGGGATGTGGTATGCATGTGGGTAGGGTTAACCCGAACTCTATAACCCTACCAATACCCACCTGTAGGGGATGTGGTATGCATGTGGGTAGGGTTAACCAGGCCTCTATAACCCTACCAATACCCACCTGCACGGGATGTGGTGTGCATGTGCAATGAAAGCTGTTATAACTCATCCAAATGTCAATAATCTCTGATTAATAAAATACCCACCTGCACGGGATGTGGTATGCATGTGGGTAGGGTTAACCCAAACTCTATAACCCTCCCAATACCCACCTGCACGGGATGTGGTGTGCATGTGGGTAGGGTTAACCCTAACTCTAACCCTACCAATACCCACCTGTAGGAGATGTGGGATGCATGAGGGTAGGGTTAACCCTAACTCTAAACCCAACAATACCCACCTGCACGGGATGTGGTGTGCATGTGGGTAGGGTTAACCCTAACTCTAACCCCACCAATACCCACCTGCACGGGATGTGGTGTGCATGTGGGTAGGGTTAACCCTAACTCAAACCCCACCAATACCCACCTGTAGGGGATGTGGGATGCATGTGGGTAGGGTTAACCCGAACTCTATAACCCTAGCAATAACCACCTGTAGGGGATGTGGTGTGCATGTGGGTAGGGTTATATAGGGGATGTGGTGTGCATGTGGGTAGGGTTATATACCCACCTGTAGGGGATGTGGTGTGCATGTGCAATGAAAGCTGTTATAACTCATCCTAGTGTTGAAACGATTTGTTGATTAGTCATCGTCAACACGATTTCTGTGAAAAGTCGACTCCTAAAATCCCTTCAACTAGTTGGATATCCTTTGACAAGTTCTGGCTAAATATGGTGGAATACAGTACAGCCTACAATAAAGTGTAAACCTGGATGTGCTCTTAGCGTCATATTACGGTGCTAGTATTGCAACATTTTCAATCGGATATCCCTATATTAGCATAGCAATGCCTCATCAATCGATCGTAATTTCGCCAGACCCAGACCCATCGCGGTGTCAAAACGGCGATACTCTGAAAACATCTATCCCTGGCAACAGTGTGTCATCTTTAGTTTGTAATAGTCACTCTACAAGAATGTAGCACTCGCATTAAAATGAAAGGAAGCCACATTCTTCACCAACATTTGAAAAAGAATGTAGTTAATAAAATCTCAAAATGTGTGCGTTATAATTTCACAAATAAAAAACATTTTAATCACTGCTATTCACCCAAGGCAACACCAAATCGGAGTGCTATTCACAAAAATCACCATCCACTTTTTCACTCAAAAACATAGCTTATGACCCCCCTCAATGGAATGAGCTCAACATGTGAGTGTGTGTTTGTAGGAGGGGGTAGTGGGCCTACCATGTACGGTGTTGCCCAAATGTTTTTATCTATTTACCCAAGTTCTATAATTTCTAGAATTTTACCCGGATTTTTGGCTCTATTTTACGGTTTTCTGGGTGAGTGGCACTGTACTCTCGATCCTATGTAATAAATCCTAGGCATAAATTAGGCTATGTGGAATAGTTTTCTGGGTGAGTGGCACTGTACTCTCGATCCTAAGTAATAAATCCTAGGCATAACCCAAGTTCTATAATTTCTAGAATTTTACGTGGATTTTTGGCTCTATTTTACGGTTTTCTGGGTGAGTGGCACTGTACTCTCGATCCTATGTAATAAATCCTAGGCATAAATTAGGCTATGTGGAATAGTTTTTCATAAATCTACAATAAGAAATAAGAAAATTAAACCAGCAGGTGCACTGGTTCAAAAAAGTTTTGGGAACCCTCTCATGTTGATTGGGGCACACATGGCAATTTTTCAAAATATACTTGTAGGTTCAGTCACACTGGTAGGAGCAGGCCTAAAGGGCAGGGCAGCAAAGTATCAGTTGGAAATAGTTTTCGCCCACACACCCATCTGCAGAGCATTGGAGGAAGGAGCATATTTCTACCCCCCCCCCCCCCTCCTCCTGGCGAAGCAACAGTTGAAACATAATTCACCGTTTTAAAATTGATAATGAAGCATGTCAACCTAACTGGCGCCATTCACAGTTTTCTCTCGCCACTTGTCAGGACAGCAGACCCAACCTTAGGCTATAACATTTTCAATATCAGTCCTGGAACAATACATCCCAAGTTGATTGTGCTAGTGGGAAGATTCATCAGAGACATTTCATTCCACAAATTATGCACAATAAATCTGCATCTGTATGTGCTTTCTATGACAGGGTCTATTAGCCACAGTTGCATTGCGGGGACCTACAGTGTTTTCTCAGAGTTGATGTTGCACATGCACTCTGAGCTTCCCAGTCTATCCAGTCCCAGATTGTTCATATTGGAATGAATATCTATATTGCTGTGATACAACCATTGATGACAGGTTGTTTATGTGAAAGAGAAACACTAGGTGTCCTTGCACCGTGCCTTGTAGTACGCCAGATTCAACTGGAACACTGGTTGAGATATCTCCGCCGAGTGCCACTCTCATGTTTAACTTCATTTAAAAGGTTTTTAGCCAGTTAAGATTAGACCCTGTGATACCATAGTTGTGTAGTTTGCTGAGGAGATGCTTGTGTGGTACCTTGCCAAAGATCTAAATAACAGAAGACTGGATGAGGAATGTGACAAACAAATTGTTTTTCTACTGCAGGAACGGAATTTACACTGGGATGAATCATACCAATATTTGAGACGAATCATCCTGGCTTTGCATTTGGGGTGAATCGTCCCCAGACAAACTTATTTGGGGACGAAAGTAGTACTCGGTAGTCTCCGGTAACTTCCGATGTCAAGTAAGCATGATAGCACTCCACGAGAAGCTATGTCCGAAGTCCCCCCACTCCCTCCATTTGAATCGTTACTCACCAATTTATTGGCCAATTGCAATAGATTTTTCGCTCACTCAAACTACTTTAATGTGAAGCAATTCAGAAACAAAGGTTTCTCGATGCAGTTCAGTGTTTTATGCACAAGATCTACAGACTCGTTGGGCTAACCCTATTAATTATCTCTGATTAATAAAATACCCACCTGTAGTGATGTGGTATGCATATGCAACCAAAGCTGTTATAACTCGTCCAAATGTCAATTATCTCTGATTAATAAAATAACCACCTGTAGGGGATGTGGTATACATATGCAACCAAATCTGTTATAACTCGTCCAAATGTCAATTATCTCTGATTAATAACATACCCATTGGTAGGGGATGTGGTATGCATGTTCAACAAAAGCTGTTATAACTCGTCCAAATGTAAATTATCTCTGATTAAGCAAGTACCCACCTGTAGAGGATGTGGTATGCATATGCAACCAAAGCTGTTATAACTTGTCCAAATGTCAATTATCTCTGATTAATAAAATACCCACCTGTAGGGGATGTGGTATGCATATGCAACCAAAGCTGTTATAACTTGTCCAAATGTCAATTATCTCTGATTAATAAAATACCCATTGGTAGGGGATGTGAGGAGCAAGTACATATATATAACTCACCCAAGTGTTAATAAATTCGGAATAATAAAATATTCACCTGTATGGGATATGAGGTGCATGTTCAACCAAAGCTGTTATAACTCGTCCAAGTGTCAATAAACTCTGATTAATGCTACCTAAAAATATAAAAACACAATGTTTAAAATAAAAACAACTTCATGCCATGCCTATTACACACACACGATTCAGCATTTGGTTTCAAACCATAGAGATGAGAGCAATATCGGAGATGGTCAAATTATTAAAATGAAGATAGCTTTTGATAAGTTAACAAGAAAGGGGTGTCCTTCCACATCAGCTGACATACACATGTACATGTCATGCAATAAACCTAGGCTTATTACATACACATGTACACGTCATGCAATAAACCTAGGCTTATTACATACACATGTACACATGTCATGCAATAAACCTAGGCTTATTACATACACATGTACACATCATGCAATAAACCTAGGCTTATTACATACACATGTACACATGTCATGCAATAAACCTAGGCTTATTACATACACATGTACACATCATGCAATAAACCTAGGCTTATTACATACACATGCACACATGTCATGCAATAAACCTAGGCTTATTACATACACATGTACACATGTCATGCAATAAACCTAGGCTTATTACATACACATGCACACATGTCACGCAAAAAACCTAGGCTTATTACATACACATGTACACATGTCATGCAATAAACCTAGGCTTATTACAAATCAAGCACATCAGGTTTGCACTCACCCAAAGTAGTCTACATCCCATCAAACATATTCAACACATATTAAATCCACAGCATGCCGACAGTAGCTTCCAATCATGGCAAAACGGGTCCACACTTACAAAATAGTCTACATCCCATCAAACAAATATATATTCAACACACATTAAAACCACAGCATACTGGTGGTAGCTTCCAATCATGTACATGTATGGCAAAACAGGTCCACACTTACAAAATAGTCTAACATTGCATCAAAAATCTGCAAGAAATGTCCGATCAAGGGTTAATGTTGTCTTATACTGAGGCATGTAACACATATATGAAATATACAATCTACAGCATACTGGTGGTAGCCTCCACTCATTATATAGCAAAACAGGTAAAAAAAAAAATTTATAGTAATTTATATATTTTTTATACTTACCAATGACCCAGACTTAGCTGGTGCTAACTCTAACAAAACCAGGGCCAAACACAAATTTTGCCCCCCAATCCCCAAAATTTGCATCCAAAACAAAAAGAAATCATGTCCTAAAGGACCTCCATACTACGCCTCTACTGCGCATGCGCAGTGACGCAGTCGTCCCGAAATTGGCGCCAATTATCATTCTTACTGGCAGTGCCTGGTCAGCGCTATGTACTCAGCGGGGAGGCAAGAGTTCCCAACTCCAGGGAGGGCCATCCCCGTCTGGGTCATTGGTAAGTATAAAAAATATATAAATTACTATAAATTTTTTAACATTTTTATACTGTACCAATGACCCAGACTTAGCTGAATAGTAAACAGGCTGGAGGGCCTAGGACATAGAGGAAAATCCAATAAGCTCAACTATATAGTAAAGAGGTAACCCCTTAAGGAGAAAAGGAGTATTAGGCTTTACATGTATCTTTCTTATTTAATATTAAATTAGAAAGATACACTACCCTTAATAATTGAGCACAATAACATTCATGTTCTCTATTAACATCCAGTATAACCCTTATACTAATTATTTTTAAAGCAAGCCAATAAATAAAGTAGTCCAGAGAATTGAGACTCTTTATAATCATTTAAAAGTGTCCGAGTATTGTATATTAAAGCCCGTTTGACACTTGACATATACAAATGCTTCACACCGAGCTACACTTTAAAAATAAGACATGAATGAATTTAAACATTAATATTACACTTTAAAACCATCCCGGAAGCGACTCAGAAATACTGACTTGGAGGAGGCATTCCCTTGCTTTTCACTATAAAGCAGGTGACCTAAGGGAACACCCGCCCCCCCCCCCCCTTCCCCTTGCCCTGGGTCAAATAGCCCAGAGCGAAGAGGGCAGCCAGACGGAGTCACTGCAGGAACAGAAAGCCTGCATAACTATAGTTGCAACTGATTAGTGGACGACATTCTGAGCAACAGATAACGGACCTAAACAATGCAGGTCTCCAGAAATGGACTCAATATTTCTGAGATAAAAATTCGTAAATGTGGATGGCTGAGACCAATAAGCAGCCTTCATTAAATCTGTAATAGCAACACTATTAGCATAAGCCCAGGAAGTAGAAAGAGCTCTTACTTCATGAGCAGAAATCTTAAGCACAGACTGCTGAGAAGAAGATAAAACTTCATAAGCAGTACGGATAGTTAACTGAATCCATCTAGCAATAGAATGGACTGAAATGTCCTTTCTATTAGGCATCAAAGACAGAAAGAAACGTTTCCGTCCCTTTCTGATAAACTGAGATCTCTGTTTATAGATACGTAGTGCTCTAACAGGACAGAGTAAAGGCCTACGCCCGTCTGAAGACGGAAGAGCCTTAATAACAATAGGTTCCGGATATTTATTAGGAGCCTGATTCTTAGCTAAAAAACCCACATTAGTAGTGAAGGTGATAGTGTTCCCAACACTACGATAATGAGAATCATCCACCGATAGTGCATGAAGCTCACTGACTCTTCTGGCAGAAGAGAAAGCTAAGAGAAAAGCTGTCTTATAAGATAAGAATTTGAAATCTACTGTCCCAAGAGGTTCAAATGGCTTTTCCTTCAATTTAAGGAGAACCCAAGCTAAATTCCACTTAGGAATTAATCTAAGAGTTCTGGGTCTATTTATCGAAAAGTTTCTAACCAACTTCGATAAAGAGACATTAGATCCAATTTGTAAACTATCATGATGTGCATAGGTATCAGATAACATAGATCTATAACCCTTTATAGTAACAGGCTGCAGTTTGATTTCGTCAAACAAGTATACTAGAAAGTTTGCAATGTCTGGTATAGAGGGATCAAATATATCTACAGAATGATCCCTACACCAACGACGAAAAACCTTCCACTTAGCCGCATAGTTTAGCGAAGAGGAGGTCCTCCTACAGTTAGAAATCGCGTCCACTGCTCGTCCTGTAAAGTGCTTGCCATGCAAGAAGGACCGCACAACGGAAAAACGTGAAGGTTGAGACCTTGCGGGTTGTGATGGAGTTGGCGCGATTTCCCCTGCGAAAGAAGATCCTCTCGTGGAGGAAGCTTCCGCGGTAGGTCCCACAACAGACACCTGAGTAGATTTATCCACGGTCTCTGTGGCAACAGAGATGCTACCAACAGAATCTTGCATTGAGATTGTTTTATCTTTAGCAATACTTGTTGAATTAACGGCGCTGGAGGATACGCATATCCTATCATTCCGTCCCAAGGGATCGACAGAGCGTCTACTGCAAATGCTCTTGGATCCGGACACGGAGACACATACGTCTGCAACTGATTGTTGAGATGTGTCGCAAATAAGTCTATCATGGGCCGTTCCCATTGGTAGCAAATCTGATTGAATACTTGTTTGTTGAGAGTCCACTCCGACGGCAACAAGCAACCCTTCCGTGAAAGGGAGTCTGCTAGCACATTCAGACGACCCGGTATGTGACGGACCGAAAGAAGAATGTGATGTTCTAACGCAAACAGAAGGATTCTTTCCGTTAGATTGAACAACGGAACTGAATGAGTGCCTCCCTGATTCCGTATATACGCCACTACTGTCGTATTGTCGGATAGGATTTGGACATGAGCATCGTGAATAATGTCCATCCAGTGACGTAACGCAAGCCAAATTGACATCATTTCCTTGATGTTTATGTGCTTGCACAGGAATTGCGGATCCCAAAGACCCTGGCATCTCGAATCCGTTGGGATTAATGATGCACCCCAACCTGTTTGACTGGCATCCGTCATAACGGTAAAACTCGGATCCGGCAACTGCAGTGGAACTCCTTGAGTTAACCACTGAATGTTTGCCCAAGTCTGAATCTCTTGTTTCACTTGATCTGACAAGAGAACGTCTACATCGAGCGAATGAATTTTCACACTCCAATTCTGAGTCAGGAAAATTTGAAGAGGACGTGTGCGTAGCCGCCCCATCGGAATGTGATCCACGGCGGCTCCGCACAGACCTGTCAGTCTCATAAATTCTCTCGCCGTGACTTTGTCTGCGTGCAGACAATAGCGAGCGTAACAACTGACTAATTTCGCTCTGGTTAACGGCAGACGAACGAGATTGTTGTGCGTCTCGAAGCTCATTCCCAGATGAGTGAATGACTTGGACGGCACCAGATCCGACTTCTCCTCGTTTACTATAAAACCGAGACGTCGGAGCAATAGAAGAAGATTCTGAACATCGTTCTGAAGCGTTAACTCGTTGCCGTACCTCTGAAGAATGTCGTCCAGGTAGGCCGACGTTACCGCAGACGAATGAGCTCGGAAGTAGATCATTACCGAGTTCATTACCCGAGTGAAAGCCCAGGGTGCTAGATTCAATCCGAAGCACATCGCCCGGAATTGATACACCACTCCCAGGACTGCAAAGCGTAGATACTTTCGGAATGTCGGATGTACCATGACGTGAAAGTACGCATCTTTGAGATCTATGCTCGTTGCATAATCGTTCACCCGAATACTCGCTCTGACCGATCGAATCGTCTCCATATAAAACTTCGGAGCGACGATCAGCTTGTTTATCCAGCTCAAATCTATGACTGGACGGAACGAGCCGTCTGGTTTCGGAACCAGAAACAGATGGCTGTAGAATCCCAGAGATTCCTGGTTTTCTACGACCTCTACCGCGTTCTTCATTAAAAGAGACTGCACCTCTGATAACAGAGCGTCTCTTTTCTGTGGATTTGATGGAAGATGAGTCCACTTTGGACTTCGAGTTAATGGAGGCTTTCGTTTGAAGGATATCTTTAGACCTTCCGAAGTCACTCCTCTCACCCAAGGGTCGTCCGTAATCGACGCCCACTCTTGTGAAAAACTCGACAACCTTCCGCCAACCGGAACGCGATAGAGGTTTAAGCCATCACCTCCTGGACCTGCGAGGCCTGCGGTAGGAGAAACCACGTCTTCCACGACCCGCACCTCGCCTCGTCGACCTCGGGGCATCCGACCGATTGTCCCGGCCTGAAGGACGTCCCGAACAAGAGTCGCTATCCTGACGGTCTCTCGAATAAGACCAAGAGGACGCACCGGAACCTCTATAGGAACCTCTCTTGGGCGCATTAGACCCAGAAGTGCCTGTCTTATTCGTGTCTGCTGTATCCGACTTCTTAGGAGCCGATCTGAACAACAGAGAATCATTAGCTTTCTTTTTAATTTTATCATAAATAGCGGAAAGCTTGCCGTCAAAGAGAAGTTCTCCTGAGACCGAAGCGACTCTAAGAGAGTTCTTCACCTTAGAATCCACTAGTGTGGATGTAGCTAGGGCTGCGTCACGTCTAACCAACTCCAGATTTGCCACTGAAAGGGCGGAGTTACACGTGGAATAAGCTACTGCCCTTGAAAGAAGTCTTAAAGAGGATTGTATATCCTGAAACTCTTCCCCTTGAAGGCGCAGTGATAACGCCTTAGTAAGGTGATCTGCGTAAGATAAGGCATCTAAATTGGCTCTGTTAGACGCAATAGCTGTTTCCAACACCGCGGTTGGAATAGAAGCTGACGACGGTAATGATAGCTCTAAGTCTTCAGCCTCGTCGTCCATACGCAGAGGAACTCTCGGTATACCCTGTCCTGCCGTATCGAATTTATTCCTTGCATTAATGAAAGGCAGGTTGAGAGTATTAGCGGACAAGAAACCTGCTTTCCCCGTCCTGGAAGCAAGTTTAAATATAGCGTCGTTCAATAATTCAAATGTTCTAGCAACATTATTGGACTGCGACGGAAACTCGGGAGCGATGTCCCTGAACCGCTCAAAAAATTCAGAGTCCAATGACGCTATAATTCTCTTGTCCGGAAGCGCAGCAGTCTGGCCCGACGGAACAACTTGAGGGAGAAAGTGCCGGATGAAGTCCATGGCAGCTTTATGTTGTTCCGAACGGGATAGCTCCAAGTCATCCGTATCCCTTTCACCATCCGGTCGGACCTCACGATGTTCCCGGTCGTCCGCCCCCGATGCTTCGGCGGAGCGTACCGACCCAGCGCCGTCGGATAATTCTCGATCCGACACCGTTTCTGTCGGCTGCTGGGATGCTGCGATAAGCTGTGCTATCTGCACAAGAATGTCCGGCGTCGAGACCTGCGGAGGCGCAGTCTTTCGCTGCTTCGCCGAGGGCAGCTCCGCATCAGATGGCTCCCGCATACTTTTCCTATGCGAACGTCCGGAGTCCATCGGTCTCGAATCCCTGGCTGCCGGATGGTGTGACCTGGTCGCCGAAGAATCCTTCATCGGCGAAGCTGGTAATATATCGGCGGTCACGCAGCCAAGGTGCGGTCGTGTGCGCTGACGAGAAGAGGAAGCCTTAACAGTCTCTGCGGACTGCTTATACAACGGAGCGTCCCGAGCGACGGACGTATGCTCCGCTAAAGACACATTTTGTACCACAACATCTGGTCCCAGATGTTGTTGTACGAGAGAGGGACCTCTCTCGCTCGCGGCCCTGCTGGACCTGGACGAGCTAGGAACCGGACTAAAAGGCTTCCTCCGTTCTCGCTTACTATCTGCCGTCACTGGGTGTGCATCTATTATGTTTATAGTGCTCGCATCACCCAAAATTTCCTCTTGGACCGCATCGGACGAACCCGGCTGCCGAACCATTCGGTGAATGGACGCTACACCGGGCGAGCTAGCGGACGACGTTTGTCTAATCTCCATGAGCACTTTTGCCGCTAGCTCTGAATTCATTTGTGACGACGGACGCACACTTGAAGAAGATAACATGGAAACATCACCCTGTTCTGGTTCCTCTGAAATAGAAACTGAGAGAGTAGAGTGACCTTGCGGAGAAAGAGCCGGCATCGCTCTTTCTCCAGAAACAACATATCGTGACACACGTTTCCAATGTTTCTCATCCCAATGTTCACATATAGGACAGGGATTAATGCGAGAACACTGACTATAATTAATACAATGATCATGAAAGTCAGAGGAAGATTTCTTCCTATTACAATTTGAACAACCTCCCTTCATTGTGAAAGAACAACAATAAGTCCTAGTTACTCGCAAAAACCCCTGACACAAAGATACATAATAACATGATCCATTAATAAATGAAAAAACAATTGCAAAACAAAATAATTTTGAAAAAATATTTTTTCAGAGAAGCCCAAGTTGCTGAAAAGTAACGTTGAGCCCCGATGGATCCGATGGCAAAGTGTGGTCAAAAATTTTAAATTTATATAAAATAATTAATGAGACACTTTCGGATAATATAAATGTATCTTATAATGAGTTAAACTACCACAAAGGCAAACAGCCCCCCTCAAAAAAGGCTGTTGCCAATGAAAACAAACAGTGTAAACACACTAGAAAACATGACTCCAGGCACTGAAAAAACTGGCCCGGAATCAGTCATCAATTACACTCTATCTGATGCAAAACAGAGACTCCCAGGGGAGAATCTGTAGAACATCAGATGGAAGATGCAGAACACAAACGTTATACACCCATGGGTGAAAACGTAACTATGGGGAAAATAACAGAAAACATTCTGTAACCAAGCAACTCTCCCAGGAAATTTTAGAAATGAAATTTCTCAAAAATATGCCAAAAGCATGGGAGAATTGCCAGGGGGGACTTTAGAAGGCTAGGGGAGAGGAAACACTGAATAAGCAGTGCAACAATTAGCAAGAATGACAACAAGAGGCCCATGCCTCGAAAATAGGCAACTTAACATAATTTCATCAAAAAAATTTTAAGTACAGCCCTGATTATTTTTTGCCACTTCTTTTTCCTCTCCTCCTTCTATCCTCCTTAGAATCACATTTTCTCCAAAAATTACGTGTCTGGCATCCTTTAAACTGAGATTTACAAGCACAAAGATCAGTGAGATGTTGACTGATGAAGGGCCAAACAGAGAATGATAATTGGTGCCAATTTCGGGACGACTGCGTCACTGCGCATGCGCAGTAGAGGCGTAGTATGGAGGTCCTTTAGGACATGATTTCTTTTTGTTTTGGATGCAAATTTTGGGGATTGGGGGGCAAAATTTGTGTTTGGCCCTGGTTTTGTTAGAGTTAGCACCAGCTAAGTCTGGGTCATTGGTACAGTATAAAAATATTATAAGTCCATTCTCACAAAAAAGTCCAACATCGTAAAAACTAAAAAACAGCCCCTAAAATATCCCTGGGGAAAGGGTCTGTGGGTAATTGTAAGGTTGGAAGTTAGCCATAGAAACAGTATGAGGTGCATAGTAACAGGTGGGAAAGTCAAAGTGGGCTCTTACAATAACACAAGAGCTGATTAAATAGGGGAGGGCAGACACCACAGAGTAACTCAGAGTAGCCACGGACTTGATGAAAAAGCACATTTAAATTAACTGAAGTCTCCCTGTACTTGTCCTTTGTAATTGAGCATTATAGTGAGTGTGCTCAGTACAGGATTAGTTCAGTACTATCTGACTTTGGAATCTATCCATAAATGTGTTCAACTATACGATATGTTTGTCAATAAGACAAGCACACAAGAAGTTTTGCACTGTTTCTCAGTCACTGTCAATCTGGCATACAATATAAATGAAGCCTGTATTAAAAGGCTTATTGGTATGTGCATGCCACATTGTTAGAGGTATGCACTTCAAGCTCACAACAAAAGAGCTAAAATTAATATAGTGCTTATATTTACCTCGGTATATAATGTGTCTGACCGGAAGCCCATTGGTACCTGCCAGAATTTAATCCAATGTGCATAACTATTTTCAACCTACACGGTTTGGTCAAATACCTCAGGACTTAAATTTACTGAAAAAGTCTGAGTATATCCGAATCTTGTCGATATTTGAACATGAAGTTTAAACATTAGTCACTTTGTGTGGGGGACCTGTACACAACACTTACAGTTAAAACTATAAGTCCTGTCATGAACTAGGCGCTTATCTAGGCTTAAGTGGACGTAGGAATTGCGTGCAATTGTCATATCGAATGGCATCCAAAGCACGGCAGGTTTTCCTGGTTACTCATTGCAAACACAGGCAATGTTTCTGCCAATGGACCGCAGGTTAGGTATGTAATTCAGATTGGCGTTGGTGATACGATAGTCGAGTTAGAACATATCGCCATTTTATCGATATGTGAGTGAGATTAGCCCATGTTACTTGATTGTGGTTTGTGGATTTCGAGTAACTACTGCGTGGGTGCATATGTTTATTGCTTAGTGGATGCAGCCCATATTACATGATCTGTAATATGTTTGGTTTGCGACATTGTATCGGCATCTGGCACAGGTGGAGGACCAAGGATGAAGAGCTTAGCTACCTGTTTCCTCCATAACCCCTAGACTCTTTTTAAGGTTCATCTGTGAATGCATGCTACATTGTTGAAGGCATGTGTTTTACTGAATATCGATCGATTTGAATTAAATGATGCCAGCTCTCCCTTAAACATTCAGTCTCAGAGGAAACCCAAGTAAAACATGGAAGGAAGAACATCAGATGAAGATGATTTATGCAAGATTGATTCTTCTGGCAAATCTCCTGGAATGGAAGCAGAAATATGAGGAGAAACCCTCGTAATATGCTTAATTTAGGAATATTAGGATACATGGGCAAAATGAATGGCTGAACACAAGTTAAAGATTTGTTATTGAAACCCTCGTAATATGCTTAATTTAGGAATATTAGGATACATGGGCAAAATGAATGGTTGAACACAAGTTAAAGGTTTGTTATTGAAACCCTCGTAATATGCTTAATTTAGGAATATTAGAATACATGGGCAAAATGAATGGCTGAACACAAGTTAAAGGTTTGTTATTGAAACCCTCGTAATATGCTTAATTTAGGAATATTAGAATACATGGGCAAAATGAATGGCTGAACACAAGTTAAAGGTTTGTTATTGAAACCCTCGTAATATGCTTAATTTAGGTATATTAGGATACATGGGCAAAATGAATGGCTGAACACAAGTTAAAGGCTTGTTATTCAATTATTCAAGCATGATGGAGAGTTATCACTGCTTGACTTATTAGTAAAACACATTAAGTAAAAAGTTTTCATTTTTTTCTTAAATTCAGATGCTCCAGAAATAGAAAAAATAAATTTTCGGAGCAAAACAATGAATGTGTATACAAAGTGACTATAAATTTCACAAACGACTTAGGTAAGGTTAAAACTAACATTTATTAATGAAACAGAATGCCTAAGGTAACAATAATGGATATAGTTGAGATACATCTAAAAGCCTGAAAAATTTTAATGACAACGGATGTAAACCCAAAGTTGAAAATTATAAATTTTAAGTAATTTGTATATTTTTTATACTTACCAATGGCCCAGACTAGCCTGTGCTAACTCAAAAATTAATCCAGGGCCAAACACAAGTTTTGCCCCCCAGTCCCCCAAATTTGCATGCATAACCGAAAAATTCAAGTCCCGTCTGGTCCTCCATACTTTTCAGATCTGAGCATGAGCAGGATCCAGGAAGGAACCGAAATTGGCGCCAACCATCATTCTTTCTACAGATTGCCTGTTAAATATAATAAACAGCGGGGAGATATGAGTGCCCACTCATGGGAGGGCCATAACCGTCTGGGCCATTGGTAAGTATTAAAAATATACAAATTACTTAAAATTTATAATATTTTTATACAACAACCAATGGCCCAGACTAGTTGAATCGTAAAAGTCTGGAGGGCTTAGGACTTAAAGAAAAATCCAATCTCTCAATTACTTCAGTAAAGGATCGCTCCTACATGAGAATGGGAGAAGATAGGAATTATATATGTCTTTCTCCTTTATGAGAAAAGAGAAAGGCATAACATCAACAATGTAATTGAGTATTACATAATACACCAACAATATAATTGAGTATTACATAATATATAATTCTCAATTTAATGCCAGCATAACCCATTATGCTAATTCGTTGAAGGAAAACCAATATATAAAGATAGTCCAGAGAAAGAGACTCTTTATACTCATTTAAAAGTGTCCGAGGATTGTATTTTAATGCCCGTTTGACACGTGACATATACAAATGCTCCACAGTGAGCTACACTTTAAAAACCATATATAAATATGAGACATAGTTATTGCTTCACACCGAGCTACACATTAAAATCATCCCAGCACCGACTCAGGACTACTGACACCAGAGGAGATCTTTCCTTGCTTTTCACTATAAAGCCAGATGATCATAAGGGAAAAAACCATCTCCCCCCCCCCCCCCTTCTCCTTATCCTAAGGTACATATCCTCAGAATGAAGAGGGCAGAGAAACAGCATCAATGCTGGAACAGGCAGCCTAAATACCTGTATAGATGTAACCTTTAATGGACAACGGAAATATGTTAAGGTTGACACCTTCCAGGTTGTGATGCAGTGCGCAAGGCTTCCCCTGATAAGGAAGGTTCTCTCGTGGAGGAAGCTTCTGGGGAACGTCCCATAACAGACACCTGACAAGAATGATCCAAGGTTTCTGTGATGACAGAGGTGCTACTAGAAGGATTTTGCAACAAGACTGTTTGATCTTTAACAGAATCTGCTGAATCAATGGAGTCATGAGATCGACAAAGTGTCTACTGCATATGCTCGATAATCTGGGCATGGCGACACATTAACTGACTGTTCAGGTGTGTGGCAAAAAGATCTATCATGGGGCGATCCCACTGGTGGCAAATCTGTCTGAATATTCACTTGTTGAGTCCATTCTGATGGTAACAGGCAACCTTTCCGAGAGTCTGCTAGTATGTTCAGACGACCCGGTATATGATGGACAGAGAGATGAATGCCATGATTCATGATGTATAGGAGAATCCTTTCCGTTAATTCGCATAACAGAATCGAATGAGTGCCGCCTTGGTTTTACAGACCAGATTTGAACGTGTGATGTTTGCTATAATGCGAACCCAATGTTGAAGTGCTAGCGATATTGACATCATCTCTTTGATGTTTATGTGCTTCTCTACGTACCGAGAGTTCCAAAGATCCTGACACTTCAAGTCTGTGGGACGTAGGATCGCGCCCCAGCCTGTCTGACTCGCATCCATCATAATTGTGAAAGCCGGATCCAGCAGTGGCAGTGGAACTCCCTGAGTTAACCACTTAAGATCTGCCCAAATCTGAACCTTTTGTTTTACTAGGTCCGTTAAAACAATACTGGTTTCAAGCGAATGTGTCTTCACACTCCAGTTCTGAGTAAAGAATATTTGAAGGGGACTAGTGCACAGGTGGCCCATCGGAATAAGATCCACAGCTGCTCCACATAGCCCCATCAGTTGCATAAATTCCCTCGCTGTTAATTCGTCTGAGTGTAGACAAAAGCGAGCATATCAACTGACTAATTTTGCTCTGGGTAACGGCAGACGAACCAGATTGTGAATGAATGACTTAGACGGAGCTAGATCCGACTTTTTCTCGTTTACGATGAATCTGAGACGTTGGAGTAATAGAAGCAGACTCTGAACATCGTTCTGAAGTATAATTCTGTTGTCGTATCTCTGCAGAATGTCGTCCAAGTAAGCCGATGTTACCGCAGACAAATGAGCAAGGAAGTATGACTTTACCGAGTTCATTATTCGAGTGAATGCCCAGGAAGCCAGGTTCAGACCAAAGCACATTGCTCTGAACTGATAAACCTTCTCTTGTACGGCAAACAGCAGTTACCTTCTGAATGCCGGATGTACCAAGACATGAAAGTAAGCATCCTTTAGATCTATGCTTGCTACATAGAAGTTCACTCGAATGCTCGCTCTTACCGACCGAATGGTCTCCATGTAGAACTCTAGAGCCACGATAAGCTTGTTTATCCAATTCAAGTCTATTACCGGCTGGAACAAGCCGTCTGGCTTTGGTACAAGAAACAGGTGACTGTAAAAACCTTGAGAATTTTTATTCTCTCTTTTGAAAGGATCTGCCAGAAGATTTGTCCAACGCAGACATCTTGTTAGTGGGGGTTTTGCTTGGCATGATAGCTGTAGGCCATCCGAGACTACACTTCTTACCCACTGATCTTCCATGACTGCTATCCAGTTTCTCACGAAGTTTGATAACCTTCCGCCAACTGGTAAGCAACAGAGGTCTTGAACATCACCTGTAGGACTTGCAAGGCTTATGGGAGGAGAAACTAAGGCCTCCCTGCGAAGATCCTTGCCCCGTCGGCTTAGGGGCGTCTGACCATTAGTCCTGATGAGACCTACGCCCCTTTCCCAAGTCGCTATATTGACGACCTCCGAAGTAATTGTATGAGGGCTTCTTGTACCCTCGTGAGGAGTTCCCTTTCGATGAATTTGATTTGGAACGTCCTTTACTCGGCCTGCTGAAGCGGGTTGCTGAGACGCCGACTTCAATAGCAGAGCACTGGATGCTTCCTTAGTGGCCTGTTCGTAAACTAATGAAAACTTGTCGCCAAAAATAGTATGTCAGGAGACCAAGTGACCTGGAGAGCTTTTCACCTTGTCATCTATAAGTGATGGCAACACAAGGGCAGCATCACGTCTACTTAACTCCAGATTTGTCCACTGTCAGGGCAGAGTTATACATGGTATACATGATTGTCCAGGAAAGAAATCTAAGACAGATACACACGTCCTCAGATTTCTTTCAGTTGAAATGTTGCGCCATAGCTCTAGTAAGGTGATCTACATAGGACATTGCATCCAAATTCGCTCTATTTGATGAAATTGCAGTTTCCATTACATCTGAGTGAATACTGAATGATGCAGGTAAGGATATATCTAAATCCCCGGCCTGCTCATCCAAACGTAGTGGAGCTCTCTAAACATCTTCTCCAACCATTTTAAATGAACGTGGTCCAAGGAACGGTATATTTATGGAAGATGTTGACAAGTGTTTTTTCCCTGCACTCGACAGGGTAAATATGGTGTTGTCTACATGGCCAAAGCCTTGCGACACCTGCTTAGACTGAACCGGGAAAGAAAGAACTTCTTCCTTCCTCCAAAAAGGTTTTATAAAAATATTGCATTACATAATCAATGTAAATACATATTTACTGTAATATAATAATGCGACAATAGGATGATAAGCAAAAAGAATATGGGGAGTTATCTTAACATTTTACCTAACGTAGAGAATATCAAAATTTATTATTTTAATCACTATTTTTTAAATTTTTCCAAACGTATCAACAAAACTATAACATGTGACCCCCTCATTAGAAAGAGCTTGAAGAGCTCATTCCAATGAGAGGTTACATGAATTGGTTTTGTTGAAATATTTTGAAAAATTTAACTTTTTCAACTGCTCATTTGCAAATTACGTGGGCGGGTGCAGGTGACTTGTTAGGTGAAGGATTAAGGTCAACACATAGTGACTCGATGGAAAAATACCGTCAGCAAAAAACTAGACATGTAGCAGATTGCAGAACTTTAAATAATGTGTAAAAGATTTTACACAGCCTTTATATAAAGGTCACAAATACCTTTAATATCAAGATATATTGAATAGGAGTAAACGAGGAACCCATGTACGCTTTCCAGTCACAAATACCTTTAATATCAAGATATATTGAATAAGAGTAAACAAGGAACCTGTGTACGCTTTCCAGTCACAAATACCTTTAATATCAAGATATATTGAATAAGAGTAAACGAGGAACCCATGTACGCTTTCCAGTCACAAATACCTTTAATATCAAGATATATTGAATAAGAGTAAACGAGGAACCCATGTACGCTTTCCAGTCACAAATACCTTTAATATCAAGATATATTGAATAAGAGTAAACGAGGAACCTGTGTACGCTTTCCAGTCACAAATACCTTTAATATTAAGATATATTATATATTGAATAAAAGTAAACAAGGAACCCATGTACGCTTTCCAGTCGCAAATACCTTTAATATCAATATATATTATATATTGAATAAAAGTAAACAAGGAACCCATGTACGCTTTCCAGTCGCAAATACCTTTAATATCAATATATATTATATATTGAATAAAAGTAAACAAGGAACCCATGTATGCTTTCCAGTCACAAATACCTTTAATATCAATATATATTATATATTGAATAAAAGTAAACAAAGAACCCATGTACGCTTTCCAGTCACAAATACCTTTAATATCAAGATATATTGAATAAGAGTAAACGAGGAACCTGTGTACGCTTTCCAGTCACAAATACCTTTAATATTAAGATATATTGAATAAGAGTAAACAAGGAACCCATGTACGCTTTCCAGTCACAAATACCTTTAATATCAAGATATATTGAATAAGAGTAAACGAGGAACCCATGTACGCTTTCCAGTCGCAAATACCTTTAATATCAGTATATATTATATATTGAATAAAAGTAAACAAGGAACCCATGTACGCTTTCCAGGAACAAATACCATTAATATCAATATATATTATATATTGAATAAAAGTAAACAAGGAACCCATGTACGCTTTCCAGGAACAAATACCTTTAATATCAATATATATTATATATTGAATAAAAGTAAACAAGGAACCCATGTACGCTTTCCAGGAACAAATACCTTTAATATCAATATATATTATATATTGAATAAAAGTAAACAAGGAACCCATGTACGCTTTCCAGGAACAAATACCTTTAATATCAATATATATTATATATTGAATAAAAGTAAACAAGGAACCCATGTACGCTTTCCAGGAACAAATACCTTTAACATCAATATATATTATATATTGAATAAAAGTAAACAAGGAACCCATGTACGCTTTCCAGGAACAAATACCTTTAATATCAATATATATTATATATTGAATAAAAGTAAACGAGGAACCCATGTACGCTTTCCAGTCGCAAATACCTCTAATATCAATATATATTATATATTGAATAAAAGTAAACGAGGAACCCATGTACGCTTTCCAGTCGCAAATACCTTTAATATCAATATATATTATATATTGAATAAAAGTAAACAAGGAACCAATGTACGCTTTCCAGGAACAAATACCTTTAATATCAATATATATTATATATTGAATAAAAGTAAACAAGGAACCCATGTACGCTTTCCAGTCGCAAATACCTTTAATATCAATATATATTATATATTGAATAAAAGTAAACGAGGAACCCATGTACGCTTTCCAGGAACAAATACCTTTAATATCAATATATATTATATATTGAATAAAAGTAAACAAGGAACCCATGTACGCTTTCCAGGAACAAATACCTTTAATATCAATATATATTATATATTGAATAAAAGTAAACAAGGAACCCATGTACGCTTTCCAGGAACAAATACCTTTAATATCAATATATATTATATATTGAATAAAAGTAAACAAGGAATCCATGTACGCTTTCCAGGAACAAATACCTTTAATATCAATATATATTATATATTGAATAAAAGTAAACAAGGAACCCATGTACGCTTTCCAGGAACAAATACCTTTATTATTATTATTATTTATTGGTGTTTAAGGTCACATACTTATGCACAATGGCTAATCGTGACCGTGACAGTTTTACGGGTGGAGGAAGCCGGAGTACCCGGAGAGAACCACCGAGCAACAACGAGTAGCTGTCAGCTCTCCAACATCGTAACCCTGAAATCTGCACCGCAGTACAGGCAGGGTCAGATTGGTTGAAGACATGCGCACCATCGACGTGCAGTACGCCTCAGTACACAGCGTCATCGTGCCCCCATGTAGGCAATCGGGGTGAAGTGTCTTGCCCAAGGACACAACACGGTTGCCGCAGGTGGGATTCGAACCGAGGACCTCTCAGCTTGCAGCCTGCACCTCTACCAACTGAGCCACCGCGCCCCCACAAATACCTTTAATATCAATATATATTATATATTGAATAAAAGTAAACAAGGAACCCATGTACGCTTTCCAGTTGCAAATACCTTTAATATCAATATATATTATATATTGAATAAAAGTAAACAAGGAACCCATGTACGCTTTCCAGGAACAAATACCTTTAATATCAATATATATTATATATTGAATAAAAGTAAACAAGGAACCCATGTACGCTTCCCAGGAACAAATACCTTTAATATCAATATATATTATATATTGAATAAAAGTAAACAAGGAACCCATGTACGCTTTCCAGGAACAAATACCTTTAATATCAATATATATTATATATTGAATAAAAGTAAACAAGGAACCCATGTACGCTTTCCAGGAACAAATACCTTTAATATCAATATATATTATATATTGAATAAAAGGAAACAAGGAACCCATGTACGCTTTCCAGGAACAAATACCTTTAATATCAATATATATTATATATTGAATAAAAGTAAACAAGGAACCCATGTACGCTTTCCAGGAACAAATACCTTTAATATCAATATATATTATATATTGAATAAAAGTAAACAAGGAACCCATGTATGCTTTCCAGGAACAAATACTTTTAATATCAATATATATTATATATTGAATAAAAGTAAGCAAGGAACCCATGTACGCTTTCCAGTCGCAAATACCTTTAATATCAATATATATTATATATTGAATAAAAGTAAACAAGGAACCCATGTACGCTTTCCAGTCACAAATACCTTTAATATCAAGATATATTGAATAAGAGTAAACGAGGAACCTGTGTACGCTTTCCAGTCACAAATACCTTTAATATTAAGATATATTGAATAAGAGTAAACAAGGAACCCATCTACGCTTTCCAGTCACAAATACCTTTAATATCAAGATATATTGAATAAGAGTAAACGAGGAACCCATGTACGCTTTCCAGTCACAAATACCTTTAATATCAAGATATATTGGCTAAAAATAAACGAGGAATCCATGTACGTTTTCTTGTCACAAATACCTTTAATATCAAAAGATATATTGTTTAAGAGTAAACTAGGAACCCATGTATACTTTCCAGTCACAAATACCTTTAATATCAAAAGATATATTGTTTAAGAGTAAACGAGGAACCCATGTACACTTTCCAGTCACAAATACCTTTAATATCGAAAGATATGTTTAAGAGTAAACGAGGAACCCATGTACGCTTTCCAGCCACAAATACCTTTAATATCGAAAGATATGTTTAAGAGTAAACGAGGAACCCATGTACGCTTTCCAGCCACAAATACCTTTAATATCAAAAGATATATTGAATAAGAGTAAACGAGGAACCCATGTACTCTTCCCAGGAACATGAAAATTTTCAAAGTATACCGCATCCACATGAAATCTGCTCTAGTTGAAAACAGAAAGTCTACTTGAAAACATTTATTTAATATTTCCAGCCTCATATTATAACCAAAGAAGGAAAAGGCCTTGATCAACTAAAGCCGGACCCAATTTGAGGGGGTATCCAGAGACTGGTGTCCTTGGGTAGGCATTAGTAACATAAACAAAAAAAACATTTTCATAAAAAGATATTTTGAGAAAGCCAAAATACATCAAAACAGCTGAGGAGTAGAATGGAATGGTGCACTAAGTAAATTAATTATTATGATGAATGGTGATCAAAAGCTGAGTAGAAGGGAATGGTACACTAAGTAAATTAATTATTATGATGAATGGTGATCAAAAGCTGAGGAGTAGAAGGGAAAGGTACACTAAGTAAATTAATTATTATGTTGAATGGTGATCAAAAGCTGAGGAGTAGAATGGAATGGTACACTAAGTAAATTAATTATGATGAATGGTGATCAAAAGCTGAGGAGTAGAAGGGAAAGGTACACTAAGTAAATTAATTATTATGATGAATGATGATCAAAAGCTGAGGAGTAGAAGGGAATGGTACACTAAGTAAATTAATTATTATGATGAATGGTGATCAAAAGCTGAGGAATAGAAGGGAATGGTACACTAAGTAAATTAATTATTATGACGAATGGTGATTAAAAGCTGAGGAGTAGAATGGAATGGTACACTAAGTAAATTAATTATTATGATGAATGGTGATCAAAAGCTGAGGAGTAGAAGGGAATGGTACACTAAGTAAATTAATTATTATGACGAATGGTGATCAAAAGCTGAGGAGTAGAATGGAATGGTACACTAAGTAAATTAATTATTATGACGAATGGTGATCAAAAGCTGAAAAGTAAAATGGAATGGTACACTAAGTAAATTAATTATTATGACGAATGGTGATCAAAAGCTGAGGAGTAGAATGGAATGGTACACTAAGTAAATTAATTATTATGACGAATGGTGATCAAAAGCTGAGGAGTAGAATGGAATGGTACACTAAGTAAATTAATTATTATGATAAATGGGGATCAAAAGCTGAGGAGTAGAAGGGAATGGTACACTAAGTAAATTAATTATTATGATGAATGGTGATCAAAAGCTGAGGAGTAGAAGGGAATGGTACACTAAGTAAATTAATTATTATGATGAATGGTGATCAAAAGCTGAGGAGTAGAATGGAATGGTACACTAAGCAAATTAATTATTATGATGAATGGTGATCAAAAGCTGAGGAGTAGAAGGGAATGGTACACTAAGTAAATTAACTATTAGGATGAATGGTGATCAAAAGCTGAGGAGTAGAAGGGAATGGTACACTAAGTAAATTAATTATTATGATGAATGGTGATCAAAAGCTGAGGAGTAGAAGGGAATGGTACACTAAGTAAATTAACTATTAGGATGAATGGTGATCAAAAGCTGAGGAGTAGAAGGGAATGGTACACTAAGCAAATTAATTATTATGATGAATGCTGATCAAAAGCTGAGGAGTAGAAGGGAATGGTACACTAAGTAAATTAATTATTATGATGAATGGTGATCAAAAGCTGAGGAGTAGAAGGGAATGGTACACTAAGTAAATTAATTATTATGATGAATGGTGATCAAAAGCTGAGGAGTAGAAGGGAATGGTACACTAAGTAAATTAATTATTATGATGAATGGTGATCAAAAGCTGAGGAGTAGAATGGAATGGTACACTAAGCAAATTAATTATTATGATGAATGCTGATCAAAAGCTGAGGAGTAGAAGGGAATGGTACACTAAGTAAATTAATTATTATGATGAATGGTGATCAAAAGCTGAGGAGTAGAAGGGAATGGTACACTAAGTAAATTAATTATTAATGATGAACGGTGATCAAAAGCTGAGGAGTAGAATGGAATGGTACACTAAGTAAATTAATTATTATGATGAATGGTGATCAAAAGCTGAGGAGTAGAAGGGAATGGTACACTAAGCAAATTAATTATTATGATGAATGGTGATCAAAAGCTGAGGAGTAGAATGGAATGGTACACTAAGTAAATTAATTATTATGATGAATGGTGATCAAAAGCTGAGGAATAGAAGGGAATGGTACACTAAGCAAATTAATTATTATGATGAATGATGATCAAAAGCTGAGGCAGGGCTTAAAATTCGACCCGAATTCGCGAATCGATTCGCGTGATGATTTTGCGCGAATCCATGTTGATTCGCGTGAGTCTGTCCAACGATTCGCACGACAAACCATTAATTATTCGTTCAAAAAACACCAGTTCTTTCAGAGACTGAGACCGGAGTTCTGTGCTAAATGCATAATCCAAATTCTTGGTCTGCCTAACTGTGGGATGTTTCCTTGACGTGTGTGATTGCCGAACAATGCCCTCGATGTTTATGGATCTGGTCATTTGAGTTTTTCGACTCGACTGCCAAAGCCGGCAAAGGACAGAATTTCATTTATTAAAATCATGTCGAGTAAGAACAAACCCGTCTTGAAAAAAACTGCTGATAATTGGCAGCGGGAGGTCAAAACGAATTTCAAGCTACAGGAGGACCCAGAAAATGACTCCAAATATGCCAAAGCTGTTTGTTTGCTGTGTAAAAAACACAGGACTGACGTGTCCCAAAGATATGCAGGCAAATATCGTATGACATTGCTCAGTATTCCAGTGGTACGACGTACCTGTTGCTGCCAAATTTACAGCGACACATGAATTCCCTCGCACACAAAAAATGTTACGAGATTGAATATAACAAACCATTTATTGCACAGCCCTCCCAGGGCCCTTCTCAAACGGCGGCACAGCCAACTTTGCATCAGGCATTCGGTTCTTGTGAACGTGAAGCCATTACACGTCTTACAAAACTTCTACAAGTAGCCTGGTTTACGGCTGAAAATGAAAAACCTTATACAGATTTTCCGAAACTGTGTACCTTAGCATCAGAACTTGGGGTTGTTCTTCCAAATTCATTCACAAACCAAACTGCTTGCCATGTGTTTGTTAATTTGCTGGCCCATAAAATCAACCAGTATGTCACTGACCATGTTAGGCAAGCCAGATTTGAGCTTTCTCACTGATGGAAGTGCCATGTTCAAGCGTTAAGTTATCCCACGAAGGCGAACTTATCTACATACGTAGTGCTAATAAACTGAAAATTAGAATTGATTTTTTCAGTCTCCAATCTATGAAACGCTACGGCAGTGTAAATGCCGACAATCTGTTTCATGCTGTGTTAGTCAATTTACTTATGTTACTCGAGAGCAAGGAGAAGTGGCAAAACAGTGACAAACCAAGGGACAACCTTATATCTGCTATTCAACCATTCACTGCAAAAATAATTGGGGGTGGGGGCTGATGGGACAGCTGTCAATTTTGGGTGCAAGAAGGGTTTAATGGCCCATTTTAAAAAAATACTTCCTTGGTTTACTGCTGTTAATTGTTTCAGCCACCGGTTTGAATTGTGTATAGGTGATTCTATTACCGCTGTGAAAGAGTCCATGGAAGTCGATAAATTTCTTGATGACATTTACTACCACTTTCGCAACTCCCCATTGGAGTGGTCAAATTTACAAAATATTGCCAGTGAAACCATGGACTGTCAAGTTTCTAAACCCCCCCAAATCATCAGGCACAAGATTTATTGAATTTCGACGCCGGGCCTTAAATGCATTGTTTGACAACCTGTTGCCACTAATTTTTCATTTTTCCAATATGTCTGCTGGTGACAATGAGCCCAAATCGAAAGGGCATTTGAAGCATCTTCTTGATGGCCACTTCCTTATGGTAGCAGCTTCATATTTTGACATTCTCCACCTATGTGGAAATTTATGCATAGCTCTACAAGCATCCGCTGAAAACATTTCATGTGCATTCCAAAAAGTGATAGCTTTGCAGGAACAACTTCAGATGTTGGGGGAGAATGATGAAGGTCCCTTTGCAACAAAAGAGAAAGAATTTGGAGAGAAATTCAAGAATTCGCCCGTCTCAACCAATCCCCCTCTTTCAGTGTCTATGGGATTGTCAACAAGATCACAGAAATCAGCTGTGGGCATTTCGTTGTGTAATTATGATTATAAAGATGTAACATTCCTTGTTAAGAATAAAGAGCGGATCAGAAAAAGGAAAGCAGAAGAGAAAGAACATGCGGATCTTAAAAGATATTGTGACTACAGTGAAGCTGTTGCCATTAAAGTGGGCCATTCCGTTGTTGAGGATGTGGCGAAAATCCAAAAATCGATATGTGCACAAATCATAAAAAACAGTGACATTAGATTTGATGAATTGGACAGGGAGTCACATGTTTTAGCGCACATTGAATGGTTGGACATTACATCGTGGCCTCTGGCTCATTCAGATGATAACAAACTTACTCCAGAGGAGAAATCAAATATTGCCTCATTTGGCAATGACGATGTTAAGCACATTGTAGAATATTTTCGAACCCCACTTACTGAATACAACGTTGACATCAATTCCGCCATTGCCGAGTTTTCTCATCTAAAACTTTTAAGAGCAACTTCTGCAGTGCAGAAGAAGATGAATTCGCGGGATTATTGGCCCTTCATATACTCAAAAGCCAAAGCTGATTGTAAAAACTTTTTTACAGTTGTTGAACTTGTACTTTGTCTTCCCTTCACACAAGCCATAGTCGAAAATGGTTTTTCCAGCAAAATGAGGATTATCAGTGATTGGCGGCAAAGTTTGTCTGATGACTGTATCATCGACTGTTTGACCTTTTCTATAAACTGCCATCAGTTACCAGAGTCCAAGTCGGTCATAATTGACCAAACAGCTCGTGATTTTGTTTCGGGCAAAAACTCAAAAACAAAGGGACTTAAAAAAAGACGCATTAAAAAATTGGCCAAAACGTTGAAGGTTCAAACGGGTGCTAAGTCATCCTCTGATTCCAGCGCTTCTGACACAGATGACCACGAAAGTGTTTGAACTTTTCAGATTTTTATACATGCATCCAACTGTGCACATACGACCACCATTGGCAGATACATTTTGAGGCTCGTCCGAATATTGTATTCGGACAAGCCATAAAATGTATCTGTAAATGGTGATTGCCACGCACAATTATTTCCAATTTTCGATTCAATAGTGTTAGTGCAAGTTATGCACAAGTTACTTTTTTGTTCTCATCTGAAAGCATACCGACATGATCACATCATGGCAGTATATGAAGCTACATATCAAATTCCATCAGAAAAAAACATTTGCCCCCCCTCCCCCCCACCACCACCAAAAAAAGAATTAAACAAATTCGTTTGGTAAACACACTTTATGTTCAGTTTGATTAAAGAAAAAGATTTAGAGATTTGAATGTAAGAAATAAAGCTAGCAAGTTCATTTAGTTTGCTTCAGAACTTTGAGTAACAAACCAAATCCCGCTCTTTTCAACTATTCATTCAGAATGTGTGTGAGTGTGGAGGGCGGGGCTGGGGGGGGGGGGGCATGAACGCATGCTATACTGGTACCGATCTATATCATACACACAGTACGTTTACCGCCGAAGTCCCAATGATCGTCGTAATCGTGGTAAAAATAGCGACACGACGTTTACCATGGATTACGATGATCATTCTTACTTCACCTGCTATAAACGTACTGTGTGTATAACTGTGTCAGCGTGCCATTGGAAAGAAACTTTTAAAAAATGAATGTTATTGAACTTTAGTCCTTGTCTGGAATGGTAGGTAATGAGGTTCCTCGCCTCAACATGAGGCGGCTCTTGAGATCATAAGTGAAATGGCGGTCAGTTTTTTAGTTTCGAAATAATTTGGTTAAATACCAGGTACATTTCTGAGGCATAGTAACCAGTGACGTTGCTAGAGGCATGGCCCCCGGCCACAAATTCCACATCTGCCCCCCCCCCCCCCCCAAGCTTGAGTTACCAACTGGTTACTTTGCCTCGGAAATGTACTTGATATTTAACATGACTAAAATATCTATACATACCCCAATATTGATTCGTGACTATGCCACCACCCCACCCCGGGAAGTGAATCAGTGCTTGTTTACTGTGGTAAACAGATTCCCGTTTTCTGGTAAGATAGGACCCGGTAACCAATGGCCTGAGGTGGAAGCCTTTTAAAATAGGCAGCGTTGGGGTGAACAGAACGTTCGTCTAAACTCGACTTTTTCCTTTTGTTGCGGTCACAATTAGCTGCAGAAAAGTGATCTTAAGCACGAATAAATAAATAAGTACTAGTAGGTCTGCCTCTGATAGTAACACGCCATGGAAACGTGCATGTTATTTGTCCAAACGGATCATCAATGCTAATGCTCTGTGGATTATGTTTTCAATGAATCAAATTCAATCCATTTGTTGTGAGATGACGGGTTAATCGTCATCTCACAAGAAATGTTATTGGATATAATAGAAATGTTTCTTGAGCGCATTATTTCTGGCATCACATGATAATACCAACTCAGTTTGGTGTTTTCTAACCACGACAAAAATTGATGACGTTTCAATCAACTCAAGGCATTTCCTATTTGGAGAATTTTGTGTATACGTCGTCAGTTCGATCTGTTGTTTACACGTGCACTGCAGTGCTCACGTTGAACCAGCTGAGTTTTCGTGATAAATGTTGTGAAATGAAAGAAAGCAACTGAGACAATGTTTTCACAATAGTGTTTTAACTGCTTACTTTCATTTCTCAGAATTTGTGTCGTTTAATCTTCACCGAACTTGGAAGGTCAACAGCTTCAAATTTTCAAGCGGTAAAAAAGTAAGTCAGGCAATTCTGAATTGAACTGTAGTATTCGAGTCACTCCGTCACATGTCAGAAATGTTGAAGTCGGAAGATTTGAACTCGCAGCAATGAGCATGGTCAGGTAAGGTGAATTATGTACTGTTTTATTACATGTACTCTCGTCTCCGGCCCCCCGATTCAAGTAACGTTTAACACAGTTGGTGTCAGTGGGCCCGAATTTGGATTTCTGAAACATGCTGCTTAAAAAGCGTAATTTAATAGTACATTTAAAAAAATTCTGGACCCCCCCCCCCCCCCCCCCCCCTGAAACACTCGTCGCTTCGCAACGAGCGGCCAGATCCCTTCGTCACAGTCTAGTAACATATGATTCGCGTGACTCTACATGGCGCGAATCAACTGTGATTCGCGCAAAATCAAACAGATTTTAAGCCCTGTGAGGAGTAGAATGGAACGGTATACTAAGTAAATTAATTATTATGATGAATGGTGATCAAAAGCTGAGGAGTAGAAGGGAATGGTACACTAAGTAAATTAATTATTATGATGAATGGTGATCAAAAGCTGAGGAGTAGAAGGGAATGGTACACTAAGTAAATTAATTATTATGATGAATGGTGATCAAAAGCTGAGGAGTAGAATGGAATGGTACACTAAGTAAATTAACTATTAGGATGAATGGTGATCAAAAGCTGAGGAGTAGAATGGAATGGTACACTAAGTAAATTAATTATTATGATGAATGGTGATCAAAAGCTGAGGAGTAGAATGGAATGGTACACTAAGTAAATTAATTATTATGATGAATGGTGATCAAAAGCTGAGGAGTAGAAGGGAATGGTACACTAAGTAAATTAATTATTATGATGAATGGTGATCAAAAGCTGAGGAGTAGAAGGGAATGGTACACTAAGTAAATTAATTATTATGATGAATGGTGATCAAAAGCTGAGGAGTAGAAGGGAATGGTACACTAAGTAAATTAATTATTATGATGAATGGTGATCAAAAGCTGCGGAGTAGAAGGGAATGGTACACTAAGTAAATTAATTATTATGGTGAATGGTGATCAAAAGCTGAGGAGTAGAAGGGAATGGTACACTAAGTAAATTAATTATTATGATGAATGGTGATCAAAAGCTGAGGAATAGAAGGGAATGGTACACTAAGTAAATTAATTATTATGACGAATGGTGATCAAAAGCTGAGGAGTAGAAGGGAATGGTACACTAAGCAAATTAATTATTATGATGAACGGTGATCAAAAGCTGAGGAGTAGAAGGGAATGGTACACTAAGCAAATTAATTATTATGATGAATGGTGATCAAAAGCTGAGGAGTCGAAGGGAATGGTACACTAAGTAAATTAATTATTATGATGAATGGTGATCAAAAGCTGAGGAGTCGAAGGGAATGGTACACTAAGTAAATTAATTATTATGATGAATGGTGATCAAAAGCTGAGGAATAGAATGGAATGGTACACTAAGTAAATTAATTATTATGATGAATGGTGATCAAAAGCTGGAGAAGTAGAAGGGAATGGTTCACTAAGTAAATTAATTATTATGATGAATCAAAAGCTGAGTAGAAGGGAATGGTACACTAAGCAAATTAATTATTATGACGAATGGTGATCAATCCAGGGATTGGCCCCATAAAAATGTGACACATGATTCTAATTTATACAACATAACTTCGAAAACTCAAACCAAAATAAAATCATAGTCTTTCCTGATCACATGTCTCTTCTAAATCACATTCCTTCTTCTTCATCCAGCATTTGAGCCATCCAAACAGTAGAAATTTTAGAAAACAATGAAAACAGAAATGTTTACACGTGGCCAAACAAAAGAATGATTATTGGCGGTATTGAAGGACACTTCCTTGGCTCTGCACATGTACAGACACTAGGTATAGAGGCTCATACAGGACTCTAAAATTTTTGTTATTTTGGCTTCATTTTTGGAGTATGCTTGTGTGTAAATTAAGCATTTGGCCCAATTTCTTGCCCACCAAGTGCCAACATGTTTGGGCCAGCGGTAATGTTGGATACATACATTTCATATTAAACTTGTAATATACTGAGGCAGGCCTTGCGAAATTCACCAGATCACCCTCCATCAAAACACCTCATATTAAACTTGTTTAAACTTGCATTGTTCCAAGGCACACCTTGTGAAATTCAATGCATTACTTGTCTATCAAAGCACTTCATATTAAACTCATTTTATTCTAAGGCTGGCCTCGTAAATTTGACTGTCCCACCTGCCATTCAAAACACTTCATATTAAACTTATATTATTCTAAGGCAGGCCTCCCAAAATTCACCACAACACCTGTCATTCAAAACCTTAAAATTGAACTTATATTATTCTAAGGCAGGCCTCGCAAAATTCACCGCCCAACCTGTCATTCAACACACTTCATGAAACTAAACTGTATATTTCTCACTGACAGAATTCCCACTGTACCACTTACCGTGCATAAGATGTAAATAAATCCCCATGCAAACTGTATAATTTAGGACAGAATTCCTACTGTATAACTGAATTTGCCATATAGGACTATTTGTAATTTATCAAATTATTATTATTAAATTATTAAAAAAAAGATCTCCTGTACCTGCTTCTCTTGCTCTCTGATCCACAGCACCAGATCTGCTAATATTTTCACTTCCTGCTAGATCAACCTATAAATATAACCAACAAGCATACAAATTATCACTGTATACAATCAGGTCAACCTAAATGTATAACCAATAGACATACATATTGTCACTCTGTACACCAACCAGGTTGTACACCAACCAGGTCAACCTATAAGTATAACCAATAAACATACATATTGCCACTATGTACACCAACCAGGTCAACCTGTAAGTATAACCAATAAACATACATATTGCCCAGGGACCGACCTGGGCATGCGCCAGTGCGTATTTGGTTCTGAAACATCAGGACCTGGCTCTTAAATCTCAGAAATAGGCTTCTTGTTGGCGCGTAACTTCTCAGATCATATTTTGATATTCTTTCGATGGATAATCGAGAGAGACACTCTTACATGTATTATATATATGATTATCATTTATCATTGTTGTAGAGTGCTTAAGTTAATACTTCAAGTCTTAATTACCAAGCATTAATCTTCACTGTGATTTCTGATCAAGTCTTGGCTGCCTAAATAGGCAGCCAAGACTTGATCAGAAACCACAGTGAAGATTAATGTTTGCTATAGTGTACTAAATGAAAATGATGAGAGCTATTACATACTTGCAGTGTGTGTTACAAACAACAGTCTGACTCCGTAAATTGAAATCTGGCGCATGAATTGAAAAAATAGGCTCAGAAGCTAGAGCGTATTTTAAATAGTCCTGATCGGTCCCTGATTGCCCCTATGTCCTGTCACAAACTGTGCGCTTATCTTGGCTTAATTGCACATAGGAATTGTGCGCAATTGACATATCGAATGACATCCAAAGCATGGCAAGTTCTTCTGATAACTCATAGCAAACACAGGCAATGTTTCTGCCAATGGACCTCTGGGTTACCCGGAGGTCCATTGGCTGAAACATTGCTTGTGCACAGGCCGTATGTACAGAATCTGATAGCCTTACTATGCTCATAATGCATAGATTAACATGCAGATCAACATGCTATTTGTGCGCATTTCTTGGCAGGACTTCTAGTTTTAACGGTACAACTATAACAATGATTTAGTGTAATGGCCCTTAAATTGTACGTAGTCACACTAAAAACAATTTTCAATGGATACATTAATTCAGATACAATTCTTACCTTCATCTTTATTTATGACGTCTCAATGAGACACCTTACTGTACAGTCAACAATACGAAATTGAATAAAATAAACTCTATAAATTGCTAGAAATAATCAATAATTTTGTATAAAACATTTGTACGAGTAGTGTGAGTACATTGCATTTCAATGCCCACAAATGTATATTTTGCAGGTAAGAGTTTTATTGTTCTGAAATTTGTTAAAATAAACAAACTGAAGAGTTGAGTGATGACTTGATGCTGTAGGTGGTAACATTTGAATGTTATTTACTGCTGTCTTAGTTTGAAAATAATCACTTATCTTTGAAAAATGAATTGTTTAGTAATGATGATCTCTCAGTGTTTGCCACAACCATGTTACTTTCTGCTGCCACTAACGAAAGACTAAGAAAAATATGTACAACTCGCATCGGCAATTAAGAGAAAAAGAAAAACATTGATAATTTTAAATAACCCAAAATTGTGATGGCTGTCTGAAAAACTGTACTTGTTCAACAAATCATCATTTAAGATGCCATTAAAACACGAAGGACTGCAACGCTTAAAGAAATCATACCATTGAGATACCATTTGAAAATGAGAGCACAGCAATATTTGAAGAAATCATACATACCAGATATAATTTCCCTGTTTTCAGTAACTCCTCTCCATCCATGGTGTTCTCCTTAATATGGATGGTTACAGAAAACACTGAATGTGACCGACTGAAAAAATGTTTTAAAAAAAGAATTATGACACATATCAATAAAATAACTCTCTATAAACAATACAAAAACAGTGCAAATAAAAAAATAACCCTCTATAAACAGCATAAGAAAATAAAAAGGTGCAATAAAAAGGTCCCCTCAGTACATTAACTCCCTCTATAATCAGTACAACGACCCCCACCCTCTATAATCAATACAATAACCCCCTCTACAATCAATACAATAACCCACTATATAATCAATACAATCACCCCTACTATAATCAGTACGACCCCCACCCTCTATAATCAATACAATAACCCCCTCTACAATCAATACAATAACCCACTATATAATCAATACAATCACCCCTACTATAATCAGTACAAAAATCTCCCTCTACAAACAATACAATAATTCCTCTTCAATAGCCCTTTATAATTAGTACAATGCAATACAATAACCCCCCTCAGTAAGCAATACAACACCAGACCCCCTCTATAATCAATACAATAACCCCTCAATAAGCAATACAACACCAGACCCCCTCTGTAATCAATACAATAACCCCTCAATAAGCAATACAACAACAGACCCCCTCTATAATCAATACAATAACCCCTCAAGCAATACAACACCAGACCCCCTCTGTAATCAATACAATAACCCCTCAATAAGCAATACAACAACAGACCCCCTCTATAATCAATACAATAACCCCTCAATAAGCAATACAACACCAGACCCCCCTCGGTAATCAATACAATAACCCCTCAATAAGCAATACAACAACAGACCCCCTCTATAATCAATACAATAACCCCAAACTATTTGTATTGATTATAGAGCTGTACACGTTGTATACGTCGTGATTTCCATGTATACAACACATACAGCTCTGACGCCATCTTTAACCCTTTACCCAACGTAACGGCCAAAACCGGCCAGCGCTATTCTCAAAAATCGCCAATTAATTTTCAAAATATTTTCATTTTTTGTCTCAAAAACATAGGTTATGACCCCTCGTTGGAACGAGCTCGTCGAGCTCGTTCCAACGAGGGGTCATAACCTATGTTTTTGAGACAAAAAATGAAAATATTTTGAAAATTAATTGGCGATTTTATGTTTTTGAGACAAAAAATGAAAAAAATTAGTTATTCAAGAATTTTTTTTGCAAGTGTCGTCTGCTTTTCACGTTAGGTAAAGGGTTAATCAACTGATAACATTGTTTAAGTTTTCACAAATTTGATTCTTAATGTACGACTATTATTTCACACACGTGAATACGAAACCACCGAGATTCATTTGTATCATACACCAGGTACCGTGACTGCACATTCGCATTTTTCGATTGATTTAATCACTATTTCACTCTTGCATTTTACATTATTGTATTTATTTATGTTCAGTGTTTTGGCTATAACAGGTTTCGCTACCACAAGCCCATGCAATACACATTTATGTGACATTGCCTGCCAGCTTCGAAATCGTAAAGTCTCACTACCACAAGCCAGTGTTGTATATAGAATTTTCTGTATACTCCCAGCCTGCTTGCAGACTTTACACATAGCCAACAGGGGTTTGCCTACCACAAGCCAGTGCTAACGCATGAATCTGTGTTATTGCCTGCCAGCTTGCCAAACCCTGAAGCTTCAACCACAAGCCTGTGTCGAACACAACCTGTGTACCTCCAGCCTGCTTCAACACTCGATGGTTTCTATCCCAGACAGCAGAGCCTGTCGGTCGATTTAGAAACTGAATCAAAGTTTCACACCACAAGCCCATGTTATACACAGTTTTTCTGTGAATTTCCTGCCAGCTTTGAAACTTCTGAGAGCGACATACAAGTCACTGAGCGTCTCAGACAGTCGACCTAAAAGACTGCTAGAATGGCTATAGTTCTCCAATTAGAACTAACTCAAATAATCCACGAATGCATAAACACTAAAGTGCAAACAAATGCGACAGTCAAATCAATAGACTGTGACAGTCACTTCAGTTCTCCAATTAGAGCTGTTTCAAACAAGCCATAAAAAGGCATAAACAATAGAGAGCAACAAAACTCACTCAGTCTTGCACAAACACCTGGTCCTCTGACACAAACAGAACAAGGTGTGAAACATAACTGACGGTCGAGCCAATGCCTCCCGAAAATCAAAATGATTTTATTATTGGTGCAATAAACCAAGTATCATATTTCCTTAAAATAGCAATATATGAAATTACAACAAACAGTTGATAATATATTGCTCAGAACCTGAACAACAGCAGTGTTCAAATTCAAGTCTCAGCCATATCTGAAAGCTGCAACATTCAATGAATTGGTATTAAGTGGCGCTCACCCATAGCGACCTATATTTCCTATATACCACAATACATTACCGACCAAGAATCGGTAATCTCAGACTTACACAAATTGAAGTCTTGAGGTATTTGTTTATTTGATAAAACCGTAAAGGTTGAAACTAGTCATACATTGTGGATTAAATTCCAGGCAAGTACCAATAGGCTTCAGGCTAAACAAATGTTATACCAAAGCACATACGAATGTCAATGTACCACCCTGAAATCAGCTCTTTTATCGCGAGCTCCAAGCTCCACAAGCTCAGAAAGCATAAATGTATAGTATAGTTCAGTTGCTTTCCGTCAGGGGACAATATCCCCCTGCTTATTGACAGTTACTTACTTAAACAATACCATGAGCCTAATAATTAAAATGCGCATTCCTCCAATAATGCAGCTAGCTCATACTCATAGATTGTTTAAAAGGTCCTAGTCCATGTTGAAAACTGGTACGATTTTATATACAAAACATTGTATCGGCCCAATAATGCAGCTAGCTCATACTGATAGGCTGTTTAAAAGGTCCTAGTCCATGTTGAAAACTGGTAGGATTTTATATACAAAACATTGTATCGGCCCAATAATGCAGCTAGCTCATACTGATAGGCCATTTAAAAGGTCCTAGTCCATGTTGAAAACTGGTATGATTTTATATACAAAACATTGTATCGGCCCAATAATGCAGCTAGCTCATACTGATAGGCCATTTAAAAGGTCCTAGTCCATGTTGAAAACTGACACGATTTTATATACAAAACATTGTATCGGCCCAATAATGCAGCTAGCTCATACTGATAGGCCGTTTAAAAGGTCCTAGTCCATGTTGAAAACTGATATGATTTTAAAAACAAAACATTGTATCGGCCCAATAATGCAGCTAGCTCATACTGATAGGCCATTTAAAAGGTCCTAGTCCATGTTGAAAACTGGTACGATTTTATATACAAAACATTGTATCGGCCCAATAATGCAGCTAGCTCATACTGATAGGCCGTTTAAAAGGTCCTAGTCCATGTTGAAAACTGATACGATTTTAAAAACAAAACATTGTATCGGCCCAATAATGCAGCTAGCTCATACTGATAGGCCGTTTAAAAGGTCCTAGTCCATGTTGAAAACTGATACGATTTTAAAAACAAAACATTGTATCGGCTCAATAATGCAGCTAGCTCATACTAATAGGCCATTTAAAAGGTCCTAGTCCATGTTGAAAACTGGTACGATTTTATATACAAAACATTGTATCGGCCCAATAATGCAGCTAGCTCATACTGATAGGCCGTTTAAAAGGTCCTAGTCCATGTTGAAAACTGATACGATTTTAAAAACAAAACATTGTATCGGCCCAATAATGCAGCTAGCTCATACTGATAGGCCGTTTAAAAGGTCCTAGCCCATGTTGAAAACTGGTATGATTTTATATACAAAACATTGTATCGGCCCAATAATGCAGCTAGCTCATACTGATAGGCCGTTTAAAAGGTCCTATTCCATGTTGAAAACTGATACGATTTCAAAAACAAAACATTGTATCGGCCCAATAATGCAGCTAGCTCATACTGATAGGCCGTTTAAAAGGTCCTAGTCCTTGTTGAAAACTGGTACGATTTTATATACAAAACATTGTATCGGCCCAATAATAGGGCTGCATCAATTTATTGGAAACAATAACAATCCTGGCTAGAATGGTCACATACTATGCTGGAAATTGATTCGATCTTATATGCAGAACATTATTCCGACCTTAGAGGGCAGCATCCATTTATTGGCAACAATTACAGCCCTGGCGTCGTCTTATTCAAAACGCACATGCTTTCAACAATTTAGCATGCATCCACAAATGTGCCTTAGAGCAAGGGCTAGGGGTGGATGGAGGAAACGGGGTAGCTAAGCCACTCACCCTTGGTCTTCCCCCAGTGCCATCGATTATTACGCATGCCAGATACTGATACGATATCACAAATAAAACATATTACAGGCCTTCATACAGTTAAAACTAGAAGTCCTGTCATGAAATGTGCAGAAATAGCACGCCGATCTGCGCGTTAATCTACGCGTTATGACCATAGTAAGGCTATCAAATTTTGTACATATGGCCTGTGCACAAGCAATGTTTCAGCCAATGGACCTCCGGGTAACCCGGAGGTCCATTGGCAGAAACATTGCCTGTGTTTGCTATGAGTAATCAGGAGAACCTGTCGTGCCTCGGATGCCATTCGATATGGTAATTGCGCGCAATTCCTACGCGCAATTAAGCCTAGATAAGCGCACAATTCGGGACAGGACTTCTAGTTTTAACTGTAATATAGGCTGAGTCGCTTAGTGGAATAAACACAAGCGCCCAACCAACAATTACTCGAGAAATCACAGGTGCACCTAATGCCTATATCATGGGTAATGGACCAGCAATTGTATCAAGGTCTCCGATATACATCGTGTCAGCCGAATAACGTGTGCTTCTCTTCTTCACTGTAAATCACAGGTGCACTTGACGCCTACATCACAGTTAACCAACCACAAAATTGAAAAAAGGTCGCCGATACATTCTAACGCATGTATCGTATCACCAACAGTCTGAATTAAAAGCACCTGCATTCAACAATTTAGCATGCCTCCACAAATGTGCCTTAGAGCGAGGGCTAGGGGTGGATGGAGGGAATGGGTAGCTAAGCCACCCACCCTCGGTCTTCCACCAGTGCCATCGATTATTACGCATGCCAAATACTGAGACAATGTCACAAATAAAACATATTACATGCCGTCATAATATAGGCTGAGTCGCTTAGTGGAATAAACACAAGCGCCCATACAATAATTACCAGAGAAATCACAGGATCATCTAATGCCTATACCAGTTGTAATGGACCACTAATTGTATCAAGGTCCCTGATATACATCGTATCAGCCGAATAACGCGTGCTTCTTTTCTTCACTGTGAATCACAGGTGCACTTGACGCCTATATCACAATTAACCGACCATCAATTGTATAAAGGTTGCCGATACATTCTAACTGATTTATCGTATCACCAACGTTAGTCTAAATTACCTAACTGTCTTCAGATGGATGCACTCTAATGTCAACAATGACTCACCCAGATTAATGGATGAAGCTACAAATAATGCATAGCTAGCATGTCGAATCACGATTTGATCTAAATGAACTTAATTACAAGACAAACAGCACTTATCAGACTCCAGTTTCTGACATATAATTGCAGACTGGAATAATACGGGAACTAGTCCTATGTGGATTACACTTACCATGGCCACATATTCCGTGGGTTAACAAAACACAACTCCCACGGTTGCTCCCTGGGACTCAGTGGTGCCTGCCCTCACCTTTACTCACACACAATGCACCCTCTATGAAAAATACAAGAACCCTCTCAATAAGCAATTCAACACCAGACCCATTCTGTAATCAATACAATCCCCACCTATAATCAGTACAACAACCCTTTGCCCTCTCCTCTATAATCAATATGAAAACCCCCACTACAATCAATACAACCCTTTCTATAATCAATACAAAAAACCCACTATAATCAACACAATAACCCTTTCTATAATCAATACAATAACCCCCACTATAATCAATACAATAACCCCATCCATAATCAATACAATAACACCCACTATAATCAATACAATAACCCCCTCCATAATCAATACAATAATCCCATCTATAATCAATACAATAACTCACACTATAATCAATACAATAACCCCCTCTATAATCAGTACAATAACTCCCACTATACTCAATACAATAACCCCCTCTATAATAAATACAATAACCCCATCCATAATCAATACAATAACCCCCACTATACTCAATACAATAACCCCCTCCATAATAAATACAATAACCCCATCCATAATCAATACAATAACCCCCACTATAATCAATACAATAACCCCTCTATAATCAATAAAATAACCCCCTCTATAATCAATACAATAACCCCTATTATAATCAATACAATAACTCCAACTATAATCAATACAATAACCCCCTCTATAATCAATACAATAACCCCATCTATAATCAATACAATAATCCCCTCTACAATCAATACAATGACCCCCTCTATAATGAGTTCAACAATGCCCTCTATAATCAGTACAACCCCCTCTACAATCAATACAATGACCCCCTCTATAATCAATATAACCCCTACTATAATAAAACACACAAACTATAATCAATACAATAACCCCCTCTAGAATCAATACAATAACCCCATCTATAATCAATACAATAATCCCCTCTATAATCAATACAATAACCCCCTCTATAATCAATAAAATAACCCCCTCTATAATCAATACAATAACCCCTATTATAATCAATACAATAACCCCAACTATAATCAATACAATAACCCCTCTATAATCAATACAATAATCCCCATTATAATCAATACAATAAACCCAACAAGAATCAATACAGTAACCCCTACTACAATCAATACAATAACCCCCTCAATAATCAATACAATGACCCCCTCTATAATCAGTACAATGCCCTCTATAATCAGTACAACCCATCTACAATCAATACAATGACCCCCTCTATAATCAATACAATAACCCCTCTACAATCAATACAATGACCCCCTCTATAATCAATACAATAACCCCCACTATAAAAAAAACACACCAAGTATAATCAATACAATAACCCCCACTATAATCAATGCAATAACCCCCTCTACAATCAATAGAATGACTCCCTCTATAATCAATACAATAACCCCCACTATAATCAATACAATAACCCTCTCTATAATCAATACAATGACCCCCTCTATAATCAATACAATAACCCACACTATGATCAATACAATAACCCCCTCTATAATCAATACAATAACCCACACTATGATCAATACAATAACCCCCCCACTATAATCAATACAATAACCCATTCTATAATCAATACAATAACCCCCTCTATAATCAATACAATAACCCCCTCTATAATCAATACAATAACCCCCTCTATAATCAATAAAACCCAACTATAATCAATAAAACCCCAACTATAATCAATAAATAACCCCAACTATAATCAATACCATAACCCCCTCTATAATCAATACAATAACCCCCTCTATAATCAATATAATAGCCCCCCTCTATAATCAATAAAACCCAACTATAATCAATAAAACCCCAACTATAATCAATAAATAACCCTGACTATAATCAATACAATAACCTCCACTATAATCAATACAATAACCCCCTCCATAATCAATACAATAACCCCCTATATAATCAATAATACTCTACAATCAGTACAATAACTCCCTCTATTATCAATAAAATTACCCCCTCTATAATCAATACAATAACCCCCTCTATAACCAATACAATAACCCCCTCTATAATCAATAAAATGCAACTATAATCAATAAAACCCCAACTATAATCAATAAATAACCCCAACTATAATCAATACAATAACCCCCTCTATAATCAATACAATAACCCACTCTATAATCAATACAATAACCCCCTCTATAATCAATAAAACCCAACTATAATCAATAAAACCCCAACTATAATCAATAAATAACCCCAACTATAATCAATACAATAACCCCCTCTATAATCAATACAATAACCCCCTCTATAATCAATACAATAACCCCCTCTATAATCAATATAATAGCCCCCTCTATAATCAATAAAACCCAACTATAATCAATAAAACCCCAACTATAATCAATAAATAACCCCAACTATAATCAATACAATAACCCCCACTATAATCAATACAATAACCCCCTCTATAATCAATACAATAACCCCCTCTATAATCAATACAATAACCCCCTCTATAATCAATACAATAACCCCCTCTATAATCAATATAATAGCCCCCTCTATAATCAATAAAACCCAACTATAATCAATAAAACCCCAACTATAATCAATAAATAACCCCAACTATAATCAATACAATAACCCCCTCTATAATCAATACAATAACCCCCTCTATAATCAATATAATAGCCCCCTCTATAATCAATACAATAACCCCCACTATAATCAATATAATAACCCCTATATAATCAATACAATAACTCCCTCTATAATCAATACAATAACCCCCTCTATAATCAATAAAACCCAACTATAATCAATAAAACTCCAACTATAATCAATAAATAACCCCAACTATAATCAATACAATAACCCCCTCTATAATCAATATAATAACCCCCTCTATAATCAATACAATAACCCCCCCTATAATCAATAAAACCCCAACTATAATCAATAAAACCCCAACTATAATCAATAAATACCCCCAACTATAATCAATACAATAACCCCATCTATAATCAATACAATAACCCCAACTATAATCAATACAACAACCCTCTCTATAATCAGTACAATAACCCCTCTATAATCAATACAATAACCACCACTATAATCAATACAATAACCCCCACTATAATCAATACAATAACCCCACTATAATCAATGCAATAACCCTCTCTATAATCTATACAATAACCCCCACTATAATCAATACAATAATCCCCTCTATAATCAATACAATAATCCCCTCTATAATCAATACAATAACCCCCACTATAATCAATACAATAACCCCCTCTATAATCAATACAATAACCCCCTCTATAATCAATACAATAACTCCCACTATAATCAATACAATAGCCCCCTCTATAATCAATATGATAACCCACCTCTATAATCAATAAATAATCAAAGTGTATTCTCAGAAGTTGTTCCATATCCATTTTGGATTCGAACACATCAAGAACTAATCCTTTTCAGTTCAAGGATGAAAATTCTGATTGACATGACCCTAATTACAGGCCAGTTAATGCTAAGTTAGAATTCAATTTGGATTCAATCCGATGTCAGGATCAAACACCAATTCAATGCAAGGATAGAAATTCTGATTGACATGACCCTGATTACAGGCCAGTTAACGCTAAGTTAGAATTCAATTTGTATTCAAACCGATGTCAGGATCAAACACCAATTCAATGCAAGGACAGAAATTCGGATTGACATGACCCTAATTACAGGCCAGTTAACGCTAAATTAGAAATCAATTTGGACTCAATGTTATGTCCCCGATTCAATGCAAGGCTAGACTAATGAAAGTGTCAATGACACTGCAGCTTAACTTGTGTGTTGTGTTTAATGAAAACGATAATGTTCAATGTTCATGAAAGAATTATGAAATAAGACAAGAATTGTGATAATTGGGAATATGTTCATGTCTGTTCCCTGTATGATATGTTTTTGTGATAAAAATAATATGAGGTGTACACTGTACTCAAGAGCTGAGGAGTGAGTTAATATGACCTCACAGTTAATGTATGTGGCCCTCACAGTTAACGTATATCAACAAAAGTTACCAAGTTACAGTTAAATTATTCCAAAACGAGTCATCCTATCAAGTTACACTGAAATCCCTTCATAAATATGGCCGGTAGACTGTGCTAAAGGTTTTCGGGCTTCAGGCCACTGTAGCCGTCAGTTTCCCAATTGCGTCCAAAGGGGATGTTCTCATCTAGACATTATATGAAGTCAGCCTACCAAGTTACAATGAAATCCCTTCATAAATATAATCTGTAGACTGTGCTAAAGGTTTTTGGGCTTTGGGCTCGGGGAGCCATCATGGTTGAATGATCGCAACCAAAAGGGGACATTGTCATCTGGGCATCATCTGGAGTGATCCTATGAAGTTACAATGAAATCTCTTTGTAAATATGACCTGTAGACTGTGCTCAATGTTTTCGGGCTTCGGGCCCCTGAAGACGTCACAGTTGACCAATCACGACCAAAAGGGGATGTCATCATCTAGGCATTATATGGAGTCAAACTAACAGGTTACAATGAAATCCTTCCATAAATGTGACCTATAGGTATGCTAAATGTTTTGGGGTTTTGGGCTTGGGCAGCCATCAAGGCTGAATGATCGCGACCAAAAGGGGACGTTCTCATCTAGACATTATTTGGAGTCATCCTACCAAGGTAAAATGGAATCCCTTCATAAATATCACTGTGATAAAGGTTTTCGGGCTTCAGGCCCCTGTAGCCATGACAGTTGCCTAATGGTGTCCAAAAGGGGCTGTTCTCATCTAGACATTATATGAAGTCAACCTACCAAGTTACAATGAAATCCCTTCATAAATATGAACTGAAGACTGTGCTAAAGGTTTTCAGGCTTTGGGCGGGGGCAGCCATCTTGGTTGAATGATCGCAACCAAAAGGGGAATTCTCATCTGGGCATCATTTGGAGTGATCCTAAGAAGTTAGAATGAAATCCCTTCATAAAAATGACCTGTAGACTGTGCTCAAGATTTTCGGGCACCTGTAGCCATCACATATGACCAATCATGACCAAAAGGGGATGTCATCATCTAGGCATTATATGGAGTCAACCTAACAGGTTACAATGAAATCCTTCCATAAATACGACCTATACACTATGCTAAAGGTTTTTGGGCTCGGGAAGCCATCAAGGCTGAATAATCGCGACCAAATGGGGACGTTCTCATCTAGACGTTATTTGGAGTCATCCTACCAAGCTACAATGAAATACCTTCATAATTATGAACTGTAGACAGTTCTAAAGGTTTTCGGGCTTCGGGCCCCTGTAGCTGTCACAGTTGCCCAATCGTGTCCAAAAGGGGACGTTCTCATTTAGACATTATATGAAGTAAAACCTACCAAGTTACAATGAAATCCCTTCATAAATATGACCTGTAGACTGTGCTAAAGTATTCAGGCTTTGGGCTCGGGCAGCCATAATAGTTGAATGGTCGCAACCAAAAGGGGACATTCTCATCTAGGCATCATCTGGAGTGATAATACGAAGTTACAATGAAATCCCTTCATAAATATGACCTGTAGACTGTGCTCAAGATTTTTGGGCTTCGGGCACCTACAGCCATCACAGTTGACCAATCACGACCAAAAGGGGATGTCATCATCTAGGCATTATATGGAGTCAACCTAACAAGTTACAATGAAATCCTTCCATAAATACGACCTATAGACTATGCTAAAGGTCTTTGGGCTCGAGCAGGTATAAAGGCTGAATGATCGCGACCAAAAGGGGATGTTCTCATCTAGACATTATTTGGAGTCATCCTACCAAGCTACAATGAAATCCCTTCATAATTGTGACCTGTAGATTGTGCAAAAGGTTTTCGGGCTCCGGGCCCATGTAGCCGTCACAGTTGCCCAATCGTGCCCAAAAGGGGACGTTCTCATCTAAACATTATATGAAGTCAACCTACCAGGTTACAATGAAATCCCTTTATAAATATGACCTGCAGACCATGCTAAAGGTTTTCAGGCTCGGGCAGCCTTCATGGTTGAATGATCACAACCAAAGGGGACAATCTCATTTGGGCATCATCTGGAGTGATCCTACGAAGTTACAATGAAATCCCTGCATAAATATGACCTGTAGACTATGCTCAAGGTTTTCGGGCTTCGAGCACCTGTAGCCATCACAGTGACCAATCATGACCAAAAGGGGATGTCATCATCTAGGCATTATATGGAGTCAACCAAACAGGTTACAATGAAATCTTTCCATAAATATGACCTTTTGCCTATGCTAAAGGTTTTTGGGCTCGAGGACCCATCAAGGCTGAATGATCGCGATCAAAATGGGACGTTCTCATCTAGACATTATTTGGAGTCATCCTACCAAGTTACAATGAAATCCCTTCATAAATATGACCTGTAGACTGTGCTAAATGTTTTCGGGCTTCGGACCCCTGTGGCTGTCACAGTTGCCCAATCACGTCCAAAAGGGGACCTTCTCATCTAGACATTATATGAAGTCAACCCACCAAGTTACAATGAATTCAATAAATATAACCTGTAGACTGTGCTAAAGGTTTTCGGGTTTTGGGCTCGGGCAGTCGTCACGGTTGGGAGATCACGCACAAATGGGGAAATTCTCATCTAGACATCATCAGGAGTCATCCTACCAAGTTACAATGAAATTCCTCCTATTAAACATGACCTGCAGACTGTGCTAAAAGTTTTTGGGTTTCGGGCTTGGGCAGCCATCACGGTTGACAGATCATGCCCAAAAGGGGACGTTCTTATCTAGGCACTATACAGAGGCACCCTACCAAGTTACAATGAAATCCCTTCACAAATACGACCTGTAGACTGTGCTAATGGTTTTGGGGTTTTGGGCTCAGGCAGCCATACTGGTTGACCGATCGCAACCAAAAAGAGACATTTTCATCTAGACATGACCCCAAACCTGCATATGAAATTTTGTGATGATGAGACATGAACTGCGGGGTGTAGCCGTGCTAAAGGAAAATGTGAACAGACTCACAGACTAACAGACTTCCACACGCATGATGGCAATAGAGCTTATCTTGACTTTGTCAAGTTAAGCTAAAAATAAAACTCAAACCTTGATGTTGCATTCATAAATGTAGCCGCTGTTTGTCTTCTTGCAGCTCCTCTTTCTAAGATTTCATAAACTTCATTTTTGTTACGGACAACTACCTCCTCTAATCCTTGTATAATTAAAGATCCCTGAAAATAAATGCAAGTTTAAACTTCATTATGTTAACACCTTATTGAATCTATAAAGATTTATTTGACTGCTTATGACTTTGATCCTTCATTATGGATAACCAGTTCTAAATCTTATATAGGTAGGGGTTTGGAAGGTTCATGAATAACCAGTTCTAAATCTTATATAGGTAGAGGTTTGTAAGGTTCATGGAAAACCAGTTCTAAATCTTATATAGGTAGAGGTTTGTAAGGTTCATGGATAACCAGTTCTAAATCTTATATAGGTAGAGGTTTGTAAGGTTCATAGATAACCAGTTCTTAAATCTTATATAGGTAGAGTTTTGTAAGGTTCATGGATAACCAGTTCTAAATCTTATATAGGTAGAGGTTTGTAAAGTTCATGAATAACCAGTTCTTAAATCTTATATAGGTAGAGGTTTGTAAGGTTCATGGATAACCAGTTCTAAATCTTATATAGGTAGAGGTTTGTAAGGTTCATGGATAACCAGTTCTAAATCTTATATAGGTAGAGGTTTGTAAGGTTCATGGATAACCAGTTCTAAATCTTATATAGGGAGAGGTTTGACAATCACTTCTAAATCTTATATTATATAAGGTTCATGGATAACCAGTTCTAAATCTTATATAGGTAGAGGTTTGGAAGGTTCATGAATAACCAGTTCTAAATCTTATATAGGTAGAGTTTTGTAAGGTTCATGGATAACCAGTTCTAAATCTTATATAGGTAGAGGTTTGTAAGGTTCATGGATAACCAGTTCTAAATCTTATATAGGTAGAGGTTTGACAATCACTTCTAAATCTTGTATTATATAAGGTCCATGGATAACCAGTTCTAAATCTTATATAGGGAGAGGTTTGGAAGGTTCATGGATAACTAGTTCTAAATCTTATATAGGTAGAGGTTTGTAAGGTTCATGGATAACAAGTTCTAAATCTTATATAGGTAAGAGGTTTGACAATCACTTCTAAATCTTGTATTATATAAGGTTCATGGATAACCAGTTCTAAATCTTATATAGGTAGAGGTTTGGAAGGTTCATGGATAACAAGTTCTAAATCTTATATAGGTAGAGGTTTGGAAGGTTCATGGATAACAAGTTCTAAATCTTATATAGGTAGAGGTTTGGAAGGTTCATGGATAACAAGTTCTAAATCTTATATAGGTAAGAGGTTTGACAGTCACTTCTAAATCTTATATTGTTAGAGGTTTGGCAATCACTTCTAAATCTTATATAGGTAGAGGTTTGACAATCACTTCTAAATCTTATATAGGTAGAGGTTTGACAATCACTTCTAAATCTTATATAGGTAGAGGTTTGACAATCACTTCTAAATCTTATATAGGTAGAGGTTTGACAATCACTTCTAAATCTTGTATTATATAAGGTTCATGGATAACCAGTTCTAAATCTTATATTGTTAGAGGTTTGGCAATCACTTCTAAATCTTGTATTATATAAGGTTCATGGAGGCACTGGCTCTCCTAGATCATTTCAGGAGAGCGATTTTTAGCCCCCCTAAATTTTTTTTCAGAATGCCAGGCCTGGTATTATAAATGAAAGTGTCAATGACACTGTAGCTTAACTTGTGTGTTGTGTTTGATGAAAAAGATAATGTTCAATGTTTATGAAAGGATTATGAAATAAGACAAGAATTGTGATAATTGGGAATATGTTCATTTCTGTTCCCTGTGTGCTATGTTTATGATAAAAATAATATGAGGTGTACACTGTACTAAAGAGCTGAGGGGTGGGTTAATATGACCTCACAGTTAATGTAAGTGGCCCTCACAGTTAACGTATATCAACAAAAGTTACCAAGTTACAGTGAAATTATTCCAAAACGAGTCATCCTATCAAGTTACATTAAAATCCCCTCATAAATATGGCCTGTAGACTGTGCTAAAGGTTTTCGGGCTTCGGGCCCCTGTAGCCGTCAGTTTCCCAATTGCGTCCAAAGGGGACGTTCTCATCTAGACATTATATGAAGTCAATCTACCAAGTTACAATGAAACCCCTTAATAAATATGACCTGTAGACTGTGCTAAAGGTTTTTTGGGCTTTGGGCTCTGGCAGCCATCATGGTTGAATGATCGCAACCAAAGGGGGACATTCTCATCTGGACACTATTTGGAGTCATCCTACCAAGCTACAATGAAATCCCTTCATAATTATGACCTGTAGACTGTTCTAAAGTTTTTTGGGCTTTGGGCCCCTGAAGCCGTCACAGTTGCCCAATCGTGTCCAAAAGGGGACGTTCTCATCTAGACATTATATGAAGTCAACCTACCAAGTTACAATGAAATCCCTTCATAAATATGACCTGTAGACTGTGCTAAAGGTTTTTGGGCTTCGGGCTCGGGCAGCCATCATGGTTGAATGATCGCAACCAAAGGGGACAATCTCATCTGGGCGTCATCTGGAGTGATCCTGTGAAGTTACAATGAAATCCCTTCATAAATATGACCTGTAGACTGTACTCAAGGTTTTTGGGCTTCGGGCACTTGTAGCCATCACAGCTGACCAATCACGACCAAAAGGGGATGTCATCATCTAGGCATTATATGGAGTCAACCTAATAGGTTACAATGAAATCCTTCCATAAATATGACCTTTTACCTATACTAAAGGTTTTTAGGCTCGGGCACCCATCAAGGCTGAATGATCGCGATCAAAATGGGACGTTCTCGTCTAGACATTATTTGGAGTCATCCTACCAAGTTACAATGAAATCCCCTCATAAATATGACCTGTAGACTGTGCTAAAGGTTTTCGGGCTCGGGCACCTTTAGCCATCACAGTAGCCCAATCATGTCCAAAAGGGGACGTTCTCATCTAGACATTATATGAAGTTAACCTACCAAGTTACAATTACCAGACCATGCTTTTCCACACTATGAGAGTATGATAGGGTGATAGAATGAGTGAAAGGGGGTTAGTGAGTATGTCTGTGCGGATGAGGTGGGGTGGGGGTGGGGGAGCATGCGCTATTAGAAAATTGTACACAATACATATGTGACATATAGGCCAAATTGGCCGGGTGCTTTTGTTTCATCTTTTTAATATGTACCTGTATTAATATGCACATGTCACAAAAATAAAGATTATCTATCTATCTATCTACAATGAAATCCCTTCATAAATATGACCTGTAGACTGTGCTAAAGGTTTTCGGGCTTCGGGCTCGGGCAGTCATCATGGCTGAATGATCGCAACCATAGGGGACAATCTCATCTGGGCATCATCTGGAGTGATCCTAAAAAGTTACAATGAAATTCCTTCATAAATATGACCTGTAGACTGTGCTCAAAGTTTTCGGGCTTCGGGCATCTCTAGACATCACAACTGACCAATCACGACCAAAAGGGGATGTCATCATCTAGGCATTACATGGAGTCAACCTAACAGGTTACAATGAAATCCTTCCATAAATATGACCTTTTGCCTATGCTAAAGGTTTTTGGGCTCGGGCACCCATCAAGGCTGCATGATCGAGATCGAAATGGGACGTTCTCATCTAGACATTATTTGGAGTCATCCTACCAAGTTACAATGAAATCCCTTCATAAATATGACCTCTAGACTGTGCTAAAGGTTTTCGGGCTTTGGGCCCCTGTAGCCGTCACAGTTGCCCAATCATGCCCAAAAGGTGACTTTCTCATCTAGACATTGTATGAAGTCAACCCACCAAGTTACAATGAAATTCCTCAATAAATATGGCCTGTAGACTGTGGTAAAGGTTTTCGAGTATTGGGCTCGGGCAGTCGTCACGGTTGGTAGATCATGCCCAAATGGGGAAATTCTCATCTAGACATCATAAGGAGTCATCCTACCAAGTTACAATGAAATCCCTCCACATTAAACATGACCTGCAGACTGTGCTAAAAGTTTTTGGGTTTCGAGCTTGGGCAGCCATCGAGAGATCATGCCCAAAAGGGGACGTTCTCATCTAGGCATTATACAGAGGCATCCTACCAAGTTACAATGAAATCCCTTCATAAATACGACCTGTAGACTGTGCTAATGGTTTTCGGGTTTTGGGCTCGGGCAGCCATACTGGTTGCCCGATCGCGACCAAAAGGGGACGTTCTCATCTAGACATGACCCCAAACCTGCATATGAAATTTCGTGATGATCAGACAAGAAGTGTGGGGTGTAGCCCGTGCTAAAGGAAAATGTGAACAGACGTCACAGACTAACAGACTTCGGCATGCGTGATGGCAATAGCTTATCTTGACTATGTCAAGTTAAGCTAAAAATTATTGCAGTGAAAGACTCAGATTGGATCGTTGGGTGGATTTAAATCTTAAGAATTAATGCAATTTGTATTTATGGAAGTTTAAGCTGAAACAAGAATATCTTTCACTAATGAAACTGATCTTGTATGGTTTCCATGTATACCAGGCTAGGTACAAGCAGCTGAGTTGCTTTATACCATGTACAGCCTCAAGACTATTTCTATAAATTTAACTAACTTCTGGAAAACTACATGGAGGTATGACCAAATACTGAAATAGGAATTGCAAAACTTGCTTGTATATACCAAGTCCCAGCTAGACCAAACATGTCTCGCTCATTTCTTTGAAATGCACAGACATTCTGTTCAGTAACCACCCACCAGCCCCGCCAATTCCCCTTCCTCCTCTGCCTTTCTGCCTTGTCCACGTTTTCTGTTTCTCTGGAGTACATTATGTTTTGTTTTTGACATGCCTCACTGTGGCTCGGTTTGCTGCATGATCTGGCTGGCGGTTGCAATGCTGAAAATACTTTGTCTTCTCAGCATCATCTCCCCAATTCATTTCAGTCACCTAGGCTTCAATACTAATCTTCACCCATGGTGACTTTGCAACTAGGTACTAGTTCAATACAATGTCTTTGTTTGACACTGCAGTGTTCATACCTCGGTCACACCTGATGATACCACCATGCTCTCCTAATTCTATGCTGTATTGTGATGCACACCAAATCACCTCAAAGGGCCAAAATGTTTGAATGTTTATATATGTACAGTTCATTTAAATAAATAGAAGAAAAAATATAATTCATACTACTGTGTTGTTTAAATCTTAAATTGTATTATATACGGTTCTTGCAGTGAAGGACACAAATTGGATCATTCGGGGGATTTAAATCTTGTATTATATTTGATTCTTACAGTGGGAGACACAAAATGGATTGTTAGGATTTAAGTTCTGTACTATATATGGTTCTTGCAATGAAGGACACATAAAGGATCATTACAGGTATTTAAATCTTCTATTATTTTCAGTTCTTGCAATGAACGACACATAATGGATCATTGAGGGGGATTTAAATCTTGTATATATTGCTCATGCAGTGCAGGATGCATAATGGGATTTAAAACTTGTATTATATATGGTTCTTGAGACACATAATGGAAAGTTAGGACTTAAAACTTGTATTATATATGGTTCTTGCAGTGAAGGACATATAATGGATCCCTAAGGGGATTCAAAACTTGTATTATGTATGGTTCTTGCAGTGAAGGACACATAATGGAAAGTTAGGATTTAAAACTTGTATTATATATGGTTCTTGCAGTGAAGGACATATAATGGATCCCTAAGGGGATTCAAAACTTGTATTATGTATAGGTCTTGCAGTGAAGGACACATAATGGATAGTTAGGATTTAAACTTGTATTATGTATGGTTCTTGCAGTGAAGGACACATAATGGATAGTTAGGATTTAAACTTGTATGATATATGGAATTGTATTATACATGTAGAATTTTTGTTTGTCGCGTTTCGAGCCGTTTCTCTTCGTCAAGAAACAAGAAAGAGCATCGAACAGCTGTGGCCTGTGGAAAATTTCTACGTTTTGAAGAAGTGAGTGGATTTCCAGCAACCACCCAGGAGTGGGAACCTACACCCAGTATTTTGTAAAGGACGGTACATACGTGTGGTTGGAGAAGGCAGAAGTAAAGACGTTTGCATTTCGATAATTTTAGCCTACTATTAATCGTAGCCGTCCTAATGGAGTAAATGTGGGAGAGGCAGGCATGGTTGGAAAGAAAGAACGCTCTCCACAGAATGCCGAACTGTCAGTGTATCGAAAATGTTGTGAGTGAATTCGGAATGCTCCACTACTTATAATGGAAGTTTCAATTTCAAGACACACATGTAGTTGGTGTTCTGTAATAAAAATATGCATTCTTGTGAAAGCTGAACAATAAATTATTCACAAGAATTTTTAACCCACGTGCCCAAACGCCATTGTCGCCAATTTGCAAATGCCGTGGGAAACGCAAATAAACTATATTTCATACTGTATGTTTCAGAAATCGCCTTTTGAGCAATTTTGTGGGCCGGTTGAGTCTCATCAGCATTTTAAAAAGCTTTAAAAGATTTTAAAAAGCGATATTTTTCAACCTCCACGTACGTATGATCAGAATAAAAAAAACTCAGACTGAGGCAGAATAGGCAGCAATCTCACATGTGATTGAAATCGGAAATAAAAAATACCGTGACTGACACAATGTTGACATTTGACACTGTGTGAATATAAAAAGTTTGAATTTATCGAAATTTTGTCGACATTAAAGTTAATTTTACAGATGAAATGGAAACACAAGAACAAGGGTTAAATCCATAAACTAAATATCAAAGAAAACACAGAGTAGGCTACATCTACTTAGAGAAACCGAAATTACCCCTCCCCGCTTCCCCCCCCCCACCCCTCTCCCCGTTTCAAATCGGACATTAAAGTTAATTTTACAGACGAAATGGAAACACAGGAACAAGAGTTAAATCCATAACCTTAATATCAAAGACAACACAGAGTAGGCTACATCTACTTAGAGAAACCGAAATTACCCCTCCCCGCTTCCCCCCCCCCACCCCTCTCCCCGCTTCAAATCGGACATTAAAGTTAATTTTACAGACGAAATGGAAACACAAGAATAAGGGTTAAATCCATAACCTTAATATCAAAGAAAACACAGAGTAGGCTACATCTACTTAGAGAAACCGAAATTACCCCTCCCCGCCTCCCCCCCCCCTCTCCCCGCTTCAAATCGGACATTAAAGTTAATTTTACAGACGAAATGGAAACACAAGAACAAGAGTTAAATCCATAACCTTAATATCAAAGAAAACACAGAGTAGGCTACATCTACTTAGAGAAACTGAAATTACCCCTCCCCGATCCCCCCCCACCCCTCTCCCCGCTTCAAATCGGACATTAAAGTTAATGTTACAGACGAAATGGAAACACAAGAACAAGGGTTAAATCCATAACCTTAATATCAAAGAAAACACAGAGTAGGCTACATCTATTTAGAGAAACCGAAATTACCCCCCACCCCCCGCTTCCCCCCCCCACCCCTCTCCCCACTTCAAATCGGACATTAAAGTTAATTTTACAGACGAAATGGAAACACAAGAACAAGAGTTAAATCCATAACCTTAATATCAAAGAAAACACAGAGTAGACTACATCTACTTAGAGAAACTGAAATTACCCCTCCCCGATTCCCCCCCCCACCCCTCTCCCCGCTTCAAATCGGACATTAAAGTTAATTTTACAGACGAAATGGAAACACAAGAACTAGAGTTAAATCCATAACCTTAATATCAAAGAAAACACAGAGTAGGCTACATCTACTTAGAGAAACCAAAATTACCCCTCCACGCCTCCCCAAACCCCCCCCCCCCCACCCCTCTCCCCACTTCAAATCGGACATTAAAGTTAATTTTACAGACGAAATGGAACCACAAGAACAAGGGTTAAATCCATAACCTTAATATCAAAGAAAATACAGAGTAGGCTACATCTACTTAGAGAAACCGAAATTACCCCACCGCGCTCCCCCCCCCCCCCCCCCCCACCCCTCTCCCCGCTTCAAATCAGACATTAAAGTTAATTTTACAGACGAAATGGAACCACAAGAACAAGGGTTAAATCCATAACCTTAATATCAAAGAAAACACAGAGTAGGCTACATCTACTTAGAGAAACCAAAGTTACCCCTCCCCGCTCCCCCCCCCCCCCCTCTCCCCGCTTCAAATCGGACATTAAAGTTAATTTTACAGACGAAATGGAAACACAAGAACAAGAGTTAAATCCATAACTTTAATATCAAAGAAAACACAGAGTAAGCTACATCTACTTAGAGAAACCGAAATTACCCCTCCCTGCTTCCCCCCCCCCTCTCCCCACTTCAAATCAGACATTAAAGTTAATTTTACAGACGAAATGGAAACACAAGAACAAGGGTTAAATCCATAACCTTAATATCAAAGAAAACACAGAGTAGGCTACATCTACTTAGAGAAACCGAAATTACCCCTCCCCGCTTACCCCCCCCCCCCCCCACCCCTCTCCCCGTTTCAAATCGGACATTAAAGTTAATTTTACAGACGAAATGGAAACACAAGAACAAGGGTTAAATCCATAACCTTAATATCAAAGAAAACACAGAGTAGGCTTCATCTACTTAGAGAAACCGAAATTACCCCTCCCCGCTTCCCCCCCCCCCCACTCTCCCCACTTCAAATCGGACATTAAAGTTAATTTTACAGACGAAATGGAAACACAAGAACAAGGGTTAGGCCACACAAAGTAGATCTTCTGTTTCTCAGGCCATTATTTGTGAAATTGCATGCGGGCGAGCGTTTTTTTATTTTATTTTTTATTTCAGTAATTACTTCTTTGCCATCAAAAGTTCATGTTCTTGGTTCAAGTTTTAGGCCTCATAATCTACAGAGTAGCATGGGTGGTGGTGTATTTCATCCCTTGAGTGCAAGAAGGCTTTGCTATGCTAAAGCATTGCAAAGCCTTCTTGCACTCAAGGGACAATTTCATCAATTTTTTTAACTTGGGTAAAATATCAGACATAAACCATTTTTAATTTTGTTTTAGTTTAAATTGGTTATAAAAAGAGAGCATGCGGCAGCCAAAAGGACCATGCGGGAGGGCCTGAGAAACAGATTTTTTATTTTTTTAGGCCTTAAATCCATAACCTTAATATCAAAGAAAACACAGAGTAGGCTACATCTACTTAGAGAAACCAAAATTACCCCTCCATGCCTCCCCACCCCCCCCCACCCCTCTTCCCGCTTCAAATCGGATATTAAAGTTAATTTTACAGACGAAATGGAAACACAAGAACAAGAGTTAAATCCTTAACCTTAATATCAAAGGAAACACAGAGTAGGCTACATCTACTTAGAGAAACCGAAATTATCCCTCCCCGATTCGCCCCCCCCCACCCCTCTCCCCGCTTCAAATCGGACATTAAAGTTAATTTTACAGACGAAATGGAAACACAAGAACAAGGGTTAAATCCATAACCTTAATATCAAAGAAAACACAGAGTAGGCTACATCTATTTAGAGAAACCGAAATTACCCCACCCCGCTTCCCCCCCCCCCCAACCCTCTCCCCACATCAAATCGGACATTAAAGTTAATTTTACAGACGAAATGGAAACACAAGAACAAGGGTTAAATCCTTAACCTTAATATCAAAGAAAACACAGAGCAGGCTACATCTACTTAGAGAAACCGAAATTACCCCTCCCCGATTCGCCCCCCCCCCCCCACCCCTCTCCCCGCTTCAAATCGGACATTAAAGTTAATTTTACAGACGAAATGGAAACACAAGAACAAGGGTTAAATCCTTAACCTTAATATCAAAGAAAACACAGAGTAGGCTACATCTACTTAGAGAAACCAAAATTACCCCTCCCCCCCCCCCCCCCCACCTTAATATCAAAGAAAACACAGAGTAGGCTACATCTACTTAGAGAAGCCGAAATTACCCCTCCCAGCCCCCCCCCCCCCCCCCCCCCCCCCACTCCTCTCCCCGCTTCAAATCGACAAAAGTAAAGATTTTGAAACAAAAATGTGCGGAGATGTAAATGGATGTGAACAGGTCAACACTAGCACAAGAAGATCTGGTCTGTGCATGTAAATCCTCAGCGCAAACTGAGAAAGAAAATTATTACAGTTAAAACTAGAAGTCCTGTCATGAAATGCGCACAAATAGCACGTCGATCTGCGCATTAATCTACGCGTTATGACCATAGTAAGGCTATCAAATTCTGTACATATGGCCTGTGCACAAGCAATGTTTCAGCCAATGGACCTCCGGGTAACCCGGAGGTCCATTGGCAGAAACATTGCCTGTGTTTTCTATGAGTAATCCGGAGAACCTGCCGTGCTTTGGATGCCATTGGATATGGCAATTGCACGCAATTCCTACGCACAATTACGCCTAGATAAGCGCACAATTCTGGACAGGACTTCTAGTTTTAACTGTAAGCGTACAGTCTTAAACTCCACCCATCTTTTATTTCATGGAAATATAACCTATGGTGAGCTTGAGTTTGTGGCTGTAAAACTGACGTGCACTTTTACTCAGAATCGCTGGTAGCTAAGAGAAGCAGAGTATTTCAAGGTCCGTCAATGAATGTCATGAAGGATTCAGCAGGATAAAATTGTATCTGAATTGCCCGCCCCTTCCCCCCCATCCCTCCCCCCCCTCCCGTGCCACCGTTTGGGTGTCGATAGAAATATCACTGTTAATTGGTAAAATTATTATAAAAAATAAACAAATAAAAAGGCAACCAGTGATATCCAAATTACTTCAAACAGAAGTTATTTACCCAACATCAGAAATCAGTCAAAAGCCAATTTTAAGGCTGGACGTTCTCTAACACAAGTCGGTTGTTTGGGGTGAATCGATATTCTGATCGGACATGCATTTCTGAGTTAAATGGTTAAAAAAAAGCACATTCATTGAAAGAAAAACAGTGATCATACATTTTGACTATTTATTCATCAATATTATATGAAAGAACACACCAGAAAGAGTGTTTTTTAAATACGAGGGCATTATTTTTTCACAACTTCCAAACAACATGTGTATGAGAAGTCAGCCATTTTATCGTTTAAATGCTATTCGCTCCGCACAGTTCGCCCCGCCAGGTTAAACTAGAGGTACTGTGAGCAAACTCACAAAGTCATACCCCCTGTGCCTATCAGAACGGAATTATATTGCTTCATGCTCATCTTCATATGGAGTTCTTCCATTGTTTAAAGTTTCATGAAAATTCTTCAAACGGTTTAGGAGGAGTTGCGCTTATAACGATGGACAGACGAATGGACAGATGGACAGACAGATGGATGGACGAATGGACAGACGGGCGGACAGGGTGATTCCTGTATACCCTCCCAAAGTTTGTTTGCAGGGGGGGGGGGGGGGGGGGTATAATTAAAGTAACATAACTTAGTATTTAGGTCTAGAGGCTTTGAACTAAATTCTTAAATGTAGGGGGTGTAAGCGTTAGTATGTCTCCAGTTTGCTGTAATTTTTTTTCAGAGAACACTGTGAGAGTGGAAACTCTCCTGCTTGAGTGTTTTTGTCGTAATCAACCAATACTTACCGTTTCTTCTAATCCTAGCCACTCAGTGTGTACTATAGGCAAATTATGAATCATGAACATGACAGTGGAGCACTGCATCAACAATGCTAATGTTGGTGGTTCACATCATGGTCCTGGTCCAAATCCGAGTCTACAGTATCATATGTAGAAGACCGTCAGAAGAGGAAGGGGGGAGGGTAACCAGTAAAATTCAGTGTTGTTGTTCCCCCACCAAAAAACATTGACTCTATGCAAGACCCCCGCCCCCATCCCATGACTGTGCACCTGGTTTATTTACACCCCCTCCATTTAAATAAATAAAAGTTCGGTCAAAGAGACTTCACACCTTCAAAAATAGTGAAGTAGGACTGATGTACAATTCCATTGAAGTGCCCCCTAAGCTCCACCAGCCGGAGGGCCACACCCACCCAGGCCTATGACCTTCGGATATGCATGTGGCATATATCGACCTGGCTACCCCCACTACCACCGAAAGAAAAAATCTTCCCCACCCCACATTAAGAAATCCTAGCTTCACTTCTGGATTGTTGGATTGGATTGTTGGTGGTTAACGTCAAATATTTATGCACCATGGCTAATCATGACACAACATGGAGATGAAGTCAGGTTTAGTCAATCGTTGATCGACATGTTGCCCATTTTAGAGGAGTTTCACCCCAAGCATTGGTGACTAGGTCCTATTTTACTAGTAAAGCGGAACTGGTTTACCACAGTAAACAAGTGCTGCTTACTTCCCGGGGTTCCCATGGGGAACACTCACTTCTGGATAACAGCCTTGCTTTGAAAACACAGAAGATGAAATTTAGAATCAGGCTTTCTTCTTCAACTCAAGAAATAGTTCATTGAAATCGGACAGCTGATAATTTTGACACTTATTCCCAATTGATAGACTATAGATAGCGAAGTCACACCTCAACATCCTTAGAGAGTTAGCACATATAACTATAATTAATAATTCTAGTAGTTTGTTGGGCAGTTAAAACCAGTGGCAATAATCTTTTTAATTAGACAGTCACTGCAATAGGATTAGTGATCAGAAGTTTAATCAAACAGCTACCGATTTATGAAATGGTTAACCGGATAACTGGTTTGAAACCGGTTACCTACCCAACCGATTAGAAAAATCATCAACCAGTTATCCAAAAATATCGGTAGTGATCGTCATTCCATGGTTGAAAAGTAGTGAATTTACCACTTCTCCTCGGGGATACATTACACCACGAAGCCGTGTTGTTTTTTTGAGAAATAAACGACTCTGACGTTCAAGACTTCGTTAAGGATCGGCAATTTCTGTGAGCACTGAGCAATCGCAGAAACTACTTCGTAGTATGTACACAAAGGAACGTTATCGAGTACTCGACAGCGTTTGTTTGCATACACACTACGGAGCAGTTTATGCGAATACTGCTTTCCAATTCCTATAGTTTTGATCCCATATTCGGTGAAATAATGGCCACGGATAACCGGATATTATCCGGTTATAGCTCTTGATTAATCGGTTGTGGAAGTGAGCCAACCGTTTCAGCCCTAGTATAAACCTTATGTTATTCTTAGCAGCCTATTGATATGGACGATTTAGCTCGAATTTTACTTCAAAACAGAACCGCTTGACAATAAGACTCTGGCAGCCAAAAACATTTGAGATGAAGAGAGAAAGATATACCAGAACCATGAAAACCTGTTTAATCAGAACCACGGAATACATATAGCTCATAATTTATGATAGGTGGGTGGTGTCATTTTTTTTTTCCAAGAACCATTGGCATGAGGCCGGGACGACTACAGCCTCCCCCCCCCCCCCCCCCATTGCCAGAGAATTTATGTGGCAGGTGTGAGGGGGGAGGGGGGGGGGGTTGTTGGGGCAATGCAAAGTGATGACCAATGTAGAATACTGGAGGAGTAGGAATATCCCCATTGTGTCCAGCAATTACGAGGCGATTCACAATGGGACCGCCTCATATACAAGAATTTGCTTGTACACTTATTTGTTATCAAGAGGTGTCCAGCAACCTGGTGGCTCATAGATAGCCTACCATATGGCCTGTTATCTGAAAATTCGCTTGATAATCCAACAAGTTTATGGAGAGGGCATAGCACATACATACACTCATGGAAAACGACGCATTACTCGGGAGGGGAGGTGTATGTGTGCAGGGGGGTGGGGGAGGGTGCACTTTCCAGAAGAAAAAATCCACCCAATGACTCACGGATGCATAAACGAAAGACTCACGGAACACTTTCTTCTAGCACACAAAATGAAAGGAAATCTGGCGACAAGAAATATAATATTTCATTAATTTATTCATTGCGTTTTCAATGCGAAAGATGTTGGAACCATGCAGTGAGGCAGAAATACGCTGTCTGCAAACTATGTTGGCCCTATCCTCAGTACATGCACGTTTAATTTTTTGTACCCAGTGTTCCATTTAGCAAATTATATTGACCGTTTTCCATCTTTAGGAAGTATGCACTCTCGAATTCAAAACCCGCTGTTTTTATGTGGGGTTTTTTCGAAGTTAAAAATTAAGAATAACAAAGTTCCAATTTGAGAATGTGATGCAGGCTATCTTATTTGGAGATCACTGAGAAGGCAATGGACATGTGGGCTCCAACAATGCTTTGAAGCTAAAATTGCAAATGTGTGAATACAGTTCAGGGTAATCCCAAATGATTATTCTTTTATTATGCCAGATTATGCAGCTAACAAAGTACTCATGCATTCTACGTGAATGCCGCAGGTAAAATATTAAAGTCGCAAACATTGATAAGAATGGAATTCTCCGCTTGGCTGATACATGTTGGGATCCGACCAGGCCCTCGAAACGTCAACAATGAATATTTACTGTTTTATTTTTTTTATTATTATTATTATTATTTCCATGTGCTAAACACAGATTTATTCATAATTCAGTCGATGTGCATGAGCATGCTGTGGTATATGAGGAGAAAATAATTTCTGGTGGGTCGAGTTGATCGAACGGAATCGTCGGGTTCGAAAACAATTTGCACAGTTTGAAGCACATGGCTGTTGACATCAGAATGATGTTTTTTCCAGCGCACTTGCATTACTTGTAGAAAAAAATAACAGAAAATTACCACTGTTTGTTTTCAGTCAGACGAGCATTGTTCTTAACATTTTTCTGTCAAAAAATATCACCTTCACATATTTATTCGGAACAGCAGATTACCCAAAAGGACAACTTTTCCAATAATTGATTTCGAAACTCCTTGAGGCGTTTCTGAAGAAGATTGTACTTTTATTGAAAATGTTGTAGGGTGTGTTTGCTGTCTTGACAGTGGTGAGAAAAAATATTTAATGTCGATAAAATTGACTTGACATACTTCATATTCAACTTTGAGTGGATTACTTCCTTGTGTTTCAAATATTGCTTCGCATTAATATGCATTAATAGTGCATTAATCTCTCATCCTGGGGATCGCGGTGGTAAAATTCGTTGCCACATCGACGCAGGTTCATTTTAATCTCTTTTCCTCGTACCAGTGATGGGCGATCGCGGGATCATCCCCCTGGCGTGTACTGTACCTTTAACACATTACTCAGTGGATACTTACCTTTCTCACATAACTCAGTGGATACTCGCCTTTCACACATTACTCAGTGGATACTCGCCTTTCACACATTACTCTGTGGATACTTACCTTTCTCACATAACTCAGTGGATACTCGCCTTTCACACATTAATCAGTGGATACTTACCTTTCTCACATAACTCAGTGGATACTCGCCTTTCACACATTACTCAGTGGATACTTACCTTTCTCACATAACTCCGTGGATACTCGCCTTTCACACATTACTCTGCAGATACTTACCTTTCTCACATAACTCAGTGGATACTCGCCTTTCACACATTACTCTGCGGATACTTACCTTTCTCACATAACTCAGTGGATACTTTTCTTTTCTCACATTACAAAGAGTATACTGACCTTTCTTGCACTATCTTCATATATTTTAAGCCTTGGTTGAGTATCATTGGATCCAAGAAGATCAAACAATTCCTCATTGTATAACTCCAAAAAAGAAACCCTCACTGAAAATTCAAGATCCTGAAAATAAAAAACATTTGGTTTCAGTTTATTATTACTAGTATTCTAGGTGTTTGCCAGGGTTCCTTTTAGCATTGCCAGTAATCTGACAGAATAATTTGTCTGACATTTTGACGCAGGTAAGTGCAGATTAAATTTATTATTACCAGTAATGACAGAATATCATATCTGGCATTTTGAGGCAGGTGATTGTGAGGGTTCAATTTATTGCCAGTAATCTGACAGAATATCATATCTGGCATTTTGAGGAAGGTACAGTACGTGAAGAGTGTATTATCACTAAATCACCCGCAGAGTGGAGATTCCACCCAAGCAATAATTGCAAAGCATAACAAGCACAGGCAAAGTTTCAACCAAAGGACCTCCGGGTTAAACCCTGAGGTCCATTGGCTGAAACATTGCTTGTGTTTTTTGTCCATATGTATAAAATTTGAAAGTTAGAGTTTGGGTGATAACTTCACTCCATGGGTGATTTAGTTACAATCCACTCTCCACGTACTGTAAGTGCCATGAAACAATTTATTATTACCAATAATCTGACAGAATATCAGGTCAGGCTTTTTGATGCAGGTTATTGCCAGGATTCAGTTTATCATTACCAAGTCTGACAGAATATCATGTCTGGCATTTGGATACAGGTAAGTGCCGAGGATCAATTTATTATTACCAGTAATCTGACAGAATATCATGTCTGGCATTTTGACGGAGGTAAGCACCAGGGATCAATTTATTATTACCAGTAATATGACAGAATATCATGTCTGGCATTTTGATACAGGTAAGCACGAAGGATTAATTTATTATTACCAGTAATCTGACAGAATATCATGTCTGGCATTTTGATACAGGTAAGCACCAGGGATCAATTTATTATTACCAGTAATATGACAGAATATCATGTCTGGCATTTTGAGGCAGGTAAGCACCAGGGATCAATTTACTATTACCAGTAATCTGACAGAATATCATGTCTGGCATTTTGAGGCAGGTAAGCACCAGGGATCAATTTATTATTACCAGTAATGTGACAGAATATCATGTCTGGCATTTTGAGGCAGGTAAGTGCCTGGGGATCAATTTATTATTACCAGTAATCTGACAGAATATCATGTCTGGCATTTGGATACAGGTAAGCACCAGGGATTAATTCATTATTACCAGTAATATGACAGAATATCATGTCTGGCATTTTGAGGCAGGTAAGCACCAGGGATCAATTTATTATTACCAGTAATCTGACAGAATATCATGTCTGGCATTTTGAGGCAGGTAAGCACCAGGGATCAATTTATTATTACCAGTAATGTGACAGAATATCATGTCTGGCATTTTGAGGCAGGTAAGTGCCTGGGGATCAATTTATTATTACCAGTAATCTGACAGAATATCATGTCTGGCATTTTGACGCAGGTAAGCACCAGGGATCAATTTATTATTACCAGTAATATGACAGAATATCATGTCTGGCATTTTGATACAGGTAAGCACCAGGGATTAATTTATTATTACCAGTAATCTGACAGAATATCATGTCTGGCATTTTGATACAGGTAAGCACCAGGGACCAATTTATTATTACCAGTAATATGACAGAATATCATGTCTGGCATTTTGAGGCAGGTAAGCACCAGGGATCAATTTATTATTACCAGTAATCTGACAGAATATCATGTCTGGCATTTTGAGGTAGGTAAGTGCCTGGGGATCAATTTATTATTACCAGTAATCTGACAGAATATCATGTCTGGCATTGTGAGGCAGGTAAGTGCCTGGGGATCAATTTATTATTACCAGTAATCTGACAGAATATCATGTCTGGCATTTGGATACAGGTAAGTGCCTGGGATCAATTTATTATTATCAGTAATCTGACAGAATATCATGTCTGGCATTTTGAGGCAGGTAAGCACCAGGGATCAATTTATTATTGCCAGTAATCTGACAGAATATCATGTCTGGCATTTTGAGGCAGGTAAGCACCAGGGATCAATTTATTATTACCAGTAATCTGACAGAATATCATGTCTGGCATTTTGAGGCAGGTAAGCACCAGGGATTAATTTATTATTACCAGTAATATGACAGAATATCATGTCTGGCATTTTGAGGCAGGTAAGCACCAGGGATCAATTTATTGTTACCAGTAATCTGACAGAATATCATGTCTGGCATTTTGAGGAAGGTGATTGTGAGGGTTTAATTTAATACCGGTAATCTGACAGAATATCATGTCTGGCATTTTGAGGAAGGTGATTGTGAGGGTTTAATTTAATACTGGTAATCTGACAGAATATCATGTCTGGCATTTTGAGGAAGGTGATTGTGAGGGTTTAATTTAATACTGGTAATCTGACAGAATATCATGTCTGGCATTTTGAGGAAGGTGATTGTGAGGGTTTAATTTAATACCGGTAATCTGACAGAATATCATGTCTAGCATTTTGAGGAAGGTGATTGTGAGGGTTTAATTTAATACCGGTAATCTGACAGAATATCATGTCTGGCATTTTGAGGAAGGTGATTGTGAGGGTTTAACTTAATACCGGTAATCTGACAGAATATCATGTCTGGCATTTTGAGGAAGGTGATTGTGAGGGTTTAATTTAATACCGGTAATCTGACAGAATATCATGTCTGGCATTTTGAGGAAGGTGATTGTGAGGGTTTAATTTAATACCAGTAATCGGACAGAATATCAAATCTAGCATTTTGAGGCAGGGGATTGTGAGGGTTCAATTTATTTTAACCAGTAATCTTGACAGAATATCAGTTATGGCTTTTTGAGGCAGGTGACTTGGGTGACAAAAATGTAGCATAGGTCTGCAGCAAACATCGCCGATATAAAAAAAACGTTTTTGTTTTTCGTTATATGACAATGACCCTCAATTACATTCTGTGGCAAGTGATTGCCAAGATTTAGTTTATTATTATAAGCAATCTGATTGAATATGACATTTAGCAATATCACACAAGCAATCGCCAGTTTTTTTTCTTTTGGGAAACAAAGACCCCTTCCACTGGGAAACTTGCAACATAAAGCGCTGAAGTGAATTTTTTTAAAACCTAGAAGTCTTTAGTCGAGTCCACTCACATCTGATGTTATATAATCAAGTGCTCTAACAATTATGTTTTGAATATTAATTTCAACCTCAGGCACATTTACCAAATATAAACAAGAGGCTCCAGGTTGCCCGAGGGTGCTCACCTGACATGGTAGCCTAAATATCAACCCAGGGAACTGATTTGAACAAGTTGCATCTGCCCCTCCTAAGAAAAGCTTATACCAAATACCAAAAGATTCTGAATGACCAGTGGATCTGAAAAAAAAAGATTTTTAAAGAATATTCCTTATATTGAACTAAGTTATAATATGGGCTCTCACAGGGAGCCCAAATAAAAACCCAGGGACTTGGCTTGAACAAACTTGAATCTGACCTCCCTAAGGATGCTGTATACCAAATATCAAAAGATTCTGACTACTGGATCTGAAGAAAAATATTTTTAAAGAATATTCCTCATACTGAATTAAGTTATAATTCGGGCTCCCATGAGGAGCCCAAATATGGACCCAGGGATTTGATTTCAACAACGTGTGAATGAATCTTCCAAAGATGTTATATGTGAAATATGAAAACCTTTGAAGCAGTGGTATGGGAGAAGACGAGTCTTTAATGTTTTTCCCATTACTCACAGTGTTAAAAAATGCTGACTCAGCACTTTTTCAAAGTCCTGGAAAAGTACCCAAAGATAAAACCAATGGCAATTTTTTTGGACCATTCCTTTCTGTTTTTCCTAAGGAAGATTCACACAAAATAAAAATTCTCAGTGCCATGTATTTTTCGAGATAGGGCGTTTTAAATGTTTTTTTTATTTTTAGCTCCTACAGTTCCCATGGAGCGATGGGAAAAAATGTTTTGGCATAAATTAGGTACTTATGACACAATAAGCCCTCATATCAAATTTGGTTCAAATTGGCCTATCAGTTTGGAAAATAGACACTTTAGTACAATTTGGGCTCCCATAGGAAGCCCAAATATGAACCTAGAGACTTGGCTTTAACAAACTTATATCTCACCCCAAGGATGATGCATACCAAATATTAAAACATTCCGACTGCTGGATCAAAAGAAGATTTTTAAAGAAAATTCCTCATTTTTGAACTAAGTTATAATTCGAGCTCCCACAGTGAGCCCAAATATGAACTCAGGGACTTTGTTTGAACAAACTTGAATCTTAACCCCCTAAGGATGCTGCAGACCAAATATCAAAAGATTCTGATTGGTAGATCTGAAGAAGAGGATTTTTGAAGAGCATTCCTTGTATGCTCTAATTTAAACATTTGGGCCCCCATAGAGAGCCCAAATATGGACCCAGGGATTTGATTTCAATAAACGTGTGAAACAATCTTCCAAAGATATTATATGTGAAATCTGAAAGCTTTTGGAGCAATGGTTTGGAAGAAGAAGAGTCTTAAATGTTTTTCCTATTACCCACAGTGTTAAAAAATGCTGACTCAGCACTTTTTCAAAAGTCTCGAAAAAGTACCCTATGATAAAACTGATAGTAACTTTTTTGGACCATTTCATTCTGTTGGTCCTAAGGAAGCTTCACACAAATAAGAATTCTCAGTGCCATGTAGCTTTGGAGATGTAGCCATTTTAAAAATTTTCTATTTTTAGCTCTTGTGGTTCCCATGGAGCAACAGGAATTAAGTACTTATGACCCAAAAGCCCTCATATCAAATTTGGTTCAAATCAGCCTCTCAGGTTGGAAAGTTAAAAAATTTATAGTAATTTATATATTTTTTATACTTACCAATGACCCAGACTTAGCTGGTGCTAACTCTTAAAAATCTAGGGCCAAACACAAATTTTGCCCCCAATCCCCAAAATTTGCATCTAAAACCAAAAGAAATCATGTCCTAAAGGACCTCCATACTTTGCCCCCACTGCGCATGCGCAGTGTCAAGGACGTTCCGAAATTGGCGCCAATCACCATTCTTACTGGCAGTGCCTGGTCAGCACTATGTACTCAGCAGGGAGGTAAGAGTTCCCAACTCCTGGGAGGGCCATCCCCGTCTGGGTCATTGGTAAGTATAAAAAATATATAAATTACTATAAATTTTTTAACATTTTTATACTGTACCAATGACCCAGACTTAGCTGAATAGTAAAAAGGCTGGAGGGCCTAGGACATAGAGGAAAATCCAATAAGCTCAACTATATAATATAGAGTGAACCCCTCAAGGAGAAAAGGAGTATTAGGCTTTACATGTATCTTTCTTATTTTATTATAAATTAGAAAGATACAATACCCTTCATAATTGAGCACAATAACATTCATGTTCTCTATTAACATCCAGTATAACCCATTATACTAATTATTTTTAAAGTAAGCCAATAAATAAAGTTAGTCCAGAGAATTGAGACTCTTTATATTCATTAAAAGTGTCCGAGGATTGTATATTAATGCCCATTTGACACTTGACATATACAAATGCTTCACACCGAGCTACACTTTAAAAATATGACATGAATGAATTTTTAACATTAATATTACACTTTAAAACCATCCTGGAAACGACTCAGAATTACTGACTCCGGAGGAGGAATTCCCTTGCTTTTCACTATAAAGCAGGTGACCTAAGGGAACACCCCCCCCCCCCCCCCCCCTTCCCCTTGCCCTGGGTCAAATAGCCCAGAGCGAAGAGGGCAGCAGGACGGAGTCACTGCCGGAACAGAAAGCCTGCACAACTATTGTTGCAACTGTTTAGTGGACGACATTCTGAGCAACAGATAACGGACCTAAACAATGCAGGTCTCCAGAAATGGACTCAATATTTCTGAGATAAAAATTCGTGAATGTGGATGGCTGAGACCAATAAGCAGCCTTCATTAAATCTGTAATAGCCACACTATTAGCATAAGCCCAAGATGTAGAAAGAGCTCTTACTTCATGAGCCAAAATCTTAAGCACAGACTGCTGGGAAGAAGATAAACTTTCATAAGCAGTACGGATAGTAAATTGAATCCATCTAGCAATAGAATGGACCGAAATGTCCTTTCTATTAGGCATCAGAGATAGAAAGAAACATTTTCGTCCCTTTCAGATAAACTGAGATCTCTGTTTATAAATGCATAAAGCTCTAACAGGACAGAGTAAAGGCCTACACCTGTCTGAAGACGGAAGAGCCTTAATAACAATAGGTTCCAGATATTTATTAGGAGCCTGATTCTTAGCTAAAAATTCAACATTAGTAGTGAAGGTGATAGTGTTCCCGACACTACGATAGTGAGAATAGTCCACCGATAGTGCATGAAGCTCACTGACTCTTCTAGCAGAAGAGAAAGCTAAGAGAAAAGCTGTCTTATAAGACAAGAATTTGAAATCTACTGTCCCAAGAGGCTCAAATGGCTTTTCTTTAAGTTTAAGAAGAACCCAAGCTAAATTCCACTTAGGAATTAACCTAAGAGTTCTGGGTCTATTTATCGAGAAGTTTCTAACTAACTTAGATAAAGAGACATTAGATCCAATTTGTAAACTATCGTGATGTGCATAGGTATCAGATAACATAGACCTATGACCCTTAATAGTAACAGGCTGCAGTTTGATTTCGTCAAACAAGTATACTAGAAAGTTTGCAATGTCTGGTATGGAGGGATCAAAAATATCAACAGAATGATCCCTACACCAACGACGAAAAACCTTCCACTTAGCCGCATAATTTAGCGAAGAGGAGGTCCTCCTACAGTTAGAAATCGCGTCCACTGCTCGTCCTGTAAAGTGCTTGCCATGCAAGAAGGACCGCACAACGGAAAAACGTGAAGGTTGAGACCTTGCGGGTTGTGATGAAGTCGACGCGGTTTCCCCTGCGAAAGAAGATCCTTGCGGTAGGTCCCACAACAGACACCTGAGTAGATTTATCCACGGTCTCTGTGGAGACAGAGATGCTACCAACAGAATCTTGCACTGAGATTGTTTTATCTTTAGCAATATTTGCTGAATCAACGGCGCTGGAGGATATGCATATCCTATCATTCCATCCCATGAGATCGATAGAGCGTCTACTGCAAATGCTCTTGGATCCGGGCACGGTGACACATACGTCTGCAACTGATTGTTGAGATGTGTCGCAAATAAGTCTATCATTGGCCGTTCCCACTGGTAGAAAATCTGATTGAATACTTGTTTGTTGAGAGTCCACTCCGACGGCAACAAGCGACCCTTCCGTGAAAGGGAGTCTGCTAGTACATTCAGACGACCCGGTATATGACGGACCGAAAGTAGAACCTGATGTTCTAGAGCAAACAGAAGGATTCTCTCCGTTAGATTGAATAACGGAACGGAATGAGTGCCTCCCTGGTCCCGTATATACGCCACTACTGTCGTATTGTCGGACAGAATTTGGACATGAGCTTTGTGAATAATGTCCATCCAATGACGTAACGCAAGCCGAATTGACATCATTTCCTTGATGTTTATGTGCTTGGTTAGGAACTGTGGATCCCAAAGACCCTGGCATCTCGAATCCGTTGGGATCAATGTTGCACCCCAACCTGTTTGACTGGCATCCGTCATAATGGTAAAACTCGGATCCGGCAACTGCAGCGGAACTCCCTGAGTTAACCACTGAATGTTTGCCCAAGTCTGAATCTCTTGTGTCACTTGATCTGACAAGAGAACATCTATGTCGAGCGAATGAATCTTCACACTCCAATTCTGAGTTAAGAAAATTTGGAGAGGACAAGTGCGCAACCGCCCCATCGGAATGAGATCCGCGGCGACTCCGCACAAACCTATCAGTCTCATAAACTCCCTCGCTGTGACTTTGTCTGCATGAAGACAATAGCGAGCGTAACAACTGACTAATTTCGCTCTGGTTAACGGCAGACGAACGAGATTGTTGTGCGTCTCGAAGCTCATTCCCAGATGAGTGAATGACTTGCACGGCACCAAATCCAACTTCTCGTTTATAACAAAACCGAGACGTCGGAGCAATAGAAGCAGATTCTGCACATCATTCTGAAGCGTTAACTCGTTGCCGTACCTCTGAAGAATGTCGTCCAGGTAGGCCGACGTTACCGCAGACGAATGAGCTCGGAAATACATCATTACCGAGTTCATTACCCGAGTGAAAGCCCAGGGTGCTAGGTTCAATCCGAAGCACATCGCCCGGAATTGATACACAACTCCTAGCACTGCGAAGCGTAGATACTTTCTGAATGTCGGATGTACCATGACATGAAAGTACGCATCCTTGAGATCTATGCTTGTAGCATAATCGTTCACCCGAATACTCGCTCTGACCGACCTAATCGTCTCCATATAAAATTTCGGAGCGACGATCAGCTTGTTTATCCAGCTCAAATCTATGACTGGACGGAACGAGCCGTCTGGTTTCGGAACAGGAAACAGATGGCTGTAGAATCCCGGTGTTTCCTGGTCTTCTACGACCTCTACCGCGTTCTTCATTAAAAGAGACTGCACCTCCGATAAGAGAGCGTCTCTTTTCGGCGGATTTGACGGAAGTTGAGTCCATTTTGGACTTCGAGTTAACGGAGGCTTTCGTTTGAAGGATATTCTTAGACCTTCCGAAATCACCCCTCTCACCCAAGGGTCGTCCGTAATCGACACCCACTCTTCTGAAAAACTCGACAAACTTCCGCCAACCGGAACGCGATAGAGGTTGAAGCCATCACCTCCTGGACCTGCGAGGCCTGCGGGAGGAGAAACCACGTCCTCCACGACCAGCACCTTGTCCCGTCGACCTCGGGGCGTCCGACCGATTGTCCCGGCCCGAAGGACGTCCCGCACGAGAGTCGCTGCCTTGACGGTCTCTTGAATAAGACCAAGAGAATGCACCGCAACCTCTATAGGAACCTTTCTTGGGCGCATTAGACCCGGAAGTGCCTGTCTTATTCTTCTCTGTCGTATCCGACTTTTTGGAAGCGGATTTAAACAACAGAGAATCCGAAGCTTTCTTCGTAATTTTATCGTAGATTGCAGAAAGCTTGCCGTCGAATAGAAGTTCTCCGGAGACCGAAGCGACTCTGAGAGAGTTCTTCACCTTACTATCCACGCGTGTGGATGTAGCTAAGGCTGCGTCACGTCTAACCAACTCCAGGTTTGCCACTGAAAGGGCGGAGTTATACATGGAATAAGCCACTGCCCTTGAAAGAAGTCTTAATGAGGATTGTATATCCTGGAATTCTTTCCCTTGAAGACGCAGTGATAACGCCTTTGTAAGGTGGTCTGCGAAAGATAAAGCGTCTAAACTGGCCCTGTTAGACGTGATTGTCGTATCCAACACCACGGTTGGAACGGACATAGACGACGGTAACGACAATTCTAAGTCTTCCGCCTCGTCATCAAGACGCAGAGGAACTCTCGGAATACCCTGTCCTGCCGTATCGAATTTATTCCTTGTATTAATGAAAGGCAGGTTAAGAGCATTGGAGGAAAAGAAACCAGCTTTGCTTGTTTTGGAAGCAAGCTTGAATATAGCGTTGTTCAATAATTCAAATGTTCTTGCGACATTATTGGACTGAGACGGAAACTCAGGGACAATGTCTCTGAACCGCTCAAAGAATTCAGTGTCCAATGACGCTATTATTCTCTTGTCCGGAACCGCAGCAGTTTGGCCCGACGGAACAACGTGAGGAAGGAAGTGCCGGATAAAATCCACGGCAGCTTTATGTTGTTCAGAAAGGGATAGCTCCAAGTCATCCGTATCCCTTTCACCATCCGGTCGGACCTCACGATGCTCCCGGTCGTCCGCACCCGATGCTTCGGCAGAGCGTACCGACCCAGCGCCGTCGGATAATTCCCGATCCGACACCGATTCTGTCGGCTGCTGGGATGCTGCGATAATTTGTGCTATCTGAGCAAGCACGTCCGTCATCGAGGCCTGCGGAGTGGCGGTCTTTCCCTGCTTCGCCGCGGGAAGCTCCGCATCAACTGACTCCCGCATACTCTTCCTATGTGAACGTCCGGAGTCTACCGGCCTCGTGTCCCTGGCTACCGAATGGCATGACCTGGTCGCCGAAGAATCCCTTATCGGCGAAGCTGGTAGAATCTCCGTGGTCACGTAGCCAAGGTGCGGTCGTGTGCACTGGTGAGAGGATGAGGAAGCCTGAGCAGTCTCCGCGGACTGCCTAAACAACGGAGCATCCTGAGCGGCGGACGTGTGCTCCGCTTGCGACACATTTTGTACCACAACATCAGGTCCCTGATGTTGTTGTACGAGAGAGGGGCCTCTCTCGCTCGCGGCCCGGCTGGACCTGGACGAGCTAGGAACCGGACTAGAAGGCTTCCTCCGATCTCTCCTAACATCCGCTGTCACTGGGTGTGCACCTAATATATTTATAGTGCTCGCATCACCCAACATTTCCTCCTGGACCGCAACGGACGAACCCGGCTGCCGAACCATTCGGTGAATGGACGCTACACCGGGCGAGCTAGCGGACGACAGCGCCGTCGATCCTACTAGGGACCTCTTAGGCAACTGTCGTATCTCCATGAGCACTTTTGCCGCTAACTCTTCATTCAATTGTGACGACAGAAGCACACTCTTGGAAGATAACATGGAAACATCACCCTGTTCTTGTTCCTCTGAAATAGAAACTGATAGACTAGAGTGACTCTGCGGAGAAAGGACCGGCATAGCCCTTTCTCCACTAACAACATACATTGACACACGTTTCCAATGTTTGTCATCCCAATATTGACATATTGAACAGGAGTTAGTGCGAGTACACTGACTACAATTAATACAATGATCATGAAAGTCAGAGGAAGATTTCTTCCTATTACAATTAGAGCAATGTCCTTTCATTGTGAAAAGACAACAACAAGTCCTAGTACTCGCACAAACCCCTAAACACAAAGATACATAATAACATGATCCATTAACGTTGAAAAAAGCAAATGAAATTCAAAATAATTTTTGAAAAATATTTTTTCAGCGAAGCCCAAGTTTCTGAAAAATAACGTTGAGCCCCAATGGATCCCAAGGGTAAGTGTGGTCAAAAATTTTTAAATTATTTTAAATAATTATTGCAACACTTACGGATAATAATAATGTATCTTGTAATGAGATAAACTACTCCAAAGGCAAAAAGCCCCCCTCAAAAGAGACTGTTGCCAATGTAAACAAGAACTGTATAAACACCAGAAAACATGACTCCAGGCACTGACAATACTAGCCCGAAATCAGTTATCAAAATTACACACTATCTGATGCAAAAGAAACTTCCAGAGAAGAATCTGCAGAACATCAGATGGTAGATGCAGAACACAACGTCTAAACACCCATGGGTGAAAACGTAAACATGGGGAAAATAACAGAATTCATTCTGTAACCAAGCTAATTCTCCCAAGAAATTTTAGGAGTAATCTTACTCAAAAATATGCCAAAAGCATGGGAGAATAGCAAGGGGGGACTTACAGGATAAGGAGAGAGGAAACACTGAATAAGCAGTGCAACTTCAAAGTAAGAATGACAACAACAGGCCCATGCCTCGAAAATAGGCAACTTAACATAATTTTATAACAAAATTTTAAGTTACAGCCCTGATTATTTTCTGTCACTCCTTTTTTCTCTCCTCCTTCTCTATCCTCCTTAGAATCACCATTTCTCCAATATTTATGTGTCTGGCATCATTTAAACTGAGATTTACAAGCACAAAGATCAGTGAGATGTTAACTGATGAAGGGCCAAACAAAGAATGGTGATTGGCACCAATTTCGGAACGTCCTTGACACTGCGCATGCGCAGTGGGGGCAAAGTATGGAGGTCCTTTAGGACATGATTTCTTTTGGTTTTAGATGCAAATTTTGGGGATTGGGGGGCAAAATTTGTGTTTGGCCCTAGATTTTTAAGAGTTAGCACCAGCTAAGTCTGGGTCATTGGTACAGTATAAAAATATAGAAATTTTGGGCAGGGCGAAAATTCTTGCCCCTCTCATAATGACAGCAAATATAGCCCCTCAGACTCCTCTTGAACAAAGTCAACACCTCAATAGGAAGCTGCCCACTAAATATCAAGTCTCTGCTACTGCTGGTTCATGTGAAGATTTTTTAAGATTTAGAGACACTTTTTGGGTGTGGCCCTACCAAGGGGCAGGGCACTGATTTGAACAAAATCAAAATGCGATGTCATAACAAACAAGCCTCCCAGATTTCGCTCGCCTGACTGAAGTCAGGAGAGCTAAAAAGTAAACAAATTCAACCTCACTTACACTTATTATAACAACACACATACAACTCAAAAGATGTTTAATATTAATTTCACTCTCACTCACACTTATTATAACTAAACATGTACAACTCAACACACGATGCTCACACTTATTATAACTAAACATGTACAACTCAACACACAATGCTCACACTTATTATAACTAAACATGTACAACTCAACACACAATGCTCACACTTATTATAACTAAACATGTACAACTCAACACACAATGCTCACACTTATTATAACTAAACATGTACAACTCAACACACAATGCTCACACTTATTATAACTAAACATGTACAACTCAACACACAATGCTCACACTTATTATAACTAAACATGTACAACTCAACACACAATGCTCACACTTATTATAACTAAACATGTACTACTCAACACACAATGCTCACACTTATTATAACTAAACATGTACAACTCAACACACAATGCTCACACTTATTATAACTAAACATGTACAACTCAACACACAATGCTCACACTTATTATAACTAAACATGTACAACTCAACACACAATGCTCACACTTATTATAACTAAACATGTACTACTCAACACACAATGCTCACACTTATTATAACTAAACATGTACAACTCAACACACAATGCTCACACTTATTATAACTAAACATGTACAACTCAACACACAATGCTCACACTTATTATAACTAAACATGTACAACTCAACACACAATGCTCACACTTATTATAACTAAACATGTACAACTCAACACACAATGCTCACACTTATTATAACTAAACATGTACAACTCAACACACAATGCTCACACTTATTATAACTAAACATGTACAACTCAACACACGATGCTCACACTTATTATAACTAAACATGTACAACTCAACACACGATGCTCACACTTATTATAACTAAACATGTACAACTCAACACACAATGCTCACACTTATTATAACTAAACATGTACAACTCAACACACAATGCTCACACTTATCATAACTAAACATGTACAACTCAACACACAATGCTCACACTTATCATAACTAAACATGTACAACTCAACACACAATGCTCACACTTATTATAACTAAACATGTACAACTCAACACACAATGCTCACACTTATTATAACTAAACATGTACAACTCAACACACAATGCTCACACTTATTATAACTAAACATGTACAACTCAACACACAATGCTCACACTTATTATAACTAAACATGTACAACTCAACACACAATGCTCACACTTATTATAACTAAACATGTACAACTCAACACACAATGCTCACACTTATTATAACTAAACATGTACAACTCAACACACAATGCTCACACTTATTATAACTAAACATGTACAACTCAACACACAATGCTCACACTTATTATAACTAAACATGTACAACTCAACACACCATGCTCACACTTATTATAACTAAACATGTACAACTCAACACACAATGCTCACACTTATTATAACTAAACATGTACAACTCAACACACAATGCTCACACTTATTATAACTAAACATGTACAACTCAACACACAATGCTCACACTTATTATAACTAAACATGTACAACTCAACACACAATGCTCACACTTATTATAACTAAACATGTACAACTCAACACACAATGCTCACACTTATTATAACTAAACATGTACAACTCAACACACAATGCTCACACTTATTATAACTAAACATGTACAACTCAACACACAATGCTCACACTTATTATAACTAAACATGTACAACTCAACACACAATGCTCACACTTATTATAACTAAACATGTACTACTCAACACACAATGCTCACACTTATTATAACTAAACATGTACAACTCAACACACACTGATATTAATTTTAGCCTCAAATTCACTCACACTTATAACCACACACGTACAACCTTACACAAGATGAATGTTAATTTCAACCTCAGGCAAACGTATTGTAACCACACATGTAGAACTCAATACATGATGAATATGAATTTCAACTTTACTTACTCACACTCATAACCACATGCCTACAACTCACCACATGATGTATATTAATTTCAAATTCACTCTCACTTATAACCACACATGTAGAACTCAACACATGATGACTATTAATTTCAAATTCACTCACACTTATAAACACACACGTAGAACTCAACACATAATGAATATTAATTTCAAATTCACTCACATTTATAACCACATGTACAACTCAATACTCACTGACATTAATTGCAGCCTCACTCACACTTATTATAACCACACATGTAGAACTCAACACATGACTATTAATTTCAAATTCACTCACACTTATAAACACACACGTAGAACTCAACACATAATGAATATTAATTTCAAATTCACTCACCCTTATAACCACACACGTACAACTCAACACATGATGACTACTAATTTCAAATTCACTCACACTTATAAACACACATGTAGAACTCAATACTCACTGACATTAATTTCAGCCTCACTCTCACTTATTATAACCACACACATACAACTCAATACATGATGAATATTAATTTCAAATTCACTCACACGTATAACCACACACGTACAACTCAATACTCACTGACATTAATTGCAGCCTCACTCACACTTATTATAAACACACACGTAGAACTCAACACATGATGAATATTAATTTCAAATTCACTCACACTTATAAACACACACGTAGAACTCAACACATGATGAATATTAATTTCAAATTCACTCACACTTATAACCACATGTACAACTCAATACTCACTGACATTAATTGCAGCCTCACTCACACTTATAACCACACACGTACAATTCAACACATGATGAATATTAATTTCAAATTCACTCACATTTATAAACACACACGTAGAACTCAACACATGATGAATATTAATTTCAAATTCACTCACACTTATAACCACATGTACAACTCAATACTCACTGACATTAATTGCAGCCTCACTCACACTTATAACCACACACGTACAATTCAACACATGATGAATATTAATTTCAACTTTACTTACTCACACTTGTAACCACACGTACAACTCAACACATGATGAATATTAATTTCAACTTTACTTACTCACACTTGTAACCACATGTACAACTCAAAACATGATGAATATTAATTTCAACTATGAAGGAAGCTGTTTGGTCCGTAATTATATCCTGCATTCAGCTGGAGTTTTGTTGTGTATGGCATATGTTTGTGGGGGATATTCTCTCATTCTCAAATACGCCATCCTAATTTTTGGGGCTGAGTCCGGGCTAACTTTATAAATTACGAACTCGTTACATCCAATTTGCATAGTCTTCATGCTAAGTATACAGAATTACTTGAACTGGGCTCCTTTTGTATGATATGTCTTCTCTATTACTGTAAAGAGCAGGGTTGGCCGATTTAAATTAATGATTTTTTTTTTTTAAATCACTGATTTGAATAAAAAATTTACAAATATTCAGAAATATTTTCAAAACAACTTGGAAATGAGTTGAAACAAGATGGAATGCATATTAACTGTTGAAATACAGTTATTAGCTGTTGTTTATGACAGTCTGAACTATCTATGGAGTGGGAATATACATCCCACTGTGTCTTGACTGCTGGAACATGCTGTAGGGAAGTAAAATGTTCCCGAATCTTTTTATAAGTTTATATAATGTTCAGCTAACATGAATAAAACTATATTTAAGTGAACATAGATTTTAAACCATATATAGAATAATCTTTCAATGAACCCATCCAAAATACAAAATCAACTCCAAGAACAACGATCAGTGATTTAAGTATCAAATGTATCAAAACTGATTTTCAAGAAGTCATCTTCCTGAAAACACAAGTTTCAATGATTCCTCTCTATTTTCATCTACGCCAAATGTTTATTCTGTGCCAAATATATTCTGGAATTTTTCCCCTCATACCATCTAAAAGACTGAAATGGTTAACACAGGTAAAAGTTTTAGTATCAGTTATTTGTGTCTATTCTTTGGGCAGCCATTGATACAAACTATTGCCAATACACCCAGTTCCTTTTATCTAAAGGAATCATGTGAGAAAAAGTAGCCTCTGCTGTATAATTTATAGTATGGAAATAAAAAATCAAATAAACCAATTTAAATGACACTGTAGCTCAACTTGTCAAGACAAAGGCATGTACATGTATAGTATGTGACACAGCAATGACAAAGATCTAGGTAATGACCTGATAACAAAGGTACATATAAAGTACTGTAACGGTCTGTACATAAATACTGACCGTTGCTTGTAACAAATGTATAGGTAAAGTATTGTAAAGGTGGGTGACAGTCAGATGCTAAACTAGAAAAAAATCTTTGAGTCCCAGAGTGGGTCTGACTGAACCCCAAAATATTTGTTCTCATAGCACAGTGATAACAAAGGCACCCCAAAACACACTCATTCCTGTCCTAAGGTGAAAACAAAGGTACCCAAGAAGTTTCGTGAAGAACAGTTCACAAATATGAGCTGTGTAGAAGTTGTGACAAAAAACTGATTGGACCTAATTTCGGTACAAAATGGCCACTGGCAGCCATCTTGAATTTTGGACCGCACCCAGAAACACTCATTCTCGTCCCAAGGTGATAACAAAGGTACCCAAGAAGTTTTGTGAAGATCGGTTCATAAATACAGCCTCTAGCCCGAGCCGTATTGACATGTGCCATTACAATGTGTAAGTAGCATTGAATAAATCAAAGTTCATCTAATTTGTATAATTTCTGCACGAGAAAAAAACCTGTACTATATGTGATGTATTCCATGTTACTAAACATTCATACAAAAATTTATTCAAATCAGAACTTTCATACAGAAGTTCTGTACAAAAGACTGATTGCACTAATTTTGGTACAAAATGGCTGCTGGTGGTCATCTTGAATTTCGAACCACACCCAAAAACACTCGTTCTCATCCTACGGTGATAACAAAGGTACCCAAGAAATTTCGTAAAGATCGGTTCATAAATACGGCCTCTAGCCTGAGCCGTATAGAAGTTGTGTACAAAAAACTGATTAGACCTAATGTCGGTACAAAATGGCCACTTGCAGCCATCTTGAATTTTGGACCGCACCCAGAAACACTCGTTCTCGTCCCAAGATGATAGCAAAGGTACCCCAAGACGTTTCGTGAAGATCGGTTCATAAATACAGACTGTAGACCGAGCCGTATTGACATGTGTACTTACTGTGTGTAAGTAGCACTGAAAAAATCAAAGTTCATCTAATTTGCATAATTTCTGCACGAGAAAAAAACCTGTATTATATGTGATGTATCCCATGGTACTAAACATTCACACAAAAAATTATTCAAATCAGCGCTTTCATATGGAAGTTCTGTGCAAAAATCTGATTGCACCAAATTTTGTACAAAATGGCTGCCATCAGCCATCTTGAATTTCGGACCGGACCCAAAAACACTCGTTCTCGTCCTACGGTGATAACAAAGGTACCCAAGGAGTTTCGTAAAGATCGGTTCATAAATACGGCCTCTAGCCCGAGCCGTATTGGCATTTGCACTTACAGTGCTGAAAGTAACACCAAAAAACATCAAAGTTAGTCTAATTTGCATAATTTACGCACGATAAAAAAACCTGTATTATATGTGATGTATCCCATGGTACTAAACATTCATACCAAAAATTATTCAAATCAGAGCTTTCATATGGAAGTTCTGTACAAAAAAACAGATTTCTGCATCGTCGGTACAAAATGGCGACTGGCAGCCATCTTGAATTTCGGACCGCACCCAAAAACACTCGTTCTCATCCCACGGTCATAACAAAGGTACCCAAGAAGTTTCGTAAAGATCAGTTCATAAATACGGCCTCTAGCCCGAGCCGTATCCAATTGTTGACGGACGGACGGATGGACGGCCATGGCATAAGCTCAAATTTGGCTTCGCAAAAAGTTGAGCTAAAAATCGATTTTTTTGATTTTTAAAAAAAAATTTAAAAACTCACCAACCCTGGTATAGAGAGACTTACATGTAAATCCTAATAATTTTATCTTCCTTTCACCTTGGATTACAGGATTGGAACTATGTTGATCTACTAATTCTGAAGTCCCAGGCTCTCCACCTTTTTACGAGTCAGCTAGTCTGGGCCATTGGTTTACAGTGTAAAAATATTATAAATTTAGAGTAATTTGTACATTTTTATACTAACCAATGGCCTAGATGGAGATGGCCCTCCCATGAGTGGGCACTCATACCTCCCTGCTGAATTTTTATGTAGTACTCTCTTCTACAAAGAATGATGTTGGTGACAATTCCGGTCACTTCCCAGGGACCAGCCGTGAGGGCGACTAGGGCGATTAAGTCGCCCTTCTAAGCCCAAAGTGGCCTAGAAAAATAATCGGGGCGATTACAAGTCGCCCTCTAAAAATTGGCCAAAATGAGAAAAGGCTGAACCGAGTGATCACTGTGATGCGAGGTTTACATGAAAACGAGTATTTTCAAAAATCGAATGTGCTCGAGTGTGATAAATGGGCATTTTAATTAGTCAAATAAACGTCCATTTATTTGAAATCACATGACAAGCAATTGTCCATTGTCGCTTTCGGCGGATTTTTTTTATTTCTATTTTGTTGCGTTCCAGTCGGAGCTTCAAGTGTCGAAACGAAAATAAGTGACTTACGCGACTCAACAAAACAACCCAGTTTGAAAGTAGGTTACGTCGCTTAGGATGCCGAAAATGTATACAAAACGGACCTATTTTATAACACATTATTTTCATTTTGATTTGCTGACGACTGTTAACTGCTGGGCTGTCTATTCCCAGAAAAACACGAATGGAATTGAAACACATGAAAAAAAGCTTTAGTGATGTCAAGAAAAGCTTTGTACAGGACACAAGTGTGCATGTGGACGATCTTGAAAAAGGGTCCTCCTAAACATCGGAATGACATGAAATGACGCGGAATGACACCGGAATGCCATAAAAATGATGCGGAATGACATTTCTTTTACAAAATACTCGACCCCAGAATGTATTTTGTTTATTAACTAACAAAGTACCTCCCAAGCAACCTTCTTACATCTGGTCCTGTTCACGATTTCAAACTTAGGAAATTATTAGCTTAGTAGACTTTGTTGAAAGGCAACCACAGGAGGGTGATGGGGGATTGGCACGAAGAAGAGGTGAGGGGTCATGAAGGAGAAGGTAGCAGTGGAGGATTTTCAGTCAATAATTACATTGTGATTTTTTAACCTGGCACAGATGCATCATAGACAACTGGACCTGGATTATTTGTACGTTAATGGAGGCCCATAAATTGAAAATATGAAGGGGCGGTGGGGATGGTACATGAATATTCTTAATTTTCCCCACTTGCCTATGAAGTCTCCCTACATGACTCTACAGTCTCCCTATTTTTTCTGGAGGGAGACTTGAAGTCTCCCTAAAATTCCCCCCCTAGGCTGGTCCCTGTCACTTCCTGTCGTCTGTGCATGTGCGGAGAGTAAATGTATGGAGGGCCAGATAGAACTTTTAATTTTCAGTTTTGCAAGCAAATTTGGGGGATTGGGGGGGTTCAAAACTTGTGTTTGGCCCTTAATATCTTTGAGTTACGCACCAACTAGTCTGGGCCATTGGTAAGTAAAACAAGCCAAGACCAATACCGAGTCTGGACCTGCGTCACTGCATGCAATTGATTACAGAGATGAACAGACTTCAAAGTATCGGCAAACAGGAAGTGGCTGCACGGCAGATCTGAAAATTAGATACACGATACAACTCATCATTGTGAAGCAGCAGACCAAATATAAAATCATTCCCTTTCATAGAAGCCAAGAAAACTTTGACGGAAGAAGTGTTTTGGACGGACGGACTGATGGACGGAGTCGAGCGGTTACTAGACCTGCTCTGCCGCTGCCGACGCAGGTAATAAAAAAATACAAATTACTGTAAATTTATAATTTTCTATGTGACAGTACAGAGAATATAATTGATGAAATTTAAATTTGTGATTACCCGAGAGGTTGTAAGACTTTCATGCGACAGGAAAGGAGAGAATATAATCGATGAAATTTAAATTTGTGACTACATGAGAGTTTGTAAGACTTTCATGTGACAGGACAGAGAATGTAATTTAAATTGTGACTACCTGAGAAGTTGTAAGACTTTCATGTGACAGGACAGAAAACATAATTAATGAAATTTCAATTTGTTACTAGTAACCTGAGGAGTTGTAAGACTTTCATGTGACAGGACAGAGAATATAATTGATGAAATTTAAATTGTGACCACCTGAGAGTTTGTAAGACTTTCATGGGACAGGACAGGGAATGTAATTGATGAAATTTAAATTGTGACTACCTGAGAGTTTGTAAGACTTTCATGGGACAGGACAGAGGAGGAAATTTAAATTTCTGACTACAAGAGAGTTTGTAAGACTTTCACGTGACAGGACAGGAAATATAATTGATGAAATTTAAATTGTGACTACCTGAGAGTTTGTAAGACTTTCATGGGACAAGGCAGAGAATGTAATTAATGACATAAATAAAATTTGTGACTAGTAACCTGAGAAGTTTCCAGACTTTCTCAATGCTACAGGAGAATATAATTGATGAAATTTAAATTGTGACTATCCGAGAGGCTGTAAGACTTTCATGTGACAGGACAGAGGATGAAATTTAAATTTGTGACTACCTGAGAGGTTGTAAGACATGCATGTAATAGGACAAGGAAGGAAATTTAAATTTGTGATTACTTGAAAAGTTGTAAGGCTTTCATGTGACAGGACAGAGAATATAATTGATGAAATTTAAATTTGTGACTACATGAGAGTTTGTAAGACTTTCATGTGACTGGACAGAGCACATAATTGATGAAATTTAAATTGTGACCACCTGAGAGTTTGTAAGACTTTCATGTGACAGGACAGAGGATATAATTGATGAAATTTAAATTTGTGACTACCCGAGAGGCTGTAAGACTTTCATGTGACAGGACAGAGGATGAAGTTTAAATTTGTGACTACCTGAGAGGTTGTAAGGCTTTCATGTGACAGGGCAGAGAATATAATTAATGAAATTTAAATTTGTAATTACCTGAGAAGTTGTAAGACTTTCATGTGACAGGACAGAAAATGAAATTTAAATTTGTGACTACCTGAGAGGTTGTAAGACTTTCATGTGACAGGGCAGAGAATATAATTGATGAAATTTAAATTTGTAATTACCTGAGAAGTTGTAAGACTTTCATGTGACAGGACAGAAAATGAAATTTAAATTTGTGACTACCTGAGAGGTTGTAAGACTTTCATGTGACAGGGCAGAGAATATAATTGATGAAATTTAAATTTATGATTACCTGAGAAGTTGTAAGACTTTCATGTGACAGGACAGAAAATGAAATTTAAATTTGTGACTACCTGAGAGGTTGTAAGACATGCATGTAATAGGACAAGGAAGGAAATTTAAATTTGTGATTACTTGAAAAGTTGTAAGACTTTCATGTGACAGGACAGAGAATATAATTGATGAAATTTAAATTTGTGACTACATGAGAGTTTGTAAGACTTTCATGTGACTGGACAGAGCACATAATTGATGAAATTTAAATTTGTGACTACATGAGAGTTTGTAAGACTTTCATGTGACAGGACAGAGAACATAATTGATGAAATTAAAATTTGTGACTACATGAGAGTTTGTAAGACTTTCATGTGACAGGACAGGGAATGTAATTTAAATTGTGACTACCTGAGAAGTTGTAAGACTTTCATGTGACAGGACAGAAAACATAATTAATGAAATTTCAATTTGTTACTAGTAACCTGAGGAGTTGTAAGACTTTCATGTGACAGGACACAGAATGTAATTGATGAAATTTAAATTTGTGACTACTGGAGAGTTTGTAAGACTTTCATGTGACAGGACAGAGAATATAATTGATTAAATTTAAATTTGTGACTACCCGAGAGGCTGTAAGACTTTCTTTCATGTGACAGGACAGAGGAGGAAATTTAAATTTCTGACTACAAGAGAGTTTGTAAGACTTTCATGTGACAGGACAGGGAATATAATTGATGAAATTTAAATTTGTGACCACATGAGAGTTTGTAAGACATTCATGTGACAGGACAGAGAATATAATTGATGAAATTTAAATTTGTGACTACCCGAGAGGTTGTAAGACTTTCATGTGACAGGACAGAGGATGAAATTTAAATTTGTGACTAAATGAGAGTTTGTAAGACTTTCATGTGACAGAACAGAGAATGTAATTGACAAAATTTAAATTTGTCACTACCTGAAAGATTGTAAGACTTTCATGTGACAGGACAGAGGGGATGAAATTTAAATTTGTGACTGACTGAGAGTTTGTAAGACTTTCATGTGACAGGGCAGAGAATATAATTGATGAAATTTAAATTTGTGACTTACTGAGAGTTTGTAAGACTTTCATGTGACAGGGCAGAGAATATAATTGATGAAATTTAAATTTGTGAATACCTGAGAGTTTGTAAGACTTTCAATGTGACAGGACAGAAAATGTAATTAAAGAAATTTGTGACTACCTGAGAAGTTGTAAGATTTGGTGTGACAGGACAGAGAATATAATTGATGAAATTTAAATTTATGATTACCGGAGAAGGGCAGAGAATGTAATTGACAAAATTTAAATTTGTGAATACCTGAGAGGTTGTAAGACTTTCAAAGACGTGATACATTGATCTTGGCACTATCCCAGCAAGTGGATCATTCTCCCATGATGACAACTGTGATCCCTTACTCCTTTCTCCTTCCATTGTAAATGTTTTACCAGTCCCAGTTTGACCATAACTGTAATATAAAAATACAAGGCATGAAGCACACCAAGCTGATTAGTTACATGTAGCTTGATCATAGTTTAACAATTGAACCAACTCATTAGTTACATGGTTTGATCATGGTTTAACAACTGAGCCAACTCATTTCTTACACGGTTTGATCATGGTTTAACAACTGAGCCAACTCATTTCTTACATGGTTTGATCTTGGTTTACCAGTTGAACCAATCATTTAGTTACAGGTTTGATCACAGCATAACAGTTGAACTGAAGAGTTACATTTTATCATTGTTTAACAGGTGAAACTCACTGATTATTTATTGGGTCATCATTAAACAGTTAAACTGAATTAGTGACACGGATTGATCATGGCATCACAGTTGAACTAAATGATTAGTTGCATGGCCTGGTCACTGTTAAACAGTTGAACTGATTGATTAGTTACATAGTCTGATCATCATTAAATAGTCAAATAGAATTAGTTACATGGATTGATCATGGCATCACAGTTGAACTAAATGATTAGTTACATGGTCTGGCCACTGTTAAACAGTTGAACTGATTAATTAGTTACATAGTCTCATCATCATAAAATAGTCAAATACAATTAGTTACATGGATTGATCATGGCATCACAGTTGAACTAAATGATTAGTTGCATGGTCTGGTCACTGTTAAACAGTTGAACTGATTGATTAGTTACATAGTCTCATCATCATAAAATAGTCAAATAGAATTAGTTACATAGATTGATCATGGCATCACAGTTGAACCAAATGATTAGTTACATGGTCTGGTCACTGTTAAACAGTTGAACTGATTGATTAGTTACATAGTCTGATCATCATTAAATAGTCAAATAAATTAGTTACATGGATTGATCATGGCATCACAGTTGAAATAAATGATTAGTTACATGGTCTGGTCACTGTTAAACAGTTGAACTGATTGATTAGTTACAAAGTCTGATCATCATTAAATAGTCAAATAGAATTAGTTACATGGATTGATCATGGCATCACAGTTGAACTAAATGATTAGTTACATGGTCTGGTCACTGTTAAACAGTTGAACTTATTGATTAGTTACATAGTCTCATCATCATAAAATAGTCAAATAGAATTAGTTACATGGATTGATCATGGCATCACAGTTGAACTAAATGATTAGTTACATGGTCTGGTCACTGTTAAACAGTTGAACTTATTGATTAGTTACATAGTCTCATCATCATAAAATAGTCAAATAGAATTCGTTACATGGATTGATCATGGCATCACAGTTGAACTAAATGATTAGTTACATGGTCTGGTCACTGTTAAACAGTTGAACTGATTGATTAGTTACATAGTCTCATCATCATAAAATAGTCAAATAGAATTAGTTACATGGATTGATCATGGCATCACAGTTGAACTGATTGATTAGTGAGATGGTCTCAGCATGGTTGAACACTTGAACTGAATGATTAGTTATATGGTCTGAACATCGTTAAATAGTCAAACTGAATTAGTTACACGGATTGATCATGGCTTCATAGTTGAACTAAATGATTAGTTACATGGTCTGATCATTAACAGGGCTCGCAAATAGGGTCGCCCGACGTCCCGGGACAACCAGAAATTTTCTCGGGCAACCAAAAATGCTATTCCCTCTGCCCGACGGGCAACCAGATATTTTCTGTCCAATTTTAAAAGATAATACTTTGAGAAAATTAAAATATAAAAACAAGCAGGAATAAATGATTAAACAACTGTTAAAATGGTTAAATACGCGTTCCGCTGGTTAGGGGAAGTACTTTTCAGACAGCGGCGGCGGATCATAAACTTCAGCAGTCAACAGGTACATAATTCCTTTTCTGATCTATGATATTATCGATAACATGTGTTGGGATTGGTTGTCAATAACGCAGCTGTTCAGTTGATAAAATTGGGTTACATGAATTTGCATGTAATGTATTCAACAAACCTAAAGAAATGGTCACGACGTCTGTACTGTTTAGCCCTGTTCCACTGATACTGTTAGCAACAGGCTGACAGCCCCCACCCACCCCCCATGCACACTTCCCACAGCACCATTCAGGGCAAATTGTGATATTGTTCAGTAATGCTCATGAGTGGAGTCTGGTTGTATTTGAATCAATGTTCCCAGATATCGGGAGTGCACTGGTACGATAAGCAACCGAGAACGGCGTGACGTCATATCCCTGTAGAGACAATACTGTGCACTCATAATGTCCTGAACAACAATTCAAACACAACCATTACCTTCCCAGAAATCGTTTTTCGAAAGTGAAAGTGGATGTTGTACTCATTTAGCATTGCAACGGTCCAGTGTTGCTGATCTTCCTCTTGGTCAGGTACTTATTTATTTTTTTGTTACTGTGTTCAACAAACGATATAATATGTTTGAGATTAGTTTTCAGTTGAGATAGTAAGGTAACGTAGCGCAGTGAACCAGGACACTTTCCAGGCCTAATGGGGGAGGGAGGCGGGGCGATGGGGGTACTACAGTGTCGTATCCAACGTGTCAGTTGTCATGACGCATGGCTTTTTTTGGCACAACTTAATTTTGATCTGTCCCCGTCTTTCAACACCTGTTGTTATACATTGTTTGTTGTCATATCTGATCGACTCACACTGAAATGTGTATAAACTGAGCAATCAAATATCAGTCCTAACGCGGGGCCACCATTTTCTGTGGCGGGCAACCAGATCTCAAAAGAAGCCTGCCCGACGGGCAATCAAGTTTTTCCACTATTTGTGAGCCTTAAATAGTCAAACCACATCAGTTACATGGATTAATCATGGCTTCCTAGTTGAACTGAATGATTAGTGACATGGATTGAGCATGGTTGAACACTTAAGCTGAATGATTAGTTACATGGCCTGATCATCGTTAAACAGTCAACTGAATTAGTTACTTGGATTGATCATGGCTTCTTAGTTTAACTGATTGATTAGTTACATGGTCTGATGATTGTTAAACAGTTGAACTGAATGAATAGTTATATGGTCTGATGATTGTTAAACAGTTGAACTGAATTAGTTACATGGATTGATCATGGCTTCAGTCAAACTGAATGATTCGTTACATGACATGGTCTATCATTATTAAAAGTTGAACTAAATTTGTTACATGATTTGATCATCATTAAACAGTTCAACTGAATTAGTTACATGGATTGATCATGGCTTCACAGTTGAACTGATTGATTAGTTGCATGGTCTGATCACTGTTAAACAGTTGAACTGAATGAATAGCTACATGGTCTGATGATTGTTAAACAGTTAAACTGAATTAGTTACATGGATTGATCATGGCTTCACAGGCGGATTGAATGATTAGTTACATGACATGGTCTGATCATCATTAAAAGTTGAACTATTATTAAGTAATTAGTTACATGATTTGATCATCATTAAATAGTTAAACTGAATTAGTTACATGATTTGATCATTGCTCAACAGTCAAACTGAATTAGTTGAATGGATTGACCATGACTTCACAGTTTAACTGAATGATTAGTTGCACGGTCTGATCATCATTCAACAGATGAACTGAATTAGTTAATGGTCTGATCATCATTAAACAGTTTAACTGAATTAGTTACATGATTTGATCATTGTTAAACAGTCAAACTGAATTAGTTACATGTATTGATCATGGCTTCACAGTTGAACTGAATGATTAGTTACATGGTCTGGTCATTGTTAAAAAGTTGAACTGATTGTTTAGTTACATGGTTTGGACATGGGTTAACAGTTGATATGAATGATTAGTTAAGTGGTTTGGTCATGGTTTGGTCACGGGTTAACAGTTAAACTGATTGATTAGTTACATGGTTTGGTCATGGGTTAACAGTTGAAATGAATGATTAGTTACATGGTTTGGTCATGGGTTAACAGTTGAAATGAATGATTAGTTACATGGCTTGGTCATGGGTTAACAGTTGAAATGAATGATTAGTTACATGGTTTGGTCATGGGTTAACAGGTAAACAGATTGATTAGTTACATGGTTTGTCATGGGTTAACAATTAAACTGAATGATTAGTTACATGGTTTGGCCATGGGTTAACAGTTGAAATGAATGATTAGTTACATGGTTTGGTCATGGGTTAACAGTTAAACAGATTGATTAGTTACATGGTTTGTCATGGGTTAACAATTAAACTGAATGATTAGTTACATGGTTTGGCCATGAGTTAACAGTTGAAATGAATTAGTTACATGGTTTGGTCATGGGTTAACAGTGGAAATGAATGATTAGTTACATGGTTTGGTCATGGGTTAACATTTAAACTGATTGATTAGTTACATGGTTTGGTCATGGGTTAACAGTTAAACTGAATGATTAGTTACACAGTTTGGTCATGGGTTAACAGTTGAAATAAATGATTATTTATTTATTTATTTATTGATGTTTAAGGTGAGAAATAAATGATTACTTACATGGTTTGGTCATGGTTTCATAGTTTATGTGTTAGTGACCTCGTTCTTGTTTGATCTATTTTTAATGTTGGGAATTTCTATTGCTGTTCAGTGTACTGAATGTGTTTATTTCAAGCTCTTATTATCCTTTAAAGTTTCTGTGATCGATGGCACAAGTGGAATATCGATTAACCCATACACACACGTGTGTCCTTCTGTGTTTATTACACACCTTCACATCCAAAAAACATTATTAGAAGGACACTCAGCAATTCATTTGACAACTATCAACAAAAATTAACATTTTATTACCAAACAAATTTGCGAGGGGAACCTGTGTTGCTATTTTGTCTCCTGAGTTCCAGTGTGTTTTATATGCCACCTGTGTTCTATGTGCCTACTGGCAGCCTACTGGCACCCTACTGGCAGCCAGCTGGCACCCTACTGGCAGCCACCTGGCACATAGAACACATTTGAACCCAGGGGACGATTTATCTAACACTAGCGATTCAAATTGTAATTACGGTTCACCATTTGTACAAAATTCCAGTTTCGCTTTTTTATAAAAATAGTCTGTCAACGATTTCTGATCTGCACATATGTGCGGAATGGATTTTCATTTTTCCCATGGTTTAATGTTGCTGTAGATGGGCATTTCACAGAACAGGCATGTAATAAAACACAATTTATTCACCAGAAACTAATTTTCGGCAAACTTCTACTTACAGAAACATTCCAATGACCTTTGACCTTGTGGCTTGTATATGACTACTTTCTGCTTCTCCAATCTTTGTAATTAGTAACAGCATTTGGCAGTGCGACCACAAATGTACACTGCCCACATCCGATATACAATAAAACATGAAACAAGAGGTTCATCTTGGAGATCATGCTGGGGTAGGAATCTGAGCTAACAAAATGTCCTGCCTCAAGTGGTTGGCACAGGTCATCTCAATTTGGTGCAGGTCAAAATGTCCTGCCTCAAGTGGTTGGCACAGGTCATCTCAATTTGGTGCAGGTCAAAATGTCCTGCCTCAAGTGGTTGGTCATCTCAATTTGGTGCAGGTCAAAATGTCCTGCCTCAAATGGTTGGTCATCTCAATTTGGTGCCGGTCAAAATGTCCTGCCTCAAGTGGTTGGACATCTCAATTTGGTGCAGGTCAAAATGACCTGCCTCAAGTGGTTGGCACAGGTCATCTCAATTTGGTGCAGGTCATTGTCAACATATTGCTTTATGCTTTGTAACTTTTGAGGTAAACTTCCGTCTGCTTACAAAGCAAATCGAGAATTGGACTAGTCAAGAACAAATGAAATGAAAGATAGGTGTACGTTATATAAAATGTTTTATTTTTCTATACATTCTGCAAACTGAGATAATGTTAGGCCTACTGGGATAGCAGATAACAAATTTCCCCACAAAGTGTACAGATATACAGTGTGTGGACAGTGGATTGTAACTAAATCACCAACGGAGTGGAGTTATCACCCAAACTATAACTTTCAAATTTTGTATATATCAACTAAAAACACAAGCAATGTTTCAGCCAATGGACCTCCGGGTTTAACCCGGAGGTCCATTGGCTGAAACTTTGCTTGTGCTTGTTATGCTTTGCAACAAATTTGCAATTATTACTTGGGTGGAATCTCACTCTGTGGGTGATTTAGTAAAAATACACTCTCCACGTACTGTATGGTGTTCCTGCCCAAGGTTGAAGAAACACCTGAATGGTTGTGTTACTTATATATATTGGTGTATTTTGGAGAACCAAAAACGAGATAGATTGTTCCCCTTGGACTGATAGCGACATTGTGAATACAACCAATGTCTCTGGTTGTGGGCATTAAGCACATGACACTGAACAGGTAAACGAGTTACTAATTTTACATTAGTGGATGAAATGTGTTTTGTTGTTGTGATCCCATCAACAATGCATGACTCTCCGTTTTGCTCCACAAGCTTGTCTGAACATTTTTCCTGATGGATTGCTTCAAAAATAGAACATGTCGGTATATTAAAAACTTACAAGTTACACTTTTTAATTGATAGTTATATTTTTAGTACTGTGTTTTTGTCAGGGGAAAACTGGTGATTAGTCATGCTCACTTTTTTGGCTGTTTTGAGTTTATTGGAAATATTTTTCATTTTTCTTCTTGGCAAACAGACGTGCAGCCATTTCATAGTTAATTCGCAATACTAAGAATTTAAGTTTATACCAGTGTTCTTTAACCTGGGATTCTAAAAAATTGAGCAGAATTTTGTGTCAGTCAAAATGTCCGATGGATTTCAAAGCGTGTCTGTCAAAGTCAGTTTTGGTGTCGGTCATTTTCCATGTCCAGCCACTTATTTCAAGCCTTGCTAAGGATAGTATCATCTGAAAACTAGATGTGTTACTTGACATTAATGCCCCATGGGATGGCATAATTAAGCGTTGGATTTAACTGTTGTCTCCATATATAGAAAAAATAAATAATCACTTACAATATCTCCACATCGAAGATTCTGGGAAAATTGAAATTCTAAGTACTTCCAAGTTTAAATTAAAATTAAGTAACTTTGTAAAAACATCAACCAAGCTCAGTTAAATTCAATTTCTTATTGCTGGTACATGACAAAGGCATATATTAAAATCAACATATATAGCGAAGAATGTTGTAATTAAAATTGAAAGTAAGTTCTTGCCTCTAATTATTGGTCTTGACTGGTTTACAAACTTGTTGTGTAGATTATTACTGACTGTGGCTGTAAAAGTAAAATATGGCTGTTAGACTACTTGGTGGAGACACATGTTACAGCATTGCCATTTGTCATATAACACAAATCTGCATCAAATAGGAATTATTAACTCTTTACCCAACGTAACCGCCAAAACCGGCCACCGCTATTCTAAAAAATCGACAATTCATTTTCATTATTTTTTCATTTTTTGTCTCAAAAACATAGGTTTTGACCCCTCATTGGAACGAGCTCATCGAGCTCGTTCTAATGAGGGGTCATAACCTATGTCTTTGAGACAAAAATGAAAAAAAGTAGTTATTCAAGAATTTTATTTGCAAGTGTCGTCTGCTTTTCATGTTAGGTAAAGGGTTAAATAACTTCTGCCCTGAAATTATGTTCTAGGGGTGTAACAAAACTCCTTTAATGAACTTTGGTCAGTCAAAGCAAAATTGCATCAGCATGGTTTAATGGAGGGTGAACAATTTTTTGTTCAAAACTTAAATTTCATTCACCTCAAAATTCATCCCCAGCTGCATTTACATCGAAGACAAGAAAACTTTAGACCCTTAAGGGTTCAGCCCTAGTCAATATACGAATTTGATGTTTGTTATTAACAAATGAACATTGATTCTAGCAGCAGGAGTTTGCAAGAATCAAAATTGATTCTTGTGAATCAGGACAAATTTGATGTCCTACACACTGATTTGTAGTGAATAATAAATGATACACAAATATTGTGTAGTTGTATCCTTAATGCACACTACTACATGTATACTATTGTATACATCAATTTGATCAATTTGTCAAGATTTATTTTGGTGGGAAGACATGATTAAACCAATGAGCAGAGAATAAAAAAACATACGCAAATATTGTACAGTTGTATCCCTGAAGCACCTCATCAATAATTGGTACAACTATACTCTTGTACACATCAATTTGTTGAGATTTAGGTGGAAAGACATGGTCAAATGAATAAGTTTTGGTGTTTGTTGACACTCCAAGTCTTTCCTTCACAGTCACTTCTCTTTTCTCAGCATTTGAGTCAACAACTGCATATGATCCATGTTTCTTCTCTATGTCATTAATAGGCCTGAAAGAACAAAAATATAAAAAAAAAACATATTAACTTCTCATAGTACACAATCATTTTTTTTAGTTTCAGTTTTGATGTGAAAAATAATAATTAAGTTCAGTGAGAACATAATAATTATTGGTAAATGTACAGTTAAAACTAGAAGTCCTGTCATGAAATGCGCACAAATACCACGCTGATCTGCGCGTTAATCAACGCGTTATGACCATGGTAAGGCTATCAAATTTTGTACATATGGCCTGTGCAGAAGCAATGTTTCAGCCAATGGACCTCCGGCTAACCCGGAGGTCCATTGGCAGAAACATTGACTGTGTTTGCTATGAGTAATCAGGAGAACCTGCCGTGCTTTGGATGCCATTCGATATGGCAATTGCGTGCAATTCCTACGCGCAATCAATCCTCGATAAGCGCACATTTAGTGACAGGACTTCAGTTTTAACTGTAATAGCTATACTGAGTTCTCAAAGTACTGGTCTATACAGTTAAAACTAGAAGTCCTGTCCTGAAATGCGCACAAATAGCACGTTGATTTGCGCGTTAATCTGCGCATTATGGCCCAAGTAAAGCTATCAAATTCTGTACATATGGCCTGTGCACAAGCAATGTTTCAGCCAATGGACCTCCGGGTAACCCGGAGGTCCATTGGCAGAAACATTGCATGTGTTTGCTATGAGTAACCAGGAGAACCTGCCGTGCTTTGGATGCCATTCAATATGGCAATTGCGCACAATTCCAACGCGCAATTAAGCCTACATAAGCACACTATTCGTGACAGGACTTCTAGTTTTAACTGTAGTACATTTACAAGCTTTAATCAAATGGAAACATCAATTTACTGAAGATTGGTGAGCAGGGATATTACAGTCAAGGGCCAAAAAAATTCAAGGACTTAAGGACATATCAGCATTATCCAAGGATGTTTAAACATTTGGAATATAACCATTTTTAGAAGCTTTACCTACTTTAACCCTTTACTTAACATGAAAAGCAGACGACACTTACAAAAAAATTCCCGAATAACTAATTTTGGGTCTCAAAAACATAGGTTATGACCCCTCATTGGAATGAGCTCGATGAGCTCGTTCCAATGAAGGGTCATAACCTATGTTATTGAGACAAAAATGAAATAAATAACTGAAATTAATTGGCCATTTCTGAGAATAGCACTGGCCGGTTTTGGCCGTTACATTGGGCAAAGGGTTAAAAATGTCTTCTACAGTTAAAACTAGAAGTCCTGTCATGAAATGCGCACAAATAGCACGTTGATATGCGTGTTAATGTGTGCGTTATGACCCAATTAAAGCTATCATATTCTGTACATATGGCCTGTGCACAGGCAATGTTTCAGCCAATGGACCTCCGGGCAACCCGGTGGTCCATTGGCTGAAACATTGCATGTGTTTGCCATGAGTAACCAGGAGAACCTGCCGTGCTTTGGATGCCATTCGATATAGCAATGCGCGCAATTCCAACGCGCAATTAAGCCTAGATAAGCGCACTATTCGTGACAGGACTTCTACTTTTAACGGTAAGAACCTCATCCTTCTAAATTCCAGAAAAGTTAAAAAATTTATAGTAATTTATATATTTTTTATACTTACCAATGACCCAGACATAGCTGGTGCTAACTCTTAAAATATAGGGCCAAACACAAATTTTGCCCCCCAATCCCCAAAATTTGCATCTAAAACTAAAGAAAACATGTCCTGAAAGGCCCTCCACACTTCGCCCCTACTGCGCATGCGCAGTGTCAAGGACGTTCCGAAATTGGCGCCATTAATCATTCTAATAACCAGTGCCTGGTAAGCGCTATGTACTCAGCGGGGAGGCAAGAGTTCCCAACTCCTGGGAGGGCCATCCCCGTCTGGGTCATTGGTAAGTATAAAAAATATATAAATTACTATAAATTTTTTAACATTTTTATACTGTACCAATGACCCAGACATAGCTGAATAGTAAAAAGGCTGGAGGGCCAAGGACATAGAGCAAAATGGAATACGCTCAATAAAATAAAATAGAGTCATCCCCTGTAGGGAAAAAGAAGTAATAGGCCTTACATGTATCTTTCTTATTTATGATAAATTAGAAAGATACAACACCTTCCAAAATTGAGCTTCATACATCCATGTACTCTATTAATATCCAATATAATCCTTATACTAATAATTTTTAAAGTAAGCCAATAAATAAAGTAAGTCTAGAGAATAGAGACTCTTATACTCCTTAAAAGTGTCTGAGGATTGCATAATCATGTCCGTTGACATATGCAATATTCAAAAGCTATACTTTAAAAACTAAGACTTGAATGAATTTTAAAAACCTAAACTTCTCACTAAACAACCATCCCAATAACAGCTCAGAATTACTAACTCCGGAGGAGGTATCCCCTTGTTTTCATAGTAAAACAGGTGACCCAAGGGAACACCCTCCCCCCCCCCCCCCCTTTTTCTTGCCCTGGGTCAAATAGCCCAGAGCGAAGAGGGCAGCCGAACGGAGACACTGCCGAAACAGACAGCCTACCTAGCTATAGTAGTAACTGTTAAGTGAATGACATTCTGAGCAGTAGATAATAGACCTAACAATAGAGGCCTCCAGAAATGGACTCGATATTTCTGAGATAAAATTCATGAATGTGGATGGCTGAGCGCAATGAGCGGCCTTCAAAAATCTATAATAGCGACACTATTAATGTAAGCCCAAGAAGTAGAAGAACTCTTACTTCATGAGCCGAAATCTTAAGCACAACTGCTAAGTAAATGATATACATGTACCATAAGCAGTACTGATAGTTAATAGAATCCATTAACAATAAAATGGAGCGTAACGTCCTTCTACTAGACATCAAAGACAGAAGAAGCTTACGCCCATAGTAATAAACAGATATCTGTTTATAAATACATAAACTGTACCCGGAAAGAGTAAAGGCCTATGCCCATACGAAGACGGAAGGACCTTAAAATAATAGGTTCCGGATAATAGGAGCCTAACTCTTATGCAACAATCCAACCTAAATAGTAACGGAAGTAGTGATTCCGAAACTACGAAAGTGAAAATCATCCATCGATAGTGCATGAAACTCACTGACTCTACAGTAAAAGAGAAACCAACAGAATTACTGTCTAAAAGGTCAGAATTTGAAAACTACTGTTTCCAGAGGCTCAAATGATTACTTAGCTAAATAAGAACCGAAGTTAAAATCCATATAGGAATTTAATCTAAAGATTTTAAGTCTATTTATCAAAAAGTTACTAACTGACTTAGATAAAGAGACAAAAGACTCAATTGTAAACTATCGTAGAGTGCATAGGTATGAGGTAACATAAACCTATAACCTAAATAATAACAGGCTGCAGTAGATCTTGTAAAACAAGTATACTAAAAAATAGCAATGAGTAGTATGGAGGGATCAACAATATGAACATAATGATCCCTACACCACGACGGAAGAGCCTCCACTTTAGCCGCATAGAATAGCGAAGAAGAGGATCTCCTATAGTAAGAAATCGCGTCCAAAGCTCGTCCAGTACAGTGCTTACAATGCAATACGGACCACACAACGGAATACATGAAGGTTGCGACCTTGCTGGTTGTGATAAAGATGACACGATTTACCCAGTGAAAAAAGATCCTCACATAGAGGAAGATTTCACGTTAAGACCCACAGTAAACAAGAGAGTATAATACCCATGATCTCTGTGAAGATAGAGATGCTATCAACAGAAATGTATTGTGGTTGTTTATCTTAGCAATACCTGCTGAAACAACAGCGCCGGAGGATACGCGTATCCTATCATTCCGTCCTATAGATCAATAGAGCGTTAACAACATTAGCTCAGAGATCTGGACAAGCCAACACATACGTCTGCCATTGATTAGCAAGCTGTGTCATAAATAAATCATCATTGGGCGCTCCCATAGATAGCAAATCTGATTGAATACTTGTTTGTTGAGAGTCCATTCTGACAGCAACAAGCGACCCGTAAGAGAACGGGAGTCCGATAAAACAATCAGACGACCCGGAATATGACGGACCAAAACTGAACTTGGTGTACTATAACCAACAGACGGATTCTTTCCATTAAATTGAATAACGGAAACGAAAGAGTGCCTCCCTGGTTCCGGAGATACGCCACTACTGTCGAATTAAAGAACAGGGAATTTGGGCATGCGTTTCTGAATAATGTTCATGCAATGACATAAAGCAAGCCTAAAAAACATTATTCCGCGGAAGAAAACTGATTGCTAAGAGACTGCGGAACCCAAAGACCCTGGCACTTCGAATCCGTAGGGATCAGTATTATATCCCAATCTGTTTGACTGGCAACCGTCATAACAGCCACACTCGGGTCCGGCAACTGTGGTGGCACTCTCTGAGTCAACCACCGAATGTTTGCCCCAGTCTGAATCTCTTGTAACACTAGATAGACAAGAGAACGTGTAAATCGAGCAATTCATGGATTGCCGAAATGTTGCCGTCGAAGAGAAGCTCCTCCGAGAACGAAGCGACTCTGAGAGAGTTCTTAACCTTACTATCCACGCGTGTGGATGTAGCTAGGGCTGCGTCACGTCTAACCAACTCCAATCAGCCACTGAAGGGCGGAGTTATACGTGAACAAACTACTGCCCTCAAAAGAAATTACATTGAGAATAATATCCCGTAAATCTTTTCTTGAAGACGTAATGATAACGCCTCAGTAAGGCGGATTACGTATGATAAAGCGTCTAAGTTAAGTCTACTATACATAATGTCGTTCCCAACATTGAAATTGGAAAAGACATAAACGGCGAAAAAGAATATATGCAGTCTTTAATCACACCGTCTAGATGCATATGAACTCTCGGTATGCCCTGCTCTGCCAAAATAAACTATTCGTATAAATGATAAAATGGCAGAAATGAGCAACGCGGACAAGAAACTAAACTATCATGCTTTGTAGCAGGCTTGTATATATATATATAGTGTCGAAAAATAAAACACATGTTGTAATGACAATATTGGACTGCGTCGGTAAGTCAGGGACAATGTCCCTGAACCGAACGAAAAATCCGAGTCCAATGACGCTATAAGTCTCTTATCCAAGATCGCAGCAATGAAGTCCGAAATAACAATCACTAGAAGATAATGCCAGAAGATATGAAAGGCATCTTCCGATACTACTAAAGGGAAAACTCGAAATCTTTCGAATCCCTTTCGCCATCCTGTCGGACCCTATAAAGCGTTCGGTCGTCCGTACCTGATGCAACCGCGGACCGCACCGACCCAGCGCCGTCGGATAATTCCTGATTCGACCGAGAAACTGTCAATTGCTGGGATGCTGCGAAACAACTGTGCTAACTCGGATAGCACGTCCGTCACTGAGGCCTGAGGAGAAGCGGTCTTACGATGCATTGCCGCTGGAAGCTCCGTGATCGTTACCCCGTGCATACTACCAATATGCGAGCGAACGGAGTGTATAGGCCTCGTGTCCCTTGGCTACCGGATGGCGCGACCTATTCGCCGTGGAATCACTGAATGCCGAAACTGATCGGATACTCGAGGTCACGTAGCCAATGTGCGGTCGTGTGCCCTGCTGTGAGGATGAGGAAGCATTAAGGACAGTCTCTCGGACTGTCAATATAACGGAGCGTCCCGACCGACGGACATATGCTCTGAATGTAAAATATCTGAACCACAACATGCGGTCCCCTATGTTGTTGGACGAGAGAGGGACCTCTCTCGCTCACAGCCCAGACGGACCTGGACAAGCCAGGAACCGGACTAACAGGCTTCCTCCGATCTGTCCTCAATCTGCCGTCACTGGGTGAGTACTAAAGTAAATAAAGTGCTCGCATCACCCAAATCTCCTTCCTAGACCGCAACGGACGAACACGGCAGCCGAACCAATCGATGAATGTACGCTACACCGGGTGAGCTAGCGAATGTCACTCCGTAGGCGATAGACATATTCCATGAGCACTTATTGCCGCTAGCTCTTCATTAACTATGACGACAGAGGCACACTTTTGAAAGACATCTCCATAACTCTTCGAACAAGAAACCAGAAATGCTTGGTTAGCAAGCATAAAATAATAATATATATAGCGTCGTTCACTAATTCGAAAGTTTGTGTGACATTATTGGACTATGTCGGAACTGAGGGACGATGTCCCTGAACCGAACCAAAAATTTCTAAGTCCACCGACGCTATCAGTTTCTTATCCGGCATCGCAGCTTTCTGGTCCGACGAAAGAAGCTGTAGAAGACCAAGTCAGATGACATACACAACAGCATATGTTGTTCCGAAAGGGAAAGCTCGAAATCCTCCGAATCCCTTTCGGTATCCCGTCGGACCGGATGAAACTTTCGGACGTCCGTACCCGCTTCCGCAGAGCGTCCCGACCCAGCATCGTCGGATAAAATATATGCGACAGATTCAGTTGATGCTGGGATGCTGCGATAAACTGTGCTATTAAGGAAAGCATGTCCGTTCCCGAGGCCTGTGCAGTAGCGGTCTTACGATGCATTGCCGCCGGAAGCTCCGTGTACGTTGACTCCCGCACACTTCCTATGCGAACGTCCGGAGTCTGCAGGCCTCGTGTCCCTGGCTACCAGATGGTGTGACCTGGTTGCCGAAGAATCCTTGATCGGCAAAGCTGGTAATATATCGGCGGTCACGCAGCCAAGGTGCGGTCGTGTGCGCTGACGAGAAGAGGAAGCCTTAGCAGTCTCCGCGGACTGCCTATACAACGGAGCGTCCCGAGCGACGGACGTATGCTCCGCTTGCGACACATTTTGTACCACAACATCTGGGGCCAGATGTTGTTGAATGAGAGAGGGGCCTCTCTCGCTTGTCGTCCGGATGGACCGGAACGAGCTATGAACCGGACTAAAAGCCTTCCTCCGTTCTCCCTCCGATCCGCCGTCACTGGGTGAGCATTACGTTAATTTATAGTGCTCGCATCACCCCAAAATTCCTTCTAGACCGCAACGGACGAACCCGGCTGCCGAACCATTCGGTGAATGGACGCTACACCGGGCGAGCTAGCGGACGTCAAAGGCCGTCGAACCTACTAGGGTCCTCTTAGGCAATTGGCGTATTTACATGAGCACTTTTCCGCTAGCCCTTCATTAATTGTGACGACGGAGGCACACTGTTGGAAGACATCACAGATACATCACCCTAATCTTGATCGTCTGAAATAGAAATTGATAAAGTAGAGTGACCCTGCGGGGAAAGGACCGGAGTGTCCAAATCCCCAATAACATACCGTGACATACGCTTCCCATATTGTCATCGAAATCATACGATACAGAACAGGAGTTAATGCGAGTACACTGACCACATATAGAATGATATTAAAGTCAGAGGAAGACTTCCTCTTAAAACAATTGATCAATATCCTTTCAATGTGAAAAGAAAACAAGTCCTGGTACTCGCACTAACCCCTGGCAATCAAAATACATAATAATAATATGATCCATTAATATAGAAAAAATAATTGAAATCAAAATATTTTGAAAAAATATTTTTTCAGAACAGCCCAAGTTTCTGAAAAGTAACGTTGAGCCCCAATGGATCCCAAGCCTAAGTGTGGACAAAAATTTTAAAAATATTTTAAACAATTTATTCAACACTTACGAACAATAATAATGTATCTAGTTATGATTAAAATAACATCAAGATATTATTTTTTAGAAATCCCCCCCTCACACAGAGGGCTGTTGTAAATGTAAACAATGAGTGTAAAAACACTAAAATAAGACTCCAGGCACCCAGGCCCGAAATCAGTTACCAAAAATACACTATCTGATGCAAAACAGAGACTTCCAGGGAAGAAACTGCAGAACATCAGATGGTAGATGCAGAACACAACGCCTAACCACCCGTAGGTGAAGACGTAAACATGGGGAAAAGAACAGAAATCATTCTGTTATTCAGCTAAAACTCCCAAGAAAATTTAGTAATAATAATTACAAAAACTATGCCAAAAGCATGGGAGAATAGCAAGGGGGAACTTAAAGGACAGGGAGAGAGGAAAACACTAAAAAAAAAGTGTAACTAAATAATCAGAATGACAACAAAATGGCTGCTGCCTCGAAAATAGGTAACTTAACATAATTTCATTAAAAAATTTTAAGTTACAGCCCTGATAATATTCTGTCACACATTTTTTTCCTCTCCTCCTTCTCTATCGTCCTTAGAATCACCATTTCACTAATATTTATGTGTCTGGCATCATTTAAACTGAGATTTATAAGCACAAAGATCAGTCAGATGTTAACTGATGAAGGGCCAAACTTAGAATAATTAATGGCGCCAATTTCGGAACGTCCTTGACACTGCGCATGCGCAGTAGGGGCGAAGTGTGGAGGGCCTTTCAGGACATGTTTTCTTTGGTTTTAGATGCAAATTTTGGGGATTGGGGGGCAAAATTTGTGTTTGGCCCTATATTTTAAGAGTTAGCACCAGCTATGTCTGGGTCATTGGTACAGTATAAAAATACAGTAATTCCAAAATGCTCTGTAACAGAATTATGGTGCTTACAGAATGACACCCAGTTAAATAATGCCTGAACTTCAATTCCTCATTTATCGATTATCCATTATTTATGTTCATTTTTGGGGGTTTTTTAACAAAAAACTGTGCAAAAGAGATCTTTCAATTGCCCACTATTACACAGGTAAAAATGAAATGAGGCAAAATTCAAGGACTTTCAAGGAGTCTGGTGGATTTTCAAGCACTTTTCATGTACATCTTCTGAATTTTCAAAATTCAAGGAGTAAGATTGAAATTCAAGGACTTTTTAAGGATGTGCACACCCTGGTGAGGATACAATGGCTTTCACTAGTCTGTCTGGTAGTTCCATTGCTGTCCAGGGGTTTATGCTCTGAAGTCAGATGTGTGAATGTCATGTGGTGAGGATACAACGCTTGAATTTCATTATATATTGCTAGGATTACATCTATACAATATGTTTGACAGAGGCAATCAAAAATTAAACTTAAGTAGATCTTCCATTAATTACTATCCACACTGCCCAATCGGTTTTTGGATTCTACAGTTAAAACTAGAAGTCCTGTCATGAAATGCACACAAATAGCATGTCGATCTGCGCGTTAATCTACGCGTTATGACCATAGCAATGCTATCAAATTCTGTACATATGGCCTGTGCACAAGCAATGCTTCAGCCAATGGACCTCCGGGTAACCAGGAGGTCCACTGGCAGAAATATTGCCTGTGTTTGCTATGAGTAATCAGGAGAATCTGCCGTGCTCTGGATGCCATTCGATTTGGCAATTGCACGCAATTCCTACACGCAATTAAGCCTAGATAAGCGTGCAATTCAGGACAGGACTTCTAGTTTTAACTGTATGAGCAACCAGAGGATTCTTTGTTGATGTTGTTAAGTTTCTATGTTGAAATCGTGTCTTTTCGGCCAGCAGATATGGTCCAAGAGCAGAATTCTAGTCACCTGTGCAAGATACATTTTATCAATCCCTTTGCATTTATCAAGCAGCAGGGTTATCGACTGAGGTTCAGTTCATCTGGGAGAGACGTAACTTATGTTTCAAGCAGGAAAAATAGGCTGCACCAACCTAGAGCGGTCTGGTAGAATTTTTATCTTATGGACAATCCAGTGGATTTTTAACCAATTTGTAGGCATAATTTTTGGAATCTGAGGTGATAGATTGGAAGCAAAATACATTGGGAATGAAAACAATTTAAGTTGGGCACAGTGAATCGATATAAAATATGCACAATTTAGTATTTCTCTGTGGCCTGTACAGAGGGTTCTCAGTGGTTAAGTCCTAAACATTTCATTGTTTCAGTATACAGTATGTGCCAGGCATTTTACCACAAAAGGTATCCTATTTCTATGGCAGTGACAACGGGTGGAAAGGATTAAAATCCGCGACGGACCGATCAAACTACAGTTAAAACTAGAAGTCCTGTCACGAATAGTGCGCTTATCTAGGCTTAATTGCGCGTTGGAATTGTGCGCAATTGCCATATCGAATGGCATCCAAAGCACAGCAGGTTCTCCTGGTTACTCATAGCAAACACATGCAATGTTTCTGCCAATGGACCTCCGGGCTACCCGGAGGTCCATTGGCTGAAACATTGCCTGTGCACAGGCCATATGTACAGAATATGATAGCTTTAATTGGGCCACAACGCGCACATTAACGCGTATATCAACGTGCTATTTGTGCGCATTCCATGACAGGACTTCTAGTTTTAACTGTAATAATCTTTCACTGCAAATGCAAGTGTTGAGGTTTAGCGCTTTTCAGGAAAATGGTAAAGTTTTAATGAATGGAAAATGCTTCCGTACGAGTGATCCACACGGCATCAGTTAATTGGGATTAAATTTAATTCATGACAATAAATATGTCACTTAGAGAAAGAAATAATTGTTTCGGATGTAGCAAAAACATTATTATCGTACATGTAACAACACACATGTGTGCACGAGTTTAGTTTATCCTTCGTGTGAGAAAAATCATTCTCCTGTCACTTTATTGAGACTGTGACTGTTTGGCAAATGCATGTTTGGTATTTTGGGAAGACGGGGGCGTGTAGAGTCTGCCACTTGTTTTCGAAGACACAGGGTTAGCTCACATTAGGCCAAGGCATCGCCCTATTTTGGCCCACCCCCTTCCTCCTGAACACCTCTCACATTTTCAATGGAGTTCAAGAGTAAACTCTGACCTCGTAAAAGAACAGACAACTGTTCTTTTCCTCTGTTGATGTGTGCCTGCTAATTCATCACCTAAGAACGAGCAATTCCCTGACTTTTCGCACTGTGTTACGCAGGGAGTCATTTACAGTTAAAACTAGAAGTCCTGTCCCGAACTGTGCGCTTATCTAGGCTTAATTGTGCGTAGGAATTGCACGCAATTGCCGTATCGAATAGCATTCAAAGCACGGCAGGTTCTCCTGATTACTCATAGCAAACACAGGCAATGTTTCTCCGGGGTTACCTGGAGGTCCATTGGCTGAAACATTGCTTGTGCACAGGCCATATGTACAGAATTTGATAGCCTTACTATGGTCATAACGCGTAGAATAACGCGCAGATCGACGTGCTATTTGTGCGCATTTCATGACAGGACTTCTAGTTTTAACTGTATTGCATTGTTATGTCTGCTTTAAGAAATTATTCTGCAGACTGCCGGTTGAATACATTATATTTATTCTTTAAAATTATGGACTCAATGCAATGTTGCATCATGGTTGGGCTCGAAGGTCAGTAACTTTGATCAACCAGGACGCCATCAAAAACAAAATCAGCCTAATTATTGTTAACTGAGCCCAGATAACCCACCATAGAGCCTAATAGTGTTAACTCTGGGGTTTTCAAACCCTTCTGGAATGGACTGGAACTGAATTCCCCAAGCAGTGTTCCCTTTTTGTCAATTCAGGACGGGTATGGGGAATGATTTCTCTACATGATGATATTTTGATTTTTTTTTATTTCTGACGATATTAATGCAGGACGGGTATGGGGAATGATTTCTCCACATGATGATATTTCGATTTTTTTTATTTCTGACGATATTAAGAAAGTTTTTTTATAACCTGATATCCACCCAGGACTTACCCCCCTTGTGTCTTTAATATCATTTTTAAAAATATATTCGTCGAATTGACCCTTTTAAAAAAAATTTGTCTAAATTATCTTCCGTCGAATTGTCTTCTCATCGAATAGTCCATTTCGTCGAGTTTGTCTTTTGGCGAATAGTCCACATCCCAAAATATGGTTGGACACCTACCAACTTTTGCCTTTTTCATTTTAGGGTTAGGCCTTAGTTTTAAACCAACCATGAGCACAAATATATCCTGAATACACCAAAAGAGGAGTCATTTTTATAGAGTAATATCTAGAGAACACAACAAAGCAAACACAAGTCACAAACTCTTTTAAGTACCTTTTCTTCAAACACCTGAGGGTGACAGAATTTTCAATTTTTTTTAGAAAAGCACTTTTCCAAGCAATCCCGTCACTATTCGTTTCTTTCGCCAAAATGTCTCTTTAAATATTTTTAGGGTTTTTTTGCATTCATCTTTCTGGAAAATATTTTCAAAAAAAAATGGTCGGTTGTTTATTGCTACTGCATTATCACTCTCGATCGCCCGCACCTCCGCCCCCCCCCCCCCCCCCCACACCCACCCCTTGCCAAACGTTGATATCCTGGCTGCCTGCACTCTCTGCTACAATGAACTTTATATATTTTCTTCTTTATTTTTGTCCGTTTGTGCATCGTCTATGCTCGCGTTTACTGTTCGCTATTTCAGTAGGGCCGGAAGAAAGGTCTCTTGAGACTTGTGTTATTTCGTTGTTCTTTGTGCCAAATTGTGGTTCTTTCGAGTTCTTTGCGGTGAATTCTCGAGGCGGATCAATGCTGAAGATTTTTATAAAAGACGTTAATTTAAAACCTACCGACAACGAACGGCAACCTGAATATTTTGATTTTTATCTTTGTTATCCTTCTTTATTGGCATTTTAACAGTTTGAGATTTATCCGAGAAAACGAGTTTTCAGTTTCGTCTGTCTATTTATTTTTCTTTCCGTAAACGAATTTGAAAATGGCACATCTTCGGATTGGCCAATGAGAAAGCGTTGCTCTTCCAGATAAAAGAAAAACTATGATTGGACAAACGAATGACACTCAGATCAAGCCAGCTCTGTGATGTATCTCCCCTAAACCAGTTCGTCTTGGGGACGATTCGTCCAAAATACATTGTCGAGACGGGATGTTTCGTCTCAAAGCGTATTTTTGGTTTGTTTTGAGTTTGTTTTTGTTTTTTTTTAATTTATTTATTTTATTATTTTGTTTTTGGTGTGTGTGTGTGTGGGGGGGGGGGGGGGGGTGGGGTAAATTATCATACATGTACGATTATTTTAAAAATGAATTATCTCGAAAATCGACAAGGGTGGGTGGGTTGGGGCGGCGGTAGGGAGAGGCAATCAAGTGGAAAAATACCATTGTCTGCGAAAACATAATTCGGAGCCAACATATTATGTTGAAAATAAACAACACCAAACGGTGTAATTCACAGTAATGTCCTGTGATTTACTCTTTACTCACTGTCGGCCGAAATATCAGGCATTTAGTACGAATGAGAAAAATATAATGTTCAAGTGTAACGTGTAAAGGTAGCTTTTATTATTTCTTCACAATTAGTAATATTTTTGCCCATTTTACCCCCCCAGAAATTGCCGACTTTCGTGTTAACTCAGATTTCGAAACATTCCTTTTCCACCCCGTACTACAAGTTAAAATTAGCATTAACTATCATTGACTTTAATGTGCTTTGCTCGAATGAATAAACAAAGGGAGACTAGGGACGATGAGAAATTGAAAATTTATTCCATTTTTATTTTTACAAAGTACACCTCGCTTTGTGCCAAGTTCAATAATTTCATACACAGTTTCCTCGTCTTCCAAAATAGACTCATGATACTGATCTGTTCGCCAGCGATTCATTACAAATCCCAGGTGGGGGCTGGACAAAATGTCCGATTGCCAAAATGTCCGAGATAAAATGTCGGGTTTTCTGGATATTATTTAATGAAACACCCCCCTTAGAATATATATGTTGTATGCCGCCTCTTATATACCATTTCCAGATATTCAGGATATGTTGGAATATACTTATACATTAAAGGCAAGTCATCAACTGAATCTTGTTTTCGTACATTTTGTCCAATGATCATCGGACATTTTGTCTAAAACTATCGGACATTTTGTCTAAAAAGATCGGACATTCTGTCCAGCCATCGGACATTTTGGCAATCGGACATTTTGGCGATCGGACATTTGTCTAGCAATCACCCCAGGGTACGACTTCTATATCCCGCTGGTGATGTCAAACTTCCACTCCATCTCAGGCTTTATCGCAACGTCGGGCTCAGTTGAAGTATCCACAGGGTATCAGGTGAATTCGCACTTTTACCAGTTCGACCCAGGTGATTTCGGCCCGTTTGGTGAGTTCGGCCCAGGTGAGTTCGGACCACGTGAAAATGACTTCGCCCACAAGAAAAGTGACTTTCGGCCCACCCATCCATCCAGTTTTGTTTAATGATTTCCAATATTTGTAAAAGAAACTTTCTAAAAAAAATATTCTGTTAGGTTGTTTTTTTTTTTATTTTGACATGTTGTTCTCGTACAATGGTCTATCATTCTCTTTTATGTCTTTGAGTGAAGGTCAGTGCCGCATAGATCACTCGCCGACTACTGTTTCTTCAAAGTAGCGTTGACAATACTAAACATAAAACGGTTAGCACTGTTTGATGTGTCAGTATAATGGATGTACCGATACTCTCCATGACTGTTTTCATAAATTGTCAAAGCAACGGCCAATTAAGCTCTTAGAAATATATAAGCACTGTGAAATTGTATGAACATCAGATCCAACATGGATATCGATAATTCTTGTATTAAATGTAGCTCGCTGGTTAGGCCCCATCAGGAAGGTTTGCAGTGCCCTGAGTGTAGTAAGTGGCAGCACCGCAAGTAGTATATAGCGTATACTTCTGCCCCCATCGTATGGACCCCCGCTTATGGACCCCGCTGTATTTATCGGTTTCTATGAATGATGACATATGGTTACTTCAAATTAAATAGGTTGTATTCTGAATTTATGTTTGCATGTATACGCCGAATTATCTAAACCCGCCATACATCTGAAACTATCGGCCAAAATCCAGTGCTATTTTTTTTTAAAAATACTTACCCAGTGGCCTTCTGACATTATGTACTGACTTGGGACAACAAAAGAACTGCTCAAGGTTCAACACATTTTAATTTGTCTAACAATATTTACAAATCATTAATTTGACAATATGATCGGTAATTTGGGGAAATGTTGAGCCGCAGATGTTACAAAACTTGCACACAAATTGCGGTAGATTGGAAACACAACGTGCAGAAATTGTTCAAATCATGGAAACGGACTAAACCCGTTGTCTCAATGAACAATCTCAAGCCAGATGATTAATTTGAGAAATAGCAATAAATATCACAAAGTTGAGCGAATCACTGAACGGTTCAATGAATGCGAAAAGCACACGAAGATTCAGGATTAAGAAATCCATTTCAACTCGGATAATCAAGTACAAAACTTTGAAATTAAAACTGGTCACAGACTTCGCACATTGTGAGTGTCCGAAAATCGAACTTGGAAAATCATTCATAGAAATAGGAATAAGCATAAATTCCCCCTAAGCTATTATGGAAATCCTCTTTAAGAACTCTATTTATTTTATGGTCTAATAAAAAAAAATGCATTTTGTCAAACAGAAAATATATATGATAAAAAAAATGCACAGTAGTGTAATTGTAGAATAAGCCGCGAAACGCGAGAATTACCTCCCTTGCCGCAATCTTTGAATGTTTTTGACGTGTTTGCGCAACTTTTGTTGGACCGTGTTATGGTTTTCTGGAATTTTTCAGATAATTTTCCCAAGCCGTTATGCATTATTATCCCTTTATCTAAAAGTATCAGATAAAAGCTTTGGGTTTCACAAATCAACGAGGAACACCCACAAACCTAATACTGCAATGCAGGGAAACAACGACACTCATAGACTTGTAATCCGAAATTCGTACGTTATGGATTTATTTCTGATTTAATATCTGTGGTGGCATTAGTTTCAACACTCACGGCCATATCTCGACTACAGCTCAAGCCAAAATAATATCCCATTTTCGAGCGATTTATTCCTGGAAATTAATAAATATACTCCCCCCCTCCCTCCTCCCCGAAAAAAAGTACCAATTCCTCGTTCAGGTTTTGACTGTGCCTATGTAGAAAAACAGCAGTAATTGCCTTTTCATACTACCTCTTACTGTAAAATTGGTATAAGCGGTGTTATCCAATTAGCCACAAACTTGGAAAGAGGATACGCGACTCTGTATTATCCACCCAAAAATACGAGTTTGGTGTCGACTTGGAAAAAATAATAATAAAAATAATACGGACAATGTCGGGTTTGAAAGCCATTGCGACCTGATTAATTATGAATCGTCGAGAGTTCTTTGGTTCGAGTGTGTGCATTGGCAGCGAGTTCAGGACTTTCGAGCTGGAAGGAGGACTAGGAATTGTGCCTAACTACAAAAATTCTGTGTTTTAATTAGAAAATGGTGGGTACGTAATTGGGGATCTATTGTGTTTGCGAACAATGGGTTGCAGTAGTTGGAGATGTATAAAACGGCCCCCATTGGGGGGACCCCGCAGGGGACCCCGGAAGTGACGTCATGTCACGTGACCTAGTGGCGCCATGTTGTGTTGTTATGGTAACCCGCGTGAGCGGCCATCTTGTGACGTCATCTCCATAGTGATACGTGGTGTGAAGTGCGCATGAGTAATGTCTCCCAGAATCCTCATTTAATTACCACAAACAACCTGACAATCCCTCCAAATCACCAAAATCCACCCGAAATCACCGAAATTGACTTTATTTCCCCAATGATCGGCTTAGCACGTAGTGCTATAGTACTAAGGGGGGTACCGGGGGTGCGTTCGGTTGAACAGGAGTAATGTTCTGGCTTAGAATTCTCCCAGAATCCCTTTTTGGATCCCTATCCCATGACGTTTTTTCCATTAAAAGACACGTTCCTTTGGTCATACCCAGAATACTCTGCTTCTATCTATATATGCAATAGTTTACGTCTCTCTGCCCATGTTCCTTTGTTCTAGAGTATACTCCAGTAACATAGAAGAGCCTATTAAGTGGAACAGCTTTGCTTAATTATCACTATATTTAGCTATTCTAGTCTATTCTTGTTAGTTCTGACCCTATTCCGTGTACTCTTGTTGCTTCATTTATCTAGATCATTTATATGATTTATACCCTAACCAATCAGATTGCTTGATTTCCTATAACCTGTACTTAATCGTATAGAGTTATCTCCCCTTATTACAAACGAAGTTGTATCAGATTCTCATCACATCTATATCCAGTGGTAATATCCCCGGGCACCCCAATTTCGGCACCCCTTTTCTGAAAAACATATGACCATCGGCACCCCTTTTTTGTCATTTGTGCTTATGTGAAAAAGCACAATGTGACACAATGTGCCCTAGCACATAGGCACATGATTTATGTGCCGATATGTGCTTATGTGAAAAAGCACAATGTGACACAATGTGCCCTAGCACATAGGCACATACGGGTATTTGAGGATACCTATTACCTGGTATTGTATTATTCGAGGATACCTACTAGAGATACCCTTTTTTGTCACATGTGCTTATGTGAAAAAACACAATGTGACACAATGTGTCCTAGCACAAAGGCACATGCTTTATGTGCCAATATGTGCTTATGTGAAAAGGCACAATGTGACACAATGTGCCCTATCACATAGTCACATATGGGTATTTGAGGATACCTATAGCCTAGTATTGTATTATTGAGGATACCTGTCTAGGATACCTTCTGGAGAATCCCTTTTTGTCATATGTGCTTATGTGAAAAAGCACAATGTGACACAATGTGACCTAGCACATAAGCACATGCTTTATGTGCCGATATGTGCTTATGTGAAAAGGCACAATGTGACACAATGTGCCCTATCACATAGGCACATACGACCAAAATGGGATTCCATAGCCACAGGTGTTTTCCAAAAGGGATTCTTTAAAAGGGATTCCATAAAATGGAATTCCTATCCGACTCCGTGAAATGGGATTCCGTGTTTTATCATCGACACTCGAGGGTATGGAAAGGGACTAATAAAGCCTAATTCATCAACTACAACAAGGTCGAAGGGAACACAACATGAACTTTGACTTGATCTTAACACCCAATATATACAATAAAATTTTTAATCTGAATGGACTGTAACCCCTAAATACTACATGCAACAACCTAACTAAACAGACGCAACATGAACGAAGATCGAACTAGTTGGAAACAACTGAACAGAGACAACCAACCACAACAAAACAATAAAGGTACAGAACGAAGATCCAACACAACCAAGATCGAAGTGAACAGAACAAATTGAAGAAAATCGAACTGATCTGATCGAATAAAAGCAAACTCGAAGTGAATTGACCATAAAAATGAACAAAGATCCAACACAGCCAAGATCGAAGTGAACAGAACAAAGTGAACACAGATCGAACTGATCTGATTGAACTACAACCCCTAAATATAACCCATTGTTAACCCTCTTGAACTGTTTGAAATGAACTTTATGTAATTAAAACCCTCTTGAACTGTTTGAATGAACTATAACCCCTAAATATATCCCAATGTTAACACCCTTGAACTTTTTGAATGAACTTTTTATATCTAATATAAATAAACACCCTTTGAACTGAACGACATTTAACTGAATAAATTTTAAACTTAATGAACTACAACCCATTGAACTGAATTCTTCTAATAGGGAAGGGGAATACCCTCGAGTGTCGATGATAAAACACAGAATCCCATTTCACGGAGTCGTATAGGAATTCCATTTTATGGAATCCCTTTTAAAGAATCCATTTTGGAAAACACCTGTGGCTATGGAATCCCATTTTGGTCGTATGTGCCTATGTGATAGGACACATTGTGTCATATTGTGCCTTTTCACATAAGCACATATCGGCACATAAAGCATGTGCTTATGTGCTAGGTCACATTGTGTCACATTGTGCTTTTTCACATAAGCACATATGACAAAAAGGGATTCTCCAGAAGATATCCTAGACAGGCATCCTCAAATAATACAATACTAGGCTATAGGTATCCTCAAATACCCGTATGTGACTATGTGATAGGGCACATTGTGTCACATTGTGCCTTTTCACATAAGCACATATCGGCACATAAAGCATGTGCCTTTGTGCTAGGACACATTGTGTCACATTGTGCTTTTTCACATAAGCACATGTGACAAAAAAGGGATTCTCTAGTAGGTATCCTCGAATAATACAATACCAGGCAATAGGTATCCTCAAATACCCGTATGTGCCTATGTGCTAGGGCACATTGTGTCACATTGTGCCTTTTCACATAAGCACATATCGGCACATAAATCATGTGCCTATGTGCTAGGGCACATTGTGCCACATTGTGCTTTTTCACATAAGCACATATGACAAAAAGGGGTGCCGAAGGTCATATGTTTTTCAGAAAAGGGGTGCCGAAATTGGGGTGCCCGGGGATATAGATGTGATGAGAATCTGATAAAATTTCGTTGTAATAAGGGGAGATAACTCTATACGATTAAGTACAGGTTATAGGAAATCAAGCAATCTGATTGGTTAGTTATGAATCATATAAATGATCTAGATAAGTGAAGCAACAAGAGTACACGGAATAGGGTCAGAACTAACAAGAATAGACTAGAATAGCTAAATATAGTGATAATAAGCAAAGCTGTTCCACCTAATAGGCTCTTCTACGTTACTGGAGTATACTCTAGAACAAAGGAACATGGGCAGAGAAGCAGAGTATTCTGGGTAATGACCAAAGGAACGTGTCTTTTAATGGAAAAAACGTCATGGGATAGGGATCCAAAAAGGGATTCTGGGAGAAATCTAAGCCAGAACATTACTCCTGTTCAACCGAACGCACCCCCGGTACCCCTTAGTACTATAGCACTACGTGCTAAGCCGATCAATTGGGGAAATAAAGTCAATTTCGGTGATTTCGGGTGGATTTTGGTGATTTGGAGGGATTGTCGGGTTGTTTGTGGTAATTAAACGAGGATTCTGGGTGAAATTACTCTTCTACAAAGAAACGCACCCTCCGAACATACCCCGTCCTATTGCAGAACAATTGCGTAACATAGCAACCACGTGCTACCATAGAAACCAAGATGGCGGCCTCCAGTATACAAAATGGACGACAGAAACACGGATCACCCTAACAACACGCGCTGCGCATGCGCACTCACACCACATATCACTATGGAGATGAAGTCACAAGATGGCCACTCACGCGGGTTACCATGACAACACAACATGACGCCACTAGGTCACGTGACATGACGTCACTTCCGGGGTCCCCTGCGGGGTCCCCTCAATGGGGGCCATTTCATACATCTCCTACTACTGGTCGCCTACCCCCTTTACATTTATATATCACTGAAATTTAAATGATGGAGGTAGATTGTTTTCTTGTTCATCATGTACCTTTGAGTGTTTAACAGTTAATTGTGGACCAGTGCGATTAAAAATGAAAAATTTGGGTGATAGCACAACGGACTGTGTTTAATCATAGAAAAATCACACCCGTGCTATTACTAACCTGTATGATTTATTTTGGACGTTTACTGAAGAATAAGCCAGCCATCTAAGTAAAAGCATGAAAGAGCTAATATTCTCTAATTACACACATGGGGGCGCGGTAGCGTTGTGTACTAAGGTGTACCGCACATCGAGTGTGCTCTTGCCTTCAACCAATACTAACCCTATGTGGAGTATGCCAGTTGCTTGCCTTTGCTCGGTGGTTCTCTTTGGCTTCTTCCAACTCTCCGACACGAGGTAGCACTGACTGTCGAAAGTGTCATTAACTCACCCAATAAATAAATAACTACCATTCTATCATAAACGTTTTGCCCTTTATCCAAAAATTTATCATAACTGACCTAGTTCCCCTTCCGAGTTTTGCGGGGAAAATCAGCAGCGCTCTCCTTTGAACACCTCTCACACTGTAACAGTGGTATAACTGCTGTTACCCGATTAGCCTAAAAATGATAAAAGGATACGCGACTCTGTATACGGACACAATTCGGACTCCCGCATTGTGCCCTTGGGCAAGGTAATTTACCCCGATTATCCACATGGGGGCACGATGACGCCGTGTGCTAAGGCGTACTGCCTGTCGATAATACGCATGTCTTCAACCAATCTAACCCCGCCTGTGTGGCAGTGCGGATTTCCGACGTTGGTGAGATGACAGTTACTCGTCGTTGTTCTGTGGTTCTCTTTGGATATTCCGGAGTCTACCCGTAAAATTGTCACATTTAATTATAACTTGAACTTGATGACCGGGTGTAATGAAATAGCGTATTTTCTGCAGACATTCTAAATAAACGCATCTGGTTTACAGACCTGTATATATTTTTTTTTCAATTGAGTAAAAATATATGATAGTTTCTGATGTAACATGCCGATTAGTATGTTTAATGAATCTAACTACACCAGCCCGACCGACCCTTTGCCCACCATGATCACAACAAACGTTTCAATTCTCTCTCTCTCTCTCTCTCACCGATACAGTACGGGTGGAAACTAATTGCGTCCAAGCTGTTGTTTTTTTTCTAGATTCTACCACCCCCCTTACAGCGCAAATCGAAATGAAATCTGATTCATTGAACCATACTACAGTGCATGTCAAAATTAATTTTTGAACGCCATTTTTTCTATGTGCCACTATCAGCAGCTATGACCATAGCGTAACTTTGTGGTAAAATGCTTATTTTTGTACAAAACTCAAGACCTTTCTCTGACAAATGCCTATATAAAACAAGATAATACGCGAGAATGCGTTGTGTACCTGCATTTTGTTGATAAAATATGGCATGACCACATTCCCGGATATTATTAATGTACCCGCTTAATAACAGCCAAATTTTTATCGGATCGCAGTTTTTGATTTGAATAATTGCCGAATTTTTTATTTTTTATTAAATCACATTCAGTAATTTATGTAGATTTCCTGAACTGGGCGAAGGTCAAGAAAGGCACTCTGTAGTTTAGGAGACTCCACATATAAAAACAAAATAAAAAATCTTAGATATATTGCATTTTTTTAATTATCCATATTAACCAGAAATCAAAACTAGTCAAATTAATTAGAATTAAATTACAAATGGATATGAAATTTGAAGTAAAATGAACACTGGTATATTGCTGGCTGCATTTTTAGTTGTCTGTAATGGCTGTTGTTCAGAATGTCACCCTATTGGGGTGAGTTTTCGCTTTTTCGTCCAGTTTTATGAGAGCTTCCACGAAGTCCGTTCCACATTCGCAATCTTTTCCAGGGGCCATTCTTCAAAGGCTGGTCCATCGCAGCTTTGCAGAGATATTGTTTTCTGGATGACAATGTTCAATGTGTTCTGGGTTTCTGATCAGACCTCTTGGGATATTTTGATCTTTAAGGATGTTTGCAAAAATTTTCCACCCTGTTGGTTGAAAATCTTTTCTTTTTCGCAGCAGATCATTTATTAGATCACACATATTGGAGCCCAAAATTGTAATGCCATTATACACGAGTCGATCTTTCTCATCCCAGGATAAATTGGGTATATTCTTTATTATCTGGAGTAACAAAAGCGCCTTCTGCTGCATGGAATCTGGTATAACGGCTAACCAGTCCGGATGATTTTCCACTGAAAAACTAGTCGTTAAGGAGTGTGGTTTGGTGGTTTCTTTGCATAAATTTGATTGGCGCTGAAAGATTGTCTGGTTCAGCAGCCCTTTCTCTTCAGAACGCGATGTTGAAGATTTAGGAATTGGTCTCATACCCTGGTCTATGGGCGGGACAGCTACAGCATTCAGGGGTGTGCGTATGTCCTGCAACTGTTCACTCCCCCATGGTTCAATAAACTGAATTCTGCTTGAGGGTAGGTTGGTTGAGTCATCTATAGGTTTTCCCCTCAGTGATTCCCCCATCACTTGCAATTTTACTGGCTCTAACTTATTTGCAAGCCCCAAAATATTTCCACTTGTTAATGCATTGTTCCAACTAAAGGCAGCTGATTTCATATGCACTGGAGGATAGGGTGGCTCGTTACAGACAGATCTGGTTGTTAACTCGGGTGTATTTGAGTTCGCTCCCCCTATAGTGTGTTTAAAATTTACATTTTTGTGTAATTTTTGTCTGTGTCGATAATAATTAGTTTTATGAGAGTAAGATTTTTGACACAATTCACAGGCGTAGCGTGAATTCATCATTTTCAGAAGCGAGTTAATAGAGTGGCAATACAGTTCCAACACTCTGCCATTTATATGTATGAATAGGATGGGTCCCACCCCAACCTGTCAATCGCTGATTGGCTAATTATATATCAAGATAAGGTGGGTTCTAACCCAACCTGTTGATCATTGGTTACTTCAAATTCTCACACAGTGCATTGTGGGAAATTCCAGTGGTAGAGGTCTGAGGTAAAATAAGTTTTTTGCTCAACTTCACACAAATTGATATAGTTTACTTCAAAAAAAAAGAAACATCAAAGTCACATTCATGACAAGCCGAGATAGCACATCTGAAGCACCAACTCTACACTGTTTAATCAGATAATCCATTTAATCAGATAATTACATGTGCATATCGGTTTTTCATTGGTTTTTATCGGTTTTCATAGGTTTTTGTCGGTTTTACAATTCGATAAAATGTTTTTTTAGTGATTTTACAATTCGATAAAATGGTTTTTAGTGATTTAAATCACGTAAAATGATCACTAATTACCACTAATTGGTCACTAATGGTCACTAATTGCCACTAATTAGTGATCAATTGATCACTAATGGTCACTAATTGCCACTAATTAGTGATCAATTGATCACTAATTACCACTAATTGATCACTAATGGTCACTAATTGTCACTAATTAGTACCAATTGATCACTAATGACCACTAATTGGTCACTAATTAGTGACAATTAGTGACCATTAGTGATCAATTAGTGGTAATTAGTGATCAATTGATCACTAATGATCACTAATTGTCACTAATTAGTGACCAATTAGTGGTAATTAGTCATCAAATGGTCACTAATTAGTGACAATTAGTGACCATTAGTGATCAATTAGTGGTAATTAGTGATCAATTGATCACTAATTAGTGGCAATTAGTGACCATTAGTGATCAATTGATCACTAATTAGTGGCAATTAGTGACCATTAGTGACCAATTAGTGGTAATTAGTGATCATTTTACGTGATTTAAATCACTAAAAACCATTTTATCGAATTAAAAAATCACTAAAAAAACGTGTTATCGAATTGTAAAACTGACAAAACCTATGAAAACTGATAAAAACCAATGAAAAACCGATGGAAACTGATGAAAAACCAATGAAAAACCGATATGCACATGTAATTATCTGATTAAATGGATTATCTGATTAAACAGTGTAGAGTTGGTGCTTCAGATGTGCTACCTCGGCTTGTCATGAATGTGACTTTGATGTTTCTTTTTTTTGAAGTAAACTATATCAATTTGTGTGAAGTTGAGCAAAAAACTTATTTTACCTCAGAGCTCTACCACTGGAATTTCCCACAATGCACTGTGTGAGAATTTGAAGTAACCAATGATCAACAGGTTGGGGTAGAACCCACCTTATCTTGATATATAATTAGCCAATCAGCGATTGACAGGTTGCGATGGGACCCATCCTATTCATACATATAAATGGAAGAGTGTTGGAACTGTATTGCCACTCTATTAACTCGCTTCTGAAAAGGATGAATTCACGCTACATCTGTGAATTGTGTCAAAAATCTTACTCTCATAAAACTAATTATTATCGACACAGACGAAAATTACACAAAAATGTAAATTTTAAACACACTATAGGGGGAGTGAACTCAAATGCAGCCGAGTTAACAACCAGATCTGTCTGTAACAAGCCACCCTATGCTCCAGTGCATATGAAATCAGCCTTTAGTTGGAACAATGCATTAACAAGTGGAAATATTTTGGGGCTTGCAAATAAGCTAGAGCCAGTAAAATCGTTAGTGATGGGGGAATCACTGAGGGAAAAACCTATAGATGACTCAACCAGCCTACCCTCAAGCAGAATTCAGTGTATTGAACCATGGGGGAGTGAACAGTTGCAGGAAATACGCACACCCCTGAATGCTGTAGCTGTCCCGCCCATAGACCAGGGTATGAGACCAATTCCTGAATCTTCAACATCGGGTTCTGAAGAGAAAGGGCTTCTGAACCAGACAATCTTTCAGCGCCAATCAAATTTACATAAAGAAACCACCAAACCACACTCCTTAATGACTAGTTTTTCAGTGGAAAATCATCCGGACTGGTTAGCCGTTATACCAGATTCCATGCAGCAGAAGGCGCTTTTGTTACTCCAGATAATAAAGAATATACCCAATTTATCCTGGGATGAGAAAGATCGACTTGTGTATAATGGCATTACAATTTCGGGCTCCAATATGTGTGATCTAATAAATGATCTGCTGCGAAAAAGAAAAGATTTTCAACCGACAGGGTGGAAAATTTTGGCAAACATCCTTAAAGATCAAAATATCCCAAGGAGTCTGATCAGAAACCCAGAACGCATTGAACATTATCGTCCAGAAAACAATATCTCTGCAAAGCTGCGATGGACCAGCCTTTGAAGAATGGCCCCTGGAAAAGATTGCGAATGTGGAACGGACTTCGTGGAAGCTCTCATGAAACTGGACGAAAAAGCGAAAACTCACCCCAATAGGGTGACATTCTGAACAACAGCCATTACAGACAGCTAAAAATGCGGCCAGCAATATACCAGTGTTCATTTTACTGCAAATTTCATATCCATTTGTAATTTAATTCTAATTAATTTGACTAGTTTTGATTTCTGGTTAATATGGATAATTAAAGAAATGCAATATATCTAAGATTTTTTATTTTGTTTTTATATGTGGAGTCTCCTAAACTGCAGAGTGCCTTTCTTGACCTTCGCCCAGTTCAGGAAATCTACATAAATTACTGAATGTGATTTAATAAAAAATTCAGCAATTATTCAAATCAAAAACTGTGATCCGATAAAAATTTGGCTGTTATTAAGCGGGTACATTAATAATATCCAGGAATGTGGTCATGCCATATTTTATCAACAAAATGCAGGTACACAACGCATTCTCGCGTATTATCTTGTTTTATATAGGCATTTGTCAGAGAAAGGTCTTGAATTTTGTACAAAAATAAGCATTTTACCACAAAGTTACGCTATGGTCATAGCTGCTGATAGTGGCACATAGAAAAAATGGCGTTCAAAAATTAATTTTGACATGCACTGTAGTATGGTTCAATGAATCAGATTTTATTTCGATTTGCTCTGTAAGGGGGGTGGAAAAACCTAGAAAAAAAAAACAAGAGCTTGAACCCAATTAGTTTCCACCCGTACTGTATCGGTGAGAGAGAGAGAGAGAGAGAATTGAAACGTTTGTTGTGATCATGGTGGGCAAAGGGTCGGTCGGACTGGCGTAGTTAGATTCATTAAACTTACTAATCGGCGTGTTACATCAGTAACTATCATATATTTTTACTCAATTGAAAAAAAAATATACACAGGTCTGTAAACCAGCTGCGTTTATTTAGAATGTCTGCAGAAAATACGCTATTTCATTACACCCGGACATCAAGTTCAAGTTATAATTAAACGTGACAATTTTACGGGTAGACTCCGGAATAACCAAAGAGAACCACAGAGCAACGACGAGTAACTGTCATCTCACCAACATCGGAAATCCTCACGAGCAGGGTTAGATTGTTCTAAAATGTGCGTATCACCAACGTGCAGTACACCTTATTACACGCCGTCATCGTGCTCCCATGGGGATAATCGGGGTAAATTAACTTGCCCAAGGACATAATGCGGGAGTTCGAATAGTGTACGTAGCTTTGGTGCAGCTCTAGGTGGGTTATATTTTCCCAAGTCTCGCAAATTTGGGTGGCTAATACAGAGTCGCATATCCTTTTACCATTTTTTTTGATCGAGTAACAGCACTTTTCAACTATTAAAATGAGGGGGGATGAAAGTACTGTTGTTGATAAGGGGGGCTTGGCCTGTTATTATAGAATTGTAGTTTTTTTCATTTATTTAACGACAGTTGGAGCAATCCGGAAAGAACCATCGTGCAGAGGCAAACAACTGTCAAAGTTCTACACAGGGTTATCATTGGCTGAAGGTAGTACGCCATAGTACACAACGTTACCGACCACCTCCACATAGGTAATTAGATAATATTAGCTCTTTCATGCTTTTACTTAGATGGGTGGGTTATTCTTCAGTGAACATTCAAAAATAAATCATACAGGTTAGTAATAGCGCGGGTGTGATTTTTCTATGATTAAACACAGTTCGTAGTGCTATCACCCAAATTTTTCATTTTTAAACGCACTGGTCCACAATTAATTGTTAAACACTCAAGGGCTGTTTTGATAACCGACTATTTATTTATATTTATTTATTGGTGTTTAAGTCTGCACAATGACTAATCATGACCACGACAGTTTTACGGGTGGGGGAAGCTGGAGAGAGCCACCGAGCAATGGCAAGCAACTGTCAAGATTCTACACAGGGTCTGCATTGGTTGAAGACAGGTGCTCCATCGACGTGCAGTACGCCTTAGTGCACAGCGTCACCATACCCCCGCATGGTCAATAGGGATGAAGTGCCTTGCCCAAGGACACAACCGACAGACATTCCTGAATAAATCGATACGCATATTTCTGTCAAACTAATCCGCCATTTTGTTTTTTTTCGACAAGTGTCTTGTGGAATGAATTATTTAACGAAAATTATTAATATATTATATTAAATGAACATACGCTATTTATTAGGGGGCAGTCTCATAGTATATACGGGTTAAGAGTGTGGTAAGTTATGAGAGGAGACTAATCGGGGTAATTTGATCACTCAAAATTGTGGGGAAGGCGTATTCGGGGGTCTGACATGTCCATTACATTTAGAGAACTGAACTGGGGTTCGAGATAATTTAGCTATTGTGAGGGCTGGGGGAGGGGGAGAGAGGTTTCCAAAAGTTTTTTAGTATTGAATGACTTGGAGGAAGGGAGTTTCTGAAAGTTTTAGGTACTGTGAGGGGATACAGGGGTGTGACGGTGAGGTGTCTGATTGGTTGAAAAAGTGTGTGTTTGTGACAAAGCAACTCTTTTTAAGATTATGGTGGGGGCGGGGGAGAGCGGTTTCCAAAAGTTTTTTAGTATTGGATGACCTGGAGGAGGGGAGTTCATGAAAGTTTTAGGTACTGTGAGGGGATACAGGGGTGTGGAATAAAAAATGAATTATTTAACGAAAATTATTAATATATTATATTAAATGAATATATGCTATTTATTAAGGGGATTACGTCATAGCAATTAAGGTTATTAAAATTTTAAACATATGACCGCACACTTATCTCCTTCACCCCTCCTCATAACCTCGTTAGACCCCCCTTATTTGATGAGGAACGTCTCCACCGGTCAATCGAGTTGTGCATCTCTGCTACTTGTGGCGCGATGACGGTTAAGTTGAATCAGCTGAAACCTGCAAATCACGCAGTTAGATGTCGAGTTTTGACATTTCTCCATGTTTTTTCTAATGTATCTTTCCTATTATAGGATTTCAGACAAAACGTCCACTGGAACATCTTGACATCGACGTCTGTTCGATGTACACTGCCTCTCTCTTTTGTTGAATTTGCTATTGAAACACAAAATTGACAGTTCAAAGCACCTTCTTGGTAGGTTTTCAGATGATTCTTTAATTCATCAAAGTATTGGGGCATAAAGTACAGCCATGTATAGCCTCTCCCCCGTGTACAGTAGTCTCATGGCGCTTTCTCTTGTGATTTTTTTTTTAGAATCAGTCAAAACGTAGAAATCGGACCGTTAAAAAATTACTTTATCGCGTGAGGCGTAAAATCAGAATACCTTGGTCTATGAGAGTTTTTCGACAGCCTAAAAATGAGAAGAATAAACTAGCGTTATTAATATGTAAGAATCACGCCAAGTTATTAAATCAAATTATACCTATAAAAATAGCCACTATGGAGTCGTTCACAGTCTTCAGTTAAAAGCAAGACACATCTTGTCACGTGATATCATCATTGATTTTTAAATACATGATAGCATGTCCAGTCTAACGATATTTATGACCGGTCGTTAAAGTGTGACAATAGATTTAATTGCTTCAACATCTGTCAGTAGTTGGCGTTTGAAAAGAAAAAATCGATTTAATTACACCCAGACACGTGATGTTTAGCTTTGCGGGTCAGTCAGTCAATAGCATTCATATATATGTCCAGTACGTCAATATTAATTCATTTATTAATATACTAATTATTATAATCAACCTTAATTACACTCATTAATTACATTAATTACATTAATTATGCAACAGTCATTAAAGTGATTAAAAAACAAAAACAAAAAAACAAAAAAAAAATAAGTAATATTAATTACCTTATGTAACATTTTAATTAAGATGACGTCATCACCCCCACCACCCCCCTGTCACCCCCGTCTGGCAGAATAGGGTCGAAAAACACATTCGCAACTACTACCGCACTTGTGATACTGGTGTTTCTCGGTCAGATTACCGTGAAGCATGTAAAGGCAATATCACAATCAACTGGAAATGTGACGCCTGTTCCCATGTTGAAGAGTTTGGACTTAATCATGATAATGAAGCTGGTAATTTCGAAATACACACAAGTATAATATCAACTGGTTCTAGATTGGAGAGCACTGCAATGTCAGATAATGAGGCTGCTATTAACGCAAATTCACCACAGATGCCGTCGTTTAGAATTCCTTCTAGCATTGATGAATCCTCGCTAATAGAACCCATTGTCACTGAGGGTAGCACATCAAATGACAGCCAAACATTCGAAATAGATAGAAATTCGTCAAAAAGAGGTGGAGATAAATTATTTGACAACGTAGGACACTCCTACACTCTAAAACGAAAAAATGGTAAGTACTCATTATGCTACTAAATTTTATATATAGAAATATTTGTTAGCTTATTGAAGTGGAGATAAATTAATGGACAATGTGGGTCATTCCACACTCTTAAACGTATTCATGCTACTAAATATGCAGTATTTAATTTTAATTATATAAATAGTCGTTACTAGTAGCTTACTGAATGAGCATACAATAGGTTCAATAAATCGACAAAAGGTAGCAAAATGTGGTACTGAAAAGTGTTGTGAAGAAAATAAAATAATTTAACTAATTCTCTTCATCCATAATATTGATATAATGATGAATGCCAACTGTCAGGGTGACTAATAATCTTTATTCATGGTTTCATTTCAGCAAAGGTAGTTGTATGGCGGTGTTCTGTGCGAAACAAAACCCTTGATTGCAAAGCTACAGTAAAACAGGTCGGCGATAATTTCATCCCAGGTCCAATAAATCACATCCACTCTGTTACTGTCGATGGTAAGATAGCTGCAAAAATCACAACACAGGTCAAACAATAAGCAAAAGAAGAAGTCTTTAGATCGGCACAATCAATAGTTACTGAGGTGAGAAAAATTTACATAGAAAATAGTAAATATCGACAATACATAGCTTATAAATTCATGTATAAAATATCGTACAATATAGCAAATACTGTCGCGTTTTCCGAGATATAGTCGCAAATATTAGTTACATTTTTACCCAAGGTATATAGAAGTAAATATCAATAATTTGTTAAGTACGCTAATTATTGTCGCGTTTTCAGAGTTGCATAGGTGTAAATATCAGTTACGCAAAATTGTCGCAAATTCAACGAATTAAAAAACGATCATTGCGTTAATACAACGCTAACTATTGTCGCGTTTCCAGAGGTATTTAGGTGTGAATATGAGTAGGTATTTTCATCAGTTACCATATTCAACAAATTATACTAAAACCACCTGAATATGGAGGTCTAGTCATCTCAGTTTGGTTGGTTTTAGTATAATTTGTTAAGTACCCTAACAATTGTCGCGTTTCCAGTGGTATTTAGGTGTATTTTTAAAACATTTATTTGACTTTCATTTTAGGTTTTGACACATGAATTCCGAGATCAACCATGTGAAGCTGTTCCCAATCCATCGTATCTTGCGATGAATGCTAACTACCTTCGTCAAGCAACAAGACCCAAGGAACCACAAGAATTGGAATTCGAAATTAACAATGACCACATTCCCACTGACTATCTGAGAGCAGATTTTAAAGTGGACAGTAACCGTCATCTTATTTTCGCATCAAATGAACAACTTGAACTTCTATGTTGAGCAAAACGATGGTATATGGACGCAACTTTTAAAATTGTTAAAAAGCCCTTTATTGAGGTATTTTCAGTTCATGCTTTTGTGAGATCAGACGACAATGTGAAGCAAGCGCCATTAGTTTTTGTATTAATGTCTGGTAAAAAAAACGGACTACAAAAAAGTTTTTAAGAAAATCAAAGAAATTCTTGGGGAGCAAATAAAACTGCAAGGAGTTGTAATGGACTTCGAAGCAGCCACGTGGTCTGCTGCTAGGCATCAATTTACAGAAGTGACTGCAGTGGGTTGTGCATTTCATTAGACTCAGGCTTTATGGAGAAGGGTACAAGAGGTTGGACTGAGCAAAGACTATATTGAAAATAGAGGTATTCACAAATTCATAAGAAAAGTTATGGCCTTGTGCTTTATTCCCGCTGAGCAAATACCGGCAATGTTTAAACACTTGTCAGAGGAGATAACGGATGACAAACTGTGTACATGTATGAGCTATGTAAAAAATACATGGATAGATGGGGATATGTGGACGCCAAAAGATTGGTGGGTATTTTTCCAGTCAATTAGAACAAACAATGATGTAGAGGGTTGGCACAACCGAATCAACCAGCATGCATAAAACGGCCTGCCATTTTACTTCTGTGGAGGTACGACTAGTATCAGAGAACAAACTCCAGCGTTTTCAGAGAAAAACACATCTTCGACAATCTATTTTATCTGATGGCTCGCAGAAAATGGGCTGTTCTTGGGCAACCATAACACCAAATGTGTACCTACGAGATAAACATAACCTCCTTCATTGGAAGTGGAATTCACCGTCGATCATTTTTGTAAGTATTGAAGATATTCACAAAACCAAGCATTAACCCTTTAGAGCTGGTTAAAGAGAGATACCCCTCAAATGTTAAAAATTCATGTTATCTGAGGATTTCTTTAAAAACATCCCGTAGATTTTCAGGAAAAATGGCCATTCTCATATCTTAGTGTGATATTACAAGTTGCATGTACAAAATATTCCTGTAAACATTTGTTAACCCTATGCAGGTTCTCAAACATCAAAATGTTGATAAAATAGGCTGTGTTTGCGTACCCACAGTACCTGAAGTTGGGAGGAGAGATCAAAATAAGTGGAAGTAGAATTCACTGAGAATTATTTTTGGAAGTAATAAGAGTTTTCCAAAAACAACACTTAACCCGTTTTGGGCTGGAAAAACAATGATACCCATCAAAAGCTTAAAATTCCTGTTCTCCCTGGATTTCTCTGAAAACATCTTGTAGATTTTAAAGAAAAAATGGCCATTCACAGTTCTTGTTATTTTTTTTTTTGGGGGGGGGGGGGGGGGGTTTGGGTTTTTTTTTTTTTTCCACACATTTTGTCCGCACGATTCTGAAGCCATTTTCGGACCGATTTTCACAAAATTTTGCACACGCATAGAGGGGCACAAAATCTAAAAATGTACCGAAGCGGAATTTTCGATTTAACCCTTATTTCATCAGAATTGGCAAAAAAATGTCAAAATTGGGGTTTATCGGCACTTTCTCGAAACACGTCTTGTAGATTTTTTTTAAACCTTCATCATTGATAAACCTGCCTGTGCCACGACCTTTGATACACATGACATATCTGGCGATGCATATGGTAACCCTCCACAGGCTGCCAAACATCGAAATTGTGATGAAATGGTCCGGTTTGAGGCCCCCAGAGAACCCAAACGATACACGAGAGATAAACATAGCTTCCTTTATTGTTGCATGGACAAAATACTGCGGTGAGCATTTGTTAACCCTCCACAGGCTGCTAAACGTCAAAATTGTGATAAAATGGGCTGTGTTTGGACGCCAACAGCACCCAAACGGTATACCACAGAGAAAGTGGCCTTCATTAATCGGACGCAAAATTGATCAGAAAATTTTTTTGAAAGTGGTAAGGGTATTCAAAATTCGACGTCTTAACCCATTTTGGGCTGGTTAAAGAGAGATACCCATTAAAATCTTAAAATACCCATTTTCTGTGGATTTCTCTAAAAACATCTTGTAGATTTTCCAGAAAAAATCGGCTATTCGCAGGTCTTGGCGCGACATTACAAGTTGAATGGACAAAATATTCCGGTCAGCATTAGTTAACCCTCCCTGGGCTCCCCAACGTCAAAATTGTGGTAAAATGGGCTGTTTTTGGACACTAACAGCACCCAATGGGTACACCACAAAGAAAAGCGCCTCCTTTTATCAAGTGTACAATTTATACAGAAACATTTTTGTAAGTAGTAAGGGTATTCAAAAGTCGAAGTCTTAACCCATTTTGGGTAGGCTAAGAGAGATATCCCTTAAAAGCTTTAAATTCCCATTTTCTGTGAATTTCCCTAACAGTAACTTGTAGGGGTTCAAGAAAAATGGACTATTCGTAGGTCTTTATGTGACATTACAAGTTGCAGGGACAAAATACTCCGGTGAGCGTTTTTTAACCATCTACAAGCTGCCAAGCATCGTAATTTTGTTGACATGGGCTGTTTTCGGACACGCACAGCACCCAAAGTATACACGAGAGATAAACATAATCACCTTTGTTGGAAGTGGAATTCACAGAGGACCATTTTTGTAAGTAATAAGGGTATTCACAAAACCAAGCGTTGGGGAGGTTAACAGGGATACCCATCGAAAGCTTAAAAATCGTTTTCCCTGGATTTCTTTACAAACATCTTGTAGGGTTTCAAGAGAAAATGGCCGTTGATAGGTCTTGGTATCACATTACCAGTTGCATACATTATTCTGGTAGGTATTTGTTAACCCTCCATGGGCTGCTAAATGTCAAAAAGTTTGAAGAAATAGTCTGTTTTTGGACACTAACAACATCAAATAGAAATGCCACAGAGAAACGTAACTTCTTTTACTGGACGCAAACCTGATAGAGAAACATTTTTGTAAGTAGTAAGGATATTCAAAAATCGAGGTCTTAACCCATTGTCGACTGGTTAAGGAGATATACCCCTCAAAAGCTTAAAATTCCCGTTTTCTGTGGATTTCTCAAAAAAATCTATCACGTTTTCAAGAAAAATTGACCATTTGCAGGTCTTTGAGTGACATTACAAGTTGCATGGACAAAATATTCCGGTAAACAATTATTAACCCTCCAGAGCCTGCAAAGTATAGACATTTTGAGAAAATGGGCTGTTTTGGGGCACCCATAACACCCAATGTGTACCTGCGTGATAAACATAACCTTCCTCATTGGAAGTGAAATTCACTGAGGATCATTTTTGTAAGTAATGAAGGTATTCATAAAACCAAGCATTAATCCGTTTAGGGCTGGTTACAGAGCGATACCCCTCAAAAGGTTAAAAATTCGTATTTTCCGAGGATTTCTCTAAAAGCCTCTCATAGGTTTTCAAGACAAATATTGGCCATTCTCATTTGAGACTACTATACTCACCTTGCATGAACTCAAAAGTAAGTGTATAGTTATTTATTATCAGGAATAACCGCCCATAAGTTCCACTCTCACTGTGTCCCGCTTCATAGGTCAATTCCACAGTGTCCCACGCCAACGGTCGATTTATCTAAACAAAATTACCAAGGTTACCACCTCCTCCCTGCCTCTTTCTCCAACCAAACACACATTGAAAGGTACGCCTCACCTCGTATTCCACACTGCCCTGCATGATATCATTTATTATTTATTTATTGGTGTTTAAGGACATATACTTATGCACAATGGCTAATCATGACCGTGACAGTTCTACGGGTGGAGGAAGCCACAGTACCTGGAGAGAACCACCGAGCAACGACGAGCAGCTGCCAGCTTCCCAACATCGTAACTCCGAACTGCAGCACAGGCAGGGTTAGATTGGTTGAAGACATGCGTACCGTCGACGTGCAGTACGCCTTAGTACATGGCGGCATCATGCCTCCATATGGACAATCAGAGTTAAGTGCCTTGCCCAAGGACACAGCATAGGAGTCCGAATTGATCGCTCTGACGGCCACCCATCCAATGATAAACCAGGCTCAACGTTGCTTTACTTCGGTGATCTGACGAGAACCGGCTACAACAATGCCACCGCGTCCCGCCACTGCATGATAAGAAAGCAGTAAATAACGTTAGCTACAATGGGATCAGTTACTTATAATATCAAATAGTGTTGACACTATAGCATTTCCCCGACAGTGGGTCCAGGTATATACTTGTCTGTAAAACGGCTATACACTGCCCCTCCTCCGCCCCAGGGTGGCGACGTGGCAGCATATATCCATCTTACTGACGCTATGTTGTGCCTAAGGAACCTTACAATAAAAGGTGGGGCTCCCCAACATGGGAAGGGGGGCAGGTATATTTACTACTCTGTAAGGCGGTTATCAAATGCAGTGGTGCATGGCGCCAAGATTTCCTCGGCATTGGGGCTAGATATATACTAGTTTGTAAGACGGCTATACTCCCCTTCTCCGTCCCAGGGTATGTTTTATCTACACATATGTACAAACAACACTTCCTATTTACGAATGTAATAACTTCATGTTTGCCGTTGTATGTATGGATATCTTCATTGTAAAAAATAAAACTAATCCTACGGGGAAAAACCAATTGGAGAGAAATTTACTTCTGCTATTAACAGACATGTGATAGGTGAGCTCTACAAGGTGTGAAAAAAATGACATAATAATGCATAACAACTGTGGTCTAATAGGAGATAATTGATACAGGGACTATACATGACATGCTTAAGAATTTAAAGTTCACATTTTCTGTGGATATCTTCAAGTGGTTCTTACAGATTTTCAAGAACAAATAAACCCAGAAGAAGTATTCTCGCAAGCCTTCATTAACCTCCACAAACCGTCAAATATCGAAATTTTAGATAAATTTGAGATACAATGGGCTATTTGCATTAGACGCTGATTCTCAGACGCTGATATTAATATTAACCCTCCCCACAAACAATGATGATTTAGCCAAAACGTTCTTCTATCACACTGGGACATTTGAGACTATTATACCCACTTTTCTCAAGACATCAATAAAAATACTTTAATGATACAATTAAAAACAATTCTTCAGACACTCCAGGGTCATAAAAAATCATGGAATCTTGTCAGGAAAAGCCATGATTCTCCAGAATCATAAAGTCTAGTTGATTCATGTGTTCTTCGGGCAGTCTATCAAATGCATGGATGGCCAGGGTTTGAATCTCATCCGCCCATTCTCCAAGCTTCATGCCGAGAGACTGCTGCAATTGCGCAAATTTCATTTGAGCTGTTTCGGGAAGGTCATAGAGGCCAAATCGTTTTTCCATTTTGTGTAGGATATCTTGGGTGTCCATTTTGGGGTCCTGATGTATGAGAGTCGTGAAGTTATCACTGGCTTTCCCTTTTAAGCACCAACATAAATTCAATTTGGTGTCTTGTGCTGTCCACCCCTGGGTGTGGGAGAAATGAATAAACTTGACCCGAAAAGCCTGCCAATTGGTGGTGCCATCATATGTCAAGTACTTAGGCACATGTGGTGACTGTCGATGTTGATCACCCTGTATTCTTTGGGATGTGTACCCACCAGAATTAGGCGGTGGTGGGTTGATCAACCCCTGTAACATGGACGGATCAGGCTTAACGTCAGCTGAACTGTCACTTTTTGGAGGAGGGTTTGGTGGGGGGGCCAGATAACTGGGCCTTTGAAATAGCACCCAAAACGTTATGTGCAAAAAACTGACTGGGGCTGCTTGGCGAGTTTCACCTTCTCTGCCACCTTCAATGATTGGGGCAAAAGTCACGGTCATCTCCAGCCTGGTGTGGAGACAAATCAATGGCTGTTAAAAACAACCTAGTTACTTTTAAATTTGGAATGTCCCTCAATATGTCAACATCAACATTCCCATTCTCCTCCCTCTTCCACAAAATGGCTAGGGCCGTGTCAATAGTCATACCTGAAATGAGGAACAGTTCCGGAAAGCCACATCGGTTGACCAAAACTGGTGCCGTAAAAGCTGCACCCTTGGTCTGAAATTCACGGACGGGACTTCGTGATCCGGGACTCTCAGACATTGTCAACAAGCAAATCGGAAAGGTGAAGGTCGTCGGTGCCGAAGAAAAAAAAACAAACACAAAAAGGGGAAAAAAAACCAAAAAAATTATGTACACCAAAAAAGGACCCCCCAAAAAAAAATTATCCAGAAAAAACAGGCACACGTGCAAAGAGATAGGTAGAAATGGTGAGGTACAAAATGCGAAACAGAATCACCGAAGGAAAAGTGGAACACGACGGCATGGCGCACCAAAATGGCGGCGAATTTGAACCGAGGTGGAGAAAAAAAAATACGAGCACAGGACCGAAACCGCGGCGACGCCACTTATTGTATATCGCGGCCTAACTAGTGGTTATTCTCACCTAATCTGCGTGGACGAGGTGTCGCTTAAGTTGGATGGATCTCTCAAGAATAGGGGGCCGCCACAACGACAGTACGGAGAACAGAGGAAGCAGTGTTTTTCTTGTGGTAGCCAGGGCCATTTTCAAAGAGCATGTCCACAAAGAAACCAAAAGTTGGCGGGAAACGAGAGTCGACCAAACTCAGGGGCTCGAGGGCAGTCGATGGAATAGAGCCCACAGGGATTTATGCAGAGGACGCACAAATGACCGAACCTGACGTTAATACAGGCCTCTATGTAACGGCCAGAATCGGAAATGTAGAAGCTCGACTACTAGTGGATAGTGGCGGCTCAGTAACGGTAATTTCCGAGAAGACCTTTCGTCGAGCAACCCAGGGACAAGGTTTTCCATTAGAAGAAAACAGGTCAAGTATTGGATTGGCGAATGTGCAAAACTTGGATATACTGGGACAGTGTCAAATGCCAGTAAAGATAGGTTCAAGTGAGAAGAAGCACAAAATGATAGTTGCGAGAATCACAGGAGATGGTGTTCTAGGCATGGATTATCTTCGAAGTATAGGGTGTCAATTATTAGACCTCAAGAATCTCCAATTGAAGATAGAAAATGATATTAATTCCCTGCTTGGACATGGAAGGAGAACCAATTTGTTGCTGCATAATAGTCAAATCCACAGTCTCGGTGCCAGCCAAGCAAGAGGCTATCGTCCCAGGTCTTATAAAGAGGAGAGAGGGTGTGTCAAAATTTGGAGTCAACCGAAATTCGAATAAATCAAAATTACAGGAGAAAGGGTTACTCCTAGGAAGAACGGCTGTCTGCACAGACCAGGGGACCATCCCCGTCAGAGTATTTAATCCAGGTAATGACAGTGTGCTTATATATCAGGGAACCACGGCCGGCATACTCCACGCTATGGCTTACAGTTAAGAATCAAACAATGATCAGCAAGAGGCGAATAAAGTAATTGATCTAGGGCGACCCGTCGAAAACAAACTGAAGGATTTATACCAAAGGAGTAATACACATCTGACAGACAGTGGGGCAAATCAAGTATGCAAACTCTTAAGTAACAACTCTGACGTATTCTCCTCTGGTGATGACGATCTTGGAAGGACCAATCTAGTGAAACACACTATTACTACAACCGATAACGTTCCAGTAAGACAACAACCGAGACGATTAGCATTCTTTCATAGAAAGGAAGCAGAGCAGCTAATTGAAGACATGCTGAAGAGAAAAATCATTGAACCATCAAGTAGTCCATGGGCTGCTCCTATAGTATTAGTTCGTCGGAAGGATGGAAAAAATACGATTTTGTTGCAGACTATCGACGCCTGAATGTTAAGACGGTGCAAGATGCCTACCCGATACCAAGAATTGACGAATCATCGGACCGCTTGGGTCAGGCCACCTGGTTCTCAACTCTCTAGATCTTTTATCGGGATACCACCAAGTGGAATTAGATGAGTCAGCTCACGTGAAATCAGCGTTCACTACCAGCCTAGGCCTGTTTCAGTGGAAGGTGATGCCGTTTGGAATGGACAACTCGGCCCAAACTTTTGAGAGGCTCATGGAAACAGTATTAGCAGGACTGCAACCGGATGTTTGCATGGTGTATTTAGACGATATTATTGTGTTTGGGGCCAGTTTTACAAGAGAAGTGGAGAACTTGCAGAGAGTCTTCAATAGAATTAGAGAAGCAGAGTTGAAATTGAAACCCCAAAAATGCCACCTTTTTCAAAGGGATGTCGAGTATTTAGGACATGTAGTATCGGCTAACGGAGTTCATACCAATCCACAGAAAGTAGAAGCGATAAACGGATGGCCGAGGCCAGAGAGCATAAAGGATCTCAGGAGCTTTTGGGGACTAGCCTCATACTATAGGTGCTATGTTCAGTCATTTTCAGAATTAGCTAAACCACTCTACCAATTAACGGCAAAGAACAGACATTTTCAGTGGAGCGAATCTTGTGATGAAGCCTTTAGGACACTGAAAAGAAAGCTTTCCGCAGCGCCCATTCCAGTGTAACAGGGGTGGGGTGAACGACTCCCCAGGAGCTAGAACCCTGGCCGAAATCTCCCTGTTGTTCTTCAGATTCGTGAGGATCTGGGTCATCTAGCAAACCAATGATAAAACATAACACAATTCTAGAGGTAGGATAATTATTAAGTTATGTGTTGTGGTCTGGATGAATTCACAATAAAATAGAAAAAAACAGTTTATATGTGGTTTATTAAGAAGCCAAAAATATTATGATATGAAATGGGCATGAATATGAATGACGGATCAAAAACCACGGGCCCACTGCACTTTCAACCAAAAGGGGTTTAACTTCCACCCAACATGTGTTCAGTAAATGTGGATGGTTCCCACGGAACTCGGACCTGGAGAGAATCACTCTCAGAAACAGCAATTCTCACCAGGTCCGAGCTGAACGGGTCCCAAAATGACGGTACCCATTACGGTTAACCTTTTTTACAGGTTACAAAGTGTCCCCATAACTAACCTCAACAGGCAGTTGTGCTGGTGCAGCTGAATTAGAGCTTTAATGCCAAGACATGGGCGGCGAATTATGAGCGAGACCACTCTTATATAGGATAATTTCGCGGGGAAAGATTTCGAATACTGGAATCTGATTGATCCCTCGCTTTCACGTCGATGAATGAAACAACAGCACAATGCACTACGGCGTGAACCAATTAGGTACATCGATTCATTTTAAACATGGAAATGACTTGACGCCAACAAAAATAGAATTAAATCTCTGTTATGAGCACACAAATTATAACAGAGTAATTTAGAACTTTTACTGTATATTATATATTTCAACTTCTGTTACCAAATCCGTTACACTGGGTTACCCAAGGCTAGAAGAATCATTCATCCTAGACACAGACGCCAGTAATTCGGCGATAGGGGCAGTACTTTCACAACAGCAGGATGGACAAGAAAGGGTGATAGCCTATGCCAGCAGGTGCCTCTCCAAGCAGGAAAGGAATTATTGCACAACCAGAAAGGAACTCCTAGCCATTGTCAATTTTACAAAGTATTGCCGACATTACTTGATGGGGAAGGAATTTATGATTAGAAGTTACCATGGCTCCCTACAATGGTTCTTGAATTTCAAGGAGCCCGAGGATCAAGTGGCTAGGTGGCTGGATACTCTAAACTCCTTCTGTTTTAAAATCCAGCATAGGCCAGGTCGCAAGCCCAACAACGCGGATGCACTTTCTCGTCGGCTATGTACGCAATGTGAAAGAAAGTGTGACACGATAAAGAAAAATCAGACCTGGCGAGAAAAGACCAAATAAATACGGTCACCATTCTCCCTTCAAAAGAGAACAAGGAAATATCTGAGGCTCAACAACAGGACCGGGACCTTCGATACATTTGGAAATGGAAAAAAATCAAACAAGGACAGACCAGAGTGGAAAGAAATTAGTGCCCTCCCTCGGTCGGTAAAATCGTATTGGTCACAATGGGAAAGCATAGTGAGTAGGGATGGCATCCTGTATCGTAAGTTCGAACCAAAGGACGGACTCCAAGTTACCTGGCAATTGTTATTACCAGCGGTTTACAGAGAAGAGGTCATGGAAAATTTGCATAGTAGTAGGACGGCGGGCCACTTAGGTTTTAGAAAAACATTGGCTAAATTACAGCAGCGTTACCAATGGTATGCCATACAGAGTGATGCGAGACATTATTGCCGGAAATGTGTAAAATGTCACAGTAGGAAGTCAGCTGGGAAAAGAAGGCGTGCCACCCTACAACAGTATGTCACGGGTGCCCCTGGTGAAAGACTAGCGATAGACGTGATGGGACCTTTGCCAATGAAAACTAATGGGAATAAATGCATTCTAGAGTGCGGCGACTACTTCACAAAGTGGATGGAGGCGTACCCCCTAACCAACGAAGAAACTACAACTATAGCAAACGTCTTAGTAAAGGAGCATATTTGCAGATTTGGTGCCCCACGGGAGTTGCACTCGGACCAGGGACGGAACTTCGAGTCCCGGACCTTTCATGAAATATGCCAACAATTCGGTATAACCAAAACTAGGACCACCCATTACCATCCCCAGTCTGACGGGATGGTAGAGAGGTTCAACTGCACACTAGAAAATATGCTCTCCCTGGTAGTTGATAAGAACCAAAAAGGTTGGAATCAACAAATACCATTCGTAATGATGGCCTTCCGTAGTGCCATAAATGAATCTACCGGAGAAACACCAAACTCCCTGATGTTGGGGAGGGAGATTCAATTGCTCATACATGTGACATTCCCGGCTCCACCTGGTGACCAAGAAGACATAACTGAGTATGCACAACTTCTGAGAAAAAGACGCCAGGCAAACCATGAAAATAGCTCGACAGTGCCTAGCTGGAAGCCTGCGTCGTCAAAAACGTGTATACGACAGACAGTCACATGGCACCTCTTTCAAGATAGCAGAAGCAGTTTGGTTACATAACCCCGTTAGGAAGAAGGGGCATTCTCCTAAACTGCACTGTCCGTGGGAGGGTCCGTACTTTATAACTCACAGGCTAAATGATGTAGTGTACTGGATTCTGAAGGATAGAAAGGCTCCCCCAAGGTGGTCCACTTTGATAGACTTAAGCTCTTTCCAGGTCAGTGTGATAATAACTGGGTACAAGATAGTGTGACCAAGACAAAGGATGTTGAAACTCAAAAAACAGGGTTGGAAGTTCCAGTAGGGGTAACTGAGGATGAACAAGTCCCAGCTGAGGGAACGTTCAGAGAAGATGACCGTGCCAGGAAGGTGGTAATCGATATGCCAGAGGTACAGGGAGAAGACTATACTCCACTAGAGTCGTACGTCTGCAGAACGCCTCCCAATCCCCTAAACGTAGTAAGGGAGGAAGAAGTTATAGTAGAGCGGGAGGACTTGAAAAGAGAATCTGAGTTAACCCCAGTGCACCGTAAGCGGCGAGTACCGAAAAGATTTGGATGGGATTATTAATAGAACCTAGGACACCCCTTTTTCTTACGTGATGTAAAATGTTACCCTTGAACCAATTGTAATAGGAGACTTGGAAACTTAACATACCTTATTTAAATTTTCTTTCCGAATGGCTAGAGTGAAGCAAACTGCGAGGAAGGAACCAGAAAGGCATGCTAGAGCCAGGAAAGATGACAATACCCCTGATAGAAGTAGAAGAGACATGGGACAGTTTGACTGTAAGCAGTGCACCAAGATGTATTCTAACCGCACATCGCTCCGGCGACACATCTATGATGTACACCAAGGACGTAAATACTGCTGTCCACAGAGCCCCGACAGACAGTTTCAAAGAAGGTATGACTTAGAGAGACACCAGGAGCTGAAACACAGGAGACCGGAGAGGGATAGTGACATTCCCCAGAAAAGGTCAAGGTCTCCAGTAGTTAAGAGGTCAGTGATTAGTGAGACACAGAGACGAGAGAGTAGTGGGGGCCGTCCACTTCTAGTAGTCAGTTATCCGCGTGCAATAGCATGGTCTCTGGGGTTCCGTCTCCTGCCGTCACCCCGGTTCTTAGATGTTCCAGGTCACCTGAAACCCCTGCTTTGGCTCAGGAACCTCCCCGTAGTACAATTACAGCAACCTTCTGCTTCGGTGCCATATCCGACTAGCTGTGGTAAGTCGACTCTGGTGCCGTATTCGACTAGCTGTGGTAAGTCGACTCTGGTGCCGTATCCGACTAGCTGTGGTAAGTCGACTCTGGTGCCGTATCCGACTAGCTGTGGTAAGTCGACTCTGGTGCCGTATCCGACTAGCTGTGGTAAGTCGACTCTGGTGCCGTATCCGACTAGCTGTGGTAAGTCGACTCTGGTGCCGTATCCAACTAGCTGCGGTAAGTCGACTCTGGTGCCGTATCTGACTAGCTGTGGTAAGTCGACTCTGGTGCCGTATCCGACTAGCTGTGGTAAGTCGACTTCGGTGCCGTATCCGACTAGCTGTGGTAAGTCGACTCTGGTTGAGGAAACTGTAACTGAGCAATTTCTTGAGAATGGAAAAGTTACTAAGAGAGTCATCACTAAAAGAACATTTCATGTTTAACCCTTTACCTAACATGAAAAGCAGACGACACTTGCAAAAATAATTCTTGGATAACTAATTTTTTTCATTTTTTGTCTCAAAAACATAGGTTATGACCCCTCATTGGAACGAGCTCGTCGAGCTCGTTCCAATGAGGGGTCATAACCTATGTTTTTGAGACAAAAAATGAAAAAATAATGAAAATTAATTGACGATTTTTGTGAATAGCGCTGGCCGGTTTTTGCCGTTATGTTGGGTAAAGGGTTAACTTTATGTACTGAGCTATTTGCGATGTGGGACGCATCTTTAAGTAAGGGGAAGCTGTGTAACGGAGATACCGTCAGTGATATAATTTGTTTTAGAAGAAACTGTGTGAAGTGTAACCTTGTGACATTTGAACTTTGGACTTGCATGCGCATGTTACCACGTGACCTTGCAGTATAATAATGTAATAACTTTATTTGCAAAAAACATTATAATACATGTTTATAACATAATTGCCCAAGACAGAACAAATAGTAATAATAATATATCACATCTAGGATTTATGAAGCTACATATTTGTCTTCTGCAGGGAGGTGACATGGCCAGCTGGCTGTATTACTGTCACCCACCTCAGGGAAAGGGAAAATGTAGAGTATGAGAAGACAAAAAAGTGGGAGATAAAAAAAGCAACGAATGAGGGAAAAAATGAAGAGAGAGAGAGAGAGAGAGAGAGAGAGAGAGAGAGAGAGAGAGAGGAGAGAGAGAGAGAGAGAGAGAGAGAGAGAGAGAGGAGAATCGGCTGCAACTGAAAATAACATGTGCAGTAGAAAAAATGAAGTAAAATATATATATGTAGGGAATGAACTCCGCAGTCCTGGTGATAAGTGGAATTTGGTTTCATTCTTGCACTGAGAAGGGGGGCATACATGGGAATGTGATATTTTGCCCAGAGCCAGCTGAGAGATTTATAAGTATATAATACTGGAGCAGGAAATCTCCGTAGGATTGTACTGTGATCGTTGTAGAGTGAACTTCGTTGTAAATATCTGTAAAGTGTATTCTGAACGTCAAGTATTTTAGGTAATTATAGAATCTTAACCTGAGTGAATCTATGTTATGTATGGGTCACCCTTCGCCCAGCCCACACATCGATTTACCGGGTAAGCAAACCGTAGAGTAACGTTACAGTATATTAATAAATGAATTAATAATGTCGATTAGTACATATTTTTTTTAAAGTCATAATTTGGGATAGATATTATTAGATAAAAAAATAATATATTTAAAAATAATATATTTAAAAATAATATTAAAGTTCGCCGACCGTTCGACATATATATGAATGCTATCGACTGACCCTGACCTGGATACGTGCTAAGGTAAACACTTCATTGTGTCTGGGTGTCATTAAATCGATTTTTCTTTTCAAACGCGAATTACTATGCAAGAGTGACAGATGTTGATCACTAATTCCTATTGTTCATAAGTTGTGGGTGTAGTAAAAACCTTGTTAAATTAGCGGTCAACACGCAACCTTCTTCCAGACTACGAGATTCAAATTTTCAAATTTCATCGATTTTTTTAATGGTCCGATTTCTACGTTTTGACTGGTTCTAAAAAAACACAGAGAAATCGCCATGAGACTACTGTACACGGGGGAGAGGCTATACATGGCTGTACTTTATACCCCAATACTTTCAAGAGATGAATTAATGGATCATCTGAAAACCCACCAAGAAGGTGCTTTGAACTGTCAATTTTGTGTTTCAATAGCAAATTCAAAAAAAGAGAGGCAGTATACATCGAACAGACGGCAATGTCAAGATGTTCCAGTGGCCGTTTTGTCTGAAATCCTATAGTAGGAAAGATACATTAGAAAAACATGGAGAAATGTCAAAACTCGACATTTAACTGAGCGATTTGCGGGTTTCAGCTGATTCAACTTAACCGTCACAAGTAGCAGAGATGTACAACTCGATTGACCGGTGGAAACGCTCCTCATCAAATAAGGGGGGGGGGGGGTCAAATGAGTTTCTGAGGAGGGGGTGAAGGAGACAAGTGTGCGATCATATGTTTAAAAGTTTAATAACCTTAATTGCTATGATGCAATCCCCCTAATAAATAGCGTATTTAATATAATATATTAATATTTTTTTTTTTATTCCACACCCCTGTATCCCCTCACAATACCTAAAACTTTCATGAACTCCCCTCCTCCAGGTCATCCAATGCTAAAAAACTTTTGGAAACCTCTCTGCCCCTCCCCCCCCCCCCCCCACCACCTCACAATAGCTAAAGTATCTCGAACCCCAGTTCAGTTCTCTAAATGTAATGGACATATCAGGCCCTGGATACCCCTTCCCCACAATTTTGAGCGATCAAATTACCCCGATTAGTCTCCTCTCATAACTTACCACACTCTTAACCCTTATTTACTATGAGAATGCCCCCCTAATAAATAGCGTATATTCATTTAATATAATATATTAATAATTTTTGTTAAATAATTTATTCCACAAGACACTTCTTGAAAAAACAAAATGGCGGATTAGTTTGACAGAAATATGTGTATCCACTTATTCATGAGTGTCTGTCGGTTGTGTCCTTGGGCAAGACACTTCACCCCCATTGCCCATGTGGGGGCACATTGACGTTGTACACTAACACGTACTGCACGTCGATGGAGCACCTGTCTTCAACCAATGCTAACCCTGCTTGTGTGGAGTTAGTCTGTTGGGGAGCTGACAGCTGCTTGCCATTGCTCGGTGGCTCTCTCCGGGTACTCCGGCTTCCTCCACCCATAAACCTGTTGTGGTCATGATCAGCCATTGTGCAGAAATATGTGACCTTAAATACCAATAAATAAATATAAATAAATAGTGTCTGTCGGTTATCAAAACAGCCCTTAGGTGTTTAACAGTTAATTGTGCACCAGTGCATTTAAAAATGAAAAATTTGGGTGATAACACTACAGACTGTGTTTAATCATAGAAAAATCACACCCGCACTATTACTAACCCGTATGGTTTACTTTTGAACGTTTACTGAAGAATAACCCACCCATTTAAGTAAAAGCATGAAAGAGCTACCATTATCTAATTACCCATATGGGGTGGGGGTGGTTGGTAACATTGTGTACTATGGCGTACTACCTTCAGCCAATGATAACCCTATGTAGAACTTTGACAGTTGTTTACCTCTGCATAATGGTTCTTTCTGGATTGCTCCAACTACTATTAAATAAATAAATTAAAAAAAAAATACAATTCTATAATAACAGGTCAACGCCCTCCCCCCCCCCCCCTTCGTTTTACATGTCTTGTGAGGGGGAAAATCAACAGTACTTTCACCCCCCTCATTTTAATAGTTGAAAGCGCTGTTGCAGATAAAAAAAAATGGTAAAAGGATACGCGATTCTGTATTAATTACCCAAAAGTGCAAAACTTGGGAAAATATAACCCACCTAGAGCTGCACCAAAGCTACGTACACTATTCAAACTCCCGCATTGTGTCCTTGGGCAAGGTAATTTACCCCGATTATCCACATGGGGGCACGATGACGGTGTGTACTAAAGTGCACTGCACATCGATGATATGCATATTTTCGAACAATGTAACCCAACCTGTGTGACAGAGTGGATTTACGATGTTGGTGAGATGACAGTTACTCATCGTTGCTCTGTGGTTCTCTTTGGATATTCCGGAGTCGACCCGTAAAATTGTCACAGTTATGATTAGCCATCACGCGTAAGTATATGACCTTAAACACCAATAAATAAATAATGATAATTAGGATTTTAAATCTATTAAGACCTCAATAATTTATGAATTGGTGCATGTTATTTGATTTTAGCCAGTGGATTGACAATGACTTCTGAACTCTGAGCTGGAGAACTCCGTGTTTATTTAGAATAAACTGCGAAGGTTTAATTATAACTTGAACTTGATGTCTGCATGTAATGAAATAGAGTATTTTCTGCAGACATTCTAAATAAAAGCAGCTGGTTTACAGACCTGTATATAATTTTTCTGTTTTAATTGAGTAAAAAATATATGATAGTTACTGATGTAACACGCCGATTAGCATGTTTAACCCTTTACCCAACGTAACGGCCAAAACCGGCCAGCGCTATTCTCAAAAATCGCCAATTAATTTTCAAAATATTTTCATTTTTTGTCTCAAAAACATAAGTTATGACCCCTCGTTGGAACGAGCTCGTCGAGCTCGTTCCAACGAGGGGTCATAACCTATGTTTTTGAGACAAAAAATGAAAAAATTTAGTTATTCAAGAATTTTTTTTGCAAGTGTCGTCTGCTTTTCATGTTAGGTAAAGGGTTAATGAATCTAACTATGCCAGCCCGATTGACACTTTGCCCACCATGATCACAACAAACGTTTGAATTCTCTCTCTCTCTCTCCAATACAGTATGCGTGGAAATTAATTGCGTTCAAGCTGTTGTTTTTTTCTAGGTTTTACCATCCCCTTATAGCGCAAATCGAAATGAAATCTGATTCATTGAACCATACTTCAGCGTATGTGCTAAAATGATTATTTTTGTTCAAAACTCAAGACCTTTCCCTCACAAATACTGATATAAAAGCAAGATAATACACGAGAACAACTTGTGTACCTGCATTTTGTTGATAAAATATGTCATGACCACATTCCCCAAATATTATTAATGTACCCGCTTAATAACAGCCAAATTTTTATCGGATCACAGCGTTTGAATAATTGCTTAAATTCCATAAATTATGGAAATATCCTGACGTTGGTCAAGAAAGGCACTCTGTAGTTTAGGAGACTCCACAAATAAAAACAAAATAAAAAATCTGAGATATATTGCATTTATTTAAATATCGATATTAACCAGAGGTCGAAACTAGTCAAATTGATTAGTATTAAATTACAAATGAATATGAAATTTGCAGTAATTTACAGTGACCAATTTAGAGAACATGTAGGATTAAATGGTCACAAAGGGGACTAAATTGGTCACAGTGAGAGACCAATTTAGTGAACATGTAGGATTAAATGGTCACAGTGATCAATTTAGTGAACATGTAGGATTAAATGGTCACAAAGGGGACTAAATTGGTCACAGAGAGAGACCAATTTAGTGAACATGTTGGATTAAGTGGTCACTAAAAAAATGCTTAATCGAATGGTAAAATCACTAAAAAACATTTCATCGAATTGTAAAATCAGTGATCACTCATTATCTGATGAAATGGATTATCTAATTAAACAGTGTGGAGTTGGTGGTTCAGATGTGCTACCTCGGCTTGTCATGAATGTGACTTTGATGTTTCTTTTTTGAAGTAAACTATATCAATTTGTGTGAAGTTGAGCAAAAACTTATTTTACCCCCAGAGCTCTACCACCGTAATTTCCCACAATACATTGTGTGAGAATTTGAAGTAACCAATGATCAACAGGTTGGGGTAGAAACCACCTTATCTTGATATATAATTAGCCAATCAGCAATTGACAGGTTGGGGTGGGACCCATCCTATTCATACATATAAATGGAAGAGTGTTGGAACTGTATTGCCACTCTATTAACTCGCTTCTGAAAAGGATGAATTCACGCAACATCTGTGAATTGTGTCAAAAATCTTACTCTCATAAAACTCATTATTATTGACACAGACGAAAATTACACAAAAATGGAAATTTTAAACACACTATAGGGGGAGCTAACCCAAATACAACCCTGTTAACAAGCAGATCTGTCTGTAACCAGCTACCCTATTTGCCAGTGCATATGAAATCAGCCTTTAGTTGGAACAATGCATTAACAAGTGGAAATATTTTGGGGCTTGCAAATAAGCTAGAGCCAGTAAAACCGCTAGTGATGGGGGAATCACTGAGTGAAAAACTTATGGATGACTCAACCAGCCTACCCTCAAGCAGAATTCAGTGTATTGAACCATGGGGGAGTGAACAGTTGCAGGAAATATGCACACCCCCAAACGCTGTAGCTGTCCCGCCCATAGACCAGGGTATGAGACCAATTACTGAATCTTCAACATCGAGTTCTGAAGAGAAAGGGTTGCTGTACCAGACAATCTTTCAGCGCCAATCAAATTTACGCAAAGAAAACACCAAACCACACTCCTTAACGACTAGTTTTTCAATGGAAAATCATCCGGACTGGTTAGCCATTATACCAGATTCCATGCAGCAGAAGGCGCTTTTGTTACTCCAGATGATAAAGAATATACTCAATTTATCCTGGGATGAGAAAGATCAACTTGTGTATAATGGCATTACATTTTCGGACTGTAATATGTGTGATCCAAGAAATGATTTGCTGTGAAAAAGAAAAGATTTTCAACCGACAGGCTGGAAAATTTTGGCAAACATCCTTAAAGATCAAAATATCCCATGGGGTCTGATCAGAAATAAAGAACGTATAGACTTTTTTCTTCCAGAAAACAATATCTCTGCAAAGCTGCAATGGACCAGCCTTTAACAAAAAGCCCCTGGAAAAGACTGCGAATGTGGAATGGACTTCGTGGAAGCTCTAATTAATAAGCATGAAACTGGACCAAAAAAGCAAAAACTCTCACCAATAGGGTGTCATTCCGAGTAGCCGTATATGACGGTGTTCATTTTACTGCAAATTTCATATTCATTTGTAATTTAATACTAATCAATTTGACTAGTTTCGACCTCTGGTTAATATCGATATTTAAATAAATGCAATATATCTCAGATTTTTTATTTTTTTTATTTGTGGAGTCTCCTAAACTACTGAGTGCCTTTCTTGACATTCGCCAACATCAGGATATTTCCATAATTTATGGAATTTAAGCAATTATTCAAATGCTGTGATCCAATAAAAATTTGGCTGTTATTAAGTGGGTACATTAATAATATTCGAGGAATGTGGTCATGACATATTTTATCAACAAAATGCAGGTACAAAAGTTGTTCTCGTGTATTATCTTGTTTTTATATTGGTATTTGTGAGGGAAAGGTCGTGAGTTTTGTACCAAAATAATCGTTTTAGCTGTAGTATGGTTCAATGAATCAGATTTCATCTCGATTTGTGCTGTAAGGGGATGGTAAAACCTAGAAAAAAAAACAACAGCTTGAACACAATTAGTTTCCACCCGAACTGTATCGGTGAGAGAGAGAGAGAGAGAGAGAGAGAGAGAGAGAGAGAGAGAGAGAGAGAGAGAGAGAGAGAGAGAATTGAAACGTTTGTTGTGATCATGGTGGGCAAAGGTCGGTCTGGCTGGCGTAGTTAGATTCATTAAACATGCTAATTGGTGTGTTACATCAGTAACTATCATATATTTTTTACTCAATTGAAAAAAAAAATATATACAGGTTTGTAAACCAGCTGTGTTTATTTAGAATGTCTGCAGAAAATACTCTATTTCATTACACCCGGACCTCAAGTTCAAGTTATAATTAAACGTTTGCAGTTTATTCTAAATAAACACAGAGTTCTCCAGCTTGGAGTTCAGAAGTCATTGTCAATCCACTGGCTAAAATCAAATAACATGCGCCGATTCATAAATTATTGAGGTCTTAATAGATTTAAAATCCTACTTATCATTATTTATTTATTGGTGTTTAAGATCATATACTTATGCACGATGGCTAACCATAACCGTGACAATTTTATGGGTAGACTACGGAATATCCAAAGAGAACCACAGAGCAACAATGAGTAACTGTCATCTCACCAATGTCATAAATCCACACTGTCACACAGGTTGGGTTAGATTGTTCGAAAATATGCATACCATCGACGTGCAGTGCATCTTAGTACACACCATCATTGTGCCCCCATGTGGATAATCGGGGTAAATTACCTTGCCCAAGGACACAATGCGGGAGTTCGAATAGTTATGTAGCTTTGGTGCAGCTCTAGGTGGGTTATATTTTTCCAAGTTTTGCACTTTTGGGTGGTTAATACAGAATCGCGTATCCTTTTACCATTTTTTTTTTGATTGAGTAACAGTGCTTTTCAACTATTAAAATGACGGGCTGAAGTACTGTTAATTTTCCCCCTCACAAAACATGTGAAACGAAAGGGGGCTTGACCTGTTATTATAGAATTGTAGTTTTTTTTATTTATTTATTTAATGATAGTTGGAGCAATCTGGAAGGAACCATCGTGTATAGGTAAACAACTGTCAAAGTTCTACACAGGGTTATCATTGGCAGAAGGTAGTACTCCATAGTACACAATGTTACCGACCACCCCCATCCCACATGGGTAATTGGATAATGGTAGCTCTTTCATGCTTTTACTTAGATGGGTGGGCTATTCTTCAGTAAACGTTCAAAAATAAACCATACGGGTTAGTAATAGCACGGGTGTGATTTTTCTATGATTAAACACAGTCCATAGTGTTTTCACCCAAATTTTTCATTTTTAAACACACTGGTCCACAATTACCTGTTAAACACCTAAGGGCTGTTTTGATAACCGACAGACACTATTTATTTATATTTATTTATTGGTGTTTAAGGTCACATATTTCTGCACAATGGCTAATGATGACCTCGACAATTTTATGGGTGGAGGAAGCCGGAGTATCCAGAGAGAGCCACCGAGCAATGGCAAGCAACTGTCAGCTCCCCAACAGACTAACTCCACACAAGCAGGGTTAGCATTGGTTGAAGACAGGTGCTCCATCGACGTGCAGTATGCCTCAGTGCACAGCGTCACTGTGCCCCCACATGGGCAATGGGGGTGAAGTGTCTTGCCCAAGGACACAACCGACAGACACTCATGAATAAATCAATTCACTTATTTCTGTCAAACTAATCTGCCATTTTGTTTTTTCGAGAAGTGTCTTGTGGAATAAATTATTTAACAAAAATTATTAATATATCATATTAAATGAATATACGCTATTTATTAGGGGGGCAATCTCAAAGTAAATAAGGGTTAAGAGTGTGGTAAGTTATGAGAGGAGACTAATCGGGGTAATTTGATCGCTCAAAATTGTGGGGAAGGGGTACCTGGGTCCTGACGTGTCCATTACATTTAGAGAACTGGACTGGGGTTTGAGATACTTTAGCTATTGTGAGGGGTGGGGGAGAGGGAGAGAGGCTTCTAAAAGTTTTTTAGTATTGGATGACCTGGAGGAGGGGAGTTCATGAAAGTTTTAGGTACTGTGAGGAATACAGGGGTGCGGAATAAAAAAAAAATTATTAATATATTATTTTAGATGAATATACGCTATTTATTAGGGGGACTACGTCATAACAATTAAGGTTATTAAGCTTTTAAACATATGACCACTCACTTGTCTCCTTCACCCGTCCTCATAACCTCATTTGACCCCCCTTATTTGATGAGGAGCATCTCCACCAGTCAGTCTAGTTGTGTATCTCTGCTACTTGTAGCGTGATGATGGTTAAGTTGAATCAGCTGAAACCCACAAGTCGCACAGTTAACTGTCGAGTTTTGACATTTCTCCATGTTTTTCTAATGTATCTTTCCTACTATAGGATTTCAGACAAAACGCCCACTGGAACATCTTGACATCGCCATCTGTTCAATGTACACTGCCTCTTTTTTTTTGAATTTGCTATTGAAACACAAAATTGACAGTTCAAAGCACCTTCTTGGTGGGTTTTCAGATGATCCATTAATTCATCTCTTGAAAGTATTGGGGCATAAAGTACAGTCATGTATAGCCTCTCCCCCGTGTACAGTAGTCTCATGGCGATTTCTCTTGTGATTTTTTTGAGAACCAGTCAAAACATTGGAAATTGGACCGTTAAAAAATCGATGAAATTTGAAAATTTGAATCTCGGAGTCTGGAAGAAGGTTGCGTGTTGACCGCTAATTTAATGAGGTTTTTATTACACCCACAACTTTTGAACAATAGGAATTAGTGATCAACATCTGTCACTCTCGTATAGTAGTTCGCGTTTGAAAAGAAAAATCGATTTAATGACACCCAGACACAATGAAGTGTTTACCTTAGCACGTGTCCAGGTCAGGGTCAGTTGATAGCATTCATATATATGTCCAACGGTCGGCGAACTTTAATATTATTTTTAAATATATTATTTTTAAATATATTATTTTTTTATCTAATAATATCTATCCCAAATTATGACTTTAAAAAAAATATGTACTAATCAACATTATTAATTCATTTACTAATATACTAATTATTATAATCAACCCTAATTACACTCATTAATTACATTAATTACATTAATTATGCAACAGTCATTAATTAAAATTGATTAATCAACAGTTATTAAAGTGATTAAAAGAAAATCATTAAGTGACGTCATGTTAATTACCTTACGTAACTTTTTAATTAAGATGACGTCATCCATCCACTCCATCCACTCCAGCATCCACTCTGCGAGAACTGGGTTGAAACCCACATTCGTTACTGCTACTTACTGACTGACTATCAATTTTTCGGAATGGTGGAGGGAGGGTATTTAGAATTCCAGGACAACCAGATAGGCGTATAATAAAATTAGGTGATGCTCGAAAACTGAACTTGCAATGTTTCACCAATACCTACCGTTACATGAAATTCATGGACATTTACTGTGACAGTTTTATTTTAAAATAATTATATACCCACTAGGCCCACTCAAAACCGACAGTTCCATTAGGAAAAACGTATAATTAATTTATTTGAGGTCAGATTCGGTGTTTGAAGTCAGATTCGGTCAGAATCGGTATATAGGGAGACCCAAAATTAATATGTGTGCAAAATCTGATGACGAAGATAAATTGGAAAGATATTTATGTAAAGTACATGCATGCAGTAACTCGAGAATGTCAATATGAGGAAAAATAAGAAAAATAAACATTTCTGGATCTTTATTGAATATCTTATTATGGAATATATTATTAAAGAAAGACCTTATTTCAATTTCGTCTGTTTCAAGACCTATGACCAGGCTCATGGGTATTTCCATTTCAATATCAGTAGAATTGAGACATTTACTCTCTGTGCTGTTTATATTTTCGCAAGACAATTTAGACTCGGGTGCTGGTGTTGTTGTAACATCACAGTTGATCATTATTTCGTGTTTTTTTTTTTTACTTTCCAGATTTTTTGTCAGCAGTACACCTCGAATTTTTATGTAATTCTGTCATATTTACTAATCTGTCTCCGAAGTTCGTTAACACAGTGACGGAGGCCAAAGATTTAACTTCTTTTTTTTTTGCTTTTGCAAATTACATTTACTAAATTATTGTCATTATATTGTCCTTAATGCACTGTGTAAATCAGCTACTTTTGTTTGGCAGTTGAAGTGACCAGCAGTGGGTTTCACCTCAGTTTACTGCCTGTTGCACGGACTGAATGAGGTGAAACCCATTGTTCACCATTGTTGAGCTTCTTCACTGCGTGTATATAAGGAGAGAATTCTTGTGGCTCCGCAGAAATCTAACCATTTCTCAAAGGTGAAGCATCTTCACTGACCTTGAGTAACAACTTGGTTTTTACTCTTTTTGGCAAACTTGCCGTTGTTTCGAGGAAGTCCTCGAAATTCGTCCCCAGGAAATTTTGTCCCTTCGAGTTTCGGCCATCAATTTTCAAGTTAATTAAATTACACCCTGCAACTTTTGACTCTGATTTTCTTCATTAGAAAATATCAGACATGCGACCCCTACTGAATTTGTTTCTTGACATTTTGGCCCCCATCTAAATAATTTTCTGTTTTATTTTCTGAAACTTGCCCAGCTTTATTTTATTGGTTTTTTTTTATCTTACTTATTTGGTTGTTTAATATGGCCTCCGTCATTTTCCATCACCAAAGATTGATTCCAAAATAAATGAATAAAAGAATAGAAGTATCCAAGTTAGGGTGTTATTAAACTTATTTAAAATCCATTAAGAGACATAAGAACTTGAACAGACCCTGTCCTGTTACAACACCAACGTTGATTGATAGTTTAGCTGCCATAGTATAATGACAAATGCCTTATGACATGCATTGGGACTTCTCTTTTGGATTGAGTTGAAAAGCATACTTATCGCCTTTGCTTCAATCAACAAGCGTGACTTTTTTGTTGTTCACAACATCTAAAGCTGAAGTCATTACTGTGGGGTGTGGTTTTACTATCTGGTCATTTTCTGCTATCTATGTCACATTTTCTTCGGTTTCCACATTTTCATTTTCCCAAACACAATTCTTTATGAACCGTACAATTTCCTCTGATGTATAAGTTGTCTTTGTTATAAAATAATCACGCACTCATGGATCTAGTTGAACATGCTTAACTCTTTACCCAACACAGACGATTTCAAAATTTATTATTTTAAATATCATTTTTTAAATTTTTTCAAAAAAGTTCAACAAAACCATATCACGTGACCCCTCTTTGGAACGAGCTCATCGAGCTCGTTCCAAAGGAGGGTCACATGATATGGTTTTGTTGAAATTTTTCGTAAAATAATATTTTTTCAGCTACTGAATTTGCATATTACGCAGGCAGAATCGGGTGGTTCATTGGGTAAAGGGTTAAACTCCTCTCTATCCCAAACCGACCTCAAATATGTTCAGAATGCATACATTTCTTAAGGTAACAGAATGACATGACAAAAGAACCAGCAGGCACTTGTTTGCAGTTGTTGAGGTCCCATTTAATACTTTATTAAATGACTTTCATGCATTGTTAGTAACTCCAGAAAAGGGGTCATATAAACTGACTTTCTTTAGAACAGGTCCATGCAACAATATAAAACTTTTGCATTGGGCAAAGAATTCAATTGCGTTTACAACGGCTCTTTCTCGATCAATTATGATTGGAATAAGTCGTTTACTAAGTCTGGACATTAACTCTTCGATCAAAAATTGAAAAAAAAATTGTTTGTGTGTTTTCAAGTATTTCATTCCGTACATATAGGATGCTAATGGTGTTTTGGGCGACCCATCAAACAATATTTATTGAAGCACCAAGGGGGACACATTAAAATACCCTGATGAAAGTGTTATGTCATATCCCAATACAAGTTTATGGCGACTGAATTCCAAGACACTTTGATGGCGGTTACGTAATGCTGTGGTTCAGATGAAACAATCGTGGTTAGCAGTTGCCACCCTTGGACGACCTGACCAACGTCTGTCAGCAAAATTGTATGTCTGACGATAGCGTGACCACAACCTGCTAATCACCAATTGAGTAACGTTGAGAATTTGAGACACTCTGTCTGTTGTTAGCTTCCAACATGCCAACGCACTTAAACGTTCGTCACGTGTCAGTCTTTGCATACCTCAAAAGTTATGTTTCGACCAGAAGCTATTGATGAACGAGTTTATACCAAGAAATGAGCGATGAGACCTCTGAAAAAGCCCATCCAGTACAAATGAAAATTTCAAAACATACCCTACAGACATTAACGCGGCACTCGTGCGGAAAACTTGCACAAAGTTTTCGTGGGCCGGTGGTATTCATGATCCACACTAAACTTGGTAACATATTGATGTGTCCAATCACAAGTATCCGATACCATTTTTTGAAAATATCAACATTAATTTGGATAGGAACTACTTTTTCTGAATAGTATACGACAAGGACCATGCATATCAAATTTAGTTGAATTCGGCTCAATACGTTTTATGAGGAGAAGTTGATAATGTAAAGTTGACGCCATTCAGACGGAAGGTGATCACTAAGGTCCCCTTGAGCTTCCCTCAGGAGAGCTAATAATCTAAACTGCCCTACACATGTACCGAAATTCCAGAAGACGTTGCGTGGATTCAGCATAAAATAAATCCTTAAGGTCATCTGAGTACGCCATTCATTCATAAAGATACCGTATTGTTCTAGGACAGAATACATCGAGGCTGTGGTATGGGCGAGTTCAATTAATGACCCAAGGTAGAATTGTCCCTGTATTTAACGAGCGCCATAGAGTTGTTGATTCTTGTCTTTGTACACTTACCGAGTAGTATTCTGTATTTATATCACAATTAAAAATGAATTAAGTGAACGAATTTGTACTCTTACAGAGTAGTATTCTGTATTTATATCACAATTAAAATGAATTAAGTGAACGAATTTGTACTCTTACAGAGTAGTATTCTGTATTTATATCACAATTAAAAATGAATTAATTTATATCACAATTAAAAAATGAATTAAGTGAACGAAATTGTACTCTTACAGAGTAGTATTCTGTATTTATATCACAATTAAAAATGAATTAATTTATATCACAATTAAAAATGAATTAAGTGAACGAATTTTACTCTTACAGAGTAGTCTGTATTTATATCACAATTAAAAATGAATTAAGTGAACGAATTTGTACTCTTACTGAGTAGTATTCTGTATTTATATCACAATTAAAAATGAATTAAGTGAACGAATTTGTACTCTTACTGAGTAGTATTCTGTATTTATATCACAATTAAAAATGAATTAATTTATATCACAATTAAAAATGAATTAAGTGAACGAATTTGTTTCTAGCAAAGAAAAATATCATCTTTGTTAATCTTTCTCATTTGACAATGTTATTTATTTATTTATTTATTTATTTATTTATTTATTTATTTATTTATTTATTTATTGTGGTTTCCAAGTTAACCCTTTACCTAACCTGAAAAGCAGACGACACTTGCAAAAATAATTCTTGAATAACTAATTTTTTTCATTTTTTGTCTCAAAAACATAGGTTATGACCCCTCGTTGGAACGAGTTCGACGAGCTCGTTCCAACGAGTGGTCATAACCTATATTTTTGAGACAAAAAATGAAACAAAATAATAAAAATTAATTGGCAATTTTTGAGAATTGTGCCGGCCGGTTTTGGCCATTACGTTAGGTCAAGGGTTAAGCAAAATCGAGCCCGGTTAATCCTCAGAAGGGTGCATGAGCGATCAATTTGGACTCCTGCATTGTGTCCTTGGGCAAGGCACTTAGCCCCGATTGTCCACATGGGGGCATGATGACACCGTGTACTAAGGCGTACTGCACGTCAATGGTGCGCATGTCTTCAACCAATCTAACCCTGCCTGTGCTGCAGTGTGGAGTTATGATGTTGGGGAGCTGGCAGCTGCTCGTCGTTGCTCAGTGGTTCCCTCCAGGTACTCCGGCTTCCTCCACCCGTAAAATTGTCATGGCCGGGATTAGTCATTGTGCATAAGTATGTGACATTAAACACCAATAAATAAACAAATAAATTTATTGTGGTTTAACGACACTTTAGACCGCCAGGGCCATCTCGTGTCGGAAATGGCACTGTTTTGTGTCGAAGCATTTCATTGATGTCATAATGTCACAAGGAAGCGTAACGTCCAATGAGATTCGTCCTTATATGACGTCCTTACGCATAATTTGGATTCCACGTGCGTTGATCGTAACATATTTCGCACCGTTTGTAATGTATCACGTAAAGTTGAATACGCCCGGCACAGGTAGTATAAAAGTTGTTTTCTATAGTCAAAGCTATCACATATAACACAAACTGTTCGTATTTTAAAGGATTTTAATTAACGGCGTTGAGTTTATTTTTCTGAAACCTTTGAACCCGGGAGGCCACTTTTCGACGGCCCAGGAGCGTGATACTTTATAATTTCATTAAGCAAGGTGGCTGCTAAATGAAGGTATGGGTAGATCAATCAATATTTTCAACGTGCAGCCCTAAGGCTGCACGTTGGAAATATTGATTGGTCCACCCCCAAATAATAAACATTCCTTTTGTTGCTTTTGAACTGACAAAGAAGAGACCATTAGGATTCAAATAGTTCACATTTGCGTCTGGTCAACAAACGTAAATCAGCCATTAAAACATCTGCCGATTGGAAACAACGGGCTATTTATAGAACATATCTCTTACTCCCTTGGATCCAGCTGCAGTGAAACTTAATCATAACGTGGACGTAATATGTCGATAGGCTCGTTGGCGAGAGTGGTATATAGATTTTGAAAACTACTCTCTCGTCTTCCACGGATTGAAGAAGTAGAAAATAGCTGTTTCGGATAGTTTTTCCTATTATGTATAGATGAAATTGGATTATCAACAGAAAAAATAAGAACATCTCAGTTTAATAATTTATTAAAATAAATACGTGAAAGTTGGATATATATCAAAAATTAAAATATTAAGAGATATATTACGGCTTCAATAAAAAAATAACAACGAGGTATTGGTAACACAAATATCTCAGCTCAAATGAACATCAAATATATATATATTAGGGTGTAACCTATATATGTGTCTTACACCTTCCAACATTACATATATGCTAGGTCCAGGTCTTTAGTATAATGCTTTTTGCAAATACTTTATTAGGCTGTTCTCAAGTTCACCTAAATCCGATCTGAACTGAACCAAGAGAATACCCGGTACAGGAAGTTCATGGGAAATACCCCCCCCCCCCCTTCCAACACACCCGAATCGAGTCGTGCATTCGCACAAAAAACCTACAGGACCAAAATGCCCGTTGATGAAACCATACAAAAAATATTTTTTCTGCCATGTATTTTGGTACTGGTGTAGTAGTGGATTTTTTCAGATATTTTGGTACTCGACTATTGTAGTGAGTTTTTTCTAGTAATTTGGGACTCGACCATTGTAGTGAGTTTTTTTCTGCCAAGTATTTAGGTACTCGTGTATTGTATTGATTTTTGTCTAGTAATTTGGGACTCGACTATTGTAGTGAGTTTTTTCTGCCAAGTATTTTGGTACTCTTGTGCTGTAGTGAGTGTTTTCAAGTATTTTGGTACTCGAGTATTGTAGTGAGTTTTTTCTCTGAAAAGTATTGTGGTACTCATGTATTGTAGTAAGTTTTTTCAAGGAATGTGGGACGCAACTATTGTAGTGTGTTTTTTCTGCCAAGTATTTTGGTACTCGTGTACTGTAGTGAGTTTTTTCAAGTATTTTGGTACTCGACTATTGTAATGAGTTTTTTCTGCCAAGTATTTTGGTACTCGTGTATTGTTGTGAATTTTTTCAAGTACTTTGGGACTCGACCATTGTAGTGAGTTTTTTCTGCCAAGTATTTTGGAACTCGTGTATTGTAGTGAGTTTTTTCTAGCAATTTGGGACTCGACTATTGTAGTGAGTTTTTTCTGCCAAGTATTTTGGTACTCGTGAACTGTAGTGAGTTTTTTTCTGCCAAGTATTTTGGTACTGGTGTATTGTAGTGAGTTTTCTCAGATATTTTGGTACTCGACTATTGTAGTGAGTTTTTTCTAGTAATTTGGGACTCGACCATTGTAGTGAGTTTTTTTCTGCCAATTATTTAGGTACTCGTGTATTGTAGTGAGTTTTTTCTAGTAATTTGGGACTCGGCTATTGTAGTGGGTTTTTCTGCTAAGTATTTTGGTAGTCTTGTGCTGTAGTGAGCTTTTTCAAGTATTTTGGTACTCGACTATTGTAGTGAGTTTTTTTCTGCCAAGTATTGTGGTACTCGTGTATTGTAGTAAGTTTTTTCAAGTAATTTGGGACGCGACTATTGCAGTGTGTTTTTTTCGGCCAAGTATTTTGGTACTCATGTGCTGTAGTGAGTTTTTTCAAGTATTTTGGTACTCGACTATTGTAGTGAGTTTTTTCTGCCAAGTATTTTGGTACTCGTGTATTGTTGTGAGGTTTTTCAAGTACTTTGGGACTCGACCATTGTAGTGAGTTTCTTCTGCCAAGTATTTTGGTACTCGTGTATTGTAGTGAGTTTTTTCTAGTAATTTGGAGCTCGACTATTGCAGTGAGTTTTTTCTGCCAAGTATTTTGGTACTCGTGTACTGTAGTGAGTGTTTTCAAGTATTTTGGTACTCGACTATTGTAGTGAGTTTGGTACTCTTGTACTGTAGTGAGTTTTTCTGCCAAGTATTGTGATACTCGTGTATTGTAGTAAGTCTTTTCAAGTACTTTGGGACTCTACCTTTATAGTGAGTTTTTTCTGCCAAGTATTTTGGTACTCGTGTATTGTATTGAGTTTTTTCAAGTACTTTGGGACTCGACTATTGTAGTGAGTTTTTTCTGCCAAGTATTTTGGTGCTCGTGTATTGTTGTGATTTTTTTCAAATAATTTGGGACGCGACTATTGTAGTGAGTTTTTTCTGCCAAGTATTTTGGCACTCGTGTATTGTAGTGATTTTTTTCTGGTAATTTGGCACGTGACTATTGTAGTGAGTTTTTTCTGTCAAGTATTTTGGTACTCGAGTATTGTAGTGAGTTTTTCAAGTATTTTGGTGCTGACTAATGCAGTGTGTTTGTTTGCCAAGTATTTTGGTACACGTGTATTGTACTGAGTTTTTTCAAGTAATTTGGGACTTGACTATTGTAGTGAGTTTTCTTGTGAAACTTTTACTTTTTGGGGAACATTTAGACATCTAATAACCCTGTGTTGAGAAAGTTTAACGGAAATCAAAAACACAATTATTCTATCACAATAAGAGGTGCCACATGACTCATTATTTAGAAATAAAATATATTTAGTACATTAAAGAGTGTCTTCATATTTTTGAACACAAACAAACTTTTCAGCAATTTTTGGTCATGTAACTATTACCTTAAATGATCTACTCAGTAACCTGATTTACTAAAGTAATATGAACTAAAATTCATAACTTTTAATCAAGGCGATGGAGAATTAATTAAAGGTTGCGTATTGTCCCACTGTATTTTAGCCTTTAATCTAGTCACCGGAGAATTAATTAAAGGTTGCGTATTGTCCCACTGTATTTTAGCCTTTAATCTAGTCGACGGAGAATTAATTAACAGTTTCTCATCGTCCCACTATATTTTATCCTTTAATCCATTGTAAAATCCTGTTCTTAGCTAATTATATAAAGGATTGTCTTGGTGGTCTTCTAAAAAACCCTAAAATTCAATTTTCTAGAGATTAATAATGAAGCATAAATTTGGGCGTTCTTGAGAAAAGAAGAAGAAGAAGAAGAGAGAGAGAGCGAGAGAGAGAGAGAGAGAGAGAGAGAGAGAGAGAGAGAGAGAGAGAGAGAGAGAAAGAGAGAGAGAGAGAGAGAGAGAAAGAGAGAGAGAGAGAGAGAGAGAGAGAGAGAGAAAGAGAGAGAGAGAGAGAGATTCATCGCATGAGTGCTAGATTGTTCTATGTCCCATACGGGACATAAAACATTCTAGCACTCAGGCGACGAATTATTGCCAATTAAAATAGAAATTAAAACTTATTATCCAGTTGAGATTCGTCTTGCAAGAAATCAAGCGTCCACGAAATATTATGACGAGATTCTCCGGCTTGGTAACCAACAATACCTTAACTTTCTTTGATAATTTAAAATAATTTAAAATAAAATAAAAACTTTAAAATTTCAAATTTTTGTGAAATGTCGTATTTTAAAACATTCATAAACATTTCAATAATGAGAATTACATGTAATTACATGTAAGAAAATACAGTTACATGTAATTACATGTAAGAAAAATAAAATTACATGTAATTACATGTAAGAGAATACAATTACATGTAATTACATGTAAGAGAATACAATTACATGTAAGAGAACACACTTCAAATAGTTTTATATTGTTCGGGATGACAATAGAAGTTTTCAGCATTTTCCATATTGGGTCACATGTGAGGTTTGGGACACGCGTGACTTTTCTTTCCAGAAAATAAATAGATTTTGATAGATTTCGAGCTTCATCATCCGTGTTGTTATCCTTTTTATTAAGTATCAGTTCTAATATGGTAAACCCGAGTTGAAATCGAAAGTGTCCTTTCAGACCACATTGAACATATTAACTGTAATATTAATAATATGATAAACCCGAGTTGAAATGGAAAGTGTCCTTTCAGAACACATTGAACATATTAACTGTAATATTAATAATATGGTAAACCCGCGTTGAAATCGAAAGTGTCCTTTCAGAACACATTGAACATATTAACTGTAATATTAATAATACGGTAAACCCGAGTTGAAATCGAAAGTGTCATTTCAGAACACATTGAACATATTAACTGTAATATTAATAATATGGTAAACCCGCGTTGAAATCGAAAGTGTCCTTTCAGAACACATTGAACATATTAACTGTAATATTAATAATATGGTAAACCCGAGTTGAAAGCAAAACTTTACATTCAGGACACATAGTAACTGCGTATAGTTCGAATCGTGTTGCTTACCTCCGTTCCTTTCTAAAGTGAAACTATAAACTACCCTTACGATGGTCCAACATTCTAAATGCATTTAAATAAATAAATTATTTTCAAAACGTGTGACATCACAGATTACACAGTTGAGTTATGCGTTTGAAACTGAGAGAAATATGAATCGATTGATAGCAACCGTCATCATTGGCTCTCTATTTCGCTTCACATAAGAATTTTTGTTTTGGGAACAAAAGTCACGTACACCCCTCACGTGACTCATTATAAGAAGTGCTGCTAAAGTCTGTGTCCGTAGTTCATGACTGATCTGATTCAACTTTTTAAACATCCCGAAATTGCTTTTTGTATCCACAATTTCCAAACGCTTAATATTAAATTCAGAGGCAGAAACAAGAGCTTGAGGTGGAAAAGAACTTTCTCGAAAATTATTCTTAGTGACGAATATATAGTTATATTTGTCTACGGAATTTCACCTTCGGCCGATTCAGAATATTTCTTCAACTTTAACTATTTTCCAACAATTCGCCACATCTCAAGAATTTTCAAGGTCTCACCTTCATTACTGCTGATTAGGAGACTCGGATCGTCATCCCCCTTCCCATAAGGAGCGTAATGCGCGCGTGTGTGTGTGGGCGTGGGGGGGGGAGTGGGGTTTCTCATTAGAGCTGCGCCTCCATGAAGTGTGGCACATAAAATTATAGTTATAATTAAGCGCTTTATCAGCATTTTATATTCAAGGATATTGAAGGCCTTCTGACCCATTCTCCACTTCGTAAAATAAATTCATAGCCATTCTCCAATACAGAGCCAAACTGTAATTGTCCAAGTCTTTTACTTTAACAATTTTCCAAAAGTTCGCCTGGTCTCGCACAGTCCCTTAGGATGGGAAGAACAGTTTCTCCAAACGCTGATTCATGAACATCCTGTTTGGATCGGCGTTGCTTTTCTTCAACTGCTCTTTGAATTTTTCCATATTATCGCCAAATTTCTGAAATAAAGTCAAACACAAAGTTATTATTGATAAATTCGATTGCCATGTTAAACCCGGCACACACCTCAATGTATTGATGAAAGGAAAACATAAGTCAGAACAAGTTCGGTTGCAATACAACTACATATCATCATTGACTTAACCCTTTACCTAACATGAAAAGCAGACGACACTTGCAAAAATAAGTCTTGAATAACTAATTTTTTTCATTTTTTGCCTCAAAAACATAGGTTATGACCCTTCGTTGGAACGAGCTCGACGAGCTCGTTCCAACGAGGGGTCATAACCTATGTTTTTGAGACAAAAAATGAAAAAAATAATGAAAATTAATTGGCGATTTTTGAGAATAGCCCTGGCCGGTTTTGGCCGTTACATTATGTAAAGGGTTAAATCAGAAAAAACATCTAACCGTATATTACCTTACATGTAATGAGAGGTAATTATCAGTTTAGTTGTAATATAGCTATATATAAACATTGACTTAAATCAGGAAAACCATCTAACCATTATCACCGTACAGAATGCCATGTAATGAGAGGTAACTATCAGTTTAGTTGTAATATAACTACATATAATCATTGACTTAAGTCAGGAAAACCATCTAACCGTATATTACCATACAGGATGCCATGTAATGAGAGGTATATATCAGGTTAGTTGTAATATAGCTACATATAATCATTGACTTAAGTAAGGAAAACCGTCTAACCGTATATTACCATACAGGATGCCATGTAATGAGAGGTAACTATCAGGTTAGTTGTAATATAGCTACATATAATCATTGACTTAAGTCAGGAAAACCATCTAACCGTTATCACCGTACAGAATGCCATGTAATGAGAGGTATCTATCAGGTTAGTTGTAATATAGCTACATATAATCATTGACTTAAGTCAGGAAAACCATCTAACCGTTATCACCGTACAGAATGCCATGTAATGAGTGGTATCTATCAGTTTAGTTGTAATATAACTACATATAATCATTGACTTAAGTCAGGAAAACCATCTAACCGTATATTACCATACAGGATGCCATGTAATGAGAGGTATCTATCAGTTTAGTTGTAATATAACTACATATAATCATTGACTTAAGTCAGGAAAACCATCTAACCGTTATCACCGTACAGAATGCCATGTGATGAGAGGTATCTATCAGTTTAGTTGTAATATAGCTACATATAATCATTGACTTAAGTAAGGAAAACCGTCTAACCGTATATTACCATACAGGATGCCATGTAATGAGAGGTAACTATCAGGTTAGTTGTAATATAGCTACATATAATCATTGACTTAAGTCAGGAAAACCATCTAACCGTTATCACCGTACAGAATGCCATGTAATGAGAGGTATCTATCAGTTTAGTTGTAATATAGCTACATATAATCATTGACTTAAGTAAGGAAAACCGTCTAACCGTTATGACCGTACAGAATGCCCTGTAATGAGTGGTATCAACCAGTTTAGTTGTAATATAGCTACATATAATCATTGACTTAAATCAGGAAACCTATCTAACCGTTATCACCGTACAGAATGCCATGTAATGAGAGGTATCTATCAGGTTAGTTGTAATATAGCTACATATAATCATTGACTTAAATCAGGAAAACCGTCGAACCGTATATTACCATACAGGATGCCATATAATGAGTGGTATCTATCAGTTTAGTTGTAATATAGCTACATATAATCATTGACTTAAGTCAGGAAAACCATCTAACCGTATATTACCATACAGGATGCCATGTAATGAGAGGTCTCTATCAGGTTAGTTGTAATATAGCTACATATAATCATTGACTTAAGTCAGGAAAACCATCTAACCGTATATTACCATACAGGATGCCATGTAATGAGAGGTCTCTATCAGGTTAGTTGTAATATAGCTACATATAATCATTGACTTAAGTCAGGAAAACCATCTAACCGTATATTACCATACAGGATGCCATGTAATGAGAGGTCTCTATCAGGTTAGTTGTAATATAGCTACATATAATCATTGACTTAAGTCAGGAAAACCATCCAACCGTTATCACCGTACAGAATGCCATGTAATGAGAGGTAACTATCAGTTTAGTTGTAATATAGCTACATATAATCATTGACTTAAGTCAGGAAAACCATCTAACCGTTATCACCGTACAGAATGCCATGTAATGAGAGGTAACTATCAGTTTAGTTGTAATATAACTACATATAATCATTGACTTAAGTCAGGAAAACCATCTAACCGTATATTACCATACAGGATGCCATGTAATGAGAGGTATCTATCAGTTTAGTTGTAATATAACTACATATAATCATTGACTTAAGTCAGGAAAACCATCTAACCGTATATTACCATACAGGATGCCATGTAATGAGTGGTATCTATCAGTTTAGTTGTAATATAACTACATATAATCATTGACTTAAGTCAGGAAAACCATCTAACCGTTATCACCGTACAGAATACCATGTAATGAGAGGTAACTATCAGTTTAGTTGTAATATAACTACATATAATCATTGACTTAAGTAAGGAAAACCATCTAACCGTATGTTACCATACAGAATGCCATGTAATGAGAGGTATCTATCAGTTTAGTTGTAATATAGCTACATATAATCATTGACTTAAGTCAGGAAAACCATCTAACCGTATATTACCATACAGAATGCCATGTAATGAGAGGTACCTATCAGTTTAGTTGTAATATAGCTACATATAATCATTGACTTAAGTAAGGAAAACCGTCTAACTGTTATGACCGTACAGAATGCCCTGTAATGAGTGGTATCAACCAGTTTAGTAGTAATATAGCTACATATAATCATTGACTTAAGTAAGGAAAACCGTCTAACCGTTATGACCGTACAGAATGCCATGTAATGAGAGGTATCTATCAGTTTAGTTGTAATATAGCTACATATAATCATTGACTTAAGTCAGGAAAACCATCTAACCGTTATCACCGTACAGAATGCCATGTAATGAGAGGTAACTATCAGTTTAGTTGTAATATAACTACATATAATCATTGACTTAAGTAAGGAAAACCATCTAACCGTATGTTACCATACAGAATGCCATGTAATGAGAGGTATCTATCAGTTTAGTTGTAATATAGCTACATATAATCATTGACTTAAGTAAGGAAAACCATCTAACCGTATATTACCATACAGAATGCCATGTAATGAGAGGTATCTATCAGTTTAGTTGTAATATAACTACATATAATCATTCACTTAAGTCAGGAAAACCATCTAACCGTATATTACCATACAGGATGCCATGTAATGAGAGGTATCTATCAGTTTAGTTGTAATATAACTACATATAATCATTGACTTAAGTCAGGAAAACCATCTAACCGTTATCACCGTACAGAATGCCATGTGATGAGAGGTATCTATCAGTTTAGTTGTAATATAGCTACATATAATCATTGACTTAAGTAAGGAAAACCGTCTAACCGTATATTACCATACAGGATGCCATATAATGAGAGGTAACTATCAGGTTAGTTGTAATATAGCTACATATAATCATCGACTTAAGTCAGGAAAACCATCTAACCGTTATCACCGTACAGAATGCCATGTAATGAGAGGTATCTATCAGTTTAGTTGTAATATAGCTACATATAATCATTGACTTAAGTAAGGAAAACCGTCTAACCGTTATGACCGTACAGAATGCCCTGTAATGAGTGGTATCAACCAGTTTAGTTGTAATATAGCTACATATAATCATTGACTTAAATCAGGAAACCTATCTAACCGTTATCACCGTACAGAATGCCATGTAATGAGAGGTATCTATCAGGTTAGTTGTAATATAGCTACATATAATCATTGACTTAAATCAGGAAAACCGTCTAACCGTATATTACCATACAGGATGCCATGTAATGAGTGGTATCTATCAGTTTAGTTGTAATATAGCTACATATAATCATTGACTTAAGTCAGGAAAACCATCTAACCGTATATTACCATACAGGATGCCATGTAATGAGAGGTCTCTATCAGGTTAGTTGTAATATAGCTACATATAATCATTGACTTAAGTCAGGAAAACCATCTAACCGTATATTACCATACAGGATGCCATGTAATGAGAGGTCTCTATCAGGTTAGTTGTAATATAGCTACATATAATCATTGACTTAAGTCAGGAAAACCATCTAACCGTATATTACCATACAGGATGCCATGTAATGAGAGGTCTCTATCAGGTTAGTTGTAATATAGCTACATATAATCATTGACTTAAGTCAGGAAAACCATCTAACCGTTATCACCGTACAGAATGCCATGTAATGAGAGGTAACCATCAGTTTAGTTGTAATATAGCTACATATAATCATTGACTTAAGTCAGGAAAACCATCTAACCGTTATCACCGTACAGAATGCCATGTAATGAGAGGTAACTATCAGTTTAGTTGTAATATAACTACATATAATCATTGACTTAAGTCAGGAAAACCATCTAACCGTATATTACCATACAGGATGCCATGTAATGAGAGGTATCTATCAGTTTAGTTGTAATATAACTACATATAATCATTGACTTAAGTCAGGAAAACCATCTAACCGTATATTACCATACAGGATGCCATGTAATGAGTGGTATCTATCAGTTTAGTTGTAATATAACTACATATAATCATTGACTTAAGTCAGGAAAACCATCTAACCGTTATCACCGTACAGAATGCCATGTAATGAGAGGTAACTATCAGTTTAGTTGTAATATAACTACATATAATCATTGACTTAAGTAAGGAAAACCATCTAACCGTATGTTACCATACAGAATGCCATGTAATGAGAGGTATCTATCAGTTTAGTTGTAATATAGCTACATATAATCATTGACTTAAGTCAGGAAAACCATCTAACCGTATATTACCATACAGAATGCCATGTAATGAGAGGTACCTATCAGTTTAGTTGTAATATAGCTACATATAATCATTGACTTAAGTAAGGAAAACCGTCTAACTGTTATGACCGTACAGAATGCCCTGTAATGAGTGGTATCAACCAGTTTAGTAGTAATATAGCTACATATAATCATTGACTTAAGTAAGGAAAACCGTCTAACCGTTATGACCGTACAGAATGCCATGTAATGAGAGGTATCTATCAGTTTAGTTGTAATATAGCTACATATAATCATTGACTTAAGTCAGGAAAACCGTCTAACCGTTATGACCGTACAGAATGCCCTGTAATGAGTGGTATCAACCAGTTTAGTTGTAATATAGCTACATATAATCATTGACTTAAATCAGGAAACCTATCTAACCGTTACCACCGTACAGGATGCCATGTAATGAGTGGTATCTATCAGTTTAGTTGTAATATAACTACACATAATCATTGACTTAAGTAAGGAAAACCATCTAACCGTATATTACCATACAGGATGCCATGTAATGAGAGGTAACTATCAGTTTAGATGTAATATAGCTACATATAATCATTGACTTAAGTCAGGAAAACCATCTAACCGTTATCACCGTACAGGATGCCATGTAATGAGAGGTATCTATCAGTTTAGTTGTAATATAGCTACATATAATCCATTAAACCAGGGAAAACAAGTAATCGTTTATTCACGTACAGGATTCCCTGTAATAAGAGGTATCTATGTGTTTAGTTGTAATTTTACTACATATAATTTTGTCTCACGTACAGGATGCCCGTAATAAGAGATCTTAAACCACGAAAACAAACCAATCGTTTATTTACGTACATGATGTCCAGTGATAAGAGATCTTACACCAAGAAAATCAACTCATCGTTTATTCATGTATAGGATGGGTGGAAATAAGAGATCTTAAACCTGGAAAACCAACTAATCATTTATTCAGGTACAGGATGCCCCGCAATAAGAGATCTTAATCCAGGAAAACCAACTAATCATTTAGTCATGTACAGGATGCCTGGTAATAAGAGATCTTAAACCAGGAAAACCAACTAATCATTTATTCAGGTACAGGATGCCCCGCAATAAGAGATCTTAATCCAGGAAAACCAACTAATCGTTTATTCATGTACAGGTTGCCCCGTAATAAGAGATCTTAAACCAGGAAAACCAACTAATCATTTATTCAGTTACACGATGCCCCGCAATAAGAGATCTTAATCCAGGAAAACCAACCAATCGTTTATTCATGTACAGGTTGCCTGGTAATAAGAGATCTTAAACCAGGAAAACCAACCAATCATTTATTCATGTACAGGATGCCCGGTAATAAGAGATCTTAATCCAGGAAAACCAACCAATCGTTTATTCATGTACAGGATGCCCCGTAATAAGAGATCTTAAACCAGGAAAACCAACCAATCGTTTATTCATGTACAGGTTGCCCGGTAATACGGGATCTTAAACCAGGAAAACCAACCAATCATTTATTCATGTACAGGATGCCCCGCAATAAGAGATCTTGAACCAGGAAAACCAACTAATCATTTATTCATGTACAGGATGCCCCGCAATAAGAGATCTTAAACCAGGAAAACCAACTAATCATTTATTCATATACAGGATGCCCGGTAATAAGGGATCTTAAACCTGGAAAACCGACTAATCATTTATTCATGTACAGGATGCCCCGTAATAAGAGATCTTAAACCAGGAAAACCAACCAATCGTTTATTCATGTACAGGATGCCCCGTAATAAGAGATCTTAATCCAGGAAAACCAACCAATCGTTTATTCATGTACAGGATGCCCCGTAATAAGGGATCTTAAACCAGGAAAACCAACTAATCATTTATTCATGTACAGGATGCCCGGTAATAAGGGATCTTAGACCAGGAAAACCGACTAATCATTTATTCATGTACAGGATGCCCCGTAATAAGAGATCTTAAACCAGGAAAACCAACCAATCGTTTATTCATGTACATGATGCTCCGTAATAAGGGATCTTAAACCAGGAAAAGGTACAGGTTGCCCGGTAGTAAGAGATCTTAAACCAGGAAAACCAACCAATCATTTATTCATGTACAGGATGCCCGGTAATAAGAGATCTTAATCCAGGAAAACCGACTAATCATTTATTCATGTACAGGATGCCCCGTAATAAGAGATCTTAAACCAGAAAAACCAACCAATCGTTTATTCATGTACATGATGCTCCGTAATAAGGGATCTTAAACCAGGAAAAGGTACAGGTTGCCCGGTAGTAAGAGATCTTAAACCAGGAAAACCAACCAATCATTTATTCATGTACAGGATGCCCGGTAATAAGAGATCTTAATCCAGGAAAACCAACTAATCATTTATTCATGTACAGGATGCCCCGTAATAAGAGATCTTAAACCAGGAAAACCAACCAATCGTTTATTCATGTACAGGTTGCCCCGTAATAAGAGATCTTAAACCAGGAAAACCAACTAATCATTTATTCATGTACAGGATGCCCCGTAATAAGAGATCTTAAACCAGGAAAACCAACCAATCGTTTATTCATGTACAGGTTGCCCCGTAATAAGAGATCTTGAACCAGGAAAACCAACTAATCATTTATTCATGTACAGGATGCCCGGTAATAAGAGATCTAAATCCAGGAAAACCAACTAATCATTTATTCATGTACAGGATGCCCCGTAATAAGAGATCTTAATCCAGGAAAACCAACCAATCGTTTCTTCATGTACAGGATGCCCCGTAATAAGAGATCTTAAACCAGGAAAACCAACCAATCGTTTATTCATGTACAGGTTGCCTGGTAATAAGAGATCTTAAACCTGGAAAACCAACTAATCATTTATTCATGTACAGGATGCCCCGTAATAAGAGATCTTAATCCAGGAAAACCAACCAATCGTTTATTCATGTACAGGATGCCCCGTAATAAGAGATCTTAATCCAGGAAAACCAACCAATCGTTTATTCATGTACAGGATGCCCGGTAATAAGAGATCTTAATCCAGGAAAACCAACCAATCGTTTATTCATGTACAGGATGCCCCGTAATAAGAGATCTTAATCCAGGAAAACCAACCAATCGTTTATTCATGTACAGGATGCCCGGTAATAAGAGATCTTAAACCAGGAAAAGGTACAGGTTGCCCGGTAGTAAGAGATCTTAAACCAGGAAAACCAACTAATCATTTATTGACGTACAGAGTGTCCAGTAATAAGAGACCTTGAACTAGGAAAACCAGCTAGTCATTTATTCATATGTAGGATGTCCTGTAATAAGGGATCTTAAACCAGGAAACCTAACTCATCGTTTATTCAAATACAGGATGTCAGGTAATAAAAGATCTTAAACCAGGAAAATAAACTCATCATTTATTATTGTATAGGATTATCGGTAATAAGAGATCATCTAATCATTTGTTGACGTATAGGATGTACAGAAATAAAAGATCTTAAACAAGGAAAACCATCTATTTTTTCTCATGTACAAAATGTCTTGTAATAAGAGATCTAAAACCTGGAAAACTAACTATTTTTTTCACATATAGGATGTCCATTAATAAGAGATCTAAAACCTAGAAAACTAACTATTTTTTTCACATACAGGATGTCCGTTAATAAGAGATCTAAAACCTGGAAAACTAAATATTTTTTTCACATACAGGATGTCCATTAATAAGAGATCTAAAACCTGGAAAACTAACTATTTTTTTTCACATACAGGATGTCCGTTAATAAGAGATCTAAAACCTAGAAAACTAACTATTTTTTTTCACATACAGGATGTCCGTTAATAAGAGATCTAAAACCTGGAAAACTAACTAATTTTTTCACATACAGGATGTCCGTTAACAAGAGATCTAAAACCTGGAAAACTAACTATTTTTTTCACATACAGGATGTCCGTTAACAAGAGATCTAAAACCTGGAAAACTAACTATTTTTTTCACATACAGGATGTCCATTAATAAGAGATCTAAAACCTGGAAAACTAACTATTTTTTTCACATACAGGATGTCCATTAATGAGAGATCTAAAACCTGGAAAACTAACTATTTTTTTCACATACAGGATGTCCGTTAATAAGAGATCTAAAACCTAGAAAACTAACTATTTTTTTTCACATACAGGATGTCCGTTAATAAGAGATCTAAAACCTGGAAAACTAACTATTTTTTTCACATACAGGATGTCCATTAATAAGAGATCTAAAACCTGGAAAACTAACTATTTTTTTTCACATACAGGATGTCCGTTAATAAGAGATCTAAAACCTGGAAAACTAACTAATTTTTTCACATACAGGATGTCCGTTAACAAGAGATCTAAAACCTGGAAAACTAACTATTTTTTTCACATACAGGATGTCCATTAATAAGAGATCTAAAACCTGGAAAACTAACTATTTTTTTCACATACAGGATGTCCATTAATAAGAGATCTAAAACCTGGAAAACTAACTATTTTTTTCACATACAGGATGTCCATTAATAAGAGATCTAAAACCTAGAAAACTAACTATTTTTTTTCACATACAGGATGTCCGTTAATAGGAGATCTAAAACCTAGAAAACTAACTATTTTTTTTCACATACAGGATGTCCGATAATAAGAGATCTAAAACCTGGAAAACTAACTATTTTTTTCACATACAGGATGTCCATTAATAAGAGATCCAAAACCTGGAAAACTAACTAATTTTTTCACATACAGGATTTCCATTAATAAGAGATCTAAAACCAGAAATAACATCTAATTTTTTCACATACAGGATGTCCGTTAATAAGAGATCTAAAACCTAGAAAACTAACTATTTTTTTTCACATACAGGATGTCCGTTAATAAGAGATCTAAAACCTGGAAAACTAACTATTTTTTTCACATACAGGATGTCCATTAATATGAGATCTAAAACCTGGAAAACTAACTATTTTTTTTCACATACAGGATGTCCGTTAATAAGAGATCTAAAACCTGGAAAACTAACTAATTTTTTCACATACAGGATGTCCATTAATAAGAGATCTAAAACCTCGAAAACTAACTATTTTTTTTCACATACAGGATGTCCGTTAATAGGAGATCTAAAACCTAGAAAACTAACTATTTTTTTTCACATACAGGATGTCCGATAATAAGAGATCTAAAACCTGGAAAACTAACTATTTTTTTCACATACAGGATGTCCGTTAACAAGAGATCTAAAACCTGGAAAACTAACTATTTTTTTCACATACAGGATGTCCATTAATAAGAGATCTAAAACCTGGAAAACTAACTATTTTCTTCACATGCAGGATGTCCATTAATAAGAGATCTAAAACCTGGAAAACTAACTATTTTTTTCACATACAGGATGTCCATTAATAAGAGATCTAAAACCTCGAAAACTAACTATTTTTTTCACATACAGGATGTCCATTAATAAGAGATCTAAAACCTGGAAAACTAACTATTTTTTTTAACATACAGGATGTCCGTTAATAGGAGATCTAAAACCTGGAAAACTAACTATTTTTTTTCACATACAGGATGTCCATTAATAAGAGATCTAAAACCTGGAAAACTAACTATTTTTTTTCACATACAGGATGTCCGTTAATAAGAGATCTAAAACCTGGAAAACTAACTAATTTTTTCACATACAGGATGTCCGTTAACAAGAGATCTAAAACCTGGAAAACTAACTATTTTTTTCACATACAGGATGTCCATTAATAAGAGATCTAAAACCTGGAAAACTAACTATTTTTTTTAACATACAGGATGTCCGTTAATAGGAGATCTAAAACCTGGAAAACTAACTATTTTTTTCACATACAGGATGTCCATTAATAAGAGATCTAAAACCTGGAAAACTAACTATTTTTTCACATACAGGATGTCCATTAATAAGAGATCTAAAACCTGGAAAACTAACTATTTTTTTCACATACAGGATGTCCATTAATAAGAGATCTAAAACCTAGAAAACTAACTATTTTTTTTCACATACAGGATGTCCGTTAATAAGAGATCTAAAACCTGGAAAACTAACTATTTTTTCCCATACAGGATGTCCATTAATAAGAGATCTAAAACCTGGAAAACTAACTATTTTTTTTCACATACAGGATGTCCGTTAATAGGAGATCTAAAACCTAGAAAACTAACTATTTTTTTTCACATACAGGATGTCCATTAATAAGAGATCTAAAACCTGGAAAACTAACTATTTTTTTTCACATACAGGATGTCCATTAATAAGAGATCTAAAACCTGGAAAACTAACTATTTTTTTTCACATACAGGATGTCCGATAATAAGAGATCTAAAACCTGGAAAACTAACTATTTTTTTCACATACAGGATGTCCATTAATAAGAGATCCAAAACCTGGAAAACTAACTAATTTTTTCACATACAGGATTTCCATTAATAAGAGATCTAAAACCAGAAATAACATCTAATTTTTTTTCACAGGAGGTCTGGCAATAAGTTATCTTAACCTAGGAAAACAAATTAATTGTTTATTTACGTGCACGGTGTCTGGTAAAAAGAGATCTTAAACCAGGAAAACATATAGGATGTCCGGTAGTAAGAGATCTTAAACCAGGAAAACCAACTAACCGTTTATTGACGTATAGGATGCCCGGTAGTAAGAGATCTTAAACCAGGAAAATCAACTAATCATTTATTGACGTACAGAGTGTCCAGTAATAAGAGATCTTGAACCAGGAAAACCAACTAATCATTTTATTCATGTACAGGATGCTCGGTAATAAGAGATCTTAAACCAGGAAAACCAACTAAACATTTATTGACGTATAGGATGCCCGGTAGTAAGAGATCTTAAACCAGGAAAACCAACTAATCATTTATTGACGTACAGAGTGTCCAGTAATAAGATCTTGAACCAGGAAAACCAAGTAATCATTTTATTCATGTACAGGATGCCTGGTAATAAGAGATCTTGAATCAGGAAAACCAACTAATCATTTATTCATGTACAGGATGCCCCGTAATAAGATATCTCAAACCAGGAAAAGGTATAGGAGATCTTAAACCAGGTAAACCAACTAATCGTTTATTCATGTATAGGATGCCCCGTAATAAGATATCTCAAACCAGGAAAACCAACTAATCGATTATTGACGTACAGGATGCCCAGTAATAAGAGATCTTAATCCAGGAAAACCAACTAATCATTTATTCATGTACAGGGTGCCCCGTAATAAGATATCTGAAACCAGGAAAAGGTATAGGAGATCTTAAACCAGGTAAACCAACTAATCGTTTATTCATGTATAGGATGCCCGGTAATAAGAGATCTTAAACCAGGAAAACCAACTAATCATTTATTCACGTAAATGATGCCTGATAATAAGAGATCTTAAACGAGAAAAAACAACTAACTGATTGTTGAAGAACAGGATGCCTGGTAGTAAGAGATCTTAAACCAGGAAAACCAACTAATTGTTTATTCACGTAAAGGATGCCCGGTAATAAAAGATCTTAAACCAGGAAAACCAACTAATTGTTTGTTCATGTAAAGGATGCCCAGCAGTAAGAGAGCCTAAACAAGTAAAACGTATAGGATGTCCGGTAGTAAGAGATCTTATACAAGTAAAACGTAGAGGGTTCCCAGCAGTAAGAGATCTTAAACAAGAAAAACGTATAGGATGCCCAGCAGTAAGAGATCTTATACAAGGAAAACGTATAGGATGCCCAGCAGTAAGAGATCTTAAACAAGAAAAACGTATAGGATGCCCAGCAGTAAGAGATATATTTATTTATTATTTATTTATTGATGTTTAAGGTCACATATTTATGCACAATGGCTAATCATGACCGTGACAGTTTTACGGGTGGAGAAAGCCGTAGTACCCGGAGAGAACCACCGAGTAACCACGAGCAGCTGCCAGCCCCCAACATCGTAACTCTGCACAGCAGCACAGGCAGGGTTAGATTGGTTGAAGACATGCGTACCATCGACGTGCAGTACGCCTTAGTACACGGCGTCATCGAGCCCCCCCCCCCACACATGGGCAAGGGGGTGAAGTGTCTTGCCCAAGGACACAATGCGGTTGCCGCAGGTGGGATTCAAACCGAGGACCTCTCGGCTTGCAGCCTGCACTTCTACCTATTGGGCCACCGCGCCCCCAGCAGTAAGAGATCTTATACAAGTAAAACGTAGAGGGTTCCCAGCAGTAAGAGATCTTAAACAAGGAAAACGTATAGGATGCCCGGTAGTAAGAGATCTTCTACAAGGAAAACGTATAGGATGCCCAGCAGTAAGAGATCTTATACAAGTAGAACGTATAGGGTTCCCAGCAGTAAGAGATCTTAAACAAGGAAAACGAATAGGATGCCCAGCAGTAAGAGATCTTGTACAAGTAAAACGTATAGGGTTCCCAGCAGTAAAAGAGCTTAAACAAGGAAAACGTATAGACTGCCCAGCAGTAAGAGATCTTATACAAGTAAAACGTATAGGGTTCCCAGCAGTAAAAGAGCTTAAACAAGGAAAACGTATAGACTGCCCATCAGCAAAAGATCTTAAACAAGGAAACGTATAGGATGCCCAGCAGTAAGAGATCTTATACAAGGAAAACGTATAGGATGCCCGGCAGTAAGAGATCTTATACAAGGAAAACGTATAGGGTGCCATAGGGTGCCCAGCAGTAAGAGATCTTATACAAGGAAAACGTATAGGGTGCCCAGCAGTAAGAGATCTTAAACAGGGAAAACGTATAGGATGCCCGGTAGTAAGAGGTCTTATGCAAGGAAAACGTACAGGATGCTCGATAGTAGGAGATCTTAAACAAGGAAAAGGTATAGGGTGCCCAGGAGTAAGAGATCTTATACAAGGAATATAGGATGCCGATAGTAAGAGATCTGATACAAGGAAAACGTACAGGATGCCCGGTTATACGAGATTTTATACAAGGAAAACGTATACGATGCCCGGTAGTAAGAGATCTTAAACAAGGAAAACGTATAGGGTTCCCAGCAGTAAGAGATCTTACACAAGGAAAACGTATAGGGTGCCCGGTAGTAAGAGATCTTATACAAGGAAAACGTATAGGATGCCCGATAGTAAGAGATCTTAAACAAGGAAAACGTATAGGATGCCGATAGTAAGAGATAGTATACAAGGAAAACGTATAGGATGCCAGGTTGTAAGAGATCTTATACAAGGAAAACGTATAGAGTGCCCAGCAGTAAGAGAACTTAAACAAGGAAAACGTATAGGATGCCCGGTAGTAAGAGATCTTATACAAGGAAAACGTATAGGGTGCCCGATAGTAAGAGATCTTAAACAAGGAAACGTATAGGGTGCCGATAGTAAAAGATCTTAAACAAGGAAAACGTATAGGATGCCGATAGTAAGAGATCTTATACAAGGAAAACGTATAGGATGCACGTTTGTAAGAGACCTTATACAAGGAAAACGTATAGGGTGCCCAGCAGTAACAGATCTTAAACAAGGAAAACGTATAGGGTGCCCAGCAGTAAGAGGTCTCATACAAGGAAAACATATAGGATGCCGATAGTAAGAGATCTTATACAAGAAAAACGTATAGGGTGCCCAGCAGTAAGAGATCTTAAACAAGAAAAACGTACAGGATGCCCGATAGTAAGAGATCTTAAACAAGGAAAACGTATAGGGTGCCCAGCAGTAAGAAATCTTATACGAAGAAAACATATAGGATGCCGATAGTAAGAGATCTTAAACAAGGAAAACGTATAGGGTGCCCAGCAGTAAGAGATCTCATACAAGGAAAACCTATAGGATGCACGGTTGTAAGAGATCTTATACAAGGAATACGTATAGGGTGCACGGTTGTAAGAGATCTTATACAAGGAAAACGTATAGGGTGCCCAGCAGTAAGAGATCTTCAACAAGGAAAACGTATAGGGTGCCCAGCAGTAAGAGATCTCATACAAGGAAAACGTATAGGATGCACGGTTGTAAGAGATCTTATACAAGGAAAACGTATAGGGTGCCCAGCAGTAAGAGATCTTAAACAAGGAAAACGTATAGGGTGCCCAGCAGTAAGAGATCTTATACAAGGAAAACATATAGGATGCCGATAGTAAGAGATCTTAAACAAGGAAAACGTATAGGATGCCGATAGTAAGAGATCTGATACAAGGAAAACGTATAGGGTGCCCAGCAGTAAGAGATCTTAAACAAGGAAAACGTATAGGGTGCCCAGCAGTAAGAGATCTCAGACAAGGAAAACGTATAGGATGCCGATAGTAAGAGATCTGATACAAGAAAAACGTATAGGGTGCCCAGCAGTAAGAGATCTTAAACAAGGAAAACGTATAGGGTGCCCAGCAGTAAGAGATCGTAAACAGGGAAAACGTATAGGATGCCCAGCAGTAAGAGATCTTATCCAAGGAAAACGTATAAGGTTCCCAGCAGTAAAAGATCTTATGCAAGGAAAACGTATAGGGTGCCCAGCAGTAAGAGATCTTATACAAGTAAAACATATAGGATGCCGATAGTAAGAGATCTTATACAAGGAAAACATATAAGGTTCCCAGCAGTAAAAGATCTTATGCAAGGAAAATGTATAGGGTGCCCAGCAGTAAGAGATCTTAAACAAGGAAAACGTATAGGATGCCGATAGTAAGAGATCTTATAAAGGAAAACGTATAGGATGCCCAGCAGTAAGAGAGCTTAAACAAGGAAAACGTATAGGATGCCGGTAGTAAGAGATCTTATAGAAGGAAAACGTATAGGGTGCCCAGCAGTAAGAGATCTTATACAAGGAAAACGTATAGGGTGCCCAGCAGTAAGAGATCTCATACAAGGAAAACGTATAGGATGCACGGTTGTAAGAGATCTTATACAAGGAAAACGTATAGGGTGCCCAGCAGTAAGAGACCTTATACAAGTAAAACATATAGGATGCCGATAGTAAGAGATCTTATACAAGGAAAACGTATAAGGTTCCCAGCAGTAAAAGATCTTATGCAAGGAAAACGTATAGGGTGCCCAGCAGTAAGAGATCTTAAACAAGGAAAACGTATAGGATGCCGATAGTAAGAGATCTTATAAAGGAAAACTTATAGGATGCCCAGCAGTAAGAGAGCTTAAACAAGGAAAACGTATAGGATGCCGGTAGTAAGAGATCTTATACAAGGAAAACGTATAGGGTGCCCAGCAGTAAGAGATCATATACAAGGAAAACGTATAGGGTGCCCAGCAGTAAGAGATCTTAAACAGGGGACACGTATAGGATGCCGATAGTAAGAGATCTTATACAAGGAAAACGTATAGAATGCCGATAGTAAGAGATCTTATACAAGGGAAACGTATAGGATGCCCAGCAGTAAGAGAGCTTAAACAAGGAAAACGCATAGGATGCCGATACTAAGAGATCTTATACAAGGAAAACATATAGGATGCCCAGCAGTAAGAGATCTTATACAAGGAAAACATATAGGATGCCCAGCAGTAAGAGAGCTTAAACAAGGAAAACATATAGGATGCCGATAGTAAGAGATCTTATACAAGGAAAACGTATAGGATGCCCGATAGTAAGAGATCTTAAACAAGGAAAACGTATAGGATGCCGATAGTAAGAGATCGTATACAAGGAAAACGTATAGGATGCCGATAGTAAGAGATCTTATACAACGAAAACGTATAGAGTGCCCAGCAGTAAGAGAACTTAAACCACGAAAACGTATAGGATGCCCGATAGTAAGAGATCTTAAACAAGGAAAACGTATAGGGTGCCCGATAGTAAGAGATCGTAAACAGGGAAAACGTATAGGATGCCGATAGTAAGAGATCTTATACAAGGAAAACGTATAGAATGCCGATAGTAAGAGATCTTATACAAGGGAAACGTATAGGATGCCCAGCAGTAAGAGAGCTTAAACAAGGAAAACGCATAGGATGTCGATACTAAGAGATCTTATACAAGGAAAACATATAGGATGCCCAGCAGTAAGAGATCTTAAACAAGGAAAACATATAGGATGCCGATAGTAAGAGATCTTATACAAGGAAAACGTATAGGGTGCCCAGGAGTAAGAGATCTTATACAAGGAAAACATATAGGATGCCCAGCAGTAAGAGAGCTTAAACAAGGAAAACATATAGGATGCCGATAGTAAGAGATCTTATACAAGGAAAACGTATAGGATGCCCAGCAGTAAGAGATCTTATACAAGGAAAACATATAGGATGCCCAGCAGTAAGAGAGCTTAAACAAGGAAAACATATAGGATGCCGATAGTAAGAGATCTTATACAAGGAAAACGTATAGGATGCCCAGCAGTAAGAGATCTTATACAAGGAAAACATATAGGATGCCCAGCAGTAAGAGAGCTTAAACAAGGAAAACATATAGGATGCCGATAGTAAGAGATCTTATACAAGGAAAACGTATAGGGTGCCCAGCAGTAAGAGATCTTATACAAGGAAAACGTATAGGGTGCCCAGCAGTAAGAGAGCTTAAACAAGGAAAACGTATAGGGTGCCGATAGTAAGAGATCTTATACAACGAAAACGTATAGAGTGCCCAGCAGTAAGAGAACTTAAACCAGGAAAACGTATAGGATGCCCGATAGTAAGAGATCTTAAACAAGGAAAACGTATAGGGTGCCCGATAGTAAGAGATCGTAAACAGGGAAAACGTATAGGATGCCGATAGTAAGAGATCTTATACAAGGAAAACGTATAGAATGCCGATAGTAAGAGATCTTATACAAGGGAAACGTATAGGATGCCCAGCAGTAAGAGAGCTTAAACAAGGAAAACGCATAGGATGCCGATACTAAGAGATCTTATACAAGGAAAACATATAGGATGCCCAGCAGTAAGAGATCTTAAACAAGGAAAACATATAGGATGCCGATAGTAAGAGATCTTATACAAGGAAAACGTATAGGGTGCCCAGGAGTAAGAGATCTTATACAAGGAAAACATATAGGATGCCCAGCAGTAAGAGAGCTTAAACAAGGAAAACATATAGGATGCCGATAGTAAGAGATCTTATACAAGGAAAACGTATAGGATGCCCAGCAGTAAGAGATCTTATACAAGGAAAACATATAGGATGCCCAGCAGTAAGAGAGCTTAAACAAGGAAAACATATAGGATGCCGATAGTAAGAGATCTTATACAAGGAAAACGTATAGGATGCCCAGCAGTAAGAGATCTTATACAAGGAAAACATATAGGATGCCCAGCAGTAAGAGAGCTTAAACAAGGAAAACATATAGGATGCCGATAGGAAGAGATCTTATACAAGGAAAACGTATAGGGTGCCCAGCAGTAAGAGATCTTATACAAGGAAAACGTATAGGGTGCCCAGCAGTAAGAGAGCTTAAACAAGGAAAACGTATAGGGTGCCGATAGTAAGAGATCTTATACAAGGAAAACGTATAGGGTGCCCAGCAGTAAGAGATCTTATACAAGGAAAACGTATAGGGTGCCCAGCAGTAAGAGAGCTTAAACAAGGAAAACGTATAGGATGCCCATCAGTAAGAGATCTTCAACAAGGAAACGTATAGGATGCCCGGTAGTAATAGATCATATACAAGGAAAACGTATTGGGTTCCCAGCAGTAAGAGATCTTAAACAGGGAAAACGTATAGGATGCCGATAGTAAGAAATCTTATACAAGGAAAATGTATAGGATGCCCAGTAGTAAGAGATCTTAAACAAAAAAAACCCACCTAATCATTTATTGACGTACATGATGCCCGGGAATAAGAGGTCATAAAACAGGAAAATTAACTCATCATTTATTCACGCGCAGGATATCCTGTAATAGGAGATCTTAAACCAGGAAAACAAACTGATCATTTTTTCACGACAGGATGTCCAGTAGAAAGAGAGTTTAAAGCAAGAAAATAAAATAATCGTTTATTCACATACAGGATGCCCAGTAATAACAGATCGTAAATCTGGGAAACTAACTCATTGTGTATTCACGTACAGGATATCCTCTAATAAGAGGTCTTAAACGAGGAAAACAAAGTAATCATTTATTCACGACAGGATATCTGGTAAAAAGACATTTTAAATCAGGAAAACAAACTAATCGTTTATTAACGTACATGGTATCTGGTAATAAGATATCTTAAACAAGAAAAACTAACTCATCGTTCATTCACACATAGCATATCCCGTAATAAGAAATCTTAAGCGTCGAAACCAACTAATCATTTACTGCCATAGAATATGTCTGGTAATAAGAGATCTAAAACCAGGAAAACCAACTAATAATTTATTCATGTACAGGATCTTAAACCAGGAAAATCATCTAGTTGTTTATTCAACTATAGGGTGTCCGGTAATAAGGGATCTTAAACCCGGAAGACCATCTAGTTGTTTATTCAACTATAAGGTGTCCAGTAATAAGGGATCTTAAACCAGGAAAACCATCTAGTTGTTTATTCAACTATAGGGTGTCCGGTAATAAGGGATCTTAAACCTGGAAAACCATCTAGTTGTTTATTCAACTATAGGGTGTCCAGTAAATAGAGATCATATACCACAAAACCCATCTAGTTGTTTATTCAACAAAAGGGTGCCCGGTAATAAGGGATCTTATACCAGGAAAACCATCTAGTTGTTTATTCAACAAAAGGGTGTCCGGTAATAAGGGATCTTATAACAGGAAAACCATCTAGTTGTTTATTCAACTATAGGGTGTCCAGTAAATAGAGATCTTATACCAGGAAAGCCAATTAATTGTTTATTCAACTATAGGGTGTCCGGTAATAAGGGGTCTTAAACCAGGAAAACCATCTAAGTGTTTATTCAACTATAGGGTGTCCGGTAATAAGAGATCTTATACAGCAAAACCCATCTAGTTGTTTATTCAACTAAAGGGTGTCCGGTAATAAGGGATCTTAAACCAGGAGAACCATCTAGTTGTTTATTCAACTATAGGGTGTCCGGTAATAAGGGATCTTAAACCAGAAAAACCATCTAGTTGTTTATTCAACTATAAGGTGTCCGGTAATAAGGGATCTTAAACCAGGAAAACCATCTAGTTGTTTATTCAACTATAGGGTGTCCAGTAATAAGAGATCTTATACCACAAAACCCATCTAGTTATTTATTCAACTATAGGGTGTCCGGTAATAAGGGATCTTAAACCAGGAAAACCATCTAGTTGTTTATTCAACTATAGGGTGTCCGGTAATAAGAGATCTTATACCACAAAACCCATCTAGTTATTTATTCAACTATAGGGTGTCCGGTAATAAGGGATCTTAAACCAGGAAAACCATCTAGTTGTTTATTCAACTATAGGGTGTCCGGTAATAAGGGATCTTAAACCAAGAAAACCATCTAGTTGTTTATTCAACTATAGGGTGTCCGGTAAAAAGGGATCTTAAACCAGGAAAACCATGTAGTTGTTTATTCGACTATAGGGTGTCCGGTAATAAGGGATCTTAAACCAGGTAAACAATCTGGTTGTTTATTCAACTATAGGGTGTCCGGTAATAAGGGATCTTAAACCAGGAAAACCATCTAGTTGTTTATTCAACTATAAGGTGTCCGGTAATAAGGGATCTTAAACCAGGAAAACCATCTAGTTGTTTATTCAACTACAGGGTGTCCGGTAATAAGAGATCTTAAACCAGGAAAACCATCTAGTTGTTTATTCAACTATAAGGTGTCCGGTAATAAGGGATCTTAAACCAGGAAAACCATCTAGTTGTTTATTCAACTATAAGGTGTCCGGTAATAAGGGATCTTAAACCAGGAAAACCATCTAGTTGTTTATTCAACTATAGGGTGTCCGGTAATAAGAGATCTTATACCACAAAACACATCTAGTTATTTATTCAACTATAGGGTGTCCGGTAATAAGGGATCTTAAACCAGGAAAACCATCTAGTTGTTTATTCAACTATAAGGTGTCCGGTAATAAGGGATCTTAAACCAGGAAAACCATCTAGTTGTTTATTCAACTATAGGGTGTCTGGTAATAAGAGATCTTAAACCAGGAGAACCATCTAGTTGTTTATTCAACTATAGGGTGTCCGGTAATAAGGGATCTTAAACCAGGAAAACCATCTAGTTGTTTATTCAACTATAGGGTGTCTGCTAATAAGGGATCTTAAACCAGGAAAACCATCTAGTTGTTTATTCAACTATAGGGTGTCCGGTAATAAGGGATCTTAAACCAGGAAAACCATCTAGTTGTTTATTCAACTATAGGGTGTCCGGTAATAAGGGATCTTAAACCAGGTAAACAATGTGGTTGTTTATTCAACTATAGGGAGTCCGGTAATAAGGGATCTTAAACCAGGAAAACCATCTAGTTGTTTATTCAACTATAAGGTGTCCGGTAATAAGGGATCTTAAACCAGGAAAACCATCTAGTTGTTTATTCAACTATAGGGTGTCCGGTAATAAGAGATCTTAAACCAGGAAAACCATCTAGTTGTTTATTCAACTATAGGGTGTCCGGTGATAAGAGATCTTAAACCAGGAAAACCATCTAGTTGTTTATTCAACTATAGGGTGTCCGGTAATAAGGAATCTTAAACCAGGAAACCATCAAGTTGTTTATTCAACTATAGGGTGTCCGGTAATAAGGGATCTTAAACCCGGAAAACCATCTAGTCGTTTATTCAACTATAGGGTGTTCGGTAATAAGGGATTTTAAACCACGAAAACCATCTAGTTGTTTATTCAACTATAGGGTGTCCAGTAAATAGAGATCTTATACCACAAAACCCATCTAGTTGTTTATTCAACTATAGGGTGTACGGTAATAAGGGATCTTAAACCAGGAAAACCATCTAGTTGTTTATTCAACTATAGGGTGTCCGGTAATAAGGGATCTTAAACCAGGAAAACCAACTAGTTGTTTATTCAACTATAGGGTGTCCGGTAATAAGGGATCTTAAACCAGGAAAACCATCTAGTTGTTTATTCAACTATAGGGTGTCCGGTAATAAGGGATCTTAAACCAGGAAAACCGTCTAGTTGTTTATTCAACTATAGGGTGTCCGGTAATAAGGGATCTTAAACCAGGAAAACCATCTAGTTGTTTATTCAACTATAAGGTGTCGAGTAATAAGGGATCTTAAACCAGGAAAACCATCTAGTTGTTTATTCAACTATAGGGTGTCCGATAATAAGGGATCTTAAACCCGGAAAACCATCTAGTTGTTTATTCAACTATAGGGTGTCTGGTAACAAGAGATCTTATACCAGGAAAACCATCTAGTTGTTTATTCAACTATAGGGTGTCCGGTAATAAGGGATCTTAAACCAGGAAAACCATCTAGTTGTTTATTCAACTATAGGGTATTCGGTAATAAGATATCTTAAACCAGGAAAACCATCTAGTTATTTATTCAACTATAGGGTGTTCGGTAATAAGGGATTTTAAACCACGAAAACCATCTAGTTGTTTATTCAACTATAGGGTGTCCGGTAATAAGAGATCTTATACCAGGAAAACCCATCTAGTTATTTATTCAACTATAGGGTGTTCGGTAATACGGGATTTTAAACCACGAAAACCATCTAGTTGTTTATTCAACTATAGGGTGTCCGGTAATAAGGGATCTTGAACCAAGAAAACCATCTAGTTGTTTATTCAACTATAGGGTGTCCGGTAATAAGGGATCTTAAACCAGGAAAACCATCTAGTTGTTTATTCAACTATAGGGTGTCCGGTAATAAGGGATCTTAAACCAGGAAAACCATCTAGTTGTTTATTCAACTATAGGGTGTCTGGTAATAAGGGATCTTAAACCAGGAAAAGCATCTAGTTGTTTATTCAACTATAGGGTGTCCGATAATAAGGCATCTTAAACCAGGAAAACCATCTAGTTGTTTATTCAACTATAGGGTGTCCGGTAATAAGGGATCTTAAACCAGGAAAACCATCTTGTTGTTTATTCAACTATAGGGTGTCCGATAATAAGGCATCTTAAACCAGGAAATCCATCTAGTTGTTTATTCAACTATAGGGTGTCCGGTAATAAGGCATCTTAAAACAGGAAAACCATCTAGTTGTTTATTCAACTATAAGGTATCCGGTAATAAGACATCTTAAACCAGGAAAACCATCTAGTTGTTTATTCAACTATAGGGTGTCCGGTAATAAGGCATCTTAAACCAGGAAAACCATCTAGTTGTTTATTCATCTATAAGGTGTCCAGTAATAAGGGATCTTAAACCAGGAATACCATCTAGTTGTTTATTCAACTATAGGGTGTCTGGTAATAAGGGATCTTAAACCAGGAAAACCATCTAGTTGTTTATTCAACTATAGGGTGTCCGATAATAAGGCATCTTAAACCAGGAAAACCATCTAGTTGTTTATTCAACTCTAGGGTGTCCGGTAATAAGGCATCTTAAACCAGGAAAACCATCTAGTTGTTTATTCAACTATAAGGTGTTCGGTAATAAGGCATCTTAAACCAGGAAAACCATCTAGTTGTTTATTCGACTATAGGGTGTCCGGTAATGAGGGATCTTAAACCAGGAAAACCATCTAGTTGTTTATTCGACTATAGGGTGTCCGATAATGAGGCATCTTAAACCAGGAAAACCATCTAGTTGTTTATTCAACTATAGGGTGTCCGGTAATAAGGGATCTTAAACCAGGAAAACCATCTAGTTGTTTATTCAACTATAGGGTGTCCGGTAATAAGAGATCTTATACCACAAAACCCATCTAGTTATTTATTCAACTATAGGGTGTCCGGTAATAAGGGATCTTAAACCAGGAAAACCATCTAGTTGTTTATTCAACTATAAGGTGTCTGGTAATAAGGGATCTTAAACCAGGAAAACCATCTAGTTGTTTATTCAACTATAAAGTGTCCGGTAATAAGGGATCTTAAACCAGGAAAACCATCTAGTTCTTTATTCAACTATAGGGTGTCCGGTAATAAGGGATCTTAAACCAGGAAAACCATCTAGTTGTTTTTTCAACTATAGGGTGTCCGGTAATAAGAGATCTTAAACCAGGAAAACCATCTAGTTGTTTATTCAACTATAAGGTGTCCGGTAATAAGGGATCTTAAACCAAGAAAACCATCTAGTTGTTTATTCAACTATAGGGTGTCCGGTAATAAGGGATCTTAAACCAGGAAAACCATCTAGTTGTTTATTCAACTTTAGGGTGTCCGGTAATAAGGGATCTTAAACCAGGTAAACAATCTGGTTGTTTATTCAACTACAGGGTGTCCGGTAATAAGGGATCTTAAACCAGGAAAACGATCTAGTTGTTTATTCAACTATAAGGTGTCCGGTAATAAGGGATCTTAAACCAGGAAAACCATCTAGTTGTTTATTCAACTATAGGGTGTCTTAAACCAGGAAAACCATCAAGTTGTTTATTCAACTATAAGGTGTCCGGTAATAAGGGATCTTAAACCAGGAAAACCATCTAGTTGTTTATTCATCTTTAAGGTGTCCGGTAATAAGGGATCTTAAACTAGGAAAACCATCTAGTTGTTTATTCAACTATAGGGCGTCCGGTAATAAGAGATCTTATACCACAAAACCCATCTAGTTATTTATTCAACTATAGGGTGTCCGGTAATAAGGGATCTTAAACCAGGAAAACCATCTAGTTGTTTATTCAACTATAAGGTGTCCGGTAATAAGGGATCTTAAACCAGGAAAACCATCTAGTTGTTTATTCAACTATAGGGTGTCTGGTAATAAGAGATCTTAAACCAGGAAAACCATCTAGTTGTTTATTCAACAATAGGGTGTCCGGTAATAAGGAATCTTAAACCAGGAAAACCATCTAGTTGTTTATTCAACTATAGGGTGTCCGGTAATAAGGGATCTTAAACCAGGAAAACCATCTAGTTGTTTATTCAACTATAGGGTGTCCGGTAATAAGGGATCTTAAACCAGGAAAACCATCTAGTTGTTTATTCAACTATAGGGTGTCCGGTAATAAGGGATCTTAAACCAGGTAAACAATGTGGTTGTTTATTCAACTATAGGGTGTCCGGTAATAAGGGATCTTAAACCAGGAAAACCATGTGGTTGTTTATTCAACTATAAGGTGTCCGGTAATAAGGGATCTTAAACCAGGAAAACCATCTAGTTGTTTATTCAACTATAGGGCGTCCGGTAATAAGGGATCTTAAACCAGGAAAACCATCTAGTTGTTTATTCAACTATAGGGTGTCCGGTAATAAGATATCTTAAACCAGGAAAACCATCTAGTTGTTTATTCAACTATAGGGTGTCCGGTAATAAGGAATCTTAAACCAGGAAACCATCTAGTTGTTTATTCAACTATAGGGTGTCCGGTAATAAGGGATCTTAAACCCGGAAAACCATCTAGTTGTTTATTCAACTATAGGGTGTTCGGTAATAAGGGATTTTAAACCACGAAAACCATCTAGTTGTTTATTCAACTATAGGGTGTCCAGTAAATAGAGATCTTATACCACAAAACCCATCTAGTTGTTTATTCAACTATAGGGTGTCCGGTAATAAGGGATCTTAAACCAGGAAAACCATCTAGTTGTTTATTCAACTATAGGGTGTCCGGTAATAAGGGATCTTATACAAGGAAAACCATCTAGTTGTTTATTCAACTATAGGGTGTCCGGTAATAAGGGATCTTAAACCCTGAAAACCATCTAGTTGTTTATTCAACTATAGGGTGTCTGGTAATAAGAGATCTTATACCAGGAAAACCATCTAGTTGTTTATTCAACTATAGGGTGTCCGGTAATAAGGGATCTTAAACCAGGAAAACCATCTAGTTGTTTATTCAACTATAGGGTATTCGGTAATAAGATATCTTAAACCAGGAAAACCATCTAGTTATTTATTCAACTATAGGGTGTTCGGTAATAAGGGATTTTAAACCACGAAAACCATCTAGTTGTTTATTCAACTATAGGGTGTCCGGTAATAAGAGATCTTTATACCAGGAAAACCCATCTAGTTATTTATTCAACTATAGGGTGTTCGGTAATAAGGGATTTTAAACCACGAAAACCATCTAGTTGTTTATTCAACTATAGGGTGTCCGGTAATAAGGGATCTTAAACCACGAAAACCATCTAGTTGTTTATTCAACTATAGGGTGTCCGGTAATAAGGGATCTTAAACCAGGAAAACCATCTAGTTGTTTATTCAACTATAGGGTGTCCGGTAATAAGGGATCTTAAGCCAGGAAAACCATCTAGTTGTTTATTCAACTATAGGGTGTCTGGTAATAAGGGATCTTTAACCAGGAAAAGCATCTAGTTGTTTATTCAACTATAGGGTGTCCGATAATAAGGCATCTTAAACCAGGAAAACCATCTAGTTGTTTATTCAACTATAGGGTGTCCGGTAATAAGGGATCTTAAACCAGGAAAACCATCTAGTTGTTTATTCAACTATAGGGTGTCCGATAATAAGGCATCTTAAACCAGGAAAACCATCTAGTTGTTTATTCAACTATAGGGCGTCCGGTAATAAGGGATCTTAAACCAGGAAAACCATCTAATTGTTTATTCAACTATAGGGTGTCCGGTAATAAGATATCTTGAACCAGGAAAACCATCTAGTTGTTTATTCAACTATAGGGTGTCCGGCATTAAGGAATCTTAAACCAGGAAACCATCTAGTTGTTTATTCAACTATAGGGTGTCCGGTAATAAGCATCTTAAACCAGGAAAACCATCTAGTTGTTTATTCATCTATAAGGTGTCCAGTAATAAGGGATCTTAAACCAGGAATACCATCTAGTTGTTTATTCAACTATAGGGTGTCAGGTAATAAGGGATCTTAAACCAGGAAAACCATCTAGTTGTTTATTCAACTATAGGGTGTCCGATAATAAGGCATCTTAAACCAGGAAAACCATCTAGTTGTTTATTCAACTCTAGGGTGTCCGGTAATAAGGCATCTTAAACCAGGAAAACCATCTAGTTGTTTATTCAACTATAAGGTGTTCGGTAATAAGGCATCTTAAACCAGGAAAACCATCTAGTTGTTTATTCGACTATAGGGTGTCCGGTAATGAGGGATCTTAAACCAGGAAAACCATCTAGTTGTTTATTCGACTATAGGGTGTCCGATAATGAGGCATCTTAAACCAGGAAAACCATCTAGTTGTTTATTCAACTATAGGGTGTCCGGTAATAAGGGATCTTAAACCAGGAAAACCATCTAGTTGTTTATTCAACTATAGGGTGTCCGGTAATAAGAGATCTTATACCACAAAACCCATCTAGTTATTTATTCAACTATAGGGTGTCCGGTAATAAGGGATCTTAAACCAGGAAAACCATCTAGTTGTTTATTCAACTATAAGGTGTCTGGTAATAAGGGATCTTAAACCAGGAAAACCATCTAGTTGTTTATTCAACTATAAAGTGTCCGGTAATAAGGGATCTTAAACCAGGAAAACCATCTAGTTCTTTATTCAACTATAGGGTGTCCGGTAATAAGGGATCTTAAACCAGGAAAACCATCTAGTTGTTTATTCAACTATAGGGTGTCCGGTAATAAGAGATCTTAAACCAGGAAAACCATCTAGTTGTTTATTCAACTATAAGGTGTCCGGTAATAAGGGATCTTAAACCAAGAAAACCATCTAGTTGTTTATTCAACTATAGGGTGTCCGGTAATAAGGGATCTTAAACGAGGAAAACCATCTAGTTGTTTATTCAACTTTAGGGTGTCCGGTAATAAGGGATCTTAAACCAGGTAAACAATCTGGTTGTTTATTCAACTACAGGGTGTCCGGTAATAAGGGATCTTAAACCAGGAAAACGATCTAGTTGTTTATTCAACTATAAGGTGTCCGGTAATAAGGGATCTTAAACCAGGAAAACCATCTAGTTGTTTATTCAACTATAGGGTGTCTTAAACCAGGAAAACCATCAAGTTGTTTATTCAACTATAAGGTGTCCGGTAATAAGGGATCTTAAACCAGGAAAACCATCTAGTTGTTTATTCATCTTTAAGGTGTCCGGTAATAAGGGATCTTAAACCAGGAAAACCATCTAGTTGTTTATTCAACTATAGGGCGTCCGGTAATAAGAGATCTTATACCACAAAACCCATCTAGTTATTTATTCAACTATAGGGTGTCCGGTAATAAGGGATCTTAAACCAGGAAAACCATCTAGTTGTTTATTCAACTATAAGGTGTCCGGTAATAAGGGATCTTAAACCAGGAAAACCATCTAGTTGTTTATTCAACTATAGGGTGTCTGGTAATAAGAGATCTTAAACCAGGAAAACCATCTAGTTGTTTATTCAACAATAGGGTGTCCGGTAATAAGGAATCTTAAACCAGGAAAACCATCTAGTTGTTTATTCAACTATAGGGTGTCCGGTAATAAGGGATCTTAAACCAGGAAAACCATCTAGTTGTTTATTCAACTATAGGGTGTCCGGTAATAAGGGATCTTAAACCAGGAAAACCATCTAGTTGTTTATTCAACTATAGGGTGTCCGGTAATAAGGGATCTTAAACCAGGTAAACAATGTGGTTGTTTATTCAACTATAGGGTGTCCGGTAATAAGGGATCTTAAACCAGGAAAACCATGTGGTTGTTTATTCAACTATAAGGTGTCCGGTAATAAGGGATCTTAAACCAGGAAAACCATCTAGTTGTTTATTCAACTATAGGGCGTCCGGTAATAAGGGATCTTAAACCAGGAAAACCATCTAGTTGTTTATTCAACTATAGGGTGTCCGGTAATAAGATATCTTAAACCAGGAAAACCATCTAGTTGTTTATTCAACTATAGGGTGTCCGGTAATAAGGAATCTTAAACCAGGAAACCATCTAGTTGTTTATTCAACTATAGGGTGTCCGGTAATAAGGGATCTTAAACCCGGAAAACCATCTAGTTGTTTATTCAACTATAGGGTGTTCGGTAATAAGGGATTTTAAACCACGAAAACCATCTAGTTGTTTATTCAACTATAGGGTGTCCAGTAAATAGAGATCTTATACCACAAAACCCATCTAGTTGTTTATTCAACTATAGGGTGTCCGGTAATAAGGGATCTTAAACCAGGAAAACCATCTAGTTGTTTATTCAACTATAGGGTGTCCGGTAATAAGGGATCTTATACAAGGAAAACCATCTAGTTGTTTATTCAACTATAGGGTGTCCGGTAATAAGGGATCTTAAACCCTGAAAACCATCTAGTTGTTTATTCAACTATAGGGTGTCTGGTAATAAGAGATCTTATACCAGGAAAACCATCTAGTTGTTTATTCAACTATAGGGTGTCCGGTAATAAGGGATCTTAAACCAGGAAAACCATCTAGTTGTTTATTCAACTATAGGGTATTCGGTAATAAGATATCTTAAACCAGGAAAACCATCTAGTTATTTATTCAACTATAGGGTGTTCGGTAATAAGGGATTTTAAACCACGAAAACCATCTAGTTGTTTATTCAACTATAGGGTGTCCGGTAATAAGAGATCTTTATACCAGGAAAACCCATCTAGTTATTTATTCAACTATAGGGTGTTCGGTAATAAGGGATTTTAAACCACGAAAACCATCTAGTTGTTTATTCAACTATAGGGTGTCCGGTAATAAGGGATCTTAAACCACGAAAACCATCTAGTTGTTTATTCAACTATAGGGTGTCCGGTAATAAGGGATCTTAAACCAGGAAAACCATCTAGTTGTTTATTCAACTATAGGGTGTCCGGTAATAAGGGATCTTAAGCCAGGAAAACCATCTAGTTGTTTATTCAACTATAGGGTGTCTGGTAATAAGGGATCTTTAACCAGGAAAAGCATCTAGTTGTTTATTCAACTATAGGGTGTCCGATAATAAGGCATCTTAAACCAGGAAAACCATCTAGTTGTTTATTCAACTATAGGGTGTCCGGTAATAAGGGATCTTAAACCAGGAAAACCATCTAGTTGTTTATTCAACTATAGGGTGTCCGATAATAAGGCATCTTAAACCAGGAAAACCATCTAGTTGTTTATTCAACTATAGGGCGTCCGGTAATAAGGGATCTTAAACCAGGAAAACCATCTAATTGTTTATTCAACTATAGGGTGTCCGGTAATAAGATATCTTGAACCAGGAAAACCATCTAGTTGTTTATTCAACTATAGGGTGTCCGGCATTAAGGAATCTTAAACCAGGAAACCATCTAGTTGTTTATTCAACTATAGGGTGTCCGGTAATAAGGGATCTTAAACCCGGAAAACCATCTAGTTGTTTATTCAACTATAGGGTGTTCGGTAATAAGGGATTTTAAACCACGAAAACCATCTAGTTGTTTATTCAACTATAGGGTGTCCAGTAAATAGAGATCTTATACCACAAAACCCATCTAGTTGTTTATTCAACTATAGGGTGTCCGGTAATAAGGGATCTTAAACCAGGAAAACCATCTAGTTGTTTATTCAACTATAGGGTGTCCGGTAATAAGGGATCTTATACCAGGAAAACCATCTAGTTGTTTATTCAACTATAGGGTGTCCGGTAATAAGGGATCTTAAACCAGGAAATCCATCTAGTTGTTTATTCAACTATAGGGTGTCCGGTAATAAGGGATCTTAAACCAGGAAAACCATCTAGTTGTTTATTCAACTATAAGGTGTCGGGTAATAAGGGATCTTAAACCAGGAAAACCATCTAGTTGTTTTTTCAACTATAGGGTGTCCGATAATAAGGGATCTTAAACCCGGAAAACCATCTAGTTGTTTATTCAACTATAGGGTGTCTGGTAATAAGAGATCTTATACCAGGAAAACCATCTAGTTGTTTATTCAACTATAGGGTGTCCGGTAATAAGGGATCTTAAACCAGGAAAACCATCTAGTTGTTTAGTCAACTCTAGGGTATTCGGTAATAAGATATCTTAAACCAGGAAAACCATCTAGTTATTTATTCAACTATAGGGTTTTCGGTAATAAGGGATTTTAAACCACGAAAACCATCTAGTTGTTTATTCAACTATAGGGTGTCCGGTAATAAGAGATCTTATACCAGGAAAACCCATCTAGTTATTTATTCAACTATAGGGTGTTCGGTAATAAGGGATTTTAAACCACGAAAACCATCTAGTTGTTTATTCAACTATAGGGTGTCCGGTAATAAGGGATCTTAAACCACGAAAACCATCTAGTTGTTTATTCAACTATAGGGTGTCCGGTAATAAGGGATCTTAAACCAGGAAAACCATCTAGTTGTTTATTCAACTATAGGGTGTCCGGTAATAAGGGATCTTAAACCAGGAAAACCATCTACTTGTTTATTCAACTATAGGGTGTCTGGTAATAAGGGATCTTTAACCAGGAAAAGCATCTAGTTGTTTATTCAACTATAGGGTGTCCGATAATAAGGCATCTTAAACCAGGAAAACCATCTAGTTGTTTATTCAACTATAGGGTGTCCGGTAATAAGGGATCTTAAACCAGGAAAACCATCTAGTTGTTTATTCAACTATAGGGTGTCTGGTAATAAGAGATCTTAAACCAGGAAAACCATCTAGTTGTTTATTCAACAATAGGGTGTCCGGTAATAAGGAATCTTAAACCAGGAAAACCATCTAGTTGTTTATTCAACTATAGGGTGTCCGGTAATAAGGGATCTGAAACCAGGAAAACCATCTAGTTGTTTATTCAACTATAGGGTGTCCGGTAATAAGGGATCTTAAACCAGGAAAACCATCTAGTTGTTTATTCAACTATAGGGTGTCCGGTAATAAGGGATCTTAAACCAGGTAAACAATGTGGTTGTTTATTCAACTATAGGGTGTCCGGTAATAAGGGATCTTAAACCAGGAAAACCATGTGGTTGTTTATTCAACTATAAGGTGTCCGGTAATAAGGGATCTTAAACCAGGAAAACCATCTAGTTGTTTATTCAACTATAGGGCGTCCGGTAATAAGGGATCTTAAACCAGGAAAACCATCTAGTTGTTTATTCAACTATAGGGTGTCCGGTAATAAGATATCTTAAACCAGGAAAACCATCTAGTTGTTTATTCAACTATAGGGTGTCCGGTAATAAGGAATCTTAAACCAGGAAACCATCTAGTTGTTTATTCAACTATAGGGTGTCCGGTAATAAGGGATCTTAAACCCGGAAAACCATCTAGTTGTTTATTCAACTATAGGGTGTTCGGTAATAAGGGATTTTAAACCACGAAAACCATCTAGTTGTTTATTCAACTATAGGGTGTCCAGTAAATAGAGATCTTATACCACAAAACCCATCTAGTTGTTTATTCAACTATAGGGTGTCCGGTAATAAGGGATCTTAAACCAGGAAAACCATCTAGTTGTTTATTCAACTATAGGGTGTCCGGTAATAAGGGATCTTATACAAGGAAAACCATCTAGTTGTTTATTCAACTATAGGGTGTCCGGTAATAAGGGATCTTAAACCCTGAAAACCATCTAGTTGTTTATTCAACTATAGGGTGTCTGGTAATAAGAGATCTTATACCAGGAAAACCATCTAGTTGTTTATTCAACTATAGGGTGTCCGGTAATAAGGGATCTTAAACCAGGAAAACCATCTAGTTGTTTATTCAACTATAGGGTATTCGGTAATAAGATATCTTAAACCAGGAAAACCATCTAGTTATTTATTCAACTATAGGGTGTTCGGTAATAAGGGATTTTAAACCACGAAAACCATCTAGTTGTTTATTCAACTATAGGGTGTCCGGTAATAAGAGATCTTATACCAGGAAAACCCATCTAGTTATTTATTCAACTATAGGGTGTTCGGTAATAAGGGATTTTAAACCACGAAAACCATCTAGTTGTTTATTCAACTATAGGGTGTCCGGTAATAAGGGATCTTAAACCACGAAAACCATCTAGTTGTTTATTCAACTATAGGGTGTCCGGTAATAAGGGATCTTAAACCAGGAAAACCATCTAGTTGTTTATTCAACTATAGGGTGTCCGGTAATAAGGGATCTTAAACCAGGAAAACCATCTAGTTGTTTATTCAACTATAGGGTGTCTGGTAATAAGGGATCTTTAACCAGGAAAAGCATCTAGTTGTTTATTCAACTATAGGGTGTCCGATAATAAGGCATCTTAAACCAGGAAAACCATCTAGTTGTTTATTCAACTATAGGGTGTCCGGTAATAAGGGATCTTAAACCAGGAAAACCATCTAGTTGTTTATTCAACTATAGGGTGTCCGATAATAAGGCATCTTAAACCAGGAAAACCATCTAGTTGTTTATTCAACTATAGGGCGTCCGGTAATAAGGGATCTTAAACCAGGAAAACCATCTAATTGTTTATTCAACTATAGGGTGTCCGGTAATAAGATATCTTGAACCAGGAAAACCATCTAGTTGTTTATTCAACTATAGGGTGTCCGGTAATAAGGAATCTTAAACCAGGAAACCATCTAGTTGTTTATTCAACTATAGGGTGTCCGGTAATAAGGGATCTTAAACCCGGAAAACCATCTAGTTGTTTATTCAACTATAGGGTGTTCGGTAATAAGGGATTTTAAACCACGAAAACCATCTAGTTGTTTATTCAACTATAGGGTGTCCAGTAAATAGAGATCTTATACCACAAAACCCATCTAGTTGTTTATTCAACTATAGGGTGTCCGGTAATAAGGGATCTTAAACCAGGAAAACCATCTAGTTGTTTATTCAACTATAGGGTGTCCGGTAATAAGGGATCTTATACCAGGAAAACCATCTAGTTGTTTATTCAACTATAGGGTGTCCGGTAATAAGGGATCTTAAACCAGGAAATCCATCTAGTTGTTTATTCAACTATAGGGTGTCCGGTAATAAGGGATCTTAAACCAGGAAAACCATCTAGTTGTTTATTCAACTATAAGGTGTCGGGTAATAAGGGATCTTAAACCAGGAAAACCATCTAGTTGTTTTTTCAACTATAGGGTGTCCGATAATAAGGGATCTTAAACCCGGAAAACCATCTAGTTGTTTATTCAACTATAGGGTGTCTGGTAATAAGAGATCTTATACCAGGAAAACCATCTAGTTGTTTATTCAACTATAGGGTGTCCGGTAATAAGGGATCTTAAACCAGGAAAACCATCTAGTTGTTTAGTCAACTATAGGGTATTCGGTAATAAGATATCTTAAACCAGGAAAACCATCTAGTTATTTATTCAACTATAGGGTTTTCGGTAATAAGGGATTTTAAACCACGAAAACCATCTAGTTGTTTATTCAACTATAGGGTGTCCGGTAATAAGAGATCTTATACCAGGAAAACCCATCTAGTTATTTATTCAACTATAGGGTGTTCGGTAATAAGGGATTTTAAACCACGAAAACCATCTAGTTGTTTATTCAACTATAGGGTGTCCGGTAATAAGGGATCTTAAACCAGGAAAACCATCTAGTTGTTTATTCAACTATAGGGTGTCCGGTAATAAGGGATCTTAAACCAGGAAAACCATCTAGTTGTTTATTCAACTATAGGGTGTCCGGTAATAAGGGATCTTAAACCAGGAAAACCATCTACTTGTTTATTCAACTATAGGGTGTCTGGTAATAAGGTATCTTTAACCAGGAAAAGCATCTAGTTGTTTATTCAACTATAGGGTGTCCGATAATAAGGCATCTTAAACCAGGAAAACCATCTAGTTGTTTATTCAACTATAGGGTGTCCGGTAATAAGGGATCTTAAACCAGGAAAACCATCTAGTTGTTTATTCAACTATAGGGTGTCCGATAATAAGGCATCTTAAACCAGGAAAACCATCTAGTTGTTTATTCAACTATAGGGTGTCCGGTAATAAGGCATCTTAAACCAGGAAAACCATCTTGTTGTTTATTCAACTATAAGGTGTCCGGTAATAAGGCATCTTAAACCAGGAAAACCATCTAGTTGTTTATTCAACTATAGGGTGTCCGGTAATAAGGCATCTTAAACCAGGAAAACCATCTAGTTGTTTATTCAACTATAAGGTGTCCAGTAATAAGGGATCTTAAACCAGGAAAACCATCTAGTTGTTTATTCAACTATAGGGTGTCCGGTAATAAGGGATCTTAAACCAGGAAAACCATCTAGTTGTTTATTCAACTATAGGGTGTCCGATAATAAGGCATCTTAAACCAGGAAAACCATCTAGTTGTTTATTCAACAATAAGGTATCCAGTAATAAGGGATCTTAAACTAGGAAAACCATCTAGTTGTTTATTCAACTTTTGGGTGTCCAGTAATAAGAGATCTTAAGCCAGGAAAACCAACTAATCATTTATTCATGATGCCCAGTAATAAGAGATCTTAAGCCAGGAAAACCAACTAATCATTTATTCACGATGCCCGGTAATAAGAGATCTTAAGCCAAGAAAACCAACTAATCATTTATTCACGATGCCCGGTAATAAGAGATCTTAAGCCAGGAAAACCAACTAATCATTTAATCACGATGCCCAGTAATAAGAGATCTTAAGCCAGGAAAACCAACTAATCATTTATTCACGATGCCCGGTAATAAGAGATCTTAAGCCAGAAAAAGCAACTAATCATTTATTCACGATGCCCGGTAATAAGAGATCTTAAGCCAGGAAAACCAACTAATCATTTATTCATGATGCCCGGTAATAAGAGATCTTAAGCCAGGAAAACCAACTACTCATTTATTCATGATGCCCGGTAATAAGAGATCTTAAGCCAGGAAAACCAACTAATCATTTATTCATGATGCCCAGTAATAAGAGATCTTAAGCCAGGAAAACCAACTAATCATTTATTCATGATGCCCGGTAATAAGAGATCTTAAACCAGGAAAACCAACTAATCAGTTATTCACGATGCCCGGTAATAAGAGATCTTAAGCCAGGAAAACCAACTAATCATTTATTCATGATGCCCGGTAATAAGAGATCTTAAACCAGGAAAACCAACTAATCATTTATTCACGATGCCCGGTAATAAGAGATCTTAAGGCAGGAAAACCAACTAATCATTTATTCACGATGCCCGGTAATAAGAGATCTTAAGCCAGGAAAACCAACTAATCATTTATTCACGATGCCCGGTAATAAGAGATCTTAAGCCTGGAAAAACCAACTAATCATTTATTCATGATGCCCGGTAATAAGAGATCTTAAGCCAGGAAAACCAACTAATCATTTATTCATGATGCCCGGTAATAAGAGATCTTAACCCAGGAAAACCAACTAATCATTTATTCATGATGCCCGGTAATAAGAGATTACTTAAGCCAGGAAAACCAACTAATCATTTATTCATGATGCCCGGTAATAAGAGATCTTAAACCAGGAAAACCAACTAATCAGTTATTCACGATGCCCGGTAATAAGAGATCTTGAGCCAGGAAAACCAACTAATCAGTTATTCACGATGCCCGGTAATAAGAGATCTTAAGCCAGGAAAACCAACTAATCATTTATTCACGATGCCCGGTAATAAGAGATCTTAAGCCAGGAAAACCAACTAATCATTTATTCACGATGCCCGGTAACAAGAGATCTTAAACCAGGAAAGCCATCTGCTCATTTATTCATGCAAAGCATGTCTAGTAATAATAGATCTTAAACCAGGAAAACCAACCAATCGTTTATTCAGGTATTGGATACCAGTCAATAAGAGATTTTGAACCAGGAAAACAAACTAATCGTTTTTTCACGTACAGGATATCCAGTAAAAAGAGATTTTAAAACTGGGAAATTAACTCATTCTTTATTCACGTGCAAGACATCCTGTAATGAGAGATCTTAAACCGCATAATCAACTAATCGTTTATTGACATAAAGGGTATCAGGTAATAAGAGTTCTTATACGAGCAAAACTAACTAATCGTCTATTCAGGGATTGGATACAAGACAATGAGAGATCTTAAACCAGGGAAACCAACTCATCATTTATTCACTTACAGGATGTTTGGTAAAAAGAGATTTTAATCTAAGGAAATTAACTCCATTATTTATTCACGTACAGGATATCCTGTAATAAGAGATCTTATATCACATAATCAACTAATCATTTATTGACATAAAGTATGTCCGGCAATAAGAGATCATATACCAGCAAAACTAACTAATAATTTATTCACGTATGGGATGTCCGCTAATAAGAAATCTTAAACCGGGAAAACCAACAAATCGTTTCCATTTTTACATGTCCACATTATAGGCTCGTGAGGTCCGTGTAAGGAGACAGCTCTAACAAGCTTCAACTTGCCGTTGTATTTGCTTTCCATTATACGTTCATGAGGCCCGTGTAAGGAGACAGCTCTAACAAGCCTCAACTTTCTATTGTATCCGCTTTCCATTGTACGCTCGTGAGGTCCGTGTAAGTAGACAGCTCTCACGAGCTTCAACTTTCTGTTGTATCTGCTTTCCATTGTACGCCCGTGAGGTCCGTGTAAGGAGGCAGCTCTAACAAGCTTCAACTCGCCGTTGTATCCGCTTTCCATTATACGCTCATGCGGCCCGTGTAAGGAGACAGCTCTAACAAGCCTCAACTTTCTATTGTATCCGCTTTCCATTGTACGCTCGTGAGGTCCGTGTAAGTAGACAGTTCTCACGAGCTTCAACTTTCTATTGTATCCGCTTTCCATTGTACGCTCGTGAGGTCCGTGTAAGGAGGCAGCTCTAACAAGCTTCAACTTCCCGTTGTATCCGCTTTCCATTATACGCTCGTGAGGTCCGTGTAAGGAGGCAGCTCTAACAAGCTTCAACTTCCCGTTGTATCCGCTTTCCATTATACGCTCATGCGGCCCGTGTAAGGAGACAGCTCTAACAAGCTTCAACTCGCCGTTGTATCCGCTTTCCAATTCTTTATTCTTGTTCTGTGCATATTTAAATTTGCACTCAATATAACTTGTCATCTTAATATTCATTTTTAGCTCAACTTTGACGAAGCCAAATTTGAGGTATTGTTATGGCCTGTCGTCCGTCGTCCGTTTGTGCGCCTGTCCGTCTGTCGCGCCGTCAACACGGCTCGGGCTAGAGGCTATATTTACGAACCGATCTTTACAAAACTTCTTGGGTATCTTTGTTATCACCGCGGGGCGAGAACGAGTGCGTTTTGACACGGTCTGAAATTCAAGATGGCTGCTGGCAGCCATTTTGTACAAAATTAGGTGCAATCAGATTTTTGTGCAGAACTTCCATGCGAAAACTCTGATTTGAATACTTTGTTTGTGTGAATGTTTAGTACCATGGGATACATCACATATAATACGGGTTGTTTTCTCGTGCGTAAATTATGCAAATTAGACTAACTTTGCTTTGTGTAGTGTTACTTTCAGCACTGTAGTGCAAATGCCAATACAGCTCGGGCTAGAGGCAGTATTTATGAACCGATCTTTATAAAACTTCTTGGGTATCTTTGTTATCACCGTGAGACAAGAACGAGTGTTTTTGGGTCCGATCTGAAATTCAAGATGGCCGCTGGCAGCATTTTGTACAAAATTAGGTGCAATCAGATTTTTGCGCAAAGCTTCCATATGAAAGCGCTGATTTGAATAATTTTTTGTGTGTATGTTTAGTACCATGGGATTCATTACATATAATACGGGTTTTTTTCTCGTGCATAAATTATGCCAATTAGACTAACTTTGATCTATTTAGTGTTACTTTCAGCACTGTAACTGCAAATGTCAATACGGCTCGGGCTAGAGGCTTTATTTATGAACCGATCTTTACGAAACTTCTCGGGTACCTTTGTTATCACCGTGGGACGAGAACGAGTGTTTTAGGGTGCGGTCCGAAATTCAAAATGGCCACCAGCAGCCATTTTGTACCAAAATTAGTGCAATGAGTTTTTTGTACAGAACTTCTGTATGAAAGTTCTGATTTAAATAAATTTTTGTATGAATGTTGAGTAACATCGAATACATCACATATAATACGGTTTTTTTTTCTCGTGCAGACATTATGCAAATTAGATGGACTTTGATTTATTCAGTGCTACTTATACACACTAAGTGCACATGTCAATACGGCTCGGGCTCGAGGCTCTCTATTTATGTCCTGGGTACCTTTGTTATCAACTTGGGACGAAAACGGGTGTTTTTGGGCGCGGACTGAAATTCAAGATGGATGTCATGCCCATTTTGTACCGAAATTAGGAACAATCAGTTTTTCGTACAGAACCTCTATATGAAGGTTCTGATTCGAATCAATTTTTGAATGAATGTTTAATAACATGGAATACATCACATATAATTCGGGTTTTCTTTTCTCGTGCAGAAATTATGCAAATTAGATGAACTTTGATTCATTCAGTGGTGTTTATACACAGTAAGTGCACATGTCAATACGGCTTGGGCTAGAGGCTCTCTATTTATGAACCGATCTTTACAGAACCTCTATATGAAGGTTCTGATTCGAATCAATTTTTGAATGAATGTTTAATAACATGGAATACATCACATATAATTCGGGTTTTCTTTTCTCGTGCAGAAATTATGCAAATTAGATGAACTTTGATTCATTCAGTGGTGTTTATACACAGTAAGTGCACATATCAATACGGCTTGGGCTAGAGGCTCTCTATTTATGAACCAATCTTTACAGAACCTCTTGGGTACCTTTGTTATCACATTGTGACGCGAAAGAGTGTTTCTGGGGGCGGTCCGAAATTCAGGATGGCTGCCGGCGGCCATTTTGTACCAGAATTAGGCAGAATCAGTTTTTGGATCAGAACTTCTAAAATAAGGATCTGATTTGAATACATGTTTGAATGAATGTTTAGTAGCATGAAATACATCACATATCGCCTTTGTTATCACTGTGCTATGAGAACAACTATTTTTGGGTCCAGTCAGATCTCAAAGATTTATTTTCTAGTTTAGCATCTAACTGTCGCTCACCTTTACAATACTTTACCTATACATTTGTTACAGGCTATAGTCAGCATTTATGTACAGACTGTTACAATACTTTATATGTATCTTTGTTATCAGGTCATTACCTAGATGTGTGTCATTGCTGTGTCACATACTATACATGTACATGTCTTACACAAGTTGAGCTACAGCTACACTTTCATTTTTAAATACTTTATTGTTTAACATTTTTAAAGTATAGCACGCGCTGGAGACACTGAGCATGATATCCCCCCCCCCCTCCCCCACCGGTAAAAAACAAAACCAACAAAAATACAAAGTCGGTGGGGCAATTACGCCTTTCTAATGAATGTTACAAGTGAAGGCAGATTTAAGATGTGGACAAAATTTCATCTCCTAAAAACCTAAACGAGAGGAATACGAACACCAATATCGTCCAGACGGTCTCCACTGATGGCTATCTTTGATTCTGGTTAACACCTGAAACGTTTTATATGAACGTTTTATACGCGCAAAATTGGTATGAAAAACGTTTGATATTCAGAACGTTTATCCTAATCAGTAGTTTCTTTCATTTGCTGCACTCGCCTGTTTAATATAGAAACATCAAAATGTACTTATCAGTTGCTACACACGCCTGTTTAATATATAAACATCAAAATGTACTTATCAGTTGCTGCACACGCCTGTTTAATATAGAAACATCAAAATGTACTTATCAGTTGCTGCACACGCCTGTTTAATATAGATACATCAAAATGTACTTATCAATTGCTACACACGTCTGTTTAATATAGATACATCAAAATATACTTATCAGTTGCTACACACGCCTGTTTAACATAGATACATCAAAATGTACTTATCAGTTGCTACACACGCCTGTTTAATATAGATACATCAAAATATACTTATCAGTTGCTACACACGCCTGTTTAATATAGATACATCAAAATGTACTTATCAATTGCTACATGCGCCTGCTTAATATAGATACATCAAAATGTACCTTTCAGTTGCTGCACACGCCTGTTTAATACAGATCCATCAAAATATACTTATCAGTTGCTACACACGCCTGTTTAATATAGATACATCAAAATGTACTTATCAGTTGCTACACACGCCTGTTTAATATAGATACATCAAAATATACTTATCAGTTGCTACACACGCCTGTTTAATATAGATACATCAAAATGTACTTTTCAGTTGCTACACACGCCTGTTTAATATAGATACATCAAAATGTACTTTTCAGTTGCTACACACGCCTGTTTAACATAGATTCATCAAAATGTATTTATCAGTTGCTACACACGCCTGTTTAATATAGATACATCAAAATATACTTATCAGTTGCTACACACGCCTGTTTAATATAGATACATCAAAATGTACTTATCAGTTGCTACACACGCCTGTTTAACATAGATACATCAAAATGTACTTTTCAGTTGCTACACACGCCTGTTTAATATAGATACATCAAAATGTACTTATCAATTGCTACACGTGCCTGTTTAATACAGATCCATCAAAATGTACTTATCAGTTGCTACACACGCCTGTTTAATATAGATACATCAAAATGTACTTTTCAGTTGCTACACATGCCTGTTTAATATAGATACATCAAAATGTACTTATCAATTGCTACACGCGCCTGTTTAATACAGATCCATCAAGATGTACTTATCAGTTGCTACACACGCCTGTTTAACATAGATACATCAAAATGTACTTATCAGTTGCTACACACGCCTGTTTAATATAGATACATCAAAATGTACTTATCAATTGCTACACGCGCCTGTTTAATACAGATCCATCAAAATGTACTTATCAGTTGCTACACACGCCTGTTTATCATAGATACATCAAAATGTACTTATCAGTTGCTACACACGCCTGTTTAACATAGATACATCAAAATGTACATATCAGTTGCTACACACGTCTGTTTAATATAGATACATCAAAATGTACTTATCAGGAAGCCGAATATAACGAGTAATCGGTTACAATGAATGTTTCTTTAAATCTCCGACCAACTACTTTTTAAATCATGGTTATTTCTGCCCTAAAAGCAAAGTCGGTTAGATATTAACTTAAAGCAGGGTGTATGTGGATGCTAAATGCAAGGTGTATGTGGATGCTTAAAGCAGGGTGTATGTGGATGCTAAATGCAGGGTGTATGTGGATGCTTAATGCAGGGTGTATGTGGATGCCTAATGCAGGGTGTATGTGGATGCTTAATGCAGGGTGTATGTGGATGCTTAATGCAGGGTGTAAGTGGATGCTTAAAGCAGAGTGTATGTGGATGCTAAATGCAGGGTGTATGTGGATGCTTAGTGCAGGGTGTATGTGCATGCTTAATGCAGGGTGTATGTGCATGCTTAGTGCAGGGTGTATGTGGATGCTTAAAGCAGGGTGTATGAGGATGCTTAATGCAGGGTGAATGTGGATGCTTAATGCAGGGTGTATGTGGATGCTTAATGCAGGGGGTATGTGGATGCTTAATGCAGGATGTATGTGGATGCTTAATGCAGGGTGTATGTGGATGCTTAATGCAGGGTGTATGTGGATGCTTAATGCAGGGTGTATGTGGATGCTTAAAGCAGGGTGTATGTGGATGCTTAATGCAGCGTGTATATGGATGCTTAATGCAGGGTGTATGTGGATGCTTAATGCAGGGTGTATGTGGAGGGTGTATGTGGATGCTTAATGAAGGGTGTGTGTGGATGCTTAATGCAGGGTGTATGTGGATGCTTAATGCAGGGTGTATGTGGATGCTTAATGCAGGGTGTATGTGGATGCTTGATGCAGGGTGTATGTGGATGCTTAATGCAGGGCGTATGCGAATGCTTAATGCAGGGTGTATGTGGAGGGTGTATGTGGATTCTTAATGCAGGGTGTATGTGGATGCTTAATGCAGGGTGTATGTGGATGCTTAATGCAGGGTGTATGTGGATGCTTAATGCAGGGTGTATGTGGATGCTTAAAGCAGGGTGTATGTGGATGCTTAATGCAGGGTGTATGTGGATGCTTAATGCAGGATGTATAATGCAGGGTGTATGTGGATGCTTAATACAGGGTGTATGTGGATGCTTAATGCAGGGTGCATGTGGATGCTTAAAGCAAGGTGTATGTGGATGCTTAATGCAGGCTGTGTGTGGATGCTTAATGCAGGGTGTATGCGGATGCTTAATGCAGGGTGTATGTGGATGCTTAATGCAGGGTGTATGTGGATGCTTAACGCAGGGTGTATGTGGATGCTTAATGCAGGGTGAGTGTGGCTGCTTAAAGCAGGGTGTATGTGGATGCTTAATGCAGGGTGTATGTGGATGCTTAATGCAGGGTGTATGTGGATGCTTAATGCAGGGTGTATGTGGATGCTTAATGCAGGGTGTATGTGGATGCTTAATGCAGGATGTATGTGGATGCTTAATGCAGGGTGTATGTGGATGCTTAATGCAGGGTGTATATGGATGCTTAATTCAGGGTGTATGTGGATGCTTAAAGCAGGGTGTACGTGGATGCTTAATGCAGCGTGTATATGGATGCTTAATGCAGGGTGTATGTGGATGCTTAATGCAGGGTGTATGTGGAGGGTGTATCTGGATGCTTAATGCAGGGTGCATGTGGATGCTTAAAGCAAGGTGTATGTGGATGCTTAATGCAGGGTGTGTGTGGATGCTTAATGCAGGGTGTATGTGGATGCTTAATGCAGGGTGTATGTGGATGCTTAATGCAGGGTGTATGTGGATGCTTAACGCAGGGTGTATGTGGATGCTTAATGCAGGGTGAGTGTGGCTGCTTAAAGCAGGGTGTATGTGGATGCTTAATGCAGGGTGTATGTGGATGCTTAATGCAGGGTGTATGCGGATGCTTAATGCAGGGTGTATGTGGATGCTTAATGCAGGGTGTATGTGGATGCTTAATGCAGGGTGTGTGTGGCTGCTTAAAGCAGGGTGTATGTGGATGCTTAATGCAGGATGTATGTGGATGCTTAATGCAGGGTGTATGTGGATGCTTAATGCAGGGTGTATGTGGATGCTTAATGCAGGGTGTATGTGGATGCTTAAAGCAGGGTGTATGTGGATGCTTAATGCAGCGTGTATATGGATGCTTAATGCAGGGTGTATGTGGATGCTTAATGCAGGGTGTATGTGGAGGGTGTATGTGGATGCTTAATGCAGGGTGTGTGTGGATGCTTAATACAGGGTGTATGTGGATGCTTAATGCAGGGTGTATGTGGATGCTTAATGCAGGGTGTATGTGGATGCTTGATGCAGGGTGTATGTGGATGCTTAATGCAGGGCGTATGCGAATGCTTAATGCAGGGTGTATGTGGAGGGTGTATGTGGATTCTTAATGCAGGGTGTATGTGGATGCTTAATGCAGGGTGTATGTGGATGCTTAATGCAGGGTGTATGTGGATGCTTAATGCAGGGTGTATGTGGATGCTTAAAGCAGGGTGTATGTGGATGCTTAATTCAGGGTGTATGTGGATGCTTAATGCAGGATGTATAATGCAGGGTGTATGTGGATGCTTAATACAGGGTGTATGTGGATGCTTATTGCAGGGTGCATGTGGATGCTTAAAGCAAGGTGTATGTGGATGCTTAATGCAGGGTGTGTGTGGATGCTTAATGCAGGGTGTATGTGGATGCTTAATGCAGGGTGTATGTGGATGCTTAAGGCAGGGTGTATGTGGATGCTTAACGCAGGGTGTATGTGGATGCTTAATGCAGGGTGAGTGTGGCTGCTTAAAGCAGGGTGTATGTGGATGCTTAATGCAGGGTGTATGTGGATGCTTAATGCAGGGTGTATGTGGATGCTTAATGCAGGGTGTATGTGGATGCTTAATGCAGGGTGTATGTGGATGCTTAATGCAGGGTGTGTGTGGCTGCTTAAAGCAGGGTGTATGTGGATGCTTAATGCAGGATGTATGTGGATGCTTAATTCAGGGTGTATGTGGATGCTTAATGCAGGGTGTATGTGGATGCTTAATGCAGGGTGTATGTGGATGCTTAAAGCAGGGTGTATGTGGATGCTTAATGCCGCGTGTATATGGATGCTTAATGCAGGGTGTATGTGGATGCTTAATGCAGGGTGTATGTGGAGGGTGTATGTGGATGCTTAATGCAGGGTGTGTGTGGATGCTTAATACAGGGTGTATGTGGATGCTTAATGCAGGGTGTATGTGGATGCTTAATGCAGGGTGTATGTGGATGCTTGATGCAGGGTGTATGTGGATGCTTAATGCAGGGCGTATGCGAATGCTTAATGCAGGGTGTATGTGGAGGGTGTATGTGGATTCTTAATGCAGGGTGTATGTGGATGCTTAATGCAGGGTGTATGTGGATGCTTAATGCAGGGTGTATGTGGATGCTTAATGCAGGGTGTATGTGGATGCTTAAAGCAGGGTGTATGTGGATGCTTAATTCAGGGTGTATGTGGATGCTTAATGCAGGATGTATAATGCAGGGTGTATGTGGATGCTTAATACAGGGTGTATGTGGATGCTTAATGCAGGGTGCATGTGGATGCTTAAAGCAAGGTGTATGTGGATGCTTAATGCAGGGTGTGTGTGGATGCTTAATGCAGGGTGTATGTGGATGCTTAATGCAGGGTGTATGTGGATGCTTAATGCAGGGTGTATATGGATGCTTAACGCAGGGTGTATGTGGATGCTTAATGCAGGGTGAGTGTGGCTGCTTAAAGCAGGGTGTATGTGGATGCTTAATGCAGGGTGTATGTGGATGCTTAATGCAGGGTGTATGTGGATGCTTAATGCAGGGTGTATGTGGATGCTTAATGCAGGGTGTATGTGGATGCTTAATGCAGGGTGTATGCGGATGCTTAATGCAGGGTGTGTGTGGCTGCTTAAAGCAGGGTGTATGTGGATGCTTAATGCAGGGTGTATGTGGATGCTTAATGCAGGGTGTATGTGGAGGGTGTATGTGGATGCTTAATGCAGGGTGTATGTGGATGCTTAACGCAGGGTGTATGTGGATGCTTAATGCAGGGTGTGTGTGGCTGCTTAAGGCAGGGTGTATGTGGATGCTTAATGCAGGGTGTATGTGGATGCTTAATGCAGGGTGTATGTGGATGCTTAATGCAGGGTGTATGTGGATGCTTAATACAGGGTGTATGTGGATGCTTAATGCAGGGTGTATGTGGATGCTTAAAGCAGGGTGTATGTGGATGCTTAATGCAGGGTGTATGTGGATGCTTAATGCAGGGTGTATGTGGAGGGTGTATGTGGATGCTTAATGCAGGGTGTCTGTGGATGCTTAATGCAGGGTGTATGTGGATGCGTAATGCAGGGTGTATGTGGATGCTTAATGCAGGGTGTATGTGGATGCTTAAAGCAGGGTGTATGTGGATGCTAAATGCGGGGTGTATGTGGATGCTTAATGCAGGGTGTATGTGGATACTTAATGCAGGGTGTCTGTGGATGGGAAAAACAGGCATCAAGAGTGAGAAACTGTTGGAGTAGGTATGATGTCGGCGACGTCATGGTGAGCGCGGTGTCTTTGTCCACGGGACTGAGTGAATGGACGTTGTTCGGGCCCAGCGAGAGGGTTGTGCAGCTGGTCCTAGGTTAGTACAGCTGTCCTTGGGATGGGCTAGGTGCGTTTGCTTGCTCAGTCGTCCAGGCCCAGGTATTCAAAACGCTCATTATCAAAAGAATTCATGGGCATAAGCCTTGTGTGACAATGTCAATTCCCTTCAGCACTCTGCGTTATGTCGCACGAGGGGCCGAGGCCTGGACACCGTAGGCCGAGCCGCTAGTAGAGGATGCCCGTGGTTCACCTCGGTAACTGCAAAGGGCGGATGGGTGCTGTAGCCTCATTCCTCTTTCTTTCCCGTCCCCTGGACAGGTGGCTGTTTGTGTCTTTGTGGCTTTCTCGGTTCTCTCGGTTCTCCTGTTCTCTCCTTTCGTGGCCTACGTTTTTGCATGAAAAATATTATGTAAGTAATTTAGGATCTAAGTGGGGCCCGTGCCCATATAAAAGGCCCGGTGCGCCTTTAATGCGCGTAACCACCATCCCCACCCACACACACTTTCTTCCCCAAGAAGCACATAAGCTGGCAATTATCTTGAACATTTTAATGACTTTATTCATACACCCTTTAGTTTGAGTGTCCTGGCTAGTATATATCGTGAGTTGTAAACATTAGTTTATGTGTCCTGGCTAGTATATATCGTGAGTTGTAAACATTAGTTTATGTGTCCTGGCTAGTATATATCGTGAGTTGTAAACATGAGTTTGTGTGTTCTGGCTAGTATATATCGTGAGTTGTAAACATGAGTTTGTGTGTTCTGGCTAGTATATATCGTGAGTTGTAAACATGAGTTTGTGTGTTCTGGCTAGTATATATCGTGAGTTGTAAACATTAGTTTGTGTGTCCTGGCTAGTATATATCGTGAGTCGTAAGTAATCAGACCATGGCATCTCAGTTGAAAGCACTTATTTCCATAATTTTGTCATCATTGTTTGATTATTGTCGCCCCCCCCCTATAAAAGACACCCCCCTCCTCCCCGAAAAAACACACGTTGTTCACCCAAACAGTTCATCTGCTTCACTCGAAATTTCTCTATTCATTTTGAAGTTTAAGGGGAGCGCGGTGTCACATTAACTACACTGACGAACTTGAGACCGAGGAATCGAAGGTTCGAGTCGGGTTCGTGTCACCCACGTTGTGTCCTTGAGCAAGGCACTTAATCCCGATTGCTTATGTGGGAGCACGGTGGCGACGTATGCTAAGACGTATGACACACTGATATACACACGCCTTCAGCCAATGCTAACTCTGTTTAGTACGTTGGTAAGTTACTTGACGCTGTTCGGTAGTTCTATCCAGGTACCCCGGCTTCCTCCACCCATTAAACTGCTAGACACGATATGATCCTGACTGTTGAATGTGTCGTAAAACCGCAATCGATAAATAAATAACAGTGAGTTCAAGCCTAGTAAAAGCAATACACCTATAGCAAACCACTATGTCTGCCAGACGTCGCACATGTTGGTCCATGATTTATTTACCCTATATCTTAAAGAGTGTCACTTCTATAAATTGCAGACCTACGATATCTGGTGGTGATTTGTTGTTGGGGGTTAACCCTTTACCCAACGTAATGGCCAAAACCGGCCAGCGCTATTCTCAAAAATGGCCAATTAATTTTCAGAATATTTTCATTTTTTGTATCAAAAACATAGGTTATGACCCCTCGTTGGAACGAGTTATTCAAGAATTTTTTTTGCAAGTGTCGTCTGCTTTTCAAGTTAGGTAAAGAGTTAATCGATCCACTCACCTCTAGTGGTTAACTGGTAGAGTGCTAAATTATGTTTGATTATCAAAGTTTATTCATATGTCTTTGCCTCATTACAATTTATGGGAGAGTGCCTATAGGCACTAGCGACAGAGTGCTCCCCCCCACCACCCCAACACGGCACCCTCCCATAAATTGTAACAAGGCAATCCATATAGAGGTAAATAATTTCTTTGAAAGATAATATGATACACATCCAGTGAATATGAAGCTTTCAAACTGTGGCACTTGCACTTCATTGTAAAGCCCAAATATGGGCTTCCAGTAGTCTACCAGTTAACTGGTTGAAAATGTCAAATCGCCCAAACACTGGTCGGATGGCGGAGGGTGGGTGCTGAATATCGCATCAACAAGGTATGTAGACTAACCCATCTTGCAGTGCAGTCCTACAGAGAATGAATTCACATGTAGAAATATAAATATGGTCAACGTGTATTTTCGCAATGGACGAGAAAAATCCGCCAATTAAGAACCTCACTGTCTTTTCAGCAACTCAAAACTTTTAGTAGCAGAAAAATAAAGATTTGCAAATCAATGGAAACGGTAATGGAGAGTTTAATATATTGCCGATTGACACATTGCCTGGGTAAATGAAAGTAAATTAATCAGATGAAAATTTTCCCGATAATTCCATTGGATAAAAAGTTTATTACATAATACAACTCTTGTCGAATCAATTTCGTTACACTTTGTAACAATTGTCACATATTGTAACGTTTTTCCTGTAAATGGAGTTACATTTTATAATAAAAGTTCAGGAATCTACGAAATCCGCTCAAATCCGCATAGAAGTGAACATAATATACCCTATGACAGCCCTATGACAGCCCCATGACATCCGTAGAGTCAAAGAGACACAAATTTATTTTAATATTTGTATAATAACATGAATTAGTTTCTGATTGCCCGCTTGAAAAAAAAACGTTTTTTACATTTTGAATTTGTTCCTTTCATTTTGTAATAATTATTACATTTTGCACCTTTTATTACAAAGTGGGTTGTACAGGGCAAGAATGATTAACCTGACCTCCACTTGAGAACTTACAAAATTTCTTTTTTTTTCCTTTTTTCTGTTTTCATCGAATGTTTTTACTGTTTATTTTCTAAATTATGTATTGTCATGTCATATCATACAATCACACTCTAAAGTAATAAGTTTGTTTTGTTTTCGTGTTTCTGTCTTGGCTTTCCTCAACCTTGAACCTTCAACATGAATTGGTTATGTCTAAAATGTAACTTACAATAGATAATGAAATTCGCATTCGGGAAAGAAAGAGGAATGAGGCCACAGCACACATCCGCCCTTTGCAGTTACCGAAGTGAACCACGGGCGTCCTCTAATGCAAAAATGCATAATGCAAATATATTATAACAGATAATGGGATACCGGACAGTGGATTTGGAGGATTGCTTTATTTCACACAGAACAAAATAAGAGGATCATGGGGTGGTGGCTTATTAGAAATACCGAAGCAAATATATTATAACAGATAATGGGATACCAGACAGTGGATTTAGAAACACCAGAGCAAATATATTATAACAGATAGTGGGATACCGGACAATGGATTTAGAAATACCGGAGCAAATATATTATAACAGATAATGGGATACCGGACAGTGGATTTAGAAATACCGGAGCAAATATATTATAACAGATAATGGGATACCGGACAGTGGATTTAGAAATACCGGAGAAAATATATTATAACAGATAATGGGATACCGGACAGTGGATTTAGAAATACCGGAGCAAATATATTGTAACAGATAATGGGATACCGGACAGTGGATTTAGAAATACCGGAGAAAATATATTATAACAGATAATGGGATACCGGACAGTGGATTTAGAAATACCAGAGCAAATATATTATAACAGATAATGGGATACCGGACAGTGGATTTAGAAATGCAGGAGCAAATATATTACAACAGATAATGGGATACCGGACAGTAGATTTAGAAATACCAGAACAAATATATTATAAAAGATAATGGGATACCGGACAGTGGATTTAGAAATACCGGAGCAAAGAGCAAATATATCATAACTGATCGTTTAAGGGGTCTCAATTTTTGGAGAGGAAAACCTATTTTTTGCACAAAAGGGGTGGGTGCCTTGGAACCTAAAATGTTTGGGGGACTTGTGTCTGCATTGTTTTCCAGACCCCCGAATTTTGTTTGCATTTGACTATTCTATTATGTACTTAATTGATTTCCGCACCTATCTCAAATACATATTGTGAGCCCCAATGATTAACACTTGCTAATAAATATTAATAAGTTGTGGAAATAGTACAATGCGATACTATGAGGAAATATCAGGTTTTCGTAATTTTTAGTTTGTTTTTCAGATTAATACCTACAATTACTGCGTGCAGTCAGGTAAAATGAGGAAAGAGACAAAATATTTTCTGTTGGCAATGATGGGAGACAAACTATTTCTCCCCACTTCGTTTCACCTCATTCTGAATTAAGAATCTGTGCAAATATATAGTCATAAACACATGAACTATGTGCTGTGATAAAGACTCTGTACAAATATATAGTCATAAACACATTAACTCTGTGTTGTGATAAAGAATCTGTACAAATATACAGTCATAAACACATTAACTCTGTGTTGCGGTAAAGAGTCTGTACAAATATACAGTTATCAACACATTAACTCTGAGTTGTGATAAAGAATCTGTACAAATATATAGTCATAAACACATTAACTTTGTGTTGTGATAATGAATCTGTACAAATATACAATCTTAAACACATTAACTCTGTGTTGTGATAAAGAATCTGTACAAATATACAGTCATAAACACATTAACGCTGTGTTGTGATAAAAAATCTGGACAAATATATAGTGATAAACACATTAACCCTGTGTTGTGATAAAGAATCTGTATAAATATACAGTCATAAACACATTAACTCTGTGTTGTGATAAAGAGTCTGTACAAATATACAGTTATAAACACATTAACTCTGGGTTGTGATAAGAATCTGTACAAATATACAGTCATAAACACATTAACTCTGTGTTGTGATAAAGAATCTGTACAAATATATAGTCATAAACACATTAACTCTGTGTTGAGATAAAGAATCTGTACAAATATACAGTCATAAACACATTAACTCTGTGTTGTGATAAAGAATCTGTACAAATATACAGTCATCAACACATTAACGCTGTGTTGTGATAAAAAATCTGGACAAATATATAGTGATAAACACATTAACTCTGTGTTGTGATAAACACATTACCTCTGTGTTGTGATAAGTAAGTATAAACACATTAATTCTGTGTTGTGATAAACATAACCACATTAACTCTGTGTTGTTATAAACACATTAACTATGTGTGGTGATAAACACATTAACTCTGTGTTGTGATAAAGCAAAATCAATGAATGAATGGTTAGAAATTTGAACTCAATAGAAAATACCTTAAAATGCACGGCACAACTAGATACAAGATTATTTATTTGAATTTTAAAAAAAAATAGTAAACATGTAAATATTTGATTTTAATACAATTACTATAAATCTCGAAATTTGACTGGTTAATCTGTAAAGTCTGCGACAGTAAAATCGGCATAACCTGTCGGAAATTTTGTGTTGTCAAAAACTATTTTAGGAATGACTAAGATGTATTCGTGGGCATTCAATTTTCGTTCCATTTTGGAGTCATTGACTACCGCATCCAAGGTTAACAATGTTGTGAATGTGTTGACTTTCTGTAAAAAAAATCCTTTTCTGTCTTTCTTGTAATTAACTGTTATTAATATGGATGAAGTTGGAAAGTTTAATATTAATGCGGACGAGGTTTGGCAGAGACTGATGAGTAATGAAATAAGAGTTGAAAAAAACTGATTTCGACAGGCTTAACGGTAACCATGTGGAACAAGTCAGTGATATTTTAAATCATAAATAGCAATTTTTCGCATGAAGAATTTATGGACGCTATGTGCGAAATAGAAAACCAAAATTATGACAACTGGCAACAAAAATTTCAATTGTTCAAGACCAAATATTTCTGACCGATCCGCTAGCGATGTAAAACATTGACTTCAAGTGCAAGTGGTCCTTTCATTTTCTAATTTGTCACCTGCATTCCTGGCACCAACATGTACAGCTACAGCAACGCGTTCACCACTGAGAGAGGTGAATGATTCGTTCTGCAACGATTATGCCAATACCAGGAACCTAATTCCACAAACCATCACTTTGAACAAACAAACAAACTGTTTGAAATGAATAACTGTAACCATATGTAATTATTACTGTTAAACAAGTGCTTCCAATCAAAGCTCCCAAAAGTTTTAACTTTAATGGTAGCTCCTCGAGTGCTTTCCGACTCAGACTGAAATATCACAAGGTGAACTTTGAACAGAGAAACCAGCCAACGTATTTTGTTTTCAGATTGTCACAAACATTTAAACATGATAAATGCTGTCAGTACAAATATAAATATATTTTGTTATTGTTGATAAAATGACTAAAATGTTTGGAACTACTTGCATAGTGGCAGCATAAAATATATTTGGTGATTTGGTTCAGAATTCCCAAATGAGTTTCTCTTGATGGTAAATATATTATTTAAAGTTTAAGGCACTTGAAAGGAATACCCAATACTCAACATCTTTCAGGTTTGGCATTGGGAACTAACGTTTATAGGGTTACAGAGGATGTGTTGATAAATACTTAAAGATGAAGCAAGAAGCTAGCGGTTATCCTAACTGGATGGAGCCGGAAACTTATCAAGAGACATTTAAACGGAAATATTTTGAGGGAGAATGGATCAAACTGGAACGTGCAGAGAAAAACCGCGGGCAACGTAAATTCGCCGAGATCATGTTGAATTTTTTATGGGTAAAATAAAGAGAACAACATAAAGACCAAGACAGAATATATTCAGGAATTGTCCAAGTATTCTGAGTTAATCACTCGCCCAGCTGTCATCAAAAAGAATTTTTTGATCATGATCAGTTTTTTTCTTGTCAATTCGAGAGCGCTGCAGACATGTAGAACCCACAGCCATCAACTATGTCGTTTTAGCATCCTTCGTCACTGCTTATCACCGATTAGCATTGTACAAGGTACTGGAATGGGAGCCCGGGCCTTATATTTTGATAGAGACATCTGCATGTACACACACAATCCAAAGATCGAAGACAGGAAAATAGGAAAATGGACGGATGATTACCCCGATGCCAGAATTATAGAATTTGTTGGATTGGAACTTAAAAATTATGAGTACAAATACACCAAAAATGGTAAAAAAACATAACATGTAAAATGAAAGGCAATACAATGGATTACAATGCAACACAGAAAATCAGCTGTAAGTCCAAGGTGGAATGTGTACACGATAGATGAAATTATAAACATAACATAGAAATACAGCACAACACAGAAAATCAACTATAAGTCCATGGTGGAATGTGTCCTTGACAAACGAAATTACAAACTCAACATAGAATTACAACACAACACAGAAAATCAACTGTAAGTCCATGGTGGAATGTATACATGACAAACGAAATTACAAACTCAACATAGAATTACAACACAACACAGAAAATCAACTGTAAGTCCATGGTGGAATGTGTCCTTGACAAACGAAATTACAAACTCAACATAGAATCACAACACAACACAGAAAATCAACTGTAAGTCCATGGTGGAATGTGTCCTTGACAAACGAAATTACAAACTCAACATAGAATCACAACACAACACAGAAAATCAACTGTAAGTCCATGGTGGAATGTGTCCTTGACAAACGAAATTACAAACACAACACAGAAAATCAACTGTAAGTCCATGGTGGAATGTATACATGACAAACGAAATTACAAACTCAACATAGAATTACAACACAACACAGAAAAACAACTGTAAGTCCATGGTGGAATGTGTCCTTAACAAACGAAATACAAACTCAACATAGAATTACAACACAACACAGAAAATCAACTGTAAGTCCATGGTGGAATGTGTACATGACAAACGAAATTACAAACTCAACATAGAATTACAACACAACACAGAAAATCAACTGTAAGTCCATGGTGGAATGTGTCCTTGACAAACGAAATTACAAACTCAACATAGAATTACAACACAACACAGAAAATCAACTGTAAGTCCATGGTGGAATGTATACATGACAAACGAAATTACAAACTCAACATAGAATTACAACACAACACAGAAAATCAACTGTAAGTCCATGGTGGAATGTGTCCTTGACAAACGAAATTACAAACTCAACATAGAATTACAACACAACACAGAAAATCAACTGTAAGTCCATGGTGGAATGTGTACATGACAAACGAAATTACAAACTCAACATAGAATTACAACACAACACAGAAAATCAACTGTAAGTCCATGGTGGAATGTGTCCTTGACAAACGAAATTACAAACTCAACATAGAATTACAACACAACACAGAAAATCAACTGTAAGTCCATGGTGGAATGTGTACACGACAGATGAAATTACAAACTCAACATAGAATTACAACACAACACAGAAAATCAACTGTAAGTCCATGGTGGAATGTGTACATGACAAACGAAATTACAAACTCAACATAGAATTACAACACAACACAGAAAATCAACTGTAAGTCCATGGTGGAATGTGTCCTTGACAAACGAAATTACAAACTCAACATAGAATTACAACACAACACAGAAAATCAACTGTAAGTCCATGGTGGAATGTGTCCTTGACAAACGAAATTACAAACTCGACATAGAATTACAACACAACACAGAAAATCAACTGTAAGTCCATGGTGGAATGTGTACATAAACGAAATTACAAACTCAACATAGAATTACAACACAACACAGAAAATCAACAGTAAGTCCATGGTGGAATGTGTACACGACAGATGAAATTACAAACTCAACGCAGAATTACAACACAACACAGAAAATCAACTGTAAGTCCATGGTGGAATGTGTACATTGTAAACGAAATTACAAACTCAACATAGAATTACAACACAACACAGAAAATCAACTGTAAGTCCATGGTGGAATGTGTACACGACAGATGAAATTACAAACTCAACGCAGAATTACAACACAACACAAAATCAGCTGTACGTCCATGGTGGAATGTGTACACGACAGACGAAATTACAAACTGAACATAGAAATACAACACAACACAGAAAATCAACTTAAGTCCATGGTGGAATGTGTACACGACAGACGAAATTACAAACACAAAATAGAATACAAGCATTGCATCAATTGGAACAAAAACAGAGAAGTCACCAGTGAAATACAAACCAAAACATTTAGATCAGTGTACACGATCTAATTTCTACAACCTGCTTTATGGATATAAAAGGAGACTCATTGCACTTCAGCAGTTGAATAGATAAGATGTCCATTCAGTCCAGCATTTTCCAAGTTTTTATCAGAAGAGAAACGTCTCTCAACATTTTACTTGGTGTCACGACTCCATCATCAACTCAAAAAAGGAAAATCTAACTAAAGCAGGTTTCTTCTACATAGGTAAAGGCAAAGTGAAATGCTTTGTTTGTGGTAAGGGTTTGACCAGTTGGGTCGAACATGACAATCCCTATCAAGAGCATGCCAAATCTTCCCCAAATTATATACTGAGTCAAAAAAGAAAGTATAATAAACTTTGAGGAGCAATTATTTTAGTATTATCGACATTATTTCATGGCCTTACTGTCGCCAGCGTCACGTCAGGACGTCGCAATTCAGACATGAGGTGAAATGAAAAGTTCACACATGCAGTCATTAGCGTGTATATCCAGCGTTTGCCTCTTGGATGGCAAGACATCGGTAGCGCATGGACCTGATAAGTCTCTGGATGTTACCCTGTGGTTTTGCATTCCACTCCTGCCTTCAAACATTTCGTAATTCGCCTAACGTATGAAGATCATGAAGTCGTATCCGACGGTATAATTGACCCCAAAGATGCTCGATTGGCGACAAATCTGGCGAGAGTGGGGACGAGAGAAGAATGTCGATGCTTTGCTCCTCAAGAAAGTCACGACAGATACAGGCCACGTGACATCGAGCATTGTCGTGTTGGAATAACTGCAATCTGACGTCAATGTTGAACAACGGGACAACATCAGCATTAAGAATTTCGTCCATATATCGCTGTCCATTCAGATTACCATCGAAGAAGATCAACTGTGTTCATTGGTGCAGGAAATGGTCGCATTCCCGCACGCAAACATCAGAAACCGTTCTCCTCGTCGGCGATACAATCGTGCCCTACCATTATCGCACCATAGAAAAAATCGCGATTAATCACTAACAAAGAACTGTACTCCAACGCTGCTGAGTCCAGTGAACTTGCTGACGTACCCATTCCATTCTGACGGTACGATGACGTTGGGCAAGGATTGGTCCGTGGTATGGACGCCTACTTCGGTTGCCGTATTCAGTTAGTCTGTTGCGGACAGCTTGTACACTGATTTTATTGTTAGTTCTACCAGGAGTAATTGCTGTTGTCATCGTCGCCGGAAGGAAGCGATCCCGCAAGTGAGACATCCTGATGTGTCGGTCATGTGCAGGGGTCGTAACTCTTGGTCGACCTGAACGCGGTCGATCGGCAGTAGATCCAAGCGGTACGAGAAAGCCTTGGAAGTTGAGTGTATAAGTCACTGATACCTTTCCTCAGTATTTATTTCTCTACAATCATGACATCGAGTGAATGTTTATCGTTTCAAAACCTCTGTAATTATTGCATATCGGGTCCTTGTGTAAAACCTTTTGAAACACGAAAAGAACATTAACACAATCACAAACAATTTGACAATGCACATTAACCCCTAGCACTCTGGTAGTGGACTAGAATTTTCTACAATCTCTCTGTTTTGCTCATCGTCGGTCACCTATTCTTGGTGTCACGACTCCATCATCGTCTATTTAGTGGAATAGAATTTTCTACAATCACTCTGTTTTGCTCATCGTCGGTCACCTATTCTTGGTGTCACGACTCCATCATCGTCTATTTAGGAATAGAATTTTCTACAATCTCTCTGTTTTGTTTAACTATGAATTTAACCAATTATATCTAGTTTGTCAGAACTCACTGAGCTCACTGAGCTCTGTTAAACAAGATATATTTGGTTAAATGGCAAACTGCATCGTGGGAAATATTTGCTGCTGAAAACTTTGCTATTGTGACATCAGAGTTCAGAGGGTTAAGTACCAGAATCCAGATGTTACTTTGATCAGATTAGTATAAATATAACTGGAAACACTTGTAAACTTATTCAGATTGTCAGTAGTAAGACTGTGATGAAGTAACATTTTATACAATGGAACATATTGCACTTCGTCGCCTGAGTCCTAGAATGTTTTATGTCCCATAGGGGACATAATACTCCCATAGAGGACATAATACTCCCATAGGGGACATAATACTCCCATAGAGGACATAATACTCCCATAGGGGACATAATACTCCCATAGAGGACATAATACTCCCATAGGGGACATAATACTCCCATAGAGGACATAATACTCCCATAGGGGACATAATACTCCCATAGAGGACATAATACTTCCATAGGGAACATAGAACATTCTAGCACTCAAGCGACGACTTGTTAAAAAAACATGATGCCCGTGTATCGAGGTGTTCCAAGGTAGTAAGGTTATGGTTTAGGTTCTACTTCTCGTACAGCATTGAGAACAGCCATATCATTTCTAAAATCTATAGCTAACAAAGCATTTCAAATTTTAAAACGTGAAGGTTTGAAACAAGGGATAAAACTTGCTAAAGACATTTTAGATAAACGCAGATCACCTAAAGATGCAATTGTGACACTTGGAAAACATCTTTTGATTTCCATGGTAGATTTTGTGAGAAGTACAGAAGAAACCAAGACTGTCACAGTCTGTTTCTAGACCACGAGTGAGAAGGACATCTCATAGAAGACACAGTATGTTTCTAGACCACGAATGAGAAGGACGTCTCATAGAAGTACAGAAGAAACCAAGACTGTCACAGTCTGTTTCTAGACCACGAGTGAGAAGGACGTCTCATAGAAGACACAGTATGTTTCTAAACCACGAGTGAGAAGGACGTCCCGTAGAAGTACAGAAGAAACCAAGACTGTCACAGTCTGTTTCTAGACCACGAGTGAGAAGGACGTCTCATAGAAGACACAGTCTGTTTCTAAACCACGAGTGAGAAGGACGTCTCGTATAAGTACAGAAGAAACCAAGACTGTCACAGTCTGTTTCTAGACCACGAGTGAGAAGGACGTCTCATAGAAGACACATTACGTTTCTAGACCACGAGAGAGAAGGACGTCTCTTAGAAGACACAGTATGTTTCTAGACCACGAGTGAGAAGGACGTCTCATAGAAGACACAGTATGTTTCTAGACCACGAGTGAGAAGGACGTCTCATAGAAGACACAGTATGTTTCTAGACCACGAATGAGAAGGACGTCTCATAGAAGACACAGTATGTTTCTAGACAACAAGTGAGAAGGACATCTCATAGAAGACACAGTATGTTTCTAGACCACGAATGAGAAGGACGTCTCATAGAAGTACAGAAGAAACCAAGACTGTCACATTCTGTTTCTAGACCACGAGTGAGAAGGACGTCTCATAGAAGACACAGTCTGTTTTCTAACCCACGAGTGAGAAGGACGTCTCGTAGAAGTACAGAAGAAACCAAGACTGTCACAGTCTGTTTCTAGACCACGAGTGAGAAGGACCTCTCATAGAAGACACATTATGTTTCTAGACCACGAGTGAGAAGGACGTCTCATAGAAGACACATTATGTTTCTAGACCACGAGTGAGAAGGACGTCTTAGAGAAGACACAGTATGTTTCTAGACCACGAGTGAGAAGGACGTCTCATAGAAGACACAGTATGTTTCTAGACCACGAGTGAGAAGGACGTCTCATAGAAGACACAGTATGTTTCTAGACCACGTGTGAAAAGGGCGTCTCATAGAAGACACAGTATGTTTCTAGACCACGAGTGAGAAGGACGTCTCATAGAAGACACAGTATGTTTCTAGACCACGTGTGAAAATGACGTCTCATAGAAGACACAGTATGTTTCTAGACCACGAGTGAGAATGACGTCTCATAGAAGACACAGTATGTTTCTAGACCACGTGTGAAAAGGACGTCTCATAGAAGACACAGTATGTTTCTAGACCACGAGTGAGAAGGACGTCTCATAGAAGACACATTATGTTTCTAGACCCCGAGTGAGAAGGACGTCTCATAGAAGACACAGTCTGTTTCTAGACCACGAGTGAGAAGGACGTCTCATAGAAGACACATTATGTTTCTAGACCCCGAGTGAGAAGGACGTCTCATAGAAGACACAGTCTGTTTCTAGACCACGAGTGACAAGGACGTCTCATAGAAGACACAGTATGTTTCTAAACCACGAGTGAAAAGGACGTCTCATAGAAGACACAGTATGTTTCTAGACCACGAGTGAGAAGGACGTCTCATAGAAGACACAGTATGTTTCTAGACCACGTGTGAAAAGAACGTCTCATAGAAGACACAGCATGTTTCTAGACCATGAGTGAGAAGGACGTCTCATAGAAGACAGAGTATGTTTCTAGACCACGTGTGAAAAGGACGTTTCATAGAAGACACAGTATGTTTCTAGACCACGAGTGAGAAGGACGTCTCATAGAAGACACATTATGTTTCTAGACCACGAGTGAGAAGGACGTCTCATAGAAGACCTCCTAGACCACGAGTGAGAAGGCCGTCTCATAGAAGACACAGTATGTTTCTAGACCACGAGTGAGAAGGACGTCTGATAGAAGACCTCCTAGACCACGAGTGAGAAGGACGTCTCATAGAAGACCTCCTAGACCACGAGTGAGAAGGACGTCTCATAGAAGACACAGTATGTTTCTAGACCACGAGTAAGAACGTCTCATAGAAGACCTCTTGCAAAAAGACCTTCTAGAGCCTTTCATGTTTTTATTAACCATGATATTACACGGTTCTTGTGAACACTTTGGCAACAGTTGCAATCCAGATAATGTCACACTAACAACAACTGGCCTAAAAAGTACAAGGGAAATTGAACAATTTCCAATTGCATCTTTGAACAATGCTGACACCATTGAATTTTAGTTCCGAGACAAACCACCAAATGGTTGGATCTTGGAGCTTTGAGTTTAGAATTGCTAAACAGGATGGAAGTGTTTGAGCTCCAGATACACAAATCGGTCCCATTAATATTTTTTTTGTCATAGCATGTTCAGCAAGATTGATGTCACTTTGAATGGCAATCTTATCACCACGAATACAGACATGTGCCCATACCGTGCATATTTGGAGAACACTTGTTGGGCTATTCAATTGGCTGCAAGTGAAATGTATTATTCAGGTACTCCTAGCGGACATACTAAACTACAAAAACTCAACTAACAAAGGTTTAACTGAACGTGATAGATCGTTTTTACCAGCAAATCATTTCAGCTCAGAGGAAAATTACCTTTGGGTGTTTCTTTATTTTGTTAGTAAATTTGTTTATCCAATCAAATGAAGTAACTAAGAGACACAGACTCCGCAGTATTAGGTTCCGGATGGCTAAAAAGCACCCAATATTAATTTAATATTAGGTGCCCGTCAGCCATTTTGCTTCATCATCATATCCATAGCTTTCAATTTACTCGTACGTACATGCTGCAGCACAGTCGTACAGAAGACCCACCATATAAAGTAGTCTCGTCGTATAAACATTGCATTCGATTGAATGAAACTGTCATAATAAAATGGCAAACCAGCCCAAAACATTGGCAGTTACAGAACAAGCCACGAGTGATTTATTAGAATGCGGAAGCAAAATTACTCTCCTTGTTGCGTATCTAAACACCGTCTGCTTTGTTTACATTTTTCGAGAAGTGCGCATCATTTAACTATTCGTTGAGTTAACTTCCCCAATGACATTTTAGCAGGTCGTGCATAATAAATACGTTACAGGGCATTTAGTTGGCAGATACAGTGTCATATACGGATAAGAGAAAATAATATTAGATTCGGCTTCGCCTCACCTAATATTGTTTTCTCTTCACCGTATATGACACTGTATCTGCCAACTAAACGCCCTGTAGCTTATATTTTCAAGAGAAATATCCCCCAAAAATACTGGCATTAGAAATGATACCTAAATTTGCTGAAATAAATCGTTCGAGTTACAAAATCGTCGCTTGAGAACCATAAGGTTCTATCTTCCAGCGGAAGATAGAACATTTTGGTTCTCACACGACGAAAAGCCAATACAACGTACAGAAATCAAAACATTTACAGTTGGAAGCGGTCTTCGTTCATAAATAGAAGACCATATGCTTTATAAACAGATACCGAAAAAATTTCTTCGCTTACTGTCTAAGATAGCTATCAATAGTGACATTAGCACATCAATATTTTACTTCTAGCACTTCAATTGGAGGTATCAGTAGATGGACATTCCACCAATTCACATCCCTTTGGACCGAAGTTGAATAAATTGGAGGTATCAGTAGATGGACATTCCACCAATTCACATCCCTTTGGACCGAAGTTGAATAAATTGGAGGTATCAGTAGATGGACATTTCACCAATTCACATCCCTTTGGACCGAAGTTGAATAAATTGGAGGTATCAGTAGATGGACATTTCACCAATTCACATCCCTTTGGACCGAAGTTGAATAAATTGGAGGTATCAGTAGATGGACATTTCACCAATTCACATCCCTTTGGACCGAAGTTGAATAAATTGGAGGTATCAGTAGATGGATATTCCTCCAATTCACGTCGATTTGAACCGAAGTTGAATAAATTGGAGGTATCAGTAGATGGACATTCCACCAATTCACTTCCCTTTCAACCGAAGTTGAATAAATTGGAGGTATCAGTAGATGGATATTCCACCAATTCACATCCCTTTGTACCGAAGTTGAATAAATTGGAGGTATCAGTAGATGGACATTCCACCAATTCACATCCCATTGAACCGAAGTTGAATAAATTGGTGGTATCAGTAGATGGATATTCCACCAATTCACATCCCTTTGTACCGAAGTTGAATAAATTGGAGGTATCAGTAGATGGACATTCCACCAATTCACATCCCTGTGGACCGAAGTTGAATAAATTGGAGGTATCAGTAGATGGATATTCCACCAATTCACATCCCTTTGTACCGAAGTTGAATAAATTGGAGGTATCAGTAGATGGACATTCCACTAATTCACATCCCATGGAACCGAAGTTGAAAAAAATGGAGGTATCAGTAGATGGACATTCCACCAATTCCCATCCATTTGAACCGAAGTTGAATGAATTGTAGGTATCAGTAGATGGACATTCCACCAATTCACATCCCTATGAACCGAAGTTGAATAAATTGGAGGTATCAGTAGATGGACATTCCACCAATTCACATCCCTTTGAACCGAAGTTGAATAAATTGAAGTATCAGTAGATGGACATTCCATCAATTCACGTCCCTTTGAACCGAAGTTGAATAAATTGGAGGTATCAGTAGATGGACATTCCATCAATTCACGTCCCTTTGAACCGAAGTTGAATAAATTGGAGGTATCAGTAGATGGACATTCCACCAATTCACATCCCTTTGAACCGAAGTTGAATAAATTGGAGGTATCAGTAGATAGAGATTCCACCAATTCACATCCCTTTGAACCGAAGTTGAATAAATTGGAGGGTATCAGTAGATGGACATTCCATCTATTCACATCCCTTTGAACCGAAGTTGAATAAATTGGAGGTATCAGTAGATGGACATTCCACCAATTCACATCCCTTTGAACCGAAGTTGAATAAATTGGAGGTATCAGTAGATGGACATTCCACCAATTCACATCCCTTTGAACCGAAGTTGAATAAATTGGAGGTACCAGTAGATGGACATTCCACCAATTCACGTCCCTTTGAACCGAAGTTGAATAAATTGGAGGTATCAGTAGATGGACATTCCACCAATTCACATCCCTTTGAACCGAAGTTGAATAAATTGGAGGTATCAGTAAATGGACATTCCACCAATTCACATCCCTTTGAACCGAAGTTGAGTAAACTGGAGGTATCAGTAGATGGGCATTCCATCAATTCACGTCCCTTTGAACCGAAGTTTAAAGGTGATACTTATCATTATACGAAGCTATGGGCTTCTTTGGACAGACTGAAACCTTTGGTTTATCTTTGCAGGATATACTCTCTGAGGTGTGGATTTGACACCTGATCAAACCAGTAATGGGCCTTTGGCACACCCTATAAAACAGGCAATCTTTGGATTGAGCTTCAGTTTGTTCATGCTCTCGGTGAGGTGATCAACGTTGTCGTCTATGTAGAATTTGATAGTGAGAGCAACAAATTCAAGTGACCTTTGACTACTAACAAGATGAGTAACTTTCACAAGAAGATATACAGAACACACAGTTTACCATCGAACTGTTCAAAGGCTGTGTTGAAGAACTTTTCAAACTGATAGTTTAAGCATATTTTATTGTCATTAGATTGCAAACTGAAGGATAGGAACACAAGTTATTAAACTTATATAAGTTCCTCTCCTAAAACATTCAATGGCAGCTAACAATCATATACAACCCCCCCCCCAAAAAAAAAAAAAAAAAAAAAAATCATAATAGCTAAAGAGAAGTAAAAGACAGGTATAGGATCAGATGGTATAAATCAGAAGAAAACAGTGGAGAGTTGAGTGTTGTGTCCCTATCGTACGGATGCGGCCATCGCAAGTCACCATCAAGTCTCATCTTTATGTTAGCGAAAAGGCACACTTGAAATAAAGGACTGTACTAACATAAGGATCAGATTTTTTTATTTCGTGGTAAATTAGATTTTCTGAAAAGAACATCGTCCGTGCAGGTAATATTAAGATGAGAAAGTCGTCTAAAGATGATTTCATGCTGGACTACGTTGTGAGGACATTCGAAGAAGTAATAAAAACTGTTTTCAAGTACGTGTCCAATTAATAGCTCAATTTTAATTTTAAACTCATTTACAGTTTCAGCTGATGACACATATTGAGGTAAATTGTTCCAAGCCACTACCATGAATGGTAAGAAGGATCTTTTAAAATGTTCAGTTCAGGATTAATACATGGTAAAATGGTCTGCATTGCGTAGGTTATAGGCCCCTAGGTCCCCAACACGCGGAGCCACTAAGTTAAATAAATAATCATGGACTTTTTGATTTACTATTTTATACATTGTGCAGTGTTTGTGTATTTCACGACGCTGTGCTAGACTACACAAGCCAAACTCCAAAAGAATATTCTCTGTACAGGTTGATCTGTGACAATTCGTCCTGCTTCCACATGTAATCTATCGAGTCGTTTGAGAAGGTAATTAGGCGCACAGTCCCAAACAACATCCCTGTAGTCCATAAGAGGAAATATGTATGATAGGTACAACTTTTCCAAGGTTTTACGAGAAAGTTTTAATTTAAATTTCCTTAACTGTGATAATCTGGGTGCAACTTTTTTACAAATTTCGTTAATTTGAACATCCCATTTTAAATTGCTTTGGATAGATATTCCTAAATGTTTGTGAGAGTCACATGGGCGAATACTAGTATTATTAAAAGTGATATATGGAAGGTTAGGATTTGGTGTGTACGAGAAGAATATTACCTTCGTTTTATGTGGGTTAAATGAAACTAGCCATTGTTTGGCCCATATATTTATTTTCTCCATGTCGTTGTTCATAGTAAGTACCAGAGTTTCTGTTTCGTTTTTACATTAGATCAGGCATGTGTCATCAGCATACATCCGCGCTAATGAATCGAGGACATTGGCCACGTCATTGCGCCATCAGCATACATTCGCGCTAATGAATCGGGGACATTGGCCACGTCATTGTGTCATCAGCATACATCCGCGCTAATAAATCGAGGACATTGGCCACGTCATTGTGTCATCAGCATACATCCGCGCTAATGAATCCCGGACATTGGCCACGTCATTGTGTCATCAGCATACATCCGCGCTAATCAATCGAGGACATTGGCCACGTCATTGTGTCATCAGCATACATCCGCGCTAATGAATCGAGGACATTGGCCAAGTCATTGTGTCATCAGAATACATCCGCGCTAATGAATCGAGGACATTGGCCACGTCATTGTGTCATCAGCATACATCCGCGCTAATGAATCGAGGACATTGGCCAAGTCATTGTGTCATCAGCATACATCCGCGCTAATGAATCGAGGACATTGGCCACGTCATTGTGTCATCAGCATACATCCGCGCTAATGAATCGAGGACATTGGCCACGTCATTGAAACTGATCAAAGAAGAACAAACAAAACATGAACTCTGAGCTACTAATGAAGCTCCAGACAAATGTTTTGAAATGTTTATTGAAGAATGTCTGGTAAAACTGTCTCTATTGACTGTGTAACATAAACTTGATGCAAGAGTTGCAGCTATATATTGTGCAAACATAAACTTTGAAATAGACTGTCACAAAGACAAACATAAATGTACAGATCTAGTGAAAGACAAGTAGAACTATTATTCACCATATACAAGTGAAGTGGACTAAAGCCTTCGTGGTATCCCCATTCAGGACTAAAGAAATGGAAACCAAAGAATTACAACACCTGCTTGACAATGCTCAAAGATTGAAATTTCTAAATGGAAAAGTTGTTCGAATGATTTGCTACCAAAGAAAAGACTTGAACACAGAAAAGCATATATTGTGAATTCTAAAGGGCAAGGAGTGCATTGGGTGATGCTTTGCTTCATAACAGAAAGCACTCTACATACTTTGATTCCTATGGTTTACCACCAGTCAACAATCATGTGTACCGACCGCTTTATCACAGACAATGCAAAATGGTGGACAAAAACTGAAATGTGTGTACTGAGTGAAACTTCATCAGTGGGTGGGATGTACTGTACCTTCGCCTTAGACCATCTTGCTAGGGGATATGTGTTAGAGACAATAATTCTCCCTGTCATGTTTCCTCCAAGACGTTTTCAAGAAAACAAGAACATGAAGAAATGGTTTCAGCAAAACTGTAGACATTATTTCGAATGACATTTTCTTTCCCCATAGTGTGTCAAACAATCTCCCTAGAGTGTTTTTTATGTTTGTCTATTTTAGTTTTCCATATTTTTCACCTTAACATGCACAGACGCTTAGGCAATACGTTTACCTTTTACTATTCTAGTTTCTAATCTCATACCACTTGGAGTTTTCAAAGACAGCATGACATGTTATATTTCATATTACATCAGCATAATATGGCAGGCTACCCTTACATCCCCTAATCTGGGTCTTTTATCTAGATGTAAATAATCGCCTTTTCCATCAGTGTAGCTAGGTCAGATCTCGTATATATGTGTTTTCATCGGTCTCTTAAAAAATAAATGATCGAACTGGAATATCAGCTAATGTTATCTGTAAAAACTTCAGTGACACCTTTTTGTCAATGTATAGGAATGTCCCCTACATCTTTCCCTTTTTCCGTACTGTGTCCCAGCCTGTTGGTAAAAGAGCCTGCGATACGGCCTCTTTTACTGAGCGCCACGTCACACACACAAGTAGGTGATAATTGCCGATTCCAGGACAACTTGTACATGTACGTGTACAAGTACACGTACATGTACGTGTACCGCCATAGGGATTCAGTGTTAAATCGTGTACAGAGTGCAAAAAATGTCGTTTTTTCATGGTGTCCTAGAATCGGCAGTTGTTTTGAGGCTCACAGATCGCACGTTTGACGTTCAAACACCTGTTGGCAAACGCGTAGATTCGACACATCGCTCAAAAGTGAAAAAAATGTACGAAATTTAAAGAAAATGTACTTTAAAATTTTTTGTTGATGTTTCCCTCGCGGATCAGACCTTCGATCTATCGTTGGTGAACGCGAGCAAAAAACGCTTTGCCGGTTCTAGGACAGCATCAAAAAAGCGGTTTGCCGATTTTGATACACCGACGTTCGCCAACGGGTGTTTGAACGTTAAAAGTGCGATCCGATCGGCGAAAACCCATTTGCCAATTCTAGGACAGGAAAAATCGACCTCAAAACGTTTTTTCGACGGTCACCAACGGTGAAAAGTGAGGGTAAAGCGCAGTTACTCATCGAGGATTTTTTTAAAAATCGATTTCGGCCTCCGGTACATGGAAAAAAGGCGGTTTGCCGTTTCTGGGACACCGCCACGTTCGCGATCGCGTTTTGGACGGTCTAGGGTGCGATCCGATCGGCGAAAACCCGATTTGTCGATTCACCTCGCGAGTTTTGTGAGGTGAATCGCGTTTAATAACATGGATATAATGGCTAGAGCAATGTATACCAAAAAACCGAAAGCTCGAAGAGCTTGAAATAAGTAATCGCCCAATCACTTCACGTTCCTAACGCTAATTAACCAATCAGATTGCTTGATTCTCATAACCTAAACTTAATCATGCAAAGTTATCTCCCCTCGTCGTGGGGTTGGGGGGGGGGGGGGGGGTCATGCTCATCATAAAACTCGAAAGTTTCGAGAAGGTGGTCACGTGACCTATCAAATTGAAGGTCTCGACGAGTGCATTAAGAAGATCGTAATTTTAACCCTCGTCGTGGGGTGGGGTCACGACCAGAGCCTAAAAACGTCTTCCTTTTTACAAATCCAGGCATGTGAGGTATTAATATGAAGGGCTCGATGAATACATTACAAAAATGACGTTTTTCATTTTATGTGGGGGTGGGGGTCACGCCCATCAGAAAATTGAAAGTTTCGAGAAGGTGGGCACGTGACCTATCAAATTGAAGGTCTCGACAAGTAGAGTAAGAAGATTGTAATTTTAATCCTCGTCGTGGGTTGGGGTCACGACCAGAGCCAAAAAACGTCTTCCTTTTTACAAATCCAGGCATGTGAGGTATTAATATGAAGGGCTCGATAAATACATTACAAAAATGACGTTTTTCATTTTATTTCGGGGTGGAGGTCACGCCCATCAGAAAATCGAAAGTTTCGAGAAGGTGGGCACGTGACCTATCAAATTGAAGGTCTCGACGAGTGGAGTAAGAAGATCGTAATTTTAACCCTCGTCGTGGGGTGGGGTCACGACCAAGTATAAATAGAGCTCCTGCGCGCTACAATCATCAGACTGTTCTATCAAGCTGACAAGCAGGTCGCATGTCAAAGTGATCTTTACTGTATAAACTTACTGAGAACTCCATTTGTCACGCTCGAAATGTATTACGGGTTTTTCATTCAAATGAGTCAATTGTCAGTTAAATCGTTTAACTGAAAAACTATTCTATGGATGAAAGCGGAAACAGTTCAAAAGATTAATTGATGTTATTTTTTTTTGAAAAGCGTTACATTTACTGACATTTTTTATTCGAGATTTTAATTATTCATGCTTTCTGATTTTAACACGTTTGAAACGGATGTTATTTTAATATTTTTTAACTATTTATCGAGGTTTCATTTTGTAAAATGTTTTTCCTCAACTGGTTTTAGTTATTATATTAAAGACAGAAGATTTTTATTTACTTAAAACATAAAACATAAAAATAATTATACATTTGATTTTGAAAATAATAAAATAACTCACGTTAGCATACTCTAAAGGAAATATTAATAATTTAAAAACGAAAAAATGTTTTTACACATCACAGATTCCAAGCATAGAGATCAAGTTTTAAATGAATATGAACGTGCTAAGGAGAGTATTCAATCAGCTGACAGAAGCAGTCGACTTGGAGAAATGGAATTGAGACGGGAAACCACAAAAATATTTAAACCTGTGACGGAGGTTCAGGAACGAAGCAAGAAGGAGATAGTTGAAGAATTGAGACCTATAAAAGAGAGGTCTTTGAGAATGGGTTCGTTGCCCGGTAGTTTTACAAAACAGTATTCCTTTCAATCTACACCGGATTACGCTCCCATGGGAATCGAAACCGATGTGAGTGAGAGCGATGATACAGCTTCAACTATTACCACTGATAGTGTCGCGTCGTCAGACAGTGGTAAGAGAGATCTGTTGTATGGAGTTCGCGAGGATTCGGAAAGTAGAACTTTCGTGGGTGACACCAAAGTGTCGATGGATGACGAGTATTTATATGTCAGTCTGAATAGGTACAAAAAAAACTGAGGGACTGCGTGAATTGCTTTGGTTTGACAAGCCTAGAGGTTACATCGGAAGAGGATTACGACAATTATGGCGACATTCTGGTTCAGACCCACGCCATGAAGAGAAATAACGATGCCAGAGAAACGAGACCCAAAGCCAACAGAGGTTACAAGTGGATTAAAGTGATGAAACCCATATGGGATATGAATAAAAAGTTCGCCGATTCGGTAACTGGCAAAGGGGTGAAAACCACTTTTCTTCCGAGCAATTCTGACGCTCTGTCTTAGAGATTGAGTTTGTTGATGGCAAGTAGACGCGCTGGTAACACTGGATTAGATAATGATATAGTGAGCATATGCGACGAATTGTTGAGGCAGCAGGTTTTGAATAAACGCGATTACAAAAGACTGATGAATGAATTGAAGGATTGATATATAATAAGTAGAGAAAAACAAACAAAAATATATAAAATAAAAAGAGTAAATTTTACACTACAAATAATAAAAGTAATTTAAATAACAAACGATTTACCAGTGAAAAACAAAATATATATTATAAAATATGTTGGTGATAAAGAACAGGGGATACGTCAGAACTTACGTTCAAGGCTGTTCTGGCATCATCAATTCTATAATGCGAGCATTCACGAGCGATGCAGGTAGAAAACTCGCATCGACCGCATTTGAGGTCGGTAAGAAGATGGCTTTGGATGCTGGTAAGAAAGCCACTTCCGAAGCCAGTGGTAGGATAGCTTCTATGGCTGGCAAGAGGGCAGCCGGCGCATTGATCAACAAGTTGATCAGTCCACGAGCTACATTAGAGCGATCACAGAAAAGTTGGAAAGATTTTAAGGATGCTGTGGTACCCATACAAGATTTAGCCGAAATGACAAGTGGATCTGGATTGAAGAGAACTCGAGACGGTGTAATATAAATAAATAATAATATTTATAAAACTGAGTTTAAAAAAACATAAAAATTGTGTTTGAAAAAATCTAAAATAACAAAAAAATAAACAAAGATGAACATTAAAGATATGTCTTGGAATGACGCCGCGACCAAGAGGTCGAATAACGAGTTCTTTCCCAAAAGCATAAGAGGCTTGACAGTGGAAAAATCAAATTGTGAAAAGACCAATCTGTTGATGAATCTGTTGTCGCAACCCAACTGGTTGGATTACGACATATTGTTCGTGTTTGGCAAGAGCTTGTTTCAACCCGAATACAGATTGCTTCGAGAGTGCATAGATCGTAGATTGCCCAAGGACGTCATAGCCAGAATCTTTGACAGTAGGGAGGAATTCGACAAAAGTGACGCTTCTCTTTCGACCATTTTGGACGGTGCGGTGATGGAATTGATGAAGAGAAATACGTCTTTGAACGTCGAGTGTCGATTTTATGAGAATGCTAGCGACGTTCCGGATCCTAGAGAATTGAAATCGGAAGATAAGAATCTCATGATTTTCGACAATTTGTTTTTGGAGAGACAGAACCGATGCGAATCATATTACGTTAGGGGTCGTCACAGCAACGTGGACTGTTTCTACCTGTCGCAGAATTATTTTTGATTGCCCAGACAGATGATAAGGGAGAATGCTAATTTACTGTGTCTCTTTCACCAGGATCTCAAGAATCTCAATCACATCTACGGCGATGAGATTTTGCAAGAGGGTTTTGGATGGAGGACTTTACAATTTCGTCGTGATCGATTTGACTAGTGAATTTAATCGCAGAAAATATCAGTGCGGATTCGACAAGTTCTATGTTTCTGATGATAATAAGACAGAGAGTGAAAATAAAATTGGAAAATAATTAAATCATCAAATAATTTAGTTTTGAAAATAAATTAAAAATTAAAATATAATGTTCGAACAAGGAGAATGTTAGAAAGGATAGCCGAGAATACGGCTGCAAAACAATCCATTCAAATCGTGGTGAGTGATGACTCGACTCGATTCGCGACGAAATTCGAACCTTTCATCAAATTGAATAGAGAGAAAAGATACGAGATGGCGTTGGTGAATCTGGAGACTTTTTATTCCTTTCCCAACGTCACCGAAAAGAATAACTCGTTCAAGTATTCCGACGGAGTGGAATGGTTGGAGATTCGAATTCCGAACGGAAGTTACGACATAGACGATTTGAACAATTACATTCAGACGTGAATGAAGACGGATGGAAAGGGAAGCAACAAGATCAGACTCGCTCCCAACCCTAATACCTTACAGACGATGTTGGATTTGGAAGAAAATTTTCGAGTGGATTTCAAGACGGACGATTCTATAGGCAAGATGCTGGGATTTGATTGAAAGATTATTGAGGCCATGCGGCATCTGAAAATACGGTCGACATTCTCGCAGTCAATAGCATTCTGGTGAACGTGGACGTGATTGCTGGAAGCTACGTGAATGGTAGTGCTCAACCGACAATCTATTCCTTCTTTCCAAACGTGTCGCCGGGTTATAAGATCATGGAACGACCTCGAAAGTTAGTTATCTACCAGTGATTTTAGACACATTGTATAGTCTCAAAACCACGTTGACGGATCAAAATGGTGAACTGTTAGATCTTTGCGGAGAGAGGGTGACGATACGATTTCACATAAGAGAAATATAAAAGCAAAAAAAAAAAAATATTGTGTATATATATATAAATAAGAAAATAAATTAAACGCAATATTAATTTACAAAAATTATTTAATATATATATAATTATCATTAAAACAAAAAAAAAACAATTGAACAAAATATATTTTAAAAAAAGAATTATGACACAATATGTGGTTAAAAACGTGAACATATCCGCAGGACAGAGGAAGAAACTTAAGAGAGCATCAACAACTCAAGGCGAGGCGGTGAGATTCAAATTCACTCACGAAGATCTGACGAGTGGCGGTCAGGATTCGATCGCCTGGACCAGAAGTCAAATCAAAAGGATGGAGAAAGTGATTCGTGATGGAAGAGGGTTGACGGTGAGATTGAGTCCCGCTCAATTGAGATACAATTTGAGAATGAAAGGTGGTTTCCTACCGCTACTGTCAGGAATCATCGCAAAAGCATTACCCTTTGCCTCAAAAGCATTACCCTTTCTCGGAAAGACTCTCGGCGTGGGAGCTCTCTCGGGACTCGCGAGTTTGTCAGTCGAGAAATTAATGGGTGGCAGTGGACTGTTTTTGAAGAAGGAAGGAGCCGTGTGTCGCGTCCATGTAGACGACAGCGGTGAAGGATTGTATCTAGAACCCGTTAGAGGTGGCAACTCTTTGAGTGGAAAACGGTCTCTATCTGAAGAGTGGACGGAACATTGAGCGACTCCGTAAGGGTTTGTTGTTTGGTGAGAATTTGCCGTTTAAGAATATACCGATTCTGAGTACATTATTATAATGTAAAAAATTATATAATTATATAAAATATAAATCATAGAAAGTATAAAAAATAATATAAAATGGATAAAAAGTTGGAAAAACAATTAGACGATAATGATGAATATCGCAAGATAGAGTGCAAAAAAGATATGGAAAAACGATTAGATGCTAATGATGAATATTGCAGGATAGTGGGGGAAAAAGATGTTGAAAAACAATTAGACACTAATGATGGATATCTTAGGAAAGAACTGAAAAAAGAGCGGGATAGATGGTTGAAATTGAAAAGAATGAGATGCTTCCCACCATCACCATTACCTTCTGAAGAGAATGGAAATGATGTGAGTGTTACCAAGAGATGCACAACATTCGTTCATAATTATGATTCGGATAAACAAATGTGTTCTTATAAAAATGTAACATATCACAAAAAAAAAAGAAAAGAAGAATCGACGCCGAAATTGAGAAAAAAGGAAACGTTATTATAATATATATGGGCGATAGTGAAGAAGATGAAGAAGAAGAAGAAGAAGAAGGAAAACAAAAAACAAAAAAAAACAAAAAAAAGTAATGAGATCTAGAGATGATCAACCTCTCTAGATCTCATTACTTTTTTTTCTTCTTCTTCGCTAAAAATCAATCTCTCTGTTGTTTATATTTCCAAGTCCGTTATTAGCATGTTGACGGTCGTGTCTTCTCTTTTTTCGAAAATGTGTTGAATGTTTATCTTTACTTTTTTGAGTTTTTTTACATCGGTGAACGCGCTTTCACCACTTGATTTGTTCACGAGTTCGACAACAAATCGTTCTTGTCGAATTCTCTATCTTTGATGATGACAATTTTCTGTAGATCGTTTTGGTACTCGTAAAACAAATTGAGCGTGGCTTTGTCCAATTTCAAAGGCATGTTATATTTGTCGTGTTTGAGCTCTAAGCCCTTCGTCTCGACCTCGTTCAATTCGATGGAGTCGTGTCGTTATAATCTATAGATTTTATAACCAAATTTCTTACACGTTTCGACTCGTTTCAATTTCAATTCGTATCTTTTAGGTGTTGTTGTCATGATCGATTATTTGGGTTTTTTTTGTTTTATGAATTATTGCAAATAATGTATATTTTTAAATTTTGTATTTAATAATAATTTGTTAAAAAAGTTTGGTTTTTTTTTTTACTCTTTATATATATAAAAAAAGAAGTTTTTTTTTAATTTTAATTTTCTTTAATGTGAATTTTTTTTTTTGTAAAAGTGTTTTTCTCTTTATATATATAAAAAAAAGTTTAAATTTTAACATCCTTTTTTCTCTTATTAATTCAATTTTTAAAAAAAATCGATTAATTTTGTCAAAAAAAATTTTTTTTAAAGGAATTAAAACATATATATATAAAAACAATTTTAAAACTTTTTAACAAATTATATAAATACAAAATTCGAAAAAGAAATTCTTACAAATGAAGTAAACAAATAAAAAAATGAAAAATTTAAATGAGAAAACCGTACCTCAGTTAAACGAGATTTGTAAAAAATTAAAAATTCCACATTTCAGAAATCATAGAACCAAATCAAAAAAAATTGAAGTCATACAGGAATATCGTTTGCAAAACGATGGAAAGAAAAAAATTGAAATATCGGAAGTGGATAAACTTAAACAGTCAAAAAATGCATCGGTTGTGAAAAATGAGAAGACGACTAAACGAAAAGCCATTGAAGAACTTCAAGTTTCAAAAGAAAAAAAAAACTAAAATGAAAACGAGTGATGCACTTCAGAATCTAGACAAACGAGATATATCGAACGAAATTCGATGAGCAATCGACGAAGGGAAAGGAGAAGAATATGTAGCACGACTCGTCGTGAAAGTATTCCAATCAAAGCCCGTAGAACGGGAGAGTGCAATCAAAGGCGTTTTTTAAAACTTTTGATGTGGTTCCCTCGTTCAAGAAAGTCGACCCAAAATTGTTCATGGAACAGGTGAAGAAAAAAGTATTGGATTTGTTTCACGAACACATGAACGTGGGACAAAAAATTAAGATGATACTCCATTGCATGATGAATAAAATCGACGTGAAGTCCAGCAAGAGCATCATGAAAAATGCATTTTGCAGATCTAACGTTGAACCCGTATTTCGAGGTTCAGATTTATCAGATGTTTTCGAAAAGATGAAAGACAAGATGTTGACGTCTCTCGCGAATTATCAACATGAAGTTAATTGGACGTTCGATGAGGTGTTGAAACTCGAAATTCATATAACTAAAAACAATTCATTGAAAGGGTCTTCCTACATGGAATTACCGTATTTCTTAGCTAAAAAAATGCTGTGATCAACGTGAGAAATAAAGATGATCAGTGTTTTAAATGGGCAGTCACCTCCACTTTATACACCATCAAAATCCATCCTGAAAGAGTTTCTCATTACGAGGAGACTTTTAAAAATCTTGATTGGACCCGAGTGACTTTTCCAGTGGAGTTAAAACACATCGAACATTTCGAGGCTCAAAATCCCACCGTAGCGGTGAACGTCTTGGGATACGATGATGATCTATCCTTTCAGACAGACTTCGTATCTCGAAAGAGAAAAGATGATTAATTTATTATTGATTTTGAATGGTGACGATCGTCATTATTGTTGGGTTAAACATCCAAGCTGATTACTATCGAGACAAAATAATAAACATGAACATAAGATATGTTTATGTTGCAACTGCATGAACGCAATTCACAGTGAAAAATCGTTAGCGAAACATCAGGAATATTGCAACAAAAATCAAGGTGTCACCGTCGAAATGCCCAAACCCAAGACCATCGTGAAGTTTGAAAATCACAATAGAAGGTTAATGGAACCATTCGTCGTGTACGCCGATTTTGAATGCTTCACCATGAAAATGAGTTCCTGCCAACCCAACGCTTTTCGAAGTTACGTCAAAAGATATCAAAAACACACTCCTTCAGGCTATTGCATGTATGTTAAATGCGCTTTCGACTCAAAACACGACATGGGTCCCTTCACCTATATGAAACAGTGCGAAGACGATGACGTGGCTCAAATGTTTGTGGAAGAGTTAGAATCGAAAATTCAAATGTTATACGACAAATTCAAAACTCCGGCAAAAATTATCATCACGTGAGAACAGCAGGATGAAAATAACAGAGGCACCGAATGTCACATATGCAGACAATCGTTCGACAAGAATTCGGAGGAAAATAAGAAGGTAATCATTACACAGGTCTGTATCGTGGTTTGGCTCACAGCAAATGTAATTTAAAATATCGAGACGCTATTTTCTATCCAGTGATATTTCACAATCTCTCGGGTTACGACAGTCATCTGTTCGTGAAAAATCTTGGCACCTCAAATGAAGAATTAAATTGCAGCGTGAACAGCGAAGAAAGATACATTTCCATCACGAAATGGAAGCTCATGGAGAAGAAAAGAGTAATCGACAGAGAAACGTTGGAAGAAAAAATGAAATCCATTCGTAGAGGAATACGTTTCATCGACAGCTTTAAATTCATGTCGACTGCTCTGGAAAAATTAGTCAATAACATGAGCAAGGATAAATTTAAAGACACTTCGGAGAACGAGTAGACATTATGTTGAGGAAAGGAGTCTATCGATTACCTGAACGATCTAAAGAGATTTGACGACACCGCACTACCTTCAAAAGAAGATTTTTATTCAAAATTATACGAATCCGACATTTCCGACGAGAATTACGAACACGCCAAAAACGTGTTGTAATCATTCGATATGAAAACCATGAGAGATTATCACAATCTCTATCTGAAGACCGACGTTCTGCTCTTGGCAGACGTGTTTGAAAATTTTCGAGACGTCTGTCGTCGGAATTACGATCTGGATTCGGCTTGGTATTTTACTGCACCTGGTCTGGCGTGGGACGCTCTGTTGAAGACCACCGAAGTCCAATTGGAATTATTATCCGACATGGACATGTTGCTCATGTTCAAAAGGGCTGCGAGAGGTGGCGTCTCGATGATCTCCCACAGATATTCTGAAGCTAACAATCCCTACATGAAAAAAGGTTTCGATTCGAAACGATCGAATAAATACATACAGTATTGGGATGCTAATAATCTGTACGGTTGGGCTATGAGTCATCCTTTACCAATTGGAAATTTTGAATGGGTGATGGAACCAGAAGAGATGCAAAAATGGAGAGACTATCCTTGCATTTTAGAAGTCAATTTGAACTATCCGGAAGAATTACATGATCTACACAACGATTATCCACTGGCTCCTGAACGAAACGCAACCATGATGAAACGCGGTCTCTCAGAAGCGGATTTCACAATCAACCTCCAATCGAAGTGATTCATGGAGAGTGGAATGCTAGCCATGTCGCACTGTCTCATTCTAAATCTCACGGGTTATTTACTCTTGGATTCTATGATCTTGTAGAGACGATCGAAGGCTCCACGTGCAGAACGAACCAAGATATCTTGTGTAAAGTTATCTTACCCACATCGGTTGCAGTGAGTCTCACTATCGTGTCGTCGTTTCCTTTTCGAATCAACGTCAGATTTTGTTTGAATCCGTACATGATCTTGTTGTAATCATCTGCAAATCCGAAGATGTGTTTCAAAGGTATCTTGAACGAAGACGTTCCTTTGGGTCTGGGTGTCTTGACGACGTAGTCGAATATCGCGACGGCGCCGGCGCTAGCAGGGCCGACGGTGTCTTTCATCCACAACTGATTAAGTCCTCTGGATTTCAAAAAATCATCCGGATACGTCAAGAGTCCGAACATTGTGGTGGCCTGACCGGGATGAAACACAGATTCTATCTCTTGTCCGGATAGCAAGTATTTTATATTACTGAATAGATGCATGATGCCATTATTGGCTAGAGTAACCGTGTCATCGTCGGCGTAGTCGGTCCTATCTTCCTTTGTGAGACGTCCCTGCACCACTATGTAACTCTCGCTAGGATGGACGAATAGATCTTGGGTTTCAACGTTGATTCTTATCTCTCCCACATTGTTCAAACTCGTTCCGGTTATCGGTTTGCATTCATGAACCTCGTATTCTTGAATACTTTCATCTTTCACTATGCTTTGTGCGATATCTAGTATATTTGCCATTTTTGAAGGGTTTTTGTTTTTTGTTTATTAATTAGCTTGCTTTTTTATCTAAAAATAGTTTTAATTATTTTTTATTATTATTTTTCTCTCCTATATATATATATATGTAAACAAGAAAATGTTAAAGAGAGTAAATAAAAAAAAATTTGTTTTCTTATTAAAACTTCGTCTTCTGCAATTGTTGTTCGTAAAACTTTTCGATGATCTCTTCTCCATCCAAAGCTTCGATTTCGTAAGTCACCGGATCGGTGTGAAATATTTTGATTATCACGAAGATTTCTGAGGTCCATTGAGGAGTATAACCCTTTTCGAAGTGCGTCTTATAAGCGTAGATTCTCACTCGATTGCCGACCGCAAATTTCCGCGTTCTAGACTTCTTCCTGATCTTAGATCTCTCAGAATATAGATTCGCGTTGACCCGTTTTTCGTTTCGAGGATCGCTAGCTTCCGCGGGAGTCACCTTGATCGATCTGTGTTGCGTGTTGTTGTAATCTTTGACCAGACCATTCAGAGCGTATATGTATTTCTTAGTCGAATTCGCCATGAAGTATCTGTGCATCTTTTCCTTCATCGTTCGATTCCAACGTTCCACCACACTGGCTTTCTCTTCATTTTCGATCGAGTAGAGGTTGACTAATCGATGAACGTGCTTGTTGTAGAATTCCTTTCCCTTGTCCACCCACAATTTATTCGGTTTTCGAGAAGACGAGTCGAACACGCTCTTCAGAGCCTCGGCGATGCAAGGTCCCGATTTATTCTTCAAAGCTCTGATCCAACCATATTTGGAAAAAACGTCGATGACCGTCAATAGATATTTGACGCCCTCGTTCCACCTCGAAAACGATCTCTTGTCGACCAAGTCGGCAGACCAAATGTCATCCAAACCCTTCACAAACACCCTTCTCTTTTGAAATTTATGCACGATGGGTTTGTGTAACTCCTCGGCCAATTCGCTCATCAATAATCGTTTTTTCTTCTTGTCCGATGAGCCTTTTTTTTTTTGAATGCCCCATCGGAATCGACGTTTCCCACCAATCAGATTACCGATGGGCGAATGTTCTATCTTCTCTCTCCTGGTCGGATTCGATATACCTCTCAATTTCACCAACATGTTTTTATCGAAGACGTCGTTGCGAGTCTTGGTGTCGGGATGTCCGGCGTAGCACAGATCGTGATCATACGCGGCCGTGTCCACCCTATTCACGGGTTTGCTCCAAGATTTGGGAGTCAGATCGGAGTTGAGTCTCTTGTTCAATTTCGTTCCGGGTCCCGTGAAACTGTGACCCGGCAGATGCATTTGAAAGGTAGATTATTGATCATTTTATTCACGATGCCTTTACCTTCGCTCATGTTCTTTTTTTTGACGAATTGAGTCTTGATCGAACCACACACGTCGCAAATTCCGTGAAGCATCTGTCTGTCGTTTTTAGTTCGTACTTCTCGAGAATTACTTGTCTCAGTAACTCTCTTACACTTTACGCAATACCTTTTTTGAGAGTTATTTAAATTAAAGTCGTTTTTATTTTATATATAAATTTAATATTTCTTTTTTCTGTTCTTATTATATATATTCTTTTTTCAATTGCTGCTCTTGAGTTCTATCATCTTACTGAATTCCTCCCTAGCCTCTTTCCTCCCCTTTTCCACGAAAGAATCCTTCATCTCTTCCTTGATGATCTGATGAGTCTTGATTCTCACGGCTTCTTTCATGGCATCGTATTTCGTTTTCTCACTCAATATCGTGAAGTATTCTCCGTCTGATATCCTACCATCTTTCAATGCCATCGAGATCATTTCGGATATCGTGTCGATCTTGGAGTTGGCCAAGACATGAATCTTTTCGTGTTTCCTTGCCTTCAGATGTAATTTCCTACTCCAAAAGTTTTGGAGCGTGCTGAACAATCCGGCGGCGAGAGCCACTCCTTGTATGGTCAACATGATTGGAATACCGACCGCAGTCGACAACAATCCGATGCCGGCCGCGTGTAAACCCATGGAAATCGTGATGAGAGTCATGTTGACCGCATTGACGAATTTCAGGAAACGCGAATACTTCTTCTTGAGAGAATGGCGAGAATCTCTCTCTCGAGTCAGATACAATTGGATTCTACTGATTTGATTGATGCGATACCTCTCTCCTCTTTCTTTCTCTTCTAGCGATGGCGCCATTGGCAAAACGCCATTCGGCTTCTCATCCTCGTCATCATCTAACGTTGGATACAATTTATTTCTGGTTCTCATTTTTGTGTTTTTTTTCTTTCTAATATTAGATAAAAATTTTTTATGTATTTATTTTTATTTTCTATTCTCCCTTATTTATATCAACGAGAAAACTTAGACGTATGCTTCCTTCAGCAATAATTTCATGATGCATCCCTTGTCTTCTAAAGTCAGACTTCTACGAGCCAATTTCAGTTCTTCCGAAACTGTGGGCTTGTCTCGATCCTTACAGAAGACTAATCTCCTCCAAAGTGCGATCACTTCGTTGATTCGAACGTGTTCGAATGCGTTCGAACGCCGGTTCGAAATACTTGACGACCATATCTTCCCTTTCCATCATCAGACACAAATGATCCTCGTGATCGAAGTCTAGATGATCCCGACATCCGACGCATCGTTCTAACAACAGGGGATGTAGTTCTTCATTCACACAGATTGCGTGTGCTCTCATCAGCATGTTTAAAAGAAACCTTGCTCTAATAGTCTGGGAAGCGTTCATGATTTACATATTTTTTATTATCTATTCGATTCGATATTTATTTTTTAAATAACTATTTATTTATATTTTTTTCTCTCCTATATATATCAATCACTTTTTTATTTCCTCTCGACAAAACCGATTCTATCTCGATTCACCTCAGAAAACTCGCAAGGTGAATCGACAAATCGGGTTTTTGCCGATCAGATCGCACTTTTAATTGACTGAAACGCGATCGCGAATGTGTGGTGTCCCAGAAATGGCAAACCGTCTTTTTTCCATGTACCGGAGTCCGAAATCGATTTTTAAAAAATCCACGATGAGTAACTACACTTTACGCTCACTTTTCACCGTTGGCAAATGTCGAGAAAACGTTTTGAGGTCGATTTTTCCTGTCCTAGAATTGGCAAATGGGTTTTCGCCGATTGGATCACACTTTAACCGTTCAAACAACCGTTGGCGAACGTCGATGTCCCAGAATCGGCAAACCGCTTTTTTGATGCTGTCCTAGAACTGGCAAAGCGTTTTTTGCTCGCGTTCACCAACGATAGATCAAAGGCCTGATCCGCGATGGAAACGTCAACAAAAATTTTTAAGGTACATTTTCTTCAAATTTCGTACATTTTTTTCACTTTTGAGCTATGTGTCGAATCTACACGTTCGCCAACGGGTGTTTGAACGTTAAAAGTGCGATCTGTGAGCCTCAAAACAATTGCCGATTCTAGGACACCATGAAAAAATGACATTTTTTGCACTCTGTACATGATTTAACTCTGAATTCCTATGGCGCTACACATACATGTACGTGTACTGGTACACATACACGTACACATACAAGTTGTCCTGGAATCGGCAATTATCACCGCGATGGAAACATCAACAAAAAATTTTAAAGTACATTTTCTTTAAATTTCGTACATTTTTTTCACTTTTGAGCTATGCGTCGAATCTACACGTTCGCCAACGGGTGTTTGAACGTTAAAAAGTGCGATCTGTGAGCCTCAAAACAATTGCCGATTCTAGGACACCATGAAAAAACGACATTTTTGCACTCTGTACACGATTTAACACTGAATCCCTATGGAGGTACACGTACATGTACGTGTACTTGTACACGTACATGTACAAGTTGTCCTGGAATCGGCAATTATCACCTACTCACACACACTATATGCTCGCTGACAAATGTTTGCCATATGTTTATGTAATATTTAACTTGTGATTGATTTCGCTGTGTTAACTAGAAGGAATGTTATTTCTCTTTTGTTTTATGTAATATTTTCCTCACGATTGATTTGTCTGTGTTGACAAGAACGAATGTTATTTCTCTTTCGTTTTATGTAATATTTTCCTCACGATTGATTAGTCTGTGTTGACAAGAACGAATGTTACTTCTCTTTCGTTTTATGTAATATTTTCCTCACGATTGGTTTGTCTGTGTTGACAAGAACGAATGTTACTTCTCTTTCGTTTTATGTAATATTTTCCTCACGATTGGTTTGTCTGTGTTGACAAGAACGAATGTTACTTCTCTTTCGTTTTATGTAATATTTTCCTCACGATTGGTTTGTCTGTGTTGACAAGAACGAATGTTACTTCTCTTTCGTTTTATGTAATATTTTCCTCACGATTGGTTTGTCTGTGTTGACAAGAACGAATGTTACTTCTCTTTCGTTTTATGTAATATTTTCCTCACGATTGGTTTGTCTGTGCTAACTAGAACGAATGTTATTTCTCTTTCGTTTTATGTAATATTTTCCTCACGATTGGTTTGTCTGTGTTGACAAGAATGAATGTTACTTCTCTTTCGTTTTATGTAATATTTTCCTCATGATTGGTTTGTCTGTGTTGACAAGAACGAATGTTACTTCTCTTTCGTTTTATGTAATATTTTCCTCACGATTGGTTTGTCTGTGCTAACTAGAACGAATGTTACTTCTCTTTCGTTTTATGTAATATTTTCCTCACGATTGGTTTGTCTGTGTTGACAAGAACGAATGTTACTTCTCTTTCGTTTTATGTAATATTTTCCTCACGATTGGTTTGTCTGTGTTGACAAGAACGAATGTTACTTCTCTTTCGTTTTATGTAATATTTTCCTCACGATTGGTTTGTCTGTGTTGACAAGAACGAATGTTACTTCTCTTTCGTTTTATGTAATATTTTCTTCACGATTGGTTTGTCTGTGTTGACAAGAACGAATGTTACTTCTCTTTCGTTTTATGTAATATTTTCCTCACGATTGGTTTGTCTGTGCTAACTAGAACGAATGTTACTTCTCTTTCGTTTTATGTAATATTTTCCTCACGATTGGTCTGTATGTGTTGACTAGAACGAATGTTATTTCTCTTTCGTTTTATGTAATATTTTCCTGATGATTGGTTTGGCTGTGTTAACTTGAATAAATATTTTGACTCTTTCGTTTTATGTAATATTGTCCTCACGATTGATTTCGCTGTGTTAACTAGAGTCAATGTTATTTCTCTTTCGTTTTATGTAATATTTTCCTCCGTGACCTTAAACATCAATAAACAAATGAATAAATTCAAGTATTGATTTAGGAATTTTTTATATCAGATCTGTTATAGTTTGTCTTGTGTCATTTTACGTACTGGTTTAGGAGTATGTGGAATTTTATATCTGTTCTCTTATAGCTTGTCTTGTGTAATTTCAAGTGTTGGTTTAGGAGTATGTGGAGTTTTATATCAGTTCTGTTATAGTTTGTCTTGTGTAATTTCAAATATTGGCTTAGGACTGTGTGAAATTTTATATCAGATCTGTTATAGTATGTCTTGTGTAATTTTACATACTGGATTATGAGTATGTGGAATTTTATATCAGTTCTCTGATAGCTTGTCTTGTGTAACTTCAAATATTGGTTTAGTACTGATTGGGATTTTATATCCGTTCTGTTATAGTTTGTCTTGTGTAATTTCAAGTATTGGTTTAGGAGTATGTGGAGTTTTATATCAGTTCTGTTATAGTTTGTTTTGTGTAATTATCAAAATTGGTTTAGGACTGTGTGGAATTTTATATCAGATCTCTTATAGTTTGTCTTGTGTAATTTCACGCATTAGTTTTGGAGTGTGTGGAATTTGATATCAGATCTGTTATAGTTTGTCTAGGGTAATTACAAATATTGGTTTAGGACTGTGTGGAATTTTATTTCAGGTGTGTTATAGTTTGTCTTGTGTAATTTCAAGTATTGGTTTAGAAGAATGTGGAATTTTATATCAGATCTGCTAGAGTTTGTGTTGTGTAATTTTAAATATTGGCTTAGGACTGTGTGGAATTTTATATCAGATCTGTTATAGATTGTCTTATGTAGTTTCAAGTATTGGTTTAGGAGTATGTGGAATTTTATATCAGATCTGTTGTAGACTTGTGCAATCTCAAGTATTGATTGCGGTGGCTCAGTAGGTAGAGGTGCAGGCGGCAAGCTGAGAGGTCCTCGGCTCGAATCCCACCTGCAGCAACCACTTTGTGTCTTTGAGCAAGACACTTCATCTCCATTGCCAGCATGGGGGCATGATGACGCCGTGTACTAAGGCGTACTGCACGTCGATGGTACGCATGTCTTCAACCAATCTAACCCTGCCTGTGCTGCAGTGCGGAGTTGCAATGTTGGGGAGCTGGCAGATGCTCATGGGTGCTCAGTGGTTCTCACCAGGCACTCCGTCTTCCTCCACCCATAAAACTGTCACGGTCATGGTAAGCCATTGTGCATAAATATGTGATCTTAAACATCAATGATGAATAAATAAATAAATCAATTCAAGTCCTGATTTAGGACTGTGTGGAATTTTATATCAGATCTGTTACAGTTTGTCTTGTATAATTTCAAGTATTGGTTTAGGACTGTGTGGAATTTACATCAAATCTGTTATAGTTTGTCTTGTGTAATTTTAAGTCCTGGTTCTGGAGTATGTGGAATTTTATATCAGATCTCTTATAGTTTGTCTTGTGTAATTTCAAATATTGGCTTAGGACTGTGTGGAATTTTATATCCGATCCATTATACTTTGTCTTGTGTAATTTAACGTACTGGTTTAGGAGTACTTGGAATTTTATATCAGTTCTGTTGTAGTTTGTCTTGTGTAATTTCAAATATTGGCTTAGGACTGTGTGAAATTTTATATCAGATCCGTTATAGTATGTCTTGTGTAATTTTACGTAGTGGATTAGGAGTGTGTGGAATTTTATATCAGTTCTCTTATAGCTTGTCTAGAGTAATTTCAGATATTGGTTTATGACTGATTGAGATTTTATATCAGTTCTGTTATAGATTGTCTTGTGTGATTTCAAGTATTGGTTTAGGAGTATGTGGAGTTTTATATCAGTTCTGTTATAGTTTGTTTTGTGTAATTACTGGATTAGGAGTATGGGGAATTGTATACCAGTTCTGCTATAGTTTGCCTTGTGGAATTTTTTATATCAAATCTGTTATAGTTTGTCTTGTGTAATTTCACGTACTGGTTTAGGAGTATGTGGAATTTTATATCAGCTCTCTTATAGCTTGTCTTGTTTAATTTCAGATATTGGTTTAGGACTGATTGGGATTTTATATCAGATCTGATGTAGATTGTCTTATGTAATTTCAAGTATTGTTTTTGGACTGTGTGGAATTTATATCAAATCTGTTATAGTTTGTCTTTTGTAATTTCAAGTATTGATTTAGGACTGTGTTGAATTTTATATCAGATATGTTATAGTCTGTCTTGTGTAGTTTCACGTATTGGTTTAGTTGTATGTGGAATTTTATATCAGATCTGTTATAGTTTGTCTTTTGTAATTTTAAGTATTGGTTTAGGAGTATGTGGAATTTTATATCGGATCTGTTATAGTTTTCTTGGTAATTTCAAGCATTGGTTCAGGTGTATATGGAATTTTATATCAGTTCTGTTATAGTTTGTCTTGTGTAATTTTAAGTATTGGTTTAGGAGTATCTGGAATTTTATATCAGATCTGTTATAGTTTGTCTTTTGTAATTTTAAGTATTTGTTTAGGAGTATGTTGAATGTTATATCAGTTCTGTTATAGTTTGTCTTGTGTAATTTCAAGTATTGGTTCAGGAGTATATGGAATTTTATATCAGTTCTGTTATCGTTTGTCTTGTGTAATTTCAAATATTTGTTTATGACAGTGTGGAATTTTATATCAGATCTGTTATAGTTTATTTTGTTTAATTTCAAGTATTGATTTAGGACTGTGTGGAATTGTATATCCGATCTGTTACAGCTTGTCTTGTGTAATTTCAAGTATTGGTTTAGGACTGTGTGGAATTTTATATCAAATCTGTTATAGTTTGTCTTGTGTAATTTCAAGTACTGATTTCGGTCTGTGTGGAATTTTATATCGGTTCTATTATTGTTTGTCTTGTCTAATTTGAAGTATTGTTTAGGACTGTGTGGAATTTATATGAAATCTGTTATAGTTTGTCTTGTGTAATTTTAAGTACTGGTTTAGGAGTATGTGGAATTTTATTTCAGTTCCCTTATAATTTGTCTCGTGTAATTTCAAATATTGGTTTAGGACTGTTGAATTTTATATCAAATCTGTTATAGTTTGTCTTATGTAATTTTAAGTTTTGGTTTAGGACTGTGTGGAATTTATATCAAATCTGTTATAGTTTGTCTTGCGTAATTTGAAGTATTGGTTTAGGACTATGTGGAATTTTGTATCAGATCTGTTACAGTTTGTCTTGTGTAATTTCAAGTATTGGTTTAGGAGGATGTGACTTTTTATATCAAATCTGTTATAGTTTTTCTTGTGTGATTTCAATTATTGGTTTAGGGAATGCGTGGAATTTTATATCAGATCTGTTGTAGTTTATTTTGTGAAGCAGTTAAAAATGAAATGTACCCCCCACCTCCCAACAGAGGTTACCTAGAATCCCCATTATTTGTGGTCGACTTTCACCATTGCAGTTGGCATTTTGGGTAAAATTAACTTAATTTCAACTTTCTGCAGCGATGTTGTTTGTTTCAAATCCCGGTTGCATTCAAAATAAATAGTATTAAGCAATGTTCCAGTAATGCTAAAGTTCTCGGTCTCTGATTGGACGACAGCTCACAAAGTCTTTTTCTGTCTTTACGGCTCCAGTACCATACATTACTGCCTGACGTCATCTCGCTAAATATTTGAAAGGAGGTTGACAATTTCGCAATTATTCCGTCAACGGAGCGACTTGCAAACCACTTATTTGTGTCGATTTTTCACAAGTGCAGCAAACGGTGACTCGAATGAAGAGTTGCTTAAATTACAAATCAGTTTACGATTTCAACCTCGATCTTTATCTGATTTACTGATTATGTCGTGTGGCATCGTAGGGTACACGAGGGGTTTATTTTCTAAACATGTGATCGTCAATAGTTACCTTGTTCATTTCAGGGTGTGGGTTTTGGGCTACAATACGTGGAGAGTGTATTTTCACTAAATCACCCGCAGAGTGGAGATTCCACCCAAGCAATAATTGCGAATTTGTTAAACCCGGAGGTCCATTGGCCGAAACATTGCTTGTGTTTTTAGTCGATATATACAAAATTTGAAAGTTTGGGTTATAAGTCCACTCCGTGGGTGATTTAGTTACAATCCACTCTCCACGTACTGTGTGTGTAGGGTATTATTGGAACATATACATTATCATGATGCATTGGCGGTAACATGGTCTGAGGTTTGCGGCTCGAAGCGTATGTGCTACGAGCCGTAAACCTCTGACTATGTCACCATCAATTCACCAAAATAACTTTTAATATTAAGTCGAGTGAAATACGACAGTCGATCTCTCAATCTCTTACATTTCTTAGGATAGGGTGGTCGCAAAATGGGACGGTACCATTTGGACAGTAATGCTTCCCGGGGAATGCGGGGAGTGCCGTTCTCTGATTATTTTAAGGGGAAACGCCATTCTTACACAATTGCGAGTCCTGGAATTGCTTGATCGTGACGAATACCTAACCTTTCATGCAGCTAGTAGGGCGAACGCATGCTTGCAGAGCTTGCTAGCTGCATTAATCCAATTTTAGTCATTGGTAAGTTACCCACTTTCCAAACTATATATAAACAGGGTGAATATAAATACACAGAGTGGCATAAATGGCAAGTTGCATTTGCTTTGATTTTTAACTCAAACATGTCTCTCCAGAGTGATATTTTCACGTTTTTTTCATAAAACGGAGAAAGGGTGAATCGTTCTGATTATATGGATATCAGAGTAATAAAATTTACTGCGAAAAATCAACGAGAACGCGATTCATCTCTTCTGATTATCTGGATATCCCATACTTTTTAATTCCTCAAAGCATCACTGAATTTGAGTGTTTCTTAAGAACAATATTGACACTAACGTTTCCGGGGTCAGTAACTGACAAACTCTTGCATATCCGTTTGAAACGTATTGTACTCGTGTCAGTGGCATTAACGGGAGAGGATAGAAGTGTGCGGGAGGGATTGGTATTACACTTGTGCTATTGCCAATAAGGGCGGTGGGTTGGAGTGTGCGGTGGCTGGGCCTTGTGAGCTTTATAAGTATGGTTCCCACTATTGAGTCTCACATTACAACTTATAATATGTCGTCGTGTGAGAACCATAAGGTTCTATCTTCCGCTGGAAGATAGAACCTTATGGTTCTCACGCGACGATGTGGTCTTGACTCATACCTAGGATCGATTGCTCTTTTGATACAGCCCTCCCATGGCCTCGCATCAGCTCGGTGCCTTTGGGGGCAGTGAACACAATTATTATTTGCCCGTGATGTTTTTTTTGTAACCTATAATTAACCCTTTATCCAGCATAACAGCCAAAACCAGCCAGCGCTATATACAAAAATCACCATTCAATTTTCATTATTTTTCATTTTTTGTCTCAAAAACATAGCTTATGACCCTTCATTAAAACGAGCTCAACGGCTTCGTTCCAATTGTAAGTGTCGTCTTTCTCTCGTGTTAAGCATATAATAATTTGTATATATTTTATCACGTTGGTTGCGTCACTTGAAACTTCCAATTTTCTGACTCATTCAAGTTTTCTCATTTCAAATCATTTCAAATCATAACATCAAGACCAACGTTTGTTTCAGAGATAAATTACAAAGAACTAACCTTTCTGATGTAATTATCGATGCCATTTAGAAATTCCCACTGTTTTGCCAAATGAGGTATTCCACCAAGCTTATGCCACTCATCTGCCACATCTTGACAGAACTCATTCCAATCCTTAGTTCCAATAAAACTCAGAACCTCTATGTATAGCATGTGTGGATCGCTTTGTGATTTGTCATAAATACTTGCTGGACACATATACGTGTCACTATATGCCATGAATCTCATTTCTAACGCTATATTCACTGGGTATTTGAACTGTTTTGCCTTTTTCTGTATCATATCGGCCACTTTTTGCACAGCTGTACAAACAATATTGTAATCTCCCTTGTAGTCAATGGCATATTCCAGATCGTTTACAGGTGCTTTTTCAATGTAATTACGGAAATGAACTGCATGTGGTAGTTGCTGATGAATTGGGTCAGTCTTGTAAATATTTTTCACAACGGAAAACCCAGCTTTTTGTGAAAATGGTGTAATCCAATCCATGTCTGTAACATAGGACATTGTTTCACGCAAAACTGTCTGGGATAGATTGTCGTTCCTGTCCTGTTTTTTATAGAAGTGAGAATCTGCCAGCTCTGGGGCATCGTGGGCAGGTATTTTGTTAATAACACGGACCCAAACGTCATCATCTTTCGGATCATAACTCTTCAGAAGGCTGTAACTATTGAGTGGAAACCAGAAGAGCTCCACCGAAAAGTTCCCTTCGACAAGCGCTTTTAAATTCTCGGGATTGTAAAAGAGATCTTCCATCCGAAAATATTGGTTTTCAGTTCTTACAATGGTCTGAACGTCCACTCTCAATGTAACGTCATACACTATTCCAAACATTCCGAAGTTTGCTCTTATTGCATTCATCATTTCCTCGCCATGTTCTTCAATGCTATAAGTAACAAGTTTGCCTTCACTGTTCATGATTCTCATCTTCGTTATCTGATCGCTTGGTGTTTTGCAGGTCCAACCAACTCCCTTGAAATTAGAAAAAAAACATACATATAAATAAAAAACTATATACTTATAATCTTAATGGCGTTCAGATGAGTCACGCTTTTATTTAGTTTGGTTGTGGTAAAACACAAATGATATTATTAGTATCTGCGACGAGTGCAGAGGCGCGGGGGTTGGGGGAATATAAAATCTCACTCCAGCGGGGGTAGGATTTTGAATCGAGCACAAAATTGGCCTCGTGTCCTGGTCAAAGATATTTCCGTGAGGGTGTGATTTACGCACCCCATCTCCACCTACGGAAGAAAAACTACACTTTTCGTCGGCTGAGTGCTAGAATGTTCTATGTCCCCCATGGGAATGGCACATTCTAGCACTCAGCCGACACTGGGAGTAGAACATTCTAGCACTAAGCCGACAATCGTTATAGCACATTCTAGCACTCAGTCGACAATGGGAATAGCACATTCTAGCACTCAGCCGACAATGGGAATAGCACATTCTAACACTCAGCCGACAATGGCAATAACACATTCTAGCACTCAGTCGACAATGGGAATAGCACATTCTAGCACTCAGTCGACAATGGGAACAGCACATTCTAGCACTCAGCCGACAATGGGAATAACACATTCTAGCACTAAGCCGACAATTGGAACAGCACATTCTAGCACTAAGCCGACAATGGTTATAGCACATTCTAGCACTCATTCGACATTGGGAACAGCACATTCTAGCACGCAGTCGACAATGGGAACAGCACATTCTAGCACTCAGCCGACAATGGGAATAACACATTCTAGCACTAAGCCTACAATGGTTATAGCACATTCTAGCACTGAGTCGACAATGGGAACAGCACATTCTAGCACTCAGCCGACAATGGGAATAACACATTCTAGCACTCAGCCGACAATGGGAATAGCACATTCTAGCACTCAGTCGACAATGGGAACAGCACATTCTAGCACTAAGCCGACAATGGTTATAGCACATTCGAGCACTAAGCCGACAATGGTTATAGCACATTCTAGCACTCAGTCGACAATGGGAACAGCACATTCTAGCACTCAGCCGACAATGGGAATAACACATTCTAGCACTCAGCCGACAATGGGAATAGCACATTCTAGCACTCAGTCGACAATGGGAACAGCACATTCTAGCACTAAGCTGACAATGGTTATAGCACATTCGAGCACTAAGCCGACAATGGTTATAGCACATTCTAGCACTAAGCCGACAATGGTTATAGCACATTCTAGCACTCAGTCGACAATGGGAACAGCACATTCTAGCACTCAGCCGACAATGGGAATAGCACATTCCAGCACTCAGCCGACAATGGGAATAACACATTCTAGCACTCAGCCAACAATGGGAATAACACATTCTAGCACTCAGCCAACAATGGGAATAACACATTCTAGCACTAAGCCGACACTGGGAATAGCACATTCCAGCACTCAGCCGACAATGGGAATAACACATTCTAGCACTCAGCCAACAATGGGAATAACACATTCTAGCACTCAGCCGACACTGGGAATAGCACATTCCAGCACTCAGCCGACAATGGGAATAACACATTCTAGCACTCAGCCAACAATGGGAATAACACATTCTAGCACTCAGCCGACACTGGGAATAGCACATTCCAGCACTCAGCCGACAATGGGAATAACACATTCTAGCACTCAGCCAACAATGGGAATAACACATTCTAGCACTAAGCCGACACTGGGAATAGCACATTCCAGCACTCAGCCGACAATGGGAATAACACATTCTAGCACTCAGCCAACAATGGGAATAGCACATTCTAGCACTAAGCTGATAATGGGAATAGCACATTCTAACACTCAGCCGACAATGGCAATAACACATCCTAGCACTCAGTTGGCAATGGGAATAGCACAATCTAGCACTCAGCCGACACTGGGAATAACACATTCCAGCACTAAGCTGACAATGGGAACAACATATTCTAGCACTAAGCCGGCAATGGTTATAGCACATTCTAGCACTCATTCGACAATGGGAACAGCACATTCTAGCACTCAGCCGACAATGGGAATAACACATTCTAGCACTAAGCCGACAATGGGAACAGCACATTCTAGCACTAAGCTGACAATGGTTATAGCACATTCTAGCACTCATTCGACAATGGGAACAGCACATTCTAGCACTCAGTCGACAATGGGAACAGCACATTCTAGCACTCAGCCGACTATGGGAATAACACATTCTAGCACTAAGCACTACAATGGTTATAGCACATTCTAGCACTGAGTCGACATTGGGAACAGCACATTCTAGCACTCAGCCGACAATGGGAATAACACATTCTAGCACTCAGCCGACAATGGGAATAGCACATTCTAGCACTCAGTCGACAATGGGAACAGCACATTCCAGCACTAAGCCGACAATGGTTATAGCACATTCTAGCACTAAGCCGACAATGGTTATAGCACATTCTAGCACTCAGTTGACAATGGGAACAGCACATTCTAGCACTCAGCCGACAATGGGAATAGCACATTCTAGCACTCAGCCGACAATGGGAATAACACATTCTAGCACTCAGCTGACAATGGGAATAACACATTCTAGCACTAAGCCGACACTGGGAATAGCACATTCTAGCACTCAGCCGACAATGGGAATAACACATTCTAGCACTAAGCCGACAATGGGAACAGCACATTCTAGCACTAAGCCGACAATGGTTATAGCACATTCTAGCACCCAGTCGACAATAGGAACAGCACATTCTAGCACTCAGCCGACAATGGGAATAGCACATTCTAGCACTAAGCCGGCAATGGGAATAGCACATTTTAGCACTCAGCCGACAATGGGAATAGCACATTCTAGCACTAAGCCAACAATGGGAATAACACATTCTAGCACTCAGCCGACAATGGGAATAGCACATTCTAGCACTCAGCCGACAATTTGTAAATAATAAATTGTAAATTATACTTATTATCAGTATCCTTGACGAGTGGAAGGCGGAGAAGGGAGGGGGGGATATAAAATCTCCAAACCACGAAGATAAAATAAATAACTATACATTTGTAAACTTAATGGTGGTTAGATGAGTTATATTTTGTCGTATAATATAAATAACTATACATTTGTAAACTTAATGGCGTTCAGATGAGTTATATTTTGTTGTATAACATAAGTAACTACACATTTGTAAACGTAATGGCGGTCGGATGAGTTATACGTTTATTTGGTCCGTTTGTTGTATAAGATAAATAATTATACATTTGTAAACTTAATGGCGGTCGGATGAGTTATACTTTTATTTGGAACGTTTGTTGTATAACAGAAAAAAAACTACACATTTGTAAACTTAAGGGCGGTTGGATGAGTTATACTTTTATTTGGTACGTTTGTTGTATAACAAAAAAAAACTACACATTTATAAACTTAATGGCGGTCGGATGAGTTATACTTTTATTTGGTGCGTTTGTTGTACAACAGAAAAAAACTACACATTTGTAAACGTAATGGCGGTCGGATGAGTTATACTTTTATTTGGTCCGTTTGTTGTATAACAGAAAAAACTACACATTTGTAAACGTAATGGCGGTCGGATGAGTTATACTTTTATTTGGTACGTTTGTTGTATAACATAAATAACTATACATTTGTAAACTTAATGGCGGCCGGATGAGTTACACATTTATTTGGTCCGTATGTTGTATAACATAAATAACTATAATTTGTAAACTTAATGGCGGTCAGATGAGTTATACTTTTCTTTAGTTTGTTGTACAACATAAATAACTTGACATTTATAAACTTAATGGTGCTCACTATTAAGAGTAGAACGTAGTGCTAAAGGACAAATTTACCCAGAATACATTATTTAAATTACAAGTAGGACTCATATGTGTACATGAAGACCATGAAGCTAAGTTCCATCATAGACTCATATGAGGATCTACCCAACAGATGTGTCGTACGAAGTCTAATTTACTATCCCTCATTTCGATTTTTTTGAGGATACTTTTTTGGATTTTTAAAAAAAATAACAACACTAAATATAAATTTAAATTTCTTTCATTCAACAACAAAAATACATCTTTTTATGGTATGTAGATTGTCAGATATTCATAAACAGTCTTTTTGCAGATTGGACACCTTCTCAGTGGTTTACAGCAGCCTTTGCACAGGCACAAATGGTTACATGGTCGCGGAGCGGCATTGGCTTCAGCTAATAAACACACACTACATTTTGTCCTCCGTGAATCTTCTTCTTGAAATGATGTGTCCATTTCTTCTTCTTTGGTGGTCATTTCTTCTTCTTTTTCAACGTCCATGAATTCAGGTGGTAAATTATGAATGTAATAACAGTCTGGAGAATATTTTCTATGTTTTTCTATAACATCATCTTCTGTTTCCCAGAAACGAACAATAATACCACAGTGAAAACATTGAGTTCTGTCTCCTGTCCCCAAATAAAAGAATCCAGCTTTTGTCAGTTCATTCCGGGTTTTCACACTTTCACTTTGTAACATGAATTGAAATGTCTTGAGACGATTTTCCTCCAATGCATACTTGATGTGTTTTGGTGGTCTTTGTTCTGTTGTCTTTCTTATTTTTTCTCCTCCACGTAATAACTGCTCCAGTACTGGTGGTGGAACATCACGAAAATACGTTTCGAATGAAACGCTCATTCTCTCTACAAAGTCTCTTGGATTTCTTGTTTCTTGATTTCTTGATTGATAATCATTCAGTGCCATCCTGATCAAACATGGAATAGTGAACATTCTTCAATCCTTTTTGTCTTCATTCATCTTTGATTTTCTTTTTCTTTTTGGTTTGGGTTCTCCTATTTCAAGGCTTCTCTTCTTTGCAATACCCACTGCTTTGGTCACTTGTTCCCAATCTCTTGTGGTAAACTGGAACCCAACGTCGTTCTTGAACAGTTGAATCTGTAAATCGTTGTTAAGTTTGAAGACGGTCACATTAGAAGACATCCTTCTTCTTTGGCTGCCGAAACACAAATGATCTGAACACCAAGTGCACCAGTTTTTATAGTTTTCCTTCAATACAACGACATCTAGTGGCTGGTTTCCTCTATGACGTCATTAACCAACGCATCATTATCCATTAGATCAGTCGTAATCATGTTGGAAATGGTATCCATCGGTACAGCGCGACAGCGATGTTTCAAGTAAAATAGACAGTATTGTCCACACACTGGTAATGGTCCTTGAAGGCGTTTTGTATTATACTTCCAATATATGGAATTCTTCTTCAGGAAATTCTCGAATGGTCTGTGTTGTGGTGGTAATCCATAGGAATCAAAGTATTCTGCGTTGTGGTGACTCACAAAGAGAGCCACCCAATGTTCTCCTTTTCTGTGGTCTGGATCCGTGTTGACTATCAAAGCTACTGGTCTGTGATCTGGTAATAATCTTCTTGGTAATTTGTTTCTTGCAAATACACCCAAACATATTCTCTTCAAACAACTATCTGATCGAAGTGCATTCTCTAACTGCAACGTGTTCATGTTGAGTAATCGAAGATTACTTGTCTATTCTTATCCACTTCTATGATGTTCTGGAATTCTGCATACACCAGTACGTTGATTGTGGTTGGTAATGGGTTTTCGAAATAGACTTCTAGTCTCAAAGTTCCTCTCTTCACCATTTCAAAGTGTTGCTCATGTGATAGATCTGGAGTCAGGTCGAATACGAATAGGGTGTATCCATTTATGTACTCTTCTCGGCTGATGTGGTTTCCTTCATTCTCATACATTTGTCCAGTTCCTTGGAACAGAGTCGCATAACATCTTGCCACTTCTTGTTGTTCGAATCTAGGTTATAATGGTTTGGCTGGAATCTGCTGCCCATCCACGTACAAAGCCAAGTAATTGATTTTGTAGTTCTTGAAATTATATGGATTCTTTGAAAAGTCCATCGAAAGCATCGTTGTCTGCACATCCCACTACGATGCGTTTAGGTAGTTGGCCTACAAATAAGTTTTCTTGTGTAATACTCAGATTTCCTTTCGGCACTGAAAACATCTTGGTTTCCACACGGTCGATAGGATATTTTTCAGTTGCTTTTGTTAGTGCTTTCTCGTGAGCCATTCTCATGAATGGTTGGAGTCTCTCTTTGCGTACAGACATGGATACATCTAGAATTTTGATCTTGTATGTATCGGTATCGGCCATCAATGCGAGGGCATCTTTGGCTCTATTCATTTTAACATGAACATTAACTCCATTCAGCAAGTAACGAGTTTGGAAAAACATGTCCAAATGTAATCTTCCAGTCATGTCCACGATTTTACTTTTCTCTATAAATTTCTTTCGAAGAAGAATTCCCTTGTTATCATCTGTCAAATCTTCCATGTGTCCAGCCGTATCCTTGTACGATAATGCATTAGTCAGTTGTGACTTCTTGGCAGCTGGTCTATAACTCAACAAAGTTTCTATGAAAGCTCTATAGTGATAAGAGTTGTTAGAAGGAGACACCAGTTTTTCATTCAAACTGATATCGATTTGATTAAATAAGGAATGCATCCATAAATTGAGTAGGCCCACATGGGCATCGGGTGCAATTAATGCCCCATTGGAATCTACAACCGTTGCTTTAACATACAAGTATGTCTGTGCCAAATTCAAATAATCATCTCCTAATCCTGCAATGTGGAATTCTATTGGGCCACTGTTTCCTATAGTCGCCAAAGGCCTGTGTTCTACCCATTGCCCATGCTCCACACTAGTCTGTGTGGGTGGTATAGAAAACGAGTTCGCTGTTGACACACTCACAAGATTTGTCATGAATGAGAGACATCATGCACCGAGATGGTCTTGGGTCTGAACAGTTCTCCTTCTTTTTGTTGATTTGCTAGTTTTGCGTGGTGCGGACCTTTTTATACTTTTCCTGCCGGGTGGTTTTGAACCACCAACCTATTCATTCCAAGCTCCTGCACCAGCCTCTTTGACTCTTTTGATTGCTGCCTTTTTTACATTTTCCCTTCAATGACATCTTCGGCAAAGGCTGCACCTTTTCTCACCAGCTGTTTCCCCACGGTCCTGGCTGTAGTTTTCAATAAAGGTAACTCCATATTCTTCAGTCCTCCCAATATACTTCCCATACCATATCCTCTCTGTATTTGAGCTCCAGAAAAGGCTGGTAGACTATTCCCAGCTTGTTTCGTGTAATATTCTTCGTATAATTTGGACTTACAACAGTAAGTCATGTTTATGTGAATGAAGAGATCTACGATTTCTGAAATGAAGTGTCACTGTCACTTTCCCGAACTCGAATGGTACTATGGATCATGTGTCACCCCTTATATACACCTGGACAGTACTGAAATTTTTTCGTTCCACTGGTACATAATACACATTCTCAAATGTTTTAGAGATGATATTCCCATATTTTCCACGCATGGATACGAAGAAGTGGTATTCTTGTATATCCTACGACTTGGTCACGAACCAAGTCACAGTATACATAGAGTGAATAAAATCCTTGGTTGACATCGGCAACTCTGGAAAAACTCTGGAAGAATTGTAAGTTCCCGATTTAAAAACACACTCATTAAATCCCAAAATATTTTGAAGAGTAGGGCTCAATGTGACCACGATGCTATCACGTACCGTGATACGAACTTTACCAGTCACTTCATCCAGTTCAAAAGCTATCTTATCGTGACGAGGCAAGAGTAATTCTTTAACACCATTGATAGCTCGTATTACATCAATGGGATCCGAATAACGACCTTCCTTGAGAGTAAGTCGGTAATTCTTTTTCGAAGACCAGAACACTGTAACAAAAGCTTCTTCTCCACGAATATTGAACCAAGTATTTGGATACTGAATCTCTGCCAGACCTACTTCCCATTCTCCCGTGAGATTCACTGGTTGTGATAACTGAGTCGTGTACATAGTCAACGTGTTTTCTGGAAACACGTTTATAGAACTATTACTTGGTAGAGTCAAATAAAACATTACTTTTTCTCAATGGTTGGATTTGGTAACAAATATCCTATGTTACTATTCTAACAGAGCAGTCCACAACTTGCTGTCTGTGTTTTCGAGAGTGAGATTAACGACACTGGTAATGATGATGATATACAAAATGATTATTTGTGAAAAGTAAGTGATTTCGCTCCTTGGAATTCTTTTACCAAACAGAGGCCAAGAATTGTTCGATCCTTCTTCCATTTTGAAGAAACTTCAGAGGTTCATTTCCTTTTATAGTTGAGCTGACTCTCTTTGATCCACGAATTGAACAAAGTTGGGTATCCCAATGTAACGAAATGCCCTCCATGGAACATGCAGGGTTAATATAATTTAACTTGGGAGTCTTGGTTCCCTAAGGGTTAATAAGAGTGGCCAAGTCCTACTTGGTAGTAATTCTCTGTTGAGTAAACTTTAATAAGTATGAAAGCTGTTCCCGAGTTCTTGTTAAAGGGGCAGCTATACTTCAAACTATTTTACAATATTCGATATTCATAACATGGAAATTCTCTTAAAGGCACGATTATGCAATCGTGGTATTTTACTGATATTCCTATTCTAAATTACAATTACGTAATAGTTTAGAAACAGTGCAAGCGACCTACAAGTTTGATTCTCACACTCGGCACACATGGCGCAGAAAACGAGACATAGTCTGCACTGTGGTAACCTTATCAACAGAATTTAGTATTGTATAACTGACCTGGCCTAACCTCAACACACTCAGAATAGCTTTCAGCTCTGAGAATTGCGCAGGATAGCGCGTTTGATTGACGTCATAGAGTGACTCCCTAACCTTGAGAATAAATTCGGACAAACTAGATAAATGCAGATAAATGCAAACCAACAGCATGCCAGCGTCATTTTAGTGTGAGAATTCATACTGATAGCACAGGATGCCCCCACTATCCCAGAATGGAAGCGAGGGGTTACGAAACACCTCTCCGCCATCTTGGGGTATAGGTGGTGTTTTGTGACGTCAGGTGGCATAAGCCTTCACCTTACACAGTGGTGTACGTGATGAGATACGAACGGAAAGTCACGTTCCAAACAGAATATAAAGACCCGAGAACTTCACTTCTCTCTGGGCTTCCAACACATACAGAAGTCACTCTCCTATTTTCGTGGAAGAACGCTGCCGAATTCTGCCAAGCCAGACAACAGTTTTACATGAAGGACGCGATGAGAAGGACGCGATGAGAGCGACGCGATAGTTTTGACTTAGTCTCATTTCGTATCTTATATTTTGATATTATTACCAGAGAGAGAACTTAGTTTAATTTGTAATTTGTAGGAATTTTAAATTGGGGTTTGAATAAAAGTAGAAAACTGTAAGTACATTTTATGTGTTTTGAATTCATCCATTTGCTGCGGCTGCAGTACTTCAAGAACTTTTGCAGACTCCACAGAAGCTGGTTGCCTTCTTGAATGAACTCTTAAATTGTCCTGTGGCCATTTGCCACGATTGAAGTCCTAACCCAAATCCACTAGACGATCATTGGTACTTAACCCTGCTTCGCCACAGGCCAGTGTATATGGTGTCGTTCGTCAGGATGTGGACTCTGACTTTTAACTTTCTTGAGACGATCGGGTGAACATTCTAAAAACATCTATTGACACTAACAGACCCATTGAAGCCGAAATTGACTTAAAAACGTTGCCGCTGGGGAGCACAGTGAACTTGTGAGAACTTTTTGATATTGTTTATGACTGTCCCTCCTAAACGACAGTCATCCCTTGCGTTACTGGTAATTGGTATGCCTGGCAGCAGACAGCGCCCGCTGAACCCAATGGTCGAAAACTTAGTAGTACAACTCCATGGTGGAATTGACTGTATGTCCAACTGAATGTCCAACGTGCCATTATTTACTCTGACGCCGACCACCAACCGCTTCCATATTCAAGCCACGCTCGACTGGTCGCACTGGGCGTTGCTCATAAGATATATAGAACTTCTAATGGAACATCAGGGAAAAATGGAAAATCAAGGAACATTGCAAAATCTTCAGGAGTTCGAGAAAATTCTGGAAAGACTTCCATGTGTGTTTCAACAGTTATAGCACTAGCAAGGTAAGTGCAATTTTATTCATTTTATGTTCATTAACAGCAGAAAAATTGTAAATTAAATTAGTATTAGTAGATTAATTGAATAATTGAAAATGTCTACGCCGCCGTCAGATAGAGAACAACAGTTGATCGATGAAATGACTCAAGTGAGACAAGAAAGCAAGGGTCAAATGAATCAGTATGAGCAGCGACTTAATGAAATGAACAGCCAGGTTCTCAACTGTCGCAGCAGCATACTGCCTCACAACAAACACTCCAACAAACGCAGACAGCCCTCGCCCAAGTTCAGACAGAAATGACAAAACAGAAAGCTGATTTGGAATTGCAGTTGGCTACTGAGAAGTCTATTGCACAAACAAAGCAGCAAAAGTTAAGAAAACAACTGGCAGACGCTGAAAAAGGTCCAAGGACCCAACGTCCTCTGCCATCATTGACCTTCATGAAACCGTGCGCCAAAGTTAGAAGAGTAATGCAAAAACTGCTAACGCTACCCAGGCCCAGTCAATTAATTCCCACATTAAGAAATTTGACGGGAACCCCCCTGAATTTTCGGGGTTGGATAAAATCCCTTGACCTTTTCTGCAAGACTAATGACGTAGAAGACCCAAAATCACTGCTCAAACCAGTGACTTTGTAGTCGCCGATTTTATCTTGAGAACAATGAAAAAAACTCCTCAAATGCCTTGGTCCGAACTGTATAGCGAATTGAAAAGTCGCTATAGTGCCATTATGGATAACTCCATGGCCACCAATCAGTTGAGCAATATGCGGCAAGGGAAAAATCAAACCCTTGTCTCATATGCTGAGCAATTGCTTGATCTTGCAAAAGACGCCTTTGATCAGGAGATTGACAACCCTACCATCCAGAAAAACCTTAGATTATTTTTGTGACAGATTATATGACTCTGATGTACGGATGAAATTGATCCGTCGTATGCCTAAGATGCTAGAAAATGCCGTTAGTCAAGCATTATTCAAAAATGCCGCAGAAATCAAATTTTGTACACGCTCTGAGGCTTCCAAAGGAAAAGTGCCCTTTGGAAAAGCATTAGAACGACAGTATGAAGAATATGAGCGCTATCAGGACCCTGTATTTCACGATCCCATAGACGAACAGGAAGAACCTGTAGATCTCCTTTTGGAGACGAGAGATGAAACTCCCATGGACATAAATGTGGCACGCCGGCACCATAAGGTTAATATATTAACTAAAAATTACAGTGGTGATTATGCACGACCTCCATATCAGAATCAGAATAAAACTCAGTACAATAATAACCAATACAAAAATAGGGGAAGTCAAAATTACAATAGATATCAGAAACCGATATGATTTACAGGTCTGGTTTGCAGTCGCTGTAATTGTGTTGGCCATGTGAAACGTGATTGTCACGTAAACTTGACTAAGCAAGTCAGAATGCTTGATATTCAGCCAGCAGGTGAAAGGTCACCAAGGGCGACCTTTTGCTGCTTTCGCTGTGGGAAGCCAAACCACTTCGCTCGCGATTGCCGAGTAAATTTAAATGAAGGAAACTCTGCCCATATGGGGCAATGAGCAGAGTTAATGAGAAGTCACATGCTCCCAACAGAAGTGAAAATGGAAATCACCAGGGAGAAGTGATAAATAATGTACAGAATAAATGTATGAATATGTGTACAAATAAAATTGTAAATAACAAGGCAGGTGGAAATACGGGTAATAAAACATGTAATATAAAGTCAAGTACTCAGTCTCAAACAAGGAGAACCAAAAATGATTCTCCTGCAGTGAAAAGCATTCAATGCACAAGGTGTGGTCAGACCACACATAGTAGGAAAAATTGTACAGTAAAATTCACAACTATTCCTCTGACTGGTAGGCTGAAGAAACTCAAGGCCAACTCACAAAATGGCTGCCCTGCAAAGGACAGTCAGCATGAAAAGTTTAATTCACAAAATTGTACCAGCTATCGGACCACCAGTGGTCTGGAAGTGAAAGTATACAGGTCTGGTATAACTCAGGTAGCTGCTGATGCTATGGCAAATGTGGCTAACAGCCAATTGACCCATGGCAGAGGTGTTGCCAGAGCTATAGCTCTTGGAGCTGGACCAGCCCTTGAACAAGAATGTCAACAATATATTCAACAGCATGGAAATCTTCCAGTAGGTGAGAATATGACTACCACTTGTGGAATGTTGCCATGTTTAAAAGTGATACATGCTGTGGGACCACGCTGGAATAATTATAGTGATAAAAATAAATGTTTAAATGTATTATACAGAACTGTACAGAAAGTATTGCAAGTCTGTGATAACAAAAATTTTACAAACATAGCTATCCCACTGTTTAGTAGCAGGATATATGGTGTACCTAAACAGAAGTGTGCAGATGTTTATGTTAAAGTTCTACAAAACTTTACCCCAAAACACTTAAAAGAGATACACATTGTAGATGTAAACCCTGATATTACAATTTATATGAAAAATGCTTATGATAATCAACCAGGTAAGCAGGGTTGTGTTTCAATAAACCAGCAGAAACAGGAAATATTTGAATCAGGAAATAGGAATCCGAGAAAAAGGAGCCAAGATCAATCATTTGGGAAAAACCCAAAACAACAAAACAGGAAAAACCCAAAGGGAGGTAATTGGAAAAACCCATGTCAACAGGAAGTAAAAAACTCTATGGAAACCAAGGGAAATAAATTAGTACATGATGATGATTACCCAAATGGGGAACAACAGCAACAAAAACTCTCAAAAATTCTCAACCGGAAATCATAACCATAAATTATGGGGCTGCTTCTTTGAATAGTGTCTTAGTGAACATCAAAGGACAGCGAGTACGTGCCTTATTGGATACAGGGGCACAGACAAGTTGTATTAGTAAAACAATTTGGAAAAATCTTAAACACCGACCGAAATTAATTGCTGACAAAAATACTTTGCCTCGCATTTCAGGTATTACTGGGAGTGACACTATCCCTCGAGGAAAAGTTAGACTTGAATTTTATATTCAAGGAATTTATCAGGTGCATGAGTTCTTAGTGATAAATGAATTGAATCGAAGCAAGTTGTTAGGAATGGACTGGATTAGGGGCAATTGAGTTAATTTATATTGGGAATTTCATAAATTGAGATTAGATGGTCACTATGTACCCATTGTTCAAGACATACAGGTGAGTTGTCTTACTTGACTGATTAATCAGGTTGAACTTAAACCACAGTCCACTTGTTTGTGTACAGCAAAAGCTTCCGGTGTAAAATCTGTCTTTGATACAAAATACTTAGAACATCATGGTTTGACTAAAGGTCATGTGGCCGAACAGCCTGGCCTTTTGGTCAGTAATAGTATAGTAACTAATGGAAATGAAACTATACCTGTACTATTGGTAAACAGTACCAACAAACATTACACCTTAAAGAGGGGATGTTTGATTGGAAAACTTGAGCTAATAGAACAGGAAGAAAAAGTCTTAGAAGTTAATCAGATCTTAACTCAAAATACACCTGAAGATCAGATCACAGATGCTAACATACAGGTGCCTGAAGACAAACGGCACCTGTTGATGCCAGTCATCAATAATAATAGAGACTTGTTTGCAGAAACTGATAAGGAATTAACCCAGACAGATACAGTTAAGATGCGGATCGACACTGGTGATGTGCAACCAATAAAAAGTAGAGCATATAGAGTTCCATTACTTAAGAGAAAAACTATGGATGAAGCACTCGAGGAGATGCTTCAATCGGGAATTATCCGAAGATCAAATAGTGCATAGAGTTTTCCGTGCTTGCTCGTAGACAAGAAAGATGGCTCGAAATGCTTCTGCATGGACTTCCACAAGCTTAATGAGGTCTCGAAAGTTACGAACTGGCTGCTTCCATTAATTGACAACATCTTTACTTTGTTAAATAGATGTCAATACTTTACCACTCTTGACATGAAGTCAGGTTACTGGCAAGTCAAGATGGATGAAGAAGACAGACCCAAGACAGCCTTTGTTTGCCATAAGGGCCTCTCTTCGGTCTCATTAATGTGCCCTCCATGTATCAATCACTCATGCCAAGTGCCTTGGAAGGTCTGGAGGACTTTTCTCTAGCCTACCTTTTTGATTTTCAGCCGTGTCATAAAATCTCATATTGACCATATTAAACAAGTATTTGGCCAACTAAGAAAACATAAATTGAAGCTAAAAGCAAAGAAGTGTTCCTTCTTCCAATCTGAAACATCTTATCTTGGTTTTGTAATTAGTAAAGACGGAATTAAACCTGAGACTTCGAAGGTTGAGGTCATTCAAAAATTGAGTCTGCCGAAGACGGTAACCGAAGTGAGATCTTTTACGGGCATGACTTCATATTATCGTAGATTTATTCCTTGGTTCAGCGAGATTGCTCAACCGTTATTAGAATTAACAAAGAAATATGCAAGATTTCATTGGCGTGACACACATCAAAAAGCCTTCCAGTTGAGTTGAAAGATCGCTTAACTCAAGTTGCTCATTTGTCATATCCAAATCCCCGCAAGCCTTACGTGCTTTACACAGACGCCAGTGACCACTGATGAAAAACCCATTGTCTTTCTATCTCATAAGTTGGGAGAAACCCAACAGAAATGGTCAACATTTGAGAAAGAAGCTTTCGCTATCTCTTATGCTTTGGACAAATTCAATAGCTACTTACAGGGAGCAGAGTTTGTTATTAAGACAGACCATGCCCCCTTGTAGTACTTGTTGAAAAGTCCACAAAACAATGCCAAGGTACAACGCTGGGCATTGAAGATAGCTAGCGACAATTGTAAGATTGAATATTTATCAGGTAGAAAGAATACATGTGCTGACCTACTTTCTCGTTTACCTGAGGGAATCGCAAATGCTGACTCCGGGTACGAGATGGATAATGTAGAAAATCAGAAAGCATTACAAATTGGAGTTATAAATTACTAACAAAATTGATCCTCAAAGATATGTACATGTCATCACAGATGAACCTCAGGTTCTGCCCGAACCACAAACAATTAATTATAAAGATTTGGACATAAAGGTAGAACAACAGAAAGATGAAAAGATTGTAGAAATCATTAAGAAATATCAGGGTAACAATAACCCTGAGCACATTAGTAGTAGATACCTCATGATAGAGGGGGTATTATATTACATCAGTACAGTTGACGATAATCTGCGAGTACACTTGTGCATACCTGAACAATTACATGCAGATGTATTGAAACAATACCATGATGAATTAGGTCACTTTGGCATAGATAAAGTGTACAATAATATCAGTAGAAAATATTATTGGAAAGATTTATATAAACATATTTATAAACATGTAGAGAATTGTCTTGTGTGTCGAGCTCGTAACACCAGAGCTCACACTTTGCCATTGCAAGAAACTGATTGACCTCCATACCCCTTTGCTAAGATAGCATTGGATATGAGTGGTCCACACCCTGAGACTTTATCAGGTAATAAATACATTGTGACCTTTATAGATATATATTCTGGCTGGCCTGAAGCGTTTCCAGTGCCTGATAAGAAGGCAGAAACAATTGCTAACTTGATAATAGATCAAATTTTTCCAAGATTTGGATGTCCTTTGGAAATATTAACAGACAATGGTTCTGAAAATGTAAATGCAGTGATGAAATATTTGACTGATTATTTCAAGATACATCATGTAACCACTTCCTACTTCCATCCACAATCGAATGGGAAAGTAGAGAGGCTACATAGAATGCTGAATGACATCTTAGCTAAACTAGCTCGAGAAGAATTAGAAACATGGGATTTATTCTTAAACCAAGCTATGGCAGCCATCAGGTTCAATGGTAGCGAATCCTCAGGATTTTCTCCATTCTATCTGGTGTATGGCAGAGATGTGGTTTTACCACTTGACAATATATTGAAACCTCAAGAAAAATATGTAGGTGAAGAACCTCATAAGATAGTCATTCAGGAACAACATAAAGCATCCAGAAAACAACAAGCTGCACAAAAGAAACGAGTGTTAAAGAAACAAAGATTGCATGATATTACAGCAAAGGATATCACATTTGAAGTAGGTGATCCTGTCTTATACTCGTCAGGTAAATCTAAAGGAAAATTAGAATCGAAATGGGACTACCCATTTCGAGTCATTGAGAAAACAGGTCCAGTGAGCTACAAGATACAAGATAAATTAACTCGCAGAATAATAAAGTGTCATGGAGAAAGACTTAGTAAAGCACCTCAAGAATGGGAGGTGCCTCAGCCTGTCCAACCTGTCAGAGCACGACGAGTACAACGTTACGCTGCCCCGCCAGAACAGTCTACTACTGAAGACAGTAGCAGTAGTGACAGTAATGATGAAAGTGACGATAGACAAGGGATTCAAGAGAAACACCCCTTAATGTCATTCATTAAAAATAAACGACAAAGATGAGAACATTCTTCTTCAGAAAAAGATGGTGTTCCACTAGCAGAGTTAAGACAACAAGTACAACAGGTACGAGATTACAAGAAACATATGAAAGAGCTACAAGCTCCTTCTGATGATCAACAACCATCATGATTCATTGCTGATGATCAAGGCGATTGAGTAAATGATTCTACGATGAAAGTTGATCAATTACAAATAACTGAAGAATAAGGCCAAAGTAGTGAGCCTCAACCAAAACAACCAAGTAAAGATATAACTGAGATGATCTCTTGCATTCAAGCTGTGTTAAGAGATCATGACAAGATTAAAGAACTAGGTAAAGAAATAGTAGCAACCTTGCTAATACCACCTACCACCTGGAGTACTAGTGATTAAAATGTTACCGCAGACTTAATAATAACTATATGTAAACACATAATGGCAGATGCCTCTCCTTAAGTTTGAGAGAGACGGGAGGAATTGTAATTGGGTAACAAAATTATATAGAGTTGTGATTTGTTCAGTAACGAAACTATAGGTGAGACCTTGTCAGCCACGCGAACTGACTGAGACTCTCTTATAGTTAGATTAACCTTCTGACCTTTTACACCCAGGAAGTAAATTGTCAAAGCGAAAGTAATTGACTTGAGTATTGTTCATTGCGCTAACTATTGCTTCTTTTCTCATTGTAGGAGCAAGATGTTGCGTTGGATGTTATTAGTTGGTCTTTTGACTACAAAAATAAATGGACATACTATTATTAGAAACAATGTTATCTTTAAGAAAGTGAAAGAAGTGAATATGGTAACTAGTGATTGAAGTACAATGTTTGTTTATGAACTTCAACCTTTTATACAATATGTGCGGAGACTTGATCGAAGTATGAAATATACTATTGTCTTGTATGATATTACAGCAAAAACTTTTAGATAAACTTTTGTAGAATTGAATGGTGAGAATTCTACCTTTGCCATTGCGTTAAGATCGATCATAACGGATGTATACCAGGAGATCAGATACCTAGATAATCGTGCTACATGAGTACAAGAGGATCTGAATGATTACCGCAGATTACATGGACATACAATCTCGTATCGAAAGAGACGAGGTTTGTTTGATTTTGTAGGTGAAGGATTGAGTTTTCTCTTCGGAACTGTGTCCCAATCAGATTTAAATGGGATAGCAGATAATTTAAGACGTTTAAGTACTAATCAAGCAATGATTCAACATGTGCAAAGACAAAGTTTAACCTTCATTAAGATAAATCGTGGAGCGATTCTTAAAAACAGAGAATTTATGTTAAATTTATAGCACGAACTGATCCTATTTCAAGGTTGAGTGAAGCAAGTAGTTCAGAATCATGAAGATAGAATAATGTATCTTGAACATTTCACTTAAGCTTATCATCAGCTTGAGTTTGTAATGAGTCGAATGGAATCAATGATAGTTGCCGCAGAAACAACTCTGCAGGAATTACATGACCAAATGGATATCTTAGCCGATGAGAAATTATTGCCAAAAATAGTGGATCCTTCACTATTGACCTCAGTATTATTGAGTATTAAAGTTCAATTGGATGATAAATCAATGTTGCCACTAGATCTGACAACAGAACTATGGCAATATTTTCATTTGCTTATGATGACTACCATTTATGATGCCGATAAACTGGTGATCTTAATGAAGATCCCCTTACATAATTCAAACTTACAATTTGAGGTGTTCAAGGTACAGACTTTGCCTGTGCCCTTTGTCAATGTAACTAAGAACGCGTCGCGAGTCGCAAATAAATTAGTAGCAATATATACACTTGAATCTGACATATTAATTGTTAATAAAGAAAGGACGAAGTATGTCCCAGAAATAGGACATGACCAATGTGTAGATAATAATAAGTTGTTTTGTCCTTTAGTAGGTGCCGTACGAACGATACATACGACGACAAGTTGTATGTTAGCCTTATTTCTGAATATGAAACCGGAAATATCGCAGTTATGTCAAATGGAAGTTTGATTGAATCTCTACCTCTGTTCAGTACTAGAATCAATGAAGGAATGTGGTACATCACAACCAATGTCCAACTACGATTCTCAATTACGTGTCCGAAATGAAGAAATCCGAAACCGAAACGGATTCTTCCGCCAATTGGAATTTTGGAATTAAAACCGTTATGTATGGCATCGAGCGGTCAATTAATGTTACCAAGTTATTTCCATAAAAGGGATAATTCTACTTTTCGGCTTGTTACAAAGACGGTGTTACCAAATTTCTCGTTGTTACAACGACAGATGTGGAAACCTGTCATAGAGAGTGTAAACATATCGACTTTTACAATACTGAAGGGAATAGAACATTTAGATGATTTACCCATGGATGACTTACTCCATGAACTTGACTCGCTAAAATTACAAATGATGGAATCATTTGAAGTCCCAAAGTGGGCTTATGCTCTTGCGACTGTTGTGTTAATAATAGGAATGTATCTGCTTTGGAAGTGCTATCGAGCCGATAGACACAAACAGATATACAAATGGTTAAGAAAACATAAATGAAAACCGACTTTTTCTGCTGTTGATGATAGTGAAATGTCTAATTTTGCATTTGCCGATGATGAAATCTATACTAGTATGGGACCTAGACCACAGCCTTCAGCTCCTGCGGATCCAACTGGAGTACAACAACAACCACAACAACCTCCTAAGAGTATTAGAGACATGATGAGAAAAGCTGTTCAAAACTTTAGACCTTCACCTCAACCCAATAGGAAATCAATATATCCCCGTGTACAGCATGATGTGGATTCTGCCACTGTCCACGTCACTATGTTAGATATAGACAAAGAAACTGAAAAACAATAGTTCACACACTGTGTGTTTTTGTTTCAGTGTACAATGGCAGAATCAGATTCTAGTGTTGACAGTGGAATTGATGATTTTCCTGATTACCAGAGTTATTATAATGAACGTGACAATTTATATGATGAATTATACGGTGAAACTTCAAGTACAGTTAGTACTGGGACAGACAGTAATAGTACCGTTTCACGAGAACTTTTCCAAGATACTAATTCATCCAGTTTGGACGTAAATATAAATAACAATGCATCTAATATTTGTGTACCTGTATTGGCATCAATAGGAGCGTCATCTTCAATAGCATCTTTTGACCTTTTGTCGCCCCCTCCAAGTAGTGTTCAAACCCCTACTGATTCTATTTTACTATATTCACCTGAACGACTTCCACCTTATTCTCCAACAGATACTGTGGAAATGTTAGTTCTTCCTCCAAGGTTACCTGTTAGAACCCATGATGCAATTATTGATCGAGACCCAGAGAACCCAGATGGACTCGGTGGGTTTATTTATGACATTACAGTAGGATCACATACTTCTTCTAGTATGACCACACCCACGAGTGAATCTATGCCTAGTGACTCAACCACTGTTCTAGAAACTAATGCAGCAGAGTCTGGAATCAGTGTGATACAGAATGAACTTGCGTGATCCGATCTTGGATTAGAAGTACACACTCCTCCAAGTGATGGGGAAGCAAGACAAATTGCTCCTTTACCAAATGACGTTGTCCCGCAACCTATAGTTGATATTCGACCACGACCATGGGAATGGGCAAGGAGTGAGTTTTTCAATACACCTCGCCCATTGGCCCCTCCTCATGAATTTGATCGAGATATCATACGACCCAATACATATGAACAAGACTTTATGAAAGATACAGCTCTCTTAGGCCTTGAGGATAAATTTGGATGCCAATATTTTGATTTTGATTTGAATATACTATATATAGAGGTTGAGCGTGAATTGATATATTATCACAACAGTGCTATTGATACTCATTTAACTTTTGCAAATAGGTCTAGATATTTAGTGATATACAATTGCCCTGATTTACAATATCCAAAACTAGATGAGCAGAGTAATATAAGTGGACCTCTGCGGTATTATAGTCACCGGGTGGCTACTACCAGCAGTGTACATCATAGATTTCACATGCCAAGAAATGTAGCAGAATTTACGCCTTTTTTGCAAGATATCGTGACTATAGTCATCGAAAACGAGCATGATATCACTCAGATGGACGACCAATGAGTTTTCTACCCTTTGTTGTCTATCGACAATACCATCCAGATTATGTTGGACATTTCACTGGGTCAACGTTCGACTATCGAACAGGCCCAAATACTGTGTATCGGCATTATCAGTTGCCAACACGAAATGAGAACCTTCAGAGTGTAGATTGAATAATGAATTATTATTATTATTATAAGCAGAAAAGTCTGAACAGGCTATACACACTATGTATATAAGATTTTCACGGATCTGGTTTCCCAGTTTTATGCATGACACTTAATTGGAAATCTGATACATGACGATCACGGGTCAAAATTCTTGAAAGAGTTGGTAATTCTGTCATATAGTGCAACAGATTATTATAAATTCGGAGTTCCTGGAGTGTATTAGATAAGTTACACACAGGACTTCAGTAATCAAGGCATTCAAATTTGAAAGTTGGTGGAAAGAGAGTTAATTGAGTGCACCAAGTTGCAGACAAACCCAGGGGAGCGTAATAATTGAGTGTAAATTTTAGTGTATAGAAACGTAATTCTTATCTAATATAGTGGTTTCCTTGTTTTACTATTAGTGGTATTACTTTTCTTATTTGTTGAATTTTAAGGATGGCTTCAGTAAATATTGTTGAATTTACGGAATTTGCAGAAGAACAAGAGATGTATGAGATACATAAATGTGAAGCCATCCAGCACGCTTTATCTTCAAGAGGAAGGGATGTAGAGCAACACTTACTATTCCCTCGTGAATTATGGAGTCGACGTCGCGCAAGACGAATTCAGTGCTGGGAAGTAAAACACTACAATCCTGACACTGGCAATAATGAACTGATACAACATGAGGTTTATTACCGTTTTTACCTCTCAGAGGAACAAAAGGTGATTTTCCCTCATCTTGTGCAGTTCCCGGGGTTAAAGAGGATTGCTGAACCCTATGAGGCCAGTGGTACCGGTCCTGACGAGGTCATCCATTATTGGAATGATCATTGTTGGAATGGCCAGTATTATGACCACCGACAAAATACATCGGACGCTGAACTGATAGCCAATCCTGGATTGGTTCGACTGTTCCGAGAAAAGGAAGTCAGTCCTGGAAGTTTGTATGATGCTAGTGCTGATGCAACCAAATTTTATGCGTACCTACAGCACCTAGGCAGCCCTATAAAATTCTTTCCTCTAGGCAATGTAAAGACGACCTATATATTAGAAAAATGTGAAAATCAATATGGCCTCCTTCGTGAAGCCTTCGTATGACATGAGGGTAGACGATTGCAGAGATTAAATGAACGGAGCCAAGCTATAAAGTATAATGAATCAAGGGGAGTACAACTTTATTTTAAGGGTCTCAGGGACCCTTGCTGTATTTGTTTATTGGAAATACCACAAACCTGGCAGGATTTGTTCATGTGTGGCCAGTGCAAGCATCAAGTCCACTTTTCCGGTGGTTTTGCATGGGCCAGATGAAAGGCAGCTGCAAATGAGAGAGCTGCTTGCCCACACTACCGTGCACCCATGAAGTGGGGTATCGGCAACAAGCCCAAACTTACCGTACCATCCAAAATTAACCCCAATCTGTTTTAGAGAGTACGACTCCCTACAGCTGTATGCCGTCAGGCACTGCTGTCATCTTTGGATGCTGTCTCATAAATTTTATCATAGCAGAACCACAAGAAATAAAGTAATAACATAGTGAAATTATATAGTGACATTCTAGATGTGACTCCTAGTTTCGTCACTATCGACAACAGAATAAAAACTAACGAAGAACCTTTAACAGGGAAAGTAGAATTGTTCATACGGCACAGCTGTAGAATAGTGTAATATAGATATTTGTGTTTATTCGAGTATAATCATTCACTTTATTTATATGTTTTGAATAATTTGCACTCAAAGTTTCAGTTTTAAGTATCTGCATTAGCAGTTGAAGTATTAAGTAGATAGTTATTGGTTTAACCCTGTTAGTGTCATAAGTGATCTTAAGTTAAAACAAAAATGGCCTCTGCATCTGCATTTCGTATAGTTAACCCAACTTCAGAAGATTTTCTTCTGGAGCAACTTGTGTACTGGACACAGAGATACCGCATCCCTGTCCCTATGGTCTTTCGACATGGAACTTCAGCTTTTCAGCGCAGTATCCGTGTATGGGATGTGGTTCAGTTAAATGAAGTCACCGGTCATCTAGAACTGATTAGGACTCAGGTCTTGTACCGGTATTGTCTCCACACAACAGAAGTAGGATGAGAACTGGTGATGCCTCACCTAGTGGTAATCGAACATGAGGCTTGATTAGCAACTCCACTGGAGGCAGCACGCTCAAGCCGTCAAAGTATCATTCGTTATTGGAATGATCGACGGTGGGACGGAACTTATTATGACCAACGAATACCTTATGAAACAGAGGATGGGACTGATTCGTTCATTTCATCTACTCTGATCCGTCCATTTCGCCCGAGTCAATTTAGCCAAATTGCTATACCAGAATATCCCCTACAATACTGCATGTTAATTGGTGAAGTTCCATCATGTGCAGGTGGAACATACCTATGAATGGGAAAGTGCGCAATATAGTTATCAAGTCTTGCGATCCGCACTCGAACAGTATGCAAGCCTTCGAATTTTTCAGGCCACTCAAAATTTAGTTGATGGAGATGAAAGACGATGCACGATATGTTTGATGGACATCACAGGGCCTCGTTCAGCATATCGTTGTCCTCGATGTACTCAAATAGTGCATATACACTGTGGGTTAACTTGGATGCAGGAAAAATGAAATTGTCCTCTGTGCCGCTTCGGCCTTCTTTGGGGGACCCCTTTAAAGAGGCATAGTTTTGACTACACTGCGTTTCATTATCAATTCTTTCCCAATCAATTAATGTAAGATATAGTCAGTTATTTTTCAGGTTTCAGATAATTAGTGGATAATGTAATACCTTATAGAAAAGGTGATTCCTGTTGTCTGGTAGCATTCTGGTATTGCCAATCGGAAATGAGCAGGATCCATGTAGTGCATTTCTTATTTATTGATTACTTAAACCTGGTCACTAGGTTGTGTCAGATCCTGGTCACGGTATTTTGACCATTTTGTGGTCTTGTTAATATCCTGGGCATAGTATCCTGGTCAATCCTAGTCACGTAATTGATCATCTTGGTCACATGTGGTCGGTCATCCTGGTCACATGATTATCCTGGATTACTGAATTCACCCGATCCAGACTTGAGCTCTGATAATATTACCAGACCTTGCATCTTGGTTAGGAGGATTGTAACGAAATGCCCTCCATGGAACACGTAGTGTTAATATAATTTAACTTGGGAGTCTTGGTTCCCTAAGTGACTCCCTAACTTTGAGAATAAATTCGGACAAACTAGATAAATGCAAACCAACAGCATGCCAGCATCATTTTAGTGCGAGAATTCATACTGATAGCACAGGATGCCCCCACTATCCCAGAATGGAAGCGAGGGGATACGAAACACCTCTCTGCCATCTTGGGGTATAGGTGGTGTTTTGTGACGTCATGTGGCATAAGCCTTCACCTTACACAGTGGTGTACGTGATGAGATATGAATGAAAAGTCACGTTCCAAACAGAATATAAACCAGCGGAAAGACCCGAGAACTTCACTTCTCTCTGGGCTTCCAACACGTACAGAAGTCACTCTCCTATTTTCGTGGAAGAACGCTGCCAAACGCTGCCAGGCCAGACAACAGTTTTACATGAAGGACGCGGTGAGAGCGATGTGATAGTTTCGACTTAGTCTCATTTCATATCTTATATTTTGATATTATTACCAGAGAGAGAACTTAGTTTAATTTGTAATTTGTAAGAATTTTAAATTAGGGTTTGAATAAAAGTAGAAAACTGTAAGTACATTTTATGTGTTTTGAATTCACCCATTCGCTGTGGCTGCAGTACTTCAAGAACTTTTGCAGACTCCACAGAAGCTGGTTGACTTCTTGAATGAACTCTTAAATTGTCCTGTGGCCATTTGCCACGATTGAAGTACTAACCCAAATCCACTAGACGATCATTGGTACTTAACCCTGATTCGCCACACCCAGCCACTTTACGAACAATTTCCTTTTCTTACCCCGACCACGTTTCATGAGTACGTGTTTGATTTTGTAAATAGTTTTATGTGAAAATCGCTGAAGCTCTTCAGTGTAGAACGACCCTTTCAATATTTCTCCATTATCATCTTGTAAGATGTATGTGACTGGATGTCCTTTCTTGATGTCTTTTGTTTCCACATTTTGTGTAATAAAAAATTCGACTTTGTGATCTTTGAGAAAATTCTGAAATTTTCTGTTCAGAAATTCTTTGCCTTGATCAGTTTGTAATTTTTCTGGTTTACGACCTTGTTTGAAAATTTTACTTAAAGCTTTCACAATGGAATCACCAAATTCGTTTTGTAATGGCATCACCCAAGCATATTTACTAAATACATCTATACATGTCAACAAAAATTTTATGTTTTTGTTGAATTTACTTATGTTTGAAACATCTACCAAGTCAGCTTGCTATTGTGCATCTATACCACTAACTATCACTTTCCTTCTAGGAAATGTTTGACGAACAGGTTTGTGAAGAGAGTATGTGTCTTGAGTCTCTAACCATTTTACAACTTGTTTAGTTTTTTTCTTGGACGCTCTATGAAGAGAGTCTACACCACCAAAACTACCAGGCACTTCAGAATCATAGTACAATGCTTCCATGACTGCCTTGTTCAAGAATCAACTCTATTTATACCCTTTTTTTCGGTTTACTTTGGCGTTTCTGTTTTCTTTGGTTGTTTAGGTTCCGACTTTATCGGTGCCTGTTTCATAAAATCCCAATGTTCTTTATGACCAATTAATTCTTGGGGTATGTTACTATCTCTCAGAGCTTTGGCCAACACTTCCCATCCCTTTGGTTGGAAAGATTTTCGTCTTCTAAGTAAATCGTTTAGAAGATCTGTTACATTCGACCCTACCACTGTTTGATCTTTGTGGACTAATTCACCCTTCTCATTCCAAGATATATTTGGGTCACTTCTAATATGATTCAACAACAACTTTCCTTTCTCTTCATTGTCAAAGGTACAGAATCAAGAATGTCTTCGTCTTTATTATCTTTCTCGAATTCGACTTTAATTGGTCAACGAGCCATTATCTTTTGTTGAAATGTCAAGTATCTTTGTAAAATTTGATTATATTGAGTCATCTTTTCATCAGCCAAAAGAAAAGGGGCATCGAGAATATCTCTCATTTCTCTATCCAGTGATGAAACAGCCAGTTCATTCGGTTGTCTTGGAGTCTTTTGTAGACGTTCCGATAACCTTGGTTCTACCAAAGCCATCTTCTTTGCATATTCCATCATCCAAATATACCTTTAACAGCACCCAATAGTACAGGAGGTAATAATGCCCCCAAAAATCCCCCTTTCTGCAAGATTTGTCTCCTCTTTTTGTCAGAAGTACCTTTATTTGCCACTGCCCTCACTAGTTGTTTCTGACGAACGAGTTTGGTTCTCTGAGCTTTGATCAGAGGTACTGCTCCCTTCAGTATATTCGAGGCACAGTCACACAAACAAGTAATCAATTCTTTGTCTGCATGTTTTAGTATGGATTTGACGAGTGCGGGTTTCGATTTAATAAGAACCTTGAGAAGAGCGATGTTGTGCTTGAGACAGTCAGACCTGCTTCTGACTCGAGTCAGACTTGTTGCTCCCCTTTTATACTTTTCGGAGGTACACATATTGGGTTTCCCCAGAAAATATTTGACTTCTTAATCTCATGTATTCAGGAGTATCTTGTTTGAGATCTATTAAAAGGTAACCATATGGTGTCGAAGTGGCATCTTCGAAAACTTCTCTCAGAAACTTGAATTGACCAGGATACATCTGTGCTGCCAAATGTGAGATCTGAGAACGATCCCTAGGATTTTTAAACAAGATCATGTAATGACTATTAAGAGCTAAAGTCCTATGGACTTATTTTTGTCGAATAAATTTTGAACAATGTACATCACACTAATGTTACGGTGATGACTACCTTTAGTAAATAATCTAGACACTCGAACATCTGCATCGAGCATCAGATCATCCAATATGACTAAGCTATCAGATTTTAATTCTTGAGGGAGACCCTCTACGAATTCTACTTGGGGTAAAGTATTGTATAATGGTTGCCATTCACTATAACACCAAATGATGTGACAGGTGATATAATATTTTAAATGTTTTGAATAACCCGATTTACAAAGGATGATTTACCACTACCCGTGAGACCACGCAATGAACAAGTGAATGGATGCTTCCAACGAGGATCCATCTTTGTTGTTCTATGTGGGAACTACGTCCTTTTATACCTTTTGGGGAGGTGGCCCCCACTGAACGTGGGTACTACTTCCCTTTTATACCTTTTCGAGAGGTGGTCAATATGACTGTCATCCAAAAATATTTACAATTGGTGGCCCTCTGACTTACTGGCTGGGGACAGGTTAAGTTTGTTTGATATTTGTCAAGAAGATAAACATCAAATAACTTAAACGTCATTACCACCTTTTTTTTTTGTTTCTTCATTTTATACTTTTTATCTTCTTTTTTTCTTTTTTTTTTATAAAAAACAAACATCTATTTACAACATCTATTTACATCTTCAGACTGAGTGGTTTCTTGAAGGTCATAAATTCAATCACCAAATCCATAATACAATGTCTCTGTTCGTTTGTGAGAGGTTTCTCGAACATATCTTCATACTTTTCTGTACTGGTGGTGGATTCATTCCAGAAGTATTATGGTGCCACAGTAGATGGACATCATTGTTGTTAACTCTTTCAAGTGCTTCACTAAAACATGTTATAATCTTCTCTTCTTCAGACATCATTAGGCATACATTATGCTGAATCTGACTTGGGTGATCGACTGTACATCCATAGCATTTTTCTTTCACTACAGCATCAATGTTCTCTTCGACATAATGAGCATATGCCAAGCAAAGTTCATATTGCAAGCGAATTTGCCTGAGTTTACTATCAATTTCATCAATAATCAATGGTCGTGGTTGTTTTATTCTCACTGTGATCTTTTTTTTCTTCTTCAAAGGTGGTTCTTGGATTGGTTTTTTTAAGTCCTCGTGGTTAGTAGGTTTAGTGTCTTCGGGAACTTCAGTTAAAGTTGTTTGTTGGGTTTTGATGGCTGCATCTACTTCTTCTATTTGGGATTTCAAGGCATTCTATTCTTCTAAAGATAGAGCAATACCAGTCTTCGTAGGATAAGGTTTCTGGTCTTTTCCCTCAAAGTATCTTCTAAGATGAATCTTCAGTTCACCCTGGTACTGGGTGACGTTAGCATAAGTCTGCTTGGTGCCAATTCGAAACATCTTTTTTGGCCAATGGTTCGATCGTAAATGATGCCAAGTCAATGCTTTGTCTAATCTTATATATCTGTGACGGACGTGATTGAATTTTCTTTCACTACATCGTGTTGAAAACATCACCCCAGTTCAACAAATTTTGATTGAGTTTTTGATTCTTGGTTGAGGTTTGTATTTGTTTCCCATAGGATTATAGGTTAAAGTTGGGAAATTTAGAAAATTAATATAGAAAGTAATGGAAAAGAAACACAATGAGAATACACTAATCTGATTGGTTGATTAACTTCGATCTGATTGGTCAATTTGGCGATCAAACTGCAATCTTAATCCTTAAACTGTAGGATGTGGCCCTCTGCATTTATACTGGCTTGGGACAGGTCAAGCTACAAACCTCTGTCCAATGGAGATATGTCAAATAGCTCGAGTGCATTTCCACCCCCTACAGTTCGTATCCTCTTTGAGGGATTTTTTTTTTGTTCATTAAAAAATGAAAACAACATGTCCAACTTAGCAATTCTGTTTTCTATCATAAAAATTTCTCATTTCTTTTAAATATTCACAACAGAGAATTTCTTAGTAATGATAATGGTGATTTATTCCTTTTGTTATACAATAGGGGTAGCCTAAAAGACACCAGGAATCAACTTTTTTTAAATGAAACTAAAAAAGTTTTGAATGAAACTAACAAAATTTGGAATAAAGAAGTATCATCTGGTTCCAATAGGTGTAACCTAAGAGATATCATGAATCAACATGTTTTTAAAATAAATGGAACTAAAAAGTTTTGAATGAAACTAAGTTTTGAATGAAACTAAAAAGTAAAGAAGTATCATCTGGTTCCAATAGGTGTAACCTAGAAGATACCATGAATCAACATTTTTTTTTCAAATAAATGGAACTAAAAAGTTTAGAATGAAACTAAGTTTGGAATAAAGAAGTATCATCTGGTTCCAATAGGTGTAACCTAAAAGATACCATGAATCAACATTTTTAAAAATAAATGGAACAAAAAAGTTTTGAATGAAACTAAGTTTTGAATGAAACTAAAAAGTAAAGAAGTATCCTCCACTTCCAATAGGGTTAGCCTAAAGTATACCAGGAACATGATGATGATAAAGATGATGATGAAAAAAACTCTCTGTATTAGAATAAATAAAAAAAATTGAAAAATCTTTCCGCCGGAAAAATGTATTGCCTTGTAAGACTTGCCATTTAGGATTTTTTTTGAAGACTGCCATGAAGCACTTTATGAGAACTTGCCATAAAGGACTTTTTACTTAGAGAGAAGAACTTGCTATAAAGGACTTTAGAGAATGCCATAAAGGACTTTATGAGGACTGCCATAAAGGACTTTAGAGAATGCCATAAAGGACTTTAGAGAATGCCATATAGGACATTATGAGGACTGCCATAAAGGACTTTAGAGAATGCTATATAGGACTTTATGAGGACTTGCCATAAAGGACTTTAGAGAATGCTATAAAGGACTTTAGAGAATGCCATAAAGGACTTTTTACTTCGAGAAAAATACTGCCATATAGGACTTTGTGAAGACTGCCATATAAGACTTTATGAGGACTGCCATGTAGGACTTTTTACTTTGAGAAAAACTTGCCATAAAGGACTTTAGAGACTGCCATATAGGACTTTTTAATTAGAGAGAAAAACTTGCCATATAGGACTTTATGAGGACTGCCATATAGAACTTTGTGAGGACTGCCATAAAGGACTTTAAAAAATTTATGAGCCTAACATGATTGAGTAGATAACCTAAAAACCATTTCAGTTTTTAGGAATTTTTCGGTCAACTAAATAGGACTTTTTGTAGGCAAAAGCTAGACTTTGTTCAGGTTGTAGAAAAATATGACACTCACTCAATTGTTTCTTCTTTAAATCTCTAGTGGTATGGTGCTAACTCCATCTTCCAAAACTCTTCGTTTTGGGTAGAAATATGATAGTCCATCTCTGCTCTGCTGGTAGGTATACACAATGTTGTCATTCATCACAAATCCTCGGTTGATACCAGATCCACTTTGTTGAGTCTTCAAAACTTGCAGATATCTGTTCTCCTGTCAAAACGCTTTCTTTTATGGCAACATGAGGGTGGCAGCCATTCTTTGCCTTCTAATTTGGTTTTAACATAATCATCTCTGTGGAAATCACAACACTCTGATGGAAACCACTCGTGATTCTCTTTGTAAAATTCTACTCTCTTCTCTGGTTTCACTAATCCATCTATGGATGGTGACGAGGTACATAGATATGCAGAATCTGTGTCCATTGCAGCATATTCGAAATCTTGGCGGTTGATAAAAGTATCGATGACATCATAATAGAACTGAAGCATCCGGAGTTTCGCATACTGGTAAACAAAGAATCCGATGTGAAGTGGCAGATCCAACTTGATGGTCTTCTTGTTCAGTTCGACTTCATATAAAGTTTCATCTAATGGATTCAAGGCTCTGAAGGACATGCCATTTACAGCTTTGGTAACTTCTTCGTCGTCGCAATAGCACACACGTCGATGCTTCTCTTTGTTGGTGACGGTTTTGCCATATCCAGAATTTCCCAACAGCTTCATGGTGTCGGCAATGATCGACTTGTCAGGGTCAACATCTCCTTGTCGTCTTGCTTCAGATACTTCATCTCCAAATTTTTCAAACCATCTTCTTGGTTTATATTGGATAACTTGATAGACGTGGTCAACTTCAATACCATGTTGGAGGTACCACTGCAGTAAAGGGGCTGCAAACAACATTTTTTCTGCTCCATAGCTTCCGATCAAACTTCTACGGGGTTGCTTCATCATTCCATTCTTCTCGGCAAAGGACTTCATGTGTTCACCAATATCATCTATGGAAATATCTGTATTCTTGAAGATAGGTGTCATCTTTTCAAAATACTCTTTCAGGTGATCTGGTACATGTATATCACATTCGACCAAACCAAACAGTTCACCGGACTTCACTTTGTTCAGTATTTCTTCATCTGTCATCGCACCATCTGTTTTGTCTGAAAAGTTCTCTTTCAGGAACGTTTTGAGTGTGGCATCGGTCTTCTTCATCTCTCTCCACTCACACTCCCATATTTCAATAAGTTTATAGCCCAAATCGGTGATGTACTTTGCATTGGTACGGGTGTCTTGTAGCAGTTCTTTCATGGGTTTATCTCTGACTTCATTATGGATGATAGGAAGGCCATTCTTATCTTTCATGCAGGTATGTCCGTGCCAGAAGCAGCCATGGAATTGGTATACAGTCTGTGTCTCTTTGCACCAACCGTCAACAGGCAAACTGTCTTTTTCAGCTCCGTTAAACTGATGTCTGATGTGGATGTCATCTCTCATCGATAAAATCTCTAACCATTGTTCAGCCATTTTACCATACTTCATTGGATGTTCTGGTTTAAACTGGTTTTCTTCACGACGTCTAATACTCCAACCCGTTGGCATCTGTTGCATTAGGCACCAAAGATATAATGCATTCGCATCAAAGCCTATAATACCTCCACATGATTTTGCTTCTTTGCCATATTTTGTTTCTCTGATTCGGGTGACATCTTTCTCGTGGTATCGGTTGAAGGTCCACCAACGATATTATCTTTCACTAAGTGATGCAAGTCTTTGTTTTTCTGGTTAAATAATGTGAAGTAAGTGTCATCATTCATGGTCTGGACCAGGTATTTCAACGTGAGGCCCGGAACACTGATACCATCTTCAAACATGTCGATGTGGCGTTCTTGGTAGAAAGCAAACTGCTTGTCAACTGCTTCAAGGAATGGTATTACATCTCGGTTATTATACCAGATCAGAAAATCACGGAAATTTGTCATCTCCAGGTCGTTCCATACATGCTGGCAGTATTGGTATTCTTCATTGGATATATTTTCTTTCTTTAGAGAACTGCAGGAGGCTTCATGGTCTGGTAGGTGGTCTTGATCCAATTTGTCCAAGCTGTCGATCCATTCATATGGTAAAAATCCCTTCGTCACGGAGCAGCCAAATGCTTTCAAAAACTTGTCATAGCTGAATCCTGGAGCGAGGTAGTTGCAAATATAACCACACTTGAAAGATTCTGTCGAGATGCACATGTAGTTATTCGATTTCTTCACTGCAAAATTGAGTGGATTCTGTCTCTTCGGGTATGTCATCAGTTCACGCTTAACTACATTCATATCATATTTTCCAGAGTTGAATCCGATGACGGGCATCTCTTGCAGGTAGTCTTGAAATTTCTTCTCCAATTTTTGTAAAGGGTGCATCTTGGATGTATCTTCTCCAGTAGCTCTGGCTTCCGCTTCCAGCGTTTCATCAATTTTCTGTCTGAGTTTAAATAAGGTCCAAGCATGATAGGTCTGCATCAGTTCGTCGTGTGAGAACCATAATGTTCTATCTTCCACAGGATGGAACAGGAACTGGTCGGTGGGCAACGCTCTTGTGTCGGTTAAAATGGAGTAGTTGGTTAAACTCTTGGCCGCATTCCATACATGTGTAGGTCTCCAAACATTTCTTCAGGTGTTGATCCAGCTTCTCTTTCCTGGTAAAGGTTTTGTTGCAATTCGTGCAATCATGTGTCTTCTTCTCTTCGGCGGCGTGCTGGGTGCGCACATGGCGATTCCGGTTCCGACCGGTCAGTAAAGGTCTTCCCACACTCTTTACAGGCGTAAACATCAGTTCTGGTAACGACAGTAGCAGCATCAGACTCCATCTTCATAAAAGTTTTGCGAAGGCAAAATTGCTATAGAAAACTCTCTAGCAATGTATTCAGTTCGAAGGATCGAAACAGAATGACGCGACGTTACTCTTCTCCGGAATTTATTTCTACGTGATGGACGTTTTTGAAAACGTCACGACGTCACAACGTTTTTCATCGATATTTTCATTCTCGATGGGCGTTTGTGTTTGTTTCCTATAGGATTATAGGTTAAAAGTTGGAAAATTTAGAAAATTAGTATAGAAAGTAATGGGAAGGGAACACAATGGCAATACAGAAATCTGATTGGTGGATTAACTTCGCTCTGATTGGTCAGTGTAAAAACATCTTGATCCTCATTAATTTTATTATTTAAAATCATGTAGTTAGGAGGGTCATTTGAAGAAATTGCTAAATATAAACCCTAACAATTAGTTAGGGGGTCAGTTAAGGATGTTACTAAAAATAGAGCGTAGGAATTTATAAAAATATAGTTCCAAGTAGAAGCAAGTAAAAGGTAAATTTGTCCTATAGCACTACGTGCTACTCTTAATAGGGGAAAACACGTCAAGGGATCCAAAAAAGGATTACGGGAACATTACTCCACTTCAATCGAACACGACCTTTTAAAAATCTATAGCACTACGTGCTACTATTATACGACAAAAGTTTCGCGATCCTAAATAGGATTCTGAAAGAATTCGAAATAGTACAACTTGATGGGTTTATTTGGGTAATTAAACGAGGATACTGGGAAAATCCGAACCAGAAAAATACTCTTCTACAAAGGAACACACTCCCAGGGGACCCTTCGGTACTATAGAACTACGCGCTAAGCCGATAAAATGGGAAATCCGTATCAAATAAATTCAATTTCGGTGATTTTGGGTGGATTTATGTGATTTGGAGAGATTGTCGGGTTGTTTATGGTAATTAGATTTACTCTTCTACAAATGAACATACCCTTCAAACATACCCCGTCTTATTGCAGAAAAATTGGGTAACATAGCAACCACGTGCTACCATAGAAAGCAAGATGGCGGCCTTCAGTATACAAAATGGACGACGGAAACACATATCACCCTAACAACACGCGGTGCGTATGCGCACTCACACCACGTATCACTATGGAGATGACGTCAAAAGATGGCCGCTCACGCGGGTTACCATGACAACACAACATGGCGCCACTAGGTCACGTGACATGACGTCACTTTCGGGGTCCCCCACCGGGGTCCCCCATAATTGGGGTGAAACGCCCGAGACATACCACTATCCACAATCAGCCACAGACAACCTAATTAGAATGTACCGCGTCATGATGGGACTTCAACATCTCCAATAAGTCACAGACAACCTAATTAGAATGTACCGCCTCATGATGGGACTTCAACATCCAATATCAGCCAAAACACAACCTATCACAATGTACCGCGTCATGATGGGACTTCAACATCCACAATCAGCCACAGACAACCTAATTAGAATGTACCGCATCATGATGGGACTCCAACATCTACAATCAGCCACAGGCAACCCAAAAAGAATGTACCGCGTCATGATGGGACTCCAACATCCACAATTAGCCACAGACAACATAATTAGAATGTACCGCGTCATGATGGGACTCCAACATCCACAATCATCCACAGACAACCTAATTATCATGTTTCGGGTCATGATGGGACTCCAACATCCACAGTCAGCCACAGACAACCTAATTATCACGCATCGGGTCATGATGGGATTCCAACATCCACAATCAGCCCCAGACAACCTATTTATCACGTATCGGGTCATGATGGGACTCCAACATCCACAATCAGCCAATGACAACCTAATTATCACATGTCGGGTCGTGAAGGGACTACAACATCCACAATCAGAATGTACCGCGTCATGATGGGTCTCCACCGTCCACAATCGGCCACAGACAATCTAATTAGAATGTACCGCGTCATGATGGGACCCCAACATCCACAATCAGCCACATACGACCTAATTAGAATGTACCGCGTCATGATGGGACTCCAACATCTCCAATCAGCCACAGACAAGCTAATTAGAATGTACAGCGTCATGATGGGACTCCAACATCCCCAATCAGCCACAGACAACCTAATTAGAATGTACCGCGTGATGATGGAACTCCAACATCCACAATCAACCACAGACAACCTAATTAGAAGGTACCGCGTCATGATGGAACTCCAACATCCATAATCAGCCACAGACAGCCTTGTTAGAATGTACCGCGTCTTGATGGGACTCCAACATCCACAATCCGCCACAGAGAACCTAATTAGAATGTACCGCGTCATAATGGGACTCCAACATCCACAATCAGCCTCAGACAGCCTAGTTAGAATGTACCGCGTCATGATGGGACTTCAACATCTCCAATCAGCAACAGGCAACCTAATTAGAATGTACCGCGTCATGATGGGACTCCAACATTCACAATCAGCCACAGAGAGCCTAATTAGAATGTACCGCGTAATGATGGGACTCCAACATTCACAATCAGCCGCAGGCAACCTAATTAGAATGTACCGCGTCATGATGGGACTCCGACATTCACAATCAGCCACAGACAGCTTAATTAGAATGTACCGCGTCATGCTGGGAATCCAACATTCACAATCAGCCGCAAGCCGTCTAATCAGCACGTATCGGATAATGATGGGACCCTAACATCCCCCATCAGCCACAGACAGCATAATTCCCACTACCGGGTCATGATGGGATCCCAACATCCTCAATCAGCCACATACGGCCGAATTAGCACGTACCGGATGATGATGGGGCCCCCAACATCCCCAATCAGTCACATATCGCCTAAAAAGCACGTACCGGATTATGATGGGACCTCAGCAGCCCCAATCAGTCACAGGTCGCCTAAATGACATGTACGGGTCATGATGGGACCACAACATCCACAGTCATCCACAGACCGCCTAATTACCACGCACCGGATCATAATGGGACACCAGCATCCCATAATCCGTAATCAGCCACAAACCGCCAAATTAGCACGTACCAGGTCATGATGCGACCTAAATAACCCCAATCAGCCACTGCTCGCCTAATTAATGGTGGGATCCCAGCAACCGTAATCCGTCACAGACAGACTACTTAGAACGAACCAGGTCATGATGGGACCAAACATCCCCAATCAGTCACAGACTGCATACACGTACCGGGCCATGATGGGGCCTTAACGTCCACAATCAGCCACAGACCGCCTAATTAATACGTACCGTGTGAAAATGGGACCCCAACATCCCAATCAGCCTCAGAACGCATATTTGTCATGTACCGTGTCATAATTGGACCCCAAAATCCGCAATCAGCCACAGACCGCCAAATTAGCACAGACAGGGTCATGATAGGACCTCAATAACACCAAGCAGCCACAGACCGCCTAATTAATGGTGGAACCCCAAAAACCGTAATCAGTCACAGACAGTCCGGTACTCAGGCTTCCTCCACCCGTGAAACTGTCACGGTCACGATTAGCCATTGTGCATATGTATGTGACCTTAAACACCAATAAATAAATAAATAGTCACAGACAGACTACGTAGAACGAACCGGGTCATGATGGGACTCCAGCATCCCCAATCAGCCACAGGACGCATAATTGTCATGTAACGTGTCATAATGGGACCCCAAAATCTGCAATCAGCCACAGACCGCCAAATTTGCACGTACCGGGTCATGATGGGACCAGAAACGAGCTAGTTAGGCCATGATGAGACCCCCATCAACCCCAGTCAACAACAGGTAGCCTAATTAGCACATACTGGGTCATGATGGAGCACCACAACCTCTATCAGCCACGCCCCGCCTAATTAGCACCTACCGGGTCATGATGGGTCCCCTAAATCCACAATCAGACACAGTCCACCTAATTAGCGCGTACATGGTCGTGATGGGACCCCAACAACATCCTTAATCAGCCACAGGCCGCCTAATTAGCATGTACCGGGTCACTATGGGACTCCAACATCCCCAATAAGCCATAGACTCCCCAATTAGCCTCTATCGGGTCATGATGGGACCCTAACATCACCAATTAGCCACAGACAGCCATTTGCGCGAGACCGACAATGTGTGTGATATGTTAGTCTAAGTCTGCTTAATGTCGCCAGAAAGTACACAATTAGCAGCAAGATCGAATAAATATCTGAACACTCGAATCGAGATCAAAATTTCTAGACTGGAAATTTATTGAAGAGGGTTTCGCGCTCCCGTACACACCCATACACCTCCCGTTGCTACGCCCCTCTATGTGGTCGATATGCATGACAAGGTTTAAATGTTTACACAGCATTTAGAATTTCCCGGAACTGTTTAGCAATGTACTTTGTAAAAAAAAGAAAAGAACTACTCACGTGGCATCCCATTACCACGACAACGACCAGATGTACGACCGTAAGAATCACATTACATGGTAAATTAACTTACTACTCACGTGACATCCCATTACCACGACACCGACCATTACCATGACATCGACCAGCTGTACGACCGTAAGAATCACATTACATGGTAAATTAAAGAAAAGAACTACTCACGTGACATGCCATTACCACGACACCGACCAGCTGTACTACCGTAAGAATCACATTACATGGTAAATTAAAGAAAAGAACTACTCAAGTGACATGCCATTACCACGACACCGACCAGCTGTACTACCGTAAGAATCACATTACATAGTAAATTAAAGAAAAGAACTACTCACGTGACATGCCATTACCACGACACCGACCAGCTGTACGACCGTAAGAATCACATTACATAGTAAATTAAAGAAAAGAACTACTCTCGTGACATGCCATTACCACGACACCGACCAGCTGTACGACCGTAAGAATCACATTACATGGTAAATTAAAGAAAAGAACTACTCACGTGACATGCCATTACCACGACACCGACCAGCTGTACGACCGTAAGAATCACATTACATGGTAAATTAAAGAAAAGAACTACTCACGTGACATGCCATTACCACGACACCGACCAGCTGTACGACCGTAAGAATCACATTACATGGTAAATTAAAGAAAAGAACTACTCACGTGACATCCCATTACCACGACACCGATCAGCTGTACGACCGTAAGAATCACATTACATGGTAAATTAAAGAAAAGAACTACTCACGTGATATCCCATTACCACGACACCGACCAGCTGTACGACTGTAAGAATCACATTACATGGTTAATTAAAGAAAAGAACTAATCACGTGACATCCCATTACCACGACACCGACCATCTGTACGACCCTAAGAATCACATTACATGGTAAATTAAAGAAAAGAACTACTCACGAGACATCCCATTACCACGACACCGACCAGCTGTACGACTGTAAGAATCACATTACATGGTTAATTAAAGAAAAGAACTACTCACGTGACATCCCATTACCACGACACCGATCAGCTGTACGACCGTAAGAATCACATTACATGGTAAATTAAAGAAAAGAACTACTCACGTGACATCCCATTACCACGACACCGATCAGCTGTACGACCGTAAGAATCACATTACATGGTAAATTAAAGAAAAGAACTACTCACGTGACATCCCATTACCACGACACCGACCAGCTGTACGACTGTAAAAATCACATTACATGGTTAATTAAAGAAAAGAACTAATCACGTGACATCCCATTACCACGACACCGACCAGCTGTACGACCCTAAGAATCACATTACATGGTAAATTAAAGAAAAGAACTACTCACGTGACATCCCATTAGCACAACACCGACCAGCTGTACGACCGTAAGAATCACATTACATGGTAAATTAAAGAAAAGAACTACTCACGAGACATCCCATTACCACGACACCGACCAGCTGTACGACTGTAAGAATCACATTACATGGTTAATTAAAGAAAAGAACTAATCACGTGACATCCCATTACCACGACACCGACCAGCTGTACGACCCTAAGAATCACATTACATGGTAAATTAAAGAAAAGAACTACTCACGTGACATCCCATTAGCACAACACCGACCAGCTGTACGACCGTAAGAATCACATTACATGGTAAATTAAAGAAAAGAACTACTCACGAGACATCCCATTACCACGACACCGACCAGCTGTACGACCGTAAGAATCACATTACATGGTAAATTAAAGAAAAGAACTACTCACGAGACATCCCATTACCACGACACCGACCAGCTCTACGACCCTAAGAATCACATTACATGGTAAATTAAAGAAAAAAACTACTCGCGTGACATCCCATTACCACGACACCGACCAGCTGTACGACCGTAAGAATCACATTACATGGTAAATTATTGAAAAGAACTACTCACGTGACATCCCATTACCACGACACCGACCAGCTGTACCACCGTAAGAATCACATTACATGGTAAATTAACTTTATTCTGTAATTGAAACTCTTTGACTTCAGATAAAGGAACTCCAGCCATTACATCTATTTTCGGATCACCGTTCGTACTGTCCTAAAATTGAGAGATACAGTATTAACCCAGATGTAATAGAGTCCAGCGTATCCCAATGGTTCGCACGAATCGACCCTGGCCAATGGATCAGACCCGAATCTAATCTCGAATCGAATCCAGTTGTAAGGATTACACTAGTGCTGTCAGCCAACTTCCCACCATTGCAACTCCGTAAGGATACTAGAATCACACTAGTGCTGTCAGCCAACTCCCCACCATCATAACTCCGTAAGGGCACTAGAAACGCACTAATGCTGTCAGCCAACTCCCCACCATCATAACTCCGTAAGGACACTAGAATCGCACTAGTGCTGTCAGCCAACTCCCCACCATCGTAACTCCGTAAATATACTAGAATCACACTAGTGCTGTCAGCCAACTCCCCACCATCATAACTCCGTAAGGACACTAGAATCGCACTAGTGCTGTCAGCCAACTCCCCACCATCATAAATCCGTAAGGACACTAGAATCGCACTAGAGCTGTCAGCCAACTCCCCACAATCGTAAGTCCGTAAGGATACTAGAATCACACTAGAGCTGTCAGCCAACTCCCCACCATCGTAACTCCGTAAATATACTAGAATCACACTAGTGCTGTCAGCCAACTCCCCACCATCATAACTCCGTAAGGACACTAGAATCGCACTAGTGCTGTCAGCCAACTCCCCACCATCATAAATCCGTAAGGACACTAGAATCGCACTAGAGCTGTCAGCCAACTCCCCAATATCGTAACTACGTAAGGATACTAGAATCGCACTAGTGCTGTCAGCCAACTCCCCACCATCGTAACTCCGTAAATATACTAGAATCACACTAGTGCTGTCAGCCAACTCCCCACCATCACAACTCCGTAAGGGCACTAGAATCGCACTAATGCTGTCAGCCAACTCCCCACCATCATAACTCCGTAAGGACACTAGAATCGCACTAGAGCTGTCAGCCAACTCCCCACAATCGTAAGTCCGTAAGGATACTAGAATCACACTAGTGCTGTCAGCAAACTCCACACCATCGTAACTCCGTAAGGATACTACAATCGCACTAGTGCTGTCAGGCAACTCCCCACCATCGTAACTCCATAAGGATACTAGAATCGCACTAGAGCTGTCAGCCAACTCCCCACCATCGTAACTCCGTAAAGATACTAGAATCACACTAGTGCTGTCAGCCAACTCCACACCAACGTAATTCCGTAAGGATGCTAGAATCACACTAGTGCTGTCAGCCAACTCCACACCATCGTAACTTCGTAAGGATACTAGAATCGCACTAGTGCTGTCAGCCAACTCCCCATCATCATAACTCCGTAAGGACACGCCAACCTCCCACGCCAACCTAGTATCAATATGCGTATTGGTACTATACTATCTAGTGCTACCTATCTCCCACGCCAACCTAGTATCAATATGCGTATTGGTACTATACTATCTAGTGCTACCTACCTCCCACGCCGACCTAATATCAATATGCGTATTGGTACTATACTATCTAGTGCTACCTATCTCCCACGCCAACCTAGTATCAATATGCGTATTGGTACTATACTATCTAGTGCTACCTACCTCCCACGCCGACCTAGTATCAATATGCGTATTGGTACTATACTATCTAGTGCTACCTACCTCCCACGCCGACCTAGTATCAATATGCGTATTGGTACTATACTATCTATTGCTACCTATCTCCCACGCCAACCTAGTATCAATATGCGTATTGGTACTATACTATCTAGTGCTACCTACCTCCCACGCCGACCTTGTATCAATATGCGTATTGGTACTATACTATTTAGTGATACCTATCTCCAATGCCAACCTAGTATCAATATGCGTATTGGTACTATACTATCTAGTGCTACCTACCTCCCACGCCGACCTAGTATCAATATGCGTATTGGTACTATACTATTTAGTGATACCTATCTCCAACGCCAACCTAGTATCAATATGCGTATTGGTACTATACTATCTAGTGCTACCTACCTCCCACGCTAACCTAGTATCAATATGTGTATTGGTACTATACCATCTGGTGCTGTTTATCTCCCATTTCCTCATATTTCTTTATTTATAAATTTATTTATTTATTCTTTTATTTGTTTATTTATTTATTGATTTTTATTTGGGTGAAAGGACACTTTCGACCGGTAGAATCGCCTGATAAAAAGACATTTCACAATCTAATTGAGAAGAGAGTTTTAGGGGCGAATCAGTCAAAGCATTAACTAAAATCTGTACTAGTTCCATCTCATTAAGCTACAATTAACTCTTTACCTAACATGGAAAGCAGACGACACTTGCAAAACAAATTCTTGAATAACTAATATTTTTCATTTTTTGTCTCAAAAACATAAGTTATGACTTCTCGTTGGAACGAGCGGGTTAAATGACAGGAGGGAATGTGAGTACAAAAGCATTAAGATCGGAATTTTGCCTCAATGATGTCATCTATTTGTGTGTCGTGTCATGGACCTTTTGTGTAATTTTCTGCTTGAGTACATCTTGCAAAGACGGTAACATCTCCTATTTTAGTGGCATCTTCGTTTACTTGTCATATCTTTCTTTATTCATTTACCCAACATAACTAACATATATGACTAGTGCTATGCACAAAAATCCCCATTCAATTTTCTTATAGCTAACACATAACTAATAACCTCTCATTCGAACGAGCGTATCGGATTCGTTCCATTAACCCAAATAAGCTATGCAATTGAGGCAAACATGAACTTTTCAAATGGCTAGCGGATGTTCAAACTCACGCTCATAGACTTTCTCTCTACACCAACCACCTAGCGAAGCTATACAAAACAAGGTACACTACGCGGCCACCGGCAGACCCATTAACATTAGGGAGACGACCAAAATAAACTATACAAAACAAGGTATACTACGCGGCCGCCGGCAGACCCATTAATATTAGGGAGACGACCAAAATAAGCTATACAAAACAAGGTACACTACGCGGCCACCGGCAGACCCATTAATATTAAATAGACGACCAAAATAAGCTATACAAAACAAGATACACTACGCGGCCACCGGCAGACCCATTAATATTAAATAGACGACCAAAATAAGCTATACAAAACAAGGTACACTACGCGGCCACCGGCAGACCCATTAATATTAGGGAGACGACCAAAATAAGCAATACAAAACAAGGTACACTACGCGGCCACCGGCAGACCCATTAATATTAGGAAGACGACCAAAATAAGCACTATGCTTTCTGTCGAATCCCTTCACTAAGGGGTTTATCATATTCACTGTATACTGCCTACCAAGTTCTATGTATCTACAATTATACTATTTTATATTTGCTTTGTATAAAATCATGTATGCATATACATGTATACAGATATTTTCAATAAATTTTGTTTAAACTAATAATTGTGTTCACACAGACCGAACGTTTGTGCCAGGTAGAATTTGTGTTCGGTTCCAAATGTATTTTGTTTTGTTTCGTAAGCTATCAGTTGAGTCGATCACTGAAACACACATAGAATGTATAACATCCCGTCGCGTTCCTGTAAACAAGCCGTGTATATGATAGAGAATAAGAATAAGTCGTCTATATGATAGGGAATCGGAACACATTATGTGATACGTACCGTTTCTCGTTATTTTCAGGCCAAACTCTTTATGATTGTTAGATAAAACACGAGAAATGATAACAAATATAGTTAATAAAAGTGAAATAAATCAATAAAACAGAAGGCTAGAATTAACGTTCAGAAAATAACTCCATGATTATTATTGACTCACAACTTAATCCCGATATTAAAAAGATTATAAAAAATGACTAAGCATTAGATTTATTTATTTATTTATTTATTTATTCATTTATTTATTTATTTATTTATTTATTTATTTATTTATTTATTTATTTATTCATTTATTCATTTATTTATTTATTGGGGTTTAACGAAATTTACGACAGCCAGGGTCATCTCGTATTGGACAGTTTTACGGGTGGAAGAAGCCGGAGTACTTGGAGGGAACAACCGAGCAAGAGTGAGCAACTGTCAGACTCTCCCAATGTACTAACTCCACACAAGAAGAGTTAACATTGGTTGAAGACAAGCACTAACACCAGGACGTGCAGTACACCTTAGCATACAGCGCCACCACGTGGGCAATCGGAATTAATGCCTTACACCATTGACGTTCAGTACACCTTAGTATAGAGCGCCACCTCGTGGGCAATCGGAATTAGTGCCTTACACCAGCTACGTGCAGTGCACCTTAGTATACAGCGCCACCACGTGGGCAATCGGAATTAGTGCCTTACCCCAGCGACGCGCAGTACACCTTAGTACACAGCGCCACCACGTGGGCAATCGGAATTAGTGCCTTACACCATCGACGTGCAGTACACCTTAGATTACAGCGCCACCACGTGGGCAATCGGAATTAGTGCCTTACATCAGCGACGTGCAGTACGCCTTAGTATAGATCGCCACCATGTGGGCAATCGGAATTAGTGTCTTACACAATCGACTTGCAGTACGCCTTACCATAGAGCGCCACCATGTGGGCAATCCGAATTAGTGACTTACACCATCGACGTGTAGTACGCCTTAGTATACAGCGCCACCACGTGGGCAATCGGAATTAGTGCCTTGCACCAGCGACGTGCAGTACACCTTAATATACAGTGCCATCACGTGGGCAATCGGAATTAGTGCCTTACACTATCGACGTGCAGTACACCTTAGTATAGAGCGCAACCACGTGGGCAATCTGAATTAGTGCCTTACACCTGCGACGTGCAGTACACCTTAGTATACAGCGCCACCACGTGGGCAATCGGAATTAGTGACTTACACCATCGACGTGCAGTACACCTTAGTATAGAGCGCAACCACGTGGGCAATCGGAATTAGTGCCTCGCACCAGCGACGTGCAGTACACCTTAGTATACAGCACCACCACGTGGGCAATCGGAATTTGTGCCTTACACCATCGACGTGCAGTACACCTTAGTATACAGCGCCACCACGCGGGCAATCGGAATTATTGCCTTACACCTTAGTATAGAGCGCCACCATGTGAGCAATCAGAGTTAGTGCCTTACACCATCGACGTGCAGTACGCCTTAGTATACAGCGCCGTCACGTTGGCAATAGGAATTAATGCTTTCCACCATCGACGTGCAGTACACCTTAGTATACAGCGCCACCACGTGGGCGTTCGGAATTAATGCCATACACCAGCGACGTGCAGTACACCTTAGTATAGAGCGCCACCATGTGGGAAATCGGAATTAGTGCCTTACACCATCGACGTGCAGTAAGCCTTAGAAAACAGCGCCACCACGTGGGCAATCGGAATTAGTGTCTTACACCATCGACGTGCAGTACGCCTTAGTACACAGCGCCACCACGTGGGCAATCGGAATTAGTTCCTCACACCGACGACGTGCAGTACGCCTTAGTATACAGCGCCACCACGTGGGCAATCGGAATTAGTGCCTTACACCAGCGACCTGCAGTACACGTTAGTACACAGCGCAACCACGTGGGAAATCGGAATTAGTGCCTTACACCAGCGATGTGCAGTACACCTTAGTACACAGCGCCACCACGTGGGCAATCGGAATTAGTGCCTTACACCAGCGACGTGCAGTACGCCTTAGTATAGAGCACCACCACGTGGGTAATCGGAATTAGTGACTTACACCAGCGACGTGCAGTACGCCTTAGTATAGAGCGCCACCACGTGGGCAATCGGAATTAATGCTTTACACCATCGACGTGCAGTACGCCTTAGTATACAGCGCCACCACTTGGGCAATCGGAATTAATGCCTTACACCATCGACGTGCTGTCCGCCTTAGTTTTTAGCGCCATCAAGTGGGCAATCGGAAGTAGTGCCTTGCACCATCGACGTGCAGTACCCCTTAGTATACAGCACCAAGACGCGGGCAATCGGAATTAGTGCCTTACACCATCGACGTGCAGTACGCCTCAGTATACAGCGCCACCACGTGGGAAATCGGAATTAGTGCCTTACACCAGCGACGTGCAGTACACCTTAGTATACACCACCACCACGTGGGCAATCGGAATTAGTGCCTTACACCAGCGACGTGCAGTACGCCTTAGTATAGAGCGCCACCACGTGGGCAATCGGAAGTAGTGCCTTACACCATCGACGTGCAGTACGCCTTAGTATACAGCGCAACCACGTGGGAAATCGGAATTAGTGCCTTACACCAGCGATGTGCAGTACACCTTAGTACACAGCGCCACCACGTGGGTAATCGGAATTAGTGCCTTACACCAGCGACGTGCAGTACGCCTTAGTATAGAGTGCCACCAAGTGGGCAATCGGAATTAATGCTTTACACCATCGACGTGCAGTACGCCTTAGTATACAGCGCCGCCACGTGGGCAATCGGAATTAGTGCCTTACACCAGCGACGTGCAGTACGCCTTAGTATAGAGCGTCACCACGTGGGCAATCGGAATTAATGCTTTACACCATCGACGTGCAGTACTCCTTAGTATACAGCGCCACCACGTGGGAAATCGGAATTAGTGCCTTACACCAGCGACGTGCAGTACGCCTTAGTATAGAGCGCCACCACGTGGGCAATCGGAATTAGTGACTTACACCAGCGACGTGCAGTACGCCTTAGTATAGAGCGCCACCACGTGGTCAATCGGAATTAATGCTTTACACCATCGACGTGCAGTACGCCTTAGTATAGAGCGTCACCACGCGGGCAATCGGAATTAATGCGTTACACCATCGACGTGCTGTCCGCCTTAGTATACAGCCCCACCACGTGGGCAATCGGAATTTGTGCCTTACACCAGCGACGTGCAGTACCCTTTAATATACAGCGCCACCACATGAGCAATCGGAATTAGTGCCTTACAGCATCGACGTGCAGTGCACCTTAGTATACAGCGCCTCCACGTGGGCAATCGGAATTAATGCCTTACACCATCGACGTGCAGTACGCCTTAGTATAGAGCGTCACCACGTGGGCAATCGGAATTAATGCCTTACACCATCGACGTGCAGTACCCCTTAGTATACAGCGCCACCACGTGGGCAATCGGAATTAATGCCTTACACCATCGACGTGCTGTCCGCCTTAGTATACAGCGCCACCACGTGGGCAATCGGAATTAATGCCTTACCTAAGGACATAACGCTGGCGGTGATTGAACTGTGAACCTTTCGATTTGAAGTCCAATACAGTGACCACTCGTTGTCTGAGTGCTAGAATGTCCTATGTCCCTTATAGAAGACAGGACATTGAAGTACTTAGACGACACACTGACTCACCACACTCCCTGCATTGTGTGTGATGAAAACATCAATCCTCAGCATTACAAACAATGGCGTACCTCAGACATGCGTATTCTCTTTCCGCCGCTGTAGTCACTTTGTAGTTGATGAACGTGAATGAGATAATGCCCATCATCGGCAAACAATGGAGCCCAACTGTGTTTCGTTCCGGCGCATCTTATCCTCAGATTGTCCTTTTTTGCCATTTTTATTATTTTTCGTAGGTGCTCTTTCGTCTTTGGATAAGCAGCCTTGATCATTCTATTACTTTGTGTGTTGCTCCAGTTTTTGAATCTTTCTTCTATGATCAACGGATCTTTGGAAATGATTTTTCCTTTTATCTTCAAAAAATAAATAAAAACTTAAATTAGTTTAATAAACTGATAAAAAAACTTTGGGAATGCTTGTCTGAAGCTACTTTAAGACAGCAATATTCTATAGTTTGGACGAGTAGTGCTGCTTTCCTGGTGGTTGGTCGGGAATCAGCATTATCCAATCTCGCCGAGTAGGAAACTTTACAGATTCGACCTCCCCCACCCTCCCCTCTCGTCCCCATTCTTACATATCAAAGTTCACAAACATAACGATCATATCCTGTCAACACTAATTAAAAAATTCGCCATTCCAAATTGTATTTGATTTTAAATTTTTGCACCAAAACATAGCATAATAACCCCTCATAGCAATGACCTGGCCACCAGTTCGTTCCAACGTGGGGTGATGAACATGATTTCCAGATATAAACTGATTTTGTTTTAATTTTCAAGAACTGTTGTTGCCAACTTCGCCTTCTAGTCGCGTAAGATAAGGAGTTAGTTTACGGTGTTTTTTGTCACGTTAGGCAAGAAGTTAATTTGCGGTGTTTCCTCTTTCTAGTCGCGTTAGGTAAGGATACGGTGTTTTCTCCATTTTAGGTAAGGAGTTAGTTTACGGTGTTTTATCCACTACTAGTCACGTTAGGTAAAGAGTTAGTTTACGGTGTTTCCCCCACTACTAGTCACCTTAGGTAAGGAGTTAGTTTACGGTGTTTCTCCCTCTACTAGTCACGTTAGGTAAGGAGTTAGTTTACGGTGTTTCTCCCTCTACTAGTCACGTTAGGTAAGGAGTTAGTTTACGGTGTTTTATCCACTACTAGTCACCTTAGGTAAAGAGTTAGTTTACGGTGTTTCTCCCACTACTAGTCGCCTTAGGTAAGGAGTTAGTTTACGGTTTTTCTCCCACTACTAGTCACGCTAGGTAAAGAGTTAGTTTACGGTGTTTCTACCACTACTAGTCACGTTAGGTAAGGAGTTAGTTTACGGTGTTTCCCCCACTACTAGTCACGTTAGGTAAAGAGTTAGTTTACGGTGTTTCTACCACTACTAGTCACGTTAGGTAAGGAGTTAGTTTACGGTGTTTCTCCCACTATTAGTCGCCTTAGGTAAAGAGTTAGTTTACGGTGTTTCCCCCACCACTAGTCACGTTAGGTAAAGAGTTAGTTTACGGTGTTTCTCCCACTACTAGTCACGTTAGGTAAGGAGTTAGTTTACGGTGCTTCCCCCACTACTAGTCACGTTAGGTAAAGAGTTAGTTTACGGTGTTTCTATCACTACTAGTCACGCTAGGTAAGGAGTTAGTTTACGGTGTTTTATCCACTACTAGTCACGTTAGGTAAAGAGTTAGTTTACGGTGCTTCCCCCACTACCAGTCACGTTAGGTAAGGAGTTAGTTTACGGTGTTTCTCCCACTACTAGTCACGTTAGGTAAAGAGTTAGTTTACGGTGTTTCTCCCACTACTAGTCACGTTAGGTAAAGAGTTAGTTTACGGTGTTTCCCCCACTACTAGTCACGTTAGGTAAGGAGTTAGTTTACGGTGTTTCCCCCACTACTAGTCACGTTAGGTAAAGAGTTAGTTTATGGTGTTTCCCCCACTACTAGTCACGTTAGGTAAGGAGTTAGTTTACGGTGTTTCCCCCACTACTAGTCACGTTAGGTAAGGAGTTAGTTTACGGTGTTTCCCCCACTACTAGTCACGTTAGGTAAAGAGTTAGTTTACGGTGTTTCTCCCACTACTAGTCGCCTTAGGTAAAGAGTTAGTTTACGGTGTTTCTCCCACTACTAGTCACGTTAGGTAAAGAGTTAGTTTACGGTGTTTCCCCCACTACTAGTCACGTTAGGTAAGGAGTTAGTTTACGGTGTTTCCCCCACTACTAGTCACGTTAGGTAAGGAGTTAGTTTACGGTGTTTCCCCCACTACTAGTCACGTTAGGTAGGGAGTTAGTTTACGGTGTTTCCCCCACTACTAGTCACGTTAGGTAAGGAGTTAGTTTACGGTGTTTCTCCCACTACTAGTCACGTTAGGTAAGGAGTTAGTTTACGGTGTTTCCCCCACTACTAGTCACGTTAGGTAAGGAGTTAGTTTACGGTGTTTCCCCCACTACTAGTCACGTTAGGTAAAGAGTTAGTTTACGGTGTTTCTCCCACTACTAGTCGCCTTAGGTAAAGAGTTAGTTTACGGTGTTTCTCCCACTACTAGTCACGTTAGGTAAAGAGTTAGTTTACGGTTTTTCTCCCACTACTAGTCACGTTAGGTAAAGAGTTAGTTTACGGTGTTTCCCCCACTACTAGTCACGTTAGGTAAGGAGTTAGTTTACGGTGTTTCTCCCACTACTAGTCACGTTAGGTAATGAGTTAGTTTACGGTGTTTCCCCCACTACTAGTCACGTTAGGTAAAGACTTAGTTTACGGTGTTTCCCCCACTACTAGTCATGTTAGGTAAAGAGTTAGTTTACGGTGTTTCCCCCACTACTAGTCACGTTAGGTAAAGAGTTAGTTTACGGTGTTTCCCCCACTACTAGTCACGTTAGGTAAAGAGTTTGTTTACGGTGTTTCCCCCACTACTAGTCATGTTAGGTAAAGAGTTACTTTACGGTGTTTCCCCCACTACTAGTCACGTTAGGTAAAGAGTTAGTTTACGGTGTTTCTCCCACTACTCGTCGCCTCAGGTAAAGAGTTAGTTTACGGTGTTTCCCCCACTACTAGTCACGTTAGGTAAGGAGTTAGTTTACGGTGCTTCCCCCACTACTAGTCACGTTAGGTAAAGAGTTAGTTTACGGTGTTTCTATCACTACTAGTCACGCTAGGTAAGGAGTTAGTTTACGGTGTTTTATCCACTACTAGTCACGTTAGGTAAAGAGTTAGTTTACGGTGCTTCCCCCACTACCAGTCACGTTAGGTAAGGAGTTAGTTTACGGTGTTTCTCCCACTACTAGTCACGTTAGGTAAAGAGTTAGTTTACGGTGTTTCTCCCACTACTAGTCACGTTAGGTAAAGAGTTAGTTTACGGTGTTTCCCCCACTATTAGTCACGTTAGGTAAGGAGTTAGTTTACGGTGTTTCTCCCACTACTAGTCGCCTTAGGTAAAGAGTTAGTTTACGGTGTTTCTCCCACTACTAGTCACGTTAGGTAAGGAATTAGTTTACGGTGTTTCTCCCACTACTAGTCACGTTAGGTAAGGAGTTAGTTTACGGTGTTTCCCCCACTACTAGTCACGTTAGGTAAAGAGTTAGTTTACGGTGTTTCCCCCACTACTAGTCACGTTAGGTAAAGAGTTAGTTTACGGTGTTTCCCCCACTACTAGTCACGTTAGGTAAAGAGTTAGTTTACGGTGTTTCCCCCACTACTAGTCACGTTAGGTAAAGAGTTAGTTTACGGTGTTTCCCCCACTACTAGTCACGTTAGGTAAGGAGTTAGTTTACGGTGTTTCTCCCACTACTAGTCACGTTAGGTAAAGAGTTAGTTTACGGTGATTCTCCCACTACTCGTCGCCTCAGGTAAAGTGTTTGTTTACGGTGTTTCCCCCACTACTAGTCACGTTAGGTAAAGAGTTAGTTTACGGTGTTTCCCCCACTACTAGTCACGTTAGGTAAGGAGTTAGTTTATGGTGTTTCTCCCACTACTAGTCACGTTAGGTAAGGAGTTAGTTTACGGTGTTTCCCCCACTACTAGTCACGTTAGGTAAAGAGTTAGTTTACGGTGTTTCCCCCACTACTAGTCACGTTAGGTAAAGAGTTAGTTTACGGTGATTCTCCCACTACTCGTCGCCTCAGGTAAAGTGTTTGTTTACGGTGTTTCCCCCACTACTAGTCACGTTAGGTAAAGAGTTAGTTTACGGTGTTTCCCCCACTACTAGTCACGTTAGGTAAAGAGTTAGTTTACGGTGTTTCTCCCACTACTAGTCGCCTTAGGTAAAGAGTTAGTTTACGGTGTTTCTACCACTACTAGTCACGTTAGGTAAAGAGTTAGTTTATGGTGTTTCCCCCACTACTAGTCACGTTAGGTGAAGAGTTAGTTTACGGTGTTTCTCCCACTACTCGTCGCCTCAGGTAAAGAGTTAGCTTACGGTGTTTCCCCCACTACTAGTCACGTTAGATAAAGAGTTAGTTTACGGTGTTTCTCCCACTACTCGTCGCCTCAGGTAAAGAGTTAGTTTACGGTGTTTCCCCCACTACTAGTCACGTTAGGTAAAGAGTTAGTTTACGGTGTTTCCCCCACTACTAGTCACGTTAGGTAAAGAGTTAGTTTACGGTGTTTCCCCCACTACTAGTCACGTTAGGTAAAGAGTTAGTTTACGGTGATTCTCCCACTACTCGTCGCCTCAGGTAAAGTGTTAGTTTACAGTGTTTCCCCCACTACTAGTCACGTTAGGTAAAGAGTTAGTTTACGGTGTTTCCCCCACTACTAGTCACGTTAGGTAAGGAGTTAGTTTACGGTGTTTCTCCCACTACTAGTCACGTTAAGTAAGGAGTTAGTTTACGGTGTTTCTCCCACTACTAGTCGCCTTAGGTAAGGAGTTAACTAAAACGGTGTTTCCCCCACTACTAGTCGCCTTAGGTAAGGAGTTAGTTTACGGTGTTTCCCCCACTATTAGTCACGTTAGGTAAGGAGTTAGTTTACGGTGTTTCCCCCACTATTAGTCACGTTAGGTAAAGAGTTAGTTTACGGTGATTCTCCCACTACTCGTCGCCTCAGGTAAAGTGTTAGTTTACGGTGTTTCCCCCACTACTAGTCACGTTAGGTAAAGAGTTAGTTTACGGTGTTTCCCCCACTACTAGTCACGTTAGGTAAGGAGTTAGTTTACGGTGTTTCTCCCACTACTAGTCACGTTAGGTAAAGAGTTAGTTTACGGTGTTTCCCCCACTACTAGTCGCCTTAGGTAAGGAGTTAGCTTACGGTGTTTCCCCCACTACTAGTCGCCTTAGGTAAGGAGTTAGTTTACGGTGTTTCCCCCACTATTAGTCACGTTAGGTAAGGAGTTAGTTTCGGTGTTTCTCCCACTACTAGTCGCCTTAGGTAAAGAGTTAGTTTACGGTGTTTCTCCCACTACTAGTCACGTTAGGTAATGAGTTAGTTTACGGTGTTTCCCCCACTACTAGTCACGTTAGGTAAGGAGTTAGTTTACGGTGCTTCCCCCACTACTAGTCACGCTAGGTAAAGAGGTAGTTTACGGTGTTTCTCCCACTACTAGTCACGATAGGTAATGAGTTAGTTTACGGTGTTTCCCCACTACTAGTCACGTTAGGTAAAGAGTTAGTTTACAGTGTTTCTCCCACTACTAGTCACGTTAGGTAAGGAGTTAGTTTACGGTGTTTCCCCCACTACTAGTCACGTTAGGTAAGGAGTTAGTTTACGGTGCTTCCCCCACTACTAGTCACGCTAGGTAAGGAGTTAGTTTACGGTGTTTCTCCCACTACTAGTCACGTTAGGTAAAGAGTTAGTTTACGGTGTTTCTCCCACTACTAGTCACGTTAGGTAAAGAGTTAGTTTACGGTGTTTCTCCCACTACTAGTCGCGTTAGGTAAGGAGTTATGTTACGGTGTTTCCCCCACTATTAGTCACGTTAGGTAAGGAGTTAGTTTACGGTTTTTCTCCCACTACTAGTCGCCTTAGGTAAAGAGTTAGTTTACGGTGTTTCTCCCACTACTAGTCACGTTAGGTAAGGAGTTAGTTTACGGTGTTTCTCCCACTACTAGTCACGTTAGGTAAGGAGTTAGTTTACGGTGTTTCCCCCACTACTAGTCACGTTAGGTAAAGAGTTAGTTTACGGTGTTTCTCCCACTACTAGTCACGTTAGGTAATGAGTTAGTTTACGGTGTTTCTCCCACTACTAGTCGCCTTAAGTAAGGAGTTAGTTTACGGTGTTTCCCCAACTACTAGTCACGTTAGGTAAAGAGTTAGTTTACGGTGTTTTCCCCACTACTAGTCACGTTAGGTAAAGAGTTAGTTTACGGTGTTTCTCCCACTACTAGTCGCCTTAGGTAAAGAGTTAGTTTACGGTGTTTCTACCACTACTAGTCACGTTAGGTAAAGAGTTAGTTTACGGTGTTTCCCCCACTACTAGTCACGTTAGGTAAAGAGTTAGTTTACGGTGTTTCTCCCACTACTAGTCACGTTAGGTAAGGAGTTAGTTTACGGTGTTTCCTCCACTACTAGTCACGTTAGGTAAAGAGTTAGTTTACGGTGTTTCCCCCACTACTAGTCACGTTAGGTAAAGAGTTAGTTTACGGTGTTTCCCCAACTACTAGTCACGTTAGGTAAAGAGTTAGTTTACGGTGTTTTCCCCACTACTAGTCACGTTAGGTAAAGAGTTAGTTTACGGTGTTTCTCCCACTACTAGTCGCCTTAGGTAAAGAGTTAGTTTACGGTGTTTCTACCACTACTAGTCACGTTAGGTAAAGAGTTAGTTTACGGTGTTTCCCCCACTACTAGTCACGTTAGGTAAAGAGTTAGTTTACGGTGTTTCTCCCACTACTAGTCACGTTAGGTAAGGAGTTAGTTTACGGTGTTTCCTCCACTACTAGTCACGTTAGGTAAAGAGTTAGTTTACGGTGTTTCCCCCACTACTAGTCACGTTAGGTAAAGAGTTAGTTTACGGTGTTTCTCCCACTACTAGTCACGTTAGGTAAAGAGTTAGTTTAAGGTGTTTCTCCCACTACTAGTCGCGTTAAGTAAGGAGTCATGTTACGGTGCTTCCCCCACTACTAGTCACGTTAGTTAAGGAGTTAATTTACGGTGTTTTCTAGCCACCTTCGGTAAGGAGTTAGGTTACAGTATTCCCTCATTCTAGTCACGTTAGGTAAGGAGTTAATTTACGGTGTTTCCCCCACTACTAGTCGCCTTAGGTAAGGAGTTAGTTTACGGTGTTTCTCCCACTACTAGTCACGTTAGGTAAAGAATAAGTTTACGGTGTTTCCCCCACTACTAGTCACGTTAGGTAAAGAGTTAGTTTACGGTGTTTCTCCCACTACTAGTCGCGTTAGGTAAGGAGTTATGTTACGGTGCTTACCCCACTAATAGTCGCCTTAGGTAAGGAGTTAATTTACGGTGTTTACTAGCCACCTTCGGTAGGGAGTTAGATTACAGTATTCCCTCATTCTAGTCACGTTAGGTAAGGAGTTAATTTACGGTGTTTTCTAGCCACCTTCGGTAATTAGTTAGGTTACAGTATTCCCTCATTCTAGTCACGTTAGGTAAGGAGTTAGTTTACGGTGTTTCTCAAACACCTAGTCACGTTAGGTAAGGAGTTAGTTTACGGTGTTTCTCTCACTCCTAGTCACGTTAGGTAAGGAGTTAGTTTACGGTGTTTCTCCCACTTCTAGCCACGTTAGGTAAGAATTAGTTTATGGTGTTTTCTAGCCGCCTTAGGTAAGGAAAGGAGTTAGGTTACGTTTTTCCTCCTTTTTGTCACCTTAGGAAAGGAATTAGTTTACGGTGTTTCCCCCACTCCTAATCACGTTAGGTAAGGAATTAGTTTACGGTCTTTTCTCCACTTGTAGTCGCGTTAGGTAATGAGTTAGTTTACGGTATTTCCTCCACTTGTACACGCGTTAGGTAAGGAGTTAGTTTACGGTATTTCCCCAACTACTAGTCGCCTTAGGTAAGGAGTTAATTTACGGTGTTTTCTAGCCACCTTCGGTAAGGAGTTAGGTTACAGTATTCCCTCATTCTAGTCACGTTAGGTAAGGAGTTAATTTACGGTGTTTCCCCCACTACTAGTCGCCTTAGGTAAGGAGTTAATTTACGGTGTTTTCTAGCCACCTTCGGTAAGGAGTTAGGTTAAAGTATTCCCTCATTCTAGTCACGTTTGGTAAGGAGTTAATTTACGGTGTTTTCTAGCCACCTTCGGTAAGGAGTTAGGTTACAGTATTCCCTCATTCTAGTCACGTTAGGTAAGGAGTTAATTTACGGTGTTTTCTAGGCACCTTCGGTAAGGAGTTAGGTTACAGTATTCCCTCATTCTAGTCACGTAAGGTAAGGAGTTAATTTACGGTGTTTCCCCCACTACTAGTCGCCTTAGGTAAGGAGTTAATTTACGGTGTTTTCTAGCCACCTTCGGTAAGGTGTTAGGTTAAAGTATTCCCTCATTCTAGTCACGTTAGGTAAGGAGTTAGTTTACGGTGTTTCACCCACTACTAGTCGCCTTAGGTAAGGAGTTAGTTTACTGCGTTTTCTAGCCACCTTCGGTAAGGAGTTAGGTTACAGTATTCCCTCATTCCAGTCACGTTAGGTAAGGAGTTGATTTACGGTGTTTTCTAGCCACCTTCGGTAAGAAGTTAGGTTACAGTATTCCCTCATTCTAGTCAGGTTAGGTAAGGAGTTAATTTACGGTGTTTTCTAGCCACCTTCGGTAAGGAGTTAGGTTACAGTATTCCCTCATTCTAGTCACGTTAGGTAAGGAGTTAGTTTACGGTGTTTCTCCCACTTCTAGTCGCGTTAGGTAAGAAGTTAGTTTACGGTGTTTTTCCCACTTCTAGTCATGTTAGGTAAGGAGTTAGTTAACGGTGTTTCCCCCACTTCTAGTCACGTTAGGTAAGGAATTAGTTTACGGTGTTTCTCCCACTCCTAGTCACGTTAGGTAAGGAATTAGTTTACGGTGTTTCCTTGCCGCCTTAGGTAAGGAAAGGAGTTAGGTTACGTTTTCCCTCCTTCTTGTCACCTAAGGAAAGAAATTAGTTTACGGTGTTTCCCCCACTCCTAGTCACGTTAGGTAAGGAATTAGTTTACGGTGTTTTCTCCACTTGTAGTCGCGTTAGGAAATGAGGTAGTTTACGGTATTTCCTCCACTTGCACATGCGTTAGGTAAGGAGTTAGTTTACGGTGTTTTCTAGTCACGTTAGGCAAGAAGTAAAGTTACGGTGTTTCCTCCTTCTAGTCGTGTTAGGTAAGGAATTAGTTTATGGAGTATTCTCCCCTTGTAGTCACATTAGGTTAGGAATTAGTTTATGGTGTTTACTCCCCGTGTAGTCACATTATGTCAGGAATTAGTTTATGGTGTTTCCTCTCCTTGTAGTCACATTATGTCAGGAATTAGTTTATGGTGTTTCCTCCCCTTGTAGTCACATTATGTCAGAAATTAGTTTATGGTGTTCCTACCCTTGTAGTCACATTATGTCAGGAATTAGTTTATGGTGTTTCCTCCCCTTGTAGTCACATTATGTCAGGAATTAGTTTACGGTGTTTCCTCCCCTTGTAGTGACATTAGGTTAAGAAATAGTTTATGGTGCCCCCCCCCCCCCCTTGTAGTCACATTAGGTTAGGAATTCGTTTACGGTGTTTCCTCCCCTTGTAGTCACATTATGTCAGAAATTAGTTTATGGTGTTTCCTCCCCTTGTAGTCACATTATGTCAGGAATTAGTTTATGGTGTTTCCTCCCCTTGTAGTCAAATTTGGTTAGGAATTAGTTTATCGTGTTTCCTCCCCTTGTAGTTAGGTAATGAGTTAGTTTACGGTGTTTCCCCCACTACTAGTCACGTTAGGTAAAGAGTTAGTTTACGGTGTTTCTCCCACTACTAGTCACGTTAGGTAAGGAGTTAGTTTACGGTGTTTCCCCCACTACTAGGCACGTTAGGTAAGGAGTTAGTTTACGGTGTTTCTCCCACTACTAGTCACGTTAGGTAATGAGTTAGTTTACGGTGTTTCCCCCACTACTAGTCACGTTAGGTAAGGAGTTAGTTTACGGTGTTTCCCCCACTACTAGTCACGTTAGGTAAAGAGTTAGTTTACGGTGTTTCCCCCACTACTAGTCACGTTAGGTAATGAGTTAGTTTACGGTGTTTCCCCCACTACTAGTCACGTTAGGTATGGAGTTAATTTACGGTGTTTCTCCCACTACTAGTCACGTTAGGTAAGGAGTTAGTTTACGGTGTTTCCCCCACTACTAGTCGCCTTAAGTAAGGAGTTAGTTTACGGTGTTTCCCCCACTACTAGTCACGTTAGGTAAAGAGTTAGTTTACGGTGTTTTCCCCACTACTAGTCACGTTAGGTAAAGAGTTAGTTTACGGTGTTTCTCCCACTACTAGTCGCCTTAGGTAAAGAGTTAGTTTACGGTGTTTCTACCACTACTAGTCACGTTAGGTAAAGAGTTAGTTTACGGTGTTTCCCCCACTACTAGTCACGTTAGGTGAAGAGTTAGTTTACGGTCTTTCTCCCACTACTCGTCGCCTCAGGTAAAGAGTTAGTTTACGGTGTTTCCCCCACTACTAGTCACGTTAGATAAAGAGTTAGTTTACGGTGTTTCTCCCACTACTCGTCGCCTCAGGTAAAGAGTTAGTTTACGGTGTTTCCCCCACTACTAGTCACGTTAGGTAAAGAGTTAGTTTACGGTGTTTCCCCCACTACTAGTCACGTTAGGTAAAGAGTTAGTTTACGGTGTTTCCCCCACTACTAGTCACGTTAGGTAAAGAGTTAGTTTACGGTGATTCTCCCACTACTCGTCGCCTCAGGTAAAGTGTTAGTTTACAGTGTTTCCCCCACTACTAGTCACGTTAGGTAAAGAGTTAGTTTACGGTGTTTCCCCCACTACTAGTCACGTTAGGTAAGGAGTTAGTTTACGGTGTTTCTCCCACTACTAATCGCGTTAAGTAAGGAGTTAGTTTACGGTGTTTCTCCCACTACTAGTCGCCTTAGGTAAGGAGTTAACTAAAACGGTGTTTCCCCCACTAATAGTCGCCTTAGGTAAGGAGTTAGTTTACGGTGTTTCCCCCACTATTAGTCACGTTAGGTAAGGAGTTAGTTTACGGTGTTTCCCCCACTATTAGTCACGTTAGGTAAAGAGTTAGTTTACGGTGATTCTCCCACTACTCGTCGCCTCAGGTAAAGTGTTAGTTTACGGTGTTTCCCCCACTACTAGTCACGTTAGGTAAAGAGTTAGTTTACGGTGTTTCCCCCACTACTAGTCACGTTAGGTAAGGAGTTAGTTTACGGTGTTTCTCCCACTACTAGTCACGTTAGGTAAAGAGTTAGTTTACGGTGTTTCCCCCACTACTAGTCGCCTTAGGTAAGGAGTTAGCTTACGGTGTTTCCCCCACTACTAGTCGCCTTAGGTAAGGAGTTAGTTTACGGTGTTTCCCCCACTATTAGTCACGTTAGGTAAGGAGTTAGTTTCGGTGTTTCTCCCACTACTAGTCGCCTTAGGTAAAGAGTTAGTTTACGGTGTTTCTCCCACTACTAGTCACGTTAGGTAAGGAATTAGTTTACGGTGTTTCTCCCACTACTAGTCACGTTAGGAAAGGAGTTAGTTTACGGTGTTTCCCCCACTACTAGTCACGTTAGGTAAAGAGTTAGTTTACGGTGTTTCTCCCACTACTAGTCACGTTAGGTAATGAGTTAGTTTACGGTGTTTCCCCCACTACTAGTCGCCTTAAGTAAGGAGTTAGTTTACGGTGTTTCCCCCACTACTAGTCACGTTAGGTAAAGAGTTAGTTTACGGTGTTTCTCCCACTACTAGTCACGATAGGTAATGAGTTAGTTTACGGTGTTTCCCCACTACTAGTCACGTTAGGTAAAGAGTTAGTTTACAGTGTTTCTCCCACTACTAGTCACGTTAGGTAAGGAGTTAGTTTACGGTGTTTCCCCCACTACTAGTCACGTTAGGTAAGGAGTTAGTTTACGGTGCTTCCCCCACTACTAGTCACGCTAGGTAAGGAGTTAGTTTACGGTGTTTCTCCCACTACTAGTCACGTTAGGTAAAGAGTTAGTTTACGGTGTTTCTCCCACTACTAGTCACGTTAGGTAAAGAGTTAGTTTACGGTGTTTCTCCCACTACTAGTCGCGTTAGGTAAGGAGTTATGTTACGGTGTTTCCCCCACTATTAGTCACGTTAGGTAAGGAGTTAGTTTACGGTTTTTCTCCCACTACTAGTCGCCTTAGGTAAAGAGTTAGTTTACGGTGTTTCTCCCACTACTAGTCACGTTAGGTAAGGAGTTAGTTTACGGTGTTTCTCCCACTACTAGTCACGTTAGGTAAGGAGTTAGTTTACGGTGTTTCCCCCACTACTAGTCACGTTAGGTAAAGAGTTAGTTTACGGTGTTTCTCCCACTACTAGTCACGTTAGGTAATGAGTTAGTTTACGGTGTTTCTCCCACTACTAGTCGCCTTAAGTAAGGAGTTAGTTTACGGTGTTTCCCCCACTACTAGTCACGTTAGGTAAAGAGTTAGTTTACGGTGTTTTCCCCACTACTAGTCACGTTAGGTAAAGAGTTAGTTTACGGTGTTTCTCCCACTACTAGTCGCCTTAGGTAAAGAGTTAGTTTACGGTGTTTCTACCACTACTAGTCACGTTAGGTAAAGAGTTAGTTTACGGTGTTTCCCCCACTACTAGTCACGTTAGGTAAAGAGTTAGTTTACGGTGTTTCTCCCACTACTAGTCACGTTAGGTAAGGAGTTAGTTTACGGTGTTTCCTCCACTACTAGTCACGTTAGGTAAAGAGTTAGTTTACGGTGTTTCCCCCACTACTAGTCACGTTAGGTAAAGAGTTAGTTTACGGTGTTTCTCCCACTACTAGTCACGTTAGGTAAAGAGTTAGTTTAAGGTGTTTCTCCCACTACTAGTCGCGTTAGGTAAGGAGTTATGTTACGGTGCTTCCCCCACTACTAGTCACGTTAGTTAAGGAGTTAATTTACGGTGTTTTCTAGCCACCTTCGGTAAGGAGTTAGGTTACAGTATTCCCTCATTCTAGTCACGTTAGGTAAGGAGTTAATTTACGGTGTTTCCCCCACTACTAGTCGCCTTAGGTAAGGAGTTAGTTTACGGTGTTTCTCCCACTACTAGTCACGTTAGGTAAAGAATAAGTTTACGGTGTTTCCCCCACTACTAGTCACGTTAGGTAAAGAGTTAGTTTACGGTGTTTCTCCCACTACTAGTCGCGTTAGGTAAGGAGTTATGTTACGGTGCTTACCCCACTAATAGTCGCCTTAGGTAAGGAGTTAATTTACGGTGTTTACTAGCCATCTTCGGTAGGGAGTTAGATTACAGTATTCCCTCATTCTAGTCACGTTAGGTAAGGAGTTAATTTACGGTGTTTTCTAGCCACCTTCGGTAATTAGTTAGGTTACAGTATTCCCTCATTCTAGTCACGTTAGGTAAGGAGTTAGTTTACGGTGTTTCTCAAACACCTAGTCACGTTAGGTAAGGAGTTAGTTTACGGTGTTTCTCTCACTCCTAGTCACGTTAGGTAAGGAGTTAGTTTACGGTGTTTCTCCCACTTCTAGCCACGTTAGGTAAGAATTAGTTTATGGTGTTTTCTAGCCGCCTTAGGTAAGGAAAGGAGTTAGGTTACGTTTTTCCTCCTTTTTGTCACCTTAGGAAAGGAATTAGTTTACGGTGTTTCCCCCACTCCTAATCACGTTAGGTAAGGAATTAGTTTACGGTCTTTTCTCCACTTGTAGTCGCGTTAGGTAATGAGTTAGTTTACGGTATTTCCTCCACTTGTACACGCGTTAGGTAAGGAGTTAGTTTACGGTATTTCCCCAACTACTAGTCGCCTTAGGTAAGGAGTTAATTTACGGTGTTTTCTAGCCACCTTCGGTAAGGAGTTAGGTTACAGTATTCCCTCATTCTAGTCACGTTAGGTAAGGAGTTAATTTACGGTGTTTCCCCCACTACTAGTCGCCTTAGGTAAGGAGTTAATTTACGGTGTTTTCTAGCCACCTTCGGTAAGGAGTTAGGTTAAAGTATTCCCTCATTCTAGTCACGTTTGGTAAGGAGTTAATTTACGGTGTTTTCTAGCCACCTTCGGTAAGGAGTTAGGTTACAGTATTCCCTCATTCTAGTCACGTTAGGTAAGGAGTTAATTTACGGTGTTTTCTAGGCACCTTCGGTAAGGAGTTAGGTTACAGTATTCCCTCATTCTAGTCACGTAAGGTAAGGAGTTAATTTACGGTGTTTCCCCCACTACTAGTCGCCTTAGGTAAGGAGTTAATTTACGGTGTTTTCTAGCCACCTTCGGTAAGGTGTTAGGTTAAAGTATTCCCTCATTCTAGTCACGTTAGGTAAGGAGTTAGTTTACGGTGTTTCACCCACTACTAGTCGCCTTAGGTAAGGAGTTAGTTTACTGCGTTTTCTAGCCACCTTCGGTAAGGAGTTAGGTTACAGTATTCCCTCATTCCAGTCACGTTAGGTAAGGAGTTGATTTACGGTGTTTTCTAGCCACCTTCGGTAAGAAGTTAGGTTACAGTATTCCCTCATTCTAGTCAGGTTAGGTAAGGAGTTAATTTACGGTGTTTTCTAGCCACCTTCGGTAAGGAGTTAGGTTACAGTATTCCCTCATTCTAGTCACGTTAGGTAAGGAGTTAGTTTACGGTGTTTCTCCCACTTCTAGTCGCGTTAGGTAAGAAGTTAGTTTACGGTGTTTTTCCCACTTCTAGTCATGTTAGGTAAGGAGTTAGTTAACGGTGTTTCCCCCACTTCTAGTCACGTTAGGTAAGGAATTAGTTTACGGTGTTTCTCCCACTCCTAGTCACGTTAGGTAAGGAATTAGTTTACGGTGTTTCCTTGCCGCCTTAGGTAAGGAAAGGAGTTAGGTTACGTTTTCCCTCCTTCTTGTCACCTAAGGAAAGAAATTAGTTTACGGTGTTTCCCCCACTCCTAGTCACGTTAGGTAAGGAATTAGTTTACGGTGTTTTCTCCACTTGTAGTCGCGTTAGGAAATGAGGTAGTTTACGGTATTTCCTCCACTTGCACATGCGTTAGGTAAGGAGTTAGTTTACGGTGTTTTCTAGTCACGTTAGGCAAGAAGTAAAGTTACGGTGTTTCCTCCTTCTAGTCGTGTTAGGTAAGGAATTAGTTTATGGAGTATTCTCCCCTTGTAGTCACATTAGGTTAGGAATTAGTTTATGGTGTTTACTCCCCGTGTAGTCACATTATGTCAGGAATTAGTTTATGGTGTTTCCTCTCCTTGTAGTCACATTATGTCAGGAATTAGTTTATGGTGTTTCCTCCCCTTGTAGTCACATTATGTCAGAAATTAGTTTATGGTGTTCCTACCCTTGTAGTCACATTATGTCAGGAATTAGTTTATGGTGTTTCCTCCCCTTGTAGTCACATTATGTCAGGAATTAGTTTACGGTGTTTCCTCCCCTTGTAGTGACATTAGGTTAGGAAATAGTTTATGGTGTCCCCCCCCCCCCCTTGTAGTCACATTAGGTTAGGAATTCGTTTACGGTGTTTCCTCCCCTTGTAGTCACATTATGTCAGAAATTAGTTTATGGTGTTTCCTCCCCTTGTAGTCACATTATGTCAGGAATTAGTTTATGGTGTTTCCTCCCCTTGTAGTCAAATTTGGTTAGGAATTAGTTTATCGTGTTTCCTCCCCTTGTAGTTAGGTAATGAGTTAGTTTACGGTGTTTCCCCCACTACTAGTCACATTAGGTAAAGAGTTAGTTTACGGTGTTTCTCCCACTACTAGTCACGTTAGGTAAGGAGTTAGTTTACGGTGTTTCCCCCACTACTAGGCACGTTAGGTAAGGAGTTAGTTTACGGTGTTTCTCCCACTACTAGTCACGTTAGGTAATGAGTTAGTTTACGGTGTTTCCCCCACTACTAGTCACGTTAGGTAAGGAGTTAGTTTACGGTGTTTCCCCCACTACTAGTCACGTTAGGTAAAGAGTTAGTTTACGGTGTTTCCCCCACTACTAGTCACGTTAGGTAATGAGTTAGTTTACGGTGTTTCCCCCACTACTAGTCACGTTAGGTATGGAGTTAATTTACGGTGTTTCTCCCACTACTAGTCACGTTAGGTAAAGAGTTAGTTTACGGTGTTTCCCCCACTACTAGTCACGTTAGGTAAAGAGTTAGTTTACGGTGTTTCTCCCACTACTAGTCACGTTAGGTAAGGAGTTAGTTTACGGTGTTTCCCCCACTACTAGTCACGTTAGGTAAGGAGTTAGTTTACGGTGTTTCCCCCACTACTAGTCACGTTAGGTAAAGAGTTAGTTTACGGTGTTTCCCCCACTACTAGTCACGTTAGGTAATGAGTTAGTTTACGGTGTTTCCCCCACTACTAGTCACGTTAGGTATGGAGTTAATTTACGGTGTTTCTCCCACTACTAGTCACGTTAGGTAAGGAGTTAGTTTACGGTGTTTTCTAGCCACCTTCGGTAAGGAGTTAGGTTACAGTATTCCCTCATTCTAGTCACGTTAGGTAAGGAGTTAGTTTACGGTGTTTCTCCCACTACTAGTCACGTTAGGTAAGGAGTTAGTTTACGGTGTTTCCCCCACTACTAGTCACGTTAGGTAAAGAGTTAGTTTACGGTGTTTCCCCACTACTAGTCACGTTAGGTAATGAGTTAGTTTACGGTGTTTCCCCCACTACTAGTCACGTTAGGTAATGAGTTAGTTTACGGTGTTTCCCCCACTACTAGTCACGTTAGGTAAAGAGTTAGTTTACGGTGTTTCCCCCACTACTAGTCACGTTAGGGAAGGAGTTAGTTTACGGTGCTTCCCCCACTACTAGTCACGTTAGGTAAAGAGTTAGTTTACGGTGTTTCCCCCACTACTAGTCACGTTAGGTAAGGAGTTAGTTTATGGTGTTTCTCCCACTACTAGTCGCCTTAGGTAAGGAGTTAACTAAAACGGTGTTTCCCCCACTACTAGTCACGTTAGGTAAAGAGTTAGTTTACGGTGTTTCTCCCACTACTAGTCGCGTTAGGTAAGGAGTTATGTTACGGTGCTTCCCCCACTACTAGTCACGTTAGGTAAGGAGTTAATTTACGGTGTTTTCTAGCCACCTTCGGTAAGGAGTTAGGTTACAGTATTCCCTCATTCTAGTCACGGTAGGTAAGGAGTTAATTTACGGTGTTTCCCCCACTACTAGTCGCCTTAGGTAAGGAGTTAGTTTACGGTGTTTTCCCCACTACTAGTCACGCTAGGTAAGGAGTTAGTTTACGGTGTTTCCCCCACTACTAGTCGCCTTAGGTAAGGAGTTAATTTACGGGGTTTCCCCCACTACTAGTCACGCTAGGTAAGGAGTTAGTTTACGGTGTTTCTCCCACTACTAGTCGCCTTAGGTAAGGAGTTAGTTTACGGTGTTTCCCCCACTACTAGTCACGCTAGGTAAGGAGTTAGTTAACGGTGTTTCCCCCACTACTAGTCGCCTTAGGTAAGGAGTTAATTTACGGTGTTTTCTAGCCACCTTCGGTAAGGAGTTAGGTTACAGTATTCCCTCATTCTAGTCACGTTAGGTAAGGAGTTAATTTACGCTGTTTCCCCCACTACTAGTCGCCTTAGGTAAGGAGTTAATTTACGGTGTTTTCTAGCCACCTTCGGTAGGGAGTTAGATTACAGTATTCCCTCATTCTAGTCACGTTAGGTAAGGAGTTAATTTATGGTGTTTTCTAGCCACCTTCGGTAATTAGTTAGGTTACAGTATTCCCTCATTCTAGTCACGTTAGGTAAGGAGTTAGTTTACGGTGTTTGTCAAACTCCTAGTCACGTTAGGTAAGGAGTTAGTTTACGGTGTTTCTCCCACTTCTAGCCACGTTAGGTAAGAATTAGTTTATGGTGTTTTCTAGCCGCCTTAGGTAAGGAAAGGAGTTAGGTTACGTTTTTCCTCCTTTTTGTCACCTTAGGAAAGGAATTAGTTTACGGTGTTTCCCCCACTCCTAATCGCGTTAGGTAAGGAATTAGTTTACGGTCTTTTCTCCACTTGTAGTCGCGTTAGGTAATGAGTTAGTTTACGGTATTTCCTCCACTTGTACACGCGTTAGGTAAGGAGTTAGTTTACGGTGTTTCCCCAACTACTAGTCGCCTTAGGTAAGGAGTTAATTTACGGTGTTTTATAGCCACCTTCGGTAAGGAGTTAGGTTACAGTATTCCCTCATTCTAGTCACGTTAGGTAAGGAGTTAATTTACGGTGTTTTCTAGCCACCTTCGGTAAGGAGTTAGGTTACAGTATTCCCTCATTCTAGTCACGTTAGGTAAGGAGTTAATTTACGGTGTTTCCCCCACTACTAGTCGCCTTAGGTAAGGAGTTAATTTACGGTGTTTTCTAGCCACCTTCGGTAAGGAGTTAGGTTAAAGTATTCCCTCATTCTAGTCACGTTTGGTAAGGAGTTAATTTACGGTGTTTTCTAGCCACCTTCGGTAAGGTGTTAGGTTACAGTATTCCCTCATTCTAGTCACGTTAGGTAAGGAGTTAATTTACGGTGTTTTCTAGGCACCTTCGGTAAGGAGTTAGGTTACAGTATTCCCTCATTCTAGTCTCGTAAGGTAAGGAGTTAATTTACGGTGTTTCCCCCACTACTAGTCGCCTTAGGTAAGGAGTTAATTTACGGTGTTTTCTAGCCACCTTCGGTAAGGTGTTAGGTTAAAGTATTCCCTCATTCTAGTCACGTTAGGTAAGGAGTTAGTTTACGGTGTTTCACCCACTACTAGTCGCCTTAGGTAAGGAGTTAGTTTACTGCGTTTTCTAGCCACCTTCGGTAAGGAGTTAGGTTACAGTATTCCCTCATTCCAGTCACGTTAGGTAAGGAGTTGATTTACGGTGTTTTCTAGCCACCTTCGGTAAGGAGTTAGGTTACAGTATTCCCTCATTCTAGTCAGGTTAGGTAAGGAGTTAATTTACGGTGTTTTCTAGCCACCTTCGGTAAGGAGTTAGGTTACAGTATTCCCTCATTCTAGTCACGTTAGGTAAGGAGTTAGTTTACGGTGTTTCTCCCACTTCTAGTCGCGTTAGGTAAGAAGTTAGTTTACGGTGTTTTTCCCACTTCTAGTCATGTTAGGTAAGGAGTTAGTTAACGGTGTTTCCCCCACTTCTAGTCACGTTAGGTAAGGAATTAGTTTACGGTGTTTCTCCCACTCCTAGTCACGTTAGGTAAGGAATTAGTTTACGGTGTTTCCTTGCCGCCTTAGGTAAGGAAAGGAGTTAGGTTACGTTTTCCCTCCTTCTTGTCACCTAAGGAAAGAAATTAGTTTACGGTGTTTCCCCCACTCCTAGTCACGTTAGGTAAGGAATTAGTTTACGGTGTTTTCTCCACTTGTAGTCGCGTTAGGAAATGAGGTAGTTTACGGTATTTCCTCCACTTGCACATGCGTTAGGTAAGGAGTTAGTTTACGGTGTTTTCTAGTCACGTTAGGCAAGAAGTAAAGTTACGGTGTTTCCTCCTTCTAGTCGTGTTAGGTAAGGAATTAGTTTATGGAGTATTCTCCCCTTGTAGTCACATTAGGTTTGGAATTAGTTTATGGTGTTTACTCCCCGTGTAGTCACATTATGTCAGGAATTAGTTTATGGTGTTTCCTCTCCTTGTAGTCACATTATGTCAGGAATTAGTTTATGGTGTTTCCTCCCCTTGTAGTCACATTATGTCAGGAATTAGTTTATGGTGTTCCTACCCTTGTAGTCACATTATGTCAGGAATTAGTTTATGGTGTTTCCTCCCCTTGTAGTCACATTATGTCAGGAATTAGTTTACGGTGTTTCCTCCCCTTGTACTGACATTAGGTTAGGAAATAGTTTATGGTGTCCCCCCCCCCCCCCCCCCCTTGTAGTCACATTAGGTTAGGAATTCGTTTACGGTGTTTCCTCCCCTTGTAGTCACATTATGTCAGAAATTAGTTTATGGTGTTTCCTCCCCTTGTAGTCAAATTTGGTTAGGAATTAGTTTATCGTGTTTCCTCCCCTTGTAGTCACATTATGTCAGGAATTAGTTTATGGTGTTTCCTCCCCTTGTAGTCACATTATGTTAGGAATTAGTTTATGGTGTTTCCTCCCCTTGTAGTCACATTATGTCAGGAATTAGTTTATGGTGTTTCCTCCCCTTGTAGTCACATTATGTCAGGAATTAGTTTATGGTGTTTCCTCCCCTTGTAGTCACATTATGTCAGGAATTAGTTTATGGTGTTTCCTCCCCTTGTAGTCACATTATGTCAGGAATTAGTTTATGGTGTTCCTCCCCTTGTAGTCACATTATGTCAGGAAGTAGTTTATGGTGTTTCCTCCCCTTGTAGTCACATTATGTCAGGAATTAGTTTACGGTTTTTCCTCCCCTTGTAGTGACATTAGGTTAGGAAATAGTTTATGGAGTATTCTCCCCTTGTAGTCACATTAGATTAGGAATTAGTTTATGGTGTTTCCTCCCCTTGTAGTCACATTATGTCAGGAATTAGTTTATGGTGTTTCCTCCCCTTGTAGTCACATTAGGTTAGGAATTAGTTTATGGTGTTTCCTCCCCTTGTAGTCACATTAGGTTAGGAATTAGTTTATGGTGTTTCCTCTCCTTGCAGTCACATTAGGTTAGGAATTAGTTGACGGTGTTTCCTCCCCTTGTAGTGACATTAGGTTAGGAAATAGTTTATGGAGTATTCTCCCCTTGTAGTCACATTAGGTTAGGAATTAGTTTATGGTGTTTCCTCCCCTTGTAGTCACATTATGTCAGGAATTAGTTTATGGTGTTTCCTCCCCTTGTAGTCACATTAGGTTAGGAATTAGTTTATGGTGTTTCCTCTCCTTGTAGTCACATTAGGTTAGGAATTAGTTTATGGTGTTACCTCCCCTTGTAGTCACATTATGTCAGGAATTAGTTTATGGTGTTTCCTCCCCTTGTATTCACATTATGTCAGGAATTAGTTTATGGTGTTTCCTCTCCTTGTAGTCACATTAGGTTAGGAATTAGTTTATGGTGTTTCCTCCCCTTGTAGTCACATAAGTTTGGAAGTGGTTTATGGTGTTTGCTCCCCTTGTAGTCACATTAGGTTAGGAATTAGTTCATGGTGTTTTCTCCCCTTGCAGTCACATTAGGTTAGGAATTAGTTTATAGTGTTTACTACCCTTGTAGTCACATTAGGTTAGGAATTAGTTTACGGTGTTTCCTCCCCTTGTATTCACATTAGGTTAGGAATTAGTTTAAGGTGTCCCCCCCTCTTGTAGTCACATTAGGTTAGGAATTAGCTTATGGTGTTTCCTCCCCTTGTAGTCACATTAGGTTAGGAATTAGTTTATGGGTTTATGGTGCCCCCCCCCCCCTTATAGTCACATTAGGTTAGGAATTAGATTGTGGTGTTTCCTCTCCTTGTAGTCACATTAGGTTAGGAATTAGTTTATGGTATTTCCTCCCATTGTAGTCACATTAGGTTAGGAATTAGTTTACGGTGTTTTCTCCCCTCGTAGTCACATTAGGTTAGGACTTAGTTTGCTGTTTTTCCTCCCCTTGTAGTCACATTAGGTTAGGAATTAGTTTACGGTGTTTCCACCCCTTGTAGTCACATTAGGTTAGGAATTAGTTTATGGTATTTCCTCCCATTGTAGTCACATTAGATTAGGAATTAGTTTGCTGTTTTTCCTCTCCTTGTAGTCACATTAGGTTAGGAATTAGTTTACGGTGTTTCCACCCCTTGTAGTCACATTAGGTTAGGAATTAGTTTATGGTATTTCCTCCCATTGTAGTCACATTAGGTTAGGAATTAGTTTATGGTGTTTTCTCCCCTTGTCGTCACATTGGGTTGGAAATTAGTTTACGGTGTTTCCTCCCCTTGTAGTCGCATTAGGTTAGGAATTTGTTTATGGTGCTTTCTCCTCTTGTAGTCACATTAGGTTAGGAATTAGTTTATGGTGTTTCCTCCCCTTGTAGTCACATTAGGCTAGGAATTAGTTTATGGTATTTCCTCCCATTGTAGTCACATTAGGTTAGGAATTAGTTTACGGTGTTTTCTCCCCTCGTAGTCACATTAGGTTAGGAATTAGTTTGCTGTTTTTCCTCCCCTTGTAGTCACATTAGGTTAGGAATTAGTTTACGGTGTTTCCACCCCTTGTAGTCACATTAGGTTAGGAATTAGTTTATGGTGTTTCCTCCCCTTGTAGTCACATTATGTCAGGAATAAGTTTATGGTGTTTCCTCCCCTTGTAGTCACATTAGGTTACGAATTAGTTTATGGTGTTTCCTCCCCTTGTAGTCACATTAGGTTAGGAATTAGTTTATGGTGTTTCCTCCCCTTGTAGTCACATTAGGTTAGGAATTAGTTTGAGGTGTATTCTCCCCTTGTAGTCACATTAGGTTAGGAATTAGTTTATGGTGTTTCCTCCCCTTGTAGTCACATTAGGTTAGGAATTAGTTTATGGTGTTTCCTCCCCTTGTAGTCACATTATGTCAGGAATTAGTTTATGGTGTTTCCTCCCCTTGTAGTCACATTATGTCAGGAATTAGTTTATGGTGTTTCCTCCCCTTGTAGTCACATTAGGTTACGAATTAGTTTATGGTGTTTTCTCCCCTTGCAGTCACATTAGGTTAGGAATTAGTTTATGGTGTTTCGTCCACTTGTAGTCACATTAGGTTAGGAATTAGTTTGAGGTGTATTCTCCCCTTGTAGTCACATTAGGTTAGGAATTAGTTTATGGTGTTTCCTCCCCTTGTAGTCACATTAGGTTAGGAATTAGTTTATGGTGTTTCCTCCCCTTGTAGTCACATTAGGTTAGGAATTAGTTTGAGGTGTATTCTCCTCTTGTAGTCACATTAGGTTAGGAATTAGTTTATGGTGTTTCCTCCCCTTGTAGTCACATTAGGTTAGGAATTAGTTTATGGTGTTTCCTCCCCTTGTTGTCACATTATGTCAGGAATTAGTTTATGGTGTTTCCTCCCCTTGTAGTCACATTAGGTTAGGTATTAGTTTGAGGTGAATTCTCCTCTTGTAGTCACATTAGGTTAGGAATTAGTTTATGGTGTTTCCTCCCCTTGTAGTCACATTAGGTTAGGAATTAGTTTATGGTGTTTCCTCCCCTTGTTGTCACATTAGGTTAGGAATCAGTTTATGGTGTTTCCTCCCCTTGTAGTCACATTAGGTTAGGAATTAGTTTATGGTGTTTTCTCCCCCTGTAGTCACATTAGGTTAGGAATTAGTTTATGGTGTTTCCTCCCCTTGTAGTCACATTAGGTTAGGAATTAGTTTATGGTGTTTCCTCCCCTTGTAGTCACATTAGGTTAGGAATTAGTTTATGGTGTATCCCCCCCCACCCTTGTAGTCGCTTTAGGTTAGGAATTAGTTTATGTTGTTTCCTCCCCTTGTAGTCACATTAGGTTTGGAATTAGTTTATGGTGTTTCCTCCCCTTGTAGTCACATTAGGTTAGGAATTAATTTACGGTGTTTCCTCCCCTTGTAGTCACATTAGGCTAGGAATTAGTTTAAGGTGTTTCCTCCCCTTGTAGTCACATTAGGTTACGAATTAGTTTATGGTGTTTCTTCCCCTTGTAGTCACATTAGGTTAGGAATTAGTTTATGGTGTTTCCTCCCCTTGTAGTCACATTAGGTTAGCAATTAGTTTACGGTGTTTCCTCCCCTTGTAGTCACATTAGGTCAGGAATTAGTTTATGTTGTTTTCTCCCCCTGTAGTCACATTAGGTTAGGAATTAGTTTATGGTGTTTCCTCCCCTTGTAGTCACATTAGGTTAGGAATTAGTTTATGGTGTTTCCTCCCCTTGTAGTCACATTAGGTTAGGAATTAATTTACGGTGTTTCCTCCCCTTGTAGTCGCATTAGGCCAGGAATTAGTTTAAGGTGTTTCCTCCCCTTGTAGTCACATTAGGATAGGAATTAGTTTGAAGTGAATTCTCCCCTTGTAGTCACATTAGATTAGGAATTAATTTATGGTGTTACCTCCCCTTGTAGTCACATTAGGTTAGGAATTAGCTTATGGTGTTTCCTCCCCTTGTAGTCACATTAGGTTAGGAATTAGTTCCTTTGTAGTCACATTAGGTTAGGAGATAGTTTAAGGTGTTTCCTCCCCTTGTAGTCACATTATGTTAGGAATTAGTTTAAGGTGCCCCCCCCCCCCCCCCCTTGTAGTCACGTTAGGTTAGGAATTAGTTTATGGTGTTTCCTCTCCTTTTAGTCACATTAGGTTGGGAATTATTTTAAGGTGTTTCCTCCCCTTGTAGTCACATTATGTTAGGAATTAGTTTAAGGTCCCCCCCCCTCCTTGTAGTCACATTCAATTAGGAATTAGTTTATGGTGTTTCCTCCCCTTGTAGTCACATTAGGTTGGGAATTAGTTTATGGTGTTTCCTCTCCTTGTAGTCACATTAGGTTAGGAATTAGTTTATGGTGTTTCCTCCCCTTGTAGTCACATTAGGTTAGGAACTAATTTACGGTGTTTCCTCTCGTTGTAGTCACATTAGGTTGGGAATTATTTTAAGGTGTTTCCTCCCCTTGTAGTCACATTAGGTTAGGAATTAGGTTATGGTGTTTCCTCCCCTTGTAGTCACATTGGGTTAGGAATTAGTTTATGGTGTTTCCTCCCCGTGTAGTCACATTAGGTTAGGAATTAGTTTATGGTGTTTCCTCCCCTTGTAGTCACATTGGGTAAGGAATTAGTTTGTGGTGTTTCCTCCTCGTGTAGTCACATTAGGTTAGGAATTAGTTTATGGTGTATCCCCCCCCCCCCCCCCCTTGCAGTCGCATTAGGTTAGGAATTAGTTTATGGTGTTTCCTCCCCATGTAGTCACATTAGGTTAGGAATTAATTTACGGTGTTTCCTCCCCTTGTAGTCACATTATGTTAGGAATTAGTTTAAGGTGCCCCCCCCCCCCCCCTTGTAGTCACGTTAGGTTAGGAATTAGTTTATGGTGTTTCCTCTCCTTTTAGTCACATTAGGTTGGGAATTATTTTAAGGTGTTTCCTCCCCTTGTAGTCACATTATGTTAGGAATTAGTTTAAGGTCCCCCCCCCCCCCCTCTCCTTGTAGTCACATTAAGTTAGGAATTAGTTTATGGTGTTTCCTCCCCTTGTAGTCACATTAGGTTGGGAATTAGTTTATGGTGTTTCCTCCCCTTGTAGTCACATTAGGTTAGGAATTAGTTTATGGTGTTTCCTCCCCTTGTAGTCACATTAGGTTAGGAACTAATTTACGGTGTTTCCTCTCGTTGTAGTCACATTAGGTTGGGAATTATTTTAAGGTGTTTCCTCCCCTTGTAGTCACATTAGGTTAGGAATTAGGTTATGGTGTTTCCTCCCCTTGTAGTCACATTGGGTTAGGAATTAGATTATGGTGCTTCCTCCCCGTGTAGTCACATTAGGTTAGGAATTAGTTTATGGTGTTTCCAACCCTTGTAGTCACATTGGGTTAGGAATTAGTTTGTGGTGTTTCCTCCTCGTGTAGTCACATTAGGTTAGGAATTAGGTTATGGTGTCCCCCAACCCTTGTAGTCACATTATGTCAGGAATTAGTTTATGGTGTTACCCCCCCCCCCCCCCATGTAGTCACATTATGTCAGGAATTAGTGTATGGTGTTACCCCCACCCCCCTTGTAGTCACATTATGTTAGGAATTAGTTTATGGTGTTTACTCCCCGTGTAGTCACATTAGGTTAGGAATTAGTTTATGGTGTTTCCTCCCCTTGTAGTCACATTATGTCAGGAATTAGTTTATGGTGTTTCCTCCCCTTGTTGTCACATTATGTCGGGAATTAGTTTATGGTGTTTCCTCCCCTTGTAGTCACATTATGTCAGGAATTAGTTTATTGTGTTCCTCCCCTTGTAGTCACATTATGTCAGGAATTAGTTTATGGTGTTTCCTCCCCTTGTACTAACATTAGGTCAGGAATTAGTTTATGGTGTTTCCTCCCCTTGTAGTCACATTATTTCAGGAATTAGTTTATGGTGTTTCCTCCCCGTGTAGTCACATTAGGTTAGGAATTAGTTTATGGTGTTTCCTCCCCTTGTACTCACATTAGGTCAGGAATTAGTTTATGGTGTTTCCTCCCCTTGTACTCACATTAGGTCAGGAATTAGTTTATGGTGTTTCCTCCCATTGTAGTCACATTATGTCAGGAATTAGTTTATGGTGTTTCCTCCCCTTGTTGTCACATTATGTCGGGAATTAGTTTATGGTGTTTCCTCCCCTTGTAGTCACATTATGTCAGGAATTAGTTTATGGTGTTCCTCCCCTTGTAGTCACATTATGTCAGGAATTAGTTTATGGTGTTTCCTCCCCTTGTAGTCACATTATGTCAGGAATTAGTTTATGGTGTTTCCTCCCCTTGTAGTCACATTATGTCAGGAATTAGTTTATGGTGTTTCCTCCCCTTGTAGTCACATTATGTCAGAAATTAGTTTATGGTGTGTCCTCCCCTTGTTGTCACATTATGTCGGGAATTAGTTTATGGTGTTTCCTCTCCTTGTAGTCACATTATGTCAGGAATTAGTTTATGGTGTTTCCTCCCCTTGTAGTCACATTATGTCAGGAATTAGTTTATGGTGTTTCCTCCCCTTTTAGTCACATTAGGTTAGGAATTAGTTTATGGTGTTTCCTCCCCTTGTACTCACATTAGGTCAGGAATTAGTTTATGGTGTTTCCTCCCCATGTAGTCACATTAGGTTAGAAATTAGTTTATGGTGTTTTCTCCCCTTGTAGTCACATTAGGTTATGAATTAGTTTATGGTGTTTCCTCCCCTTGTTGTCACATTAGGTTAGGAATTAGTTTATGGTGTTTCCTCCCCTTGTAGTCACATTTTGTCAGGAATTAGTTTATGGTGTTTTCTCCCCCTTGTATCACATTAGGTTAGGAATTGGTTTATGGTGTTTTCTCCCCTTGTAGTCACATTAGGTTAGGAATTAGTTTATGGTGTTTTCTCCCCTTGTAGTCACATTAGGTTATGAATTAGTTTATGGTGTTTCCTCCCCTTGTAGTCACATTATGTCAGGAATTAGTTTATGGTGTTTCCTCCCCTTGTAGTCACATTATGTCAGGAATTAGTTTATGGTGTTTCCTCCCCTTGTTGTCACATTAGGTTAGGAATTAGTTTTTGGTGTTTCCTCCCCTTGTAGTCACATTATGTCAGGAATTAGTTTATGGTGTTTTCTCCCCCTTGTATCACATTAGGTTAGGAATTGGTTTATGGTGTTTTCTCCCCTTGTAGTCACATTAGGTTAGGAATTAGTTTATGGTGTTTTCTCCCCTTGTAGTCACATTAGGTTATGAATTAGTTTATGGTGTTTCCTCCCCTTGTAGTCACATTATGTCAGGAATTAGTTTATGGTGTTTCCTCCCCTTGTAGTCACATTATGTCAGGAATTAGTTTATGGTGTTTCCTCCCCTTGTAGTCACATTATGTCAGGAATTAGTTTATGGTGTTCCTCCCCCTTGTAGTCACATTATGTCAGGAATTAGTTTATGGTGTTTCCTCCCCTTGTACTCACATTATGTCGGGAATTAGTCTGTGGTGTTTCCTCCCCTTGTAGTCACATTATGTCAGGAAGTAGTTTATGGTGTTTCCTCCCCTTGTAGTCACATTATGTCAGGAATTAGTTTATGGTGTTTCCTCCCCTTGTAGTCACATTATGTCAGGAATTAGTTTATGGTGTTTCCTCCCCGTGTACTCACATTAGGTTAGGAATTAGTTTATGGTGTTTCCTCCCCTTGTACTCACATTAGGTCAGGAATTAGTTTATGGTGTTTCCTCCCCTTGTAGTCACATTAGGTTAGGAATTAGTTTATGGTGTTTTCTCCCCTTGTACTCACATTATGTCATGAATTAGTTTATGGACTTTCCTCCCCTTGTAGTCGCATTATGTCAGGAATTAGTTTATGGTGTTTCCTCCCCGTGTAGTCACATTAGGTCAGGATTTAGTTTATGGTGTTTCCTCCCCTTGTAGTCACATTATGTCAGGAATTAGTTTATGGTGTTTCCTCCCCGTGTAGTCACATTAGGTTAGGAATTAGTTTATGGTGTTTCCTCCCCTTGTAGTCACATTAGGTTAGGAATTAGTTTATGGTGTTTCCTCCCCTTGTAGTCACATTAGGTTAGGAATTAGTTTATGGTGTTTCCTCCCCTTGTAGTCACATTATGTCAGGAATTAGTTTATGGTGTTTCCTCCCCTTGTAGTCACATTAGGTTATGAATTAGTTTATGGTGTTTCCTCCCGTTGTAGTCACATTATGTCAGGAATTAGTTTATGGTGTTTCCTCCCCTTGTAGTCACATTATGTCAGGAATTAGTTTATGGTGTTTCCTCCCCTTGTAGTCACATTATGTCAGGAATTAGTTTATGGTGTTTCCTCCGCTTGTAGTCACATTAGGTCAGGAATTAGTTTATGGTGTTTCCTCCCCTTGTAGTCACATTATGTCAGGAATTAGTTTATGGTGTTTCCTCCCCTTGTAGTCACATTAGGTTAGGAATTAGTTTATGGTGTTTCCTCCCCTTGTAGTCACATTAGGTTAGGAATTAGTTTATGGTGTTTCCTCCCCGTGTAGTCACATTAGCTTAGGAATTGGTTTATGGTGTTTTCTCCCCTTGTAGTCACATTAGGTTAGGAATTAGTTTATGGTGTTTTCTCCCCTTGTAGTCACATTAGGTTATGAATTAGTTTATGGTGTTTCCTCCCCTTGTAGTCACATTATGTCAGGAATTAGTTTATGGTGTTTCCTCCCCTTGTAGTCACATTATGTCAGGAATTAGTTTATGGTGTTTCCTCCCCTTGTAGTCACATTATGTCAGGAATTAGTTTATGGTGTTTTCTCCCCCTTGTATCACATTAGGTTAGGAATTGGTTTATGGTGTTTTCTCCCCTTGTAGTCACATTAGGTTAGGAATTAGTTTATGGTGTTTTCTCCCCTTGTAGTCACAATAGGTTATGAATTAGTTTATGGTGTTTCCTCCCCTTGTAGTCACATTATGTCAGGAATTAGTTTATGGTGTTTCCTCCCCTTGTAGTCACATTATGTCAGGAATTAGTTTATGGTGTTTCCTCCCCTTGTAGTCACATTATGTCAGGAATTAGTTTATGGTGTTTCCTCCCCGTGTACTCACATTAGGTTAGGAATTAGTTTATGGTGTTTCCTCCCCTTGTACTCACATTAGGTCAGGAATTAGTTTATGGTGTTTCCTCCCCTTGTAGTCACATTAGGTTAGGAATTAGTTTATGGTGTTTTCTCCCCTTGTACTCACATTATGTCAGGAATTAGTTTATGGACTTTCCTCCCCTTGTAGTCGCATTATGTCAGGAATTAGTTTATGGTGTTTCCTCCCCGTGTAGTCACATTAGGTCAGGATTTAGTTTATGGTGTTTCCTCCCCTTGTAGTCACATTATGTCAGGAATTAGTTTATGGTGTTTCCTCCCCGTGTAGTCACATTAGGTTAGGAATTAGTTTATGGTGTTTCCTCCCCTTGTAGTCACATTAGGTTAGGAATTAGTTTATGGTGTTTCCTCCCCTTGTAGTCACATTAGGTTAGGAATTAGTTTATGGTGTTTCCTCCCCTTGTAGTCACATTATGTCAGGAATTAGTTTATGGTGTTTCCTCCCCTTGTAGTCACATTAGGTTATGAATTAGTTTATGGTGTTTCCTCCCGTTGTAGTCACATTATGTCAGGAATTAGTTTATGGTGTTTCCTCCCCTTGTAGTCACATTATGTCAGGAATTAGTTTATGGTGTTTCCTCCCCTTGTAGTCACATTATGTCAGGAATTAGTTTATGGTGTTTCCTCCGCTTGTAGTCACATTAGGTCAGGAATTAGTTTATGGTGTTTCCTCCCCTTGTAGTCACATTATGTCAGGAATTAGTTTATGGTGTTTCCTCCCCTTGTAGTCACATTAGGTTAGGAATTAGTTTATGGTGTTTCCTCCCCTTGTGGTCACATTAGGTTAGGAATTAGTTTATGGTGTTTCCTCCCCGTGTAGTCACATTAGCTTAGGAATTGGTTTATGGTGTTTTCTCCCCTTGTAGTCACATTAGGTTAGGAATTAGTTTATGGTGTTTTCTCCCCTTGTAGTCACATTAGGTTATGAATTAGTTTATGGTGTTTCCTCCCCTTGTAGTCACATTATGTCAGGAATTAGTTTATGGTGTTTCCTCCCCTTGTAGTCACATTATGTCAGGAATTAGTTTATGGTGTTTCCTCCCCTTGTAGTCACATTATGTCAGGAATTAGTTTATGGTGTTTTCTCCCCCTTGTATCACATTAGGTTAGGAATTGGTTTATGGTGTTTTCTCCCCTTGTAGTCACATTAGGTTAGGAATTAGTTTATGGTGTTTTCTCCCCTTGTAGTCACAATAGGTTATGAATTAGTTTATGGTGTTTCCTCCCCTTGTAGTCACATTATGTCAGGAATTAGTTTATGGTGTTTCCTCCCCTTGTAGTCACATTATGTCAGGAATTAGTTTATGGTGTTTCCTCCCCTTGTAGTCACATTATGTCAGGAATTAGTTTATGGTGTTTCCTCCCCTTGTAGTCACATTAGGTTAGGAATTAGTTTATGGTGTTTCCTCCCCTTGTAGTCACATTAGGGTAGGAATTAGTTTATGGTGTTTCCTCCCCTTGTAGTCACATTAGGTTACGAATTAGTTTATGGTGTTTCCTCCCCTTGTAGTCACATTAGGTTAGGAATTAGTTTATGGTGTTTCCTCCCCTTGTAGTCACATTAGGTTAGGAATTAGTTTATGGTGTTTCCTCCCCTTGTAGTCACATTATGTTAGGAATTAGTTTATGGTGTTTCCTCCCCTTGTAGTCACATTAGGTTAGGAATTAGTTTATGGTGTTTCCTCCCCTTGTAGTCACATTAGGTTAGGAATTGGTTTATGGTGTTTCCTCCCCTTGTAGTCACATTAGGTTAGGAATTAGTTTATGGTGTCCCCCCAACCCTTGTAGTCACTTTATGTCAGGAATTAGTTTATGGTGTTACCCCCCCCCCCCCCCCCCCCCGTTGTAGTCACATTATGTCAGGAATTAGTTTATGGTGTTACCCCCCCCCCCCCCTTGTAGTCACATTATGTCAGGAATTAGTTTATGGTGTTACCCCCTCTTGTAGTCACATTAGGTCAGGAATTAGTTTATGGTGTTTACTCCACAAACATTGAACAGCTTTTGACCACTTGCACTCTGATGTCAAAATATTCTATGTAAGAAAATGTTACCCATAATGCATCTAGGAATTTTAATCGATTCAGTCTTGTTTGACTATAAGATTGAATTGGTTAAATTCCTAGATGCATTATGGAAACATTTCCAGTTTGACGTAACTTAGTGACGTCTGTAAAACAAGATTGAATTGGTTAAATTCCTAGATGCGTTATGGGAAACATTTCTTGTTTGACGTAACTAAGTGACGTCTGTAAAACAAGATTGAATTGATTAAATTCCTAGATGCATTATGGGAAACATTTCCAGTTTGAATTGTTTAATAGTTCTACATCAGTCCTATACATTTTAAATCCAACTGATTCCTAGACATTTTTAATTTTATGTATATATCCAACTTGTCAGCAGATTGGGCGAACAAAACTTTTGGTGGGTGAACTGCTTCACTCTCTGTATTTACACTAGCGATTATGACTTGCAAGGCCATTTAAAGAGGTTCTCATCGGTCTCCACCCCCTCTCTCTCTCTCTCCCTCCCTCTCTCTCTCTCTCCCCCTCTCTCGCTCGCGAGTCATGACTCACGTGCACCGCATTCTTGCCTTAAACAAGAGTACCCAAAGATACCAATTTCTTGCCCCCAAAACATCGATTTTGTCAAATTACTGTCGTTGCATTGTCGATTTTGACAATTCACAGATGTTTCCGAAAATCTCGCCTCTCAAGAAAACCATAGATTTTTCCTTTATGTCAGAGGAGACTATTCCACTGATATCGTTGGAATATTTTTATCTTTTTTTTGCAACATGCACAAGTAAAATGGTTATGCGCTTGTCCCAGCATGCACGAACAAAATGGTTAAGTGCTTGTCCAAACATGCACGAACAAAATGGTTATGTGCTTATCCCAGCATGGACGAAAAAAACGGTTATGTGCTTGTCCCAACATGCACGAGTAAAATGATTATTTGCTTGTCCCAACATGCACAAGTAAAATGGTTATGTGCTTGTCCCAACATGCACGAATAAAATGGTTATGTGCTTGTCGCAACATGCACGAATAAAATGGTTATTTGCCCATTCCAACATGCAGAATTAAAATGGTTATGTGCTCCTCCCAGCATGGACGAAAAAATGGTTATGTGCTTGTCCCAACATGCACGAGTCAATGGTTACGTGCTTGTCCCAACATACACGAGTAAAATGGTTATGTGCTTGTCCCAACATGCACAAATAAAATAGTTATGCGCTTGTCCCAACATGCACGAGTCAAACGGTTATGTGCTTATCCCAGCATGGACAAAAAATGGTTATGTGCTTGTCCCAGCATGCACGAATAAAATGGTTATGTGCTTGTACCAACATGCACGAATAAAATGGTTATGTGCTTGTACCAACATGCACGAATAAAATGGTTATGTGCTTGTACCAACATGCACAAATAAAATAGTTATGTGCTTGTCCCAGCATGCACGAGTAAAATGGTTATGTGCTTGTCCCAGCATGCACGAATAAAATGGTTATGTGCTTGTACCAACATGCACGAATAAAATGGTTATGTGCTTGTCGCAACATGCACGAGTAAAATGGTTATGTGCTTGTCCCAAATTGCACGAGTAAAATGGTTATGTGCTTGTCCCAACATGCACGGGTAAAATGGTTATGTGCTTGTCGCAACATGCGCCAGTAAAATGGTTATGTGCTTGTCCCAACATGCACGAGTAAAATGATTATGTGCTTGTCGCAACATGCGCCACTAAAATGGTTATGTGCTTGTCCCAACATGCACGAATAAAATGGTTATGTGCTTGTCGCAACATGCACGAGTAAAATGGTTATTTGCCCATTCCAACATGCAGAATTAAAATGGTAATGTGTTCGTCCCAGCATGAACGACTAAAATGGTTATGTGCTTGTCCCAACATGCACGAATAAAATAGTTATGCGCTTGTCCCAACATGCACGAGTCAAATGATTATGTGCTTATCCCAGCATGGACGAAAAAAATGGTTATGTGCTTGTCCCAACATGCACGAGTAAAATGATTATTTGCTTGTCCCAACATGCACAAGTAAAATGGTTATGTGCTTGTCCCAACATGCACGAATAAAATGGTTATGTGCTTGTCGCAACATGCACGAGTAAGATGGTTATGTGCTTGTGTCCCAACATGCTCAAGTAAAATTGTTATGTGCTTGTCGCAACATGCACGAGTAAAATGGTTATGATCTTGTCGCAACAAGCACGAATAAAATGGCTATGTGCTTGTCGCGACATGCACGAGTAAAATGGTTATGTGCTTGTCCCAACATGCACGAGTAAAATGGTTATGTGCTTGTCGCAACATGCGCCAGTAAAATGGTTATGTGCTTGTCCCAACATGCACGAATAAAATGGTTATGTGCTTGTCGCAACATGCACGAGTAAAATGGTTATTTGCCCGTTCCAACATGCACAATTAAAATGGTAATGTGTTCGTCCCAGCATGAACGACTAAAATGGTTATGTGCTTGTCCCAACATGCACGAATAAAATAGTTATGCGCTTGTCCCAACATGCACGAGTCAAATGATTATGTGCTTATCCCAGCATGGACGAAAAAAATGGTTATGTGCTTGTCCCAACATGCACGAGTAAATGATTATTTGCTTGCCCCAACATGCACGAGTAAAATGGTTATGTGCTTGTCCCAACATGCACGAATAAAATGGTTATGTGTTTGTCACAACATGCACGAGTAAAATGATTACGTGCTTGTCGCAACATGCACGAGTAAAATGGTTATGAGCTTGTCGCAACATACACGAGTAAAATGGTTATGTGCTTGTTCCAACATGCACGAGTAAAATGGTTATGTGCTTGTCGCAACATGCACGAGTAAAATGGCTGTGTGCTTGTCGCAACATGCACGAGTAAAATGGTTATGTGCTTGTCCCAACATGCACGAATAAAATGGTTATGTGCTTGTAGCAACATGCACGAGTAAGATGGTTATTTGCCCGTTCCAACATGCACCATTAAAATGGTTATGTGTTTGTCCCAGCATGCACGAATAAAATTATTATGTGCTTGGCCCAATATGTACGAATAAAATGGTATATGCTCGTCCCAACATGCACGAATAAAATGGTTATGTGCTTGTCCCAGCTTGCACAAATAAAATGGTTATGTGCTCATTCCAACATGCACGAGTAAAATGGTTATGTGCTCGTCCTAACAAGCACGAGAAAATGGTTTTATGCTTGTCCCGGCATGCACAAATAAAATGGTTATGTGCTTGTCTCAACACGCACGAGTAAATTTTTTATGTGCTCATCCCAGCATGCACGTATAAAAAGGTTATGTGCTTGTCTGAACATGCACGAGTAAAATGGTTATGTGCTCGTCCCAACATGCACGAATAAAATGGGTATGTGCTTGTCCCAACATGCACGAATAAAATGGTTATTTGTCCGTCCCAACATGCACGAGTAAAATGGTAATGTGCTTGCCCCAGCATGCACGAATAAAATGGCTATGTGCTTGTCCCAACATGCACGAATAAAATGGTTATTTGTCCGTCCCAACATGCACGAGTAAAATGGTAATGTGCTTGTCCCAGCATGCACGAATAAAATGGCTATGTGCTTGTCCCAACATGCACGAATAAAATGGTTATTTGACCGTCATGACATGCACGAGTAAAATGGTAATGTGCTTGTCCCAGCATGCACGAATAAAATGGCTATGTGCTTGTCCCAACATGCACGAATAAAATGGTTATTTGCCCGTCATGACATGCACGAGTAAAATGTTAATGTGCTTGTCCCAGCATGCACGAATAAAATGGCTATGTGCTTGTTCAAACACACACGAGTAAAATGGTTATTTGCTTGTCCCAGCATGTACGAATAAAATGGATATATGCTCGTCCCAACATGTACGAATATAATGTTCTGTGCTTGTCCCAGCTTGCACGAATAAAATGGTTATGTGCTCATCACAACATGCACGAATAAAAAGGTTATGTGCTTGACTCAACATGCATGAGTAAAATTGTTATGTGCTCGTCCCAACATGCTCGAATAAAATGGTTATTTGCTTGTCCCAGCATGTACGAATAAAATGGTTATGTGCTTGACTCAACATGCATGAGTAAAATTGTTATGTGCTCGTCCCAGCATGTACGAATAAAATGGTTATATGCTCGTCCCAACATGCACGAATAGAATGTTATGTGCTTGTCGCAGTATGCATGAATAAAACGGTTATGTGCTTGACTCAACATGCATGAGTAAAATTGTTATGTGCTCGTCCCAACATGCTCGAATAAAATGTTTATGTGCTTGTCCCAACATGCACGAGTCAAATGGCTATGTGCTCGTCCCAACATGCACGAATAAAATGGTTTTATGCTTATCTGAACATGCACGAGTAAAATGGTTATATGCTCTTCCCAACATGCACGAATAAAGTTGTTATGTGCTTGTCCCGACATGCATGAATAAAATGGTTATATGGTTTTCCCAGCATGCACGAATGAAATGGTTATGTGCTTGTCCCAATATGTGTGAATAAAATGGTTATGTACTTGCCCTAGCATGCAGGAATAAAATGGTTATTTGCTCGTCCTAACATGCACGAGTAAAATAGTTATGTGCTTGTCCCAGCATGCACGAGTATTTTAAAATGGTTATATGCTCGTCCCTGCATCCACGAGTAAAATGATTATCTGCACGTCCTTTTTAGATATCGGCAAGAAAGGGGCAAATGAAAACAACAATAAAACAACCGTACTCGTTTTAATCATTTTTTCTTCCGAAACTGAATGATTTCCGCCATATATATTGTTGGCTAGCCAATGCCCTGTATTGTTTAGCCAACAGTGTATACGGCGGAAATCATTCACTTGGGATTGCGGGGGCATTACATCGCTCCACTCTGTCCAAGGTCGGAGAGGGGAGTCTCAGTATTTCTCCCCAAACCTCCCCCACCCGTCCCTCCCTCTGTTCCGTCGGTACAGGACCTAGTAATCATTTCCTGAGAGGCACCTGTTTCTAAATCTCAAAGCTCAAGAAAAAAAGTATGTTAAAATAATTTAATTCAACTTGGAACTTAAAGCTGCATCTTGTTTTCTGGATGGGCTTGAAAATTTACAACCGTACACCTAAACAAAAGCTTCGACTGATTGACCTCGCCTTCCGTACATATTTTTGAGATTGGAATTTGTACCATTTTCTTTTGCGCAATACATTCTGAATCTAATAACTATAGAATGTAGGACAAAATACACATAATACTCAACAAAACTTTGTGAATTTTCCTCTCGAATACACACGTACTAAACAACAAATGACTGGGAATTTTCCTCTAGAAACAATACATACTGAACTACAAACCAATGGGAATTCTCCTCTAGAAACAATACGTAATGATCTACAAACCAATGGGAATTCTCCTCTAGAAACAATACGTAATGATCTACAAACCACTGGAAATTCTCCTCTAGAAACAATACGTAATGATCTACAAACCAATGGGAATTCTCCTCTAGAAACTATACGTTCTGAACTACAGACCATTGAGAATTATCCTCTAGAAAACACACGTAATAGACTACAAACCATACAGAATTCTCCTCTAGAATACACACGTGCTGAACTACAGACCATTGAGAATTCTCCTCTAGAATACGCACGTGCTGAACTACCGACCATTGAGAATTCACCTCTAGAATACACATGTGCTGAACTACAAACCACTGAGAATTCTCCTCTAGAATACACACGTACTGAACTACAGACCACTGAGAATTCTCCTCTAGAATACACACGTACTGAACTACAAACCACTGAGAATTCTCCTCTAGAAAACACACGCACTGAACTACAGACCATTGAGAATTACCCTCTAGAATACACACGTACTGATCTACAAATCATTGAGAATTCTCCTCTAGAATACATACGTACATGTTTACAAATCATTGAGAATTCCCCTCCAGATAGAATACACACCTACTGAACTACAAACCGCTGTGAATTCTCTTCTAGAAAACGCACGTACTGGACTACAAATCATTGAGAATTCTCCTATAGAAAACACACGCACTGAACTACAGACCATTGAGAATTACCCTCTAGAATACACACGTACTGATCTACAAATCATTGAGAATTCTCCTCTAGAATACATACGTACATGTTTACAAATCATTGAGAATTCCCCTCCAGATAGAATGCATACCTACTGAACTACAAACCGCTGTGAATTCTCTTCTAGAATACACACGTACTAGACTACAAATCATTGAGAATTCTCCTCTAGAATACATACGTACATGTTTACAAATCATTGAGAATTCCCCTCCAGATAGAATACACACCTACTGAACTACAAACCGCTGTGAATTCTCTTCTAGAAAACACACGTACTGGACTACAAATCATTGAGAATTCTCCTCTAGAAAACACACGCACTGAACTACAGACCATTGAGAATTACCCTCTAGAATACACACGTACTGATCTACAAATCATTGAGAATTCTTCTCTAGAATACATACGTACATATTTACAAATCATCGAGAATTCCCCTCCAGATAGAATACATACCCACTGAACTACAAACCGCTGTGAATTCTCTTCTAGAAAACACACGTACTGGACTACAAATTATTGAGATTTCTCCTCTAGAAAACAGACGTCCTGACCTGCAAACCACTGCGAATTCTCCTCTAGAATATTCACGTACTGAACCACAAACCACTGAGGATTCTCCTCTAGAAACAATACGTAATGATCTACAAACCAATGGGAATTCTCCTCTAGAAACAATACGTAATGATCTACAAACCACTGGAAATTCTCCTCTAGAAACAATACGTAATGATCTACAAACCAATGGGAATTCTCCTCTAGAAACTATACGTTCTGAACTACAGACCATTGAGAATTATCCTCTAGAAAACACACGTAATAGACTACAAACCATACAGAATTCTCCTCTAGAATACACACGTGCTGAACTACAGACCATTGAGAATTCTCCTCTAGAATACGCACGTGCTGAACTACCGACCATTGAGAATTCACCTCTAGAATGCGCACGTACTGAACTACAAACCACTGAGAATTATCCTCTGGAAACAATACGTACTGAAAAACCACTGAGAATTCTCCTCTAGAAACAATACGTTCTGAACTACGGACCATTGGGAATTATCCTCTAGAAAACACACGTAATAGACTACAAATCATACAGAATTATCCTCTAGAATACACACATACTGAACTACAGACTACTGAGAATTCTCTTCTAGAAAACACACGTACTGAACTACAGACTACTGAGAATTCTCCTCTAGAAGACACAAGTACTGAACTACAATACTCTGAGAATTCTCTTCTAGAAAACACACGTACTGAACTACAGACTACTGAGAATTCTCCTCTAGAAGACACACGCACTGAACTACAAACCGCTGAGAATTCTACTCTGGAATGCACACGTACTGAACTACAGACCACTGAGAATTCTCCTCTAGAATACACATGTGCTGAACTACAAACCACTGAGAATTCTCCTCTAGAATACACACGTACTGAACTACAGACCACTGAGAATTCTCCTCTAGAATACACGCGTACTGAACTACAAACCACTAAGAATTCTCCTCTAGAAAACACACGCACTGAACTACAGACCAGTGAGAATTCTCCTCTAGAATAGACACGTACTTAACTACAAACCACTGAGAATTATCCTCTAGAATACACACGTACTGATCTACAAACTACTGAGAATTCTCCTCTAGAAAATACACGTTCTGGACTACAAATCATTGAGAATTCTCCTCTAGAATACACACGTGCTGAACTACAGACCATTGAGAATTCTCCTCTAGAATGCACACGTACTGAACTACAGACCACTGAGAATTATCCTCTAGAATACACATGTGCTGAACTACAAATCACTGAGAATTCTCCTCTAGAATACACACGTACTGAACTACAGACCACTGAGAATTCTCCTCTAGAATACACACGTACTGAACTACAAACCACTGAGAATTCTCCTCTAGAAAACACACGCACTGAACTACAGACCATTGAGAATTACCCTCTAGAATACACACGTACTGATCTACAAATCATTGAGAATTCTCCTCTAGAATACATACGTACATGTTTACAAATCATTGAGAATTCCCCTCCAGATAGAATACACACCTACTGAACTACAAACCGCTGTGAATTCTCTTCTAGAAAACGCACGTACTGGACTACAAATCATTGAGAATTCTCCTCTAGAAAACACACGCACTGAACTACAGACCATTGAGAATTACCCTCTAGAATACACACGTACTGATCTACAAATCATTGAGAATTCTCCTCTAGAATACATACGTACATGTTTACAAATCATTGAGAATTCCCCTCCAGATAGAATACATACCTACTGAACTACAAACCGCTGTGAATTCTCTTCTAGAATACACACGTACTAGACTACAAATCATTGAGAATTCTCCTCTAGAATACATACGTACATGTTTACAAATCATTGAGAATTCCCCTCCAGATAGAATACATACCTACTGAACTACAAACCGCTGTGAATTCTCTTCTAGAAAACACACGTACTGGACTACAAATCATTGAGATTTCTCCTCTAGAAAACAGACGTCCTGACCTGCAAACCACTGCGAATTCTCCTCTAGAATATTCACGTACTGAACCACAAACCACTGAGGATTCTCCTCTAGAATACGCATGTACGAAACTACAAGCTACTGGGAATTCTCCTCTAAAATACTCATATACTGAACTACAGACCACTGAGAATTGTCATCTAGAATACACACGTACTAGACCACAAGCACGTGAGGATTCTCTTCTAGAATAAACACGTACTGAATTACTAACCAATGCGAATTCTCCTCTAAAATACACACGTTCTGAACTACAGACCACTGAGAATTCTCCTCTAGAATACACATGTGCTGAACTACAAACCACTGAGAATTCTCCTCTAGAATACACACGTACTGAACTACAGACCACTGAGAATTCTCCTCTAGAATACACACGTACTGAACTACAAACCACTGAGAATTCTCCTCTAGAAAACACACGCACTGAACTACAGACCAGTGAGAATTCTCCTCTAGAATAGAAACGTACTTAACTACAAACCACTGAGAATTATCCTCTAGAATACACACGTACTGATCTACAGACTACTGAGAATTCTCCTCTAGAAAATACACGTTCTGCACTACAAATCATTGAGAATTACCCTCTAGAATACACACGTGCTGAACTACAGACCATTGAGAATTCTCCTCTAGAATGCACACGTACTGAACTACAGACCACTGCGAATTCTCCTCTAGAATACACATGTGCTGAACTACAAACCACTGAGAATTCTCCTCTAGAATACACACGTACTGAACTACAGACCACTGAGAATTCTCCTCTAGAGTACACACGTACTGAACTACAAATCACTGAGAATTCTCCTCTAGAAAACACACGCACTGAACTACAGACCATTGAGAATTACCCTCTGGAATACACACGTACTGATCTACAAATCATTGAGAATTCTCCTCTAGAATACATACTTACATGTTTACAAATCATTGAGAATTCCCCTCCAGATAGAATACATACCTATTGAACTACAAACCGCTGTGAATTCTCTTCTAGAATACACACGTACTAGAATACAAATCATTGAGAATTCTCCTCTTGAATACATACGTACATGTTTACAGATCGTTGAGAATTCCCCTCCAGACAGAATACACACCCACTGAACTACAAACCGCTGTGAATTCTCTTCTAGAAAACACACGTACTGGACTACAAATCATTGAGAATTCTCCTCTAGAAAACACACGCACTGAACTACAGACCATTGAGAATTACCCTCTAGAATACACACGTCCTGATCTACAAATCATTGAGAATTCTCCTCTAGAATACATACGTACATATTTACAAATCATCGAGAATTCCCCTCCAGATAGAATACATACCCACTGAACTACAAACCGCTGTGAATTCTCTTCTAGAAAACACACGTACTGGACTACAAATTATTGAGAATTCTCCTCTAGAAAACAGACGTACTGACCTGCAAACCACTGCGAATTCTCCTCTAGAATATTCACGTACTGAACCACAAACCACTGAGGATTCTCCTCTAGAATACGCATGTACGAAACTACAAGCCACTGGGAATTCTCCTCTAAAATACTCATATACTGAACTACAGACCACTGAGAATTGTCATCTAGAATACACACGTACTAGACCACAAGCAAGTGAGAATTCTCTTCTAGAATAAACACGTACTGAATTACTAACCAAAGCGAATTCTCCTCTAAAATACACACGTTCTGAACTACAAACCATTGAGAATTCTCCTCTAGAAAACACACGTACGGAACTACAAACGACTGAGAATTCTCCTCTAGAATACTCACGTACTGAACCACAAAACACTGAGAATTCTCCTCTAGAATACACACGAACTAGACTACAATCAATTGAGAATTCTCCTCTAGAATAAACACGCACTGAACTACAAACCATTGAGAATTCTCCTCTAGAAAACACACGTAATACATTATAAACCATTACTACTACAAACACGTACTAGACTACAAATCATCGAGAATTCTCCTCTAGAAAACACGCGAACTAGACTACAAAACCTTGATAATTCTCCTCTGGAAACCACACGTACTAGTCTACAAAACATTGAGAATTCTCCTCTAGACAATGTACGTACCAGACTACAAACCTTTGAGAATTCTCCTCTAGAAAACACACGTACTGAACTACAAACCATTGAGAATTCTCCTTTAGAAAACACTCGTAACAGACCACAAACCACCGAGAATTCTTATCTAGAAAACAAACGTACGGAACTACAAACGACTAAGAATTCCCCTCTAGAATACTCACGTACTGAACAACAAACCACTGAGGATTCTCCTCTAAAAAACACACGTACTGAACTACAAAACATTAAGAATTCTCCTCTAGAGAACAAACCTAATAGGCTACAAAACATTGAGAATTCTCCTCTAGAAAACACACGTAATAGGCTACAAACCAGTGAGAATTCTCCTTTATTTATTATAAATCTATATATTCTATTTTAGGTCAAACAAAATTGAATAACTGGTTCTCGGGATTTTTCTTTAAACGAATGAGGGAGGGTGGTTTTATTTTTATTTTTTTATTCCTGCTGGAATTGTCGCCGATGCCTAAAATCCAATTGTGAGAGCCCAAACTTAAATACTAGAGCTTTCATGTTGATTTCAATCATAGATTTTTTTGTAACAGTGATCATACAACACAAAATCAATATAGAACAACTAAAATGGAGATAAAAAATACTAAGAAGATTTTTATCTAACTGAGTGCTTGAAGCCATAATCAGGCCTTTCAAAAAAAATGATGTACCAGTCAAAAGTAACATTTTCCTTACACATGTTTCGTTATCAGTTAAACGTAAATAATAGTTTCTTTATACAAATTAGAACTATTACAAATTATTGGAGAGTGTCTGTTGACACTCTCCAATAATTTGTACTAGAACAATTGTTTGATGAATAAATTCAGACCACCAACAATACTCGTCCTCAACCTGTTAAATAAATATTTATTTTGTATACATATGAGAATTGCGTCGCATTTTGCGAAGAGAATAACAATACTGTGTCAATGTATACGGCATAATGCTGTGCAAATCACGATGCGATACTGCTAAAACCACATGGTAGTTTTGTACATTTTGAATTTTGCTTCCAAAATAAAAATGACGAACGCCGACTGGAAAAACGAATGCGCTGGTGCCTGAGAATTAAAAAAATAATTTTCTTTTGACTTACATATTTTTTAATTCATATATTCTTAGTTTATATTTTTTAAATCACAAGGTGTCTCTTTCTCTTTCTTTTTGAAATTTTTCTCTTCTTTCTTCAGTTTGTCACTATTACATTTCTTGTATTGAATGATTTTAATTCAGATTTTGCTGCTGGCATTTTTTCGTCTTCTCTTTTTTGTTTTATAAATTCAATTTCTTTAAAAATGTAACTTTTTAAAATGTAATTAATTTTTTTTTTAAATTAAATAATTTTTATATTTTCTTCTTTCTATATATAACAAACAAAACGAATTCACAAATAAATGTTCATAATATCAATTGTTTTTTATTTAAATTTTATTTAGAATTGTTTCTCACAAACTGGACATGAAATCATTCCAGTCTCTCTTATTTCATTAACTAATAAATTTCTGTTGCGACAATAGGTATCATCACACTAATTAGGACAAGTTTTGGAAAGATTTTATTCTTTTCTCCTCTAAAATATTGTTTCATATTCTCAGAACGTTTTTTATTCATTTTTATTCTCCCTCTATAACATTCTACCATAATATCGATTTATTTATTATTCTATAGCATTCCAGCATAATATCGAGATATGTATTGTTCTGTAACATTCTACCATAATATGGAGATATTTATCATATTTTGTATCATATTTACCATATTTATCATTGTATAACATTACATCATAATATCGAGAAATTTATCATTCTATATCATTACATCATAATATCGAGGTATTTGTCATATTTTCATCATAATTTCGATATATTTATCATGTTTTTATCATCATATCGAGATATTTATCATATTTGTATCATAATATCGAGATATTTATCATCTTTTTATCATAATATCGAGATATTTATCATATTTGTATCATAATATCGAGATATTTATCATCCTTTTAACATCATATCGAGATATTTATCATATTTGTATCATAATATCGAGATATTTATCATCTTCTTATCATCATATCGAGATATTTATCATATTTGTATCATAATATCGAGATATTTATCATCTTTTATCATCATATCGAGATATCTATCATATTTGTATCATAATATCGAGATATTCATCGTATTTGTATCATAATATCGAGATATTTCTCATATTTGTATCATAATATCGAGATATTTATCATATTTGTATCATAATATCGAGATATTTATCATATTTGTATCATAATATCGAAATATGTATCACCCTTTTATCATCATATCGAGATATTTATCATATTTGTATCATAATATCGAGATATATATCATATTTGCATCATAATATAGAGATATTTATCATCCTTTTATCATCATATCGAGATATTTATCATATTTGTATCATAATATCGAGATATGTATCATATTTGCATCATAATATAGAGATATTTATCATCCTTTTATCATCATATCGAGATATTTATCATATTTGTATCATAATATCGAGATATGTATCATATTTGTATCATAATATCAAGATATGTATCATATTTGTATCATAATTTCGATATATTTATCATCTTTTCATCATCATATCAAGATATTTATCATATTTGTATCACAATATCGAGATACGTATCATATTTTTATCGTAATATTGAGATATTTATCATATTTCATAATATCGAGATATTTATATTTTTATCATAATATCGAGATATTTATCATATTTCATAATATCGAGATATTTATCATATTTCATAATATCGAGATTTTTATCATATTTCATAATATCGAGATATTTATATTTTTATCATAATATTGAGATATTTATCATATTTTCATCATAATATCGAGATATTTATCATTCTATAACATTCCATCATAATATCGAGATATTAATCAAATTTTTATCATAATATAGAGATATTTATCATATTTCATAATATCTTGATATTTATCATATTTTATCATAATATTGAGATATTTATCATTTTTCATAATATTGAGATATTTATCATATTTCATAATATCGAGATATTTAGCATATATCATAATATCGAGATATTTATCATATTTCATAATATCGAGATATTTATCATATTTTTATCATAATATTGAGATATTTATCATATTTCATAATATCGAGATATTTAGCATATATCATAATATATAGTATCAAGATATTTATCATATTTTGAATAATCCACATCACACCTGCTAACATTTTCAAAATATACTTTTTATCTCTGGTCGTGAGAGATTTTATTCTCACATGGATTTCCTTTTCCTCTTCTGTACCACAAACAATATCTTGCCAAAGCTTTATCACAAATTCTTGTTCATTTACGATCGTATTTATTGCTAGTATAAGATGCTTCGTTGTAGTCACACAGCAGTCTCTATCTTCTCTTCTATTTCCTTCAATTTAATTCTATCCATTCTTCTTTTTTTCAATATATAATTTTATCCTACTCAATTTAATAATTATTTTTTTACAGTTTTATGTAGATATACTATTAAAAAATGATATCTCCGTTGTCATGATGGAAGCTGGCAATAGACAGACTGCAGTGATTCAAATCCACAATGTTACTCAATCGATGATTAGCAGGTTGTGGTCACACTACCGTCAGACAGGCAATGTTGACAACAGACATCAGTCAGGTCGTCCAAGAGCGACAACTGCTAACCAGGATCGTTTCATCTGAGCCACAGAATTACGTAACTGCCAGCAAAGTGCCCCAGAAATTGGACAACAGCTGCACCGAGCGACAGATGTGCGAGTCAGTGGCCAGACTATCCGAAATCGCCTGCACAGCTGCAATTTGTACGCTCGACGACCTCGAATAATTCCACGTTTGACTGAACATCACATCGCAGCAAGGCGTAATTGGTCTGGTGCACGATAACTCTGGGTTAATCGTCGGTGGAGCAGCATCATGTTTTCCGATGAATCGAGGTTCACTCTCGACTTCCACTACACGCAAAACAGAGTATGGCGACGGCGGAACGAACGATACCATGACGTAACCGTTAGGCAGTACAATCGTTTTGGTGGTGGATCGGTTATGGTGTGGAAAGGCATAACCGAGACAAGCAGAACAGCATTGCATTTAATCCAAGGGCGTGTCACAGGGCAGTACTGCCGTGACAACATGTTAGCTGCTCATGTGGTGCCATTTGCGCGACGTCTCGGCCGTCGATTCATTTTCCAAGATGAAAATGCAAGAGCACACAGGGCCGGTGGCGCTACAGAATTCCTCCAGGAGCAGAACATCACTACACTGACTTGGCCAGCACAAAGTCCAGACCTTTCACCAATCGAACACGTATGAGATATGTTTGGCATGCACCTATGACAACGCCAACAGCCCCCAACCAATGTCCATGAACTCGCTGCTGCACTGCAGGAAGAATGGAATAATATCTGTCAAGCTTATTTTGGACGAATGGTGAGTGAGGAGTATGCCACGTCGGATACGCGCTTGTCTCGAGGATCGAGGAGGATTTACAAAGTATGAGATCTTGGACTAAATATGGTAAATTCTCTGACTGACCGTCCATGTCTTCTACAGATCAGTGTGTGGAATGTGTGTTTGTCAGATACCCAGCTATCGCTGAATTCATTCACCAGATGTCACAGTGCAATGCCTGAACTGTCTTTCTGATAAAAATTATAAACATATTTCTTCATATATCTCACTTTTATCAAATATCCCCTACTTTTTTGAATAATATATATAAAATTATCTTTAATGAATTTCGATGTTACACTTTTGACCTTACAATACTTTCAAGATATGACGTCAATCTTCAGGCGTGAGAGAGCTTCTCCAAGCATAGATTTCCTCTTCTTTCAAAGATTTCGGCTGTTCATGACAAAGAATCATCATCCTCCAAACACTCATTACGTCTTTTTCTCTGATCAGGTCCAACGTCGCAAGAAACACATGACGATGACGTCTTTATATTCAGTGATCTGGTATTAGTGATCATGGTCCCATTGAAACTGGGACAGTTTTCTATCAACACAAAGGGAATGTTTTTTACAGGCACCTACCACAAGCTCAACATAACACGTCTCAGAGAAACTTTCTATGTGTTGATGCATATATCTTCTCATTTTCGTCGATTGGATTCAATTTGTTCTTCTCTTTTTTAACCCTTTACCTAACATAAAAAGCAGACAGCACTTGCAGAAATAAATTCTTGAATAGCTATTTTGTTTTCTTTTTTTTTCTCAAAAACATAAGTTATGACCCCTCGTTGGAACGAGCACGTTCCAACGAGGGGTCATAATCTATGTTTTTGAGGCAAAAAATGAAAAAAGTAATGAAAATTAATTGACAATTTTGAAAATAGCGCTGTCCAGTCTTGGCCGTTACGTTAAGTAAATAGTTAATAATTATGTTGGGTAAAATGTTTAGTCATTTATTCCTTATCTTTTCTTCTCATGTTATTATATCAGCATATGTACATTTTTTGATAAAAAAATGGATACTGGCACCATCCAAAAGAAATGGCAATTTTTTCCCCTTTGATCTTCCATTCGATTTGCATGGCAAAAGGGAAGAGACCTGTAAGAAACGTGCCCCCTCAACCTTTGCAACATTTTAAGCCGTTGTCGATTTTTTAAAAAAAATCCGGATAGGGTTTGCACTGGAAAAAATAAATTCAGTGGAAAAAATCGATGAAAAGTGGAACTTCAATGTGACAAAAGATTCCTGTCCAGTCTCTTCACTTTTAATCATAAAATCCCGTGGTTTGTCTGAGAGGTTTCCTCGTTTTGGACAGAATACCGAAATTGAGTGAAAAATACGTGCATTGGAGGAGTTTACAAGGTATCATAAATTGTAATGTGACACAAAACGTTAGCCAATGCGATTATTCAGGGGTTAGTAGGTATTATGACCGAGACTGGTCGATAAGGCTGTCGATAATAAGTTATACAATTGGCGAATTGTAAACTCACCTCCCGGATAGGGGGTGGGCTGTGAACTCACCTACCGGCGAGGGGGTAGATTGTGGACTCACCCAACCGACTGTGTTGCTTCTTCGGTGATTATCGACCAGCCTCGGTCTTCATGCCTGATACCTCCTCCCGCATTTGCACTAATGTACCTAATCGCTAAGATCTTCGTGCATTCTCCACCACCTTCCCGACCCCCAATAAATTAAAAATGTCATTGCCACACCGCCTCATTAACACTGAAAGAAACATCTCTTTACTGTTAATGTATGTGTTCATACCTTCGAACCACCGCAGCAGGAAGATGATGGTTGCACAATTTCGACCTCTTGATGTTTATCAAGTTCTCTGTGTTGCTCTTCTCTTTCTTGTTCAACAACTGGCCTTTTTAAATCACAGAGGTTAATGCTACAGTATTCATCACATCCAAAAAGATCATCCCAGTTGTGTTCTTCTCCTTCTATAACATAGCACTTCTTACAAACCTTGTTTTCTAGAATATCTTTCAGCTCTGCCTCCGATTTTGGACGGTAATATATAGCCTTTCGTGTATCAGACATTATTTTATCTGTTAGTGGAGAATCAACACAATTATCCTGAAAAGATATTCAAAATAGTACTAATATTGGAATTTATATAAAACTGTGTTTAGATGTACACTATGAGAGCCTATACCCCGTGTGTAGATAAACATTCTGAGAGCCTATACCCAGTGTTTAGATATACACTCTAAGAGCCTAAACCCCATGTTTAGATATACACTTGGAGAGCCTATACCAACGTTTAGATATACAATCTGAGAGCCTATACCAACGTTTAGATATACACTCTGAGAGCCTAAACCCCTTGTTTAGATATACACTCTAAGAGCCTAAACCCTATGTTTAGATATACACTCTAAGAGCCTAAACCCCATGTTTAGATCTACGCTCTGAGAGCCTATACCAACGTTTAGATATACACTCTGAGAGCCTATACCAACGTTTGGATATACAATCTGACAGCCTATACCCTGTGTTTAGATATACACTCTAAGAGCCTAAACCCCATGTTTAGATATACACTCTGAGAGTCTATACCCCGTGTTTAGATGTACACTCTGAGAGCCTATACCATGTGTTTAGATATACACTCTGAGAGCCTAAACCCCGTGTTTAGATATACACTCCAAGAGCCTAAACCCCATGTTTAGATATACGCTCTGAGAGCCTATACAAACGCTTAGATATACACTCTAAGAGCCTATACCCCATGTATAGATATACACTCTGAGAGCCTATACCAACGTTTAGATATTCATTCTGAGAGCCTAAACCCCGTGTTTAGATATACACTCTAAGAGCCTAAACCAAATGTTTAGATATACACTCTGAGAGCCTATACCCTGTGTTTAGATATACACTATGAGAGCCTATACCCCGTGTTTAGATATACACTCTAAGAGCCTAAACCCCATGTTTAGATATACAATCTGACAGCCTATACCAACGTTTAGATATACACCATGAGAGCCTAAACCCCGAGTTTAGATATACACTCTAAGAGCCTAAACCCCATGTTTAGATATACACTCTGAGAGCCTATACCAACGTTTAGATATACACTCTGAGAGCCTATGCCCTGTGTTTAGATATACACTATGAAAGCTGATACCCCGAGTTTAGATATACATTCTAAGAGCCTAAACCACATGTTTAGATATAAACTCTGAGAGCCTATACCAACGTTTAGATATACACTCTAAGACCCTAAACCCCATGTTTAGATATACACTCTAAGAGCCTAAACCCCATGTTTAGATATACACTCTAAGAGCCTATACCAACGTTTAGATATACACTCTAAGCGCCTATACCAACGTTTAGATATACACTCTAAGAGCCTATACCAACGTTTAGATATACACTCTGAGAGCCTCTACCCAGTGTTTAGATATACACTCTAAGAGCCTAAACCTCATGTTTAGATATACAATCTGACAGCCTATACCAACGTTTAGATATACACTCTGAGACCCTATACCCTGTGTTTAGATATACACTATGAGAGCCTATACCCTGTGTTTAGATATACACTCTAAGAGCCTAAACCCCATGTTTAGATATACAATCTGACAGCCTATACCAACGTTTTGATATACACTCTGAGAGCCTAAACCCCGAGTTTAGATATACACTGTAAGGGCCTAAACCCCATGTTTAGATATACACTCTGAGAGCCTATACCAACGTTTAGATATACACTCTGAGAGCCTATACACTGTGTTGAGATATACACTATGAGAGCCTATACCCCGTGTTTAGATATATACTCTAAGAGCCTAAACCCCATCTTTAGATATACAATCTGACAGCCTATACCAACGTTTAGATATACACTCTGAGAGCCTAAACCCCGAGTTTAGATATACACTTTAAGAGCCTAAACCCCATGTTTAGATATACACACTGAGAGCCTATACCAACGTTTAGATATACACTCTGAGAGCCTATACCCTGTGTTTAGATATACACTATGAAAGCCGATACCCTGTGTTTAGATATACACTCTAAGAGCCTAAACCACATGTTTAGATATACACTCTGAGAGCCTATACCAACGTTTAGATATACCCTCTAAGAGCGTAAACCCCATGTTTAGATATACACTCTAAGAGCCTAAAACCCATGTTTAGATATACACTCTAAGAGCCTATACCAACGTTTAGATATACACTCTGAGAGCCTATACCAACGTTTAGATATACACTCTGAGAGCCTATACCAACGTTTAGATATACACTCTGAGAGCCTATACCCTGTGTTTAGATATACATTCTGAGAACCTATACCAGGGTTTAGACATACACTCTAAGAGCCTAAACCCAATGTTTAGACATACGCTCTAAGAGCCTAAATCCCAAGTTTAGATATACACTCTGACATCCTATACGCCATGATTAGATATACACTCAGAGAGCCTATATCCCGTGTATAGATATACACTCTGAGAGCCTATACCCCGTGTTTAGAAATACACTCTGAGAGCCTATACCCCGTGATTAGATATAAACTCTGAGATCCTATACCCCGTGATTAGGTATACTCTCTAAGAGCCTGAACCCCATGTTTAGATATACGCTCTGAGAGCCTATACTAACGTTTAGATATACACCCTGAGAGCCCATATCAACGTTTGGATATACACTCTGAGAGCCTATACCCTGTGTTTAGATATACATTCTAAGAGCCTAAACCCCATGTTTAGATATACACTCTGAGAGTCTATACCCCGTGTTTAGATGTACACTCTGATAGCCTATACCCCGTGTACAGATCTACACTCTGAGAGCCTATACCCTGTGTTTAGATATACACTCTGAGAGCCTAAACCCCGTGTTTAGATATGCACTCCAAGAGCCTAAACCCCATGTTTAGATATACGCTCTGAGAGCCTATACAAATGCTTAGATATACACTCTAAGAGCCTATACCCCATGTTTAGATATACACTCTGAGAGCCTATACCAACGTTTAGATATACATTCTGAGAGCCTAAACCCCGTGTTTAGATATACATTCTAAGAGCCTAAACCAAATGTTTAGATATACACTCTGAGAGCCTATACCCTGTGTTTAGATATACACTATGAGAGCCTATACCCCGTGTTTAGATATACACTCTAAGAGCCTAAACCCCATGTTTAGATATACAATCTGACAGCCTATACCAACGTTTAGATATACACTCTGAGAGCCTAAACCCCGTGTTTAGATATACACTCTAAGAGCCTAAACCAAATGTTTAGATATACACTCTGAGAGCCTATACCCTGTGTTTAGATATACACTATGAGAGCCTATACCCCGTGTTTAGATATACACTCTAAGAGCCTAAACCCCATGTTTAGATATACAATCTGACAGCCTATACCAACGTTTAGATATACACTCTGAGAGCCTAAACCCCGAGTTTAGATATACACTCTAAGAGCCTAAACCCCATGTTTAGATATACACTCTGAGAGCCTATACCAACGTTTAGATATACACTCTGAGAGCCTATACCCTGTGTTGAGATATACACTATGAGAGCCTATACCCCGTGTTTAGATATACACTCTAAGAGCCTAAACCCCATGTTTAGATATACAATCTGACAGCCTATACCAACGTTTAGATATAAACTCTGAGAGCCTAAACCCCGAGTTTAGATATACACTCCAAGAGCCTAAACCCCATGTTTAGATATACACTCTGAGAGCCAATACCAACGTTTAGATATACACTCTGAGAGCCTATACCCTGTGTTTAGATATACACTATGAAAGCCGATACCCTGTGTTTAGATATACACTCTAAGAGCCTAAACCACATGTTTAGATACACACTCTGAGAGCCTATTCCAACGTTTAGATATACCCTCTAAGAGCGTAAACCCCATGTTTAGATATACACTCTAAGAGCCTAAAACCCATGTTTAGATATACATTCTAAGAGCCTATACCAACGTTTAAATATACACTCTGAGAGCCTATACCAGCGTTCAGATATACACTCTCTACCCAGTGTTTAGATATACGCTCTAAGAGTCTAAACCCCATGTTTAGATATACACTCTAAGAGCCTAAATCCCATGTTTAGATATACACTCTGAGAGCCTATACCAACGATTAGATATACACTTTGAGAGCGTATACCCAGTGTTTAGATATACATTCTAGGAGCCTAAACCCCATGTTTAGATATACACTCCGAGAGCCTAAACCCCATGTTTAGATATACAATCTGAGAGCCTATACCAACGTTTAGATATACAGTTTGAGAGCCTATACCCAGTGTTTAGATATACACTCTAAGAGCTTAAACCCCATGTTTAGATATTCGCTCTGAGAGCCTAAATCCCATGTTTACATATACACTCTGAGAGCCTATACCAACGTTTAGATATACACTCTGAGAGCCTATACCCAGTGTTTAGATATACACTCTAAGAGCCTAAACCCATGTTTAGATATACACTCTGAGAGCCTATACCAACGTTTAGATATACACTCTGAGAGCCTAAACCCCATGTTTAGATATACACTCTAAGAGCCTAAACCCTATGTTTAGATATACACTCTAAGAGCCTAAACCCCCTGTTTAGGCATACACTCTAAGAGTCTATTCCAATGTTTAGATGTACACTCTGAGAGCCTATACCAACATTTAGATATACACTCTGAGAGCCTATACCCAGTGTTTAGATATACACTCAAAGAGCCTAAACCCCATGTTTATATATACTCTCTAAGAGCCTAAACCCCATGTTTAGATATACACTCTGAGAGGCTATACCCTGTGTTTAGATATACACACTGAGAGCCTACACCAACGTTTAGGTATAGACTTTGAAAAGCTATACCCTGTGATTAGATATACACTCAGAGAGCCTACACCCAGTGTTTAGATGTACACTCTAAGACCTAAACCCCATGTTTAGATATACGCTCTGAGGGCCTATACCAATGTTCAGATATACACTCTGAGAGCCTATACCCTGTGTTTAGAAATACACTCTAAGAGCCTATACCCCGTGTTTAGATACACTCTCTAAGAGCCTGTACCCTGTGTTTAGATACACACTATGAGAGCCTAAACCACATGTTTAGATATACGCTTTGAGAGCCTAAACCCCGTGTTTAGATATACACTCTCAGAGCCTAAACCCCATGTTTAGATATACACTATGAGAGCCTATACCAACGTTCAGATATACACTCTGAGAGCCTATACCAACGTTTAGATATACACTCTGAGAGCCTATACCCAGTGTTTAGATATACACTCTAAGAGCCTAAACCCCATGTTTAGATATACACTCTGAGAGGCTATACCAATGTTTAGATATACACTCTGAGGGCCTAAACCCCATGTTTAGATGTACACTCTAAGAGCCTCAACCCTATGTTTCGATATACACTCTAAGAGCCTAAACCCCATGTTTAGATATACACTCTAAGAGTCTATACCAACGATTAGATATACACTCGAAGAGCCTAAACCCCATGTTTAGATATATGCTCTGAGAGCCTATACCAAGTTTTAGATATACACTATGAGAGCCTATACCCCGTGTTTAGATATACACTCTTAGAGCCTAAACCCAATGTTTAGACATACGCTCTGACAGCCTATACCCACGTTTAGATATACACTCTGAAAACCTATACCAACTTTTAGATATACACTCTAAGAGCCTAAACCGCATGGTTAGATATACACACTGAGAGCCTATACCAATGTTTAGGTATACACTTTGAGAGCCTATACCCTGTGTTTAGATATACACTCTGAGAGCCTACACCCAGTGTTTAGATATACACTCTAAGAGCCTAAACCCTATGTTTAGATATACGCTCTGAGAGCCTATACCCTGTGTTTAGATTTACACTCTGAGAGCCTAAACCCCGTGTTTAGATATACACTCTAAGAGCCTAAACCCCATGTTTAGATATACAATCAGAGACCCTATACCCCGTGTTTAGATATACACTCTAGGAGCCTAAACCCCATGTTTAGATATACACTCTGATAGCCTATACCCTGTGTTTAGATATACGCTCTGACAGCCTATACCCTGTGTTTAGACATACACTCTAAGAGCCTAAACCCTATGTTTAGATATACACTCTGAGAGCCTGAACCCCATGTTTCGATATACGCTCTGAGAGCCTATACCATGTGTTTAGATATACACTCTGAGAGCTTAAACCCCGTGTTTAGATATACACTTTAAGATCCTAAACCCCATTTTTAGATATACACTCTGAGAGCCTAAACCTCATGTTTAGATATACGCTCTGAGAGCCTATACCCTGTGTTTAGATATACGCTCTGAGAGCCTAAACCCCGTGTTTAGATATACACTCTAAGTGCCTAAACCCCATGTTTAGATATACGCTCTGAGAGCCTACACTCTGTGTTTAGATTTACACTCTGAGAGCCTAAACCCCGTGTTTAGATATACACTCTAAGAGCCTAAACCGCATGTTTAGATATACACACTGAGAGCCTATACCAACGTTTAGGTATACACTTTGAGAGCCTATACCCTGTGTTTAGATATACACTCCGAGAGCCTACACCCAGTGTTTAGATATCCACTCTAAGAGCCTAAACCCTATGTTTAGATATACACTCTGAGAGCCTGAACCCCATGTTTCGATATACGCTCTGAGAGCCTATACCGTGTGTTTAGATATACACTCTGAGAGCTTAAACCCCGTGTTTAGATATACACTTTAAGATCCTAAACCCCGTGTTTAGATATACACTTTAAGATCCTAAACCCCATTTTTAGATATACACTCTGAGAGCCTAAACCTCATGTTTAGATATACGCTCTAAGAGCCTATACCCTGTGTTTAGATATACACTATGAGAGCCTAAACTCCATGTTTAGATATACGTTCTGAGAGCCTAACCCCCGTGTTTAGATATACACTCTCAGAGCCTAAACCCCATGTTTAGATATACACTCTGAGAGCCTATACCAACGTTCAGATATACACTCCGAGAGCCTATACCAACGTTTAGATATACACTCTGAGAGCCTATACCAACGTTTGGATATACATTCTGAGAGCCTATACCAACGTTTAGATATACACTCTAAGAGCCTAAACCCCTTGTTTAGATGTACACCCTGAGAGCGTATACCAACGTTTAGATATACACTCTGAGAGCCTCTACCCTGTGTTTAGATATACTCTCTGAGAGCCTATACCCCGTGTTTATATGTAGACTCTAAAAGCCTAAACCCCATGTTTAGATATACAATCTGAGAGCCTATACCAACGTTTAGATATACACTCTGAGAGCCTATACCATGTGTTCTCATATACACTCTGAGAGCCTAAACCCCGTGTTTAGATATACACTCTAATTGCCTAAAGCCCATGTTTAGATATACACTCTGAGAGCCTATACCAATGTTTAGATAAACACTCTGAGAGCCTATACCCCGTGTTTAGATATACACTCTAAGAGCTTAAACCCCATGTTTAGATATATGCTCTGACTGCCTATGCCCTGTGTTTAGATACACACTCTGAGAGCCTCTAACCCGTGTTTAAATATACACTCTGAGAGCCTGCACCCCGTGTTTAGATATACACTCTGAGAGCCTAAACCCCGTGTTTAGATATACACTCCAAGAGTCTAAACCCCATGTTTAGAAATACACTCTGAGAGCCTATACCAACGTTTAAATATACACTCTGAGAGCCTATACCCTGTGTTTAGATATACACTCTGAGAGCCTATACCCCATGTTTAGATATAGACTCTAAGAGCTTAAACCCCATGTTTACATATACGCTCTAAGAGCCTATACCCTGTGTTTAGATATAAACTCTGAGAGCCCAAACCCCGTGTTTAGATATACACTCTAGTAGCCTAAACCCCATGTTTAGATATACACTCTAAGAGCCTAAGCCCCATGTTTAGATATACATTCTGACAGCCTAAACCAACTTTTAGATATATACTCTGAGAGCCTATACCTAGTGTTAGGTATACACTCTGAGAGCCTTAACCCCGTGTTTAGATATACACTCAAAGAGCCTATGCCCAGTGTTAGGTATACACTCTGAGAGCCTATACGCAGTGTTAGGTATACACTCTAAGAGCCTTAACCCCGTGTTTAGATATACACTCTAAGAGCCAAAGCCCCATGTTTAGATATACACTCTGAGCGCCTATACCCTGTGTTTAGATATACACTCTGAGAGCCTATACCCCGTGTTTAGATATAGACTCTAAGAGCTTAAACCCCATGTTTACATATACGCTCTAAGAGCCTATACCCTGTGTTTAGATATAAACTCTGAGAGCCCAAACCCCGTGTTTAGATATACACTCTAGTAGCCTAAACCCCATGTTTAGATATACACTCTAAGAGCCTAAGCCCCATGTTTAGATATACATTCTGACAGCCTAAACCAACTTTTAGATATATACTCTGAGAGCCTATACCTAGTGTTAGGTATACACTCTGAGAGCCTTAACCCCGTGTTTAGATATACACTCTAAGAGCCTAAGCCCCATGTTTAGATATACACTCTGAGAGCCTTAACCCCGTGTTTAGATATACACTCTAAGAGCCTATACCTAGTGTTAGGTATACACTCTGAGAGCCTTAACCCCGTGTTTAGATATACACTCTAAGAGCCTATACCTAGTGTTAGGTATACACTCTGAGAGCCTATGCCCAGTGTTTAGATATACACTCTAAGAGCTTATGCCCAGTGTTAGGTATATACTCTGAGAGCCTATGCCCAGTGTTAGGTATACACTCTGAGAGCCTTAACCCCGTGTTTAGATATACATTCTGACAGCCTAAACCAACTTTTAGATATATACTCTGAGAGCCTATACCTAGTGTTAGGTATACACTCTGAGAGCCTTAACCCCGTGTTTAGATATACACTCTAAGAGCCTAAGCCCCATGTTTTGATATACACTCTGAGAGCCTTAACCCCGTGTTTAGATATACACTCTAAGAGCCTATACCTAGTGTTAGGTATACACTCTGTGAGCCTTAACCCCGTGTTTAGATATACACTCTAAGAGCCTATACCTAGTGTTAGGTATACACTCTGAGAGCCTTAACCCCGTGTTTAGATATACACTCTAAGAGCCTATGCCCAGTGTTAGGTATACACTCTAAGAGCCTATGCCCAGTGTTAGGTATACACTCTGAGAGCCTTAACCCCGTGTTTAGATATACACTCTAAGAGCCTATACCTAGTGTTAGGTATACACTCTGAGAGCCTTAACCCCGTGTTTAGATATACACTCTAAGAGCCTAAGCCCCATGTTTAGATATACACACTGAGAGCCTATACCTCGTGTTTAGATATGCACTCTGACAGCATATATTCCGTGTTTAGATATACACTCTGAGAGCCTATACCCGTGTTTGGATAAACATTCTGAGAGCCTATACCCATGTTTAGATATACATTCTGAGAGCCTATACCCGTGTTTCGATATACACTCTGAGAGCCTATACACCGTGTTTAGATATACACTCTGAGAGCATATATCCCCCGTTTAGATATACATTCTGAGAGCCTACACCCCGTGTTTATATTTACACTCTGAGAGCCAATACCTCGTATTTAGATATACACTCTGAGAGCCTATACCCCGTGTTTAGATATACACTCTGAGAGCATATATCCCCCGTTTAGATAAACATTCTGAGAGCCTATACCCCATGTTTATATTTACACTCTGAGAGCCAATACCTCGTATTTAGATATACACTTTGAGAGCCTATACCTCGTGTTTAGATATACACTCTGAGAGCCTATACCTCGTGTTTGGATATACACTCTGAGAGCCTATACCTCGTGTTTAGATATACACTCTGAGAGCCTATACCTCGTGTTTAGATATACACTCTGAGAGCATACATCCCGTGTTTAGATATACACTCTGAGAGCCTACATCCCGTGTGTAGATATACAGTCTGAGTGCCTATACCCCGTACTTAGATGTACACTCTGAGAGAATATATCCCGTGTTTAGATATACATTATGAGAGCATATATCCAGTCTTTAGATATACACTCTGAGAGCATATATCCCGTGTTTAGATATAAATTATGAGAGCATATATCCCGTGTTTAGATATAAATTATGAGAGCATATATCCAGTGTTTAGATTTACATTCTGAAAGCCTATATCCCGTGTTTAGATATCCACTCTGAGAGCCTATACCCCGTGTTTAGATGTCCACACTGAGAGTCTACACCTCGTGTTTCGATATACACTCTGAAAGCCTATACCCCATGTTTGGACATCCAGAGAGCCTATACTCCGTGTTTAGATCTACACTCTGAAAGCCTATACCCCATGTTTAGACATCCAGAGAGTCTATACTCCGTGTTTAGATCTACATTCCGAGAGCCTATACCCCGTGTTTAGATATATATTCTGAGAGCACATATCCCGTGTTTAGTTCTACATTATGACAGCATATACCCCGTGTTTAGGAATCTACATTGAGAGTCTATAACCCGTGTTTAGATATCCACGCTTAAAGTCTACACCTCGTGTTTATATATACACCCTGAAAGCCTATACCCCATGTTTAGATATACACACTGAGAGTCTATACCCGTGTTTAGTTATACATTCTGAGAGCCTATAGACCATGTTCAGATATCCACACTGAGAGTCTATACCCCGTGTTTAGATATACATTCTGAGAGCCTATACACCATGTTTAGTTATACATTCTGAAAGTCTATACACCATGTTTAGATATACACTCTAAGAGCTTAAACCCCATGTTTAGATATATGCTCTGACTGCCTATGCCCTGTGTTTAGATACACACTCTGAGAGCCTCTAACCCGTGTTTAAATATACACTCTGAGAGCCTGCACCCCGTGTTTAGATATACACTCTGAGAGCCTAAACCCCGTGTTTAGATATACACTCCAAGAGTCTAAACCCCATGTTTAGAAATACACTCTGAGAGCCTATACCAACGTTTAAATATACACTCTGAGAGCCTATACCCTGTGTTTAGATATACACTCTGAAAGCCTATACCCCATGTTTAGATATAGACTCTAAGAGCTTAAACCCCATGTTTACATATACGCTCTAAGAGCCTATACCCTGTGTTTAGATATAAACTCTGAGAGCCCAAACCCCGTGTTTAGATATACACTCTAGTAGCCTAAACCCCATGTTTAGATATACACTCTAAGAGCCTAAGGCCCATGTTTAGATATACATTCTGACAGCCTAAACCAACTTTTAGATATATACTCTGAGAGCCTATACCTAGTGTTAGGTATACACTCTGAGAGCCTTAACCCCGTGTTTAGATATACACTCAAAGAGCCTATGCCCAGTGTTAGGTATACACTCTGAGAGCCTATACGCAGTGTTAGGTATACACTCTAAGAGCCTTAACCCCGTGTTTAGATATACACTCTAAGAGCCAAAGCCCCATGTTTAGATATACACTCTGAGCACCTACACCCTGTGTTTAGATATACACTCTGAGAGCCTATACCCCGTGTTTAGATATAGACTCTAAGAGCTTAAACCCCATGTTTACATATACGCTCTAAGAGCCTATACCCTGTGTTTAGATATAAACTCTGAGAGCCCAAACCCCGTGTTTAGATATACACTCTAGTAGCCTAAACCCCATGTTTAGATATACACTCTAAGAGCCTAAGCCCCATGTTTAGATATACATTCTGACAGCCTAAACCAACTTTTAGATATATACTCTGAGAGCCTATACCTAGTGTTAGGTATACACTCTGAGAGCCTTAACCCCGTGTTTAGATATACACTCTAAGAGCCTAAGCCCCATGTTTAGATATACACTCTGAGAGCCTTAACCCCGTGTTTAGATATACACTCTAAGAGCCTATACCTAGTGTTAGGTATACACTCTGAGAGCCTTAACCCCGTGTTTAGATATACACTCTAAGAGCCTATACCTAGTGTTAGGTATACACTCTGAGAGCCTATGCCCAGTGTTTAGATATACACTCTAAGAGCTTATGCCCAGTGTTAGGTATACACTCTAAGAGCCTATGCCCAGTGTTAGGTATACACTCTGAGAGCCTTAACCCCGTGTTTAGATATACATTCTGACAGCCTAAACCAACTTTTAGATATATACTCTGAGAGCCTATACCTAGTGTTAGGTATACACTCTGAGAGCCTTAACCCCGTGTTTAGATATACACTCTAAGAGCCTAAGCCCCATGTTTAGATATACACTCTGAGAGCCTTAACCCCGTGTTTAGATATACACTCTAAGAGCCTAAGCCCCATGTTTAGATATACACTCTGAGAGCCTATTCCTCGTGTTTAGATATGCACTCTGACAGCATATATTCCGTGTTTAGATATACACTCTGAGAGCCTATACCCGTGTTTAGATAAACATTCTGAGAGCCTATACCCATGTTTAGATATACATTCTGAGAGCCTATACCCGTGTTTCGATATACACTCTGAGAGCCTATACACCGTGTTTAGATATACACTCTGAGAGCATATATCCCCCGTTTAGATATACATTCTGAGAGCCTACACCCCGTGTTTATATTTACACTCTGAGAGCCAATACCTCGTATTTAGATATACACTCTGAGAGCCTATACCCCGTGTTTAGATATACACTCTGAGAGCATATATCCCCCGTTTAGATATACATTCTGAGAGCCTACACCCCGTGTTTATATTTACACTCTGAGAGCCAATACCTCGTATTTAGATATACACTCTGAGAGCCTATACCCCGTGTTTAGATATACACTCTGAGAGCATATATCCCCCGTTTAGATAAACATTCTGAGAGCCTATACCCCATGTTTATATTTACACTCTGAGAGCCAATACCTCGTATTTAGACATACACTCTGAGAGCCTATACCTCGTGTTTAGATATACACTCTGAGAGCCTATACCTCGTGTTTGGATATACACTCTGAGAGCCTATACCTCGTGTTTAGATATACACTCTGAGAGCCTATACCTCGTGTTTAGATATACACTCTGAGAGCATACATCCCGTGTTTAGATATACACTCTGAGAGCCTACATCCCGTGTGTAGATATACAGTCTGAGTGCATATACCCCGTACTTAGATGTACACTCTGAGAGAATATATCCCGTGTTTAGATATACATTATGAGAGCATATATCCAGTCTTTAGATATACACTCTGAGAGCATATATCCCGTGTTTAGATATAAATTATGAGAGCATATATCCCGTGTTTAGATATAAATTATGAGAGCATATATCCAGTGTTTAGATTTACATTCTGAAAGCCTATATCCCGTGTTTAGATATCCACTCTGAGAGCCTATACCCCGTGTTTAGATGTCCACACTGAGAGTCTACACCTCGTGTTTCGATATACACTCTGAAAGCCTATACCCCATGTTTGGACATCCAGAGAGCCTATACTCCGTGTTTAGATCTACACTCTGAAAGCCTATACCCCATGTTTAGACATCCAGAGAGTCTATACTCCGTGTTTAGATCTACATTCCGAGAGCCTATACCCCGTGTTTAGATATATATTCTGAGAGCACATATCCCGTGTTTAGTTCTACATTATGACAGCATATACCCCGTGTTTAGGAATCTACATTGAGAGTCTATAACCCGTGTTTAGATATCCACGCTTAAAGTCTACACCTCGTGTTTATATATACACCCTGAAAGCCTATACCCCATGTTTAGATATACACACTGAGAGTCTATACCCGTGTTTAGTTATACATTCTGAGAGCCTATAGACCATGTTCAGATATCCACACTGAGAGTCTATACCCCGTGTTTAGATATACATTCTGAGAGCCTATACACCATGTTTAGTTATACATTCTGAATGTCTATACACCATGTTTAGATATACACTCTGAAAGCCTATACACCATGTTTAGATATCCACACTGAGAGTCTATACCCCGTGTTTAGTTGTAAATTCTGAGAGCCTATAGACCATGTTCAGATATCCACACTGAGAGTCTATACCCCGTGTTTAGATATATATTCTGATAGCCTATACACCATGTTTAGTTATACATACTGAAAGTCTATACACCATGGATAGATATACACTCTGAAAGCCTATACACCATGTTTAGATATCCACACTGAGAGTCTATACACCGTGTTTAGTTATACATTCTGAGAGCCTATAGACCATGTTCAGATATCCACACTGAGAGTCTATACCCCGTGTTTAGATATACATTCTGACAGCCTATACTCCACGTTTAGATATACACTCTGAGAGCTTATACACCATGTTTAGATATACACTCGGAGAGCCTACACCTCATGTTTAGGTACAAACTATGAGAGCCTATACTCTGTGTTTAGATATACACTCCGAGAGCCTATATATCATGTTTAGATATACACTATGAGAGTCTATACCGCGTGTTTAGATATACATTCTGAGAGCTTACACACCATGTTTAGCTATACACTTGGAGAGCCTACACCTCGTATTTAGGTACAAACTAAAGATATACGTCTGTATCAGTCTATATAATACTTATAGTACAAGATAGAGAGATAAGTCTGTATTAGTCTATACAATGCCTATAGTACAATGTGGAGAGATAAGTCTGTATCAGTCTATACAATACCTATAGTACAATGTAGAGAGATAAGTCTGTATCAGTCTATACAATGCCTATAGTACAATGTAGAGAGATAAGTCTCTATCAGTCGATACAATGCCTAGACGTAGATCAAGGTAGAGAGATAAGTCTGTATCAGTCTATACAATGCCTATATTACAAGATAGAGAGATAAGTCTGTATCAGTCTATACAATGCCTATAGTACAAGGTAGAGAGATAAGTCTGTATCAGTCTATACAATGCCTATAGTACAAGGTAGAGAGATAAGTCTGTATCAGTCTATACAATGTCTACAGTACAATGTAGAGAGATAAGTCTGTATCAGTCTATACAATGCCTATAGTACAATGTAGAGAGATAAGTCTGTATCAGTCTATACAATGCCTATAGTACAAGGTAGAGAGATAAGTCTGTGTCAGTCTATACAATGCCTATAGTACAATGTAGAGAGATAAGTCTCTATCAGTCGATACAATGCCTAGACGTAGATCAAGGTAGAGAGATAAGTCTGTATCAGTCTATACAATGCCTATAGTACAAGGTATAGAGATAAGTCTGTATCAGTCTATACAATGCCTATAGTACAATGTAGAGAGATAAGTCTCCATCAGTCTATACAATGCCTATAGTACAATGTAGAGAGATAAGTCTCTATCAGTCTATACAATGTCTAGACCTAGCACAAGGTAGAGAGATAAGTCTGTATCAGTCTATACAATGCCTAGACCTAGTACAAGGTAGGGAGATAAGTCTGTATCAGTCTATACAATGCCTAGACCTAGTACAAGGTAGGGAGATAAGTCTGTATCAGTCTATACAATGCCTAGACCTAGTGCAAGGTAGACAGATAAGTCTCTATCAGTCTACACAATGCCTATAGTACAAGGGAGACAGATAAGTCTCTATCAGTCTATACAATGTCTATAGTACAAGATAGAGAAATAAGTCTCTATCAGTCTATACAATGCCTATAGTACAAGGTAGAGAGATAAGTCTGTATCTGTCTATACAATGCCTTTAGTACAAGGTACAGAGATAAGTCTGTATCAGTCTATACAATGCCTAGACCTAGTACAAGGTATAGAGATAAGTCTGTATCAGTCTATACAATTCCGCGACCTAGTACAAGGTACAGAGATAAGTCTGTATCAGTTTATACAATGCCTATAGTACAAGGTAGAGATATAAGTCTGTATCAGTCTATACAATGCCTAGACCTAGTACAGGGTAGGGAGATAAGTCTCTATCAGTCTATACAATGCCTATAGTACAAGGTAGGGAGATAAGTCTGTATCAGTCTATACAATGCCTAGACCTAGTACAAGGTAGGGAGATAAGTCTGTATCAGTCTATACAATGCCTAGACCTAGTACAAGGTAGAAAGATAAGTCTGTATCAGTCTATACAATGCCTATAGTACAAGGTAGGGAGATAAGTCTGTATCAGTCTATAGAATGCCTAGACCTACTACAAGGTGGGGAGAGAAGTCTGTAGCAGTCTATACTATGCCTTGACCTAGTACAAGGTAGAAAGATAAGTCTTTATCAATCTATACAATGCCTATAGTACAAGGTAGGGAGATAAGTCTGTATCAGTCTATAGAATGCCTAGACAAAGTACGTGGTAGGGAGATAAGTCTGTATCAGTCTATACAATGCCTAGACCTAGTACAAGGTAGGGAGATAAGTCTGTATCAGTCTATACAATGCCTAGACCTAGTACAAGGTAGGGAGATAAGTCTGTATCAGTCTATACAATGCCTAGACCTAGTACAAGGTAGGGAGATAAGTCTGTATCAGGCTATACAATGCCTAGACCTAGTACAAGGTAAGGAGATAAGTCTGTATCAGTCTATACAATTCCGCGACCTAGTACAAGGTAGAGAGATAAGTCTCTATCAGTCTATACAATGCCTAGACCTAGTACAAGGTAAGGAGATAAGTCTGTATCAGTCTATACAATTCCGCGACCTAGTACAAGGTAGAGAGATAAGTCTCTATCAGTCTATACAATGCCTAGACCTAGTACAAGGTAAGGAGATAAGTCTGTATCAGTCTATACAATTCCGCGACCTAGTACAAGGTAGAGAGATAAGTCTCTATCAGTCTATACAATGCCTAGACCTAGTACAAGGTAGGGAGATAAGTCTGCATCAGTCTATAGAATGCCTAGACCTAGTACAAGCTAGGTAGATAAGTCTGTATCAGTCTATACAATGCCTAGACCTAGTACAAGGTAGGGAGATAAGTCTGTATCAGTCTATAGAATGCCTAGACCTAGTACAAGGTAGGGAGATAAGTTTGTATCAGTCTATAGAATGCCTAGACCTACTACAAGGTAGGGAGATAAGTCTGTAGCAGTCTATACTATGCCTTGACCTAGTACAAGGTAGAAAGATAAGTCTTTATCAGTCTATACAATGCCTATAGTACAAGGTAGGGAGATAAGTCTGTATCAGTCTATACAATGCCTAGACCTAGTACAAGGTAGGGAGATAAGAAATTGTATGTTTATCGTGCCGAGATGTGTTTTTGTGTTAGCATACATTGTGTAACAATCTTCGATGTGCCGATATTTGCTAACATGTTTATATTACTACATAGGCACATACGATGAACAGGGATTATGTCACCACAAACATATCCTAAACCAGGATTCCATGGAACGTGGTCAAGTGATTGATGGAATGTTCTTGTGTGTTAGGACACATTGTGTTACAACATGTACACATTACAGGTAACACATAGGCACATCTTATATGTGCCGATGTGTGCTTATGTGCGAATGTGCACTGGTGAAGCCGATACTCCTCTATGGGTGTGACGCATGGGGTGACCAGATATCGCGGAATATGTCACAATATGTACAAATCACATGAAGTAAATAGTTGAACAGCACGCGGATACCGCCCTCGACCTGGTCATGTCTTTAAATATAAACAAACAAAAAACAATAAAAAAAGAAGAAAAAGACAAATAAAACAAAAATAAAAAAAGCTCGACTTTGCAGCAGAACATTCAATAAACCTTGAACAACGTGTTCACACAAAATAAGAAGATTATGAATGATTTTCCGATTGCTTTAATAAATAAATAAATAAATAAATAAATAAATAAATAAATAACTCATACGATTATCAAAAAACACTTACAAAATTTTTCTTTAAAATTACTAAAAACTGTCAATTTTTGCACAAATACATAGAACGCTTAATGTAACTTGCTCAACGGTATTGTTTTGTGGGATAAAAACAAATAATAAATATTTAGATTTGAATAGAGATATAGAGAGTAATCGCTCGACTGGACTGGTCACGTGAAATAATTCATGAGAGGTGAGGGACGTTGTTCAAACACGAGCGCGCGAATGCGCACGAGTGTTTTCCAATATAGCCCCTTGCCTCGAATGAATTATTTCACGTAACCAGTCCAGTCAAGCGATTACTCTGTTTATTATTTTTACCTGCGTCGCCAGGGGCAGAGCAGGTCTAGTAACCGCTCGACTCCGTCCGTCAGTCCGTCCGTCCGTCCGTCCATACGTCCGTCAGTCCGTCCGAAACACTTCTTCCGTCAAAGTTTTCTTGGCTTCTATGAAAGGGAATAATTTTATATCTGGTCTGCTGCTTCATAATGATGAGTTGTATCCTGTAACTAATTTTCAGATCTGCCGTGCAGCCACTTCCTGTTTGCCGATACTTTGAAGTCTGTTCATCTCTGTAATCAATTGCATGCAGCGACGCCGGTCCAGACCCGGTATTGGTCTTGGCTTGTTTATTATTAACAATAATTATATTATTTAACCCTTTATTTAACGTAACGGCCAAAACCGGCCAGCGCTATTCTAAAAAATAGCCAATTAATTTTCATTATTTTTTCATTTTTTGTCTCTAAAACATAGGTTATGACTCCTCGTTGGAACGAGCTCGTCGAGCTCGTTCCAATGAGGGGTCATAACCTATGTTTTTGAGACAAAAATGAAAATAATAGACTCCCGACCCAATAGATATTACGTTTCAGAAGCACGGTGTGTGTGGGGGGTGGGGGGAGTGCTAAACCTATCAGTTTATTGTTAACTTATTCTCGATTAATAAAAATACTCGATTCTCCAAATCAACATGCTTTCAATAGTTTGATGTCTCAACTCCCAGTAACTCGGAGTAGATTTTAACTAGTCAGTAGATTTTGACATTCCTTAATCGCATTTAAATTAACGCAGTACCAATATCCATGTACCTAGGCTAATATTCAGAATATATATATATATATATATATGCTTATATATACACTTAACACAAAGTAGTCATCAAAGATAATTTCACTTTACATATTTCGATATATTCATGTCTTAAGAAATAAAACTATCTATAAGTAATCCTTCTTCTTCGAAACATTTGTAAAATATAAAAGGTAAAGTAATGAAAGGGATAAATTAAAAATATTTTCTGGTCATTCTTTTGATAACATTAAGTTTTGAGAGAGGTGCTACTTTCTAATCCAGTCACACTTGAATAATCGTGTATAATCACCAAAAATAAACATTTGTCAGCTTTCGTGAGTTTAGTGTATAAACAAGGTTTTCATGATTAGGGGTTGCTAGCTTGGAGAAACCCAGAAGGTGTAAAGATATTGGTTGTTTAATTGTCAGATAGGAATTGTTTGTATAAACATTCAAGGTAACTCCAGAAAAGGGCTTCTAGGCTTGTCTCTCTCTCTCTCTCTCTCTACCCCCCCCCCCCCCCCCCCACACACACATTCTTGTAGTAATGCGGCGAAATAATCTAAGTGCCCTGCTGTTCAACCTTTTTACTGACGATATTCCAGAGTATATTCAGAAAAATGTATATCACGACACAGATGACCTTGTTTTGATTTCGACGTCATCATCAGGGCTACAAAAAGAGGCAGAACATCGAAGGACGTGTTTTATTTCAACAATGAGCAGCTGACAACGGTATCGTCCTACAACTACTTACGTGTAATCTTGGCATCGTCAGGTAGTTACACAGGTGGTATTGCTAATTTTAAATCTAAATCACTGAAAGCGTACTTCCGACTGCAAAGTATTTTCTGATCTCTGTCGAATGATCATTTGCGTGCTCGCGAAAAGTTATTTGACTCACTGGTAAAACCGATACTCCTCTATGGGTGTGAGGCATGGGGTGACCAGATATCGCGGAATGCCCAGCACCAAATTGAAACAGTCCTACTCAAATTCTGTAAATATGTTTTACAAGTTCATTCAAAAGCTTCCAACGCAACAGTCATGGCAGAGCTTGGGAGATTTATTTATTTTTTTATTTATTGATGTTTAAGGTCACATATTTATGTACAATGGCTAATCATGACCGTGACAGTTTTACGGGTGGAGGAAGCCGGAGTACCCGGAGAGAACCATGGAGCAACGACGAGCAGCTGCCAGCTCCCTAACATCGTAACTCCGCACTGCAGCACAGGCAGGGTTAGATTGGTTGAAGACATGTGGACCATCGACGTGCAGTACGCCTTAGTACACGGCGTCATCGTGCGCCCACGCGGGCAATGGAGATGGAGTGTCTTGCCCAAGGGTACAACGCGGTTGCCGCAGGTGGGATTCGAACAGAGGACCTCTCGGCTTGCAGCCTGAACCTCTACCAACTGAGCCACCGCGCTCCCAGCTTGGGAGATATCCCACTATACATTGAAGTTAGTGTCGATTTGTAAATAGCTGGCTTCAGGCAAAAAGTAACGATAATCGTCTTTTGTCTCAAGCTTATGATGAACTACAGGTACTCGGACATTCGTGTATCTCTAAAATAGAAAATATTCTTTCAAAGGCCGGATTCCGAAATGTCTGGGTGGATCCTTCGACCACCCCAGCAAACTTTATCGGACATTTAAGGAAGCGTCTCCAAGATATGCATGCCCAAACACTGTTGTTCAAGCTGAGGTCGCGGTCCCTGGAGCTGAGGGGACAAATTGGGAAAAACAGTGAAAAGGAGTGCCAGATGTGTAACGTGGGCGTGGTGGAGACCCTGGAACACTTTCTTATAGAATGCCCAAAATACCAGTCTAAAAGAACAAGATTCACGGGGAGTATAATGGAGAAGTGGGATGGGAGAATGAAGGACATGTGGTTAGGGGGCGACTCAAAGGAGAGGGTTGATATACTAATCGAAGAGATTGGGAAGAATGGGGCAAGGGATGTCGTCAAGAAGTTCGTCTCCGAGTGTTGGGAGGAGAGAAGAAGCGCGGGAATAGGGAGGCAGTTGGAAGAACATGGGTAGCCAAGGCCTTCTCAAACGAAAACCGCGACAAATCAGCGGCCGGCCGAAGTGTTATTATTATATTATTAAACATGGAAAGATGATTGCGCTTTAGAAAAAACAAGATCAGACAATTCCAAGATACAGTTTAATTATTCTACCAAGAATGTCTATGCACGTGAATGGTACTCGACTTGAAATATAGAAAATGTGTCACAAAATTTAGAATAAGTACACATGAATTGGAAATCGAACGCGGTCGATACAATAGGTCCAAACCTGTCCCGGGCGGGGCGAACACCGACACTGTAAACAATGTGAGCTAAACCTTGTTGAAGACGAAATGCATGCTCTCTTCGTCTGCTCAAAGCACAAAGAAGTACGCCAGGAACTTGCCAAGACAGCTTGCAAATAATACGCAGCTCACACCCTTCTCAGTAATCGTGATGAAGTCCGGTGGCTTTTCAATTGTCAAGAGATTGATATGACACGCGCCCTTGTACACCTTTTATCTGCGATTTACTCCAACATGGATCACGTGTAATTACTCCACACGCCTGACGATGCCGTGAAAAATACCCCCACCCTCGCGTGCGAGCGTGCGTGCATGCGTGTTTGAGGTTAAAAAATCGCACTGGCACAGACATTTCCTACTGAAACGTTTTTATCTTTTAATATGCCGCTGAAAATTTTTTTTCACTTACTGAACCCTAATGGGTTTCAAACATGACAAAAAAGTACATCCAATTGATTTAAACTAAGGGATGAGCTTAGGAACTGGTTAAACTGACTGGCAATAATTGATGTTATTCATTGATGGGCTCTAATGTAGTCCTTACAAGGATGTTACACAAGCTTTTGTTTTTCTTATAGGCGATGACTGGTCGAAGATTCAAAGGTTCATTTAATTTAGCATTGGTTAAATTGAATTCACCTTTTAACATTTTTGCTATTTCGATATTCATTCTGTTGTACGTTAAAGTGAAAGGAATGATGGACCTCCTTTCGCATTCGCCCTCTGATATATTCATACCAAATGGCCAGAGGGTTTGAAGCGTATTGATCCAAAAAGCTTCATGTTTTTTTTCTAAATTCATCCATTTCTTCTAATGTGTCTTTAATTGGTGGTTGTTCAATAGGATGGATTTTCAAAGAATGGTCAGGAAGGTTAAAATGTTGTGCTACTGGGGCATCAGCATTATGTTTTATATCCTGTTTGTGCCTAGTAGCCCGTTCTCGAAAAGGATTTTGACTTTGACCAACATACTGTTTCTGACAGCGCTTACATGTGATAAGGTAAATAATGTTTGGTGAATCACAATGGAGGGGGTTACGGATCTGATAATGATTTTTCATTTGTTTAGAGGAAAATTCCTCTTTCTGACCAGGTATAAAAGTATGCAGTCTACAACAAGGCTTTTTGCAATTAAATACCGCGCCACTACCATTCTGCAACGGTTTGTTGTGTTCAATCTTCAGTGGTTCGAAATCAGTAGTTTCATCTGGACTTTCGAGCTTTTTCAGAGTTTGGGATTTCAGGCTATGCAAAAAAACGCAGTGAGTACCCTCTCGATTTGAGGGCGCCAAATAGAGTAGAACAAGTCTCATTGAAATTTACCTTATCACTTGTATTGCGGTGGAAACGAATGAGCTGTGATTTGATGATACCTTTAAATGTATGTTGAGGATGAAATGATTTTGTGTGCAACAATTGATGTGAATCAGTTGGGAGAAGAAAGGGTGAGGAGGAGTCGGAGGTAGAGGAGCAAGACGAGGCTTACTTAATTTGCGAGCATCTTGTGTCACAATATGGACCGGAGATGTTTGCAAATTGAGGCGCTTACTCAGAGAGAAAGCAGGAGAAGTAGAAGGAAAAGAAGAGGGAGAAGTACTTTGCCTTGATCTTTTCTTATTATGCTTTTCGCGTTGGGGTAGAGGGACAACCTGGGCCGGAGTTTGCTTGCTCCCTACCATATTGTTCCTTACTCCAGAAGCCGGGCGAAGTTCTGAAATATAACTTGAGTTCAGCCTTCCAAACAAATGAATTCTATTTTAAATTAGTCGCGTTATGGTCATGTATTGGTTTTGTTTATTTGGTCGTTTATGGCTGTTGCGCGATGGAGGCAGCCTTGGGAATTCTCCAAAACTGCCTAATTCCACCATATAGATTATTATGCATCAGAGCCACAGGCAAGCCTGAATTCGGTTCAATTCATGGCCTTGGGTGGCTGTGGGAGTTTTTTTGTGGCTGGCAGAACAATTCCTTTTAGCCTCGATTTAGACTTGGGCTTGAACTTATCTATGAATAGTCTTTCCTTCGGTGCGAGCGCTCAATCTTCGTTGTATTGAAAAAATTTAAAAAATTTAAAACCTGTTTTTTTCTTTGTTACAGGCATCAATGTGTTCACACGCATACAGTTTTCTTGATTTTTCATCTTTATTGTGGTTTTTGTGGCAAGAGACTCTTTTTCTGAGATAATTTCTTTTCCCAATGTACTTTTCGTTGCAGCCCGATTACTCTTTAATATAAAGGAAGCTCCGCATCGTTTATCTTTGCACTTTGAGACCGTTGGGGTGTTCATTTCCTCATCAAACTTTGCTCGCGTTAAAATTTGTTTTGAGATTTGCTGGTTGTCTTTTTCATTTGATTAGTTGTATTTTTTCAATACATTCATCATCCGTTTACTGCCTTTTAACCCTTTACCTAACCTGAAAAGCAGACGACACTTGCAAAAATAATTCTTGAATAACTAATTTTTTTCATTTTTTGTCTGAAAAACATAGGTTATGACCCCTCGTTGGAACGAGCTCGACAAGCTCGTTCCAACGAGGGGTCATAACCTATGTTTTTCAGACAAAAAATGAAAAAATAATGAAAATTAATTGGCGATTTTTGAGAATAGCGCTGGCTGGTTTTGACGGTAGATTAGGTAAAGGGATAACAAGTCTAAATTGGATAAGATATGAGGGAAAAGTTCAGGTTTTTTTGCATTGAAGGCAGTGATGAAAGTGAGAATATCGTTATTTTGATTCTTTTCTTTCGGGGTTCTCAAATCCGTCAGGTTTAGGGAGTTTGCCCTCCTGTCAAGTCCATTCCTTATCAAGTTGGTTGGATATCCGTGTTTTTCGAGAGAGTTTGTTAATTCGTTAAGTCTTTTGGTTCTAAGTTCTGGATTTGTAACTATTGTGAGAGAGTCTGTTAAATGAATTCTGGATTTGTAACTATTGTGCGAGAGTTTGTTAATTCGTTAAGTCTTTTGGTTCTGAGTTCTGGATTTGTAACTATTGTGAGAGAGTTTGTTAATTCGTTAAGTCCATTGTGAGAGAGTTTGTTAATTCGTTAAGTCTTTTGGTTCTGAGTTCTGGATTTGTAACTATTGTGAGAGAGTTTGTTAATTCGTTAAGTCCATTGTGAGAGAGTTTGTTAATTCGTTAAGTCTTTTGGTTCTGAGTTCTGGATTTGTAACTATTGCGAGAGAGTTTGTTAATTCGTTAAGTCTTTTGGTTCTGAGTTCTGGATTTGTAACTATTGTGAGCGAGTTTGTTAATTCGTTAAGTCTTTTGGTTCTGAGTTCTGGATTTGTAACTATTGTGAGCGAGTTTGTTAATTCGTTAAGTCTTTTGGTTCTGAGTTCTGGATGTGTAACTACTGTGAGCGCGTTTGTTAATTCGTTAAGTCTTTTGGTTCTGAGTTCCGGATTTGTAACTATTGTGAGCTAGTTTGTTAATTCGTTAAGTCTTTTAGTTCTGAGTTCTGGATTTGTAACTATTGTGAGAGAGTTTGTTAATTCGTTAAGTCTTTTGGTTCTGAGTTCTAGATTTGTAACTATTTTCGTATGGCGGGGATGACAGGATCTGAAGTGCAGGTATTATTTAGTGTCTGTTGATTTTCGGTATATGTCTACTTAAAGTACTTCCTCTTACAACGTCATTAGAATACATAGGAAGAGAATGGAGTGTTTGCTTTAGTCCATTGTAAATTTAATTGCCAAGTGCCGGGTTTGTAGGGCATCGTGAACTCCCCCCAGTGTTTGTAGGGCATCGTGAATTTCCCCCAGTGTTTGTAGGGCAATGTGTATTTCCCCCAGTGTTTGTAGGGCATCGTGAAATTCCCCCAGTGTTTGTAAGGCATCGTGTATTTCCCCCAGTGTTTGTAGGGCATCGTGAAATTCCCCCAGTGTTTGTAAGGCATCGTGAATTTACCCCAGGGTTTGTAGGGCATCGTGAATTTCCCCCCATTGTTTGTAGGGCATCGTGAATTTCCTTCAGTGTTTGTAAGGCATCATGAATTCCCCCCAGCGTTTGTAAGGCATCGTGTATTTCCCCCAGCGTTTGTAAGGCATCGTGTATTTTCCCCAGTGTTTGTAAGGCATCGTGTATGTCTCCCAGTGTTTGTAAGGCATCGTGTATTTCCCCCAGTGTTTGTAAGTCATCGTGTATTTCCCCCGGTGTTTGTAAGGCATCGCGAATTTCCCCCAGTGTTTGTAGGGCATCGTGTATTTTCCCCAGTGTTTGTAGGGCACCGTGAATTTCCCCCAGTGTTTGTAGGGCATCGTGTATTTCCCCCAGTGTTTGTAGGGTACCGTGAATTTCCTCCAGTGTTTGTAAGGCATCGTGAATTTCCCCAGTGTTTGTAGGGCATCGTGTATGTCCCCCAGTGTTTGTAGGGCACCGTGAATTTCCCCCATTGTTCGTAGTGCATCGTGTATTTCCCCCAGGGTTTATAGGGCATCGTGAATTTCCCCCAATGTTTGTAAGGCATCGTGAATTTCCCCCAGTGTTTGTAAGGCATCGTGTATTTCCCCCAGTGTTTGTAAGGCATCGTGAATTTCCCCCAGTGTTTGGAAGGCATCGTGTATTTCTCCCAGTATTTGTAAGGCATCTTGAATTTCCCCCAGTGTTTGTAAGGCATCGTGAATTTCCTCCAATGTTTCTAAGGCATCTTGAATTTCCCCCTGTGTTTGTAAGGCATCGTGTATTTCCCCAGTGTTTGTAAGGCATCGTGAATTTCCCCCAGTGTTTGGAAGGCATCGTGTATTTCTCCCAGTATTTGTAAGGCATCTTGAATTTCCCCCAGTGTTTGTAGGGCACCGTGAAATTCCCCCAGTGTTTGTAGGGCATCGTGAAATTCCCCCAGTGTTTGTAAGGCATCGTGAATTTTCCCCAGGGTTTGTACAGCATCGTGAATTTTTCCCATTGTTTGTAGGGCATCGTGTATTTCCCCCAGGGTTTGTAGGGCATCGTGAATTTCCCCCGGTGTTTGTAAGGCATCGTGAATTTCCCCCAGTGTTTGTAAGGCATCGTGTATTTCCCCTAGTGTTTGTAAGGCATCGTGAATTTCCCCCAGAGTTTGGAAGGCATCGTGTATTTCTCCCAGTATTTGTAAGGCATCTTGAATTTCCCCCAGTGTTTGTAAGGCATCGTGAATTTCCTCTAGTGTTTGTAAGACATCCTGTATTTCCCCCAGTGTTTGTAAGGCATCGTGTATATTTCCCAGTGTTTGTAAGGCATCGTGAATTTCCCCCAGTGTTTGTACGGCATCGTGAATTTCCCCCAGTGTTTGTAAGGCAACGTGTATTTTCCCCAGTGTTTGTAAGGCATTGTGAATTTCCCCCAGTGTTTGTAGGGCATCGTGTATTTCCTCCAGTCTTTGTATGGCATCGTGGATTTCCCCCAGTGTTTGTTAAAACAATTATCGACGTATCTTTTGTCCAGTTTCCCACCATGTTTTGCCTGATCTCTGTGCCAAAAATTTCCTCTATCTTTGGTATAGTTTTGGTTCTAAATAGGCCAGGGTCAGATTGGTATAAACGGATGCCACTTTAGTGACCATTGCTATAATATGCTTACTGCAAAAGTTGAAAGTGTTGTTTTCGGGAATGAATTTTATGCTCTTGAATATAAATTTATTTGTGCCTCTCCTTTTAACCCTTTACCCAACGTAACGGCCAAAACCGGCCAGCGCTATTCTCAAAAATCGCCAATTAATTTTCAAAATATTTTCATTTTTTGTCTCAAAAACATAGGTTATGACCCCTCGTTGGAACGAGCTCGTCGAGCTCGTTCCAACGAGGGGTCATAACCTATGTTTTTGAGACAAAAAATGAAAAAATTTAGTTATTCAAGAATTTTTTTTTGCAAGTGTCGTCTGCTTTTCATGTTAGGTAAAGGGTTAAATATTGGGTGTTTTTAGCCAATATTCTACAGCTTCCAGGCCAAGTGAGTGTAGAATTTTCCTATAGAGGGACGTAACATCAAAGCTTACAAGGGTGGAACATTCCTTTACAGATGTGGGCAGATGGTAGAGAAAATTCCGATCATCTCTCACATAGCTTCGGATAACTGTTAAGTATGGTTGTAAAATTTTATCTATAATACCGCTGAGCCGGTGAGCTGCACAGCTAGGCCCAGCAACGATTGGTCTAAATTTAAGACCTCGTGGGCGCAGAATAAAGACATATTTCGATTTTTTTTCATTGATTGCATCAAATATTTGATTTGATTTATTATTTTTGTCACGTACTGTACAGGTACGCCAACCAGGTCCCACACGTACCATACAGGTACCATAAACAGTAATGCTGAGCTCCCGGCAGCCCGAAATCGGGTCCCACACGCACTGTTCAGGTATCCCAATCTGTTATGCTGGGCTTCCAACAGCTCGAATCGTGACCCATACGTACTGTACAGGTTACCCAATCGGTAATGCTGGGCTCCCTACAGCCCGAATCAGGTCCCACATGTACTGTACAGGTATCCCAATCGGTAATGCTGGGCTCCCAATGGCCCGAATCGGGTCCCACACGCACTGTACAGGTATCCCAATCGGTAATGCTGGGCTCCCGACAGCTCGAATCATGACCCGCACGTACTGTTCAGGTATCACAATAGGTAATAATGGGCTCCCAACAGCCCGAATCAGGTTCCACATGTACTGTACACGTAGGCCAATCAGGTCCCACACGTATGGTACAGGTACGCCAATCGGTAATGCTGGGCTCCAAACAGCCCTAATCAGGTCCCACACGTACTGTACAGGTGTCCCAACCATTCTCCCAACAGACCGAATCAGATCCGACATATACTGTACAGGTACACCAATTAGTAATGCTGGGCTCCCATCAGCTTGAATAAGGTTCTACACGCACCGTACAAGTACGCCAATAAGGTCCCGTATGTACGATTTAGGTACCTCAGTCGGAACTACTGGGCCCCCGACAGCCCGAAGCAGATCCCACGCGTTCTGTACAGGTACACCAATCAGGTCTCATATGCACTGTACAGGTACCCCAATCAGTAACGCTGGGCTCACAACAGCCCAAATTCGGTCCCGCGCGTACTGTACAGGTACACCAATCAGGTCCCATACGTGCTGTAAGGTACCTCAGTCAGTAAAGCTGGGCTCCCCTCAGCCCGAATCAGGTCCCACGCGGACTGTATAGGTACGCCAATTAGTAATGCTGGGCTTCCAACAGCCCGAATCAGGTCCTACGCATACTGCACAGGTAAGCCAATCAGGTCCCATACGAACTCTACAGGTACGCCCATCAGAAATGCTGGGCTTCCATCAGCCCGAATCAGGACCCACGCATATTGTATAGGTACGCCAATCAGTAATGCTGGGCACCCAACAGCCCGAATCAGGTCCTACCCATACTGTACAGGTACGTCTATCAGGTTCCATACGTACCATACAGACTCGCCAATCAGTAATGCTGGGCCCCCATCAGCCCGAATCAAGTCCTATGCGTACTGTATATGTACAACAATCAGTAATGGTGGGCTCTAAACAGCCCAAATCAGGTCTCGTCCGTACTGCAGGTACGCCAATAGGTAATGCAGGGCTCCCAATAACCCGAATCAGGTCCCACACGTACTGTACATGTATACCAAACAGTAATGCTGGGCTCCCAACAGCCCTAATCAAGTGAGGCATGTGCTGTACAGGTACACCAATTAGTAATGTTGGGCTCCCAACAGCCTGAATAGGGTTCTACACGTACCGTACAGGTACGCCATTCAGGTCCCAAACGACCATACAGGTAACTCAGTCGGTAATACTGGGCCCCGGACAGCCCGAATCAGGTTCTACGAGTACTGTGCAGGTACCACTATCGGTAATGCTGGGCTTCCAACAGCCCGTATCAGGTCCCACCTGTACTGTACAGGTATGCCAATCAGGTCCCATACGTACTGTACAGGCACTCCAATCGGTAATGATAGGCTTCCATCAGCCCGAATCAGGTCTCACACGTACTGCAGGTACGCCAATCGGTAATGCAGGGCTCCCGCCAGCCCCAGTCAGGTCTCACGCGTACTGTACAGGTACGCCAATAATAGCCAATAAGAAATTATGGGCCCCTAACAGCGCAAATCAGGTCCCACACGCACTGTACAGGTACGCCAATCAGTAAAACTGTTCTCCAAACAGCCCGAATTTGGTCCGACATGTACAGTACTGGTACACCAATCGGTAATGTTGGCCTCTATACAGCCCGAATCAGGTTCCACACGCACTGTGCAGGTACGCCAATCAGTAATACTGGGCTCCCGACAGCCCTAATCAGATCCAACACGTACTACCCAGGTACACCAGTTGGTAATGTTGGATTTTCCAGATCCCGAATCATATCCCAAATATACCATACTGGTCCACCAATCAGTAATGTTGGCCTCCCAACAGCCTAAATCAGCCCAAACGTATGTACAGGTACGCCAATAAGTTCCAACACATATCGCAAGTTACCGTAATCGGTAATGCTGGGCTGTAGTATATAAGGTACCCGATCGTGCCTGATTACCCGGACTTTTGCCGGTGCAGCTAGTGTTAAATTCAAATAGAAACCTGTCTTTTGCCGGTGCAAAACTACGGCTCCATCCAGCTTGATCCGACAAGTCGTGTACCTACTGCCTATATAGTATGCTATGGTATGTATAGTGATATATGTAAACACAGGACTCTTGGTACATAGTATGGGTATGTGATCAAAATTTGGTGGGAAAGGTGAGAATTTTCTTGAAAGTTTCCCCGCAAAGCGGCGCACGCGACGTCATAGAGACGTTGTTCGCTATTGCTGTCCTCACCAGGTTAGGTGGATTAATAAAACTAAGGGTTAGCATGTGACCTGTAGGGGTACAAAGCGTACACCATATACTACCTCACTTGGCGGTCACGCATAACAACCACCCACCTCACAATATCGTCTGGCTCCGCAATAATACTACCTCCACCATTCATAGAATAATATAAAGCATTAGATCGATTAGTAGTAACAATGGCTTTTGGGGAACCCCAGAGGTATGTACCGCTCATACTATACTGCAGTTCTATACTACCAGGCATTACCCCCCATCCCACAATACCATTTAACTGCTATAACATACTACCCGAATGAGGTCTTGCATAATCATTATACTATACATGTACCCCACTCGGTAATGTTGGGCTCCCAACAGCCCGAATCAAGTCCCACATATAGTGTACAGGTGATGAAATCGGTAATGCGTGGCTCTCCACAGCCCGAATCAGGTCCCACGCGCACTGTACAGGCACGCCAATATGTAATACTGGACTCCCGACGGCCCTAATCATGTCCTACACGTACTGTACAGGTACGCCAGTCGATAATGTTGGGTTTTCCACATCCCGAATCAGATCCAAAGTATTCCTTACAGGTACACCGATCAGTAATGTTAGCCTCCCAACAGTCTGAATCAGCCCAAACATGTGAACAGGTTCGAAAATACGGTCCCACACGTACCGCAGGATACCGCAATCAGTAATGCTGGGCTGTAGTATATAAGGTACCCGATCGTGCCTGATTACCCGGACTTTTGCCGGTACAGCTAGTGTTAAATTTAAATAGGAACCTGATTTTTGCCGGTGCTACTTTTGCCGGTTCAAACCAACGGCTCCATCCAGTTAGATCCGACAAGTTGTGTACCTACTGCCTATATAGTATGCTATGGCGTGTATAGTGATATATGTAAACACAGGACGCCTAGATCCGACAAGTTGTGTACCTACTGCCTATATAGTATGCTATGGCGTGTATAGTGATATATGTAAACACAGGACGCCTAGATCCGACAAGTTGTGTACCTACTGCCTATATAGTATGCTATGGCGTGTATAGTGATATATGTAAACACAGGACTCCTAGATCCGACAAGTCGTGTACCTACTGCCCATATAGTATGCTATGGCGTGTATAGTGATATATGTAAACACAGGACGCCTAGATCCGACAAGTCGTGTACCTACTGCCTATATAGTATGCTATGGCGTGTATAGTGATATATGTGAACACAGGACTCTTGGTATATAGTATGGGTGTGTGATGAAAAATTGATGGGAAAAGTTAGAAAAATGAAAGTTTTCCCCGCGAAGCGGCGCACGCGACGTCATAGAGACGTTGACCGCTATTACGGGTATGTCGGTATCCACAAATACTGAGATGAGGCTAAGAGGGATAGTAAATTAGACCTCATTGAGGGATTTTCTCATGGCCTTCATAGTCTCATACGACAGAAAAGGGGTGCCGAAGGCCAGACGTTTTCGAAAAAGGGGATTCTCAAAAAGGGATTCCGTGGGATAGGGCTGTTAAATATCGAGATGAGGCTAAGAAGGATAGTAAATTAGCCCTCACTGAGAGATTTTCTCATGGCCCTCATGGCCTCATACGGTAGAAAAGGGGTGCCGAAGGCCAGAAGTTTTCCAAGAAGGGAATTCTCAAAAAGGGATTACGTGGGTTGGACATGGCTGTTAAATACCGAGATGATGATAATCATATATGACTTCATTGCAATAAGGGGGGATAATTATGCATAAAGATTCGAGGGGGGGGGGTGGTGGGGGGTGCGGTCAAGCCAAAAATTACGGATACAAGATGGAATTTTTTACATTTTCAATTTTTGGGACCCACCACCTCCGGAATGCAAATTTTTGCCAGTCATGTCTTGGACACCCACCCCTCCCGCACAGTTTTTCCTCAAAGACAATTGGGGACCCACCCCCAATTTATAAAATTTGTTTAATTAAATATTCAAATTACCTGCATCAAAAAAAAATAATTAAATACTTTTCCCAAACATGAAAGGTGCCGCAAACCAACTTGTCCTATATCCCAGCCCTGCTCTTGGGTATCCAAGGCATCCCTAACCACAGATGGCCCCAAAACAATCTCTTTTCATATAAAGCCACAGCGGAAATGCAGCATCAGACCCCCAGGTAACCACTGGAACCCGCCTCCACCAACTGAATTGCAGATATACACCCATTCATGTTCCAAACAACACAACCCTTACCCCGATGTACAACATATCTATGCTGTTCAGACACCAGTCGAATCCCACCACCAAGAAGCCCTGCCCAAAATATATTGTTCCCACCTGGATATCTTCAACTGTCCACAAGAAATAGTTGTTTTTCATTTCATTACTTTTCGGTTAAATGTTTAGTTTGTACAGCTGGTCTGAGAGAGACCTAATACTGAAGTTTTTTGACCCATGCCAGGGTGGTTTGTCTGAGATGAATTGCCTCTTATTTATTTTTTTATGTTAGTGTCACTAGAATCATATTTACCTTGAAATTATACACGTTTTCCACAATCAAGATTGTTATTCTATCAATCTTTCCAATTATTCCATACATGGAAGCACACTAGACCAATGGCATTACAGAAGAATCAAATAAAAGGAGCTACAAAGCATTAATAAGAGGCAGACTGCCTTAGTAGAAATATAAAGGAGTGAAAATCATTACCAAATAGCTGGAAATCACTTTTTTGTTTTGCAAATTTTTGCCAGACCCAGAACAGGACCCACCCCCTAATGAAGTGTAAAACATGGGGGAAAATTCTAACATGGAGCCCCCAACACATTATCAATGCTCTATTCTGTTCCAAGTTATGAATCTGAGCACTTGAATTCACTTTGGTTGTAATTACTTGTCTGTGAAATGATATTTGGCAAAAAACTGCACTTTGGGGCTCGGAACCACCCACCCGGACCTTGTATCCTGGCATTTATTTGCGACCACCCCCCCCCCCCCCCCCCGAAAGATTATGAAAAATCAAGCAATCTGATTGGTTAGTTAGCGCAAGTAAAGCGAACTGATTGGCTGATATGGAGAAACTCAGCGAGAATAAGTGTACTTGGAATGGGGTAGGAACTGCTGGCATTACGTACCACCTTCCAGTAATAGGATGATACAAAGCATTCAGTAGATTAATACCATCGACGATTAAAATGGAACCTACAGGGGCATATACCAACCATACTCTGCTGCCGTTCAGTACTATCAGGCATTAATCTCACCCCACAATACCGCTTGATAATATGAAGCATCGGGTGGATTAATAGTACCAAGGGCTAACAGGAGGCCTACAGGTGTATATACAGGCTATGCTATACTACCATTCTAAACTACCAAACTATACCCCCACTCCCGCAATACGACTTGACCTACCATAACGTACTACCTATACAATAATAGAAAGCAATCGGTTGGTTAAAATTTCCAAGCACTAACGGGGGGGGGGGGGGGGGGGGGCTACAGGGTTATATACCTCTCATACTATACTACCGTTCTAAACTACTAGGTATTACCCCTACCCACAATACCGCTTGGTCTAGCATTACATACTACCTATACCGATAAAAGGAAGCATTAGGTGAATTAATAGTACTAAAGGTTAACATCATACCTGTAGGGGTACAAAGCGTACATCATATACTACCGCACTAGGCGACCATGCATTACAACCACTCACCCCACAATACCGTCTGGCCCCGCAATACATACTAGCTCCACCATTCATAGAATAATATAAAGGTCGATTAGTAGTATCAATGGCTTCCTGGGAACTCACAGAGGTACATACCGCTCATACTATACTGCAGTTCTATACTACCAGGCATTACCCCCACCCAACAATACACTTAACTGCTATAATGTACTGCATGTACCAGTCATAGAATAATACCAAGCAATTGGTTGGTTAATAGTACCAATGGCTTTTGGGGAACCCACAGAGGTATATATCGCCCATAATATACGGCTGTTCTATACTACCAGGCATTACCCCCCATCCCACAATACCATTTAACTGCTATAACGTACTACCCGACGTAGCGTAACGTACACCCCCCCCCCCCCCCCACACACACACACTCACACACAATACCACTCGACCTGCCATAAAGTACTGCCTATAGTAGTTATAGAAAAATACAAAGTAGTCGATTGGTTAATATCCCATGCTCCCGTTCTAAACAACCGATTATAATACTGTCTGACCTAGCATTACGAACTACCAATACCAGCCGTAAGATAATACAAAGGATTCGGTAGGTTAATAATACTAAGCGCAAAATAGACCAACAGATCATTTATCCGATACGGCCAATCTAAACCAACAAGGACTATTTAATAGTTACTATAACTGAGCTGGAGGTATTCATGAATTTGAAAAACCTGCCAATATGTGACGCCGAGTCGCGAGGCGGCGAGGTGTTTACAGCACTTTGGCAGGTTGTTCAAATTCATAAATACCGACAGCGAGGTTAGTAACTTACTTACACGCCAATTCACAGAACGCACGGACGCAGGTATGGTAAGAGAGTACAGGTGCTAGCCTAATCTATTGTTCTATCGGGTATTTCACGTCTCTTACCAACCCGGAGAAGGCAAAGGAATTGGCGTGTAACTCGCAATACCGACTGCGCGACCATGCATAACACCACTCCCACAAGACTGCTTGACATAGCTATATCGGACATAGGATAATATGGGGAGAGCGGTGGCTCAGTGGTAGACTATTGGATTTCTATGCCAGAGATCCCGAATTCGATCCCCTTCTGTGACGACCCGCGTTGTGTCCTAGGGCAAGGCAGTTTACCCCGGTTGCCTATATGGGGGCACGGTGACGCCGTGTATGCCCTACTAAGGCGTACAGCACGTCGATGGTGCACATATCCCCAACCGCTGTAACCCTGCTTGAGCGGAGCTTGAAAAGAGTTGAATGTTGAGGAGCTGACAGTTGCTCGTCGATGATCGATTGTTCTCTCTGGGTACTCCGGCTTCCTCCACCCGTAAAAATGTCGCGGTTACGATTAGCCATTGTGCATAAGTATCTGATCTTAAACACCAATAAATAAATAAATTAATAGGATAATATGAAGGTCCAAGGGCTAAGGGAGACCCGGGCAAAGCGGATAGCCTAAGGTTTTTGGGCTGCAACTTGCAAATTTTCCAAACGCCTAAAACTCACATTTTACCCGTTAAATTCTTTCGTCATTGTCTATCCGTCAGTGGTGATGTCAGGTCCAAAGTACATTCTGTTTTGCCCAGAGTTGTCCCCCCTACATTGATCCGCTTTGCCCTGGGCCTTGGGCAAAGCGGATCAATCACGCGGGCAAAACGGATCAGTTATCGGGCAAAGCGGATCATAATATGGCAGCCAAAGCAGATGAGAGATTGTAGAGTTGTCATATTCGAGCAATTATATGCAAACGAGTTGTGAGTAACTATAGACCTATAAAAAATGGCTCTGCCAAAAGGTCTATGTAGTTCCCGGCACTATACACTTTCTATTTTCAGCACAAATCCACTTCACGTGTTCGGTTTTTAATATGTATATTCATTTATATTGGCCAATAGTTACTCAACTCGCCTGCATATAATGACCCGAATATGACAGTTTTTTTAACTGGTTGACGACGGATAAAAACAAGGTAAATGGTAAAATGACCCATTAGAGAAATTGTCAAACTGTTTTCGGTATAATATAATTATAATTATTAAATTCCCGAGTAGTCGTTCTCTTTGTCAGTATGGTGCCCCATGTTGTGGAATAGATCCCTCGACGTTGGCCCTGGATCTATACCCCACCCACTGGGCACTATACCAGTATAGAAAACTCCCAAGTTATGATCTATTTATTAACTTTATTGCATTTATGTGTTATTCTTTGGAGTTTTACGACACTTTCAAAGCAAGGGTTACCCGCGTTGTGTCCTCGGGCAAGGCACTTTACCCCGATTGCCCACCTGGGGGCACGATGACGCTGTGTGCTGAGACGTACTGCACGCCGAGGTGCACATGTCTTCAACCTATCTAACAATGTCTGTGCTGTGTAGTGCGTGGTACTGCTGTGCAGTGCGTAGTACAGTCTTAAGTTGTGATGTTGGAGAGCTGACAGGTGCTCGTCATTCCTCGGTAGTTCTCTCCTGGTGCTCCGGCTTCCTCCTCCCGTAAACCTGTCACCGACGCGATATGACCCTGGCTGTCGAAGTGTCGTAAAACACCAATAAAAAATAGCTAGCGTCACATTGCACCATCGATGTGCAGTACACCTTAATGCACGGCGCCACCGTGCCCACCCCCTCCCCACCACCCCCAAGAAGGCAACTGGAACAACTCCAGAGAAATTTTTAAAAATATAAAATAATGATGACCTAAAACCGATTTTAGAGCCCCACCCATCAGCTGTCTTTCTGAACTTGTAATTGGGGAGGGAATCGATCACTTTCGGGATTTAAATCTATTTCGGTGCAATTTCACCCCCCCCCCCCCCCCCACCCACCCAAGAAACACACACACACAATTCATGAAAAAGACAATTTTAAGGGCTGTTTTCAAAAAACAATTCGGGCAGACAAAAGTCCAAATTTGCATTGTAAAATCGATTTTTTTTTTCGATCATGCAGTTATCATTTTTCGTTTCGGTCAAACCAAACTTGCCCGAAAAGAGAAGTGCAACTGCGCGAAAAAAATAGATTATTTCTGACTTTCTGAGTGTTTGGGCGGGGGGGGGGGGGGGGGGGGGGTCTCCCGCCGGTCCGTACGCCTATTCTATGGGTAGCCATACTTTAGTAAAAAAAAACTCCTGGAAAGAGAAGAGACCTATAGGCCTACTGTCCAGCGCAGGGATTTTTAAGGTGACAAAAGGGGCAAAAATAAGCCACATTCCCAATCTTAAGTACATCTGGTTCAGCATCTTGTTCTATCGCAACTGAAATGATCACAAAGTAAAATTTTTGGAGGGTTCAAGGCCTAGCCTTTTCGTAACGCTTTACAAACATATATAAAATAATTACCTACCTTCCAACCTACCCTATTTTTAAACATAGGGTAGTGAATGAGCGCGCACATATTTTAACACCAGCATGAGATTGACAAACACTAAAAAATCGCCGCAGAGTTATAGGAAAGCTTAGGCCTACACGCGCAGACATATACAAACAGACAAGCAACTGTGCCTTATATTCTGAACCCAGGCCAACAAACCCACGCCCACACCCTCAGATACACGCAAACACCGAGTGCATACTCCATGCTACGCTGGGAGCACACAGGGCAACGAGGATCACCAACAGGGCAAGGCGGATCACTGATCCGCTTTGCCCGATCCGCTTTGCCCGAAATGCTCATCGCGTAGAACGGTAGGCGTGTCATGAAACGTTAGCATTTCCATTTAATCATAATTGGTGCAATTGAAGCAAAGTCCCTACCTGTATTATTCGATAGGTATTCATCCCAAATGTCGCAAACATAAGAAAGTAAATAATGAATAGGCCTACACAGCTTTTTAAAAATTAGAATTTCCTTTTTAAAAAAAAACTTTTTGACGTTAATGGCGTCGATGTTTCTTTTCATACCTCTTGCTGGAAAATATAGCATGCGCGTGACGTCTGCTATGAATGTGACGTAAAAACGTTTAACCAATCGCTGTACTTGAAAAGATATGCCGATGATCCGCTTTGCCCGGATCTCCCCTAATAGTATAGGCCTACCTACAGGGGCCTACCGATACTACCATATCACTCCCTACGAAAGGTATACCTACAGGGGTCTATACCGCTACTACCATATATAAGGCTCAGCAGGATCAATATTAAGCTCAGCCTTCGGCCTCGCCTAATATTGATCTCACTCCGCCTTATATCACACCATATTCGCCCACTGAAAGCCCCATAACTTATAATGTCGGATTGTACAATAGGCAGCAATAGCGGTAAACGTCTCTATGACGTCACGTGCGCATCATGACGTCACGACTTCAATTACAACGTCAACCGTTTCGCGGGGAAAACTTTCAAGAAAAGAATTACCTTTCCTGTCAATTTTTCATCACATACCCATACCATATACCTAAAGTCCTGTGTTTACATATATCACTATACATACCATAGCGTACTATGTACCAGGAGTGTCCTGTGTTTACATATATCGCTATACATACCAAAGCATACTATGTACGCAGTAGATACACCTCTTGTCAGATCTAGCTGGAGGTTCCTATGGGAATTTAACAAAAATCCGGGTACAGCATGGGACGAAAACCTCCTTACTAATTTGGGCTTCCGACAGCCCGAGTCAGGCACCACCTGTACTGTACAGGTACCCAGATCGGTAATGGTGGGCTCTATGCAGCCTGAATCAGATCGCACATGTACTGTACAAGTAGGCCTACACCAATTAGGTCGCACACGTACCGTACAGACCCCCAGTCTGTAATATTGGACTCTCTACAGCCCGAATCAGGTCCCACACGTACCGTACAGGTAGGCCTACGCGAATCACTAATGCAGGGCCCCACCAGCCCGAATCAGGTCCCACACATACGGTAATGTTGGGCTCACAATAGCCCGAATGGGGTCTCACATATACTATACATGTTCTCCATACGGCAATGTTCGGCTCCCAACAGCCCGAATCAAGTCAACATTTAGTGTACAGGTAGGCCTACTGTCAGTACTGAGATAGGTAATTCGGGGCTCTCAACACGTACCGTACAGGCGCGTCACTCAGTACAGCCGGACTCTCAACAGTCCAATTCAGGTTCCACACGTACCGTACAGGTACCCCAATCGGTAATGTTGGACGCCGACAGCAAAATCAGGCCTCACACATACTGCAGGTACGCCAATCTGTAATGCAGGGTTTCCAACAGCCCGAGTCAGGTCTCTCACGTACCATACAGGTACCCCAATCGATAATATTGGGCACCCGACAGCCCGAATCATGTCCCACACGTACTGTACAGGTACCCCAATCGGTAACGCTGGGCTTCCAATAGCTCGAATCAGACCGCACACGTACTGTAGGCCTACAGGTACCACACTCGGTAATGTTGGACATCGGAGAGCTCGAATCAGGTCCCACACGTTTCGCACAGATACGCCAATCAGTAGGCCTAATACTGGGCTTCCAACAGTCCGAATCAGGTCTTACACGTACCCTACAGGTATGCCAAACAGTAATGCAGGGCTCCCGAAAGCCCACATCAGGTCCCACACGTAGGCCTACCGTACAAGTACCCCAATCGGTAATGTTGGAGCAAACCACCACCCCCCCCCCCCCCCCTATCTACGCCGCTACCAGCCATGTTTTATTATATCTGTTGAAAAACATGATTTAGATGGAGGGTATATCCCACGTTCCATCGCCTCTCCTACACGTTAAATGCCATATTTGTATGGGCATAAAGGGAAGAAGTTGGAACTGCCCCATGTCCCAAAGTTACGGATCGCATAAAACAATGAAAATTACTTGCCAATTCCGCTTCTTCAACAGTCCATCTATTGCTTTTGCTCCAAATGATGAAGAGAACTGAACTTTTTACAGACACTGCGTAAAAAAAAATATACACGCAACAATTCGAATTATCCCCGTACCTTCGTTTCGAAGCGGTAGGAAGATAGATAATAAAAATGGTCATTGAAATGCAATGTTTTTATTATTGCTTGGAAACAGCCAACCGCAAAGCAATTGTTCTGTCGCTTTGGATCAATAAACTTAATATTCAATGAGAATTCATTCCCCACAGAATGGAGCGCATACATTTTCTTGTCGAGGAAGAAATTGTTGGTCACGCAGTTATTTATAATTATTAGTACAAAGAATCACACAAAAAATTAACCCAAATCAACTGGGTTGAGTGAATACGAACCCAAACGGGTTCATATCCACTCAAAACAGATGATTTGGATTTATTTTTTAACCAACTGATTTTTTAGTGTAATTCTCTAAAATAATAATAATAAAAGAAAATTTTCAACCTGTTCGTTTATTAATATTTGGAAGATGTGTGGATTTCTAGTACGTACCAGTAGTCAACGACGCGGGATACGGCTGGAAAATTCCAATTCTCGCACCATCATCTTCAGAAAATTTTGAGATCCTGCTTTCCGGTCTGTAAAGAAATGTCTTGCCGAGTTCTTTACCGTCCATCAGCTGAAACTTCCAGTATTTGTCATACGACCGAACCAACAGACGGAACATAGATAATCTGGGCCACCTCATAAGAACATGTCCAGAACGTTTGAGGAAACTGAAGAGTGCTAACCTTTCACGACTTAATCTACTGGACCACCACCGGGACGATACCTAGCTATACCACAGGGGAGGGGGGGGGGGGGGGTGTCCCCCTTCCAATATTTGGAAGAAAAATGGAGAAATTATCCTTGAAATAGAACGTTTATGGTACTTTCTAGTTCTTGTGGTAGTTTTACGCTTGCTGGTAGGCGCGCCACCTGGTGAGGGTGGGAACGCTCTTCCCTACAAAAACTGGAATTCCACTTGAGAAGCTATCTCCCATTTTTGATTTGAAAATTTGGGGAAAACGGGGCGACCTCACATGCCCACACCTGTGGTTTAGTGACCTCATTTACTCACACCTGTGGTTTAGTGACCTCATTTACTCACACTTGTGGTTTAGTGACCTCACTTGCTCACACTTGTGATTTAGTGACCTCACTTGCCCACACTTGTGGTTTAGTGACCTCACTTGCTCACACTTGTGGTTTAGTGACCTCATTTACTCACACCTGTGGTTTAGTGACCTCACTTGCTCACACCTGTGGTTTAGTGACCTCACTTGCTCACACCTGTGGTTTAGTGACCTCACTTGCTCACACCTGTGGTTTAGTGGCCTCACTTGCTCACACCTGTGGTTTGTGACCTCACTTGCTCACACCTGTGGTTTAGTGACCTCACTTGCTCACACCTGTGGTTTAGTGACCTCACTTGCCTACACTTGTGGCTTAGCCACCGAGAGTACGATATGTGGCTTAGTGAGTTGTCTTAACCCTTTACCCACGTAACGGACAAAACACGCCAGCGCTATTCACAAAAATCGCCAATTAATTTTCATTATTTGCTTCATTTTTTTGTCTCAAAAACATAGGTTATGGCCCTTCCGTGGAACGAGCTCGTCGAGCTCATTCCAAAGAGGGGTCATCACCTATGTTTTTGAGACAAAAAAAAAAGAATTTTCTTTGTAAGTGTCGTCTGCTTTTCAGGTAAAGGGTTAAAACATAAATTCTTCTCGTTTACAAGTAATTTCTGTGACACGCCTTGCCACTACCTTATTATTTTTTTAGCCTCAGCTATAGAAAATTATTAAAGCCTTTAGGCGCCTAACAAAAACTAGATACATGGTACTGGTGTTACAGCTATAGAAAATTACTAAAGCGTTTAGGCGCCTAACAAAAACTAGATACATGGTACTGGTGTTACAGCTATAGAAAATTATTAAAGTGTTTAAGCACCTAACAAAAACTAGATACATGGTACTGGTGTTACAGCTATAGAAAATTATTAAAGCGTTTAGGCGCCTAACAAAAACTAGATACATGGTACTGGTGTTACAGCTATAAAAAATTATTAAAGTGTTTAGGCGCCTAACAAAAACTAGATACATGGTACTGGTGTTACAGCTATAGAAAATTACTAAAGCGTTTAGGCGCCTAACAAAAACTAGATACATGGTACCTGTGTTGCAGCTATAGAAAATTATTAAAGCGTTTAGGCGCCTAACAAAAACTAGATACATGGTACTGGTGTTACAGCTATAGAAAATTATTAAAGTGTTTAGGCGCCTAACAAACACTAGATACATGGTACTGGTGTTACAGCTATAGAAAATTATTAAAGTGTTTAGGCGCCTAACAAAAACTAGATACATGGTACTGGTGTTACAGCTATAGAAAATTATTAAAGTGTTTAGGCGCCTAACAAAAACTAGATACATGGTACTGGTGTTACAGCTATAGAAAATCATTAAAGTGTTTAGGCGCCTAACAAAAACTAGATACATGGTACTGGTGTTACAGCTATAGAATATTATTAAAGCGTTTAGGCGCCTAACAAAAACTAGATACATGGTACTGGTGGTACAGCTATAGAAAATTATTAAAGTGTTTAGGCGCCTAACAAAAACTAGATACATGGTACTGGTGTTACAGCTATAGAAAATTATTAAAGTGTTTAGGCGCCTAACAAAAACTAGATACATGGTACTGGTGTTACAGCTATAGAAAATTATTAAAGCGTTTTGGCGCCTAACAAAAACTAGATACATGGTACTGGTGTTACAGCTATAGAAAATTATTAAAGCGTTTAGGCGCCTAACAAAAACTAGATACATGGTACTGGTGTTACAGCTATAGAAAATTATTAAAGCGTTTAGGCGCCTAACAAAAACTAGATACATGGTACTGGTGTTACAGCTATAGAAAATTATTAAAGTGTTTAGGCGCCTAACAAAAACTAGATACATGGTACTGGTGTTACAGCTATAGAAAATTATTAAAGCGTTTAGGCGCCTAACAAAAACTAGATACATGGTACTGGTGTTACAGCTATAGAAAATTATTAAAGTGTTTAGGCGCCTAACAAAAACTAGATACATGGTACTGGTGTTACAGCTATAGAAAATTATTAAAGTGTTTAGGCGCCCAACAAAAGCTAGATACATGGTACTGGTGATACAGCCTCTATAAATTTGGACGTTATTGCTGTTCAAATTCTGCCAGGATCACAGAGTAACAGAGTTACGTATATAGGTATAATAGATATCTGGAAAATAAAATATCTACTTTATCAATGTATTTCATATTTAATTTTTCACCATATAATAGTGCAGACCTGAATATATTTTAAATCGTAAATTTCATACAATATTTTCTCAGCTTCTACAGCAGACCTCCTTTTGATAATCATTCTCCAAAATTTTCTCCGCAGGAGGGATCATGTCGGTGATCCGCTGGAGGGATCAATTCGGTGATCCATAGGGGATAGAATACTCCCATAGGGGACAGAATACTCCCATGGGGGACAGAATGCTCTCATAGGGGACAGAATACTCCCAGACAGAATACTCCCATAGGGAACAGGATGCTCCCATAGGGGACAGAATGCTCTCATAGGGGACAGAATACTCCCAGACAGAATACTCCCATAGGGGACAGAATGCTCTCGTAGGGGACAGAATACTCCCATAGGAGACAGAATACTCCCATAGGGGCTAGAATGCTCTCACAGGGGACAGAATACTCCCATAGGGGACAGATACCTCCCACAGGGGACAGAATACTCCCATAGGGGACAAAATACTCCCACATGGGGCAGAATACCCCCATAGGGGACAGAATGCTCTCATAGGGGACAGAATACTCCCAGACAGAATACTCCATAGGGGACAGAATGCTCTCGTAGGGGACAGAATACTCCCATGGGGGCTAGAATGTTCTCATAGGGGACAGAATACTCCCATATGGGACAGATATCTCCCAAAGGGGACAGAATACTCCCGTAGGGGACAAATACTCCCACAGGGGACAGAATACTCCCACAGGGGACAAAGGACATTCTGGTACTCAGGGCGACGTAATGTAACGTGGACACAAAATACAAAACTTGATGTGGATTCTGTAGTTAACTAATTTATTTATAGGTGTTAAAGATCACATACTTATGCACAGTGGCTAATCGTGACCAGGACTGCTTTAGGAAGACGGAGTACCCGGAGAGAACCACCGAGCATCGACGAGCAACTGTCAGCTCCTCACTCACTCCTAACTCTGTTAAAGCTCCTCTCAAGCAGAGTTACAACGGTTGAAGACATGGGCACCATCGACGTGCAGTCCTTAGTACACGGCGTCATCGTGCCCCCATGTAGGCAACCGGAATAAAGTGCCTTGCCCAAGGACACAAAGCGGGTCGTCCCGGACAGGGATAGAACTCGATACCTCTAGCATAAAAGTCCAACATTCTACCACTGAGCCACCGCGCTCCCAACTCACGGGACCTCTAGGATAGAAATCCAACATTCTACCACTGAATCACCGCGCTCCCCACTCACTGGACCTCTAGGATAGAAGTCCAACATTCTATCACTGAGCCAGCGCGTTCCCCACTCACGTGACCTCTAGGATAGAAGTCCAACATTCTACCACTGAGCCACCGCGCTCCCCACTCACGGGACCTCTAGGACAGAAGATCAACATTCTACCACTGAACCACCGCGCTCCCCACTCCCGGGACCTCTAGGATAGAAATCCAACATTCTACCACTGAGCCACCGCGCTCCCCACTCAGGGGACCTCTAGGAAAGAAGTCCAACATTCTACCATTGAACCACCGCGCTCCATACTCACGGGACCTCTAGGATAGAAGTACAACATTCTACCACTGAGCCACCGCGCTCCACACTCACGGGACCTCTAGGACAGAAGATCAACATTCTACCACTGAACCACCGCGCTCCCCACTCCCGGGACCTCTAGGATAGAAATCCAACATTCTACCACTGAGCCACCGCGCTCCCCACTCAGGGGACCTCTAGGAAAGAAGTCCAACATTCTACCATTGAACCACCGCGCTCCATACTCACGGGACCTCTAGGATAGAAGTCCAACATTCTACCACTGAGCCACCGCGTTCCCCACTCACGGGACCTCTAGGACAGAAGTACAACAATCTATCACTGAGCCACCGCGCTCCCCACTCACGGGACCTCTAGGATAGAAGAAGTCCAACATTCTACCATTGAACCACCGCGCTCCCCACTCACGGGACCTCTAGGATAGAAGTACAACAGTCTACCACTGAGCCACCGCGCTCCCCAGTCACGGGACCTCTAGGATAGAAGTCCAACAGTCTACCACTGAGCCACCGCGCTCCACACTCACGAGACCTCTAGGATAGAAGAAGTCCAACATTCTACCACTGAGCCATCGCGCTCCCCTCTCACGGGACCTCTAGGATAGAAGTCCAACATTCTACCACTGAGCCACCGCGCTCCCCACTCAAGGGACCTCTAGGATAGAAGTCCAAAATTCAACCACTGAGCCACCGCGCTCCACACTCAAGGGACCTCTAGGATAGAAGTCCAACAGTCTACCACTGAACTACCGCGCTCCCCTCTCACGGGACCTCTAGGATAGAAGTCCAACATTCTACCACAGAGCCACCGCGCTCCACACTCACAGGACCTCTAGGATAGAAGTCCAACATTCTACCACTGAACTACCGCTCCCCCCACTCACGGGACCTCTAGGATAGAAGTCCAACATTCTACCACTGAGCCACCGCGCTCCCCACTCACGGGACCTCTAGGATAGAAGCCCAACATTCTACCACAGAGCCACCGCGCTCCACACTCACGGGACCTCTAGGATAGAAGTCCAACATTCTACCACTGAGCCACCGCGCTCCCCACTCACGGGACCTCTAGGATAGAAGTCCAACATTCTACCACTGAGCCACCGCGCTCCACACTCACGGGTCCTCTAGGATAGAAGTCCAACATTCTACCACTGAGCCACCGCGCTCCCCACTCACGAGACCTCTAGGATAGAAGAAGTCCAACATTCTACCACTGAACCACCGCGCTCCCCACTCACGGGACCTCTAGGACAGAAGTCCAACATTCTACCACTGAGCCACCGCGCTCCCCAGTCACGGGACCTCTAGGATAGAAGTCCAACAGTCTACCACTGAGCCACCGCGCTCCCCACTCACGAGACCTCTAGGATAGAAGAAGTCCAACATTCTACCACTGAACCACCGCGCTCCCCACTCACGGGACCTCTAGGACAGAAGTCCAACATTCTACCACTGAGCCACCGCGCTCCCCAGTCACGGGACCTCTAGGATAGAAGTCCAACAGTCTACCACTGAGCCACCGCGCTCCCCACTCACGAGACCTCTAGGATAGAAGAAGTCCAACATTCTACCACTGAACCACCGCGCTCCCCACTCACGGGACCTCTAGGATAGAAGTCCAACATTCTGCCACTGAGCCACCGCGCTCCACACTCACGGGACCTCTAGGATAGAAGTCCAACATTCTACCACTGAGCCACCGCGCTCCACACTCACGGGTCCTCTAGGATAGAAGTCCAACATTCTACCACTGAGCCACCGCGCTCCCCACTCACGAGACCTCTAGGATAGAAGAAGTCCAACATTCTACCACTGAACCACCGCGCTCCCCACTCACGGGACCTCTAGGACAGAAGTCCAACATTCTACCACTGAGCCACCGCGCTCCCCAGTCACGGGACCTCTAGGATAGAAGTCCAATAGTCTACCACTGAGCCACCGCGCTCCCCACTCACGAGACCTCTAGGATAGAAGAAGTCCAACATTCTACCACTGAACCACCGCGCTCCCCACTCACGGGACCTCTAGGTCAGAAGTCCAACATTCTACCACTGAACCACCGCGCTCCCCTCTCACGGGACCTCTAGGATAGAAGTCCAACATTCTACCACTGAGCCACCGCGCTCCACACTCACGGGACCTCTAGGATAGAAGTCCAACATTCTACCACTGAACCACCGCGCTCCCCACTCACGGGACCTCTAGGTCAGAAGTCCAACATTCTACCACTGAACCACCGCGCTCCCCTCTCACGGGACCTCTAGGATAGAAGTCCAACATTCTACCACTGAGCCACCGCGCTCCACACTCACGGGACCTCTAGGATAGAAGTCCAACATTCTACCACTGAACCACCGCGCTCCCCACTCACGGGACCTCTAGGTCAGAAGTCCAACATTCTACCACTGAGCCATCGCGCTCCCCTCTCACGGGACCTGTAGGATAGAAGTCCAACATTCTACCACTGAGCCATCGCGCTCCCCTCTCACGGGACCTCTAGGTCAGAAGTCCAACATTCTACCACTGAACCACCGCGCTCCCCACTCACGGGACCTCTAGGTCAGAAGTCCAACATTCTACCACTGAACCACCGCGCTCCCCTCTCACGGGACCTCTAGGTCAGAAGTCCAACATTCTACCACTGAGCCACCGCGCTCCCCTCTCACGGGACCTCTAGGTCAGAAGTCCAACATTCTACCACTGAGCCACCGCGCTCCCCTCTCACGGGACCTCTAGGTCAGAAGTCCAACATTCTACCACTGAGCCACCGCGCTCCCCTCTCACGGGACCTCTAGGTCAGAAGTCCAACATTCTACCACTGAGCCACCGCGCTCCCCTCTCACGGGACCTCTAGGTCAGAAGTCCAACATTCTACCACTGAGCCACCGCGCTCCCCTCTCACGGGACCTGTAGGATAGAAGAAGTCCAACATTCTACCACTGAACCACCGCGCTCCCCTCTCACGGGACCTCTAGGTCAGAAGTCCAACATTCTACCACTGAGCCATCGCGCTCCCCTCTCACGGGACCTCTAGGATAGAAGAAGTCCAACATTCTACCACTGAACCACCGCGCTCCCCTCTCACGGGACCTCTAGGTCAGAAGTCCAACATTCTACCACTGAGCCACCGCGCTCCCCTCTCACGGGACCTCTAGGATAGAAGAAGTCCAACATTCTACCACTGAACCACCGCGCTCCCCTCTCACGGGACCTCTAGGTCAGAAGTCCAACATTCTACCACTGAGCCATCGCGCCCCCCTCTCACGGGACCTCTAGGATAGAAGTCCAACATTCTACCACTGAGCCACCGCGCTCCCCAGTCACGGGACCTCTAGGTCAGAAGTCCAACATTCTACCACTGAGCCACCGCGCTCCCCACTCACGGGACCTGTAGGATAGAAGTCCAACATTCTACCACTGAGCCATCGCGCTCCCCTCTCACGGGACCTCTAGGTCAGAAGTCCAACATTCTACCACTGAGCCACCGCGCTCCCCTCTCACGGGACCTCTAGGTCAGAAGTCCAACATTCTACCACTGAGCCACCGCGCTCCCCTCTCACGGGACCTGTAGGATAGAAGAAGTCCAACATTCTACCACTGAACCACCGCGCTCCCCTCTCACGGGACCTCTAGGTCAGAAGTCCAACATTCTACCACTGAGCCATCGCGCTCCCCTCTCACGGGACCTCTAGGATAGAAGAAGTCCAACATTCTACCACTGAACCACCGCGCTCCCCTCTCACGGGACCTCTAGGTCAGAAGTCCAACATTCTACCACTGAGCCACCGCGCTCCCCTCTCACGGGACCTCTAGGATAGAAGAAGTCCAACATTCTACCACTGAACCACCGCGCTCCCCTCTCACGGGACCTCTAGGTCAGAAGTCCAACATTCTACCACTGAGCCATCGCGCTCCCCTCTCACGGGACCTCTAGGATAGAAGTCCAACATTCTACCACTGAGCCACCGCGCTCCCCAGTCACGGGACCTCTAGGTCAGAAGTCCAACATTCTACCACTGAGCCACCGCGCTCCCCACTCACGGGACCTGTAGGATAGAAGTCCAACATTCTACCACTGAGCCACCGCGCTCCCCACTCACGGGACCTGTAGGACAGAAGTCCAACATTCTACCACTGAGCCATCGCGCTCCCCTCTCACGGGACCTGTAGGATAGAAGTCCAACATTCTACCACTGAGCCATCGCGCTCCCCACTCACGGGACCTGTAGGATAGAAGTCCAACATTCTACCACTGAGCCATCGCGCTCCCCACTCACGGGACCTGTAGGATAGAAGTCCAACATTCTACCATTGAGCCATCGCGCTCCCCTCTCACGGGACCTCTAGGATAGAAGTCCAACATTCTACCACTGAGCCATCGCGCTCCCCAGTCACGGGACCTCTAGGTCAGAAGTCCAACATTCTACCACTGAGCCACCGCGCTCCCCAGTCACGGGACCTCTAGGTCAGAAGTCCAACATTCTACCACTGAGCCACCGCGCTCCCCACTCACGGGACCTCTAGGTCAGAAGTCCAACATTCTACCACTGAGCCACCGCGCTCCCCTCTCACGGGACCTCTAGGTCAGAAGTCCAACATTCTACCACTGAACCACCGCGCTCCCCTCTCACGGGACCTCTAGGTCAGAAGTCCAACATTCTACCACTGAGCCATCGCGCTCCCCTCTCACGGGACCTCTAGGATAGAAGAAGTCCAACATTCTACCACTGAACCACCGCGCTCCCCTCTCACGGGACATCTAGGTCAGAAGTCCAACATTCTACCACTGAGCCACCGCGCTCCCCTCTCACGGGACCTCTAGGATAGAAGAAGTCCAACATTCTACCACTGAACCACCGCGCTCCCCTCTCACGGGACCTCTAGGTCAGAAGTCCAACATTCTACCACTGAGCCATCGCGCTCCCCTCTCACGGGACCTCTAGGATAGAAGTCCAACATTCTACCACTGAGCCACCGCGCTCCCCAGTCACGGGACCTCTAGGTCAGAAGTCCAACATTCTACCACTGAGCCACCGCGCTCCCCACTCACGGGACCTGTAGGATAGAAGTCCAACATTCTACCACTGAGCCACCGCGCTCCCCACTCACGGGACCTGTAGGACAGAAGTCCAACATTCTACCACTGAGCCATCGCGCTCCCCTCTCACGGGACCTGTAGGATAGAAGTCCAACATTCTACCACTGAGCCATCGCGCTCCCCACTCACGGGACCTGTAGGATAGAAGTCCAACATTCTACCACTGAGCCATCGCGCTCCCCACTCACGGGACCTGTAGGATAGAAGTCCAACATTCTACCATTGAGCCATCGCGCTCCCCTCTCACGGGACCTCTAGGATAGAAGTCCAACATTCTACCACTGAGCCATCGCGCTCCCCAGTCACGGGACCTCTAGGTCAGAAGTCCAACATTCTACCACTGAGCCACCGCGCTCCCCTCTCACGGGACCTCTAGGTCAGAAGTCCAACATTCTACCACTGAGCCACCGCGCTCCCCACTCACGGGACCTCTAGGTCAGAAGTCCAACATTCTACCACTGAGCCACCGCGCTCCCCTCTCACGGGACCTCTAGGTCAGAAGTCCAACATTCTACCACTGAACCACCGCGCTCCCCTCTCACGGGACCTCTAGGTCAGAAGTCCAACATTCTACCACTGAACCACCGCGCTCCCCTCTCACGGGACCTGTAGGATAGAAGTCCAACATTCTATCATTGAGCCACCGCGCTCCCCACTCACGAGACCTCTAGGATAGAAGAAGTCCAACATTCTACCACTGAACCACCGCGCTCCCCACTCACGGGACCTCTAGGTCAGAAGTCCAACATTCTATCACTGAACCACCGCGCTCCCCTCTCACGGGACCTCTAGGTCAGAAGTCCAACATTCTACCACTGAACCACCGCGCTCCCCTCTCACGGGACCTGTAGGATAGAAGTCCAACATTCTACCATTGAGCCACCGCGCTCCCCACTCACGAGACCTCTAGGATAGAAGAAGTCCAACATTCTACCACTGAACCACCGCGCTCCCCACTCACGGGACCTCTAGGTCAGAAGTCCAACATTCTAACACTGAGCCATCGCGCTCCCCAGTCACGGGACCTCTAGGATAGAAGTCCAACATTCTACCACTGAACCACCGCGCTCCCCTCTCACGGGACCTCTAGGTCAGAAGTCCAACATTCTAACACTGAGCCATCGCGCTCCCCAGTCACGGGACCTCTAGGTCAGAAGTCCAACATTCTACCACTGAACCACCGCTCTCCCCACTCACGGGACCTCTAGGATAGAAGTCCAACATTCTACCACTGAACCACCGCGCTCCCCACTCACGGGACCTCTAGGATAGAAGTCCAACAGTCTACCACTGAGCCACCGCGCTCCCCTCTCACGGGACCTCTAGGATAGAAGAAGTCCAACATTCTACCACTGAACCACCGCGCTCCCCACTCACGGGACCTCTAGGTCAGAAGTCCAACATTCTACCACTGAGCCACCGCGCTCCCCAGTCACGGGACCTCTAAGATAGAAGAAGTCCAACATTCTACCACTGAACCACCGCGCTCCCCACTCACGGGACCTCTAGGTCAGAAGTCCAACATTCTACCACTGAACCACCGCGCTCCCCTCTCACGGGACCTCTAGGATAGAAGAAGTCCAACATTCTACCACTGAACCACCGCGCTCCCCACTCACGGGACCTCTAGGTCAGAAGTCCAACATTCTACCACTGAGCCACCGCGCTCCCCAGTCGCGGGACCTCTAGGTCAGAAGTCCAACATTCTACCACTGAGCCACCGCGCTCCCCACTCACGGGACCTCTAGGATAGAAGTCCAACATTCTACCACTGAGCCACCGCGCTCCCCACTCACGGGACCTCTAGGTCAGAAGTCCAACATTCTACCACTGAGCCATCGCGCTCCCCTCTCACGGGACCTCTAGGTCAGAAGTCCAACATTCTACCACTGAGCCACCGCGCTCCCCACTCACGGGACCTGTAGGATAGAAGTCCAACATTCTACCATTGAGCCACCGCGCTCCCCAGTCACGGGACCTCTAGGTCAGAAGTCCAACATTCTACCACTGAGCCACCGCGCTCCCCACTCACGGGACCTGTAGGATAGAAGTCCAACATTCTACCATTGAGCCACCGCGCTCCCCAGTCACGGGACCTCTAGGTCAGAAGTCCAACATTCTACCACTGAGCCACCGCGCTCCCCACTCACGGGACCTGTAGGATAGAAGTCCAACATTCTACCATTGAGCCACCGCGCTCCCCAGTCACGGGACCTCTAGGTCAGGAGTCCAACATTCTACCACTGAGCCACCGCGCTCCCCACTCACGGGACCTCTAGGTCAGAAGTCCAACATTCTACCACTGAACCACCGCGCTCCCCACTCACGGGACCTCTAGGTCAGAAGTCCAACATTCTACCACTGAACCACCGCGCTCCCCTCTCACGGGACCTCTAGGTCAGAAGTCCAACATTCTACCATTGAACCACCGCGCTCCATACTCACGGGACCTCTAGGATAGAAGTACAACATTCTACCACTGAGCCACCGCGCTCCCCACTCACGGGACCTGTAGGATAGAAGTCCAACATTCTACCACTGAGCCATCGCGCTCCCCTCTCACGGGACCTCTAGGTCAGAAGTCCAACATTCTACCACTGAACCACCGCGCTCCCCTCTCACGGGACCTCTAGGTCAGAAGTCCAACATTCTAACACTGAGCCATCGCGCTCCCCAGTCACGGGACCTCTAGGTCAGAAGTCCAACATTCTACCACTGAACCACCGCTCTCCCCACTCACGGGACCTCTAGGATAGAAGTCCAACATTCTACCACTGAACCACCGCGCTCCCCACTCACGGGACCTCTACGATAGAAGTCCAACAGTCTACCACTGAGCCACCGCGCTCCCCTCTCACGGGACCTCTAGGATAGAAGAAGTCCAACATTCTACCACTGAACCACCGCGCTCCCCACTCACGGGACCTCTAGGTCAGAAGTCCAACATTCTACCACTGAGCCACCGCGCTCCCCAGTCACGGGACCTCTAAGATAGAAGAAGTCCAACATTCTACCACTGAACCACCGCGCTCCCCACTCACGGGACCTCTAGGTCAGAAGTCCAACATTCTACCACTGAACCACCGCGCTCCCCTCTCACGGGACCTCTAGGATAGAAGAAGTCCAACATTCTACCACTGAACCACCGCGCTCCCCACTCACGGGACCTCTAGGTCAGAAGTCCAACATTCTACCACTGAGCCACCGCGCTCCCCAGTCGCGGGACCTCTAGGTCAGAAGTCCAACATTCTACCACTGAGCCACCGCGCTCCCCACTCACGGGACCTCTAGGATAGAAGTCCAACATTCTACCACTGAGCCACCGCGCTCCCCACTCACGGGACCTCTAGGTCAGAAGTCCAACATTCTACCACTGAGCCATCGCGCTCCCCTCTCACGGGACCTCTAGGTCAGAAGTCCAACATTCTACCACTGAGCCACCGCGCTCCCCACTCACGGGACCTGTAGGATAGAAGTCCAACATTCTACCATTGAGCCACCGCGCTCCCCAGTCACGGGACCTCTAGGTCAGAAGTCCAACATTCTACCACTGAGCCACCGCGCTCCCCACTCACGGGACCTGTAGGATAGAAGTCCAACATTCTACCATTGAGCCACCGCGCTCCCCAGTCACGGGACCTCTAGGTCAGAAGTCCAACATTCTACCACTGAGCCACCGCGCTCCCCACTCACGGGACCTGTAGGATAGAAGTCCAACATTCTACCATTGAGCCACCGCGCTCCCCAGTCACGGGACCTCTAGGTCAGGAGTCCAACATTCTACCACTGAGCCACCGCGCTCCCCACTCACGGGACCTCTAGGTCAGAAGTCCAACATTCTACCACTGAACCACCGCGCTCCCCACTCACGGGACCTCTAGGTCAGAAGTCCAACATTCTACCACTGAACCACCGCGCTCCCCTCTCACGGGACCTCTAGGTCAGAAGTCCAACATTCTACCATTGAACCACCGCGCTCCATACTCACGGGACCTCTAGGATAGAAGTACAACATTCTACCACTGAGCCACCGCGCTCCCCACTCACGGGACCTGTAGGATAGAAGTCCAACATTCTACCACTGAGCCATCGCGCTCCCCTCTCACGGGACCTCTAGGTCAGAAGTCCAACATTCTACCACTGAACCACCGCGCTCCCCTCTCACGGGACCTCTAGGTCAGAAGTCCAACATTCTACCACTGAGCCACCGCGCTCCCCACTCACGGGACCTCTAGGTCAGAAGTCCAACATTCTACCACTGAACCACCGCGCTCCCCTCTCACGGGACCTCTAGGTCAGAAGTCCAACATTCTACCACTGAGCCACCGCGCTCCCCACTCACGGGACCTCTAGGTCAGAAGTCCAACATTCTACCACTGAACCACCGCGCTCCCCTCTCACGGGACCTCTAGGTCAGAAGTCCAACATTCTACCACTGAGCCACCGCGCTCCCCACTCACGGGACCTCTAGGTCAGAAGTCCAACATTCTACCACTGAACCACCGCGCTCCCCTCTCACGGGACCTCTAGGTCAGAAGTCCAACATTCTACCACTGAGCCACCGCGCTCCCCACTCACGGGACCTCTAGGTCAGAAGTCCAACATTCTACCACTGAACCACCGCGCTCCCCTCTCACGGGACCTGTAGGATAGAAGTCCAACATTCTACCATTGAGCCACCGCGCTCCCCACTCACGAGACCTCTAGGATAGAAGAAGTCCAACATTCTACCACTGAGCCACCGCGCTCCACACTCACGGGACCTCTAGGATAGAAGAAGTCCAACATTCTACCACTGAACCACCGCGCTCCCCAGTCACGGGACCTCTAGGTCAGAAGTCCAACATTCTACCATTGAGCCACCGCGCTCCCCAGTCACGGGACCTCTAGGTCAGAAGTCCAACATTCTACCACTGAGCCATCGCGCTCCCCTCTCACGGGACCTCTAGGTCAGAAGTCCAACATTCTACCATTGAGGCACCGCGCTCCCCAGTCACGGGACCTCTAGGTCAGAAGTCCAACATTCTACCACTGAACCACCGCGCTCCCCAGTCACGGGACCTCTAGGTCAGAAGTCCAACATTCTACCATTGAGCCACCGCGCTCCCCTCTCACGGGACCTCTAGGTCAGAAGTCCAACATTCTACCACTGAGCCACCGCGCTCCCCACTCACGGGACCTCTAGGTCAGAAGTCCAACATTCTACCACTGAACCACCGCGCTCCCCTCTCACGGGACCTCTAGGTCAGAAGTCCAACATTCTACCACTGAGCCACCGCGCTCCCCTCTCACGGGACCTCTAGGTCAGAAGTCCAACATTCTACCACTGAACCACCGCGCTCCCCTCTCACGGGACCTCTAGGTCAGAAGTCCAACATTCTACCACTGAGCCACCGCGCTCCCCACTCACGGGACCTCTAGGTCAGAAGTCCAACATTCTACCACTGAACCACCGCGCTCCCCTCTCACGGGACCTCTAGGTCAGAAGTCCAACATTCTACCACTGAGCCACCGCGCTCCCCACTCACGGGACCCCTAGGTCAGAAGTCCAACATTCTACCACTGAACCACCGCGCTCCCCTCTCACGGGACCTGTAGGATAGAAGTCCAACATTCTACCATTGAGCCACCGCGCTCCCCACTCACGAGACCTCTAGGATAGAAGAAGTCCAACATTCTACCACTGAGCCACCGCGCTCCACACTCACGGGACCTCTAGGATAGAAGAAGTCCAACATTCTACCACTGAACCACCGCGCTCCCCAGTCACGGGACCTCTAGGTCAGAAGTCCAACATTCTACCATTGAGCCACCGCGCTCCCCAGTCACGGGACCTCTAGGTCAGAAGTCCAACATTCTACCACTGAGCCATCGCGCTCCCCTCTCACGGGACCTCTAGGTCAGAAGTCCAACATTCTACCACTGAACCACCGCGCTCCCCTCTCACGGGACCTCTAGGTCAGAAGTCCAACATTCTACCACTGAACCACCGCGCTCCCCTCTCACGGGACCTCTAGGTCAGAAGTCCAACATTCTACCACTGAGCCACCGCGCTCCCCTCTCACGGGACCTCTAGGTCAGAAGTCCAACATTCTACCACTGAACCACCGCGCTCCCCTCTCACGGGACCTCTAGGTCAGAAGTCCAACATTCTACCACTGAGCCACCGCGCTCCCCACTCACGAGACCTGTAGGATAGAAGTCCAACATTCTACCATTGAGCCACCGCGCTCCCCACTCACGGGACCTCTAGGTCAGAAGTCCAACATTCTAACACTGAGCCATCGCGCTCCCCAGTCACGGGACCTCTAGGATAGAAGTCCAACATTCTACCACTGAACCACCGCGCTCCCCACTCACGGGACCTCTAGGATAGAAGAAGTCCAACATTCTACCACTGAACCACCGCGCTCCCCACTCACGGGACCTCTAGGTCAGAAGTCCAACAGTCTAACACTGAGCCATCGCGCTCCCCAGTCACGGGACCTCTAGGATAGAAGTCCAACAGTCTACCACTGAGCCACCGCGCTCCCCACTCACGGGACCTCTAGGATAGAAGTCCAACAGTCTACCACTGAGCCACCGCGCTCCCCACTCACGGGACCTCTAGGTCAGAAGTCCAACAGTCTACCACTGAGCCATCGCGCTCCCCTCTCACGGGACCTCTAGGATAGAAGTCCAACATTCTAACACTGAGCCACCGCGCTCCCCACTCACGGGACCTCTAGGTCAGAAGTCCAACAGTCTAACACTGAGCCATCGCGCTCCCCAGTCACGGGACCTCTAGGATAGAAGTCCAACATTCTACCACTGAGCCATCGCGCTCCCCACTCACGGGACCTCTAGGTCAGAAGTCCAACATTCTACCACTGAACCACCGCGCTCCCCTCTCACGGGACCTGTAGGATAGAAGTCCAACATTCTACCATTGAGCCACCGCGCTCCCCACTCACGAGACCTCTAGGATAGAAGAAGTCCAACATTCTACCACTGAACCACCGCGCTCCCCACTCACGGGACCTCTAGGTCAGAAGTCCAACATTCTAACACTGAGCCATCGCGCTCCCCAGTCACGGGACCTCTAGGATAGAAGTCCAACATTCTACCACTGAACCACCGCGCTCCCCACTCACGGGACCTCTAGGATAGAAGAAGTCCAACATTCTACCACTGAACCACCGCGCTCCCCACTCACGGGACCTCTAGGTCAGAAGTCCAACAGTCTAACACTGAGCCATCGCGCTCCCCAGTCACGGGACCTCTAGGATAGAAGTCCAACAGTCTACCACTGAGCCACCGCGCTCCCCACTCACGGGACCTCTAGGATAGAAGTCCAACAGTCTACCACTGAGCCACCGCGCTCCCCACTCACGGGACCTCTAGGTCAGAAGTCCAACAGTCTACCACTGAGCCATCGCGCTCCCCTCTCACGGGACCTCTAGGATAGAAGTCCAACATTCTAACACTGAGCCACCGCGCTCCCCACTCACGGGACCTCTAGGTCAGAAGTCCAACAGTCTAACACTGAGCCATCGCGCTCCCCAGTCACGGGACCTCTAGGATAGAAGTCCAACATTCTACCACTGAGCCATCGCGCTCCCCACTCACGGGACCTCTAGGTCAGAAGTCCAACAGTCTAACACTGAGCCATCGCGCTCCCCTCTCACGGGACCTGTAGGATAGAAGTCCAACATTCTACCATTGAACCATCGCGCTCCCCACTCACGGGACCTCTAGGATAGAAGTCCAACAGTCTAACACTGAGCCATCGCGCTCCCCTCTCACGGGACCTCTAGGATAGAAGTCCAACATTCTAACACTGAGCCACCGCGCTCCCCACTCACGGGACCTCTAGGTCAGAAGTCCAACAGTCTAACACTGAGCCATCGCGCTCCCCAGTCACGGGACCTCTAGGATAGAAGTCCAACATTCTACCACTGAGCCATCGCGCTCCCCACTCACGGGACCTCTAGGTCAGAAGTCCAACAGTCTAACACTGAGCCATCGCGCTCCCCAGTCACGGGACCTCTAGGATAGAAGTCCAACATTCTACCACTGAGCCATCGCGCTCCCCACTCACGGGACCTCTAGGATAGAAGTCCAACAGTCTAACACTGAGCCATCGCGCTCCCCTCTCACGGGACCTCTAGGATAGAAGTCCAACATTCTAACACTGAGCCACCGCGCTCCCCACTCACGGGACCTCTAGGTCAGAAGTCCAACAGTCTAACACTGAGCCATCGCGCTCCCCAGTCACGGGACCTCTAGGATAGAAGTCCAACATTCTAACACTGAGCCACCGCGCTCCCCACTCACGGGACCTCTAGGTCAGAAGTCCAACAGTCTAACACTGAGCCATCGCGCTCCCCAGTCACGGGACCTCTAGGATAGAAGTCCAACATTCTAACACTGAGCCATCGCGCTCCCCTCTCACGGGACCTCTAGGTCAGAAGTCTAACATTCTACCACTGAACCACCGCGCTCCCCACTCACGAGACCTCTAGGTCAGAAGTCCAACAGTCTACCACTGAGCCATCGCGCTCCCCTCTCACGGGACCTCTAGGTCAGAAGTCCAACAGTCTACCACTGAGCCATCGCGCTCCCCTCTCACGGGACCTGTAGGATAGAAGTCCAACATTCTACCATTGAGCCACCGCGCTCCACACTCACGGGACCTCTAGGATAGAAGAAGTCCAACATTCTACCACTGAGCCACCGCGCTCCACACTCACGAGACCTCTAGGATAGAAGAAGTCCAACATTCTACCACTGAGCCATCGCGCTCCCCTCTCACGGGACCTGTAGGATAGAAGTCCAACATTCTACCATTGAGCCACCGCGCTCCACACTCACGGGACCTCTAGGATAGAAGTCCAACATTCTACCACTGAACTACCGCGCTCCCCACTCACGGGATCTCTAGGATAGATGTCCAACATTCTACCACTGAGCCACCGCGCTCCATACTCACGGGTCCTCTAGGATAGAAGTCCAACAGTCTACCACTGAGCCACCGCGCTCCCCACTCACGAGACCTCTAGGATAGAAGAAGTCCAACATTCTACCACTGAACCACCGCGCTCCCCACTCACGGGACCTCTAGCATAGAAGTCCAACAGTCTACCACTGAGCCACCGCGCTCCCCACTCACGGGACCTCTAGGATAGAAGTCCAACAGTCTACCACTGAGCCACCGCGCTCCCCACTCACGGGACCTCTAGGTCAGAAGTCCAACATTCTACCACTGAGCCACCGCGCTCCCCTCTCACGGGACCTGTAGGATAGAAGTCCAACATTCTACCACTGAGCCACCGCGCTCCCCACTCACGAGACCTCTAGGATAGAAGAAGTCCAACATTCTACCACTGAACCACCGCGCTCCCCACTCACGAGACCTCTAGGATAGAAGAAGTCCAACATTCTACCACTGAACCACCGCGCTCCCCACTCACGGGACCTCTAGGACAGAAGTCCAACATTCTACCACAGAGCCACCGCGCTCCCCTCTCACGGGACCTGTAGGATAGATGTCCAACATTCTACCACTGAGCCACCGCGCTCCCCTCTCACGGGACCTGTAGGATAGAAGTCCAACATTCTACCACTGAGCCACCGCGCTCCCCACTCACGAGACCTCTAGGATAGAAGAAGTCCAACATTCTACCACTGAACCACCGCGCTCCCCACTCACGAGACCTCTAGGATAGAAGAAGTCCAACATTCTACCACTGAACCACCGCGCTCCTCACTCACGGGACCTCTAGGATAGAAGTCCAACATTCTACCACTGAGCCACCGCGCTCCCCACTCACGAGACCTCTAGGATAGAGGAAGTCCAACATTCTACCACTGAACCACCGCGCTCCCCACTCACGAGACCTCTAGGATAGAAGAAGTCCAACATTCTACCACTGAACCACCGCGCTCCCCACTCACGGGACCTCTAGGTCAGAAGTCCAACATTCTACCACTGAGCCATCGCGCTCCCCTCTCACGGGACCTGTAGGATAGAAGTCCAACATTCTACCATTGAGCCACCGCGCTCCACACTCACGGGACCTCTAGGATAGAAGTCCAACATTCTACCACTGAACTACCGCGCTCCCCACTCACGGGATCTCTAGGATAGATGTCCAACATTCTACCACTGAGCCACCGCGCTCCATACTCACGGGTCCTCTAGGATAGAAGTCCAACAGTCTACCACTGAGCCACCGCGCTCCCCACTCACGAGACCTCTAGGATAGAAGAAGTCCAACATTCTACCACTGAACCACCGCGCTCCCCACTCACGGGACCTCTAGGTCAGAAGTCCAACATTCTACCACTGAGCCATCGCGCTCCCCTCTCACGGGACCTGTAGGATAGAAGTCCAACATTCTACCACTGAACCACCGCGCTCCCCACTCACGGGACCTCTAGGATAGAAGTACAACAATCTATCACTGAGCTACCGCGCTCCCCACTCACGGGACCTCTAGGATAGAAGTCCAACATTCTACCATTGAACCACCGCGCTCCCCACTCACGGGACCTCTAGGATAGAAGTCCAACATTCTACCACTGAACTACCGCGCTCCCCACTCACGGGATCTCTAGGATAGATGTCCAACATTCTACCACTGAGCCACCGCGCTCCATACTCACGGGTCCTCTAGGATAGAAGTCCAACAGTCTACCACTGAGCCACTGAGCTCCCTCATAGCTAATAGCTCATACAGGGCTACCTCCAACATTTTGTTTAATACTGCTAATAATAACGGCTGGTGATACGGGAATATTTATTTTTTAAATGATTTACATACTTATAAATGTGAGAAGCAAAGAGAAGTAACAAATCGAATAGCTCGAGGAGAAACGACAGAATGTAAAGGGTGTCCCAAGGTAGAGCATGACTAGCAGCCGAGTAAAGGACACTGATAGAACTGATTTCTGATGTCGTAAGCGGCTATGGTTATAAGTTATTGGAAACGTTGACTCGGATGAATAAATTGATGGGCCCATTCGAATATAGATACGTTAGTTTCAGAATAATAAAATTCATAGCCGTAGAGTGGAACGTCGGACGTAAGGGAATGACTATGGTACCCGCAGGCTATACTCTTGTTTGGGTGCCATGCGCATAGACAATAATGTTGTTGATGAGGTGCTCTGGGGGGGGGGGGGGGGTGGTCAATGATCATTGGCGCAGACGGACGACTATGATCCGCTTGGAGCAATAACTTTTGTTACAACAACCACTTTTGTCACAACACTTGCCCACCATTTGTTGCAACTCACCACTTTTGTAACAAAATCAACCTTTGTCTTTTGTAACAAAATGAGCTCACCACTTTTGTTGCAACAATCGCCCATTTTTGTAACAACAAAAAACGTCGCTCATCACTTTTGTTATAACAATCGCCCATTATTGTTACAATTTTTGTCAGTGTGAAAAATGAAGTAGTAATCCGAAGTAATGCGAGACGTGACGTTCAGTCAAGATTATCGGGAGCGCGATTAATCACGTTCCCCGGTGTATATAACAGCCGTCTGCAAGACATGACAGTCTGTTCCATCTCGGGCTCATTGTTGCCATCCTGCACTCGAAATTTATGACAGGCCACAGATCACTTACCGCCCTAGGTTCTACGACGTCACTCTAGTTAATTAGGTTTTTAGAATTTGTCGTTATAATTAGTATTGGTGAAATTTGTGAAGTTGATAAAATAAATTTATATATAGAAAAGTATTGAACGAGTGTTGGAGTGTTCCATTATTTACTTGTCTACTGAACCACAAGACGAGACACGGATCACAGGCCACAGTATGAACGAACCTATTCACAATACAAAGAACTCCGAAATCTTCTACAAGAAATCCGTTTAAATTCCACCTTGCACCCATGTTGCGTCCTTGGGCAAAACACTTCACCCCGTTGCCCTCGTGGGGGCACGGTTGCGCTGTGAACTGAGGCATTCTGGGCGTCGATGGTGCACATGTCTTCAACCAATACCTATCCTGTTTGTGTGGAGTACATTTGGGTGTCTGACAGTTGCTTGCTGTTGCTCTGTGGTTCTTGCCATTGCTCTGTGGTTCTCACCGACTTCCTACACCCGGAAAACTGTCCGACACGAGGTGATCCCGGCTGTCGAAAGTGTCGCGAAACCCCAATAAACAAATAAATAACACAAATCCACTAGACGATCACTGGGGTACGTGTCATATATTTATGTCGTAAACTAAAGTGTCAGTACTCAAAATTCATTCTCGTTTATGTAATTGCTATACAAGTTAACTATAAAATTCATTCTACATTATGTAATTACTATACAGGTCTACTATAAAATTCATTCTACATTATGTAATTGCTATACAGGTTAACTATAAAATTCATTCTACATTATGTAATTACTATACAGGTCTACTATAAAATTCATTCTACATTATGTAATTGCTATACAAGTTAACTATAAAATTCATTCTACATTATGTAATTACTATACAGGTCTACTATAAAATGCATTCTACATTATGTAATTGCTATACAGGTTTACTATAAAATTCATTCAACATTATGTAATTACTATACAGGTTTACTATAAAATTCATTCTACATTATGTAATTGCTATACAGGTCTACTATAAAATTAATTCTACATTAAGTAATTCCTATACAGGTCTACTATAAAATTAATTCTGCATTAAGTAATTGCTATACAGGTCTACTATAAAATTAATTCTGCATTAAGTAATTGCTATACATGTCTACTATAAAATTAATTCTACATTATGTAATTGCTATACAGGTCTACTATAAAATTCATTCTACATTATGTAATTGCTATACAGGTCTACTATAAAATTCATTCTACATTATGTAATTGCTATACAGGTCTACTATAAAATTCATTCTACATTATGTAATTGCTATACAGGTCTACTATAAAATTCATTCTGCATTAAGTAATTGCTATACATGTTTACTATAAAATTAATTCTACATTATGCAATTGCTATACAGGTCTACTATAAAATTCATTCTACATTATGTAATTGCTATACAGGTCTACTATAAAAGTCATTCTGCATTAAGTGATTGCTAAACAGGTCTACTATAAAATTCATTCTACATTATGTAATTGCTATACAGGTCTACTATAAAATTCATTCTACATTATGTAATTACTATACAGGTTAACTATAAAATTCATTCTACATTATGTAATTGCTATACTGGTTAACTATAAAATTCATTCTACATTATGTAATTGCTATACAGGTTTACTATAAAATTCATTCTACATTATGTAATAGCTATACAGGTCGACTATAACATTTATTCTACAATATGTAATTACTATACAGGTCTACTAAAAAATCATTCTACATTATGTAATAGCTATACAGGTCTACTATAAAATTCATTCTACATTATGTAATTACTATACAGGTCTACTAAAAAATTCATTCTACATTATGTAATTGCTATACAGGTCTACTATAAAATTCATTCTACATTAAGTAATTGCTATACAGGTCTACTATAAAATTCATTCTACATTAAGTAATTGCTATACATGTTTACTATAAAATTAATTCTACATTAAGTAATTTCTATATGGGTTTACTATAAAATTCATTATACATTAAGTAATTGCTATACATGTTTACTATAAAATTCATTCTACATTATCTAATTACTATACTGGTTTACTATAAAATTCATTCTACATTAAGTAATTGCTATACATGTTTACTATAAAATTCATTCTACATTATGTAATTGCTATACATGTTTACTATAAAATTCATTCTACATTATGTAATTACTATACAGGTTTACTATAAAATTAATTCTACATTATGTAATTGCTATGCAGGTCTACTATACAATTCATTCTACATTATGTAATTGCTATACATGTCTACTATAAAATTCATTCTACATTATGTAATTTCTATACAGGTCTACTATAAAATAAAATTCATTCTACATTATGTAATTGCTATACAGGTAGAATGTTATGAAATTCAACTGTCAGTATCTAATAGGTTTTTGTCTTTCACGCCTTTGAGAATTTGAAAGAAACCAGGCATTCTGTTTGTGCAATTTTTATTATACAACAATTACTTGTTGTCAGTTGTTCTGTGTGCTATTCAGAAATGCGTCATGTTTTTAGAAGCAGAAAGTTTAGTCCACATATAAACAAACTGACGAAGTACTGAAGGAGCAGAAAATTTAGTCCACATGTAAACAAACTGACGAAGTACTGAAGGAGCAGAAAGTTTAGTCCACATGTAAACAAACTGACGAAGTACTGAAGGAGCAGAAAGTTTAGTCCACATGTAAACAAACTGACGAAGTACTGAAGGAGCAGAAAGTTTAGTCCACATGTAAACAAACTGACGAAGTACTGAAGGAGCAGAAAGTTTAGTCCACATGTAAACAAACTGCCGAAGTACTGAAGGAGCAGAAAGTTTAGTCCACATGTAAACAAACTGACGAAGTACTGAAGGAGCAGAAAGTTTAGTCCACATGTAAACAAACTGACGAAGTACTGAAGGAGCAGAAAGTTTAGTCCACATGTAAACAAACTGACGAAGTACTGAAGGAGCAGAAAGTTTAGTCCACATGTAAACAAACTGACGAAGTACTGAAGGAGCAGAAAGTTTAGTCCACATGTAAACAAACTGACGAAGTACTGAAGGAGCAGAAAGTTTAGTCCACATGTAAACAAACTGACGAAGTACTGAAGGAGCAGAAAGTTTAGTCCACATGTAAACAAACTGACGAAGTACTGAAGGAGCAGAAAGTTTAGTCCACATGTAAACAAACTGACGAAGTACTGAAGGAGCAGAAAGTTTAGTCCACATGTAAACAAACTGACGAAGTACTGAAGGAGCAGAAAGTTTAGTCCACATGTAAACAAACTGACGAAGTACTGAAGGAGCAGAAAGTTTAGTCCACATGTAAACAAACTGACGAAGTACTGAAGGAGCAGAAAGTTTAGTCCACATGTAAACAAACTGACGAAGTACTGAAGGAGCAGAAAGTTTAGTCCACATGTAAACAAACTGACGAAGTACTGAAGGAGCAGAAAGTTTAGTCCACATGTAAACAAACTGACGAAGTACTGAAGGAGCAGAAAGTTTAGTCCACATGTAAACAAACTGACGAAGTACTGAAGGAGCAGAAAGTTTAGTCCACATGTAAACAAACTGACGAAGTACTGAAGGAGCAGAAAGTTTAGTCCACATGTAAACAAACTGACGAAGTACTGAAGGAGCAGAAAGTTTAGTCCACATGTAAACAAACTGACGAAGTACTGAAGGAGCAGAAAGTTTAGTCCACATGTAAACAAACTGACGAAGTACTGAAGGAGCAGAAAGTTTAGTCCACATGTAAACAAACTGACGAAGTACTGAAGGAGCAGAAAGTTTAGTCCACATGTAAACAAACTGACGAAGTACTGAAGGAGCAGAAAGTAGTGCATTTAACCCTTTACCTAACCCGAAAAGCAGACGACACTTGTAAAAAAAATTCTTGAATAACTAATTTTTTTCATTTTTTGTCTCAAAAACATAGGTTATGACCCCTCATTTGAACGAGCTCGACGAGCTCGTTCCAATGAGGGATCATAACCTATGTTTTTGAGACAAAAAATGAAAAAATAATGAAAATTAATTGGCGATTTTTTAGAATAGCGCTGGCCGGTTTTGGCCGTTACGTTGGTTAAAGGGTTAAAAAATCCTCAAGAATGAAACTGGATAAGTCTAAAAACCGTAAGGACAAATAACATAACGAGACGACTGCCCAGAATATGGGTAGATTAATATTAGCTCTCGGAAGGCCCTGTCTGCAAGACTCGTCGCCTAAGCGTGTGCAGGACACCTGGAGTCTCTCATGAGTTTCCTGGGACCTAAAGACTAGTCCGTCTTGTAGGACGAACTAGTCGACGCTTAACTGTCTATCCAGGCCACCTCCGAGTAGCCAGACAGCGATTGGTTCATTTTTGTTGACTGTCTGGTGGCTTCCCTGACGTCACCCTGTATATGGGGACCGGCCTGAACTGAGAGAAGTGCGAATCTTTGGCCCAGAAGTGACTGTTGTGGACCATGAGCTCTACATTAGACCCCACGAGACTGGTACTTGCTAAATTCTAAATGGGTACCCAATGTGCAGCGAGGTCAGCCAAGACAAGGGCGAACTGCCGGTTGGCGTATTTTTCGATTGTACGTAGCCTTGATCGAACGTCCTCTTTTCGGCAAATAATAGGCTATTAATTAAAAATAGAATATGTTTTCATTTTTTGGAATTCACTAAAAACAAGGAGAGTTTTAAGCTGAGTTTGAATGCTTTTTGAGATTAGTCCTGACTTGTTTTGGCCATTACATTGGGTATAGAGTTCATATGGATGGGATTTGCACAAAAGCTAATGGAAATACTTATACTGGATTGTGGAAATTTTTAAATTCCAAAAAATGAAAACTTATTCTATTTTCAATTAATAGCTTGTTAAAGATAATAATAATAATAATAATAATAATAATAATAATAATAATAATTTATTTATATAGCGCTTTTCCCAGTGAAACGCTGCTCAAAAGCGCTGAAAACAAAGGTGACGGTAACAATGGTATAATCAGCGGCCGAAGGCTGCTTGAAAGAGATAGGTTTTCAGAGCTTTTTTGAAGTGATCTGCATTTTGGGTTTTTCTAAGGTTCTGAGGGAGGGCGTTCCAGAGTGAGGGAGCTGCAAAAGTGAACGATCTCTTCCCTGCCGTTGATGTATTTCGCTGTGAACCCCCTTACCACAAGACCCACAGAACGTTGGAAGTCTATTACCCATTCGCATCCTCATTAAATGGATCTTGCAGTATCCATTCTCCAGTGTTATGACTCCTCATGTTGTAAAGAGATTACTTCAGGTACAGTTAAAGCTAGAAGTCCTGTCACGAACTGTGCGATTATCTAGGCTTAATTGAGCGTAGGAATTGCGCGCAATTGTCATATCGAATGGCATCCAAAGCATGCAGGTTCTCCTGGTTACGCCTAGCAAACACATGCAATGTTTCTGCCAATGGACCTCCGGGTTACCCGGAGGTCCATTGGCTGAAACATTGCTTGTGCACAGGCCATATGTTCAAAATATGATAGCCTTACTATGGTCATAACGCGTAGATTAAGGCGCAGATCAACGTGCTATTTGTGCGCATTTCGTGACAGGACTTCTAGTTTTAACTGTACATTACTGAAACGCAACATCTAAATGCACGTTGAGAAGAGGGTCGTCCAAAAAAAATAAGATTACCGCTGACAATAAGGGTAGATATAAGATCCCGGAGCAGCGTAATGCAGCAGTGTTGGGGCACTGTAAATAACCAAACGATAGTATAACAGAGTGAATTAAATACGAAGCTAGAAGCGTACCAACACTGGTAGGCTCTTGCTGTTTTGTTAGCGAGTTGATGTTTTTATGCTGTGATGATGATTTTACAATCATCATGGGCAATTGGTAGTCGCTGCCTATGCTGCCGAATCCACACGCTCCCACGTCTTTTTTTTATTTGATCTGTTCACTCCCTCTCCCTCAGCTACTGGAGATAGTCCCTCAAATGGAACTACAATTTCGTCAGGTGGTGCGTTCGCACTCGTCATACTTCTATTACTGTGCCATTGTGAGAGGCAGCCCGGATATTCTACGTCCAAAGCTGTACAGCCATGCCCGTTAATACACCAGTGTGAGAGGCAGTCCAGATATTTGTCCCGCCAAAAATGTACCACCGTACCCATTACAACGCAAATGTGAAGGGGCGCGGTGGCATTGCGGAAACCGGTTCTCGTCAGATCACCGAAGTTAAGTAACGTCGAGCCCGGTTAGTCCTCGGAAGGGTGACCGTCTGAGCGATCGATTTGGACTCTCGCGCTGTATCCTTGGGCAAAGCACTTTACCCCCATTGTCCACATAGGGGCACGATGGCGCCGTGTGCTAATGCGTACTGCACGTCGACGGTGCGCATTTCTTCAACCAATCTAACCCTGCCTGTGCTGCAGTGCCGAGGTACGATGTTGGGGAGCTGGCAGCTGCTCGTCGTAGCTCGGTAGGGTACTCCGGCTTCCTCCACCCGTAAACCTGCCACGGTCATGATTAGCCATTGTGCATAAATATGTGACCTTAAACACCAATAAATAAATACGGAAATGTGAGAGGCAGCCCAGATATTGTTACGTCCAAAAGCTTACAGCCATACCCGTTAATACAACAGTATGAGGGATAGCCCAGATATTGGTACGACTAAAGATGTACCCCCATACCCATTACTACGCAAATGTGAGAGGCAGGCCAAATATTGGTACGTCCAGAGCTTTCAGCCATACCCATTACTTCGACAATGTGAGAGGCAGCCCAGATATTGGTATGGCTAAAGCTTACAGCCATACCCATTACTTCGCCAATGTGAGAGGCAGCCCAGATATTGGTGTGGCTAAAGCTGTACAGAAATACCCGTTACCATGCCAATGTGAGAGGCAGTCCGGATATAGGTGGGGGTAAAACTATACAGCCATGCCCGTTACCTCGCCAATGTGAGAGGTAGCCCGGATATTGGTCTAAAGCTGTGTAGCCATACCCATTTCTTCGCCAATGTGACAGGCAGCCCGGATATTGTATGGCTAAAACTGTACAACTGTACCGATTACCATGCCAATGTGAGAGGCAGCCCGGATATTGTATAGCTAAAGATGTACAGTAATACCCGTTACCATGCCAATGTGAGAGGCAGCCCAGATATTGGTATAGATGAAGCTGTACAGCAATATCCTTTACCATGCCAATGTGAGAGGCAGCCCGGATATTGGTATGGCTAAAGCTATACAGCAATACCCGTTACCATGCCAATGTGAGAGGCAACCCGGATATTGTATGGCTAAAGCTGTACAGCAATACCCGTTACCATGCCAATTTGAGAGGCAGCCCGGATATTGGTATGGCTGAAGCTGTACAGCAATACCCGTTACCATGCCAATGTGAGAGGCAGCCCGGATATTGGTATGGCTAAAGCTGTATTACCGTACCCATTACCATGCCAATGTGAGAGGCAGCCCGGATATTGGTCTATTAAAGCTTTATTACACACCTATTTAAAATTAAGGTTTGTCCACGGCATTCTAGGATGTGTGATAAAAATAAACTTTTATTGCACACGTGTGGGATACAGATTTTGGCACTTTTTTAATGTAAGAATGGAACCAGTCATATTTCTGGGGATACAGTACATGGGCCCGTTTCGATGCGATGGGTCATTTATTTTGATGTAAAGTGGATGTTCGCAGTCTATAGTATCTGCGTTTATATTGTTTCTGAAGAAACTCATGTAGTGATGACTGTCCGACCATCAAAAGAAACTTTCTAATTTATTTTCTTACCGTGAACAATACTGACTGACTTAGGCCCAGTTTAGACGTCGAACTTTTCATGGGTCGAACCAATAAGATGAATGTATATAAATTTGGTATCAACTGCCATGGCTCATGTAAAGTTCGACGTATAAATCAACTCGGTTCGACCAATGTTCCAAAGCTCGAGCCGACGTGCTGCACGTCTCGTACCGACGTACCGCACGTCCGAAGCTCGTCTGTGGTTTCACCCGATCCCTAAGAGATCACACGTTTCAAGCGTCATCCTGTTAAGTCTGTCAGCACGCCTGCGGCGTTAACAAACTATAATTTCGTAGTCTGGGGTATACTTTTCAACGCTAACAGCGCTAACAATGTTACGATGGAATTAAATCAATGGGAATGTACGATGGGATATGTGAACAAGATTCCGTTGAAAAACGACGGAAGGTCAAAAGTCAAAACACCGCGTGTTTTTGAATTATCGAGAAATTGAAGGTCACGATTGACAATAAGTTAATTTCAACTTAGAAAGATGCCTGTAAGTTTCCATTTGGTAATTTAATAAGTAAAATGTATTGGAAAAATCTGTGTGGAAGGTATATAGGTGTTAATTTAATTTCTTGTACTTTATTTTAAAACAACAATATTTCATTTTGAATGTTTGGGTTTTTTTTAAACTTTTGGGTTTTTTTTTTTTTTTTTTTTTTTATGGGGAGAGGGCGGTACTGGTGGGGGGGGGGGGGGGTACACGCACTTGGGCTATTTAGGTCATTTTTTTATAAATAAATCAGAATAAAATCATTTGAACTGGATCTTGTGAGTTATTTTGCATTTATCGCCTAAAAAGAAAGCCCAAATATGGGCCCAAGGATTTGATTTCAACAAACATGTGAATCAATCTTCCAAAGATGTTGACTTATATAAGTTATAGGCCTATGTTAAATATGAAAGCTTTTGGAGTAGTGGTTTGGGAGAAAAAGATTCTTTAATGTTTTTCCCATTACCCACAGTGTTAAAAAATGTTGACTCAGCATTTTTTCAAAGTCCCGGAACGGTGCTTCAATACACGGAGGCTGAAACATGTTGGGCCGAAACGTCCCAGGACCAAAACGTTCAGGAACCAACACAAGTATTCCTTCTTCGTTCATGCCATTTATTCCTGTAAATTCTTTGTTCAATCTGTACATTTTTAGTAAGAAAATATTCATTCTTATCTTTTGACAGGTTTTATTGTACAAAAAAATTACTCAATGCTGACAATACATATCGTTTTGTTTAAAAAAAAACACCTGTTATTGCCGGTACAATGATGTTGTGTGTGATTGTGGTAATTTATTTTTTTTTTTAATTTTGAATTGTGTTTATCAAAAAAAATATTTGAACTGTGTTTTGTATTACTCACGTTAGAGAAGGTGCCCTCAGTATTCATAACTCCCATTGTGAAAAAAAGCAAAGAAAATAATCCTGTTGGTTCAAAATGAAGACAAAATACACAGCTGGACATTATTCTGAATCTGTTTGTATATAAGTAAGGGGAGGTAACTTAACTCTTGTGATATCTCACAACAGATTTTTTTCAGTTTTCAACAAACTTTCAATGATATTTTTTTTTTACACAAAACGGGTAAATTTGGTATGAACCATAACAATATTATATAAAATAGGTCAGCTGAAGTAAATTATACTTGAGAGATTATATTTTATTTAATTTATATTTCGAGATTATATAATTTTGATTTCACGTAACCGCGACAGTATGAGAATATATTTGGCATGTAAAACATGCGTGTAAAATGTGGTGGTTAGTGACATGTGCTAGATTCATTTATTTACTTATTGGTGTTTAAAGTCACTTTCCTACAGCTATGGCTGACTGTGACCACAACAAAGGTTTAAAGTCGAGTTTGGTCAATCGTTTACACTTATGTTGTGTGGCCTGTATTGTGAAGCAGGCCTGTCAAAAATTAAATTTTACATAACCTGAAAATGGGTCCCGCAATTTGTTTTTTGCATAACCCATTTTTTCTCGCGTAACCCGTTTAAAAAATACTGAAAATTGTGTGCCAATAAGAAGCCAAGAGCATCATATTGAGCAGAAGTTGAATTTTTATTGAATATAATGCTCATGGCTTATGCACATCACAAATATTTGTTTTGTAATGAGCAAGCCTCAGAAAGTGATGTTAGAGTGATGCTCCCCCACCCCCACCAACTCCCCTCCCCACCCCCATTCCTCCCAAATCCGAAACAAATCAATAAATGCTAGAAGGTTTGATTGATTGTTTATTTACAGTATATAAAATATTACAATAGTAATATATTTCCAATCACAGTTAACCCTTTACCCAACGTAACGGACAAAACCGGCCAGCGCTATTCTCAAAAATCGCCAATTAATTTTCAAAATATTTTCATTTTTTGTCTCAAAAACATAGGTTATGACCCCTCGTTGGAACGAGCTCGTCGAGCTCGTTCCAACGAAGGGTCATAACCTATGTTTTTGAGACAAAAAATGAAAAAAATTGATTATTCAAGAATTGTTTTTGCAAGTGTCGTCATGAATATATATTGCTGGGAGACAACATAGCCAGGTTGGCCATCTACCTATTATCTACCGTTCCAAAAATATTCCATTGCTCTAACCGACTGCAAATGTGCATCTAAAGAGTTTGTTTTTGTTAAAGTGACAATAGCAGGGAGGGTGGGCCCGGGGGTTGGCGTATTTGGTGGATATTGTTGCTTTCGTACGTCTGCAGACCTGACAGTAAGTAATATGGATGAGATAACCAGACAAGATAACGAAGGTAGTGTAAGGTGTTCACGGGGTCTAAAATGGCTCTCTATACATACCATCTCACGGGTATTACAATATACATTATTGGTTAATGGTTGGAATCGATACTTATGTCCCCTGGTATTTCATTTTAGTAGTACAAGGATAAGGTCAAGTACAGCTGGTTAATTGTATATCTAAGGTTACAACAGTGTTTCATTGCAACATTAATTCTCGCGATGTGCCCCCCCCCCCCTACACCACCAGAAAAACCCCCATGTCATTCAAAACTTTAACAAATATATTCTCCTAAGATATATCATTGCCAACATTAACATTTTATTTTTTGACACCACCCTCTGCCTCCCCTCCCCCCACCCCCAAAAAAAAGAAAAGACCCAAACTAAGTAGCTGTCACAGTCTCCCATTGCAGCCTCAGCATATTTGTTCATATTCATACCTGTGATTTTGTGTGACTGTGCATGACTGTGTGATTATGTGCGAAATCAATTAATTTTCACGCAACCGAAAAATAGGACCCACGGAAAGGAGTTTGTGTGAGCAATGGGTAATCCGAACGATCGCTCGCACATTTTGGGAAGACCTGTGAAGTTCTTCAAGTAGTTGATAAAATGAACTTTTAGGGATATTTCCGTTGGTTTTGACACTTGAGCCTGTTTAATTTTCTCTGTGTATTACTAGTATTTCCTGTGCCTTATCAGAAAACTTTATTGGATTTCTTGTCGACATCATATTTCAATAAAACGATTTAAACTATTTTTCCCAAATTTGTTATTTAGCCTTTGGAATAATATCATCAAATAAGATTGCGAACCAGCTGTGTTCAAGTATTTATTCAACAGTTACTGTCCTTATTGCACATGGAATTCCTTGTCATAACATAACCATTTCATGTCATCATGGTCATGTCAAAAAAAAAACATTCTAATACTTTTTTCAAATTTAATATATGGCTTTTTAGTGAAACTGTCATGAGAAGCGAAGATTGTGACCTCAAGAGTTACTGTCCTTGTTTTGTATAAGTGTATTTGTGCAATACACACTTACAGTCTGACAACAAGGAGAAATCATATTTTTGCAGTCCGAATTCAGAAATAATGGAGCGAATTCATATTGGGATTGGGACCCTCATTTCATTCCCGATCACCTTCCTACTGCACTTTGTCTTAACTACAGTAGAACCTGTCTTGAGAGACCGCCCTTTGGGCCACACAAAAGTGGTCTCTCAAGACAGGTGGTCTCTCATAACAGGTTCAAGGTTTTCTCAAGTCAGTGAATAACCAACCACAAAATTCAGAAATGGAGATGAATGGATTTTTGTAATTACTTTGTAGTTGTTCTTTTTTATGAAGTTTTTGTAACAAATTGAAATGGACTGTTATAAAATTATAAAAATAAATTAGTGTTGAAAATCTTCATTGAAGATTTTCAACACTAATTTATTTTTATAATTTTTATAACAGTCAATGAAGATTTTCAACACTAATTTATTTTTATAATTTTTATAACAGTCCATTTCAATTTGTTATAAAAAGATTTTCAACACAAATTTATTTTTATTCCTATCTGTCACATTTCAGGTATGTGTGAAATTGTTTATTCAGCAATAATCCTCTTTTCACAGGGGTCTTATAAAAATATCTCAATCTGTAATGAATTAGCAATTGAAACCCAATTAAGAGCTTTCAATACTTTTAATTATACCAGTATAACCACAATGGACTTTCCAATTCCAGGACAGGTAAAAAATTTTTGTCATGGTTTCAGTCTCCAATGGGGCGGTCTCTCAAGACAGGTCCATTATGGCATAAAAATACAAGTTGGTACCAGGTCACAGTGGTCTCTCAAGACAGGTGGTCTCTCAAGACAGGTGGTCTCCCATAGCAGGTACATTATAGAGTAAAAGCAGTCGGTGCCTGGCAGTGGTCTCTCAAGACAGGTTTTACTGTATCCACCAATTACAATGTGTCTGCACTAGTTCAGCATTGTTTCACATGCAGGAAAGTGTAATCTTCTTATAGAGAAATAAAAAAAATATTCACATATAAACCTTGAATGTAGCTTATGTATGAAAGTGAAATAACTGATGTGATAAAAAAAAAATTGCCTAAAATTTTTATTTCAGAGACAAAGACAAAACTATGGAATTCCTGGACCGACATTCGAGATACGACATTCGAGATATGACATACGAGATAAGATCGCAACGGTCACACTAAAATGTGTACTTCCGCGTTGGAAAAAAGTGTAGTCGGGTATTAAATTATCATTTTCTCATTTATTTGTTGATTGTTTTCTGTGAAATTTTGAAAGTATACTCAGGGGTCTATACGAAATATATATGCGAAAAGACAAGTTTGTACGATGTTATTTTACTATGTTAGAAGACATTTTCTCTTTCAAACACACTAAAAGTGTAGCTGACGCGGTTCACCTAAAATTCCAGAACCGCACAGAACCCCCTGAACCCCCTCTAAATTACATATTTGCGCAGTGTTTTACTATGAAATATGTTTATTTTATGTAATAATCATTACAGTAATAATCGTTACATCCCTTCGGTCGTTAGATAAACAGTATTTTGTTTGGTGACATATCGTCCTCCGAGTTCCAATGTGTTCTACGTGCCTACCGGCACATAGAACACATTGAAACTCAGGGGGCGATATTTGCTCTTATTTTATTTTTCTCAAGTTATTTCATATAATTATTGGACTATTTAATTTATAACAACAAAATATAATTGATTACAGTCAACATCTTGCTTGGTGAGGTGATCACTTAAGGGCGGGGTGTTTATGTATAGGTTGCCCGCAAGTTGTGTTTACGGTAACAGGTCGATCCGGCCTCAAAGACGATCCGTCCCAGCGATCAGCCAAGCGCCAAGCAAATGCCGACACATATCATGGGGTGCAAGACACTCCCCCCTAACAACCCCCCCCCCCCCCCCCGTCACTTCCCCCAAATTGGCCATTTCCCCCAAAGTAGTCACCCCCCCCCCCCTCAAAAAGTAGTCAGTTCCTCATTTCCCCAAAGTAGTCACCCCCCCCCCAAAGTATTCCTCCTCATGTTTTTTTTTTATTCTTTCTTGAAAAAAAAAACATGTGTGCTATGTTTGTTTGCAGCATTAAATTCTAGAAGGGTTAAATGATTAAACATTATTTAATTAAATTACTGCACAGAAATCAGTGTGGAAAAGTGTTCGGGAATGGACAAATTGGTGGGGGTTGGGATGACCAAGTCTTTGTAAGATTGTGACCGGGAATAACAAATTTGGGGGAAATGACCAATTATGGGGGGGGGGGGGGGGGGTGGGTAACAGGTGAAAGTGTCTGACATTCAGACCATGTATGAATTTGGATGCTAAAATAAACTGGAAATGGAATATTTTTCTCCGGCAGCGGCGTGCAAATGTCATTTAAAGGGTGGGTTTAGCGAATTTTGAGCGGTTCTGGGAGGTTCTGGTTTTTAGGAGAAAAATACTAAATCCCAGAACCCCCCAGAGCAGCCAAGACACAGTCAACTATAAGAATGAATTTGCTTCTAGTCTTCTTTCCTGTTACGATTATTGCATAAAATAAACGTATTTCATCGTAAAACACTGCCTGCGCAAGTGTAATTTAGATGGGGGTTCTGGGCGGGAGGGGGGGTGGGGGTTCTGGTGGGTTCTGGTATTTAGGGGCTTACGCTGTGTTGACACAGCGAGGCGGGCTGATTATCCTAATAACTTATTACATTGTGTACAGTTTAACATGTGAATAATATTACCATTGATGGGAAATCAAGCAATCTGATTGGTTAGTTATATAAATGAAACAACAAGAGTACTTGGAACAAGGTCAGAACTAAAAAGAAAAGATCAGAATAGCTAAATATAGTAATAATAGGTAAACTGTTCAAACTGATAGGCTCCTCTACGCTATTGGAGTATACTCCAGGACAAAGGAACATGGTCAGGTTGATGCACATATAGATAGAAGCAGAAAATTATGAAAGAATTCGAAATAGTACAACCTGTCGGTTGTTTGTGGTAATTTGTGATACTCGGATTCAATCGAACACACCCCAGGGGACCCTCGGTACTATAGCACTACGTGCTAAGCCGATAAAATGGGAAATCCGTATCAAACAAAGTCGATTTCTGTGATTTCGGGTGAATTTTGGTGATTTGGGGGGATTTTCGGGTTGTTTGTGGTGATTAGATTTACTTCGATTCATCGAACATACCCTCCGAACATACCCCGTCCCATTGCAGAAAATTGGGGTAACATAACAACCACGTGCTACCATAGAAACCAAGATGGCGGCCTCCAGTATACAAAATGAACGACTGAAATACGTATCACCTTAAGAACACGCGCTGCGCATGCGCACTAACACCACATATCACTATGGGGATGACGTCACAACATGGCCGCTCACGCGGGTTACCATGACAACACAACATGGCGCCACTGGGTCGCGTGACATGACGTCACTTCCGGGGTCCCCCACCGGGGTCCTCCAAATGATGTCTCAAAACCACATTACATACTACTACGGTCACAGCTTTCGCCGTTTTCACTGCCTATTAGTTCACCTTCCCTTTACCATTATCCTCGGTTCATGGGTACTGGATCTTGCTGACTTTCATATTTTAAGACGTTTAATTTTTAGTGTTTTCGTAGAGTTTGTAAAGACAGCCCTTCCTGGTAGAAGGTCACAGCTTTCGCCGTTTTCACTGCCTGTTATTTCACCTTCCAAAATCGTCGGTTCGCGAGTACTGGATCTTGATGACTTTCATATTTTAAGACGTTTGATTTTTAGTTTTTAGTTGAGTTGGTGAAGACAGCCCTTCCTGGTAGAAGGTCACAACTTTCGCCGTTTTCACTGACTGTGAGTTCACCTTCTCCTTCCCGGTTTGATTTTTAGTATTTTCGGTATTTGAAAATTTGGGCTGCATTGGTGGACTTCAAGAATTGGTCATTGTCGAGTTTTTAGGTTTTTGGCGGCTGCCGCAGGTGACCTTGAGTTCGGATAGTAGCTGGCTGTGGGCTAGCCTGATGTGGATTTAGCAGCGAGAGAGTGGAGGCGGTCTTTCATTATTGGAATATCCTTTCTTTCATGGAGTGTTTTGATGGGATTATCCCACGGGGCTCGGAGAGCGGCAATATGCGCGTGATTTGGGACTTTTTGGATCTTGGAGTTTTCCCACATTAGTTTGGTTAATGTCAGTTAAGATTATGGCCCCATACTCGAGTACGGCGTATAAAAAACTTTGTATAGATTAAGTAGGATACTCTGGTTGGCTACCCAGGATGTTCCTCGAATCATTTTTAGCTCAACTTTGGCGAAGCCAAATTTGAGCTTATGCCATGGCCAGTCGTCCGTCTGTCCGTCTGTCCGTCAACAATTCAATACTGCTCGGGCTAGAGACCGTATTTATGAACCGATCTTTATTAAACTTCTTGGACACCTTTGGCATCGCCGTGGGATGAGAACGGGTGTTTTGGGGTGTGGTCCGAAATTCAAGATGGCCACCAGCAGCCATTTTGTACCAAAATTAGTGCAATCAGTCTTTTGTACAGAACTTCTGTATGAAAGTTCTGATTTGAATAAATTTTTGTATGAATGTTTAGTAACATGGAATACATCACATATAGTACGGGTTTTTTTTTCTCGTGCAGAAATTATGCAAATTAGATGAACTTTGATTTATTCAGTGCTACTTATACACTGTAAGTGCACATGTCAATACGGCTCGGGCAAGAGGCTGTATTTATCAACCGATCTTCACGAAACTTCTTGGGTACCTTTGTTATCACATTGGGACGAGAACGAGTGTTTCTGGGTGCGGTCCAAAATTCAAGATGGCTGCCAGTGGCCATTTTGTACCGAAATTAGGTCCAATCAGGTTTTTGTCACAACTTCTATACAGCTCGTATTTATGAACTGATCTACACGAAACTTCTTGGGTACCTTTGTTTTCACCTTGGGACAGGAACGAGTGTGTTTTGGGGTGCCTTTGTTATCACTGTGTTATGAGAACAAATATTTTGGGGTTCAGTCAGACCCACTCTGGGACTCAAAGATTTCTTTTCTAGTTTAGCATCTGACTGTCACTCACCTTTACAATACTTTACCTATACATTTGTTACAGGCTACGGTCAGTATTTATGTACAGACCGTTACAATACTTTATATGTACCTTTGTTATCAGGTCATTACCAAGATGTTTGTCATTGCTGTGTCACATACTATAAATGTGATTGTCTTAACAAGTTGAGCTATAGTGTCAATGACACTTTCATTATTAAGTTAATGCGTTTTGTCGCTTTGTTGGCAATGTCGCTGGTGTGTTTATTAAAGGCTAGGTTTTGGTCGATGGTGAGTTCGGGGAGGATTTTGTCCTTTAGTTTTAGATTGAAATCGCGATTCATTTTCATGCGCGTGAACGTTATTCTTTAGGTTTTGCTGACGTTCAGCTTGATTCTCCATTTGGCACACCATACCTCAATGTCGTCCAGGGCGCGTTGGGGGGGGGGGGGGGGGGGGATTTGAAACTAAGTTGGAGATATTGGTATAGTTAGGTTAAACATGGTTGCAAATTGGGATTGGAGGGCAAGTGCTTTCCACTTAGTAGTGCTTTCCACTTAGTAGTGCTTTCCACTAAGTTGGTTGAGTCCCAGAGGCCCTTATCGTCCGCTAACTAAGAGATTTGAACGCGATCCTCGGAGATTGTGAGACCATTAACGTAGATGATGTATAGTAGGGGGTTTAAGACGGATCCTTGGGGTGCCCGCTTCCAGTGGGACGCTGTCGGACATTTCGCTGTTTACTCTGACTTTTCTTTCTCGGTCGTTGAGGAAGGAGGAGAGTAATCTCAATAGTTTTATTGGGAGTTTCATTTTGGATAGCTTGTAGCGCATTCCACTGTGCCACACGGAATCGAACTCTTTTTCTATCTCTAATAAGACTGCCGCTCCAATTTGTTGGTTGTTTATCGCGGCTTTCATTTGGTGGACTAGGCGGTAGACATGTTCAATGCCTTTTTTGCGGTTTCTATATGCTCTTTGCCATTTATTGAAGAAGTCAGTTTCTTCGAGGTGATCCCTCAGTCGATTGGAAATGATTCTTTCGAATACCTTGCCAATGCAACTGAGACGACTGATTGGGCGGTAGCTTGCCGGATCGGAGATGTCTTTGTCTGGTTTCGGTATCATGACACCGATGCCTCTTTTCCAGCATTTTGGAAAGTGGCAATGGGTGATGCATGCATTGAATAGCTTGTTGAGTTTATCAATTAAAGAGTTTGGGCTCTGTTTAAGAATTTTGTAATTGACTTGTCTTCTCCGGGTGAAGAGTAATTTTTGCATTTTCTGATAACATTGATGATTTCGTCATTTGAGATGGGGTGACGAGGTCATCGTCGTTCTCTTCTTCTGGATCGGTATCAAATTTGGGATCACGGTAGATATCAGGTGTGTGTGGGTTTTCTGTTGTTTTTTGTTTTGTTTTGTTTTTTTTTTGGGGGGGGGGGTGTTTTTTCCCCCTCTAATCACCCCGTCATCTGTTCCCCCTGAAGGCAGACCAGATGACCAATACTCAGCATCCACTCTCCCTTATAGGCTGATGAATGACTCCCAGCTTTCAAAAACACATATTGGTGGACTTTTTCCTTTTTGTAACCGTTAAAGGTAATATGCTGGGGCTCATCCCAAACCAGCAATTGTTTGGGTTTCTTTTTCTTTTTCTTTTTTTCTAAAATAACCACAAAACTGCGGTTTCAGTATTACCATAAATTTGCCCACTTCTCTTAGCAAACACAGAGCAGAACTCTTGTAATTATGCAAATTCCTAGCCACTTTTCAGTTCGAAGTTCTCGGGGATCTCAACCCACTATCCTACTGCCAGTCGCACACTTAAACTTAATAAGATTATTGGCTCTCGCCCCCGACTCTCGTGGATTTATAAGCAAATAATGCTACAAAACAAATAAAGTTATTAGGGTCGAGATGAGGACAAATACAAATTTGAAGGAATTACCAGTGGTACTGGATTTAAGAAAATTATAATCTGCACATCAAAATACTCTCACTTCCACTGAGAAAATTTAATTTGAACACCATGATTTTAGAGGAGCTAGAAAAGGTTATCCTAGAAAACTTCAGGTAACCTTTGGACGAAATTAATGCGCACTCCTCCAATTTGAGCATCCCTGATCTATCAAATTTCATCTGATTGTTGACTGGCTGGGTGAAAAGCAGTTTTGTTTAAATTAACATTTTGTCCAAACACGCCCTCCATCCCCTCCCCCCTTCCCCCGATGAGGGGTTTGAAGAAAAGACATTTTCATTTTGAAGAAATCTTTCCAACAAGTGATAGGTGTAAATGACTTGATATTTGGTATTCAGTTTCCCTTTGAGGTGTCCATTTAAGTTTGTTCACTTGAAGTTAATGAGGCAATGTTTGCCATTATAATTTAAATGGCAAGGTTTTGGGCTGGCTCCACCAAAAGTTTCTGTCTTTAGAACCAAAGAGCAATTTGAAGAAAATTTGGTATGTGGTATTATTTTTGCGAGTGTTGTCTGCTTTGCACAAAGGGTAAAGAGTTAAAATAAATTGATAAAGGAGGGTGCAAACCGAGAGGATTGGGGTTTTCTTACTTCAAAAAAGGTTGTACAAAATCTTTTTGCATAACCTTTTTAGGGTTATCTTAAATTGTCAATTTGTGCATCCCTGTAGAAGTACTCTAAAGTACCAAATAACAGTGGTAGCTGAATAATAGTGACAGCTTGCATTTTCACAAAATATAAATAATAGTGAACTGATGGTGTTTTCACTCTATTTCTCATTACCAAATATAAGTAACGGTTGTCACGTAATGTTTCTCCAGAATAAATAATAGTGCCAACACTATAATTAGCACCTTAGAGTAGAAAAGTCCAAAATACCATCTTCATGCCTGACGACTGAGAAAGACTCAATGTCACAATAGCTCACTCTGAGCTAAAATTAATCAATCTATACTGAAGGAATAATGAAACACAAGTTCAAATTTTAGGGTCAGGAAAAAAATTCTTTTTGGCATTATTAAATTTTTTTTACAGTCCTGTCAAAATTAATAATTTACATAACCCGAAAATAGGTCCGGCAAAAATGTTATTGCATAACCCATTTCATCCTGTGCAACATGTTTTTGTAAAAATCGCGACATCGACGCCGTAGCTGCGATGGGTGGTGCAATTTCACAAAATTCTAAGTTCATCAAGGGCCATAACTCCAAGAAAAATATTTGGAACAACACATGCATGGAACAGTGGCTAGACATCAATAAGATACACTTACATGCCAAATATAAAGTCGTTCCATCAAGTATTTCAAAAGTTATTGAGTTTGAAACTCGTTGGTCACAGACAAACTCGTTGGTCACAGACAGACCGACCGACCGACCGACCGACCGACCGACCGACCGACCGACAGACAGACAGACAGACAGACAGACAGACAGACAGACAGACAGACAGACAGACAGACAGACAGACAGACAGACAGACAGACCGACAGACCAACATTGCCACTTATAGAGCTGCTAGTCGCAGCTAAAAATGAAATTCATCATCAAATAGTGTTAAGTATACTCAAATAGTTATACGTTGGTGCCTGTTGAACTCTGTTAATCAAATACCCACTTTCCCTGTAAAAAGTATTCAATTAATAAGAGTATTCAATAAACAAGGATTTGGTCAATTTCCTGTAATTTTGAGATAAATTGAGTATTTTGCTATTATATCGGGATATAATAGATTAAATGCCTTTATTGTAGGTACTGAGGCAAAATAAGTCTATTAAAAAGGAGAATTTGGTGTTTCTCAGGGTACTTTGTATGTTGATACATCACAGGTAAAATTTGTACTGGAGGCATGGAAAATAATTTTGTTTTTGGAAATTATATTCAACTAGAGGTATGACTGTCCCAATGGGACTGAAGAATACCCTCACACGCCCACTTGGACCTCAAATGGGACAGCATTTCTGAATATTCAAGGTCGAAAAAGCGCCATAACTTAATAAAAAATAGTTTGATCAAACTCCCAATCGCAGGTGCACAGGTACCTATGATGATTGACCCCTGTAGCAAATTTGATTTCAAACTGAACATGACACCTCTGATGAAATGTCAGAACAAAATTTTGTTCAATGCATTTCTGTATACTCAAAGTCAAAAAAGTGCCATAACTCAATTAAAAATATTCCGATCGAACTCCAAATCACGGATGCACAGGTTCCCATGATGATTGACCCCTGCAGCAAATTTGATTCAAATTGAACAGGATAATTCTGAGAAAACACCTGGACAAAATTGTGTCTGCAGACAGACATACAGACAGATGGACGGATAGACAGACAGACTAGCTGATTCCAGTATTATTCAATTAAAGGTATCCAATGAAGTGGGATTCACTGTACCATAATTTTAAGCAGTACATTTTCTGATAATCATAATGCTCATTGAGCCCTGTCGAACAAGACTTTGGCTGAAAATCTGAAGGACAAAATTTTTACATTTTCGAAACCGGCATCATGTCTGTACTAAACTTTATTCACAAAACGTACTTAATCCTTTACCCAACAGAATGGCCATAACTGGCAGATGCTTAAATTAAAAAAAATCCATTCACAATTTTTTTATTTTTTCATCTTTTTGTCTCAAAAAGATAGCTGATGACCCCTCATTGGAAAGCGCTCTTTGATAAGCTATGTTTTTTAAACAAAAATTGAAAAATTTTATTCATCATATAATTTATTTTGCAAGTGTCTTCTGATGTCTACCTCAATAGACAAGCTGGCCTACACTTCTTAGACATCCCACAATCTCTTATTGTCCCCGTCCCCACCCCCCCCCCCCCCCCACCCTTCAGGGGACTATTGCAATCAGCAGCATCTGTCTGCTTGTCCATCTGGCACACTTTGTTGTTCGGATGATAACTTTAGTTTGGATCATTTTACCGAAACTAAATTTGGTTTGTGGCTTATTTGGGAGGAAATACAGGTCAAGTTCAATAATGCGCAAGGTCCATTGATTTTTACTGGAGTTACTGCACTGTGTGGGGTGCGGTCGGTGGCATTGCGGTAACTGGTTCTCGTCAGGTCACCGAAGTTAAGCAACGTCGAGCTCGGTTAATCATTGGATGGGTGACCATCTGAGCGATTATTTCGGACTCCCGCGTTGTGTCCTTAGGCAAGGCACTTAACCCCGAGTGTCCACATGGGGGCACGATGACGCCATGTACTAAAGCGCACTGCACGTCAATGGTACGCATGTCTTCAACCAATCTAACCCTGCCTGTGCTGCAGTGCGGAGTTACGATGTTGGGGAGCTGGCAGCTGCTCATCGTTGCTCGGTGGTTCTCTCCGGGTACTCCTGCTTCCTCCACCCGTAAAACTGTTACGGTCATGATTAGCCATTGTGTATAAGTATATGACCTCAAAACACCAATAAACAATACTGCACTGTTTAGACTTAGAACATAGATTTTTTGTGTTGTCCAGAAGAGAACTTTAGTTTGAATCATTTGATCAGAACCAAATTTGGTATGTGGTATACTTGGGAGGAAATACAGGTCAAGTTTGAAAATGGGCATGGCCCGTTGATTTTTACCAGGGTTATTGTTATTTTTCGTCTCAGAAAACAAGTTTTTTGCGTGTTTTCTGTGTTGCCCAGATGATACATTTGTTTTGATCATTTGATCGGAAACATATTTGGAATGTAGCTTATCATGAAATGAAGGTCCAGTTCAAAAGTGGGCATGGTTCATTGATTTTAACCAGAGTTATGTTCCTTTTTTGAATCAGAAAACATGCTTTGGGTGTTGTCCGGATTATAACTTTCGTTTTGATCTTTTGTATGCAGCTTACTTGGAATGAAATACAGGCCAGGTTTGAAAATGGTCACTGTCCGTTAATTTTTCCAGAGTTATGGCCCTTTTTCAACTTAGAAAACCTGTTTTTTGTGTTGTCTGGATGGTAAATTCAATTCTGATCATTTGATCTAAATTTGTCATGTGGTTTACTTGGGAGGAAATACAAGCCAAGTTCTAAAATGGGCTCTTTCCGTTGACTTTTACCGGAGTTATGGTCTTTAGTCAGTTTAGAAAACATTTTTTTGTGTTTTCCTGATCACAACTTCAGTATGGATCCTTTGTTCGAAACGGAATCTGATAAAGGGCATGCTTTTGAACAAGAATGATGGTCAAAGCTCCCCCACTGGGATTTGCCAATATGCATTATATCAGGAAGGGGGAGGGGGGTATATTGAGACACCAGGTTGTATTTTACCAGTAAAATTGGAACCCGTTTGGGGTGGGACGACTGATATGCATTATGTACATTCAGTACAAATGTGAATTTGTGTTGTTTCATAACTTTCAGAATTGGATTGGAAATAGAAGAAGAAACGACAAAGGGAGACCACAAAAAAGAACAGAAAAGCCTATACAGTACGTGGAGAGTGGATTGTAACTAAAACACCCGCGAAGTGGAGTTATCACCCAAGCTATAACTTTTAATTTTTGTACATATCGACAAAAACAAAAGCAATGTTTCAGCCAATGGACCTCCGGGTTTAACCCGGAGGTCCATTGGCTGAAACTTTGCTTCTGCTGGTTATGGTTTGCAACAAATTTGCAATTATTGCTCGGGTGGAATCTCCACTCTGCAGGTGATTTAGTGATAATACACTCTCCACGTACTGTATATGTTCGCCCCACAGCATTTAATGTTTTTTGTTGGGGTCAGGATACAGGTGCGTAATATTTAAACATAATTTCTGCACATTGTTAGCAGTGTAAAATGTCCATCAAGTCTATATTTTCAGCCTATTAGAAAACAAAGGTCTTTTTTCCTCATTGTGCCAGAAAATATTTGATTCAAAAACCTGATGTTAACCCTTTACCTAACATGAAAAGCAGACGACACTTGCAAAAAAAATTATTGAATAACTAATTTTTTTCATTTTTTGTCTCAAAAACATAGGTTATGACCCCTCGTTGGAACGAGCTCGACGAGCTCGTTCCAACGAGGGGTCATAACCTATGTTTTTGAGACAAAAAATGAAAATATTTTGGAAATTAATTGGCGATTTTTGAGAATAGCGCTGGCCGGTTTTGGCCGTTACGTTGGGTAAAGGGTTAAATTTGGAGGGAACAAATATAACAAGGTTATTCTGACATATTAACCTGCCCTCCTCCAATTTGGAATTCCGGCTATGAATCTTTTTGAGGGATACAATGTACTTGATAATTTCCCGATAGAAATCCTCTGACATTATTAATTGTTCCAAATACATTTTTGTTTTAGAACTATCACTTTGACAAAAACAAATCTGAAAGCTGCAGACACATTGTGCATCAGGTGGGATTAGTACATAAATGGTTAACCGGATAACCAGTTTGAAACCGGTTACCTACCTAACCGATTAAAAAAACGTCAACCGGTTATCCGAAATATCAATAGTGATCGTCATTCCATGGTTAAAACGTAGTAAATCTGCCGCTTCTCCTTTGGGATAGATTACACCTCGAAGCAGCGCTGTATGTATTGAGAAATAGTCGACTTTGGATTTCAAGACTTCGTTAATGACCGGCAATTTCCGGGAGTTCTGAGTAACCGCAGAAACTGTTCTGTAGTATGTATACAAACGAACGTTGTTGAATACTCGACAACATTCGTTTGTATACAAACTACAGAATAGTTTCTGAGAATACTGCTTTCCATTTCCTATAGTTTTGATCCCAGATTCGGTGAAATAATGGCTACGGTTAACTGGATATTATCCGGTTATAGCTCTCGGTTAGTCGGTTGTGAAAATGAGCCAATCGTTTCAGCCCTAGGTGGGATATAAGTTACATCAGAAGATCACTAAAAATAGGATATTGTTACTGAGAGTATTGTGCATTTCTTAAGAGAAGACATTTTGCTTCTTTCTTCACTTGTGTCTGATGACACGTTCAAGAACCATGGTCATATTGTGTCATAAAGTCAAAACTATTCTATTAGCTGGAGTGGGATACAATTTAGTTTGAGAGAAAAAGTGCTGAAAAGGTAACAGTTTTGTCTACAAATTGTCTGTTTGATCGGACCACTCCAATGTTAACAAAACCATTTATTTATTTTTTGATATTTAAGGTCACATATTTATGCACAATAGCTAATCATGACTGCAAAATGGAGATGAAGTCAAGTTTTGTCAATCGTTTATACCCATGTTGCCCATTTTAGAGGACTTCCACCCCTAAGCATTGGTGACTGGGTCCTGTTCTACCAGTAAAACAACTTGTTTACCAAAGTGAACCACAGTAAACAAGCACTGCTTCACTTCCCAGGGTTCCTTCAGGAGTACACTGAATTGCCTTCGGGTAATTAATGAGGAAAGAATATTTGGAGCATACAGGTAATTTGACCAGGAAAAGAACAAGGGGTGTGTCCTGAGCACATTTGATGTTGTATCAACCCCTCATCCCAAGCAATAAACAAAAGTTGGGACCCCGGGGTCATTTGACCAGGAAAATGACATGTGATGGGTCTAGATCGCACCGTATTAACCCTTCAACCCGAACAATGCCTGTTACAGTCTGACTCCCCCTCTCCCAGGCCCTTTTATGCACATATAGCGACAAAATCTAGAAACCTAGGGATAATTTGAAAATACATTGGACAAGTCATCAAATTGATGTCACATTAAACCTTTAACATGTGCAATGTGAAGTGTATCACACAGCTATATCTGAAATGATGAAGACAAAATTTACTGTCTGGGTAATTTGACCAGGAAGTGGACTTGGCATGGATCCCTATTGTGTCCGACGTCACGTTAACTCTTCTATCAGGAGTAACATGGAGCAGGTGAATTAAATTAGCACTTAAAACAGGTGCAACAGTGGGACAATGACAGCATGCACTCATACATTTTCTGAGACATCAAGCTCAAATATGTCTCACAGGGGTAAATTTGTTTGCAGGAGTAACATGGCAGTGGGAATTTTACATGCGAAGTCACATTGACATTGAAATTTGGTACCTAGAGAGGGATTTTATAATTTAGGGGTTACTTTATGTGTGACATTTTGTTAACTCCTCATCCTGAGTAACACTTTGTACATACGCTAGTATTTGATACATGAATTGTTTTGAGAAACTTTAAGTATATTAATTATTTTAAATGTACAAAGTTTAAACATACAGGTATTTATGTTTTCAGGTAACACATCACAGTTAACGTTTAAAGAATGGGCCAAGAAATGGAACAGGCTGACCCAAGAAGAGAAAGAAAAATTTGCTATTGTTGCAAAGAAGGAAAGAGAATCTCGTTTTAACCCCAGAATGCAAGCAGAAAAGGTGGTCAACCATCAGTTGTTCGCTATCAGTCAAGCTGTAAGTTATATACAGAGGAGCCCCCTTAATTGGATATCTCCTAATTGTATATCCCTGTTAATTGAATATAATTTTCAAACACAAAACCATTTACCATACCTTCAGTACAAATTTGATCTGTTAATTGCATATGGGTTGTAGAGTAAACTCCTGTTAATTGTATATAAATTTGTGCCATATGTCGAAAAAATTACTGTGACACGCACCAAATTCCCCTTATTTATCATCCTTTTTGGCCTCACTACATCCAATAAAGGCATTTATTCTATTATATCTTGTTTGACAGAGCTCTATGAGCTCTGTCAAACAAGATATAATAGAATAAATGCTCAGTTTACCTCCAGAACACAGGAAACTGACCAGATCCCTGTTAATTGTATACTCCTGTGAATTGAATAATTTTCACTGGCAAAATGGATATTCAGTTAAGAGGATTCTACTGTACAAGATAAAATAAAATCTGGTATGACATCCAAATCTTGAATATCACAGCTATTATTATCTTCCGCCAAACGAAGTTTACAGTGGGATGATATAGAAATGGGTTCCGTCTGTCCGTCCATCCGTCCATCCATCTCAAATGCCTTCGAGCATATATATCTCAGTCATCGTCACCCAGATTTTGCTGATATTTGGTATGTAATTGAACCAGGATGGGGGAAAAGATATCCACTAACAACCGTTGTTGCCCACTCATTTTTTCCAGAAATATGCCCCTTTTTCAACTTTTTGGGGATCTGTCTGTCTGTCCGTCCGAAATGCTTTTGAGCATATATATCTCAGTCATCGTCAGGCAGATTTTAATGATATTTGGTATGCATATGAACCAGGATGGGGAAAAGGATATCCACTTACAACCGTTATCATCCATTACAGAGTTATGCCCCTTTTCGACTTAGAATTCAGTCCGAAACGCCTTTGAGCGTATATATCTCAGTCATCATCAGGTGGATTTTAATGATATTTGGTATGCATATGAACCAGGATGGGGGAAAGGATATCCACTTACAACCGTTATTGCCCACTCATTTTTCATCCAGAGTTATGCCCCTTTTCGACTTAGAATTCCGTCCGAAATGCCTTTGAGTGTATATATCTGTCATCGTCAGGCGGATTTTAATGATATTTGATATGCATATGAACCAGGATGTGGGAAAGGATATCCACTTACAAGCGTTATCGTCCACTCATTTTATCCAGAGTGAGGCCCCTTTTTGACTTGGAATTCCGTCCAAAAAGCCTTTGAGCATATATATCTGTCATCGTCAGGCAGATTTTAATGATTTTAGTATGCATATGAAGCAGGATGGGGGATAGGATATCCACTTACAACCATTATTATTGTCAATTAAGTTTTTCCAGAGTTATGACCCATTTTCGACTTAGAATTTTTGTGAAAGCTCCCCTGGCGGGGGATACTGTGGTGTGACCACCCTTGTTTTAGTATATGTCTCACATATTTGTGGATAATATAATATTCACGTTGTGTTGCTTTTTTATTACCAAACAGTTTATACATTTTATAAATTTAACCAGTTAATTGCATGTTGATTAAAGTCAACTTTCATGCAGCAGAGTTCTTAGAAATATTTGGATAAATAAACATGTCCCGAGTGGATTTTGAAAACTGCGATATCGCATATCTGTTGCAAGGGTGTGATTGTTATACAATATTGGAAGGGATGCCCTTTTTCCACCAAAATCCCTAAATCTGGTGGCTTTTTTGCTATTATTTTGCAAAAAGTGTGGAAAATTCCTGATATTTTAGCTGAATCATGTGTTTTTAGACTAAACATAAGATAACTGTGGTAAGCAGTTTTGGGTGGACAAAACAGTAGACATATTTTGGCAGCTCAATCTGAAATCTGTCAGAAACTGTTATTGGTCTAATAGGAAATTCAAAGTTCAATCCCAGCACTCCAAAAATTCTATCTATGTCCTTGCCTGGATTTTCTAACAAATTTGTTGGAATCCTAAGAAAAAATATAGTATGAAATATACTTTTTGTATTATTTATGGTCATGCCATTTTTTCATGGTTTATTTGTCTTGTGTTCCTAATATTACTGTATTTAATGTGGAATTACGCATTGGTGTTTTTATTGCAAGATTTGTTTTTGCTGTTACTTTTAGATTTGTCTTAACACTTCATGGAACATGAATAGAAGATGTCTGTTTTTTACATAATTTAAACAATTTATTTTTATTCCACAACATATCATGTTGCACATCTTGAAACAAGCTCACTCATAGATGGTGTCACATTAATGGGGTATATACTTGCAAGAAAATGGAAAATATAACCCTTTTTTGTTGAATTTTTCATAATTGGATTTTCCATTTGTTGGTCAAATGATTAAAGCATACAGCCAGTTTTTCATGAATACAGTCAATTTCTTCTAATTTAACTTATAAACAATATATTTTCTTTGTCAGTGTGATGTACTTTCCTCATTTGGGGTACACGTCGGTGGGATGGCCATAAAATGTGATGGTGAAGAAGTGGTGTTTGGGTCGGAGAGAGGCATCTGCTTTTTAAGAGACGCCCAATTAAGGAACTCATTTTCTGATGCTGTTCATGGTAAGATATTTTGTGAATTTTATTTTTATCCAATGAACAATACTGTACTAGTGCTGTTTTAAAGGTTTACATGCCACACAGGCACATTGGTTACAGAATTGGACTTGAAGTCAAAAAATTTTTGGTCGAATCAAATCCTGGAGCAGAGCCTCTTTGAACTCTTTTTCTCTCGTCCAGTTACCTGTACAGGAAATCCAATGAACGAAGAGTTCAAGAGGAAACACTTGGCCTGATTTTTAGAACTCTGCCACGATTTGAAATTTCCAAATCAGCACATCTCGAATTAAATCAAACCAAATGATCACGACATTTTCAAATCAAATCAAATTTTGAAGCTTTGCAGGACCCAAAGAAAAACCATCAGGGTGGCCATCCTACAACTTATCAAAACACAGATGGAAAACACCCATACCAGCGACTATCTTTATTTATTGGCTTTCCTTTAATAAATTAGTATAATGGGTTATATTGGATGTTAATAGAGATCATTGATGTTATTGTGCTCAATTAAGGAATGGTATTGTGTCTTTCTTTTTTGGTATAAACAAGAAAGATACATGTAAAGCCTGTTCTCCTCTTCTCCTTGAGGGGATAATTCTGTTTACATGTAATTGAGTCTATTGGATTATCCTTTATGTCCTAGGCCCTCCAGCCTTTTTTCTATTCAGCTAAGTCTGGGTCATTGGTACAGTATAAAAATGTTAAAAAATTTATAGTAATTTATATATTTTTTATACTTATCAATGACCCAGACGGGGATGGCCTTCCCATGAGTTGGGAACTCATACCTCCCCGCTGATTACATAACACTTACCTGGCATTGGTTGTAAAAATGAGGATCTGGCTCCAATTTTGGTACTTCCTTGACACTGCGCATGCGCAGTGAACAAAAGTATGGAGGACCACATAGGACACTATTTTTTTGGATTTTGATGCAAATGTTGGGGATTGGGGATTGGGGGGCAAAATTTGTGTTTGGCCCTATATTTTAAGAGTTAGCACCAGCTAAGTCTGGGTCATTGGTACAGTATAAAAAATATATAAATTACTATAAATGTTTTAACTTTTTAAACTGTACCCTTTACCCAATGTGGATAGCAGACAACCCTTGCCAACAAAAAAAACCCTAGCTTATGACCCTTATTGCAATGAGCTCTTTCCAATGAAGTGTTATAAGCTATATTTTTGAGACAGAAATTGACAACATAATGAAATTTGAATGGTTGGTGATTTTTGTGTATAGCACTGACTGTTTTGCCTTTATGATGGTTGAAGGATTATTTATTTATTTATTGGTAAGGTCACATTTATACACAATGGCTAATCGTGACCACAACATGGGAGATAAAGTGAAGTTTACTCAATTGTTTATACCTGTCTTGCTCCATCCCAAGCATTGGTGACTGAGTTCTATTTTACCAGTAAAACAGAACTTGTTTACCATAGTAAATTATTCAATTAACTGGAGTATTCAGTTAACCAGGTTTTGGTCTTATTTCTGTATTCTGAGTTGAACTAGGTTTTTTGTACAATTATGGAGTTTACAACCCATATGCAGACAACAGGTTAAATTTCTGGGGTTGTCGTTAGCTCAGTAGGTAGGAGGCTGATCATTTAGCCTGCGGGGCCAGGTGATTCGGCGGTGTAGGTTCATGGTTCGATCCCCGGCCAGAACTGGCTTTAGAAAATTTTCGAATTTTCAAGCCAGGTGCCATTCCTTGTATTTCTGCTTGATACAGGTGATATATATATATATATTTAGAAAACTAAAACTAAATTTCCTCACTAAATGCATGTGAGTAAACTGATGAATATCTTGCTATCAAGGGGTATTCTGATGTATTTTTGTTTTCTTTATAAAAAGAATTCAGTGAAAAATAAAATTAAAACATTCTACCACATCAATTATTTCATCTTGTTCACTTCCGTATTTAGGTCCTGACAGAATCCAACCTGAAACCATCAGCAGAGAAGAGAGGAATACAAGAACCAGGAAGAAAGTGCAGAAGCTATTCCGACAACTTTGGGGTAAATATGAATTGTTGTAGTATTTTGAGGAAAACATTTTGTTTGCAGATGGATGAAACACCAAATTTGTTTTTTTTTCAGAATATTTATCCCGGCTGCAGTTTTCCACAACAATCAAAGGATACGGAGCGAGAAACTTCTCTCTACGTATTCCAATACCAAGTTTCATCAAATCTATTTATACTAGTTAATGTTTTCACAAAATGTGTGGATGGAAGAAGAACTGGACAGGTGGATGGACAGATGGGGTCATTGCACCACTTGCTTTGTGAAACTAGAGGAGGCCGCCAAAGGTGGCTAATTCCCCCCAAAATACCGCCTTGATACTGTAATGCCTGAAGTTGAACTAAGTTTGTGACCTGGATATGGGTATGTTAAGTTGAACTAAGTTTGTGACCTTGACCTTGAGAACAGACATTCCAACCAGATCATATGTGAGTCATGATGGTACACAACACATTGCCTCATGGTGATACACCCACATGCCAAATATCATGAGCCCAGGTGAAAAGGTAAAAAAGTTCTGGCCTGGACAAGCTTACTTGCAAAAAAATCAGTAATTCGACCTTGAGGTCAAGGTCATATGTGGGTCATGATGAAACGTGACACATCATCTCATGGTGATAACCAACATGCCAAATATAACAAGTCTAGGTCAAAAGATTAAAAAGTTCTGAGTCGGACAAAAATTCTGTCTACAGATGTGGCTAGGAGCAAACATAAAATGCATGCATGTAGTAGAAAACCCTAACCCTACCATTTACTGACCGTAAACCCACCTCGCCCCATCTCTAAACCCTACCCTAGAATAATGAAAATTTAATGATAGGTTACTTATGTGGCTAGCTAACATAAAATGCAAGTCCATTATATTAAAACAATTGTTTTGGGGAAAAAGTTTGGGGGTGGTAGCAAACCCTTAGCCTACCCTTTACTGACCCCAACCCCACCCCACCCCAACTCTAACTCCACTATAGAATAATGAATTTTTTTTTATGTGGCTAGCCACTTGAACAAAATTTTTCACCGAAATGGGACTTATGTCTTGCTAGCCATACGTATATCAGTTTGTGAGTGCAGACAGATGGACGACACCACAACTATTTGAGAATTGTAAGATAAATCTATAATCACCATTATGTTGTATCAGAGTCTCGCTCATGGTTCTAATGCTACCTTTTGACTCGTCTCCGATATGGCCTCAGAAACAAGAGCTCGTCTCTGATACAACTTTTTGTACATAAACATAGCATAATGGTGGTAATATATCATTATTTGAAGTTATCAGAATATTGTCATGAAACAATATTGTTCTCATTTTGTTAGTGAGTCTGAATCTTTATTATTACTGATGAAAATACTTGAGGCAAAAGGTGAAAAGGAAATCGATGAAGTGTACCACAGAATGTCTGAACACCCCTTTTAGCTGTCACATGATCTTCTCATACATCCCACTGAACTTCGTACACCCCACCAGAGTTGAATGTACCATACTGGATGCTTTGGTTACTGGCCAATCAGGAAGCTTGTATAATTTTAAAAGGATAATAAAACCTATTGTCAACACTTGATGCCAATCAACTGTCCATCCATCCATCGCCCATTATCATGCTGTATATCAGTATTCTTCTTGTTGATGACTTATGACTTCTCACCATTATGTATTCCAAATGCAAAGCGTAAAGTAAAACATTTTTGTTGAGGATGTTCTAAAACGCTGTCACTCAGTATTTCTTTCAAGAACATATACTAAAATTTTAGATTTATTTATTTTGGATTTTCATAAAAATGATGCTGCAAATTTTCTTGACAGAGGGCTATATATGTATACTATACCACTGATATAAAAATGAAAGTGTCAATGACACTGTAGCTCAACTTGTCAAGACAAAGACATGTACATGTATAGTATGTGATACAGCAATGACTAACATCTAGGTAATGACCTGATAACAAAGGTACATATAAAGTATTGTAACGGTCTGTACATAAATACTGACTGTTGCCTGTAACAAATGTATAGGTAAAGTATTGTAGAGGTGGGTGACAGTCAGATGCTAAACTAGAAAAGAAATCTTTGAGTCCCAGAGTGGGTCTGACTGAACCCCAAAATATTTGTTCTCATAACACAGTGATAACAAAGGTACCCCAAAACACACTCGTTCCTGCCCCAAGGTGAAAACAAAGGTACCCAAGAAGTTTTGTGAAAATCAGTTCATAAATACGAGCTGTATAGAACTTGTGACAAAAAACTGATTGGACCTAATTTCGGTACAAAATGGCCACTGGCAGCCATCTTGAATTTTGGACCGTACCCAGAAACACTCATTCTCGTCCTAAGGTGATAACAAACGTACCCAAGAAGTTTTCTGAAGATCGGTTCATAAATACAGCCTCTACCCTGAGCCGTATTGACATGTGTGCTTACATTGTGTAAGTAGCACTGAATAAATCAAAGTTCATCTAATTTGCATAATTTCTGCACGAAAAAAAAACCCTTACAATATGTGATGTATTCCATGTTACTAAACATTCATACAAAAATTTATTCAAATCAGAACTTTCATACAGAAGTTCTGTACAAAAGACTGATTGCACTAATTTTGGTACAAAATGGCTGCTGGTGGCCATCTTGAATTTCGGACCACACCCAAAAACACTCGCTCTCATCCCACGGTGATAACAAAGGTACCCAAGAAGTTTCGTAAAGATTGGTTCATAAATATGGCCTCTAGTCTGAGCTGTATAGAAGTTGTGTACAAAAAACTGATTAGACCTAATTTCGGTACAAAATGGTCACTGGCAGCCATCTTGAATTTTAGACCGCACCCAGAAACACTCGTTCTCATCCCAAGGTGATACCAAAGGTACCCAAGACATTTCGTGAAGATCAGTTCATAAATACAGACTCTAGTCTGAGCCGTATTGACATGTGTACTTACTGTGTGTAAGTCGCACTGAAAAAATCAAAGTTCATCTAATTTGCATAATTTCTGCACATACATTCACACAAAAAATTATTCAAATCAGCGCTTTCATATGGAAGTTCTGTGCAAAAATCTGATTGCACCTAATTTTGTACAAAATGCCTGCCATCGGCCATCTTGAATTTTGGACCGGACCCAAAAACACTCGTTCTCGTCCCACGGTGATACCAAAGGTACCCAAGAAGTTTCGTAAAGATTGGTTCATAAATACGGCCTCTAGCCCGAGCCGTATTGGCATTTGCACTTACAGTGCTGAAAGTAACACCAAAAAACATCAAAATTAGTCTAATTTGCACAATTTACGCACGAGAAAAAAAAACGTATTATATGTGATGTATCCCATGGTACGAAACATTCATACAAAAAATTATTCAAATCAGAGCTTTCATACAGAAGTTCTGTACAAAAAACTGATTTTTGCATCGTTGGTACAAAATGGCCGCTGGCAGCCATCTTGAATTTCGGACCACACCTAAAAACACTCGTTCCCGTCCCAGGGTCATAACAAAGGTACACAAGAAGTTTCGTAAAGATCGGTTCATAAATACGACCTCTAGCCCGAGCCATAGCCAATTGTTGACGTACGGACAGACGGACAGATGGACGACGGACGACGGGCCATGACAATAGCTCAAATTTGACTTCGTCAAAGTTGAGCTAAAAATGTATATGTATTTCTAGAAACTGCAAGCAAAAAACGAGAAATGTTGCCATACAAAGACATCAAAAATGGTGTGATCACCATTCAGGTTTCCGGCTTCCCAGAAGGCTTAAATTTCAAGAATCCCTCATGCTATGGCCAGAAGAGCTTGGGCAGAATATTGAAGCAAGAGAGTGTTTTGTCTCTTGAAATTCTAAGGTAAGGAAAGTAACTAATGACATATATTTTATACAAGCACAATTTAATTTAAACATGTATTCGAAATTGACTTTTCATTTAGGGAATTTGATTATCTGTTGATTTGCAAAGCACTTTGGGGGGATATTTATTGATTAACAGAATTTGGAAATTGAATCATGACGTGCGATTGGAATCGTGGCTGCAAAGGAATTTAAGTTGTCACTCTCGGCTTCCAGCCACTCGTGAAAACTAATTTTCCTTTGCAGCCACTCATGAGATTATTCTGATACTCACTCAAAAACAGTAGGTATCCTCTATGTAATCATAGGGTCAGTTTTTCAAAGTCTATCAAGGGCCTCAATTCTGGTAAGTGTTTGCAGACGAAGCTGATAATATGTAGATATACTGTCATTTCCCTGCAGCCAATAGTACATGGACAAAGACCTCAACTACATGCCCACTGAAAAATGAAAACCTCAAGAGGAGGTTTGGAGCATAATATGCACAGGCTCTCTTCCAATGGGGCCCACTGGCACTGGGCTTGTGACAGTTTAACCCTTTACCCAACGTAACGGCCAAAACCGGCCAGCGCTATTCTCAAAAATCGCCAATTAATTTTTATTATTTTTTAATTTTTTGTCTCAAAAACATCGGTTATGACCCCTCATTGAACGCGCTCGTCGAGCTCGTTCCAATGAGGGGTCATAACCTATGTTTTTGAGACAAAAAATGAAAAAAATTAGTTATTCAATCATTTTTTGGCAAGTGTCGTCTGCTTTTCATGTTAGGTAAAGGGTTAAATGTTAAATTTATGCAATTCAGTATCAGTAGATAACACTTTTATCATACTCCATCTGCAAGGCACAAATTTAATCAGAATAAAATTGGCCCCAGAAAGCTTTATGAGAGAACCTGCCTGCAAAACTAAGGTGTATCTTGCTCATCACAGGGCATCTAACAAAATTATTGAGAACAGTTAATCCTCATTTATCTTTTTAACTGTTAGAGAGCCACATTACTTTTGGCTGTTAACCCTTTACCCATTGAACAGCCAAAACCAGCCAGCGCTATTCTCAAAAACCGCCAATTAATTTTCATTATTTTTTTTATTTTTTGTCTCAAAAACATAGGTTATGACCCCTCGTCGAGCTCGTTCCAATGAGGGGCCATAACCTATGTTTTTGAGACAAAAAATAAAAAAAATTAGTTATTCAAGAATTTTTTTTGCAGGTGTTGTCTGCTTTTCATGTTAGGTAAAGGGTTAAAATTTGTTCACACATCTTTTCCTTGTTACAATTTATGGGAGAGTCTCAAAAGGCACTCTCCCATGAATTGTAACAAGATAAAGCGTAAAATACAAAATAAGTTCACATCCAAGATAATATCAGGCACATCCACAGACTATGAAGCCTTTAAGCCAGAGCACTTGTACGTCAGCATAATGATTGAATATGAGATGATTTATGCCAAGAATGGCAGGATTCTGACTGGTGGATCTGAACAAGATTTCTAAAGAAATTTCCTCAGATTGCACTAAGTTAAAATATATTTGGTATACAACATCTTCTCTGGGGTGGGGGGTGGCAGATTCAAGTTTGTTCAAATCGAGTCCCTCAGTTAATATTTGGGCTTCCTATGGGAATATGAACCTGAGGAAATTTCTTTACAAATCTTCTTCTTCAGATCCACCACTCAGAATCTTTTCATATTTGGTATACAACATCTCTGGGGGGGGGGGGGGGGAGGGTTCAAATCGGACCCCTGGGTTAATATTCGAGCTGTCTGTTGGAGCCTGAATTTTAATTTAGAGCATTATGAGGAATATTCTTCAAAATCTTTTTCAGATCCATCAGTAAAAATCTTTTGATATTATGTGAAAATTTTTTTTACCTCTATGACCCACTCTCCCCCCGCCCCCCCCACTCTCAGGGGTCAGTTAATTAGACAAAAACATTTTTTTGCTCCAAAATGTGTTTCGAAGAATTTTTATGTGAAAAAAAAATACCTTTTTATTCCTGCAAAATGCATTTTGAAGGATTTAGAGTAATTTTATGCAAAGAAAAAAAACATTACTCCCATGACCTCAATCCTCCCCCCCTCCCCCACCCCCTGCCCATCCTTAGCTTTATTATAGTTTGAAAAGCCTCTGCTCCAGTTTCACCAGTCAAAATCCCCCACCCCCCCCTACTCATTCTTAACTTTATTCTAGTTTGAAAAACTTCTACTCCAGTTTCACCAGTCAAAATCTTTAAATATTTCGTATGCAGTGCCCTTGGGGGTAGGAATCGGGTTTGTCCAAATCAATTTTCCGGGTTCATATTTGAGCTCCATTTGAGAGCCTAAAATTGACCATAGTGCAATATGAGGAACTGTCTTTTAACAATCCATTTCTTAGTGTTTTTCCGTCAATTATCCCTTCAAACTGCAGTGACACAACAACCCTTGGAAATTGGACCCAGTCAGCAACACCTATGATAATAATCATCCGACATGGACACCTGAGTTATGAATAATTTCATGACTTCATTCCTCTGTAGTGTTGATGAGCCAAGACTAGCTGAATGTGACCCAAAATACTCCTTTGAACCAGGTGAGCGATTAAGGCCCCTTTGGGCCTCTTGTTTAGATTTTTCCTTCTATGAATAACATCTGTCACCCTTGACTACATCACAAAGAGGAATATTGAAAGTGTGTTCATAAACTACCCTTTTTGTTACAAATTACAATTTATTGGTCTTTTCCAGTTATTTGTAACAAAACAGTTTTGTATGCACATTTCTTCCCTGCATGTTGGTCTTTTCCAGTTATTTGTAACAAAACAGTTTTGTATGCACATTTCTTCCCTGCATGTTGGTCTTTTCCAGTTATTTGTAACAAAACAGTTTTGTATGCACATTTCTTCCCTGCATGTTGGTCTTTTCCAGTTATTTGTAACAAAACAGTTTTGTATGCACATTTCTTCCCTGCACTGCTAATGATTATCTTTTTACTGGGGTTTAACAACACTTTCAACAAGGTCATGTTGTGTCGAGCAGTCTTATGGTTGTAGAAAAAGCCAGAGAATCTGGAGACAACTGTCGATTAGCAGCAAGCAACCGTAAGAAATAAAAAAAGAAATATTATTGTAGGTTAGCTATTGAAGTTAAAAGTTATGTTGATATATTGTACAAGTACTTTCAAATAAACAAGAAATTTAAAAGGTATGTCGATATATTGTAAAAGTACTTTCATATAATTTAATTTCAATGCAGTTAATCTGTCTGAAAAAGCCGAAGATAATTTGTTCATGTATGTACCTTTAAGGTTATTATTCTTTATTTAAAATTTCAGTGACAGAAGAAAATCTAACTTAGAAAACTTAGGATCTGAAATGTAAGTTCTGCTCTTATTGCAGGCTCTACCTCCAACACAAATTTATGTAGTACTTTTTTTACTTCAAATGTTATATCCTTGTCTGGGTTAGCTTCAGAAAATTGAAGCAGTTTCATTCTCAGGGATCGCCTCTTAATTGAAAGTCATGTCTTCGTGCTGGAATCATAGACCAATATAATATTAAACTCTTTCAGTTGCATTGGATGTGAAACTAAACTGGAGTGCAATTAATACCCCTGATGCAGTACTGGTCCCAAGACAAAGTTCTGGATTTTTAATTTTGGAGCCCAAAAGGCAACTGCTCTCAATAAAGCCCAAATATGGACACATAAACTAGCATCGAACAATGTTGAATGTATGAAAGATGGTGCTTGCCTAAAAACACTTTCAGTAAACATAAAAGCAAAAATGTTACATTCTTTTTAATTTTGAAGCCCAAAGGCAAATTTTGGGCTCTCAATGAAGCCCAAATATGGACACATAAACTTGCTTTGAATGATGTTGATTGTATGAAAGATAGTGCTTGCGTGAAATCAACACTTTCTGCAAACATAAAAGCAAAAATGTTACAACTTTGAAATTTTGGAGCCAAAAGGTAACTCTTGGAATCTCAATGAAGTGCAAATATGGACACATAAACTTGCCTTGTCCAATATGAATGAATGAAAGCACTTGCCAAAAATGAGCAACTTCAGTACATTAGTTCTGAAGAAGATTTGTGTACAGTGGTTCTGATGCAAATTTGTTTAAGAATTTTGAATGACCACCTTTTGGAGCCCCTTAATGGTGCAGGCAACTCGCCTTGACTAAAATTAAGTTTTGAGGGTACAAGGAACACATGTCCCAGAGTTTAGTTAAATGTCACCCAGTAGTAAAGTATTTAGCATGTGACGTGACGTGCATGACAGGGGTGATTCCTATATACTCTCCTAGCAGGGATATAATAATCCCCAGTGGATTTTCAGAATAAAGAACGGTAGTTATTGTAGACAGTTGCAACATAGTCATTTAGCCAGGTGGGGTATGTTATGCTCGCCTCCACCTGACACTGATCCTCTGCCTCTAAACACCCAACGCAACTCAGCATGCATGCAAAAAACACACTCAGACATTTTTTTGTCTCCTATACAGAATCATATTATCGCTTTGGAATATTATATTATCCAGTGATCTTTTCTTTTTCATCCTTCACTCCAACCCTTATGGTGGTAATTATGCCATTAACCCTTTACCTAACATGAAAAGCAGACGACACTTGCAAAAAAAATTCTTGAATAACTAATTTTTTTCATTTTTTGTCTCAAAAACATAGGTTATGACCCCTCGTTGGAACGAGCTCGACAAGCTCGTTCCAACGAGGGGTCATAACCTATGTTTTTGAGACAAAAAATGAAAAAATAATGAAAATTAATTGGCGATTTTTGAGAATAGCGCTGGCCGGTTTTGGCCGTTACGTTGGGTAAAGGGTTAAGCATGCAAGGGTTGGTCCTGCATCCCACCTAATGTCAATTTTTAGCTCAACTTGACAAAGTCAAGCTGAGCTATTGCCATCACTTCTCGTCCACCGGCGTACGTACGTACCTTTGGCACACCTCACAGGTCGCATTTATGATCAGATCGATTTTGAAACTTGGTATACTTGTTTGGGGTGACCTCTAGATGGGAGCTATCGATTTTCTTCAATTTCCATCAAAAAATGTTGCCGCGGCCAATGTTCTTAGAACTTAGTTTAGTCAGACCTCAATATTTCCCTTTGGCACTCCCTACAGGGCACATTTATGATTGGATTGCTTTGAAACCTGGCATGCTGGTTTGGGGTGACGTCTAGATGGGAGCTAGCGATTTTCTTCCATTTCCGTCAAAAAATGTTGCCGCGGCCAACATTCTTAGAACTTAGTTTAGTCAGACCTCAATATTTCCGTTTGGCACACCCTACAGGGCACATTTAGGATTGGATTGCTTGGAAACCTGGCATGCTTGTTTGGGGTGACCTTTAGATGGGAGCTATCGATTTTCTTCCATTTCCGTCAAAAATGTTGCCACTGCCAACGTTCTTAGAACTTAGTTTAGTCAGACCTCAATATTTCCCTTTGGCACACCCTACAGGGCAAATTTATGATTGGATTCCTTTGAAACCTGGTATGCTTGTTTGGGGTGACCTCTAGATGGGAGCTATCAATTTTCTTCAATTTCCATCAAAAAATGTTGCCGCGGCCAACGTTCTTAGAACTTAGTTTAGTCAGACCTCAATATTTCCCTTTGGCACTCCCTACAGGGCACATTTATGATTGGATTCTTTTGAAACCTGGTATGCTTGTTTGGGGTGACCTCTAGATGGGAGCTATCGATTTTCTTCCATTTCTGTCCTTCAAAAAATGTTGCCGCTGGCAACAATCTTTGAACTTAATTTATTCAGTCAGGCATCAATATATTCCTTTGGCATGCCTTACAGGGCACATTTATGATCAGATCGGTTTGAAACTTTGCATGCTTGTTTGGAGTTACCTCGAAATGGGAGCTATCGATTTTCGACGATTTCCGTCAAAAAATGTTGCCACTGGCAATGACCTTCAATGAACTTAGTAAAAACTTAGTGCAGTTAAGCATCAATATTTCCCTTTGACACACCCTGCAGAGCACATTTATGATTGGATCGCTTGCAGACTTGGTGAGCTTGTGTGGGGTGACATCTATATGGGAGCTGTCGATTTTCTTCCATTTCTGTCAAAAAATGTTGCCGCTGACCTTTGAACTTAGTTTAGTCAGACCTCAATATTTCCCTTTTTAGCATTCATTTCTGTGATAAAAGTTGCCATTTACAATAACCTCTGAACATACTGCATTTGTGTATCAACATTCTTCCTTTAGCCAGTCTTACAGTTTACATTTAAAAATGCATAGATTACTCTGACGTTGTGCACACACAATGCTGTTATGTTGAAATTTCATCAAATAACATTGGTACCAATGATCTTCAATTTTTCCATTTCATTTATAACTTAAAGGTTCAAGTTTGTCAAGTTGAGCTACAGTGTCATTGACACTTTCGTTTATTGTTTCCACCCATTACTGCTATAGAATTAAATGCAGGGCTGATTCCAAACCAGCAAGGTTTGGGTGGGGGCAACCATGTTAGGGGCTGCTAATTTGCCAGTACTTGCACTGGATAGCAATGGATGCCAGAAATAACAAGTTGGTAGGTAAAGTTTATTGTGGGTTCATTTTCTGTCATTAGTTTAACAGAAAACATCTGCAAGTAAAAACAAAATAAATCCTAAATTCTAATTCCAATCCTATCAGTTAAGTTTTTCACACAAAAAGTGTTATTAAAAAAGCACTTTCCAAAAAGAAACAAACTGATGTGCTACACTTGAACAAGCTCAATGAGCTCATTCCATTAAGGTGCAGTAGTTGGTGAACTGTTGACAATCACTGTGACATTGTTGTTGATCTGAGGAGCATTATCGCACTTGCGCTTCTCCACGCTTCTAAATTGGAAACAAGAAGCTCTCTTTTTCGCACTTCTCGAAAAGTGCCGAAACTTTAGACTTTCAGAAGAAAAAACAAGCCGGCTTTCGAATATTATCCAATCCCACAATTTGATACCGTTTCCACGGGTACCCATTGCCTGGTGTGCATATCACGAATTAACACAGGAGGTTCACAACCGCTGAAAATAGCGTAGTTTCTGTGTTGGTCAATCAATCTGCACTGCATGTGAATTACTTACTTGTTTCAGTTCCGTTTTCAACTTTTGTACCCTGTTGTACCTGGAAATTATTTTGGCGGGCATTCGATTATCGCACAGAAAATACAAAATGTATTTTTACCGATGTGATAAATTGAACTTTGGTAGATACGACAGTAATTATGACTTTAGCAAGTATTCTTATCAATCAAACTGTGATATTTATCATTCTGCCTGACAAAACTCTACGAGTGGAGTGTAATTATGGAACAGCAATGCCAGCATAGCACATCGAATGAGAATCCAGATCAAAGATGAGATGTGTTCAGGTAAGAAGTGGGTGGAGCTTAAAGTTGGAAGTAAACCCTTGTCAAAAGAAAATATAAGTGATTATAGTCAGTGACGTTGGGAAAATGAAAATTTGAAATAAGCTGTTAAAAAATGTGATTTTGGGGCCCAAACAATAAAGTGAATGTTCACCCCCGGAGCCACCATAACGCTCCATTTGATAGCACATTTCAAAATTTTTCGGGGAGGGGGGCGGTGGGGGGGGGAGATCCACCCCCCCACCAGACCACCCTACTTTCACTCGTGCCTTTGGTACTCGTGGAAAATGCCTTCACCATCTATAGGTGGCGAACGATGAGTTAACCAATGAAATATTTTCACTCTTCTTGAAAAATTGAGAAGAGTGAGTGCAGTCACACTTCTTGCAGTTTATAGAAGTGTTGTTTTCAGCTCTCCTCGTGTTTCCAAATCAACAACACTGCTGTGATGTGGTCAACAATAAGCCATACAAAGTAAAATCTGATGAGCCACACTACAAGGTTCTGAATTCATTCCAGTGTGATACAACAGATGATATTTATTTATTTATTGGTGTTTAAGGTCACATACTTATGCACAATGGCTAATCGTGACCGTGACAGTTTTACAGGTGGAGGAAGCCGGAGTACCCGGAGAGAACCACCGAGCAACGACGAGCAGCTGTCAGCTCCCCAACATTGTAACTCTGAACTCTGCACCGCAGCACAGGCAGGGTTAGATTGGTTGAAGACATGCGCACCATCGACGTGCAGTACGCCTTAGTACACAGCGTCATCGTGCCCCCATGTAGGCAATCGGGGTGAAGTGTCTTGCCCACGGACACAACACGGTTGCCGCAGGTGGGATTCGAACCGAGGACCTGTCGGCTTGCAGCCTGCACCTCTACCAACTGAGCCACCGCGCCCCCACAACAGATGATAAGCTCTTGGAATATTATCAATGCTTTCATACAAACTCATTGGTGTAATACTGGGAATACACCATAACGTACTTTGCACACAAATTATGAATCTACTTTTATTTTCTTTGTAGTGATGGAGACTTTTCTCCAATTTTAACCAACATCATTGACCAGGCACAACACACAGATAATGCCAAAGAACAAACAACAAGACAGCATGAGAGTTCATCAACAAGTATGTGAAAATTTATTGGAAAGGCTTCTAGGGATTGAAAAGAGAAATGTTAAACTATTGCTATGCTCTGGTGTTTATTAGAATTTGTAGATGTACATGAAGGCTTCAGGTGTTATATTGGCCTTCAGTGCCACCAGAATCACATTAGTGACTTGTTAAACCATTTCTGGTCCTACTTCACCAGTAAAGCAGAACCTGTTCACCATAGTAAACAAGCACTGCTTCACTTTCCGGCATTTCCACAAGGCAAACAAGTGTTTGACCACCAAGGTGGTATTAGTCCCCTACGGCGCTTTTGTGACACAAGGTGTTTTTGTCACAGAAGATACTAGAGTATATAAGCATCTTGGATTTTGAAAAAAAAATATTGAGCATGCATAATCCCCTCACAACCCTTTATCCATGTACCATATATGAAAGGCGTAGCTTGAACCATGTTGGAGGGAGGGGTGGTAACATAAAATAAAGAAAAAAGCTTAAAAACACAACAAAAATGGCCGCCATTCTGCCATCTTGGATTTTGAAAAATAAATATTGACTGTGCATCATCCCCTCAGAACCATTTATCCATGTACCAAATATGAAAGGTGCAGCTTGAAGCATGTTGGAGGGAGAGGTGGTAACATAAAAACAGACAGACAAGCCGGCAGACAGAGACAGATGTTAGATTTTGAAAAAAAAATATTGAGCGTGCATAATCCCCTCACAACCCCTTTATCCATGTACCATATATGAAAAGTGTAGCTTGAACCATGTTGGAGGGAGCAGTGGTAACATAAAATAGAGAAAAAAGCTTAAAAAACACAATAGAAATGGTTGCCATGGTGCCATCTTGAATTTTGAAAAAAAAACATTGAACATGCAACATCCCATTACAACCCTCTATCCATGTGCCAGATATAAAAAGTGTAGGTTGAACCATGTTGGAGTGAGGGGTGGTAACATAAAATAGAGAAAAAAGCTTAAAAAAACACAACAAAAATGGCCGCCGTGCCGCCATCTTGGATTTTGAAAAAAAAATATTGAGCGTGCATAATCCCCTCACAACCCCTTTATCCATGTACCATATATAAAAAGTGTAGCTTGAACCATGTTAGTGGGAGGGGTGGTAACATGAAAATAGAGAAAAAAGCTTAAAAAACACAACAAAAATGGCCGCCATGCTGCCTTTTTGGATTTTGAAAAAAAAATTTGGAGCGTGCATCATCCCCTCAGAACCATTTATCCATGTACCAAATATGAAAGGTGTAGCTTAAAGCATGTTGGAGGGAGAGGTGGTAACATAAAAAACAGACAGACAGATGGACAGATGGACGGACAGACAGACAGACAGACGGTTCCCGTAGGGGACTAATAATCTATGGAGGATGAGTAGCACGTAGAATAATAAATTATACAGAAATATGTATTAAGCCTATGTTCAAGGGAATATAACTTGGTTGAAAATATAATTCAATTGTGATTGGTAATTTGGAAATATGTTCATGTTCAATTGTTAGTGAACATATTTGAGAAGTTTATGGAAACTGATTTATAGATGTGGAAGTTGAACACACTAAATCTAAAAAATAAATAGACCATGCCGATCGAAAATAGCCTTTGTTCAAATGCTAGTCTACATAAGATAGACGTATGTTTGTGTGATCTCACTGAATTCACTGTTGCATTACGGCCGTGGTGACGATAACAATAGAAGCACATTAACAGTTTGTGAATCAATTGTTTCCCACTTGAGTAAGAGAAAACTGACCAAGACAAAAAGGCCATTTCCAGTTAATTCTTGCTTTTTTATTATCAGTGACCAAGAAGACAGGGTCGGCTTTTCACAACACACACAAAATCTGTGAGCGCTTTCATTTTCGCGTCTAGTAAGCACCTTGCGTTTTTTAACAAAGTGTGATCTTTTTCAAAATGTTATCTTGTAATGGACTTAAATCAATGGTTAACTCTCGCTGCTTCCCTGAAAATAATTGTTTTAAGGATTTGGGTGGATATGGAGTATTTCGAAGGCAAATTTTCCCAACCAGAAGTCAAGTTTCTCATAGAAATCCTCTGAAAAAGGATAGTATAATTTATTCTTTGAGAGAAATTGTGAATAACGGTAAACAGCCCAGCCCCACAACCCATGCATGTCCATTTGTTGTTGATGATGTTTCAGAAGTTCCATCCATTCATTGTCAGCATCTGGGCTATATCAAGACACAACATAAATTTAAAGTCAATTTTTATGCCCCCGCCAATTTTGGCAGGAGGCATTAAGTGTTGCCCTTGTATGTCCTTCCATACGTTCGAAATGTGGTTTCTGGACGATAACTCTAGCATTTGTTTTTCGAGCGGCTCCAAACCTGGTATGTGGTTTAAGCACAAGAAAATACAGGTCAAGTTCGAATTTGGGGTCGGTCCGAACAAATTTCACCTGAATTATGGCCCCTGTTGGACTTAGAAAACATCAAATATTTGGTGACCGGACGATAACTTTAGTATTTTTTTTCGGTCAGCTCCAAACTTGGGATGTTGTTTAATCACAACAAAATACAGGTCAAGTTCTAATATGGGGCTTGGTCCGATATTGTTTTTTTGACTTTTTTTAAATTTAAGATTAGTCTGAAACAAAGTTTATATTCACAATTTTTTATCATAAAGCGGGGGCATTAGAGTCCTATGGACACATTTGGTGGCCTGCTGTATTGGTGATATGGTTTAACCCTTTACCTAACGTAACAGCCAAAACCGGCCAAAGTTATACAGGAAAATCTCCATTTAATTTTTTTTATATTTTCATTTGTTGCTTCCGAAACATAGGTTATGACCACTCATTGGAACGAGCGTGTCATGTTTGTTCCAATGAGGGGCCATAACCTATGTTTTGGAAGCAAAAAATGAAAATTTTTAGTTTATGAGAATTTTTTTTTTCCAAGTGTCGTCTGCAACTTACGTTTGGTAAAGGGTTAATGTTGATAAGATAAGATATTTGTTGTTTCATTTTCTCGTGCATCAGTTATGCAAATTATACAAACTTTAACCTTTTTAGCTATATTTGTACATGTAAGTTGTGCAGATCTATACGGTTCAGACTCCAGGCCGTATTTATGTACCAATCTTCACAAAACTTATCAGGTACCTTTTGTTATCACCATACAATGAGACCAAGTTGTCATGGATGATAAGTTTGAGGAGTGGGCATAAGCAATAAATGAATTTGGGATATGGACATTCTTGGCAATGGGGGTGGGCGCATAGCCACCCTTGGCGTTGTACTTCTTTTAAATTTTTTTCTTTCTTGCCTATGGCCTATGCTGCCCACTTACTGAGGGATTGCACCCCAGTACCTCCACTAAATTCCATCAAAATTCTTTTGTAAAGCGACACAAGAATTTTCTACGTCCAGAGTGATGACAATTTAGCTCCTAATTATTCAAACTGGGGTGTAATTATATTTCACCAATTTGTCTGTTTCAGTCAAAAGTAAGATTCAGATCAGATGATTATCTTTTTACAACAAATTTTCATTTTCTTTATTTTTCAGATCCATGTACCTACAATTTCAAGAAACTAACTCAATCAAGAAAAAGAAAGGGAAGAAAAGAGTACAATGTTGAATGGGAAGATGGTAGTGTTAGCTGGGAGCCTGCAAAGAACATTCCTAGCATGTTTCGAAAAAAAATTTGTGTAACTTCCAAGCCACAGAATTAAAATGTATTTTTCAGGCGTAAGGTGAATTAGACCCTAGTCCCTAGACTGTAATTGTGCCTAAAATTGTCTGAGTGTGCACTAGTTGCGCAGAATGTAATTTCATGTTACTTGGGGTGAAAAAGCCTGCTGTTTTCAAATCTGCAATGTTTACCTAGGAAAAATTGCACATTTTCGAGAAAAACGTGTTTACCTCCCACCCCTTAAATTTCTAAAAGGCAACAGAAATTTTCATAAATTTTCGCAATCGAGTATTCAATGATTTGCCAAAACCATATCACACGTGATTTATTTTATATTTCAAGAATGTATTCACTGACCGGCTGTCCAACTGAGACACCAAAGAGCCAAAATGCCAGCTAAATGCTGACCAAATGCTGGTCAATGTGCCACCATAAAGATTTTTTTTTCAAAAACCTCATATCAACTCAGTATTATATTGTGATATCACTTATTTGTTATGAATATTGTATACAAGGGCATAGAAACAGCGAGAAGGGGGGGGGGGGACCAATGGTACCCCACCATGAGCAAAATTAGCAAATGTTCCTTCTCACACTACTTAGAACGTATTAACTATACAGTTTCAAAGTCGAGGAAATTGAACCTTGTCGATTTCACTACTGAAATATTTCTTCCAGCGGAACGAACCATAACTAGGGAGTGTGGAGCCCCAATACTTTCATGCGTTTTGTACCCCCATGTATGTATGCCATCATTGGAGGGATCAGTATTGGGGGATCATTGTTGTATTAACAGGACAGCTATCACAATGCCATCATTGGAGGGACCAGTATAGGGGAATCACTGTGGTATTAACAGGACAGCTATCACAATGCCATCATTGGAGGGATCAGTATTGGGGGATCATTGTTGTATTAACAGGACAGCTATCACAATGCCATCATTGGAGGGATCAATATTGGGGAATCATTGTTGTATTAACAAGACAGCTATCAGCATGTCATCACTTGAGGGATCAGTATTGGGGAATCACTGTTGTATTATTAATAATAAAAATGTCTACTGTGTGTAGAAAATCACTTGAAATCCTTCAAAACTAATATCAAAGCAATAAGATCTAGAGGTGACTAATCCCCAAGAAAAATACCCTGGTATAGCAACGAGAGTGAAAACATGGATATTTGTAAGTTAAAAGTGCCTGTGGCCTTTAGCAGCATAATTACATCTCATCATCCTCATCCCACATATTAGATTGGTTTTGAGTGATCCTAGATGAACCTTAATTAGAGAACGGAAAGCAGGAAAATTTGTAAGTTAAGAGTCACTATGCCCTAAACCTTTGGCACAGTGATCTCAAAATGGGGATTATTACACCAATCGCACCCACACCACCCGTCAGATTTGTCAGTCTAGTATAACTAATAAGAGAGTAGAAACCAGGAAAATTCAGTAAACTTAATGTGATTGTTATCTTGACCTTTGGTACAATGACCCCAAAATAAATAGGGTTCTTCCTTGCATCATACCCAACCAAGAGGTTAAGTTCTGTTTTGATTTGCCCAATGAAACTTTAATGGAGCGGAGTCCAGAAAAATTAGCCAGGCAGAACATTAAAGTGTTGGAAACCAATTCTATCTACAGACACTCCCAGAACTTTTTCAAGTTAAGGTTACTCTGATCTTGATCTTCAGCACAACGACCATAAAAGTAATTGTGATCTTCTTCTCATCATACCCAACCAACATGTCATGCTTTGTTCCAATCAGTGAAGCAGAACTTTAATTAGAGTGAGGAAACAACAAATATTCCTGTAAATTATTTACTGCATCCTTAACCTCTGGCACAACCTTAAAATAGAGTTCTTCCTCTCATCAAAACCCAACCCACGTCCAGTTTGGTTTCAAGCCAGAAAATAAGCAGATAGTCACCTGCAAAATGAGGTCCCCAGAGGGTGAATTTGGTGATGCTACCCTGCACAGCAGGGTAGCATCACTAAATTTACCCTCTGTGAAACTCAATCTGAATCAGGGTCTCAAAACTAAACATACAGAGATACCCAGAAGATAAATTGGCCCACTGTATGGAATAGCATAATCAAATTCACCCGCTGGGGACCTCATTCTGCAAATGTCAGATTGCTTATTTTCAGGCCTGTTTGGTTTCCATCAAACAGGCTGAACTTCAGTTAGAGAGCAGAAACCAATTTTGTCAACAGATGGACAGCCTGTGGCTCTATCCTCTACCCCCATATTTTTTTTTTATTTTTGTTTGGGGGAGGGGAGGATAAAAAATCAGTCAATGGATCCTATCCCCTACCATCCAGTTTCCTTACATTGCATGACATTAAAATTGAGGGCATGACTGAGTAATTTTGCAGTCACGATGGCAATGCCGCCGGCCAGGATCAGGTCATGAAGACTTATGAACTGACCTCGATGAAAATACGTAGCTCAGAAGTGATAAAGAACTAAATTGGATTTTTTTCTCTAGACCATACAGTCTTTTTAATTGTAAGCAGGTGTATAGGAAGCTCAAAGTTAGGGAACAAACTCAAATCCAACCCCTTAACTGGTAAAGTGCTGAGTTTTTTCTGACAACAAATCAAAGCTCATCATATACTGCTCTATTACATTTAATTGGATAGTGCCTTATAGGCACTATCCAATTAAATGTCAGAGAGCAAGGTATTGTATAAAAAATCTGATTCATATCGGGGACAATAAAGGCTTCCTCAGGCAGAATATAGCTACAGACAGTTATTGCCTGTCACTTTTAGTAAAGCCCAAAATAGGGCTTCCAGCACTCTACCAGTTAAGGATGCTGAATATCACATATCAAAAGATTTTGAGAGATGGATCTGACGAAGCTATAGTGAACATCTTTGGTTTCTTTTAAATAAGACGGTAGCAAAATCATATGTACATTGAACTTTTATTGATTCTTCTAAATAATGCAAATATCTCCAACATTGCTGAAAACTTGAAAACAGTTGATTCTGGTAGAGCCAAAGAAAAGTAGTTGTGTTTCCTCCCTTTCCTGACTTACCCCAAAATGAGTATTTGAGTCTAAACTTATTTTCATTTTTGATAATTTGATTTTATTTACTTCCTGATTTTGGTTTCGTCAAATCATAGTCCTTTGAAGATCCAAATGAAACAAAACACATGTATACAAGTGATTTATATTACATAATGAAAGTGTCAATGACACTGTAGCTCAACTTGTGTAAGTCATGTACAATGACACAAATCTAGGTAATGACCTGATAACAAAGGAACATGTAAAGTATTTGAAAGGTCTGTACATAAATACTGACCGTAGCCTGTAACAAATGTACAGGAAAAGTATTGTAAAGGTGGGTGACAGTTAAATGCCTCTAGCCAGAGCCATATTGCAATGTGCACTTACTGTGTATACGTAGCACTGAATATATCAAAGTTTGTCTAATTGGTCATCGGCTGGCATCTTCAAATTTCGGACCACACCCAATAAGTTTCGTGAAGATCGGTTCATAAATACAGCCTCTAGCCCAAGTTGTATTGAAATGTGTACTAACTGTGTATAAGTAGCACTGAATAAATCAAAGTTCATCTAATTTGCATAATTTCTGCATGAAGAAAAAAACCTGTATTATTTGTGAAGTATTCCAGGTTACTAAACATTCATTCAAAAATTTATTCAAAACAGAAGCTTCATATATAAGTTCTGTACAAAAAACTGATTGTACCTAATTTCGGTTCAAAATGGCCACAGGCAGCAATCTTAAATTTCAGACCACACCCAAAAACACTTGTTCTCATCCCAAGGTGATAACAAAGGCTCCCAAGAAGTTTCGTGAAGATCGGTTGATAAATAAAGCACCTCGTACGAGCCGTATTGACATGTGTACTTACCGTGTATAAGTAGCATTGAATAAATCAAAATTAATTTAATTTGAAAAATTGAAAAATTTATGCACGGTGTGCCAATGGAATTGTTGACAATTTATGTGCTAAATCCAAGATGGCTGCTGGCGGACATGTTTTTCAACAAAATTCAGAAAAAAAATTGATAGCTCCTATGTAGACATCATACCAAAGCTACATTTGAAATTTGAAAAAGATTGGGTGAGAGATGTGGCCTCCAGGGTATGGTGAGAGATGCGGCCTCCAGGGTATGGTGAGAGATGCGGCCTGTATGGTATGGTGAGAGATGCGGCCTGTATGGTATGGTGAGAGATGTGGCCTGTATGGTATGGTGAGAGATGCGGCCTGTATGGTATGGTGAGAGATGCGGCCTGTATGGTATGGTGAGAGATGTGGCCTGCAGGGTATGCCAATGGAATTGTTGACAAGATTGGGTGAGAGATGTGGCCTGCAGGGTATGGTGAGAGATGTGGCCTGTATGGTATGGTGAGAGATGTGGCCTGCAGGGTATGGTGAGAGATGCGGCCTGTATGGTATGGTGAGAGATGCGGCCTGTATGGTATGGTGAGAGATGTGGCCTGCAGGGTATGCCAATGGAATTGTTGACAATTTATATGCCAAATCTAAGATGGCTGCTGGCGGACATGTTTTTCAATAAAATTTGATTGATCCCATTTTGACATTGCACCAAAGCTACGTATGAAAATTTGAACTGATCGATGAGAGCTGCAGCCTTTAGTGTGTGTTAAAGGAATTGTGGACAGACTGACGGATGGACAAATGACGGATTGCAACCCATCCTAATAGCTCATACTTGACTCTGTCAAGTTGAACTAAAAATGACACAGGGTTAAGTGCCTTGCCCAAGAACACACCATGGGAGTTTGAATCGATCGCTCAGATGGTCACCCATCCAAGGACTAACCAGGCTCGATGTTGCTAAACTTCGGTGATCTGACAAAAACTGGTTACCGCAATGCCACTGCACTCCCTATCCTGTCCCAATGTGTATCTTGCAATATATTGTTAGTTACTGTGTTTCACGATTTATTTGTTAAAGAATATATGAATTTCTTATGAGTTAAGTTTTCAGTCGTAAGCAACTATTAATAGCATTCCTAAGCAACATGCTCCATCATCCACGCTGAATAACGACTTTTTCTCAACAATTTTTTATGTAAGTTTATCGTTGTAAAGCACAAAATACTTGTACATTACAGTGATATTTGGAATGTGGTAATAATTATATATTTTGTGCATATATTTCCAAAATATTACAATTAATGCTCTGTAGTTTACTCAATGTTACTGTGTGGCTCAGAACTGTTGAACAATATCAAGAAATGTCTTATTTTTTAACTTGTACAAACTTTCATTATGGTAAGTGAACACTTCAGGTGATGCAACATTCTCGGAACCCACATTGATTCAATCCATTAGAATCAACACACTCTTAAACATGTTCCAATATCTTAGGAAGCTGGTAATGTTCTTCTTCCTGTATCATGCACACACTAGTTTATTATCACACCCCCACTTCTCCCTTCGTTTCCTTTTCTCTTACTGTTCAACTTTCACCTATTCTCTCTTGGGACGTAGGACAATCCCCAATATTTATCTAACATGGCATACATAGAATGAGATGTGTGTTTGAATCGGTGGGTGTTTTACATAACGAGTTGGAGTGGTGTAGTCATACGGCTCTCGCAAAATAAGATTACGCCATTACAACAAGTTATGTAAAACACCCACCGATTCAAACACACATCGCATCTGTGTTTATACAAGCCATGCATTAAAATTCATTTAAATAAACAAATTTTAATTTCAATGTTTGAAGAGTTTGTTTTGACTGAAACTGTACTGATCAAATGGATTGATAAAAAATCGAAACAACCTTTTCGGGACCAGTGTTTGCTGAAATTCGTATTGCTGTTTCTCTTCAGCTAGTGCCCATTCACACCTAACCATTTAGTGGATATTACTGTTTGTAAAAATATAAGTAGAAATTTGTGCAGATTTGCAAAACAGCTGGGAGAAACATTTTTAAAAGACACTCGAAGCATCTCAACATGTACGAAGATTTACCTAAATAAAGTTGACCAATTTAGATGTAATGAGATCCACAAAACGAGATGGCCAAGGGACTGGGTTAATGTTCTAGTTGGAAATGATAGTTTTTTTTAAAAAATATTATCTCTTTTTTGACTAACTAATTTTTTGTGAACCGACTTTATTTTTCTTTGGACTTTTCATTTTCACACTATGCGACATACGGTCGATGATTGTATAACGAAATTTGGATCCTTTTCGAAGCATAACTAAACGGTGTGGTAAAAAAGTTCCCAGCTTGTATATCACCCATTGAATAGAGAATCATTTATATCATAGCAGAGACTCCGTTGAATACAAGGGTTTAAAGTTTAATGGATGTGTAATACAGTAAAACCTGTCTTGAGAGACCACTGTCTTGAGAGACCACCTGTCTTGAGAGACCACATCTGCCAGGCACTGATTGGTTTTACTCTTCAATGGACCTGCTATGGGAGACCACCTGTCTTGAGGGACCACTGTGAGCTGGTACCAACTTGTATTTTTATGCCATAATGGACCTGTCTTCAGAAACTGCTCCTTTGAAGACTGAAACCATGACAAAAACTTTTTACCTGTTCTGGAATTGGAAAATCCATTGTGGTTATACTAACATAATTAAAAGTATTAAAAGCTCTTAATTAGGTTTCAGTTGCTATCCAGTTACATAACTCATTTGAAAGATTGAGAAGTTTTTATAAGACCCCTGTGAAAAGATTAGGCTTATTGCTGAATAAACAATTTCATACATACCTGAAATGTGACAGCTAGGATTATAAAAATAAATTTGTGTTGAAAATCTTCAATGAAGATTTTTAACACTAATTTATTTTTATAATTTTTATAACAGTCCATTTCAATTTGTTACAAAAACTTCATAAAAAAAAACTACAAAGTAATTACAAAAATCTATTCTTCTCCATTTCTGAATTTTGTAGTTGGTTATTCACTGACTTGAGAAAACCGGAAACCTGTTATGAGAGACCACCTGTCTTGAGAGACCACTTTTGAGTGGCCCAAAGGGCGGTCTCTCAAGACAGGTTCTACTGTAAAATAATTTGACATGAACACTCATAGAGTAGCCTAGTAATCTTGCAAGAAATTTGCTGTGTGCTTTTCATCTTCCCATGCTATTGTCTTTCGAAGCTTGCTTCAGAATGCCGGATATGGGATAAGGAAAGTCCATACAGGGAAAGAGTGTGCCAAACCAACTCTCGACTCACTTATTATTATTTATTGGTGTTTAAGGTCACATATTTCTGAAGAGTGGCTAATCATGACCACAATATGAGTATATGAGTATCAACTCAAGACCAGGGATGAGCGTTAATTAGAGAGGGTTTGCACCTCCCAAGCATTGGTGACTGGGTCTTCACAGGCACCGCTTCACTTCCCCTCACCTCACTTTATGACTTCCCGGTCAGCTTGGGGGTAAGCAACCCAGCATCGTGCATCCTTAATAGACGTGGATTGTATCTTACATCCCACAATTGACTTCACTTTTTCTTTCCATTACTTTAAACAATTTCCAATAATTAACTAAATAGATCAAGGCCTCCAGTTAATTAACTTGTATAACTATTATCTTACAGGGGAGACAACTCACAAAATCTCAAAGTTTACTGTCGAATCACTTACATACAAGTTGTTCTCTTTTTAATTATCTTAAATTTTGATTTATCGGGCTGGCAATCTAGAAAATCAAGGAGTGCAAAACAATTGCCCTCCTCAGATTGCTTGGGAGTGAATTGCACCTGAAATTTTCAAAGCATGTCCTTGTATGCTATTTTGGTTACAGTACATGGAGGTTTGACTGTCACTCAATCACCCATGGAGTGGAGGTACTACTCTCAAATTTCATACAGAAGCACAAGCCAAGTTTCAACCAATGGACCTCCAGTTTTAACCTGGAGGTCCATTGGCTGAAACTTTCCTTATGCTAATTACGCTTTGCATCAAATTATCATTTATTGCTTGAGAGAAACATCACTCCATGGGTGATTTATTGACAATACACTCTCTATGTACTGTATATTCACTTCAAGATATTAATATTGTAACTGAAAAATTGTACTACATTCAGCTACATAGTGGAAAAATTGGTGCACACACATCTTGCATACAATTCTTATGTGACTGCCTTCTACACTCAAAATGTATCGAAATACAACACAGAATGAGTCATGAATTACTGCGAATCAATGCAATGTTGACAAGTGATAACAGATTTTAAAGGCAGTCCCAAACAGGTCTGGCATTCCAGAAAATTAAGGGGTGCAAAAAATTGTCCACCTCAATTTTTTCTACGCGTGCAGTAGACGTGCAGCACTCTTGCACTCCTAAAGAATACCAGCCTGCTTTGTTTCATCTTTCTTTTCGAACATGATGTGAACATATAACATTATTCTTTTTTCTTTGAAATAAAAATATTATTTAAATTAAAGGTCATCCCAAACAAGCATATCAAGTTTCAAAGCAATCTGATCATAAATGTACCCTAAGGTCAAGGTTGTTGTTCACAGCAACAATTTTTGACAGAAAGGGAAGAAAATCGATAGCTGCCATTTAGAGGCCACCCCAAACAATCATACCAGGTTTCAAAGCAATCTGATCATAAATGTGACTTTTGTGGTGTGCCAAAGGGAAAGCTTGATGCCTAAATAAACCAAGTTCAAAGATTTTTGCCCATGACAATTTTTGACAGAAATGGAAGAAAATCGATAGGTCCCATTTAGAGGTCACCCCAAAGAAGCATACTAAGTTTCAAAGCGACCTGATCATAAATGCCACCTGTGGGGTGTGCCAAAAACAATTGTGGATGTACGTACGGATGTACATATGTATGTATGTCGACGGACGAGAAGTGACAGAAATAGCTCAGCTTGACTTTGTCAAGTTGAACTAAAAAGAAGCATCAGAAGCTTGTTAATTAACTCAGTAATACTTTTCAGATTAAATATGTGTGTTTGATTCGGACTGTTCATACCTGATACCCATACCGATCTGTCTAGGGTTTATGGAGGGAACCCAGGTTTGTACAACGTCCCTCACTTCTCATGAATTATTTCACGTAACCAGTCTAGTCAAGCGATTTGCGAACCCATGTTTGTACGTCCCTCACCTCTCATGAATTATTTCACGTAATCAGTTCAGTCAAGCGATTACTCTATATAATTGAGTGGTTTTCCCTTATTGGTCGTGGAATATCATTCCAGAGGTTGTTGACGGTAATAATAATTTCACTTCAAAGATAATATGAAACACATTAACTGAGTATAAAACCTTCAAGCTGCAGTGCTTACACCTCACAACAAAGTCCAAATATGGCCATCCAGCACTATTAACTGAGTATAAAACCTTCAAGTCGCAGTGCTTACACCTCGCAACAAAGTCCAAATATGGCCATCCAGCACTATTCACTGAATATAAAACCTTCAAGTCGCAGTGCTTACATCTCACAACAAACTCCAAATATGGCCATCCAGCACTATTCACTGAATATAAAACCTTCAAGTCGCAGTGCTTACATCTCACAACAAAGTCCAAATATAGCCATCCAGCACTATTCACTGAGTATAAAACCTTCAAGCTGCAGTGCTTACACCTCACAACAAACTCCAAATATGGCCATCCAGCACTATTCACTGAATATAAAACCTTCAAGTCGCAGTGCTTACATCTCACAACAAAGTCCAAATATGGCCATCCAGCACTATTCACTGAATATAAAACCTTCAAGTCGCAGTGCTTACACCTCACAACAAAGTCCAAATATAGCCATCCAGCACTATTCACTGAGTATAAAACCTTCAAGCTGCAGTGCTTACACCTCACAACAAACTCCAAATATGGCCATCCAGCACTATTCACTGAATATAAAACCTTCAAGTCGCAGTGCTTACATCTCACAACAAAGTCCAAATATAGCCATCCAGCACTATTCACTGAATATAAAACCTTCAAGTCGCAGTGCTTACACCTCACAACAAAGTCCAAATATGGCCATCCAGCACTATTCACTGAATATAAAACCTTCAAGTCGCAGTGCTAACACCTCACAACAAACTCCAAATATAGCCATCCAGCACTATTCACTGAATATAAAACCTTCAAGTCGCAGTGCTTACATCTCACAACAAAGTCCAAATATTGCCATCCAGCACTATTCACTGAATATAAAACCTTCAAGTCGCAGTGCTTACATCTCACAACAAACTCCAAATATGGCCATCCAGCACTATTCACTGAATATAAAACCTTCAAGTCGCAGTGCTTACATCTCACAACAAAGTCCAAATATGGCCATCCAGCACTATTCACTGAATATAAAACCTTCAAGTCGCAGTGCTTACATCTCACAACAAACTCCAAATATGGCCATCCAGCACTATTCACTGAATATAAAACCTTCAAGTCGCAGTGCTTACATCTCACAACAAACTCCAAATATGGCCATCCAGCACTTTACCAGTTAATGATAACCAGATATATGTACATATAGCTCTTTTAAACCCGATGTTAGTTGCTTCCATGTCAACAGTTGGGAATTGTTCAAATGTTTTTTTTTGTCTTTGACATCCAAGTTTTGTGTGGGTATCAGCTATCACACTAGGTATTCTGAATGTTCTGGGTAGAAAACAGTCAGCTATCACACTAAGGTATTCTGAATGTCCATTGGCTTGAGTGATGCATAATTTTGTAACTTTCAGGTTACTATTGAAAAATAACTACCATTTAGAGAATAAAATTTTCAAAAAGTTGTCCCCTACCTTCCCACCCTAATATTTTGAGCAGAGGAGGGAAAACACACCTATTTTTTGTTTGGACTTGTTGAGGCCCCACAAAGTAGATCTTCTGTTTCTCAAACAATTTTTTGTAAAATTGCATGTTTATTTTTTTATGTTATATTTTATTTTTGTAATTATTTCTTTGCCATCAAAAGTTCATGTTCTTAGTTTGTTTTAGGCCTCATAAGCTACAAAATAGCACAGAGGCTAGTATATTTCATCCCTTGAGCGCAAGGGACAAATTTATAAATTTTATTACCTTGGGAAAAAAATATCAGACATAAACCGTTTAATTTTTATTTTTCAAGTTGCATTGGATATAAAGAGAGCATGCGATAGCCAACAAAACTATGCGGAAGGGCCTGAGAAACAGATTTTAATTTTTTAGGCCCAATTCATAGACAGTTTTATTACACTTCAAAATTATGATAAAAATGTTCTTCATTTCTCAAGTATATAGTGACCCATGAGGTGACCTACGAGGTGACCTATGAGGTGACCTATGAGGTGACCTATGAGGTGAAAGTGTAACTAGCTCTTTTAGTACTTCATTGATTTCATGGTGGCTCCTCGCTGAGCTTCTCGAAGGCAGTTTGTAATCTAGTGTACTATTCCCTGCCAGAGTCTAGGTCATTTTGTTGCCATTGTTACAATTCCTGTATTAAATGCAACTGCAGTTTTCACGTCAGTTCAGTGTCCATAGCACAGTGTCCTATACTTCCATCCCAAATGTCATCTTTCTGTTTTTTGTCGCGTTTCTTCTTCTCTGAAATTAAAAACATGTCATAAGTGCAATACATGACTTGAAAAAATACCCTAACTTATTATCAAACACAATTGTCAAGACATTTTATTTTATGTATTATCATGCTTGGACTTTGCAATGGTTGATGAAACATTATCAAAAATTTTATTTTAAGCTTAATATCTGAAGACAATCTTTTTATAAAGGACAAGATAGCTTAATATCTGGAGACAATCTTTTTATAATGGACCAGAGATAGTTTAATATCTGGAGACAATCTTTTTATAATGGACCAGATAGATTAATATATGGTGACAATCTTTTCATAATGGACCTGAGATAGCTTAATATCTGGAGACAATCTTTTTATAAAGGACAAGAGATAGCTTAATATCTGGAGACAATCTTTTTATAATGGACCAGAGATAGCTTAATATCTGGAGACAATCTTTTTATAATGGACCTGAGATAGCTTAATATCTGGAGACAATCTTTTTATAATGGGCTCGATAGCTTAATATCTGGAGACACTCTTTTTATAATGGGCTCGATAGCTTAATATCTGGAGACAATCTTTTTATAATGGACCAGAGATAGCTTAATATCTGGAGACAATCTTTTTATAATGGACCAGGGATAGCTTAATATCTGGAGACAATCTTTTTATAATGGACCAGGGATAGCTTAATATCTGGAGACAATCTTTTTATAATGGACCATAGATAGCTTGATATCTGGAGACCATCTTTTTATAATGGACCAGGGACAGCTTAATATCTGGAGACAATCTTTTTATAATGGGCTCGATAGCTTAATATCTGGAGACAATCTTTTTATAATGGACCAGAGATAGCTTAATATCTGGAGACAATCTTTTTATAATGGACCAGAGATAGCTTAATATCTGGAGACAATCTTTTTATAATGGGCTCGATAGCTTAATATCTGGAGACAATCTTTTTATAATGGACCAGAGATAGCTTAATATCTGGAGACAATCTTTTTATAATGGACCAGGGATAGCTTAATATCTGGAGACAATCTTTTTTATAATGGACCAGAGATAGCTTGATATCTGGAGACAATCTTTTTATAATGGGCTTGATAGCTTAATATCTGGAGACAATCTTTTTATAATGGGCTCGATAGCTTAATATCTGGAGACAATCTTTTTATAAAGGACAAGATAGCTTAATATCTGGAGACAATCTTTTTATAATGGACCAGAGATAGCTTAATATCTGGAGACAATCGTTTTATAATGGACCAGAGATAGTTTAATATCTGGAGACACTCTTTTTATAATGGGCTCGATAGCTTAATATCTGGAGACAATCTTTTTATAATGGACCAGAGATAGCTTAATATCTGGAGACAATCTTTTTATAATGGACCAGGGATAGCTTAATATCTGGAGACAATCTTTTTATAATGGACCAGAGATAGCTTGATATCTGGAGACAATCTTTTTATAATGGGCTCGATAGCTTAATATCTGGAGACAATCTTTTTATAATGGACAAGAGATAGCTTAATATCTGGAGACAATCTTTTTATAATGGACCAGAGATAGCTTAATATCTGGAGACAATCTTTTTATGAAGGACAAGATAGCTTAATATCTGGAGACAATCTTTTTATAATGGGCCAGAGATAGCTTAATATCTGGAGACAATCTTTTTATAATGGACCAGAGATAGCTTAATATCTGGAGACAATCTTTTTATAATGGACCAGAGATAGCTTAATATCTGGAGACAATCTTTTTATAATGGACCAGAGATAGCTTAATATCTGGAGACAATCTTTTTATAATGGACCAGAGATAGCTTAATATCTGGAGACAATCTTTTTATAATGGACCAGAGATAGCTTAATATCTGGAGACAATCTTTTTATAATGGACAAGATAGCTTAATATCTGGAGACAATCTTTTTATAATGGACCTGAGATAGCTTAATATCTGGAGACAATCTTTTTATAATGGACCAGAGATAGCTTAATATCTGGAGACAATCTTTTTATAATGGACCAGAGACAGCTTAATATCTGGAGACAATCTTTTTAAAATGGGCAAGATAGCTTAATATCTGGAGACAATCTTTTTATAATGGACCAGAGATAGCTTGATATCTGGAGACAATCTTTTTATAATGGACCAGAGATAGCTTGATATCTGGAGACAATCTTTTTATAATGGACCAGAGATAGCTTGATATCTGGAGACAATCTTTTTATAATGGACCAGATAGCTTAATATCTGGAGACAATCTTTTTATAATGGACCAGAGATAGCTTAATATCTGGAGACAATCTTTTTATAATGGACAAGAGATAGCTTAATATCTGGATTCAATCTTTTTAAAATGGACCAGAGATAGCTTAATATCTGGAGACAATCTTTTTAAAATGGACCAGAGATAGCTTAATATCTGGAGACAATCTTTTTATAATGGACCAGATAGATTAATATATGGTGACAATCTTTTCATAATGGATCTGAGATAGCTTAATATCTGGAGACAATCTTTTTATAATGGACCAGAGATAGCTTGATATCTGGAGACAATCTTTTTATAATGGACCAGAGATAGCTTGATATCTGGAGACAATCTTTTTATAATGGACCAGATAGCTTAATATCTGGAGACAATCTTTTTATAATGGACCAGAGATAGCTTAATATCTGGAGACAATCTTTTTATAATGGACAAGAGATAGCTTAATATCTGGAGACAATCTTTTTAAAATGGACCAGAGATAGCTTAATATCTGGAGACAATCTTTTTATAATGGACCAGATAGATTAATATATGGTGACAATCTTTTCATAATGGACCTGAGATAGCTTAATATCTGGAGACAATCTTTTTATAATGGACCAGAGATAGCTTAATATCTGGAGACAATCTTTTTATAATGGACCAGAGATAGCTTAATATCTGGAGACAATCTTTTTATAATGGACCAGAGATAGCTTAATATCTGGAGACAATCTTTTCATAATGGACCACAGATAGCTTAATATCTGGAGACAATCTTTTTAAAATGGGCAAGAGATAGCTTAATATCTGGAGACAATCTTTTTATAATGGACCAGAGATAGCTTAATATCTGGAGACAATCTTTTTATAATGGACGTGATAGCTTAATATCTGGAGACAATCTTTTTATAATGGACCAGATAGCTTAATATCTGGAGACAATCTTTTTATAATGGACCAGAGATAGCTTAATATCTGGAGACAATCTTTTCATAATGGACCAGAGATAGCTTAATATCTGGAGACAATCTTTTCAAAATGGACCAGAGATAGCTTAATATCTGGAGACAATCTTTTTATAATGGACCAGAGATAGCTTAATATCTGGAGACAATCTTTTTATAATGGACAAGATAGCTTAATATCTGGAGACAATCTTTTTATAATGGACCTGAGATAGCTTAATATCTGGAGACAATCTTTTTATAATGGACCAGAGATAGCTTAATATCTGGAGACAATCTTTTTATAATGGACCAGAGACAGCTTAATATCTGGAGACAATCTTTTTAAAATGGGCAAGATAGCTTAATATCTGGAGACAATCTTTTTATAATGGACCAGAGATAGCTTGATATCTGGAGACAATCTTTTTATAATGGACCAGAGATAGCTTGATATCTGGAGACAATCTTTTTATAATGGACCAGAGATAGCTTGATATCTGGAGACAATCTTTTTATAATGGACCAGAGATAGCTTGATATCTGGAGACAATCTTTTTATAATGGACCAGATAGCTTAATATCTGGAGACAATCTTTTTATAATGGACCAGAGATAGCTTAATATCTGGAGACAATCTTTTTATAATGGACAAGAGATAGCTTAATATCTGGAGACAATCTTTTTAAAATGGACCAGAGATAGCTTAATATCTGGAGACAATCTTTTTATTATGGACCAGATAGATTAATATATGGTGACAATCTTTTCATAATGGACCTGAGATAGCTTAATATCTGGAGACAATCTTTTTATAATGGACCAGAGATAGCTTAATATCTGGAGACAATCTTTTTATAATGGACCAGAGATAGCTTAATATCTGGAGACAATCTTTTTATAATGGACCAGAGATAGCTTAATATCTGGAGACAATCTTTTCATAATGGACCACAGATAGCTTAATATCTGGAGACAATCTTTTTAAAATGGGCAAGAGATAGCTTAATATCTGGAGACAATCTTTTTATAATGGACCAGAGATAGCTTAATATCTGGAGACAATCTTTTTATAATGGACGTGATAGCTTAATATCTGGAGACAATCTTTTTATAATGGACCAGATAGCTTAATATCTGGAGACAATCTTTTTATAATGGACCAGAGATAGCTTAATATCTGGAGACAATCTTTTCATAATGGACCAGAGATAGCTTAATATCTGGAGACAATCTTTTCAAAATGGACCAGAGATAGCTTAATATCTGGAGACAATCTTTTTATAATGGACCAGAGATAGCTTAATATCTGGAGACAATCTTTTTAAAATGGACCAGAGATAGCTTAATATCTGGAGACAATCTTTTTATAATGGACCAGATAGCTTAATATCTGGAGACAATCTTTTTATAATGGACCAGAGATAGCTTAATATCTGGAGACAATCTTTTCATAATGGACCAGATATAGCTTAATATCTGGAGACAATCTTTTTATAATGGACCAGAGATAGCTTAATATCTGGAGACAATCTTTTTAAAATGGACCAGAGATAGCTTAATATCTGGAGACAATCTTTTTAAAATGGACCAGAGATAGCTTAATATCTGGAGACAATCTTTTTATAATGGACCAGAGATAGCTTAATATCTGGAGACAATCTTTTCAAAATGGACCAGAGATAGCTTAATATCTGGAGACAATCTTTTTATAATGGACCAGAGATAGCTTAATATCTGGAGACAATCTTTTTAAAATGGACCAGAGATAGCTTAATATCTGGAGACAATCTTTTTATAATGGACCAGATAGCTTAATATCTGGAGACAATCTTTTTATAATGGACCAGGGATAGCTTAATATCTGGAGACAATCTTTTTATAATGGACCAGGGATAGCTTAATATCTGGAGACACTCTTTTTATAATGGACCAGATAGCTTAATATCTGGAGACAATCTTTTTATAATGGACAAGAGATAGCTTAATATCTGGAGACAATCTTTTTATAATGGACAAGAGATAGCTTAATTTCTGGAGACACTCTTTTTATAATGGGCTCGATAGCTTAATATCTGGAGACAATCTTTTTATAATGGACGTGATAGCTTAATATCTGGAGACAATCTTTTTATAATGGACCAGATAGCTTAATATCTGGAGACAATCTTTTTATAATGGACAGGATAGCTTAATATCTGGAGACAATCTTTTTATAATGGACCAGAGATAGCTTAATATCTGGAGACAATCTTTTTATAATGGACCAGAGACAGCTTAATATCTGGAGACAATCTTTTTATAATGGACCAGAGATAGCTTAATATCTGGAGACAATCTTTTTAAAATGGACCTGAGATAGCTTAATATCTGGAGACAATCTTTTTATAATGGACCAGAGATAGCTTAATATCTGGAGACAATCTTTTTATAATGGACCAGAGATAGCTTAATATCTGGAGACAATCTTTTTATAATGGACCAGAGATAGCTTAATATCTGGAGACAATCTTTTTATAATAGACCAGAGATAGCTTAAAATCTGGAGACAATCTTTTTATAATGCACAAGAGATAGCTTAATATCTGGAGAAAATCTTTTTATAATAGACCAGAGATAGCTTAATATCTGGAGACAATCTTCTGCTTATAATTGACTTACGGGTCAACCTGTCCCATAAAATGTCTAATTGCATTACATTTCAAATTCTACCAGGACATGAAAGGAATCACATAATCACACACTCATCTATATAACAAGGGGCCCCAAAGGGCTTGAGGGCGCTCACCTGACATGGTAGCCTAAATATCAACCCAGAGAATTGATTTCAACAAGTTGCATCTGCTCCTCCTAAGAAAAGCTTATACCAACCAAATATCCAAAGATTCCCAGAGGGAGCCCATATATGAACCCAGGGACTTGGCTTTAACAAACTTGAATCTCACCCCCCTAAGGATGCTGCACACCAAATATCAAAACATTCTGACTGCTGGATCTGAAGAAGAAGATTTTTAAAGAAAGTTTCTCATTTTGAACTAAGTTATCATTCCTGCTCCCACAGTGAGTCCAAATATGGACCTAGGGATATGGCTTGAACAAACTTGAATCTCACCCCCTAAGGATGCTGCATACCAAATATCAAAACATTCCGACTGATGGATCTGAAGATGATTTTTAAAGAAAATTCCTCATTTTGAACTAAGTTATAATTCGGGCTACCACATTGAGCCCAAATATGAACCCAGGGACTTGGCTTGAACAAACTTGAACCTCACCCCCTAAGCATGGTGCATACCCAATATCAAAAGATTCTGCCTGCTGGATCTTGAGAAGAAGATTTTCAAAGAAATTTGCCTGAAATGCACTAAGTTCAAATTTGGGCTCCTATACTGAGCCCAAATATAAATCCAGGGGGCCGATTTGAACAAACTTGAATCAGATCCACCCCACAATGTTGCATACCAAATATCAAAAGATTCTGCCCACTGGATCTGGAGAAGATTTTTGAAGAAATTTGCCTGAAAAGCACTAAGTTCGAATTCGGGCTTCTATAGTGAGCCCAAATATGAATCTAGGGAGCCGATTTGAACAAACTTGAATCAGATCCACCCCACAATGTTGCATACCAAATATCAAAAGATTCTGCCTGCTGGATCTGGAGAAGAAGAAATTTGACTGAAATGCACTAAGTTCGAATTCGAGCTTCTATAGTGAACCCAAATATGAATCCAGGGAGCCGATTTGAACAAATTTGAATCAGATCCACCCCACAATGTTGCATACCAAATATCAAAAGATTCTGCCTGCTGGATCTGGAGAAGAATATTTTTTAAGAAATTTGACTGAAATGCACTAAGTTCAAGTTTGGGCTCCTATACTGAGCCCAAATATAAACCCAGGGGGGCCGATTTGAACAAACTTGAATCAGATCCACCCCACAATGTTGCTTACCAAATATGAAAAGATTCTGCCTGCTGGATCTGGAGAAGAAGATTTTTAAAGAAATTTGCCTGAAATGAACTATGTTCGAATTCAAGCTTCTATAGTAAGCCCAAATATGAATCTAGGGAGCCGATTTGAACAAACTTGAATCAGATCCACCCCATAATGTTGCATACCAAATATCAAAAGATTCTGCCTGCTGGATCTGGAGAAGAAGATTTTTAAAAAAATTTGCCTGAAATGCACTAAGTTTGAATTCGAGCTTCTATAGTGAGCCCAAATATGAATCTAGGGAGCCGATTTGAACAAATTTGCATCAGATCCACCCCACAATGTTGCATACCAAATATCAAAAGCTTCTGCCTGCTGGATCTGGAGAAGAAGATTTTTTAAAAAATTTGGCTGAAATGCAAATTTGGGCTCCTATACTGAGCCCAAATATAAACCCAGGGGGCCGATTTGAACAAACTTGAATCAGATCCACCCCACAATGTTGCTTACCAAATATAAAAGGACTCAGCCTGCTGGATCTGGAGAAGATTATTTTTTAAGAAATTTGCCTAAAATGCACTAAGTTCGAATTCAAGCTTCTATAGTGAACCCAAATATGAATATAGGGAGCCGATTTGAACAAATTTGAATTAGATCCTCCCCACAATGTTGCATACCAAATATCAAATGATTCTGCCTGCTGGATCTGGAGAAGAAGATTTTTGAAGAAATTTGCCTGAAATGCACTAAGTTCGAATTCGAGCTTCTAAAGTGAGCCCAAATATGAATCCAGGGAGCTGATTTGAACAAACTTGAATCAGATCCACCCCATAATGTTGCATACCAAATATCAAAAGATTCTGCCTGCTGGATCTGGAGAAGATTTTTGAAGAAATTTGCCTGAAATGCACTAAGTTCGAATTCAGGCTTCTATAGTGAGCCCAAATATAAATCTAGGGAGCCAATTTGAACAAACTTGAATCAGATCCACCCCACAATGTTGCATACCAAATATCAAAAGATTCTGCCCGCTGGATCTGGAGAAGAAGATTTTTTAAGAAATTTGCCTGAAATGCACTAAGTTCGAAATCGGGCTCCTATACTGAGCCCAAATATGAACCCAGGGGGCCGATTTGAACAAAATTGAATCAGATTCACCCTACAACGTTGCATACCAAATATCAAAAGATTCTGCCTGCTGGATCTGGAGAAGAATATTTTTTAATGTTTTTCTCATTGCCTACAGTGTTAAAAAGTGCTGACTCAGCACTTTTTCAAAGTCCTGAAAAAAGTACCTTGTGATCAAACCGATAGGGATTTTTTTTAACCATTCTATTCTACTGGATAAAAGTAAGCTTTATACAAAATAAGAATTCTCTGTGCCATATAGTTTTCGAGATATGGCAGTTTTAAGGTTTTTCCAATTTTTAGCTCCTGAGGTTCCCACGGGGCAATGAGAAGATTTTTTTTTTTTTTGCATCAATCAACTACTTATGACCCATTATCATCTCATATCAAATTTGGTTCAAATCGACCTCACAGTTCAGAAAATAGAAATTTTAGGCGTGGCCAAGTTTTTGCCCCTCCCATAACGAAGGCAAATAATGCCCGACAAAGTTCTCTTGAACAAACTTGATTCTGCACCTCAAAAGGAAGCTGCATACCAAATATCAAGTCTCTGATACTGCTGGTTTATGAGAAGAAGATTTTCAAAGATTTTGGTGCCCCTAGGGGGCATGGCCCCACCCAGGAGGAGGGGCAACTTCATTTGAACAAATCTGAATTGACATTAAGTAATAAACATTTACCCAACATTTGAAAAATATTGGGCCAGTGGTTTCTTCGTAGAAGTTGGTTTTGTAAAGTTTACGCCGGACGACGACGGATGGAAAGCGATTAGTAAAGCTCACCTTGAGCTTTGCTCAGGTGAGCTAATTAACAACTTTATCTTTGGAAGAAATCACAGGATCAGACACTCCTTTATGTACTACTCGATGTTTGCTTAGCACCAAGTATATCCAACTATATGTTTTACGTTTTAGATGAAATATTGTGATAGAAAGTATATATTTTTTACTTATGATTTACAGTTAAAACTAAAAGTCCTGTCATGAAAAGCGCACAAATAGCACGTTGATATGCGCGTTAATGTACGCGTTATGGCCCAAGTAAAGCTAGCAAATTCTGTACATATGGCCTGAGCACAAGCAATGTTTCAGCCAATGGACCTCCGGGTAACCCGGAGGTCCATTGGCAGAAACATTGCATGTGTTTGCTATGAGTAACCAGGAGAACCTGCCGTGCTTTGGATGCCATTCGATATGGCAATTGCGCGAAATTCCTACGCACAATTAAGCCAACATAAGCGCACTATTCGTGACAGAACTTCTAGTTTTAACTGTAAGTACTGAAATTAAGATTTTATTTGAGTTTGACATTATTTTTTAGCTTTTGAATACGATAACCATGGAAAATCGATATTATTGGTAAAAGAGGAAATCTTTCAATTTGCCAAAAAGTTGATGAAGCGAACTCGTATGGGTTCAATATCGAGTATGAGACCCATTACTGTTAATTACAGCTTGACAATGCCTTCTCATGCTCCCAATCAGGTTCCTGGCAGTCCTTTGTAGGATGTTGTGCCATTCTTGGACCAGCATGGCACCAAGCTCCTGGACACTTCTTGGCTGAAATTGCAAGCTGCAACTCATTCTGACATGTTCGATTGGATTGAGGTCAGAGGATCTTGCTGGCCAGTTCATACACTCAATCTCCTCCCCCTTTCAGTACTCCTCAGCAGCATGTACAACATGAGGCAGGCATTATCATCCATCAGAATGAATCTATCAACCCTTGTACCTGCATATAATCTGTCGTGGACATCCAGGATCTCATCAATATACTGGTGTGTAGTCAATGTACCATGCCCCAGACCATGATCGACCCCCCAACCATAGCGGACACAGCCCTTTGTATTTTTGGGTTCCTTGAGTTTCTAATTCATTTTAGGTGCGATAAATAATGATTTGTATCTTTTGGGGGTTCCTTGAATTTCTAATTCATTGTAGGTGAGATAAATAATGATTTGTATCTTTTGGGGGTTCCTTGAGTTTCTAATTCATTGTAGGTGAGATAAATAATGATTTATATCTTTTGGGGGTTCCTTGAGTTTCTAATTCATTGTAGGTGAGATAAATAATGATTTGTATCTTTTGGGGGTTCCTTGAGTTTCTAATTCATTGTAGGTGAGATAAATAATGATTTGTATCTTTTGGGGGTTCCTTGAGTTTCTAATTCATTGTAGGTGAGATAAATAATGATTTGTATCTTTTGGGGGTTCCTTGAGTTTCTAATTCATTGTAGGTGAGATAAATAACGATTTGTATCTTTTGGGGGTTCCTTGAGTTTCTAATTCATTGTAGGTGAGGTGAGATTAATGATTTGTATCTTTTGGGGGTTCCTTGAGTTTCTAATTCATTGTAGGTGAGATAAATTATGATTTGTATCTTTTGGGGGTTCCTTGAGTTTCTAATTCAGTGTAGGTGAGATAAATAATGATTTGTATCTTTTGGGGGTTCCTTGAGTTTCTAATTCATTGTAGGTGAGTTAAATAATGATTGTATCTTTTGGGGGTTCCTTGAGTTTCTAATTCACTGTAGGTGAGATAAATAATGATTTGTATCTTTGGGTTTCATCAGTTTCTAATTCATTGTAGGTGAGATAAATAACGATTTGTATCTTTTGGGGGTTCCTTGAGTTTCTAATTCATTGTAGGTGAGATAAATAATGATTTGTATCTTTTGGGGGTTCCTCGAGTTTCTAATTCATTGTAGGTGAGATAAATAATGATTTGTATCTTTTGGGGGTTCCTTGAGTTTCTAATTCGTTGTAGGTGAGATAAATAATGATTTGTATCTTTTGGGGGTTCCTTGAGTTTCTAATTCTTTGTAGGTGAGATAAATAATGATTTGTATCTTTTGGGGGTTCCTTGAGTTTCTAATTCATTGTAGGTGAGATAAATAATGATTTGTATCTTTTGGGGGTTCCTTGAGTTTCTAATTCATTGTAGGTGAGATAAATGATGATTTGTATCTTTTGGGGGTTCCTTGAGTTTCTAATTCTTTGTAGGTGAGTTAAATAATGATTGTATCTTTTGGGGGTTCCTTGAGTTTCTAATTCATTGTAGGTGAGATAAATAATGATTTGTATCTTTGGGTTTCATCAGTTTCTAATTCATTGTAGGTGAGATAAATAATTTGTATCTTTTGGGGGTTCCTTGAGTTTCTAATTCAATGTAGGTGAGATAAATATGGATTTGTATCTTTGGGTTCCTTGACTTTCTAATTCATTGTAGGTGAGATAAATAATGATTTGTATCTTTGGGTTTCATCAGTTTCTAATTCATTGTAGGTGAGATAAGTAATTTGTATCTTTTGGGGGGTTCCTTGAGTTTCTAATTCATTGTAGGTGAGATAAATAATGATTTGTATCTTTTGGGGGTTCCTTGAGTTTCTAATTCATTGTAGGTGAGATAAATAATGATTTGTATCTTTTGGGGGTTCCTTGAGTTTCTAATTCATTGTAGGTGAGATAAATAACGATTTGTATCTTTTGGGGGTTCCTTGAGTTTCTAATTCATTGTAGGTGAGATAAATAATGATTTGTATCTTTGGGTTCCTTGAGTTTCTAATTCATTGTAGGTGAGATAAATAATGATTTGTATCTTTTGGGGGTTCCTTGAGTTTCTAATTCATTGTAGGTGAGATAAATAATGATTTGTATCTTTGGGTTTAATCAGTTTCTAATTCATTGTAGGTGAGATAAATAATGATTTGTATCTTTGGGTTTCATCAGTTTCTAATTCATTGTAGGTGAGATAAATAATGATTTGTATCTTTTGGGGGTTCCTTGAGTTTCTAATTCATTGTAGGTGAGATAAATAATGATTTGTATCTTTTGGGAGTTCCTTGAGTTTCTAATTCATTGTAGGTGAGATAAATAATGATTTGTATCTTTGGGTTTCATCAGTTTCTAATTCATTGTAGGTGAGATAAATAATGATTTGTATCTTTGGGTTTCATCAGTTTCTAATTCATTGTAGGTGAGATAAATAATGATTTGTATCTTTGGGTTCCATCAGTTTCTAATTCATTGTAGGTGAGATAAATAATGATTTGTATCTTTTGGGGGTTCCTTGAGTTTCTAATTCATTGTAGGTGAGATAAATAATGATTTGTATCTTTTGGGGGTTCTTTGAGTTTCTAATTCATTGTAGGCGAGATAAATAATGATTTGTATCTTTTGGGGGTTCCTTGAGTTTCTAATTCATTGTAGGTGAGATAAATAATGATTTGTATCTTTTGGGGGTTCCTTGAGTTTCTAATTTATTGTAGGTGAGATAAATAATGATTTGTATCTTTTGGGGGTTCCTTGAGTTTCTACTTCATTGTAGGTGAGATAAATAATGATTTGTATCTTTTGGGGGTTCCTTGAGTTTCTAATTCATTGTAGGTGAGATAAATAATGATTTGTATCTTTTGGGGGTTCCTTGAGTTTCTAATTCATTGTAGGTGAGATAAATAATGATTTGTATCTTTGGGTTTCATCAGTTTCTGATTCATTGTAGGTGAGGTAAATAATGATTTGTATCTTTGGGTTTCATCAGTTTCTAATTCATTGTAGGTGAGATAATGATTTGTATCTTTTGGGGGTTCCTTGAGTTTCTAATTCATTGTAGGTGAGATAAATAATGATTTGTATCTTTTGGGGGGTTCGTTGAGTTTCTAATTCTTTGTAGGTGAGATAAATAATGATTTGTATCTTTGGGTTCCTTGAGTTTCTAATTCATTGTAGGTGAGATAAATAATGATTTGTATCTTCTGGGGGTTCCTTGAGTTTCTAATTCATTGTAGGTGAGATAAATAATGATTTGTATCTTTGGGTTCCTTGAGTTTCTAATTCATTGTAGGTGAGGTAAATAATGATTTGTATCTTTTGGGGGTTCCGTGAGTTTCTAATTCATTGTAGGTGAAATAAATAATGATTTGTATCTTTTGGGGGTTCCTTGAGTTTCTAATTCATTGTAGGTGAGATAAATAATGATTTGTATCTTTTGGGGGTTCCTTGAGTTTCTAATTCATTGTAGGTGAGATAAATAATGATTTGTATCTTTTGGGGGTTCCTTGAGTTTCTAATTCATTGTAGGTGAGATAAATAATGATTTGTATCTTTTGGGGGTTCCTTGAGTTTCTAATTCATTGTAGGTGAGATAAATAACGATTTGTATCTTTTGGGGGTTCCTTGAGTTTCTAATTCATTGTAGGTGAGATAAATAATGGTTTGTATCTTTGGGTTTCATCAGTTTCTAATTCATTGTAGGTGAGATAATGATTTGTATCTTTTGGGGGTTCCTTGAGTTTCTAATTCATTGTAGGTGAGATAAATAATGATTTGTATCTTTTGGGGGTTCCTTGAATTTCTAATTCTTTGTAGGTGAGATAAATAATGATTTGTATCTTTTGGGGGTTCCTTGAGTTTCTAATTCTTTGTAGGTGAGATAAATAATGATTTGTATCTTTGGGTTTCATCAGTTTCTAATTCATTGTAGGTGAGATAATGATTTGTATCTTTTGGGGGTTCCTTGAGTTTCTAATTCATTGTAGGTGAGATAAATAATGATTTGTATCTTTTGGGGGTTCCTTGAGTTTCTAATTCTTTGTAGGTGAGATAAATAATGATTTGTATCTTTTGGGGGTTCCTTGAGTTTCTAATTCACTGTAGGTGAGATAAATAATGATTTGTATCTTTTGGGGGTTCCTTGAGTTTCTAATTCTTTGTAGGTGAGATAAATAATGATTTGTATCTTTGGGTTCCATCAGTTTCTAATTTATTGTAGGTGAGATAATGATTTGTATCTTTGGGTTCCATCAGTTTCTAATTCTTTCTGAAATAAATAATGATTTGTACCTCTAGCTTCCTTGAGTTTCTGTCTTTCTTCATCTCTTTTCTGTTTTGGCAGTTTGGAAGCCAATCCTAATGCACCTGTCACTAATCTTCTGGCAGCCGAAGCAGTAGTTTGTGGTCTGGCTTTGTATGGCTGGAGAAACTCTGTAACAGTAATAGTGATACAACTTTAAAGTGTTGTCAAAAAAGTTTTTCCAATACGTAACTAGAGGTGTGACTGTTCCAGATGGGCCTGTCGATACCCAATGGGCCTGTCGATACCCAATGGGCCTGTCAATACCCAATGGGCCTGTCAATACCCAATGAGCCTGTTGATACCCAATGGGCCTGTCAATACCCAATGGGTACCCAATGGGCCTGTCGATACCCAAAGGGCCCGTCGATACCCATTGCCGCAATATTCTAAAATGAGTAGGAGAAATCTGAGAAAAAGGTCCAACATCAAAATTATAATGGCAGACGCACAGGTTTCATGGTAGTGATCATCCTTAACAAGTTTCATCAAAATCGGCCCATAAATATCTGAGAAAATCTCTGGACAAAATTCTAGGCAATTCAGGCATTCTAAGATGAAAAGAAGAATAACTCTAGCAAAATAACCCATCAATATTATAATTGCAGGTGCACAGGATCCCATAATAGTGAACATCCATACCAAGTTTCAAAAGAATCAACCGATAAACATCTGAGAAAATCTCCAAAATTCAGAAATGCGAAAAAAAGGGGGCTCAAGTCTGGCAAAAAAGTCCTATCAACACTATAAGTGCAGGTGCACAGGTTCCGATGGTAGTTAACAACCATACCAAGTTTTGAAGGAATCAACCCATAAACATCTGAGAAAATCTCCGGAAAGAATTTGAGGCCTGCTTTCAAGTTGAAAAGGGACATACTTCTGGTACAAACAATCCAACTGGAACTATTATCGCAGATGCACAGGTTCCCATGGTGGTGAACATTCATCCCAAGTTTTAAGCATAAGTGGTTCATAAACATCTGAGAATATCTCCAGACATAATTATATCTATGGACAGACAGACAGACAGATAGGTGGATGGAGGATGGATGAGCAGATGGACAGACAGATGGACACGGTGATTCCAGTATACCGCTCCCACAACTCGTTAAATTCATGTGGAGAGATCTCAATGAGATCTATGCCATTCTAAAAAAGATAAATTTAAAGTAATTTGTATATTTTTTATGCTTGCCAATGGCCCAGACTTAACTAGTGCAACCTCAATATTATTAAAGGCCAAACACAAATTTTGAACCCCCCAATCCCCACATTTTGCATACAATACTGAAAATTGAAAGTCCTATCTGGCCCCCAATACTTTTAGTACTTGTGCATGTGCAGTACCCAAGAAGAGACCTGAATTGGCGCCAGGTATCATCCTTCCTAGTTGTGCCTACTAATGTTATAACTTAGCGGGGATGTATGAGTGCCCACTCATGGGAGGGCCATCCCCGTCTGAGCAATTGTTAAGTATAAAAAACATACAAATAACTTTTAATTTATCATATTTTTATACTAAAACCAATGGCCCAGACTTAGCTGAATCATAAAAAGGCAAGAGGGCCTAGGACTTACAGGAATAGCAGACAAAAATTAAGCTCCTTAGCCTGCATTAGAACTCCCAAGGTGAGAAGGAGATTAAAATTTTAAGGAACTACATGTATATCTCTCTATACAACAACAGAGGACATACCACCAAAATAAAGAGCAATATCCAAGTAATTCCCTATTACTTAGCATAAATGATTACGCTAATTGGGTGTTACGAGCCCCCCACAATATCCAAGTAATTCCCTATTACTTAGCATAAATGATTACGCTAATTGGGTGTTACGAGCTCCCACAATATCCAAGTAATTCCCTATTACTTAGCATAAATGATTACGCTAATTGGGTGTTATGAGCCCCCACAATATCCAAGTAATTCCCTATTACTTAGCATAAATGATTACGCTAATTAGGTGTTACGAGCCTCCACAATATCCAAGTAATTCCCTATTACTTAGCATAAATGATTACGCTAATTGGGTGTTACGAGCCTCCACAATATTCAAGTAATTCCCTATTACTTAGCATAAATGATTATGCTAATTGGGTGCAAAGAGCCCCCACAATATCCAAGTAATTCCCTATTACTTAGCATAAATGATTACGCTAATTGGGTGTTACAAGCCCCCACAATATCCAAGTAATTCCCTATTACTTAGCATAAATGATTACGTTAATTGGGTGTAAAGAGCCCCCACAATATCCAAGTAATTCCCTATTACTTAGCATAAATGATTACGCTAATTGGGTGTTACAAGCCCCCACAATATCCAAGTAATTCCCTATTACTTAGCATAAATGATTACGCTAATTGGGTGTTACAAGCCCCCACAATATCCAAGTAATTCTCTATTACTTAGCATAAATGATTATGCTAATTGGGTGTTACGAGCCCCCACAATATCCAAGTAATTCCCTATTACTTAATATAAATGATTACGCTAATTGGGTGTTACGAGCCTCCACAATATCCAAGTAATTCCCTATTACTTAGCATAAATGATTACGCTAATTGGGTGTTACAAGCCCCCACAGTATCCAAGTAATTCCCTATTACTTAGCATAAATGATTATGCTAATTGGGTGTTACGAGCCCCCACAATATCCAAGTAATTCCCTATTACTTAATATAAATGATTACGCTAATTGGGTGTTACGAGCCTCCACAATATCCAAGTAATTCCCTATTACTTAGCATAAATGATTACGCTAATTGGGTGTTACGAGCCCCCACAATATCCAAGTAATTCCCTATTACTTAATATAAATGATTACGCTAATTGGGTGTTACGAGCCTCCACAATATCCAAGTAATTCCCCATTACTTAGCATAAATGATTACGCTAATTGGGTGTTACGAGCCCCCACAATATCCAAGTAATTCTCTATTACTTAGCATAAATGATTACGCTAATTGGGTGTAAAGAGCCCCCACAATATCCAAGTAATTCTCTATTACTTAGCATAAATGATTACGCTAATTGGGTGTAAAGAGCCCCCACAATATCCAAGTAATTCCCTATTACTTAGCATAAATGATTACGCTAATTGGGTGTTACAAGCCCCCACAATATCCAAGTAATTCCCTATTACTTAATATAAATGATTATGCTAATTGGGTGTTACGAGCCTCCACAATATCCAAGTAATTCCCTATTACTTAGCATAAATGATTACGCTAATTGGGTGTTACGAGCTCCCACAATATCCAAGTAATTCCCTATTACTTAGCATAAATGATTATGCTAATTGGGTGTTACGAGCTTCCACAATATCCAAGTAATTCCCTATTACTTAGCATAAATGATTATGCTAATTGGGTGTTACGAGCCCCCACAATATCCAAGTAATTCCCTATTACTTAATATAAATGATTACGCTAATTGGGTGTTACGAGCCTCCACAATATCCAAGTAATTCCCTATTACTTAGCATAAATGATTACGCTAATTGGGTGTTACAAGCCCCCACAATATCAAAGTAATTCCCTATTACTTAGCATAAATGATTATGCTAATTGGGTGTTACGAGCCCCCACAATATCCAAGTAATTCCCTATTACTTAATATAAATGATTACGCTAATTGGGTGTTACGAGCCTCCACAATATCCAAGTAATTCCCTATTACTTAGCATAAATGATTACGCTAATTGGGTGTTACGAGCCCCCACAATATCCAAGTAATTCCCTATTACTTAATATAAATGATTACGCTAATTGGGTGTTACGAGCCTCCACAATATCCAAGTAATTCCCCATTACTTAGCATAAATGATTACGCTAATTGGGTGTTACGAGCCCCCACAATATCCAAGTAATTCTCTATTACTTAGCATAAATGATTACGCTAATTGGGTGTAAAGAGCCCCCACAATATCCAAGTAATTCTCTATTACTTAGCATAAATGATTATGCTAATTGGGTGTAAAGAGCCCCCACAATATCCAAGTAATTCCCTATTACTTAGCATAAATGATTACGCTAATTGGGTGTTACAAGCCCCCACAATATCCAAGTAATTCCCTATTACTTAATATAAATGATTACGCTAATTGGGTGTTACGAGCCTCCACAATATCCAAGTAATTCCCTATTACTTAGCATAAATGATTACGCTAATTGGGTGTTACGAGCTCCCACAATATCCAAGTAATTCCCTATTACTTAGCATAAATGATTACGCTAATTGGGTGTTACGAGCTTCCACAATATCCAAGTAATTCCCTATTACTTAGCATAAATGATTATGCTAATTGGGTGTTACGAGCTCCCGCAATATCCAAGTAATTCCCTATTACTTAGCATAAATGATTACACTAATTGGGTGTTACAAGCCTCCACAATATCCAAGTAATTCCCTATTACTTAGCATAAATGATTACGCTAATTGGGTGTTACAAGCCCCCACAATATCCAAGTAATTCTCTATTACTTAGCATAAATGATTACGCTAATTGGGTGTTACGAGCCCCCCACAATATCCAAGCAATTCCCTATTACTTAACATAAATGATTACGCTAATTGGGTGTTACAAGCCCCCACAATATCCAAGTAATTCCCTATTACTTAGCATAAATGATTACGCTAATTGGGTGTTACAAGCCCCCACAATCTCCAAGTAATTCTCTATTACTTAGCATAAATGATTACGCTAATTGGGTGTTACGAGCCCCCCACAATATCCAAGTAATTCCCTATTACTTAGTATAAATGATTACGCTAATTGGGTGTTACAAGCCCCCACAATATCCAAGTAATTCCCTATTACTTAGTATAAATGATTATGCTAATTGGGTGTTATGAGCCTCCACAATATCCAAGTAATTCCTTATTACTTAGCATAAATGATAACGCTAATTGGGTGTTACAAGCCCCCACAATATCCAAGTAATTCCCTATTACTTAGTATAAATGATTATGCTAATTGGGTGTTACAAGCCCCCACAATATCCAAGTAATTCCCTATTACTTAGCATAAATGATTACGCTAATTGGGTGCAAAGAGCCCCCACAATATCCAAGTAATTCCCTATTACTTAGCATAAATGATTATGCTAATTGGGTGTTACGAGCCTCCACAATATCCAAGTAATTCCTTATTACTTAGCATAAATGATTACGCTAATTGGGTGTAAAGAGCCCCCACAATATCCAAGTAATTCCCTATTACTTAGCATAAATGATTACGCTAATTGGGTGTTACAAGCCCCCACAATATCCAAGTAATTCTCTATTACTTAGCATAAATGATTACGCTAATTGGGTGTTACGAGCCCCCCACAATATCCAAGCAATTCCCTATTACTTAACATAAATGATTACGCTAATTGGGTGTTACAAGCCCCCACAATATCCAAGTAATTCCCTATTACTTAGCATAAATGATTACGCTAATTGGGTGTTACAAGCCCCCACAATCTCCAAGTAATTCTCTATTACTTAGCATAAATGATTACGCTAATTGGGTGTTACGAGCCCCCCACAATATCCAAGTAATTCCCTATTACTTAGTATAAATGATTACGCTAATTGGGTGTTACAAGCCCCCACAATATCCAAGTAATTCCCTATTACTTAGTATAAATGATTATGCTAATTGGGTGTTATGAGCCTCCACAATATCCAAGTAATTCCTTATTACTTAGCATAAATGATAACGCTAATTGGGTGTTACAAGCCCCCACAATATCCAAGTAATTCCCTATTACTTAGTATAAATGATTATGCTAATTGGGTGTTACAAGCCCCCACAATATCCAAGTAATTCCCTATTACTTAGCATAAATGATTACGCTAATTGGGTGCAAAGAGCCCCCACAATATCCAAGTAATTCCCTATTACTTAGCATAAATGATTATGCTAATTGGGTGTTACGAGCCTCCACAATATCCAAGTAATTCCTTATTGCTTAGCATAAATGATTACGCTAATTGGGTGTAAAGAGCCCCCACAATATCCAAGTAATTCCCTATTACTTAGCATAAATGATTACGCTAATTGGGTGTTACAAGCCCCCACAATATCCAAGTAATTCTCTATTACTTAGCATAAATGATTACGCTAATTGGGTGTTACGAGCCCCCCACAATATCCAAGTAATTCCCTATTACTTAGCATAAATGATTACGCTAATTGGGTGTTACAAGCCCCCACAATATCCAAGTAATTCCCTATTACTTAGTATAAATGACTATGCTAATTGGGTGTTACGAGCCCCCACAATATCCAAGTAATTCCCTATTACTTCGCATAAATGATTATGCTAATTGGGTGTTACAAGCCCCCACAATATCCAAGTAATTCCCTATTACTTAGCATAAATGATTACGCTAATTGGGTGTTACGAGCCCCCCCCCCCCCCCCCCCCCCCCACAATATCCAAGTAATTCCCTATTACTTAGCATAAATGATTATGCTAATTGGGTGTTACGAGCCCCCCACAATATCCAAGTAATTCCCTATTACTTAGCATAAATGATTACGCTAATTGGGTGTTACAAGCCCATACAATATCCAAGTAATTCCCTATTACTTAGCATAAATGATTATGCTAATTGTGTGTTACGAGCCCCCCCACAATATCCAAGTAATTCCCTATTACTTAGCATAAATGATTACGCTAATTGGGTGTTACGAGCCCCCACAATATCCAAGTAATTCCCTATTACTTAGCATAAATGATTACGCTAATTGGGTGTTACGAGCTCCCACAATATCCAAGTAATTCCCTATTACTTAGCATAAATGATTACGCTAATTGGGTGTTACAAGCCCCCACAATATCCAAGTAATTCCCTATTACTTAGCATAAATGATTACGCTAATTGGGTGTAAAGAGCCCCCACAATATCCAAGTAATTCCCTATTACTTAGCATAATTGATTACGCTAATTGGGTGTTACGAGCCTCCACAATATCCAAGCAATTCCCTATTACTTAACATAAATGATTACGCTAATTGGGTGTAAAGAGACCCCCACAATATCCAAGTAATTCCCTATTACTTAGCATAAATGATTACGCTAATTGGGTGTTACGAGCCTCCACAATATCCAAGTAATTCCCTATTACCTCATCAGAGTTATGCCCCTTTTAGTACTTAAAACATTACAGTATTGCACCGCCTTCTCCTTTAACATTTTACATGCCCTATTGTTCAAACTTTGCACACATGTTGATCAACTATTGCCATTGTGCATGTGACAAGAGTAGGTAACTCTGTTTTGTATTTTCAGTACTTGAAACATTACACTATTGTGTCGCCTATTCCTTTAGTACTTGAAACATTATACTATTGTGTTGCCTACTCCTTCAACATTTTACTTGCTTTATTGTACAGACTTTGCACCCATGTTGATCATCAATTGTTTAACCCGGAGGTCCATTGGCTGAAACATTGCCGGTGCTGGTTGTGCTTTGCAACAAATTTGCAATTATTGCTTGGGTGGAATCTCCACTCTGCAGGTGATTTAGTGATAATACACTCTCCACGTACTGTACCCATATTAAAACAAGATACATGAACAATCTCTGTAGACTTTCAAGATCATCCACAGGTGGCCTCTGTACAATAAAATCCAGAAAGAACACTCTCCACGTACTATACCCATATTAAAACGAGCTACATGAACAATCTCTGCAAACTTTCAACATTATCCACAGGTGGCCTCGGTACAATAAAATCCAAAAAGAACACTCTCCACGTACTGTACCCATATTAAAACGAGATACATGAACAATCTCTGCAGACTTTCAAGATTATCCACAGGTGGCCTCTGTACAATAAAATCCAGAAAGAACACTCTCCACGTACTGTACCCATATTAAAACGAGATACATGAACAATCTCTGCAGACTTTCAACATTATCCACAGGTGGCCTCTGTACAATAAAATCCAGAATGAACACTCCACGTACTGTACCCATATTAAAACGAGATACATGAACAATCTCTGCAGACTTTCAACATTATCCACAGGTGGCCTCTGTACAATAAAATCCAGAAAGAACACTCTCCACGTACTGTACCCATATTAAAACGAGATACATGAACAATCTCTGCAGACTTTCAAGATTATCTACAGGTGGCCTCTGTACAATAAAATCCAGAAAGAACACTCTCCACATACTGTACCCTTATTAAAACGAGATACATGAACAATCTCTGCAGGCTTTCAAGATTATCCACAGGTGGCCTCTGTACAATAAAATCCAGAATGAACACTCCACGTACTGTACCCATATTAAAACAAGATACATGAACAATCTCTGCAGACTTTCAACATTATCCACAGGTGGCCTCTGTACAATAAAATCCAGAAAGAACACTCTCCACGTACTGTACCCATATTAAAACGAGATACATGAACAATCTCCGCAGACTTTCAAGATCATCCACAGGTGGCCTTTGTACAATAAAATCCAGAAAGAACACTCTCCAACGTGTACTATCTGATATCAACAAACACATGAGAATATGCGATTTGAGAACCGACAAAATAGAGACCGGGATCTAGAAATGGAGGTAGGTATGATTAACAGGTTCCAACATGGACCGCCCCTGAAATATATAATAATTTCAAGGTCCACCAAAGCGATAGCCTAATAAAATATTGCGTGAGAGTATTAAAATCCAGCATGAAATCATCTAAATACCAATAACTGGTTATGCAGCCACCGATGAACTCAAATAGCAGCAATTATGATGATTTTAATAAGCGCTTGTAAAATAAAAATCAATAATCACCAGAAACTAAAGCAACAAAACTGCGTATATGCTTATGAGGGTGCCATCCAACACGTCCCAAATGCATAGTATGTATGTATATAAGACATATATATGAGACAGAGTGTGAGTGGGGAGGGGGAAGGAGGGGGAATTCAAAGTTATGCCGAAACCTCCTCACCAACATTACTTAATCATTGCTGGTCTAGACAGCAAAAATATAGTAACTGCAAAGGCTCCCTCATGTCTGACATACTCTGTTATGCCAATATAGGCGAAGAATGACATGAAGAACAAAACTTCCCCTGAAGAAGAAGACCCTCTCGTGGAGCAAGTTTCTGGTGAATGTTCAATAACAAACACTTGAGAAAACTGATATGCTATTAGCAGGAATCACCCTGAGACTGTTTAACCTCAATGTAATCAACAGAAATAAATGAATTGAAGGATACACGTATCCTATCATTCATTTCCATGAATACAGCTGAGCGTCAATTGTATGCGCTAAAATGCTTAACACTGGCGACACAAATGATGGAAACTATTATTCCTGTGCATCGCAAATTTAACTATCCTGAAGCGATCCTGCATACATGATCTCTAATAATATAAAATCAATGATGTAGCGTAAACAATAAGACATCATTTCTGAATATGTGGTCTCCAAGAACTGAGGGTCCCAAGATCCCTGCATAGAGAGACCATCAGACTCAGGGTTGTAACCCAATAAATGAACTCACATCCTTCATAATTGAGAAAACCATTGAATCAGTGGAGGCACCATGAGGGTGTGGGGGGTACTTACCCTCCACTTTTTTCACCAAGCGTAGTAAAAAAAACACTATCATTTTAATTTTTGCATTGAATGTTGCGGTGTAATGGTGGGTATGCTTAATTCCATATTCCCAAGTGTACTAAATCAGAGAAGTTTTTAAATTATGTTTGTGTGTCCCCCCCCCACACACACACACATTAGCTGCAAACAACAAACAAGAGTCGAGGGCCCAAATTGCAACAAGGCGTGCCACGTTCAAACGGTCTGAAACATACCGCGTAAGAGTATTCGAGGAATGCTAGAATCGAGAGCGTGCAACACATCCATTTGGATTGCAGCATACTTTCATTTTCGATTTGAGTCTTGTTTGGTGCTTTGTGCTCGCACTTTACAACAGCATTCTTCCATTAAAATGTCACCATGTACAACATTTCTATAACTGAAAGACCTAACCAATAAGTTTCAAAACTGTTTTAATTTAATTGTCTGAGAATGCTCCAGGAAACACCATTTACAACGTATGTTTTAAACATTTTCACAACTTCGGGAGGGGTGCCAACCCGGTTCAGCATTGCACACCCAGACAAACGCTGCACGGCGGGCAATACCCAACCGTACCCTCCTCACTTCTGTAACTCTGACGCTGCCACTGCGTTCAATATATGCCCAAACTTGACTTTATGTTAAAAGATCCGCCAAAAAAAAACGGGTCTAGAGGGAAAAACGTTTTCCCACTCCAGTTAAGAATAACTGGGGGGACGTGTGCATAAGCGATCCATCGAAAATAACATTTGTAGCCACTCCGCACAACCCCATCCGACGCATAAAATCATTCGCTGTTAATGTGTCTGATAGAAGACAAAAGTGAGCCTAACAACCGATAGGACAGAGGTCTCAGCCTAGCTGAAACAGCTAAAGGTCTTCCTATACTTCCTTCCTAAGACAATTAAATGGCTGTTAACTGCATCCCTAATAGCTGACTAAAGGAGACTTACAATGCTAGCTGCTAATGATGGGAAAAACACTGCTCATAATTCTAGTTAGGCTACTATAGTGTCACCAATATGACTAAAGTCTGTGACACTTTAGAAAACAACACTAAGAAGGAAGAAATGGACTCTTTCATTTAGCGGTTCTATTCCCAAAAGACAGCAGACTCAGCCAAGCTAACTAGCTAGAAGTCACAGAAGTTAAGGGAGAAAGGGCCGCACTTGATACAAATAAGGCATCAACAAAAAGACTAAAAACCTTTGACACCTAAGAATACAACACCGTGAAGGAAACAACATACTCTTTCCTTTTAATGGCCCTAATTCCAAAGCCCTCGACGCCTAAGAATACAACAACGAGAAGGAAACAACATACTCTTTCCTTTTAATGGCCCTAATTCCAAAGCCCCCAACGCCTAAGAATACAACACCAAGAAGGAAACAACATACTCTTCCCTTTTAATGGCCCTAATTCCAAAGCCCCCAATGCCTAAGAAAACAACATCGAGAAGAAAACAACATACTCTTTCCTTTTAATGGCCCTAATTCCAAAGCCCCCAACACCTAAGAATACAACATCGAGAAGAAAACAACATACTCTTTCCTTTTAATGGCCCTAATTCCAAAGCCCCCAACACCTAAGAATACAACATCGAGAAGAAAACAACATACTCTTTCCTTTTAATGACCCTAATTCCAAAGCCCCCAACACCTAAGAATACAACATCGAGAAGAAAACAACATACTCTTTCCTTTTAATGGCCCTAATTCCAAAGCCCCCAACACCTAAGAATACAACATCGAGAAGAAAACAACATACTCTTTCCTTTTAATGGCCCTAATTCCAAAGCCGCCAATGCCTAAGAATACAACATCGAGAAGAAAACAACATACTCTTTCCTTTTAATGGCCCTAATTCCAAAGCCGCCAATGCCTAAGAATACAACACCTAGAAGAAAACAACATACTCTTTCCTTTTAATGGCCCTAATTCCAAAGCCCTCGACGCCTAAGAATACAACATCGAGAAGAAAACAACATACTCTTTCCTTTTAATGGCCCTAATTCCAAAGCCCTCGATGCCTAAGAATACAACACCTAGAAGAAAACAACATAATGGCCCTAATTCCAAAGCCCCCAACGCCTAAGAATACAACACCAAGAAGGAAACAACATACTCTTCCCTTTTAATGGCCCTAATTCCAAAGCCGCCAATGCCTAAGAATACAACATCGAGAAGAAAACAACATACTCTTTCCTTTTAATGGCCCTAATTCCAAAGCCGCCAATGCCTAAGAATACAACATCGAGAAGAAAACAACATACTCTTTCCTTTTAATGGCCCTAATTCCAAAGCCCCCAACACCTAAGAATACAACATGGAGAAGAAAACAACATACTCTTTCCTTTTAATGGCCCTAATTCCAAAGCCGCCAATGCCTAAGAATACAACATCGAGAAGAAAACAACATACTCTTTCCTTTTAATGGCCCTAATTCCAAAGCCCCCAACACCTAAGAATACAACATGGAGAAGAAAACAACATACTCTTTCCTTTTAATGACCCTAATTCCAAAGCCGCCAATGCCTAAGAATACAAAATCGAGAAGAAAACAACATACTCTTTCCTTTTCATGGCACTAATTAGAAGGAAACAACATACTCTTCCCTTTTAATGGCCCTAATTCCAAAGCCCTCGATGCCTAAGAATACAACACCGAGAAGAAAACAACATACTCTTTCCTTTTAATGGCCCTAATTCCAAAGCCCCCAATGCCTAAGAATACAACATCGAGAAGAAAACAACATACTCTTTCCTTTTAATGACCCTAATTCCAAAGCCCTCGATGCCTAAGAATAGAACACCGAGAAGAAAACAACATACTCTTTCCTTTTAATGGCCCTAATTCCAAAGCCCTCGACGCCTAACAATACAACACCTAGAAGAAAACAACATAATGGCCCTAATTCCAAAGCCCCCAACACCTAAGAATACAACATCGAGAAGAAAACAACATACTCTTTCCTTTTAATGGCCCTAATTCCAAAGCCCTCGACGCCTAAGAATACAACATCGAGAAGAAAACAACATACTCTTTCCTTTTAATGGCCCTAATTCCAAAGCCCTCGACGCCTAAGAATACAACATCGAGAAGAAAACAACATACTCTTTCCTTTTAATGACCCTAATTCCAAAGCCCTCGACGCCTAAGAATACAACATCGAGAAGAAAACAACATACTCTTTCCTTTTAATGACCCTAATTCCAAAGCCCCCAACGCCTAAGAATACAACACCAAGAAGAAAACAACATACTCTTCCCTTTTAATGGCCCTAATTCCAAAGCCCCCAACACCTAAGAATACAACATCGAGAAGAAAACAACATACTCTTTCCTTTTAATGACCCTAATTCCAAAGCCCCCAACGCCTAAGAATACAACATCGAGAAGAAAACAACATACTCTTTCCTTTTAATGACCCTAATTCCAAAGCCCTCGAGGCCTAAGAATACAACATCGAGAAGAAAACAACATACTCTTTCCTTTTAATGGCCCTAATTCCAAAGCCCTCGACGCCTAAGAATACAACATCGAGAAGAAAACAACATACTCTTTCCTTTTAATGGCCCTAATTCCAAAGCCCCAAACACCTAAGAATACAACATCGAGAAGAAAACAACATACTCTTTCCTTCTAATGGCCCTAATTCCTAAGCCCCCAACACCTAAGAATACAACTCCAAAAAGAAAACAACATACTCTTCCCTTTTAATGGCCCTAATTCCAAAGCCCCCAACACCTAAGAATACAACATCGAGAAGAAAACAACATACTCTTTCCTTTTAATGACCCTAATTCCAAAGCCCCCAACACCTAAGAATACAACATCGGTAAGAAAACAACATACTCTTTCCTTTTAATGACCCTAATTCCAAAGCCCCCAACACCTAAGAATACAACATCGAGAAGAAAACAACATACTCTTTCCTTTTCATGGCACTAATTAGAAGGAAACAACATACTCTTCCCTTTTAATGGCCCTAATTCCAAAGCCCTCGATGCCTAAGAATACAACATCGAGAAGAAAACAACATACTCTTTCCTTTTAATGACCCTAATTCCAAAGCCCCAAACGCCTAAGAATACAACATCGAGAAGAAAACAACATGCTCTTTCCTTTTAATGGCCCTAATTCCAAAGCACTCGACGCCTAAGAATACAACAAAGAGAAGAAAACAACATACTCTTTCCTTTCAATGGCCCTAATTCCAAAGCCCTCAACGCCTAAGAATACAACATCGAGAAGAAAACAACATACTCTTTCCTTTTAATGGCCCTAATTCCAAAGCCTTCGATGCCTAAGAATACAACATCGAGAAGAAAACAACATACCCTTTCCTTTCAATGGCCCTAATTCCAAAACCCTCGACGCCTAAGAATACAATATCGAGAAGGAAACAACATACTCTTTCCTTTCAATGGCCTTAATTCCAAAACCCTAGACGCCTAAGAATACAACATCGAGAAGAAAACAACATACTCTTTCTTTTCAATGGCCCTAATTCCAAAACCCTCGACGCCTAAGAATACAACATCGAGACGAAAACAACATACTCGTTCCTTTTAGTGGCCCTAATTCCAGCAGTCTCAGATTAGCTAGCCCAGCTAAGAAGTTTTCATCTCTGAGAAGACAGATATTTTCGTGTAACTTGCGACCTTGAAAGCTCACTGAACAAAGACTTACAACATTAGTCACTCAAGGTTAGGAATAAAAGACCTCTCTTCTGATGGCTGTAATTCCAAAGAGACAGTAGTCTCAGCTTAGTTCTGATGGCCGTAATTCCAAAGAGACAGTAGTCTCAGCTTAGTTCTGATGGCCGTAATTCCAAAGAGACAGTAGTCTCAGCTTAGTTCTGATGGCTGTAATTCCAAAGAGACAGTAGTCTCAGCTTAGTTCTGATGGCCGTAATTCCAAAGAGACAGTAGTCTCAGCTTAGTTCTGATGGCCGTAATTCCAAAGAGACAGTAGTCTCAGCTTAGTTCTGATGGCCGTAATTCCAAAGAGACAGTAGTCTCAGATTAGTTCTGATGGCCGTACTTCCAAAGAGACAGTAGTCTCAGCTTAGTTCTGATGACCGTAATTCCAAAGAGACAGTAGTCTCAGCTTAGTTCTGATGGCCGTAATTCCAAAGAGACAGTAGTCTCAGCTTAGTTCTGATGGCCGTAATTCCAAAGAGAAAGTAGTCTCAGCTTAGTTCTGATGGCCGTAATTCCAAAGAGACAGTAGTCTCAGCTTAGTTCTGATGGCCGTAATTCCAAAGAGACAGTAGTCTCAGCTTAGTTCTGATGGCCGTAATTCCAAAGAGACAGTAGTCTCAGCTTAGTTCTGATGGCCGTAATTCCAAAGAGACAGTAGTCTCAGCTTAGTTCTGATGGTCATAATTCCAAAGAGACAGTAGTCTCAGCTTAGTTCTGATGGCCGTAATTCCAAAGAGACAGTAGTCTCAGCTTAGATCTGATGGCCTTAATTTCAAAGAGACAGTAGTCTCAGCTTAGATCTGATGGCCGTAATTCCAAAGAGACAGTAGTCACAGCTTAGTTCTGATGGCCGTAATTACAAAGAGACAGCAGTCTCAGCTTAGTTCTGATGGCCGTAATTCCAAAGAGACAGTAGTCTCAGCTTAGTTCTGATGGCCGTAATTCCAAAGAGACAGTAGTCTCAGCTTAGCTAATGCAGCTTATTAGTGTTCATCTCTGTGAAGACAGATATCTGTGTCACCTGCAGCCTTGGAAAGCTCACTCAATGGAGACTTGACATTAGTGTTCATCTCTGTGAAGACACATATCTGTGTCACCTGCAGCCTTGGAAAGCTCACTCAATGGAGACTTATGACATTAGTGTTCATCTCTGTGAAGACAGATATCTGTGTCACCTGCGGCCTTGGAAAGCTCACTCAATGGAGACTTATGACATTAGCGTTCATCTCTGTGAAGACAGATATCTGTGTCACCTGCAGCTTTGGAAAGCTCACTCAATGGAGACTTATGACATTAGTGTTCATCTCTGTGAAGACAGATATCTGTGTCACCTGCAGCCTTGGAAAGCTCACTCAATGGAGACTTGACATTAGTGTTCATCCCTGTGAAGACACATATCTGTGTCACCTGCAGCCTTGGAAAGCTCACTCAATGGAGACTTATGACATAAGTGTTCATCTCTGTGAAGACAGATATCTGTGTCACCTGCAGCCTTGGAAGGTTCACTCAATGGAGACTTATGACATTAGTGTTCATCTCTGTGAAGACAGATATCTGTGTTACCTGTGGCCTTGGAAAGCTCACTCAATGGAGACTTATAACATTAATGTTCATCTCTGTGATGACAGATATCTGTGTCACCTGCAGCCTTGGAAAGCTCACTCAATGGAGACTTATGACATTAGTGTTCATCTCTGTGAAGACAGATATCCGTGTCACCTGCAGCCTTGGAAAGCTCACTCAAAGGAGACTTATGACATTAGTGTTCATCTCTGTGAAGACAGATATCTGTGTCACCCGCGGCCTTGGAAAGCTCACTCAATGGAGACTTATGACATTAGTGTTCATCTCTGTGAAGACAGATATCTGTGTTACCTGTGGCCTTGGAAAGCTCACTCAATGGAGACTTACAACATTAATGTTCATCTCTGTGATGACAGATATCTGTGTCACCTGCAGCCTTGGAAAGCTCACTCAATGGAGACTTATGACATTAGTGTTCATCTCTGTGAAGACAGATATCCGTGTCACCTGCAGCCTTGGAAAGCTCACTCAAAGGAGACTTATGGCATTAGTGTTCATCTCTGTGAAGACAGATATCTGTGTCACCCGCGGCCTTGGAAAGCTCACTCAATGGAGACTTATGACATTAGTGTTCATCTCTGTGAAGACAGATATCTGTGTCACCTGCAGCCTTGGGAAGCTCACTCAATGGAGACTTATGACATTAGTGTTCATCTCTGTGAAGACAGATATCTGTGTCACCTGCAGCTTTGGAAAGCTCACTCAATGGAGACTTATGACATTAGTGTTCATCTCTGTTAAGACAGATATCTGTGTCACCTGCGGCCTTGGAAAGCTCACTCAATGGAGACTTATGACATTAGTGTTCATGCCTGTGAAGACAGATATCTGTGTCATCTGCAGCCTTGGAAAGCTCACTCAATGGAGACTAATGGCATTAGTGTTCATCTCTGTGAAGACAGATATCTGTGTCACCTTCGGCCTTGGAAAGCTCACTCAACGGGGGCTTATGACATTAGTGTTCATCTCTGCGAAGACAGATATCTGTGACACCTGCGGCCTTGGAAAGCTCACTCAATGGAGACTTATGGCATTAGTGTTCATCTCTGTGAAGACAGATATCTGTGTCACCTGCAGCCTTGGAAAGCTCACTCAATGGAGACTAATGGCATTAGTGTTCATCTCTGTGAAGACAGATATCTGTCACCTTCGGCCTTGGAAAGCTCACTCAACGGAGACTTATGACATTAGTGTTCATCTCTGTGAAGACAGATATCTGGGTCACCTGCGGCCTTGGAAAGCTCACTCAATGGAGACTTATGGCATTAGTGTTCATCTCTGTGGAGACGGATATCTGTGTCACCTGCGGCCCTGGAAAGCTCACTCAATGGAGACTTATGACATTAGTGTTCATCTCTGTGAAGACAGATATCTGTGTCACCCGCGGCCTTGGAAAGCTCACTCAATGGAGACTTATGACATTAGTGTTCATCTCTGTGAAGACAGATATCTGTGTCACCTGCAGCCTTGGAAGCTCACTCAATGGAGACTTATGACATTAGTGTTCGTCTCTGTGAAGACAGATACCTGTGTTATATGCGGTCTTGGAAAGCTCACTCAATGGACACTTAAAACATTAATGTTCATCTCTGTGAAGACAGATATCTGTGTCACCTGCAGCCTTGGAAAGCTCACTCAATGGAAACTTATGACATTAGTGTTCATCTCTGTGAAGACAGATATCTGTGTCACCTGCGGCCTTGGAAAGCTCACTCAATGGAGACTTATGGCATTAGTGTTAATCTCTGTGAAGACAGATATCTGTGTCACCTGCAGCCTTGGAAAGCTCACTCAATGGAGACTTATGACATTAGTGTTCGTCTCTGTGAAGACAGATATCTGTGTTATATGCGGTCTTGTAAAGCTCACTCAATGGACACTTAAAACATTAATGTTCATCTCTGTGAAGACAGATATCTGTGTCACCTTCGGCCTTGGAAAGCTCACTCAATGGAGACTTCACATTAATGTTCATCTCTGTGAAGACAGATATCTGTGTCACCCGCGGCCTTGGAAAGCTCACTCAATGGAGACTTATGACATTAGTGTTCATCTCAGTGAAGACAGATATCTGTGTCACCTGCGGCCTTGGAAAGCTCACTCAATGGAGACTTATGGCATTAGTGTTCATCTCTGTGAGGACAGATATCTGTGTCACCTGCAGCCTTGGAAGCTCACTCAATGGAGACTTATGACATTAGTGTTCGTCTCTGTGAAGACAGATATCTGTGTTATATGCGGTCTTGGAAAGCTCACTCAATGGACACTTAAAACATTAATGTTCATCTCTGTGAAGACAGATATCTGTGTCACCTGCAGCCTTGGAAAGCTCACTCAATGGAGACTTATGACATTAGTGTTCATCTCTGTGAAGACAGATATCTGTGTCACCTGCAGCCTTGGGAAGCTCACTCAATGGAGACTTATGACATTTGTGTTAATCTCTGTGAAGACAGATATCTGTGTCACCTGCAGCCTTGGAAAGCTCACTCAATGGAGACTTATGACATTAGTGTTCATCTCTGTGAAGACAGATATCTGTGTCACCTGCGGCCTTGGAAAGCTCACTCAATGGAGACTTATGGCATTTGTGTTCATCTCTGTGAAGAGAGATATCTGTGACAACTGTGGCCTTGGAAAGCTCACTCAATGGAGACTTATGACATTAGTGTTCATCTCTGTGAAGACAGATATCTGTGTCACCTGCAGCCTTGGAAAGCTCACTCAATGGAGACTTATGACATTAGTGTTCATCTCTGTGAAGACAGATATCTGTGTCACCTGCAGCCTTGGAAAGCTCACTCAATGGAGACTTATGGCATTAGTGTTCATCTCTGTGAAGACAGATATCTGTGTCACCTTCGGCCTTGGAAAGCTCACTCAATTGAGACTTATGACATTAGTGTTCATCTCTGTGAAGACAGATATCTGTGTCATCTGCGGCCTTGGAAAGCTCACTCAATGGAGACTTATGACATTAGTGTTCATCTCTGTGAAGACAGATATCTGTGTCACCTGCAGCCTTGGAAAGCTCACTCAATGGAGACTTATGACATTAGTGTTCATCTCTGTGAAGACAGATATCTGTGTCATCTGCGGCCTTGGAAAGCTCACTCAATGGAGACTTATGACATTTGTGTTCATCTCTGTGAAGACAGATATCTGTGTCACCTTCGGCCTTGGAAAGCTCACTCAATTGAGACTTATGGCATTTGTGTTCATCTCTGTGAAGAGAGATATCTGTGACAACTGTGGCCTTGGAAAGCTCACTCAATGGAGACTTATGACATTAGTGTTCATCTCTGTGAAGACAGATATCTGTGTCACCTGCAGCCTTGGAAAGCTCACTCAATGGAGACTTATGACATTAGTGTTCATCTCTGTGAAGACAGATATCTGTGTCACCTGCAGCCTTGGAAAGCTCACTCAATGGAGACTTATGGCATTAGTGTTCATCTCTGTGAAGACAGATATCTGTGTCACCTGCAGCCTTGGAATGCTCACTCAATGGAGACTTATGGCATTAGTGTTCATCTCTGTGAAGACAGATATCTGTGTCACCTTCGGCCTTGGAAAGCTCACTCAATTGAGACTTATGACATTAGTGTTCATCTCTGTGAAGACAGATATCTGTGTCATCTGCGGCCTTGGAAAGCTCACTCAATGGAGACTTATGACATTAGTGTTCATCTCTGTGAAGACAGATATCTGTGTCACCTGCAGCCTTGGAAAGCTCACTCAATGGAGACTTATGACATTAGTGTTCATCTCTGTGAAGACAGATATCTGTGTCATCTGCGGCATTGGAAAGCTCACTCAATGGAGACTTATGACATTAGTGTTCGTCTCTGTGAAGACAGATATCTGTGTTATATGCGGTCTTGGAAAGCTGACTCAATGGACACTTAAAACATTAATGTTCATCTCTGTGAAGACAGATATCTGTGTCACCTGCAGCCTTGGAAAGCTCACTCAATGGAGACTTATGACATTAGTGTTCATCTCTGTGAAGACAGATATCTGTGTCACCTGCGGCCTTGGAAAGCTCACTCAAAGGAGACTTATGACATTAGTGTTAATCTCTGTGAAGACAGATATCTGTGTCACCTGCAGCCTTGGAAAGCTCACTCAATGGAGACTTATGACATTAGTGTTCATCTCTGTGAATACAGATATCTGTGTCACCTTCGGCCTTGGAAAGATCACTCAATGGAGACTTATGACATTAGTGTTCATCTCTGTGAAGACAGATATCTGTGTCACCTGCAGCCTTGGAAGGTTCACTCAATGGAGACTTATGACATTAGTGTTCATCTCTGTGAAGACAGATATCTGTGTTACCTGTGGCCTTGGAAAGCTCACTCAATGGAGACTTATAACATTAATGTTCATCTCTGTGATGACAGATATCTGTGTCACCTGCAGCCTTGGAAAGCTCACTCAATGGAGACTTATGACATTAGTGTTCACCTCTGTGAAGACAGATATCCGTGTCACCTGCAGCCTTGGAAAGCTCACTCAAAGGAGACTTATGACATTAGTGTTCATCTCTGTGAAGACAGATATCTGTGTCACCCGCGGCCTTGGAAAGCTCACTCAATGGAGACTTATGACATTAGTGTTCATCTCTGTGAAGACAGATATCTGTGTTACCTGTGGCCTTGGAAAGCTCACTCAATGGAGACTTACAACATTAATGTTCATCTCTGTGATGACAGATATCTGTGTCACCTGCAGCCTTGGAAAGCTCACTCAATGGAGACTTATGACATTAGTGTTCATCTCTGTGAAGACAGATATCCGTGTCACCTGCAGCCTTGGAAAGCTCACTCAAAGGAGACTTATGACATTAGTGTTCATCTCTGTGAAGACAGATATCTGTGTCACCCGCGGCCTTGGAAAGCTCACTCAATGGAGACTTATGACATTAGTGTTCATCTCTGTGAAGACAGATATCTGTGTCACCTGCAGCCTTGGGAAGCTCACTCAATGGAGACTTATGACATTAGTGTTCATCTCTGTGAAGACAGATATCTGTGTCACCTGCAGCTTTGGAAAGCTCACTCAATGGAGACTTATGACATTAGTGTTCATCTCTGTTAAGACAGATATCTGTGTCACCTGCGGCCTTGGAAAGCTCACTCAATGGAGACTTATGACATTAGTGTTCATGCCTGTGAAGACAGATATCTGTGTCATCTGCAGCCTTGGAAAGCTCACTCAATGGAGACTAATGGCATTAGTGTTCATCTCTGTGAAGACAGATATCTGTGTCACCTTCGGCCTTGGAAAGCTCACTCAACGGAGGCTTATGACATTAGTGTTCATCTCTGCGAAGACAGATATCTGTGACACCTGCGGCCTTGGAAAGCTCACTCAATGGAGACTTATGGCATTAGTGTTCATCTCTGTGAAGACAGATATCTGTGTCACCTGCAGCCTTGGAAAGCTCACTCAATGGAGACTAATGGCATTAGTGTTCATCTCTGTGAAGACAGATATCTGTCACCTTCGGCCTTGGAAAGCTCACTCAACGGAGACTTATGACATTAGTGTTCATCTCTGTGAAGACAGATATCTGGGTCACCTGCGGCCTTGGAAAGCTCACTCAATGGAGACTTATGGCATTAGTGTTCATCTCTGTGGAGACGGATATCTGTGTCACCTGCGGCCCTGGAAAGCTCACTCAATGGAGACTTATGACATTAGTGTTCATCTCTGTGAAGACAGATATCTGTGTCACCCGCGGCCTTGGAAAGCTCACTCAATGGAGACTTATGACATTAGTGTTCATCTCTGTGAAGACAGATATCTGTGTCACCTGCAGCCTTGGAAGCTCACTCAATGGAGACTTATGACATTAGTGTTCGTCTCTGTGAAGACAGATACCTGTGTTATATGCGGTCTTGGAAAGCTCACTCAATGGACACTTAAAACATTAATGTTCATCTCTGTGAAGACAGATATCTGTGTCACCTGCAGCCTTGGAAAGCTCACTCAATGGAAACTTATGACATTAGTGTTCATCTCTGTGAAGACAGATATCTGTGTCACCTGCGGCCTTGGAAAGCTCACTCAATGGAGACTTATGGCATTAGTGTTAATCTCTGTGAAGACAGATATCTGTGTCACCTGCAGCCTTGGAAAGCTCACTCAATGGAGACTTATGACATTAGTGTTCGTCTCTGTGAAGACAGATATCTGTGTTATATGCGGTCTTGTAAAGCTCACTCAATGGACACTTAAAACATTAATGTTCATCTCTGTGAAGACAGATATCTGTGTCACCTTCGGCCTTGGAAAGCTCACTCAATGGAGACTTCACATTAATGTTCATCTCTGTGAAGACAGATATCTGTGTCACCCGCGGCCTTGGAAAGCTCACTCAATGGAGACTTATGACATTAGTGTTCATCTCAGTGAAGACAGATATCTGTGTCACCTGCGGCCTTGGAAAGCTCACTCAATGGAGACTTATGGCATTAGTGTTCATCTCTGTGAAGACAGATATCTGTGTCACCTGCAGCCTTGGAAGCTCACTCAATGGAGACTTATGACATTAGTGTTCGTCTCTGTGAAGACAGATATCTGTGTTATATGCGGTCTTGGAAAGCTCACTCAATGGACACTTAAAACATTAATGTTCATCTCTGTGAAGACAGATATCTGTGTCACCTGCAGCCTTGGAAAGCTCACTCAATGGAGACTTATGACATTAGTGTTCATCTCTGTGAAGACAGATATCTGTGTCACCTGCAGCCTTGGGAAGCTCACTCAATGGAGACTTATGACATTTGTGTTAATCTCTGTGAAGACAGATATCTGTGTCACCTGCAGCCTTGGAAAGCTCACTCAATGGAGACTTATGACATTAGTGTTCATCTCTGTGAAGACAGATATCTGTGTCACCTGCGGCCTTGGAAAGCTCACTCAATGGAGACTTATGGCATTTGTGTTCATCTCTGTGAAGAGAGATATCTGTGACAACTGTGGCCTTGGAAAGCTCACTCAATGGAGACTTATGACATTAGTGTTCATCTCTGTGAAGACAGATATCTGTGTCACCTGCAGCCTTGGAAAGCTCACTCAATGGAGACTTATGACATTAGTGTTCATCTCTGTGAAGACAGATATCTGTGTCACCTGCAGCCTTGGAAAGCTCACTCAATGGAGACTTATGGCATTAGTGTTCATCTCTGTGAAGACAGATATCTGTGTCACCTTCGGCCTTGGAAAGCTCACTCAATTGAGACTTATGACATTAGTGTTCATCTCTGTGAAGACAGATATCTGTGTCATCTGCGGCCTTGGAAAGCTCACTCAATGGAGACTTATGACATTAGTGTTCATCTCTGTGAAGACAGATATCTGTGTCACCTGCAGCCTTGGAAAGCTCACTCAATGGAGACTTATGACATTAGTGTTCATCTCTGTGAAGACAGATATCTGTGTCATCTGCGGCCTTGGAAAGCTCACTCAATGGAGACTTATGACATTTGTGTTCATCTCTGTGAAGACAGATATCTGTGTCACCTTCGGCCTTGGAAAGCTCACTCAATTGAGACTTATGGCATTTGTGTTCATCTCTGTGAAGAGAGATATCTGTGACAACTGTGGCCTTGGAAAGCTCACTCAATGGAGACTTATGACATTAGTGTTCATCTCTGTGAAGACAGATATCTGTGTCACCTGCAGCCTTGGAAAGCTCACTCAATGGAGACTTATGACATTAGTGTTCATCTCTGTGAAGACAGATATCTGTGTCACCTGCAGCCTTGGAAAGCTCACTCAATGGAGACTTATGGCATTAGTGTTCATCTCTGTGAAGACAGATATCTGTGTCACCTGCAGCCTTGGAATGCTCACTCAATGGAGACTTATGGCATTAGTGTTCATCTCTGTGAAGACAGATATCTGTGTCACCTTCGGCCTTGGAAAGCTCACTCAATTGAGACTTATGACATTAGTGTTCATCTCTGTGAAGACAGATATCTGTGTCATCTGCGGCCTTGGAAAGCTCACTCAATGGAGACTTATGACATTAGTGTTCATCTCTGTGAAGACAGATATCTGTGTCACCTGCAGCCTTGGAAAGCTCACTCAATGGAGACTTATGACATTAGTGTTCATCTCTGTGAAGACAGATATCTGTGTCATCTGCGGCCTTGGAAAGCTCACTCAATGGAGACTTATGACATTAGTGTTCGTCTCTGTGAAGACAGATATCTGTGTTATATGCGGTCTTGGAAAGCTCACTCAATGGACACTTAAAACATTAATGTTCATCTCTGTGAAGACAGATATCTGTGTCACCTGCAGCCTTGGAAAGCTCACTCAATGGAGACTTATGACATTAGTGTTCATCTCTGTGAAGACAGATATCTGTGTCACCTGCGGCCTTGGAAAGCTCACTCAAAGGAGACTTATGACATTAGTGTTAATCTCTGTGAAGACAGATATCTGTGTCACCTGCAGCCTTGGAAAGCTCACTCAATGGAGACTTATGACATTAGTGTTCATCTCTGTGAATACAGATATCTGTGTCACCTTCGGCCTTGGAAAGATCACTCAATGGAGACTTATGACATTAGTGTTCATCTCTGTGAAGACAGATATCTGTGTCACCTGCAGCCTTGGAAAGCTCACTCAATGGAGACTTATGACATTAGTGTTCATCTCTGTGAAGACAGATATCTGTGACAACTGTGGCCTTGGAAAGTTCACTCAATGGAGACTTATGACATTAGTGTTCATCTCTGTGAAGACAGATATGTGTCACCTGCAGCCTTGGAAAGCTCACTCAATGGAGATTTATTACATTAGCCGCAATGTATAAGAAAATACCGCTGTCAAATATGTAGGCCACTATGACATTAGCAGTTAATGATGTATAATAGATCACTCTTCATTCACATAAGACAAACTAAGGTGACAACAATGGGACTAAATGCCTGTGACGCCAAGGAATACCACATCGAGAAGGAAATGAAAGTGGCAATGACACTGTAGCTCAACTTGTTTAAGACATGTACATGTATAGTATGTGACACAGCAATGACAAACATCTAGGTAATGACCTGATAACAAAGGTACATGTAAAGTATTGTAACGGTCAGTACATAAATGTTGTCCGTAGCCTGTAACAAATATATAGGTAAAGTATTGTAAAGGTGGGTGAAAGTTAGATGCTAAACTAGAAAACAAATCTATGAGTAGTTGCAGCTTGCTGATCAGGTGGTACAAAGTCAATAGAGTATTGATGAATAAAAATTCATCGCAACCAAATGCTGTTCCGAAAGGGAAGGGTAATCCTCTTCCTTGTCCCTTTCACCATCCGACTGATTCAGCTGTGATGTTTGGTCCATCGCATCTGCGTGTGCAGATGACTGGACCAACCCAGCACTGTCCGACAGCTCACCAACAGAGTTTGCGGGAGGCTGCTCTTGCACTTGCGGGGATGCTGCAATCAGCTGTGCAAACTGTGACAGCAAGACTGTTACCGAGCCTTGGGGAGCAGCGGTCTTCTGTTTTTCGCCGCTTGTTACTCCTGGGATGAAGATCCAGAGATAGATCCTTTCTCCAACCGTCCAATGAACAAAGCCTCGGATTGCTAGCTACAGGATGGTCCAATTTCAAGGGCAAAGACTGGCTCCGTCTTCGCGCAGCTGGCTGGATATCCAAAGTCAGGTAGCTAGCATGCGGTCATGTGTGCTTTTATAACGTAGCGGAGGAAGCTGCCACTGAAGCTGACCCCAGCTGCAGTCTAGTCAGAGCAGCAGGGGGACGTAAGCGCCGGCTCGTGCAAGTTTCTCATAAATACATTTGGCCCCAACTGTTGTTGGGTTGGAGAGGGGCCTCTCCAACTCGCAGTCTTATTAGACCTTGCTGAGCCTCCCAAAAAGAAACTTGCTGACTTCCTCTCGCTGGGTGAGCTTTTGATTTTGAGGTACTCCCTCTACCCAAGTCTACACTTCCTTTGACTGCAATGGACTTACCTGGTGTCACGCTCCCAAAAAGTAACCACTTCACCGGTTGAGCTAGCAGTTTGCAAGGGATTAAGAACACTAACTAGAGGCCTTATCCCATGCTTATATTCATGACCACCTTGCAGCTAGCCCTATTTGCTCTACAGAGCGTGACGATGGTAGCACACTTTAGACAGGTTTCACAATACCATCACCATGTTCATGTTCCTCTGAAACAGAAACTGAAAAACTTGAATTATATTACGGTGATAGTTCCGGCATAGGAACCTCACTGCCGACAACGTATCGCGACACATGTCTCCAATGTCTGTCAAGCCAATGCACACAAGTAGGACAAGAATCCGCAGGAGTGCATTGACTACAGGCAAGGGAACAAGCATGTAAATCTGAGGAAGACTTCCTCGCCTAGCATTTAGAGCAGTAAGCTTTCATTATTACAATCAAAAGACAAGAGGCCCCAGGGGGCCTGAGGGCACTCACCTGACATGGTAGCCTAAATATCAACCCAGAGAATTGATTTCCACAAGTTCCATCTGCTCCTCCTAAGAAAAGCTGAAACCGAATATCCAAATATTCTGACCAGTGGATCTAAAAAAAGATTTTTAAAGAATATTCCTCATATTGAACTAAGTCATAATTCGAGCTCCCACAGGGAGCCCATATATGAACCCAGGGACTTGGCTTTAACAAACCTGAATCTCACACCCCTAAGGATTGTGCACACCAAATATCAAAACATTCCGACTGCTGGATCTGAAGAAGATTTTTAAAGAAAATTCCTCATTTTGAACCAAATTACAATTCGAGCTCCCACAATCAGCCCAAATATGGACCTAGGGACATGGCTTGAACAAACTTGAATCTTACCCCCCTAAGGATGCTGCATAAAAAATATTAAAAGCATTCATCTGCTGGATCTGAAGATTTTTAAAGAAAATTCCTCATTTTGAACTAAGTTGTCATTCAGGCTCCCATAGTGAGCCCAAATATGAACCAAGGGACTTGGCTTGAACAAACTTCAATCTCAGCCCCCTAAGGTTGCTCCATGCCAAATATCAAAACATTCCAACTGCTGAATCTGAAGAAGATTTTTAAAGAAAAATTCCTCATACTGACTAAGTTATAATTTGGGCTCCCACAGGGAGCCCAAATATGGACCCATGGACTTGGCTTTAACACACTTGAATCCCCTCTCCTATACTGAGCCCAAATATAAACCCAGGGGGCCGATTTGAACAAACTTGAATCAGATACACCCCACAATGTTGCATACCAAATATCACAAGATTCTGCCTGCTGGATCTGGAGAAGATTCTTGAAGAAATTTGCCTGAAATGCACTAAGTTCGAATTTGGGCTTCTATAGTGAGCCCAAATATGAATCCAGGTGGCCGATTTGAACAAACTGGAATCAGATCCACCCCACAATGTTGCATACTAAATATCAAAAGATTCTGCCTGCAGGATCTGGAGAAGAAGATTTTTGAAGAAATTTGCCTGAAATGCACTAAGTTCGAATTCAAGCTTCTATAGTGAGCCCAAATATGAATCTAGGGAGTCGATTTGAACAAAATAGAATCAGATCCACCCCACAATGTTGCATACCAAATATCAAAAGATTATGCCTGCTGGATCTGGAGAAGAAGATTTTTTAAGAAATTTGCCTGAAAAGCACTAAGTTCAAATTTGGGCTCCTATACTGAGCCCAAATATAAACCCAAGGGGCCGATTTGAACAAACTTGAATCAGATCCACCCCACAATGTTGCATACCCAATATCAAAAGATTCTGCCTGCTGGATCTTGAGAAGAAGATTTTCAAAGGAATTTGCCTGAAATGCACTAAGTTCAAATTTGGGCTCCTATACTGAGCCCAAATATAAACCCAAGGGGCCGATTTGAACAAACTTGAATCAGATCCACCCAACAATGTTGCATACCAAATATCAAAAGATTCTGCCTGCTGGATCTGGAGAAGAAGATTTTTTAATGTTTTTCCCATTGCCTACAGTGTTAAAAAGTGCTGACTCAGCACTTTTTCAAAGTCCCGAAACTGTACCCTATGATAAAACCGATGGCAATTTTTTTTTACCAATTCTTTCTGTTGGTCATAAGGAAGCTTCACACCAAATAAAAATTCTTTGTGCTGTGCAGTTTTGGAGATATGGGCGTTTTAATTTTTTTCTATTTTTAGCTCCTGCGGTTCCCATGGGGCTACAGGGGAAAAAAAATCATCATAAATTAGGTACTTATGACCCAATAAGCCCTCACATAAAATTTGGTTCAAATCAGCCTCTCGGTTTGGAAAATAGAAATTTTGGGCGGGGCCAAAAATTTTGCCCCTCCCATAACGACGCCAAGTATAGCCCCACAAACTTCTCTTGAACAAATCTGAGTCTACACCTCAAAAGGAAGCTGCATACCAAATATCAAGTCTCTGCTGCTGCTGGTTCATGAGAAGAAGATTTTTTAAGATTTCAGCACACTTTTTGGGTGTGGCCCTACCCACGGGCGAGGCAACTTGATTTGAACAAAATCAAATTGCAATGTCATAACAAACTATTATCTCAAATATCAATTAAATTGGTTCAGCGGTTTGGGAGAAGAAGATGTAAACACCATGTTCACAGACGCCGGACGACGGACGGTGAGTGATCACTATAGCTCTCCTGACTGAAAGTCAGGTGAGCTGACAAGTCGATAGCACTCCTACAAACTCCACAAGAAAATATATGATAAAGATACATGAATAATAGCAATCAAAATTAAATTCAAAACATTTTCAAAAATTTTTCAAAAAATTTTTGAAAAAATGCCTAAGTTCCCAAAGGGAACATTATGAGAGGACATACCGATAGAGCCTAAGTGTGGACAAAATCCAAATATTATAAGCTACACTACAGGAATAATAATCAATGTATCCTAAAGTAATCCTACAGTAATAAAATATAAAATACTACATATATTTGAGGACGTTGCCAATGTAAACAGCGTCAAGGAAAAAACCGGAAACAAGACATCAGGCACACAAAAAGGCCCAAAGTCAGTAACCAATTCAAAAGCTACCAGATGCAATGCTAGATCTTCATACGAAGAAAAAACAATACATCGGATAGAAGATGCAAGAGTAAAACGACCTAACACTCCTAGGGTAAGGACGTAACCCTGGGGATAAACAGAATAAATAATATGTAATACAGGTTAAACTCCTGAGAAATTTAATAAAAAATTTCAATAAAAAATAGCCAAAAAGATAGGAGTTTAACAGGAAGGGTTCATGGAAGGATAGGGAAGGAATACTTAACAAACAGTGGAATGATCATTAACAAAAAATGAGGATGTCAGGCATATGTCCCGAAAATGGGAAACATGAAATAATTTTTATAATTATTATGAAGTTACAGTCCTGAACGAATGAAACCACTGTTGTTCACTTCCATCATCCATTAACAGCCTTGAATCCACAAATTCTTTCATTGATTTGTGTCTGGCATCCTCAAAAAGGAGATTTTGAAGCGCAGATGTCAGATCATTGTTGCTGACTTTAGGGCCAAACAAAGAATGATGTTGGCGCCAATTCCGGTCTCTTCCTGACTGATGTGCCATCACAGATGGTAAAAGTATGGAGGACCAGATAGGATTTTTATTTTTCGGTTTTGCATCCAAATTTGGGGGATTTGGGGGTTCAAAATTTGTGTTTGGCCCTTGATAATATCGAGTTTGCACCAGCCAGTCTGGGCCATTGGTTATTAGTTTAAAAATATTATGAAGTTACAGCCAACATCCAAAACCACTGTTATTCACTTCCAGAATCCTGCTACACTGTGGATTCCAAGAAACCCATCATTGATTTGTGTCTGGCATCTTCAAAAAATAGCATTTATTTCACAGATGTCAGTTCAAATGTTTACTGACTTGGGCCAAACAAAAGAATGATGCTTTGTGGCAATTCCGGACTCTTTCTGGGTACTGCGCATGCGCAAGTACTAAAAGTATGGAAGGCCAGATATGACTTTTAACTTTTGAAATTGTATGCAAATCTTGGGGATTGAGGGGTTCAAAATTTGTATTTGGCCCTTAATAATATTGAGGTTGCACCAGCTGTGTCTGGGTCATTGGTTTTAGTATAAAAGTATGGTATTGGATACACATGATTGGACACATCAATATGGTACCAAGTTTAGTGTGGATCATGAATGTCACTGGCCCACGAACACTGGGTGCAAGTTTTTGCACGCGTGCCGCATTAATGTCTGTGGGGTACGTTTTGAAATTTTCAATTGTACTGGATGGGCTTTTTCAGAGTTCTCATCGTTCTGTTCTTGGTATAAACTCGTTCATCAATAGTTTCTGGTTGAAATGTAACTTTTGAGGTATGCAAAGACTGACATTTGATGAATGTTTATGTGCCGTTGGCATGTTGGAAGCTGGCAACAGACTGACTACAGTGGCTCAAATTCTCAACGTTACTCAATTGGTGATTAGCAGGTTGTGGTCAATTTACTGTCAGACGGCAATGTTGATGACAGATGTCTGTCAGGTCGTCAACTGTGAACCAGGATCGTTTCATCCGAACCACAGCATTACATAACCACCATCAAAGTGTTTCAGAAATTGAACAGCAGCTGTACAGAGCAACAGATGTGCGAGTCAGTGGTCCGACTATCCGAAATCACCTGCACAGCTGGAATTTGTAAGCTCGACAACCTCGAATAATTCCACGTTTGACTGAATGTCACATCGCAGCAAGGCGTAAATGGTATGGTGCACAACAGTGCTGGGACAATCATCGGTGGAGCAACATCATGTTTTCTGATGAATCGAGGTTCACTCTCAAATTCCATGGCAGCGGAAAGAATGATACCATGACGCAAACCGTTAGGCAACACAATCATTTTGGTGGAGGATAGTTATGGTGTGGGGAGGCATAACGATGACAAGCAGAACAGCATTACATGTCATCCAAGGGTGTGTGACAGGGCAGTACTACCATGAAAACATGTTAGCAGCTCAAGTGGTGCCATTTGGGTGACATCACGGCCGTCAATTCATTTTCCAAGAGGCCAGTGCAAGAGCACACATGGCCCATGTCGCTACAGAGTTCCTCCAGGAGGAGAACATCACTACACTGCCTTGGCCAGCACTAAGTCTAGACCTTTCACCAAACGAGCATGTCTGGGATATGCTTGGCAGGCACCTACGACAATGCCAACAACCCCTACCAATGTACAGGAACTCGCCACTGCACTGCAGGAAGAATGGAACAACAGCAGTCAAGCTGACATTGAATGTTTGGTTTGGAGTATGACGCATCGGATCTGAACTTGTCTTGTGTACAGAGGAGGATTTACAAGATATTGAGGTCTTGGACTGAATGTGGTAAATTCTCGGACTGACCGTCCATGTCTTCTACATCTCAGTGGAATGTGTGCTTGTCAGACACCCAACTATCTCTGAAATCATTCACCAGATGTCACAGTGCAATGCCTCAACTGTCTTTTTGATGAAAATATAAATATATTTCATATATATATATATCTCACTTTTATCAAATATCCCCTCTTTTTTTTTTAAAAGTATATCAAACAGGACAAAATTTCTTTACTGATGGAGAGATTTCAGTGAGATCTAACAAACAGGACAAAATTATTTTACTGATGGAGAGATTTCAATAAGATCTATCAAACAGTACAAAATTATTTACTGATGAAGAGATCCATCAAACAGGACAAAATTATTTACTGATGGAGAGATTTCAATGAGATCTATCAAACAGGACAAAATTATTTACTGATGGTGAGATCCATCAAACAGGACAAAATTATTTACTGATGGAGAGATCCATCAAACAGAACAAAATTATTCACTGACGGAGAGATTGCAATGAGATCTATCAAACAGTACAAAATTATTTACTAATGAAGAGATCCATCAAACAGGACAAAATTATTTTATGATGGAGAGATTTTAATGAGATCTATCAAACAGTACAAAATTATTTACTGATGAAGAGATTTCAATGAGATCTATCAAACAGGACAAAATTATTTACTGATGGAGAGATTTCAATGAGATCCATCAAACAGGACAAAATTATTTACTGATGGAGAGATTTCAATGAGATCTATCAAACAGTACAAAATCATTTACTGATGGAGAGATTTCAATGAGATCTATCAAACAGGACAAAATTATTTACTGATGTAGAGATCCATCAAACAGTACAAAAATATTTACTGATGAAGAGATTTCAATGAGATCTATTACAACATTTTTTACTGATGGAGAGATTTCAATGAGATCCATCAAACAGGACAAAATTATTTACTGATGAAGAGATTTCAATGAGATCTATCAAACAGGACAAAATTATTTACTGAAGAAGAGATTTCAATGAGATCTATCAAACAGTACAAAATTATTTACTGATGAAGAGATCCATCAAACAGGACAAAATTATTTACTGATGGAGAGATTTCAATGAGATCTATCAAACAGGACAAAATTATTTACTGATGGAGAGATCCATCAAACAGGACAAAATTATTTACTGATGGAGAGATCCATCAAACAGGACAAAATTATTCACTGACGGAGAGATTTCAATGAGATCTATCAAACAGTACAAAATTATTCACTGACGGAGAGATTTCAATGAGATCTATCAAACAGGACAAAATTATTTTTTGATGTAAAGATTTCAATGAGATCTATCAAACAGAACAAAATTATTCACTGACGGAGAGATTTCAATGAGATTTATCAAACAGGACACAATTATTTTCTGATGTAAAGATTTCAATGCGATCTATCAAACAGGACAAAATTATTTACTGATGAAGAGATTTCAATGAGATCTATCCAGCAGTACAAAATATTTACTGATGTAAAGATTTCAATGAGATTTATCAAACAGGACAAAATTATTTACTGATGGAGAGATCCATCAAACAGGACAAAATTATTTACTGATGGAGAGATCCATCAAACAAGACAAAATTATTTACTGATGGAAAGATTTCAATGAGATTTATCAAAGAGGACAAAATTATTTACTGATGGAGAGATTTCAATGAGATCCATCAAACAGGACAAAATTATTTACTGATAGAGAGATCCATCAAACAGGACAAAATTATTTACTGATGGAGAGATTTCAATGAGATTTATGAAACAGGACAAAATTGTTTACTGATGGAGAGATCCATCAAACAGGACAAAATTATTTACTGATGGAGAAATTTCAATGAGATCTATCAAACAGGACAAAATTATTTACTGACGGAGAGATTTCAAACAGTACAAACATTATTTACTGATGGAGAGATCCACCAAACAGTACAAAATTATTTACTGATGGAGAGATTTCAATGAGATCTATCAAACAGTACAAAATTATTTACTGATGAAGAGATCCATCAAACAGGACAAAATTATTTTCTGATGTAGAGATCCATCAAACAGGACAAAATTATTTACTCATGGAGAGATTTCAATGAGATTTATCAAACAGGACAAAATTATTTACTGATGGAGAGATTTCAATGAGATCCATCAAACAGGACAAAATTATTTACTGATGGAGAGATTTCAATGAGATCTATCAAACAGGACAAAATTATTTACTGACGGAGAGATTTCAAACAGTACAAACATTATTTACTGATGGAGAGATCCATCAAACGGGACAAAATTATTTTCTGAAGGAGAGATTTCAATGAGATCTAGCAAACATGACAAAATTATTTACTGATGGAGAGATTTCAATGAGATCTATCAAACAGGACAAAATTATTTACTGATGGAGAGATTTCAATGAGATCTATCAAACAGGACAAAATTATTTACTGATGGAGAGATCCATCAAACAGGACAAAATTATTCACTGATGGAGAGATCCATCAAACAGGACAAAATTATTCACTGACGGAGAGATTACAATGAGATCTATCAAACAGGATAAAATAATTTACTGATGGAGAGATCCATCAAACAGGACAAAATTATTCACTTACGGAGAGATTACAATGAGATCTATCAAACAGGATAAAATTATTTACTGATGGAGAGATCCATCAAACAGGACAAAATTATTTACTGATGGAGAGATCCATCAAACAGGACAAAATTATTCACTGACGGAGAGATTACAATGAGATCTATCAAACAGGATAAAACAATTTACTGATGGAGAGATCCATCAAACAGAACAAAATTATTCACTGACGGAGAGATTACATTGAGATCTATCAAACAGGATAAAATAATTTACTGATGGAGAGATCCATCAAACAGGACAAAATTTTTTACTGATGGACAGATTTCAATGAGATATATCAAACAGGTTAAATAATTCACTGATGGAGAGATCCATCAAACAGGACAAAATTATTTACTGATGGAGAGATCCATCAAACAGGACAAAATTACTTCATCTCCTAAATAAAACTGCTGCTTAAAATTTCACAATTTTGACAGGAGGGTATAATAATTGTTAAATATTTACCAGACGAGCCCCTCTTAGCTTTCAATAATTGTTAAATATTTACTTGATAAGCACCTCTCAGCTTTCAATAATTGTTAAATATTTACCCGACATGCCCCTCTTAGCTTTCAATAACTGTTAACGATTTACCCGAACCCCTCTTAGCTTTCAATAATTGTTAAATATTTACCCGACAAGCCCCTCTTAGATTTCAATAATTGTTAAATATTTACCCAACATGCCCCTCTTAGCTTTCAATAATTGTTAACGATTTACCCGAACCCCTCTTAGCTTTCAATAATTGTTAAATATTTACCTGACGAGCACCTCTCAGCTTTCAATAATTGTTAAATATTTACCCGACGAGCCCCTCTTAGATTTCAATAATTGTTAAACATTTACCCGACATGCCCCTCTCAGCTTTCAATAATTGTTAACTATTTACCCGAACCCCTCTTAGCTTTCAATAATTGTTAAATGTTTACCTGACGAGCACCTCTCAGCTTTCAATAATTGTTAAATATTTACCCGACGACCACCTCATAGCTTTCAATAATTGTTAACTATTTACCCGAACCCCTCTTAGCTTTCAATAATTGTTAAATATTTACCCAACGAGCCCCTCTCAGCTTTCAATAATTGTTAAATATTTACCCGACGAGCACCTCATAGCTTTCAATAATTGTTAAATATTTACCCGATGAGCCCCTGTTACCTTTCAATAATTGTTAAATATTTACCCATCGAGCCCCTCTCAGCTTTCAATAATTGTTAAATATTTACCCGACAAGCCCCTCTTAGCTTTCAATAATTGTTAAATATTTACCCAACAAGCCCCTCTCAGCTTTCAATAATTGTTAAATATTTACCCGACAAGCCCCTCTTAGATTTCAATAAATGTTAAATATTTACTCGATGAGCCCCTCTTAGCTTTCAATAATTGTTAATTATTTACCCGACAAGCCCCTCTTAGCTTTCAATAATTGTTAAACATTTACCCGACGAGCCCCTCTTAGATTTCAATAATTGTTAAACATTTACCCGACAAGCCCCTCTTAGATTTCAATAATTGTTAAATATTTACCCAACATGCCCCTCTTAGCTTTCAATAATTGTTAACGATTTACCCGAACCCCTCTTAGCTTTCAATAATTGTTAAATATTTACCTGACGAGCACCTCTCAGCTTTCAATAATTGTTAAATATTTACCCGACGAGCCCCTCTTAGATTTCAATAATTGTTAAACATTTACCCGACATGCCCCTCTCAGCTTTCAATAATTGTTAACTATTTACCCGAACCCCTCTTAGCTTTCAATAATTGTTAAATGTTTACCTGACGAGCACCTCTCAGCTTTCAATAATTGTTAAATATTTACCCGACGACCACCTCATAGCTTTCAATAATTGTTAACTATTTACCCGAACCCCTCTTAGCTTTCAATAATTGTTAAATATTTACCCAACGAGCCCCTCTCAGCTTTCAATAATTGTTAAATATTTACCCGACGAGCACCTCATAGCTTTCAATAATTGTTAAATATTTACCCGATGAGCCCCTGTTACCTTTCAATAATTGTTAAATATTTACCCATCGAGCCCCTCTCAGCTTTCAATAATTGTTAAATATTTACCCGACAAGCCCCTCTTAGCTTTCAATAATTGTTAAATATTTACCCAACAAGCCCCTCTCAGCTTTCAATAATTGTTAAATATTTACCCGACAAGCCCCTCTTAGATTTCAATAAATGTTAAATATTTACTCGATGAGCCCCTCTTAGCTTTCAATAATTGTTAATTATTTACCCGACAAGCCCCTCTTAGCTTTCAATAATTGTTAAACATTTACCCGACGAGCCCCTCTTAGATTTCAATAATTGTTAAACATTTACCCGACAAGCCCCTCTTAGCTTTCAATAATTGTTAACTATTTACCCGAACCCCTCTTAGCTTTCAATAATTGTTAAATATTTACCTGACGAGCACCTCTCAGCTTTCAATAATTGTTAAATATTTACCCGACGAGCACCTCATAGCTTTCAATAATTGTTAAATATTTACCCGACAAGCCCCTCTTAGCTTTCAATAATTGTTAAATATTTACCCGACAAGCCCCTCTTAGATTTCAATAAATGTTAAATATTTACTCGATGAGCCCCTCTTAGCTTTCAATAATTGTTAATTATTTACCCGACAAGCCCCTCTTAGCTTTCAATAATTGTTAAACATTTACCCGACGAGCCCCTCTTAGATTTCAATAATTGTTAACTCTTTACCCGAACCCCTCTTAGCTTTCAATAATTGTTAAATATTTACCTGACGAGCACCTCTCAGCTTTCAATAATTGTTAAATATTTACCCGACGAGCACCTCATAGCTTTCAATAATTGTTAAATATTTACCCGACAAGCCCCTCTTAGCTTTCAATAATTGTTAAATATTTACCCGACAAGCCCCTCTTAGCTTTCAATAATTGTTAAATATTTACCCAACGAGCCCCTCTCAGCTTTCAATAATTGTTAAATATTTACCCGACAAGCCCCTCTTAGATTTCAATAAATGTTAAATATTTACTCGATGAGCCCCTCTTAGCTTTCAATAATTGTTAATTATTTACCCGACAAGCCCCTCTTAGCTTTCAATAATTGTTAAACATTTACCCGACGAGCCCCTCTTAGATTTCAATAATTGTTAAACATTTACCCGACAAGCCCCTCTTAGCTTTCAATAATTGTTAACTATTTACCCGAACCCCTCTTAGCTTTCAATAATTGTTAAATATTTACCTGACGAGCACCTCTCAGCTTTCAATAATTGTTAAATATTTACCCGACGAGCACCTCATAGCTTTCAATAATTGTTAAATATTTACCCGACAAGCCCCTCTTAGCTTTCAATAATTCTTAAATATTTACCCAACGAGCCCCTCTCAGCTTTCAATAATTGTTAAATATTTACCCGACAAGCCCCTCTTAGATTTCAATAATTGTTGAATATTTACCCGATGAGCCCCTCTTAGCTTTCAATAATTGTTAAATATTTACCCGACAAGCACCTCTCAGCTTTCAATAATTGTTAAATATTTACCCGATGAGCCCCTCTCAGCTTTCAATAATGGTTAAATATTTACTCGACAAGCCCCTCTTAGCTTTCAATAATGGTTAAATATTTACTCGACAAGCCCCTCTTAGCTTTCAATAATTGTTAAATATTTACCCGACAAGCCCCTCTTAGCTTTCAATAATTGTTAAATATTTACCCGATGAGCCCCTCTTAGCTTTCAATAATTGTTAAATATTTACCCGACAAGCACCTCTCAGCTTTCAATAATTGTTAAATATTTACCCGATGAGCCCCTCTTAGATTTCAATAATTGTTAAACATTTACCCGACAAGCCCCTTAGCTTTCAATAATTGTTAACTATTTACCCGAACCCCTCTTAGCTTTCAATAATTGTTAAATATTTACCTGACGAGCACCTCTCAGCTTTCAATAATTGTTAAATATTTACCCGACGAGCACCTCATAGCTTTCAATAATTGTTGAATATTTACCCGACAAGCCCCTCTTAGCTTTCAATAATTGTTAAATATTTACCCAACGAGCCCCTCTCAGCTTTCAATAATTGTTAAAATATTTACCCGACAAGCCCCTCTTAGTTTTCAATAATGGTTAAATATTTACCCAACGAGCCCCTCTCAGCTTTCAATAATTGTTAAATATTTACCCGACAAGCCCCTCTTAGATTTCAATAATTGTTAAATATTTACCCTACGAGCACCTCTTTGCTTTCAGTAACTGTTAAATATTTACCCAACAAGTCCCTCTTAGCTTTCAATAATTGTTAACTATTTACCCGAACCCCTCTTAGCTTTCAATAATTGTTCAATATTTACCCGACAAGCCCCTCTTAGCTTTCAATAATTGTTAACTATTTACCCGAACCCCTCTTAGCTTTCAATAATTGTTAAATATTTACCTGACGAGCACCTCTCAGCTTTCAATAATTGTTAAATATTTACCCGATGAGCACCTCATAGCTTTCAATAATTGTTAAATATTTACCCGATGAGCCCCTCTTAGCTTTCAATAATTGTTAAATATTTACCCGACAAGCCCCTCTTAGCTTTCAATAATTGTTAAACATTTACCCGACGAGCCCCTCTTAGATTTCAATAATTGTTAAACATTTACCCGACAAGCCCCTCTTAGCTTTCAATAATTGTTAACTATTTACCCGAACCCCTCTTAGCTTTCAATAATTGTTAAATATTTACCCGACAAGCCCCTCTTAGCTTTCAATAATTGTTAACTATTTACCCGAACCCCTCTTAGCTTTCAATAATTGTTAAATATTTACCTGACGAGCACCTCTCAGCTTTCAATAATTGTTAAATATTTACCCGACGAGCACCTCATAGCTTTCAATAATTGTTAAATATTTACCCGATGAGCCCCTCTTAGCTTTCAATAATTGTTAAATATTTACCCGACAAGCCCCTCTTAGCTTTCAATAATTGTTAAATATTTACTCGATGAGCCCCTCTGAGCTTTCAATAATTGTTAAATATTTACCCGACAAGCCCCTCTTAGCTTTCAATAATTGTTAAATATTTACCCGACAAGCCCCTCTTAGATTTCAATAATTGTTAATTATTTACCCGACAAGCCCCTCTTAGCTTTCAATAATTGTTAAACATTTACCCGACGAGCCCCTCTGAGCTTTCAATAATTGTTAAATATTTACCCGACAAGCCCCTCTTAGCTTTCAATAATTGTTAAATATTTACTCGATGAGCCCCTCTTAGCTTTCAATAATTGTTAATTATTTACCCGACAAGCCCCTCTTAGCTTTCAATAATTGTTAAACATTTACCCGACGAGCCCCTCTGAGCTTCAATAATTGTTAAGTATTTACCCGACAAGCCCCTCTTAGCTTTCAATAATTGTTAAACATTTACTCGATGAGCCCCTCTTAGATTTCAATAATTGTTAAACATTTACCCGACAAGCCCCTCTTAGCTTTCAATAATTGTTAACTATTTACCCGAACCCCTGTTAGCTTTCAATAATTCTTAAATATTTACCTGACGAGCACCTCTCAGCTTTCAATAATTGTTAAATATTTACCCGACGAGCACCTCATAGCTTTCAATAATTGTTAAACATTTACCTGATGAGCCCCTCTTAGATTTCAATAATTGTTAAATATTTACCCGACAAGCCCCTCTTAGCTTTCAATAATTGTTAACTATTTACCCGAACCCCTCTTAGCTTTCAATAATTGTTAAATATTTACCTGACGAACACCTCTCAGCTTTCAATAATTGTTAAATATTTACCCGACGAGCACCTCTCAGCTTTCAATAATTGTTAAATATTTACCTGACAAGCCCCTCTTAGCTTTCAATAATTGTTAAATATTTACCCAACGAGCCCCTCTCAGCTTTCAATAATTGTTAAATATTTATCCGACAAGCCCCTCTTAGATTTCAATAAATGTTAAACATTTACCCGCCGAGCCCCTCTGAGCTTTCAATAATTGTTAAGTATTTACCCGACAAGCCCCTGTTAGCTTTCAATAATTGTTAAACATTTACCCTACGAGCACCTCTTTGCTTTCAGTAACTGTTAAATATTTACCCAACAAGTCCCTCTTAGCTTTCAATAATTGTTAAAATATTTACCTGAGCATCTCTTAGCTTTCAATTTTGACTGCTTGCTTGCATCGGATATGGATCTTACTTTAAGTACTAAATAATTCATTGTCAGTGCATCTTGTGCTGAAAAACGAAAAAGAACAACATGACACTGAAAAGTATCCAATGCAAATGATGTATCACTTTAGGTGCCATTAAAATGAAGGTCCCAAATGAAGGTCCCAAATGAGAAAGTTCATGTCCCGCTTCAAAGCTATATTTATCTAATCAGAAACATAGAATGCACCCTCACTTGAATGAGATCAATGAATTATAACAAAAAGAAACAAAGAATGCACCCTCACTTGAATGAGATTAATGAATTATAACAATCAGAAACAGAATGCACCCTCATCTGAATGAGATCAATGAATTATAACAAAAAGAAACAAAGAATGCACCCTCACTTGAATGAGATCAATGAATTATAACAAAAAGAAACAAAGAATGCACCCTCATCTGAATGAGATCAATGAATTATAACAATCAGAAACATAGAATGCACCCTCACTTGAATGAGATCAATGAATTATAACAAAAAGAAACAAAGAATACACCCTCATCTGAATGAGATCAATGAATTATAACAATCAGAAACATAGAATGCACCCTCACTTGAATGAGATCAATTAATTATAACAAAAAGAAACAAATAATGCACACTCACTGCAATGAGATCAATGAATTATAACAATCAGAAACATAGAATGCACCCTCACTTGAATGAGATCAATGAATTATAACAAAAAGAAACAAAGAATACACCCTCACTTGAATGAGATCAATGATTATAACAATCAAAAACATAGAATGCACCCTCACTTGAATGAGTTCAATGAATTATAACAATAAGAAACATACAATGCACCCTCACTTGAATGACATCAATGAATTATAACAATCAGAAACATAGAATGTACCCTCACTTGAATGAGATCAATGAATTATAACAATCAAAAACATAGAATTCACCCTCACTTGAATGAGTTCAATGAATTATAACAATAAGAAACATAGAATGCACCCTCACCTGAATGATATCAATGAATTATAACATTCAGAAACATATAATGCACCCTCATCTGAATGAGAGCAATGAATTATAACAAAAAGAAACATAGAATGCACCCTCACTTGAATGAGATCAATGAATTATAACAAAAAGAAACATAGAATGCACCCTCACTTGAATGAGTTCAATGAATTATAACAATAAGAAACATACAATGCACCCTCACTTGAATGATATCAATGAATTATAACAATCAGAAACATAGAATGCACCCTCATCTGAATGAGATCAATGAATTATAACAAAAAGAAACATAGGATGCACCCTCACTTGAATGAGATCAATGAATTATAACAATCAGAAACATAGAATGCACCCTCAGCTGAATGAGACCAATGAATTATACCAAAAAGAAACAAAGAATGCACCCTCACTTGAAGATCAATGAATTATAACAACCAGAAACATACAGCGCACCCTCCCTTGAATGAGATCAATGAATTATAACAAAAAGAAACATAGAATGCACCCTCATCTGAATGAGATCAATGAATTATACCAATCAGAAACACAGAATGCACCCTCCCTTGAATGAGATCAATGAATTATAACAATCAGAAACATAGAATCCCATCTGAATGAGATCAATGAATTATAACAATCAAAAACATAGAATGCACCCTCACTTGAATGAGATCAATGAATTATAACAAAAAGAAACAAAGAATGCACCCTCACTTGAATGAGATCAATGAATTATAACAATCAGAAACATAGAATGCACCCTCACTTGAATGAGATCAATGAATTATAACAAAAAGAAACAAAGAATACACCCTCATCTGAATGAGATCAATGAATTATAACAATCAGAAACATAGAATGCACCCTCACTTGAATGAGATCAATTAATTATAACAAAAAGAAACAAATAATGCACACTCACTGCAATGAGATCAATGAATTATAACAATCAGAAACATAGAATGCACCCTCACTTGAATGAGATCAATGAATTATAACAAAAAGAAACAAAGAATACACCCTCACTTGAATGAGATCAATGATTATAACAATCAAAAACATAGAATGCACCCTCACTTGAATGAGTTCAATGAATTATAACAATAAGAAACATACAATGCACCCTCACTTGAATGACATCAATGAATTATAACAATCAGAAACATAGAATGTACCCTCACTTGAATGAGATCAATGAATTATAACAATCAAAAACATAGAATGCACCCTCACTTGAATGAGTTCAATGAATTATAACAATAAGAAACATAGAATGCACCCTCACCTGAATGATATCAATGAATTATAACATTCAGAAATATATAATGCACCCTCATCTGAATGAGAGCAATGAATTATAACAAAAAGAAACATAGAATGCACCCTCACTTGAATGAGATCAATGAATTATAACAAAAAGAAACATAGAATGCACCCTCACTTGAATGAGTTCAATGAATTATAACAATAAGAAACATACAATGCACCCTCACTTGAATGATATCAATGAATTATAACAATCAGAAACATAGAATGAACCCTCATCTGAATGAGATCAATGAATTATAACAAAAAGAAACATAGGATGCACCCTCACTTGAATGAGATCAATGAATTATAACAATCAGAAACATAGAATGCACCCTCAGCTGAATGAGACCAATGAATTATACCAAAAAGAAACAAAGAATGCACCCTCACTTGAAGATCAATGAATTATAACAACCAGAAACATACAGCGCACCCTCCCTTGAATGAGATCAATGAATTATAACAAAAAGAAACATAGAATGCACCCTCATCTGAATGAGATCAATGAATTATACCAACCAGGAACACAGAATGCACCCTCCCTTGAATGAGATCAATGAATTATAACAATCAGAAACATAGAATCCCATCTGAATGAGATCAATGAATTATAACAATCAAAAACATAGAATGCACCCTCACTTGAATGAGATCAATGAATTATAACAAAAAGAAACAAAGAATGCACCCTCACTTGAATGAGATCAATGAATAAAAACAATCAGAAACATAGAATGCACCCTCATCTGAATGAGATCAATGAATTATAACAATCAGAAACATAGAGTGCACCCTCCCTTGAATGTGATCAATGAATTATAACAATCAGAAACATACACTGCACCCTCATCTGAATGAGATCAATGAATTATACCAATCAAAAAAACAGAATGCACCCTCCCTTGAATGAAATCAATGAATTATAACAATCAGAAACATAGAATGCACCCTCATCTGAATGAGATCAATGAATTATACCAATCAGAAACACAGAATGCACACTCCCTTGAATGAGATCAATGAATTATAACAATCAGAAACATCGAGTGCACCCTCACTTGAATGAGATCGATGAATTATAACAATCAAAAACATAGAATGCACCCTCCTCACCTGAATGAGATCAATGAATTATAACAATCAGAAACATAGAATGCACCCTCCTCACCTGAATGAGATCAATGAATTATAACAATCAGAAACATAGAATGAACCCTCACTTGAATGAGATCAATGAATTATAACAATCAAAAACATAGAATGCACCCTCCTCACCTGAATGAGATCAATGAATTATAACAATCGGAAACATAGAATGAACCCTCACTTGAATGAGATCAATGAATTATAACAATCAGAAACATAGAATGCACCCTCCTCACCTGAATGAGATCAATGAATTATAACAATCAGAAATATAGAATGAACCCTCACTTGAATGAGATCAATGAATTATAACAATCAGAAACATAGAATGCACCCTCCTCACCTGAATGAGGTCAATGAATTATAACAATCAGAAACATAGAATGAACCCTCACTTGAATGAGATCAATGAATTATAACAATCAGAAACATAGAATGCACCCTCACTTGAATGAGATCAATGAATTATAACAATCAAAAACATAGAATGCACCCTCACTTGAATGAGTTCAATGAATTATAACAATAAGAAACATAGAATGCACCCTCACCTGAATGAGATCAATGAATTATAACATTCAGAAACATATAATGCACCCTCATCTGAATGAGAGCAATGAATTATAACAATCAGAAACATAGAATGCACCCTCCTCACCTGAATGAGGTCAATGAATTATAACAATCAGAAACATAGAATGAACCCTCACTTGAATGAGATCAATGAATTATAACAATCAGAAACATAGAATGCACCCTCACTTGAATGAGATCAATGAATTATAACAATCAAAAACATAGAATGCACCCTCACTTGAATGAGTTCAATGAATTATAACAATAAGAAACAAAGAATGCACCCTCACTTGAATGAGATCAATGAATTATAACAATCAGAAACATAGAATGAACCCTCACTTGAATGAGATCAATGAATTATAACAATCAGAAACATAGAATGCACCCTCCTGACCTGAATGAGATCAATGAATTATAACAATCAGAAACATAGAATGCACCCTCCTCACCTGAATGAGATCAATGAATTATAACAATCAGAAACATAGAATGAACCCTCACTTGAATGAGATCAATGAATTATAACAATCAGAAACAAAGAATGCACCCTCCTCACTTGAATCAGATCAATGAATTATAACAATCAGAAACATAGAATGCACCCTCACTTGAATGAGATCAATGAATTACAACAATCAGAAACATAGAAGTGCCCTCACCTCAATGGGATCAATGTATTATAACAATCAGAAACAAAGAATGCACCCTCACTTGAATGAGATCAATGAATTATAACAATCAGAAACATAGAATGCACCCTCCTCACCTGAATGAGATCAATTAATTATAACAATCAGAAACATAGAATGCACCCTCACCTGAATGAGATCAATGAATTATAACAATCAGAAACATAGAATGCGCCCTCACCTCAATGGGATCAATGTATTATAACAATCAGAAACAAAGAATGCACCTTCCTCACTTGAATGAGATCAATGAATTATAACAATCAGAAACAAAGAATGCACCCTCATCTGAATGAGATTAATGAATTATAACAAAAAGAAACAAAGATAGCACCCTCACTTGAATGAGATCAATGAATTATAACAATCAGATACATGGAATGCACCATCCTCACCTGAATGAGATCAATGAATTATAACAATCAGAAACATAGAATGCACCCTCATGTGAATGAGATCAATGAATTATAACAATCAGACACATAGAATGCACCCTACTCACCTGAATGAGATCAATTAATTATAACAACCAGAAACATAGAAAGCACCTTCACTTGAATGAGATCAATGAATTACAACAATCAGAAACATAGAATGCGCCCTCACCTCAATGAGATCAATGTATTATAACAATCAGAAACAAAGAATGCACCCTCCTCATTTGAATGAGATCAATGAATTATAACAATCAGAAACATAGAAAGCATCTTCACTTGAATGAGATCAATGAATTATAACAATCAGAAACATAGAAGGCACCCTCACCTGAATGAGATCAATGAATTATAACAATCAGAAACAAAGAATGCACCCTCCTCACCTGAATGAGATCAATGAATTATAACAATCAGAAACATAGAAAGCACCTTCACTTGAATGAGATCAATGATTTATAACAATCAGAAACATAGAATGCGCCCTCACCTCAATGAGATCAATGTATTATAACAATCAGAAACAAAGAATGCACCCTCCTCACTTGAATGAGATCAATGAATTATAACAATCAGAAACATAGCAAGCATCTTCACTTGAATGAGATCAATGAATTATAACAATCAGAAACAGAATGCACCCTCATCTGAATGAGATCGATGAATTATAACAATCAGAAACAAAGAATGCACCCTCCTCACAAGAATGACATCAATGAATTATAACAATCAGATACATAGAAAGCACCTTCACTTGAATGAGATCAATGAATTATAACAACCAGAAACATAGAATGCACCCTCACCTGAATGAGATCAATGAATTATAACAATCAGAAACAAAGAATGCACCCTCATTTGAATGAGATCAATGAATTATAACAATCAGAAACATAGAATGCACCCTCACCTGAATGAGATCAATGAATTATAACAATCAGAAACATAGAATGCACCCTCACCTCAATGGGATCAATGTATTATAACAATCAGAAACAAAGAATGCACCTTCCTCACTTGAATGAGATCAATGAATTATAACAATCAGAAACAAAGAATGCACCCTCATCTGAATGAGATCAATGAATTATAACAAAAAGAAACAAAGATTGCACCCTCACTTGAATGAGATCAATGAATTATAACAATCAGATACATGGAATGCACCATCCTCACCTGAATGAGATCAATGAATTATAACAATCAGAAACATAGAATGCACCCTCACTTGAATGAGATCAATGAATTATAACAATCAGAAACATGGAATGCACCATCCTCACCTGAATGAGATCAATGGATTATAACAATCAGAAACATAGAATGCACCCTCACTTGAATGAGATCGATGAATTATAACAATCAGAAACAAAGAATGCACCCTCCTCACTTGAATGAGATCAATGGATTATAACAATCAGAAACATAGAATGCACCCTCACTTGAATGAGATCAATGAATTATAACAATCAGAAACAAAGAATGCACCCTCCTCATTTGAATGAGATCAATGAATTATAACAATAAGAAACATAGAATGCACCCTCACCTCAATAAGATCAATGAATTATAACAATCAGAAACATAGAATGCACCCTCACCTGAATGAGATCAATGAATTATAACAAAAAAGAAATAAAGAATGCACCCTCACTTGAATGAGATCAATGAATTATAACAATCAGAAACACAGAATGCACCCTCACCTGAATGAGATCAATGAATTATAACAATCAGAAACAAAGAATGCACCTTCCTGACCTGAATGAGATCAATGAATTATAACAATCAGAAACAAAGAATGCACCCTCACTTGAATGATATCAATAAATTATAACAATCAGAAACATAGAATGCACCCTCCTCACCTAAATGAGATCAATGAATTATAACAATCAAAAACATAGAATGCACCCTCATGTGAATGAAATCAATGAATTATAACAATCAGAAACATAGAATGCACCCTCACCTCAGTGAGATCAATGAATTATAACAATCAGAAACAAAGAATGCACCCTCCTCACCCGAATGAGATCAATGGATTATAACAATAAGAAACATACAATGCACCCTCACTGGAATGAAATCAATGAATTATAACAATCAAAAACATAGAATGCACCCTCCTCACTTGAATGAGATCAATGGATTATAACAATAAGAAACATAGAATGCACCCTCCTCACCTGAATGAGATCAATGGATTATAACAATAAGAAACATAGAATGCACTCGCCTCACTTGAATGAGATCAATGAATTATAACAATCAGAAACATAGAAAGCATCTTCACTTGAATGAGATCAATGAATTATAACAATCAGAAACATAGAAGGCACCCTCACCTGAATGAGATCAATGAATTATAACAATCAGAAACAAAGAATGCACCCTCCTCACCTGAATGAGATCAATGAATTATAACAATCAGAAACATAGAAAGCACCTTCACTTGAATGAGATCAATGATTTATAACAATCAGAAACATAGAATGCGCCCTCACCTCAATGAGATCAATGTATTATAACAATCAGAAACAAAGAATGCACCTTCCTCACTTGAATGAGATCAATGAATTATAACAATCAGAAACAAAGAATGCACCCTCATCTGAATGAGATCAATGAATTATAACAAAAAGAAACAAAGATTGCACCCTCACTTGAATGAGATCAATGAATTATAACAATCAGATACATGGAATGCACCATCCTCACCTGAATGAGATCAATGAATTATAACAATCAGAAACATAGAATGCACCCTCATGTGAATGAGATCAATGAATTATAACAATCAGAAACATAGAATGCACCCTACTCACCTGAATGAGATCAATTAATTATAACAACCAGAAACATAGAAAGCACCTTCACTTGAATGAGATCAATGAATTACAACAATCAGAAACATAGAATGCGCCCTCACCTCAATGAGATCAATGTATTATAACAATCAGAAACAAAGAATGCACCCTCCTCATTTGAATGAGATCAATGAATTATAACAATCAGAAACATAGAAAGCATCTTCACTTGAATGAGATCAATGAATTATAACAATCAGAAACATAGAAGGCACCCTCACCTGAATGAGATCAATGAATTATAACAATCAGAAACAAAGAATGCACCCTCCTCACCTGAATGAGATCAATGAATTATAACAATCAGAAACATAGAAAGCACCTTCACTTGAATGAGATCAATGATTTATAACAATCAGAAACATAGAATGCGCCCTCACCTCAATGAGATCAATGTATTATAACAATCAGAAACAAAGAATGCACCCTCCTCACTTGAATGAGATCAATGAATTATAACAATCAGAAACATAGCAAGCATCTTCACTTGAATGAGATCAATGAATTATAACAATCAGAAACAGAATGCACCCTCATCTGAATGAGATCGATGAATTATAACAATCAGAAACAAAGAATGCACCCTCCTCACAAGAATGACATCAATGAATTATAACAATCAGATACATAGAAAGCACCTTCACTTGAATGAGATCAATGAATTATAACAACCAGAAACATAGAATGCACCCTCACCTGAATGAGATCAATGAATTATAACAATCAGAAACAAAGAATGCACCCTCATTTGAATGAGATCAATGAATTATAACAATCAGAAACATAGAATGCACCCTCACCTGAATGAGATCAATGAATTATAACAATCAGAAACATAGAATGCACCCTCACCTCAATGGGATCAATGTATTATAACAATCAGAAACAAAGAATGCACCTTCCTCACTTGAATGAGATCAATGAATTATAACAATCAGAAACAAAGAATGCACCCTCATCTGAATGAGATCAATGAATTATAACAAAAAGAAACAAAGATTGCACCCTCACTTGAATGAGATCAATGAATTATAACAATCAGATACATGGAATGCACCATCCTCACCTGAATGAGATCAATGAATTATAACAATCAGAAACATAGAATGCACCCTCACTTGAATGAGATCAATGAATTATAACAATCAGAAACATGGAATGCACCATCCTCACCTGAATGAGATCAATGGATTATAACAATCAGAAACATAGAATGCACCCTCACTTGAATGAGATCGATGAATTATAACAATCAGAAACAAAGAATGCACCCTCCTCACTTGAATGAGATCAATGGATTATAACAATCAGAAACATAGAATGCACCCTCACTTGAATGAGATCAATGAATTATAACAATCAGAAACAAAGAATGCACCCTCCTCATTTGAATGAGATCAATGAATTATAACAATAAGAAACATAGAATGCACCCTCACCTCAATAAGATCAATGAATTATAACAATCAGAAACATAGAATGCACCCTCACCTGAATGAGATCAATGAATTATAACAAAAAAGAAATAAAGAATGCACCCTCACTTGAATGAGATCAATGAATTATAACAATCAGAAACACAGAATGCACCCTCACCTGAATGAGATCAATGAATTATAACAATCAGAAACAAAGAATGCACCTTCCTGACCTGAATGAGATCAATGAATTATAACAATCAGAAACAAAGAATGCACCCTCACTTGAATGATATCAATAAATTATAACAATCAGAAACATAGAATGCACCCTCCTCACCTAAATGAGATCAATGAATTATAACAATCAAAAACATAGAATGCACCCTCATGTGAATGAAATCAATGAATTATAACAATCAGAAACATAGAATGCACCCTCACCTCAGTGAGATCAATGAATTATAACAATCAGAAACAAAGAATGCACCCTCCTCACCCGAATGAGATCAATGGATTATAACAATAAGAAACATAGAATGCACCCTCACTGGAATGAAATCAATGAATTATAACAATCAAAAACATAAAATGCACCCTCCTCACTTGAATGAGATCAATGGATTATAACAATAAGAAACATAGAATGCACCCTCCTCACCTGAATGAGATCAATGGATTATAACAATAAGAAACATAGAATGCACTCGCCTCACTTGAATGAGATCAATGAATTATAACAATCAGAAACACAGAATGCGCCCTCCTCACTTGAATGAGATCAATGGATTATAACAATAAGAAACATAGAATGCACCCTCCTCACCTGAATGAGATCAATGGATTATAACAATAAGAAACATAGAATGCACTCGCCTCCCTTGAATGAGATCAATGAATTATAACAATCAGAAACATAGAATTCACCCTCCTCACTTGAATGAGATCAATGGATTATAACAATAAGAAACATAGAATGCACTCGCCTCACTTGAATGAGATCAATGAATTATAACAATCAGAAACATAGAATGCGCCCTCCTCACTTGAATGAGTTCAATGAATTATCACAATAAGAAACATAGAATGCACCTTCACTTGAATGAGATCAATGAATTATAACAATCAGAAACTTAGAATACACACACCCTTGATTTGAGTGATGGGCATTCTGTGTTTTTTATTATTATAACACATTGATGTGATTTGAGTGATGAGCATTCTGATTTTTGTATTGTTATAACTCATTGATGTGATTTGAGTGATGGGCATACTGTGTTTTTCTTGTTATAAATCATTGATGTGATTTAAGTGATGGGCATGCTGTGTTTTTTTATTGTTATAACACAGTGATGTGATTTGAGTGATGGGCATTCCGAGTTTTTTATTGTTATAACTCATTGGTGTGATTTGAGTGATGGGCATTCTGAGTTTTTTATTGTTATAACTCACTGATTGATCTGAGTGATGGGCATTCTGTGTTTTTTATTGTTATAACTCATTGATGTGATTTGAGTGCTGGGCATGCAATCCTTTTTATTCTTAAAATGCATTGATGTGATTTGAGTGATGGGCATGCTGTGTTTTTTATTGTTATAACTCACTGATGTGATTTGAGTGATGGGCATGCAATGTATTTTATTGTTATAACTCATTGATGTGATTTGAGTGATGGGTATGCAATGTTTTTTATTGTTATAACTCATTGATGTGATTTGAGTGATGGGTGTGCTGTGTTTTTTATTGTTATAACTCACTGATGTGATTTGAGTGACGGGCATGCTGTGTTTTTTATTGTTATAACTCACTGATGTGATTTGAGTGATGGGCATAATGTTTTTTATTGTTGTAACTCATTGATGTAATTTGAGTGATGGGCATTCTGTGTTTTTTATTGTTATAACTCATTGATGTGATGAGAGTGATGGCCATTCTGAGTTTTTTATTGTTATAACTCATTGATGTGATGAGAGTGATGGGCATAATGTGTTTTTTATTGTTATAACTCACTGATGTGATTTGAGTAATGGGTGTGCTGTGTTTTTTATTGATATAACTCATTGATGTGATTTGAGTGATGGGCATTCTGTGTTTTTTTATTATTATAACACATTGATGTGATTTTAGTGATGAGCATTCTGATTTTTGTATTGTTATAACTCAATGATTTGAGTGATGGGCATACAATGTTTTTTATTGTTATAACTCACTGATGTGATTTGAGTGACGGGCATGCTGTGTTTTTTATTGTTATAACTCACCGATGTGTTTTGAGTGATAGGCATAATGTTTTTTATTGTTATAACTCATTGATGTAATTTGAGTGATGGGCATTCTGTGTTTTTTTAATTGTTATAACTCATTGATGCGATTCGAGTGATGGGCATGCTGTATTTTTTATTGTTATAACTCACAGATGTGATTTGAGTGATGGGTGTGCTGTGTTTTTTATTGTTATAACTCATTGATGTGATTTGAGTGATGGGCATTCTGAGTTTTTTATTGTTATAACTCATTGATGTGATTCGAGTGATATGGCATGCTGTGTTTTTTGTTATAACTCACTGATGCGATTTTAGTGATGGGCATTCTGTGTTTATTATTGTTATAGATCATTGCTGTTATTTGAGTGATGGGCATTCTGTGTTATTTATTGTTATAAATCATTGATGTGATTTGAGTGATGGGCATGCAATGTTTTTTTTTTGTTATAACTCATCGATGTGATTTGAGTGATGGGCATTCAGAGTTTTTTTATTATTATAACTCATTGATATGATTTGAGTGATGGGCATTCTGTGTTTTTTATTGTTATAACAGATTGATGTGATTTGAGTGATGAGCATTCTGTGTTATTTATTGTTATAACTCATTGATGTGATTTGAGTGATGGGCATTCTGTGTTTTTTATTGTTATAACTCATTGATGTGATTTGAGTGATGGGCATTCTGTGTTTTTATTGTTGTAACTCACTGATGTGATTTGAGTGATGGGCATGCTGTGTTTTTTATTGTTATAACTCAGTGATGTGATTTGAGTAATGGGTGCGCTGTTTTTTATTGTTATAACTCCTTGATGTGATTTGAGTGATGGGCATGCTGTGTTTTTTATTGTTATAACTCCTTGATGTGATTTGAGTGATGGCAATTCTGTGTTTTTTACTGTTATAACTCATTGATGTGATTTGAGTGATGGGCATTCTGTGTTTTTTTTATTGCTATAACTCATTGATGTGATTTGAGTGATGGGCATTCTGTGTTTTTTATTGTTATAACTCCTTGATGTGATTTGAGTGATGGGCATTCTGTGTTTTTTATTGTTATAACTCATTGATGTGATTCGAGTGACGGGCATGCTGTGTTTTTTATTGTTATAACTCACAGATGTGATTTGAGTGATGGGTGTGCTGTGTTTTTTATTGTTATAACTCATTGATGTGATTTGAGTGATGGGCATTCTGAGTTTTTTATTGCAAACAATCATTGATGTGATTTGAGTGATATGGCACGCTGTGTTTTTTATTGTTATAACTCACTGATGTGATTTTAGTGATGGGCATTCTGTGTTTATTATTGTTATAAATCATTGATGTGATTTGAGTGATGGGCATTCTGTGTTATTTATTGTTATAAATCAATGATGTGATTTGAGTGATGGGCATGCAACGTTTTTTTTATTATTATAACTCATTGATTTGATCTGAGTGATGGGCATTCTGTGTTTTTTATTGTTATAACACATTGATGTGATTTGAGTGATGGGCATTCTGTGTTATTTATTGTTATAAATCATTGATGTGATTTGAGTGATGGGCATGCAACGTTTTTTATTGTTATAACTCATTGATGTGATTTGAGTGATGGGCATTCAGAGTTTTGCATTGTTATAAATCATTGATGTGATTTGAGTGATGGGCATGCAACGTTTTTTTATTGTTATAACTCACTGATGTGATTTGAGTGATGGGCATAATGTGATTTTTATTGTTGTAACTCATTGATGTGATTTGAGTAATGGGTGTGCTGTGTTTTGTATCGTTAAAACTCATTTATGCGATTTAAGTGATGGACATTCTGTGTTTTTTATTGTTATAACTCATTGATGTGATTTGAGTAATGGGCATGCTGTGTTTTTTGTTGTTATAAATCATTGATATGATTTGAGTGATGGGCATGCAATGTTTTTTATTGTTATATCTCATTGATGTGATTTGAGTGATGGGCATGCTGTGTTTTTTATTGTTATAAATCATTGATGAGATTTGAGTGATATGGCATGCTGTGTTTTTTATTGTTATAACTCACTGATGTGATTTGATGGGCATGCTGGGTTTTTTATTGTTATAACTCACTGATGTGATTTGAGTGATGGGCATGCAATGTTTTTTATTGTTATAACTCACTGATGTGATTTGAGTGATGGGCATGCTGTTTTTTTATTGTTATAACTCACTGATGTGATTTGAGTGATGGGCATGCAACGTTTTTTTATTGTTATAACTCACTGATGTGATTTGAGTGATGGGCATAATGTGATATTTATTGTTGTAACTCATTGATGTGATTTGAGTAATGGGTGTGCTGTGTTTTGTATCGTTAAAACTCATTTATGCGATTTAAGTGATGGACATTCTGCGTTTTTTATTGTTATAACTCACTGATGTGATTTGAGTGATGGGTGTGCTGTGTTTTTTATTGTTATAAACCATTGATGTGATTCGAGTGATGGGCATGCTGTGTTTTTTATTGTTATAACTCACTGATGTGATTTGAGTGATGGGTGTGCTGGGTTTTTTATTGTTATAACTCACTGATGTGATTTGAGTGATGGGCATTCTGTGTTTTTTATTGTTATAACTCCTTGATGTGATTTGAGTGATGGGCATTCTGTGTTTTTTATTGTTATAACTCATTGATGTGATTCGAGTGACGGGCATGCTGTGTTTTTTATTGTTATAACTCACTGATGTGATTTGAGTGATGGGTGTGCTGGGTTTTTTATTGTTATAACTCACTGATGTGATTTGAGTGATGGGCATGCAATGTTTTTTATTGTTATAACTCAGTGATGTGATTTGAGTAATGGGTGTGCTGTTTTTTATTGTTATAACTCCTTGATGTGATTTGAGTGATGGGCATGCTGTGTTTTTTATTGTTATAACTCACTGATGTGATTTGAGTGATGGCAATTCTGTGTTTTTTACTGTTATAACTCATTGATGTGATTGGAGTGATATGGCATGCTGTGTTTTTATTATAACTCATTGCTGTGATTTGAGTAATGGGTGTGCTGTGTTTTTTATTCTTATAACTCATTGATATGATTTGAGTGATGGCTGTGCTGTGTTTTTTATTGTTATAACTCACTGATGTGATTTGAGTGATGGGCATTTTGTTTTTTATTCTTATAACTCATTGATGTGATTTGAGTGATGGCCATTCTGTGTTTTTTATTGTTATAACTCATTGATGTGATTAGAGTGATGGGCATGCTGTGTTTTTTATTGTTATAACTCACAGATGTGATTTGAGTGATGGGTGTGCTGTGTTTTTTATTGTTATAACTCATTGATGTGATTTGAGTGATGGGCATTCTGAGTTTTTTATTGCAAACAATCATTGATGTGATTTGAGTGATATGGCACGCTGTGTTTTTTATTGTTATAACTCACTGATGTGATTTTAGTGATGGGCATTCTGTGTTTATTATTGTTATAAATCATTGATGTGCTTTGAGTGATGGGCATTCTGTGTTATTTATTGTTATAAATCAATGATGTGATTTGAGTGATGGGCATGCAACGTTTTTTTTATTATTATAACTCATTGATTTGATTTGAGTGATGGGCATTCTGTGTTTTTTATTGTTATAACACATTGATGTGATTTGAGTGATGGGCATTCTGTGTTATTTATTCTGATAAATCATTGATGTGGTTTGAGTGATGGGCATGCAACGTTTTTTTATTGTTATAACTCACTGATGTGATTTGAGTGATGGGCATAATGTGTTTTTTATTGTTGTAACTCATTGATGTGATTTGAGTAATGGGTGTGCTGTGTTTTGTATCGTTAAAACTCATTGATGCGATTTAAGTGATGGACATTCTGTGTTTTTTATTGTTATAACTCATTGATGTGATTTGAGTAATGGGCATGCTGTGTTTTTTATTGTTATAAATCATTGATATGATTTGAGTGATGGGCATGCAATGTTTTTTATTGTTATAACTCATTGATGTGATTTGAGTGATGGGCATGCTGTGTTTTTTATTGTTATAAATCATTGATGAGATTTGAGTGATATGGCATGCTGTGTTTTTTATTGTTATAACTCACTGATGTGATTTGAGTGATGGGCATGCAATGTTTTTTATTGTTATAACTCACTGATGTGATTTGAGTGATGGGCATGCAATGTTTTTTATTGTTATAACTCACTGATGTGATTTGAGTGATGGGCATGCAATGTTTTTTATTGTTATAACTCACTGATGTGATTTGAGTGATGGGTGTGCTGTGTTTTTTATTGTTATAACTCATTGATGTGATTTGAGTGATGGGTGTGCTGTGTTTTTTATTGTTATAACTCACTGATGTGATTTGAGTGATGGGTGTGCTGTGTTTTTTATTGTTATAACTCCTTGATGTGATTTGAGTGATGGGCATGCTGTGTTTTTTATTGTTATAACTCACTGATGTGATTTGAGTGATGGCAATTCTGTGTTTTTTACTGTTATAACTCATTGATGTGATTTGAGTGATGGGTGTGCTGTGTTTTTTATTGTTATAACTCAGTGATGTGATTTGAGAATGGGTGTGCTGTTTTTTATTGTTATAACTCCTTGATGTGATTTGAGTGATGGGCATGCTGTGTTTTTTATTGTTATAACTCACTGATGTGATTTGAGTGATGGGCATGCAATGTTTTTTATTGTTATAACTCATTGATGTGATTTGATGGACATGCTGGGTTTTTTATTGTTATAACTCACTGATGTGATTTGAGTGATGGGCATGCTGTGTTTTTTATTGTTATAACTCAGTGATGTGATTTGAGAATGGGTGTGCTGTTTTTTATTGTTATAACTCCTTGATGTGATTTGAGTGATGGGCATGCTGTGTTTTTTATTGTTATAACTCACTGATGTGATTTGAGTGATGGGCATGCAATGTTTTTTATTGTTATAACTCATTGATGTGATTTGATGGACATGCTGGGTTTTTTATTGTTATAACTCACTGATGTGATTTGAGTGATGGGCATGCAATGTTTTTTATTGTTATAACTCAGTGATGTGATTTGAGAATGGGTGTGCTGTTTTTTATTGTTATAACTCCTTGATGTGATTTGAGTGATGGGCATGCTGTGTTTTTTATTGTTATAACTCACTGATGTGATTTGAGTGATGGCAATTCTGTGTTTTTTACTGTTATAACTCATTGATGTGATTTGAGTGATATGGCATGCTGTGTTTTTTATTGTTATAACTCATTGCTGTGATTTGAGTAATGGGTGTGCTGTGTTTTTTATTCTTATAACTCATTGATATGATTTGAGTGATGGCTGTGCTGTGTTTTTTATTGTTATAACTCATTGATGTGATTAGAGTGATGGGCATGCTGTGTTTTTTATTGTTATAACTCATTGATGTGATTTGAGTGATGGGCATGCTGTGTTTTTTATTGTTAGAACTCATTGATGTGATTTGAGTAATGGGTGTGCTGTGCTTTTTATTGTTATAACTCACTGATGTGATTTGAGTGATGGGCATTTTTGTGTTTTTTATTGTTATAACTCATTGATTTGATTTGAGTGATGGCTGTGCTGTGTTTTTTATTGTTATAACTCACTGATGTGATTTGAGTGATGGGCATTTTTGTGTTTTTTATTGTTATAACTCATTGATGTGATTTGAGTGATGGGCATGCTGTGTTTTTTATTGTTATAACTCATTGATGTGATTTGAGTGATGGGCATGCTGTTTTTTTATTGTTATAACTCATTGATGTGATTTGAGTGATGGGCATTCTGTGTTTTTAATTGTTATAACTCACTGATGTGATTTGAGTGATGGGCATTCTGTGTTTTTTATTGTTATAACTCACTGATGTGATTAAAGTGATGGGCATTCTGTGTTTTTTATTGTTATAACTCAATGATGTGACTTGAGTGATGGGCATTCTGTGTTTTTTATTGTAAAAACACATTGATGTGATTTGAGTGATGGGCATGCTGTGTTTTTTATTGGTATAACACATTGATGTGATTTGAGTGATTGGCATTCTGTGTTTTTTATTGTTATAACTCACTGATGTGATTTGAGTGATGGGCATTCTGTGTTTTTTATTGTTATAACTCCTTGATGTGATTTCAGTGATGGGCATTCTGTGTTTTGTATTGTTATAACTCACTGATGTGATTTGAGTAATGGGTGTGCTGTGTTTTTTATTGTTATAACTCAATGGTGTGATTTGAGTGATGGGCATGCTGTGTTTTTTATTGGTATAACACATTGATGTGATTTGAGTGATTGGCATTCTGTGTTTTGTATTGTTATAACTCACTGATGTGATTTGAGTAATGGGTGTGCTGTGTTTTTTATCATTATAACTCCTTGATGTGATTTAAGTGCTGGGCATGCTGTGTTTTTATTTTTACTCATTGATGTGATTTGATGAGTTATAACAATAAAAACACAGAATGCCCATCACTCAAATCAAATCTATGAGTTATAAAAATAAAAAACACAGAATGCCTATCACTTTCTATAGTAACTATAAGCTTCAATTGCAGCCATAATTGCAACTAAATGAAGATTAAATGAGGATCATTGGTAGAGGGGGTTACAGTCATCAGTCACATTAAGTTTCAAAACATTTGGCCTTGCAGTTTCAAAAAAGATTTCATGAAAATCCACACATTTATGAATTCTGTTTTAACAAAAAAATCAGTAAAAGAAGGTTGAATATTTTGAAAATTACAGTTCTTTCAGACAGTACTCTTTTTCAAAAAGCTTTGGATAGGTAAAGAGTAGCAGGAAACACATTTTATTCCAATAATTTTGTCATATCTTAAATGATATTATAATTGATTGGTAAGATGGGAACAAAATAAACAAAACTTCCATGCTTTCCAAACACCTGTCATCAATCAGTATTTCTGACAAGCAACTTGAGAGTAATAGATGTATTAACATAATTACAGATGCACTTGTTTACCGTACAAGTCAAAATAAATTGTAGGATAACCCTATAAACTATGTATCTTTTTCTTCCTACACTAATAAGACCAGAAGCTGACATCATTTTCTGGAAAGCTCTCACTGATAGCTTTCCAGAAAATGTCAGATTCTGAACTTGTCAGTGCAGGAGCAGCAGTTTACCTAGTTTATTGCAGCTATGCTACAACTTATTTTCACTTGTACTGTATACTCAATATGTTGAGTTTTTTCCCAGTTCTCAGTTGAGAAAAACTAGAACCAACCGTTACCAGATTCTAAAATACCCAAGTATTTTGCTGACAGTACCGATCTTCGTACAGACAAGAGAGGCTTTGAGTTAAGCATTAGAATATAGCCTCTGATGGCCACATATTTCCATCCTCTCATAGACCATTCCTGCGAAGTTTGGTTGCTGTTGGCTCAGTAGTTCCAGAGAAGATGAAAATGAGATTTCCCATAGGGTTTCTACATTGAATATAAGATGCAATTGCATCCATGTTTGCAACCTGATGAACATTAAATGTGGATCGTTGGTAGAGGGTGTCCCAGTCATTAACAATGCAATGTTTCAAAACATTTGGCCCAGTGGTTTGAGAGAAGTTTTAGAATAAAGGGAGAATAAAAAAATGCTTCAGGCTGCCATGTTTTTCGATGCACGGTAACATGAGGAGCATTTGTAGAAGACCTCCCATAGACTATTCCTGTCACGTTTGGTTCATGTCAGCTCAGTAGTTCCAAAGAAAAGATGGAAATATGCTTTCCCATAGGGTTTCTGAAGTAAATATAAGCCTCAATTGCATCCATGTTTGCAACCTGGTCAACATTAAATGTGGATCGTTGGTAGAGGGTCCCCCAGTCATCAACCATGCAAAGTTTCAAAACATTTGGCCCAGTGGTTTCAGAGGAGAAGATTTTTCAAAATCCACCAATCAGAATAAAAAAATGCTTCTGGCAGCCATGTTTTTCGATGCGTGGTAACATGAGGAGCATTTGAAGAAGACCTTCCATAGACTATCCCTGCCAGGTTTGGTTCATGTCGGCTCAGTAGTTCCAGAGAAGAAGATGAAAATATGATTTTCTATAAGGTTTCTATAGTAACTATAAGCCGCAATTACGGCCATATTTATGGCCCGATCAACATTAAATGAGGATCATTGGTTGAGGAGGTCCCAGTCATCATTTATGTGAAGTATCAAACAATTTGGTCAGGCACTTTCAGAGGAGAAGATTTTTGAAAATCCACCAACCAGAATCAAAGAATGCCTCTGGCAGCCATGTTTTTCAACCCATGGGAACAAAATGAGGATTTTTTGTAGAGGACCTCCCATAGACCATTCCTGCCAAGTTCTGCGTGCATGTTGACTCAGTAGTTCCAGAGATGAAAATGTGATTTCCCATATGGTTTCTATAGTAACTATAAGCCGCAATTGAAGCCATGTTTGCTACCTTATCAACATTAAACTAGAGGTACTGTGACCAAGCTCACAAAGTGATACCCCCCGAGCCTGAAATGTATAAGTTAGATTATCTCCCCTTGGAAATATCAGAATGGAATTATATTGCTTCATGCACATCTTTATATGGAGTTCTTCCATTGTGTAAAGTTTCATGAAAATTCTTCAAATTGTTTAGGAGTTGCGCTTATAAGGATGGACAGACAGACGGACAGGGTGATTCCTATATACCACCCCAAACTTTGCTTTTTGCAGGGGGGGGGGGGGGGGGGTATAATGAGGATCGTTGGTAGAGGGGGGTCACAGTCATCAACCATGCAAAGTTTCAAAACATTGGCCTTGTGGTTACAGAGGAGAAAATTTTTCAAAATACACCCATCAGAACCAAAGAATGCCTCTGGAGGCCATGTTTTCAAACCCATGGGATCAAAATGAGGATTGTTTGTAGAGGACTTCCCATAGACTATCCCTGCCAGGTTTGGTTCATGTCAGCTCGGTACTCAGATGAGGAAAATGTGATTTCCCATAGTGCTTCTGTAGTAACTAAAAGCCGCAATTGTGGTCATTTTTGTGACCCGATCAACATCAAATGAGGATCGTTGGTAGAGGGGGTCCAAGTCATTATTTACGTGAAGTTTCAAAACATTTCGCCTGGCAGTTTCAGAGGAAAAGATTTTTGAAAATCCATCAACAAAAATCAAAGAATGCCTCTGGAAGCCATGTTTTTCATCTGACAGGAACAAAATGAGGATCGTTTGTAGAGAACCTTCCAGAGACCATTCCTGCCAAGTTTGGTTCACACCAGCTCAGCGGTTACAAAGAAGAAGATGAAAATGTGAAAAGTTTATGGATGTCGGACAATGGGTGTTGGACGATGACAGACGCCAAGTGATGAGAAAAGCTCACATGGCCTTTTAGGCCAGGTGAGCTAAAAACACAGAATGCTGTTGTAACACTAAACAAGAGGCCCCAGGGGGCCTGAGGGCACTCACCTGACATGGTAGTCTAAATATAAAACTAGGGACTTGAATTGAATAAGCTGAATACACTCCTCCTGAGAATAGAATATACCAACTAGATGAAGTGATTGTGTCCACACAATACACAGGATTTTCCTTATATTTTCAGTTCCTGCACTTTGACTTCCCAAAATTGAGATAAATGCATAAAAAACATATTTTTTTTTATTTTTGTTTGGAAATTTTCGAAGTCGGCAAAAAAATATTTTCAGTCTAAATTTTTTTTTTCTTCTTCTTTAAGTTGACCAAAATGCATAAAAACAAAAAAAAATAATTTCCGGATTTTGGTCCTAAATTTTCTAAGTCCCACCAGGCCTCCAAATTTTCAGTGTAAAAAAAAAAATTTTTTTTGTCCTAAAATTGACCAAAACGCATAAAAAACAAAAAAATTTTTTTTCGAATTTTGGTCCAAAATTTCTAAGTCCGGAATGGGAACCCAAATTTTCAGCCTAAATATGAACCCAGGGACTTCGCTTGATCAAATTTAAATCTCACCCCCTATTGATGCTGCATACCAAATATCAAAAGATTCTTATTGGTAGATCTGAAGAAGAAGATTTTTAAAGAATATTCCTCATACTGCACTAATTTAAACATTTGGGCTCCCATAGAGAGCCCAAATATGGACCTTGGGAATTGATTTCAATAAACATGTGAAACAATCTCCCAAAGATGTTATATGTGAAATTTGAAGGCTATTGGAGCAGTGGTTTGGGAGAAAAGTAGTCTTAAATGTTTTTCCCATTACCAACAGTGTTAAAAAATGCCATGGATATGGACCTAGGGACATGGCTTGAACAAACTTGAATCTTACCCACCTAAGGATGCTGCATAAAAAATATCAAAAGCATTCATCTGCTGGATCTTAAGAAGATTTTTAAAGAAAGTTAAAAAATTTATAGTAATTTATATATTTTTTATACTTACCAATGACCCAGACTTAGCTGGTGCTAACTCTTAAAAATCTAGGGCCAAACACAAATTTTGCCCCCCAATCCCCAAAATTTGCATCTAAAACCAAAAGAAATCATGTCCTAAAGGACCTCCATACTTTGCCCCCACTGCGCATGCGCAGTGTTAAGGACGTTCCGAAATTGGTGCCCATCACCATTCTTACTGGCAGTGCCTGGTCAGCGCTATGTACTCAGCGGGGAGGTAAGAGTTCCCAACTCCTGGGAGGGCCATCCCCGTCTGGGTCATTGGTAAGTATAAAAAATATATAAATTACTATAAATTTTTTAACATTTTTATACTGTACCAATGACCCAGACTTAGCTGAATAGTAAAAAGGCTGGAGGGCCTAGGACATAGAGGAAAATCCAATAAGCTCAACTATATAATAAAGAGGTAACCCCTTAAGGAGAAAAGGAGTATTAGGCTTTACATGTATCTTTCTTATTTTATAATAAATTAGAAAGATACAATACCCTTCATAATTGAGCACAATAACATTCATGTTCTCTATTAACATCCAGTATAACCCATCATACTAATTATTTTTAAAGTAAGCCAATAAATAAAGTTAGTCCAGAGAATTGAGACTCTTTATATTCATTAAAAGTGTCCAAGGATTGTATATTAACGCCTGTTTGACACTTGACATATACAAATGCTTCACACCGAGCTACACTTTAAAAATATGACATGAATGAATTTTTAACATTAATATTACACTTTAAAACCATCCCGGAAACGACTCAGAATTATTGACTCCGGAGGAGGAATTCCCTTGCTTTTCACTATAAAGCAGGTGACCTAAGGGAACACCCTAACCTCCCCCCCCCCTTCCCCTGGGTCAAATAGCCCAGAGCGAAGAGGGCAGCAGGACGGAGTCACTGCCGGAACAGAAAGCCTGCATAACTATAGTTGCAACTGTTTAGTGGACGACATTCTGAGCAACAGATAACGGACCTAAACAATGCAGGTCTCCAGAAATGGACTCAATATTTCTGAGATAAAAATTCATGAATGTGGATGGCTGAGACCAATAAGCAGCCTTCATTAAATCTGTAATAGCCACACTATTAGCATAAGCCCAAGATGTAGAAAGAGCTCTTACTTCATGAGCCAAAATCTTAAGCACAGATTGCTGGGAAGAAGATAAACTTTCATAAGCAGTACAGATAGTTAATTGAATCCATCTAGCAATAGAATGGACCGAAATGTCCTTTCTATTAGGCATCAGAGACAGAAACGTTTTCGTCCCTTTCTGATAAACTGAGATCTCTGTTTATAAATGCGTAAAGCTCTAACAGGACAGAGTAAAGGCCTACGCCCGTCTGAAGACGGAAGAGCCTTAATAACAATAGGTTCCGGATATTTATTAGGAGCCTGATTCTTAGCTAAAAGTCCAACATTAGTAGTGAAGGTGATAGTGTTCCCGACACTACGATAGTGAGAATCGTCCACCGATAGTGCATGAAGCTCACTGACTCTTCTAGCAGAAGAGAAAGCTAAGAGAAAAGCTGTCTTATAAGACAAGAATTTGAAATCTACTGTCCCAAGAGGCTCAAATGGCTTTTCCTTAAGTTTAAGAAGAACCCAAGCTAAATTCCACTTAGGAATTAACCTAAGAGTTCTGGGTCTATTTATCGAGAAGTTTCTAACTAACTTAGATAAAGACACATTAGATCCAATTTGTAAACTATCGTGATGTGCATAGGTATCAGATAACATAGACCTATAACCCTTAATAGTAACAGGCTGCAGTTTGATTTCGTCAAACAAGTATACTAGAAAGTTTGCAATGTCTGGTATGGAGGGATCAAAAATATCAACAGAATGATCCCTACACCAACGACGAAAAACCTTCCACTTAGCCGCATAATTTAGCGAAGAGGAGGTCCTCCTACAGTTAGAAATCACGTCCACTGCTCGTCCTGTAAAGTGCTTGCCATGCAAGAAGTACCGCACAACGGAAAAACGTGAAGGTTGAGACCTTGCGGGTTGTGATGAAGTCGACGCGGTTTCCCCTGCGAAAGAAGATCCTCCCGTGGAGGAAGCTTTCGCGGTAGGTCCCACAACAGACACCTGAGTAGATTTATCCACGGTCTCTGTGGAGACAGAGATGCTACCAACAGAATCTTGCATTGAGATTGTTTTATCTTTAGCAATATTTGCTGAATCAACGGCGCTGGAGGATATGCATATCCTATCATTCCGTCCCATGAGATCGATAGAGCGTCTACTGCAAATGCTTTTGGATCCGGGCACGGTGACACATACGTCTGCAACTGATTGTTGAGATGTGTCGCAAATAAGTCTATCATTGGCCGTTCCCACTGGTAGCAAATCTGATTGAATACTTGTTTGTTGAGAGTCCACTCCGACGGCAACAAGCGGCCCTTCCGTGAAAGGGAGTCTGCTAGTACATTCAGACGACCCGGTATATGACGGACTGAAAGTAGAACCTGATGATCTAGAGCAAACAGAAGGATTCTCTCCGTTAGATTGAATAACGGAACGGAATGAGTGCCTCCCTGGTTCCGTATATACGCCACTACTGTCGTATTGTCGGACAGAATTTGGACATGAGCTTTGTGAATAATGTCCATCCAATGACGTAACACAAGCCAAATTGACATCATTTCCTTGATGTTTATGTGCTTGGTTAGGAACTGTGGATCCCAAAGACCCTGGCATCTCGAATCCGTTGGGAACAATGTTGCACCCCAACCTGTTTGACTGGCATCCGTCATAACGGTAAAACTCGGATCCGGCAACTGCAGCGGAACTCCCTGAGTTAACCACTGAATGTTTGCCCAAGTCTGAATCTCTTGTTTCACTTGATCTGACAAGAGAACATCTATGTCGAGCGAATGAATCTTCACACTCCAATTCTGAGTTAAGAAAATTTGGAGAGGACAAGTGCGCAACCGCCCCATCGAAATGAGATCCGCGGCGGCTCCACACAAACCTATCAGTCTCATAAACTCCCTCGCTGTGACTTTGTCTGCATGAAGACAATAGCGAGCGTAACAACTGACTAATTTCGCTCTGGTTAACGGCAGACGAACGAGATTGTTGTGCGTCTCGAAGCTCATTCCCAGATGAGTGAATGACTTGGACGGCACCAGATCCGACTTCTCCTCGTTTACAACAAAACCGAGATGTCGGAGCAATAGAAGCAGATTCTGCACATCGTTCTGAAGCATTAACTCGTTGCCGTACCTCTGAAGAATGTCGTCCAGGTAGGCCAACGTTACCGCAGACGAATGAGCTCGAAAATACATCATTACCGAGTTCATTACCCGAGTGAAAGCCCAGGGTGCTAGGTTCAATCCGAAGCACATCGCCCGGAATTGATACACAACTCCTAGGATTGCGAAGCGTAGATACTTTCTGAATGTCGGATGTACCATGACATGAAAGTACGCATCCTTGAGATCTATGCTTGTAGCATAATCGTTCACCCGAATACTCGCTCTGACCGACCGAATCGTCTCCATATAAAATTTAGGAGCGACGATCAGCTTGTTTATCCAGCTCAAATCTATGACTGGAGGGAACGAGCCGTCTGGTTTCGGAACCAGAAACAGATGGCTGTAGAATCCCGGTGTTTCCTGGTCTTCTACGACCTCTACCGCATTCTTCATTAAAAGAGACTGCACCTCCGATAAGAGAGCGTCTCTTTTCTGCGGATTTGACGGAAGTTGAGTCCATTTTGGACTTCGAGTTAACGGAGGCTTTCGTTTGAAGGATATTCTTAGACCTTCCGAAATCACCCCTCTCACCCAAGGGTCGTCCGTAATCGACGCCCACTCTTTCGAAAAACTCGACAACCTTCCGCCAACCGGAACGCGATAGAGGTTGAAGCCATCACCTCCTGGACCTGCGAGGCCTGCGGGAGGAGAAACCACGTCCTCCACGACCCGCACCTCATCCCGTCGACCTCGGGGCATCCGACCGATTGTCCCGGCCCGAAGGACGTCCCGCACGACGGATGCACCGGAACCTCTATAGGAACCTTTCTTGGGCGCACAAGATCCAGAAGTGCCTGTCTTATTCTTCTCTGTCGTATCCGACTTTTTGGAAGCGGATTTAAACAACAGAGAATCCGAAGCTTTCTTCGTAATTTTATCGTAGATTGCAGAAAGCTTGCCGTCGAATAGAAGTTCTCCGGAGACCGAAGCGACTCTGAGAGAGTTCTTCACCTTACTATCCACGCGTGTGGATGTAGCTAAGGCTGCGTCACGTCTAACCAACTCCAGGTTTGCCACTGAAAGGGCGGAGTTATACGTGGAATAAGCCACTGCCCTTGAAAGAAGTCTTAATGAGGATTGGATATCCTGGAATTCTTTCCCTTGAAGACGCAGTGATAACGCCTTTGTAAGGTGGTCTGCGTAAGATAAAGCGTCTAAAATGGCCCTGTTAGACGTGATTGTTGTATCCAACACCGCGGTTGGAACGGACATAGACGGCGGTAACGACAATTCTAAGTCTTCCGCCTCGTCGTCAAGATGCAGAGGAACTCTCGGAATACCCTGTCCTGCCGTATCGAATTTATTCCTTGCATTAATGAAAGGCAGGTTAAGAGCATTGGAGGACAAGAAACCAGCTTTGCCTGTTTTGGAAGCAAGCTTGAATATAGCGTCGTTCAATAATTCAAATGTTCTAGTGACATTATTGGACTGAGACGGAAACTCAGGGACAATGTCTCTGAACCGCTCAAAGAATTCAGTGTCCAATGACGCTATTATTCTCTTGTCCGGAACCGCAGCAGTCTGGCCCGACGGAACAACGTGAGGAAGGAAGTGCTGGATAAAGTCCACAGCAGCTTTATGTTGTTCCGAAAGGGATACCTCCAAGTCATCCGTATCCTTTTCACCATCCGGTCGGACCTCACGATGCTCCCGGTCGTACGCACCCGATGCTTCGGCGGAGCGTACCGACCCAGCGCCGTCGGATAACTCCCGATCTGACACCGATTCTGTCGGCTGCTGGGATGCTGCGATAATTTGTGCTATCTGAGCAAGCACGTCCGTCATCGAGGCCTGCAGAGTGGCGGTCTTTCGCTGCTTCGCCGCGGGAAGCTCCGCATCAACGGACTCCCGCATACTCTTCCTATGCGAACGTCCGGAGTCTACCGGCCTCGTGTCCCTGGCTACCGGATGGCGTGACCTGGTCGCCGAAGAATCCCTTATCAGCGAAGCTGGTAGAATCTCCGCGGTCATGTAGCCAAGGTGCGGTCGTGTGCGCTGGTGAGAGGATGAGGAAGCCTGAGCAGTCTCCGCGGACTGCCTAAACAACGGAGCGTCCCGAGCGACAGATGTGTGCTCCGCTTGCGATACATTTTGTACCACAACATCAGGTCCCTGATGTTGTTGTACGAGAGAGGGGCCTCTCTCGCTCGCGGCCCGGCTGGACCTGGACGAGCTAGGAACCGGACTAGAAGGCTTCCTCCAATCTCTCCTAACATCCGCCGTCACTGGGTGTGCACCTAGTATATTTATAGTGCTCGCATCACCCAACATTTCCTCCTGGACCGCAACGGACGAACCCGGCTGCCGAGCCATTCGGTGAATGGACGCTACACCGGGCGAGCTAGCGGACAACAGCGTCGATCCTACTAGGGACCTCTTAGGCAACTGTCGTATCTCCATGAGCACTTTTGCCGCTAACTCTTCATTCAATTGTGATGACGGAAGCGCACTCTTGGAAGATAACATGGAAACATCACCCTGTCTTGTTCCTCTGAAATAGAAACTGATAGACTAGAGTGACCCTACAGAGAAAGGCCCGGCATAGCCCTTTCTCCACTAACAACATACCGTAACACACGTTTCCAATGTTTGTCATCCCAATATTGACATATTGAATAGGAGTTAGTGCGAGTACACTGACTACAATTAATACAATGATCATGAAAGTCAGAGGAAGATTTCTTCCTATTACAATTTGAACAATGTCCTTTCATTGTGAAAAGACAACAACAAGTCCTAGTACTCGCACAAACCCCTAAACACAAAGATACATAATAACATGATCCATTAATATTGAAAAAAGCAAATGAAATTCAAAATAATTTTTGAAAAATATTTTTTCAGCGAAGCCCAAGTTTCTGAAAAGTAACATTGAGCCCCAATGGATCCCAAGGGTAAGTGTGGTCAAAAATTTTAAAATTATTTTGAATAATTATTGCAACACTTACGGATAATAATGTATCTTGTAGTGAGATAAACTACTCCAAAGGCAAAAAGCCCCCCTCAAAAGAGACTGTTGCCAATGTAAACAAGAAGTGTATAAACACCAGAAAACATGACTCCAGGCACTGACAATACTGGCCCAAAATCAGTTATCAAAATTACACACTATCTGATGCAAAACAGAGACTTCCAGAGAAGAATCTGCAGAACATCAGATGGTAGATGCAGAACACAACGTCTAAACACCCATGGGTGAAAACGTAAACATGGGAAAAATAACAGAATTCATTCTGTAACCAAGCTAATTCTCCCAAGAAATTTTAGGAGTAATCTTACTCAAAAATATGCCAAAAGCATGGGAGAATAGCAAGGGGGGACTTACAGGAACAGGAGAGAGGAAACACTGAATAAGCAGTGCAACTTCAAAGTAAGAATGACAACAACAGGCCCATGCCTCGAAAATAGGCAACTTAACATAATTTTATAACAAAATTTTAAGTTACAGCCCTGATTATTTTCTGTCACTCCTTTTTCCTCTCCACCTTCTGTATCCTCCTTAGAATCACCATTTCTCCAATATTTATGTGTCTGGCATCATTTAAACTGAGATTTACAAGCACAAAGATCAGTGAGATGTTAACTGATGAAGGGCCAAACAAAGAATGGTGATTGGCGCCAATTTCGGAACGTCCTTGACACTGCGCATGCGCAGTGGGGGCAAAGTATGGAGGTCCTTTAGGACATGATTTCTTTTGGTTTTAGATGCAAATTTTGGGGATTGGGGGGCAAAATTTGTGTTTGGCCCTAGATTTTTAAGAGTTAGCACCAGCTAAGTCTGGGTCATTGGTACAGTATAAAAATATTCCTCATTTTGAACTAAGTTGTCATTCGGGCTCCGGGTCTTGGCTTGAACAAACTCCAATCTCACCCCCCTAAGGTTGCTGCATGCCAAATATCAAAAAATTCTCCTATAATGAGCCCAAATATGAACCCAGATGGCCGATTTGAACAAACTTGAATCAGATCCACCCCACAATGTTGCATACCAAATATCAAAAGATTTTGCTTGCTGGATCTGGAGAAGATTTTTAAGAAATTTGCTTGAAATGCACTAAGTTCGAATTCGGGCTTCCATACTGCACCCAAATGTGAATCCAGGGGGCTGATTTGAACAAACTTGAATCAGATCCACCACACAATGTTGCATACCAAATATCAAAAGATTCTGCCTGCTGGATCTGGAGAAGAAGATTTTTTAAGAAATTTGCCTGAAATGCACTAAGTTCGAATTTGGGCTTCTATAGTGAGCCCAAATATGAACCCAGGGGGCCGATTTGAACAAACTTGAATCAGATCCACCCTACAATGTTGCATACCAAATATCAAAAGATTCTGCCTGCTGGATCTGGAGAAGAAGATTTTTCCCACTGCCTACAGTGTTAAAAAGTGCTGACTCAGCACTTTTTCAAAGTCCTGAAAAAAGTACCTTGTGATCAAACCGATAGGGATTTTTTCTAACCATTCTATTCTACTGGATAAAAGTAAGCTTTATATGAAATGAGACTTCTCTGTGCCATGTAGTTTTGGAGATATGGCAGTTTTAAGGTTTTTCCTATTTTTAGCTCCCGAGGTTCCCACGGGGCACTGAGAAAAATTTTTTTTGCATCAATCAACTACTTATGACCCATTATTATCTCATATCAAATTTGGTTCAAATCGACCTCACGGTTCTAAGAAAAATTTTAGGCATTGCCAAAATGTTTGCCCCTCCCATAACAAAGGCAAATAAAGCCTGACAAACTTCTCTTCAACAAACTTGATTCTAAACCTCAAAAGGACTCTGTATACCACATATCAAGTCTCTGCTACTGGTGGTTCATTAGAAGAAGATTTTCAAAAAATTTGGCCATTTATCCCCCACCGCTCTGCTCAATATGAGCCAAAACCTAATTTGTATAAAAATCAAAATGCCCCTATATAACCACTACTTACATGAAATTTAATTAAAATGTGGCCAGTGGTTTAGGAGAAAGAGGCTCAAACACCACCTTCATGCAGGATGACAGATGGACGGACGGACGACTGACGAAGAGTGATCAGAAAAGCTCACCCTGACTTTCAGTCAGGTGAGCTAACAAGAGGCTCCAGGGGGCCTGAACCTGACATGGTAGTCTAAATATCAAACCAGGGACTTGAGAATAAGCTGCATAAGCCCCTCCTAAGAAAAGCATATACCAACTAGATTAAGCGATTGTGCCCACATACTATACAGGATTTTCCTTCTATTTTCAGTTCCTGCACTTTTACGTCCCGAAATTCAGATAAACGCATAAAAAACAGATTTTTTTTTTATTTTTGTTCGGAAATTTTCGAAGTCTCAAACAAAATATTTTCAGCCTAAAATTTGCTTCTTAAAATTGACCAAAATGAAAAAAACCCAAAAAACTAATTTCCGGATTTTGGTCCCAACTGGCCCCCAAATTCTCAGTGTAAAAAAAAATAATTTTTTTTTGTCTTAAAATCGACCGATACGCATAAAAAAAACCAAACAAAAAAATTCCGGATTTTGGTCCAAAATTTCCAAGTCTGGCACGAGACCCCAAATTTTCAGCCTAAATATGAACCCAGGAACTTGGCTTGAACAAACTTGAATCTCACCTCACTAAGGATGCTGCATACCAAATATCAAAAGATTCTTATTGGTATATCTGAAGAAGAAGATTTTTAAAGAAAAGTCCTCATATTGCACTAAGTAAAAATTTGGACTCCCATAGGGAGCCCAAATGTAAACCCAGGAACATAATTTGTACAAACTTGAATCTGACCTCCCTGAAGATGTTGTATACCAAATATGAAATGATTCTGACTGCTGGATCTGAAGAAGAAGATTTTGAAAGAAAAGTCCTCATATTGCACTAAGTTAAAATTCGGGCTCTCATAGGGAGCCCAAATGGGAACTCAGGAACTCGATTTGTACAAACTGGAATCTGACCTCCCTGGAGATGTTATATACCATCTGAAACTTCAGTCTGACCCCTCCTAGAGATGATGTATACAAAATGTTAAAGGAGTCTGACTGCTGGATCTTAAAAAGAAGATTTTTAAAGAAATTTTCACATATTGCACGAAGTCGAAATTCGGGCTCCTAAAGGGAACCCAAATATTAACAGAGAAACTCGATTATGCCCCAATAGAGAGCCCAAATATAAACCCAGGAACTTGATTTTTAACAAACTTGAATATGGCACCCTCAATTCCCCCCTACCCCCCCCCCCCCCCCCCCCCACGAGATGTTGTATGCAAAGTTAAACTTTGGGTTCCAATAGAGAGATCAAACACTAACTCAAAGACACAATTTGTACAAACTTGAAACTGCCCTCCACCCCACCCCACCCCCCACCCCCACCCCATCCCTAGAGATGTTGTATATCAAATATGAAAGCATTCTGACTGTTGGATCTGAAGAAAAAGATTTATAAAGAAATTTCCTCATATTTCACTAAGTTAAAATTCAGGCTGCCACAGGGAGCCCAAATATACACCCAGGGACTCGATTTGAACAAACTTGAATCTGAGCCCCCTAGAGATGTTATATACCAAATATCAAAACATTCTAAATGATGGCTCTGGAGAAGAAGATTAAATCTGTTAAAAACAATTATTGGGTGCTTTTAGAGTGATGCCCCTTGTGGTTCCCCTTGTGTGCACGGCAAGATTATTCGTAGAAATGTGAATTGACATATAATAAGGAACATGCACATCAAATTTCTTTTAATTTGGTCCAGTAGTTTGGGAGGAGAAGTCGATAATGTAAAGTTCATGACGGGCGGCGATGGAGGGCAAGTGATAAGTTAGGCTCCCTTCGGTGAGCTGCAGTGTTATAGAAGGTAATAACTGTGTGTAGTGTTATAGAAGGTAATAACTGTGTGTAGTGTTATAGAAGGTAATAACTGTGTGTAGTGTTATAGAAGGTAATAACTGTGTGTAGTGTTATAGAAGGTAATAACTGTGTGCAGTATTATAGAAGGGAATAACTGTATGTAGTGTTATAGGAGGTAATTGTGTGTAGTGTTATAGAAGGTAATAACTGTGTGTAGTGTTATAGAAGGTAATAACTGTGTATAGTGTTATAGAAGGTAATAACTGTGTGCAGTATTATAGAAGGGAATAACTGTGTGTAGTGTTATAGGAGGTAATTGTGTGTAGTGTTATAGAAGGTAATAACTGTGTGTAGTGTTATAGAAGGTAATAACTGTGTGTAGTGTTAAAGAAGGAAATAACTGTGTGCAGTATTATAGAAGGGAATAACTGTGTGTAGTGTTATAGGAGGTAATTGTGTGTAGTGTTATAGAATGTAATAACTGTGTGTAGTGTTATAGAAGGTAATAACTGTGTGTAGTGTTATAGGAGGTAATTGTGTGTAGTGTTATAGAAGGTATTAACTGTGTGTAGTGTTATAGAAGGTAATAACTGTGTGTAGTGTTATAGAAGGTAATAACTGTGTGTAGTGTTATAGGAGGTAATTGTGTGTAGTGTAATAGAAGGTAATAACTGTGTGCAGTGTTACAGAAGGTAATAACTGTGTGTAGTGTTATAGAAGGTAATAACTGTGTGTAGTGTTATAGAAGGTAATAACTGTGTGTAGTGTTATAAAAGGTAATAACTGAGTGCAGTGTTATAGAAGGTAATAACTGTGTGCAGTGTTATAGAAGGTAATAACTGTGTGGAGTGTTATAGAAGGTAGTAACTGTGTGTAGTGTTATAGAAGGTAATAATGGTGTGCAATGTTCTAGAAGGTAATAACTGTGTGCAGTGTTATAGAAGGAAATAACTGTGAGTAGTGTTATAGAAGGTAATAACTGTGTGTAGTGTTATAGAAGATAACAACTGTGTGTAGTGTTATAGAAGGTAATAACTGTGTGTAGTGTTATAGAAGGTAATAACTGTGTGTAGAGTTATAGCAGGTAATAACTGTGTGTAATGTTATAGGAGGTAATAACTGTGTGTAGTGTTATAGTAACTGTGTGTAGTGTTATAGAAGGTAATAACTGTATGTAGTGTTATAGAAGGTAATAATTGTATGTAGTGTTATAGAAGGTAATAACTCTGTGTAGTGTTATAGAAGGTAATAACTGTGTGTAGTGTTATAGAAGGTAACTAGAAGTACTGTGAGCAAACTCACAAAGTGATACCCACCCCACCCCCCGCCCACACCTGAAATGTATAAGTTACATTATCTCCCCTTGGAAATGTCAGAACGGAATTATATTACTTAATGCACATCTTCATATGGAGTTCTTCCACTGTGTTAAGTTTCATGAAAATTCTTCAAAATGTTTAGGAGGAGTTGCGCTTACAAGGATGGACAGATGGTATAAGTTAGATTATCTCCCCTTGGAAATGTCAGAACGGAATTATATTGCTTCATGTACATCTTCATATGGAGTTCTTCCATTGTGTAAAGTTTCATGAAAATTCTTTAAACGGTTTAGGAGAAGTTGCGTTTACAAGGATGGACAGACGGTATAAGTTAGGTTATCTCCCCTTGGAAATGTCCGAAGGGAAGTATATTGCTTCATGCACATCTTCATATGGAGTTCTTCCATTGTGTGAAGCTTCATGAAAATTCTTCAAACGGTTTAGGAGTTGCGCTTACAAGGATGGACAGACGGTATAAGTTAGATTATCTCCCCTTGGAAATGTCAGAACGGAATTATATTGCTTCATGCACATCTTCATATGGAGTTCTTCCATTGTGTAAAGTTTCATGAAAATTCTTCAAACGGTTTAGGAGGAGTTGCGCTTATAAGGATGGACAGACGGACAGACAGGGTGATTCCTATATACTCCCCCCAAACTTTGTTTGCGGGGGGTATAATAACTGTGTTCAGTGTTATAGAAGGTAATAACTGTATGTAGTGTTATAGAAGGTAATAACTGTGTGTAGTGTTATAGAAGGTAATAACTGTGTGTAGTGTTATAGAAGGTAACAACTGCGTGTAGTGTTATAGAAAGCAATAACTGTGTGTAGTGTTATAGAAGGTAACAACTGTGTGTAGTGTTATAGGAGGTAATAACTGTGTGTAGTGTTATAGAAGGTAATAACTGTGTGTAGAGTTATAGAAGGTAATAACTGTGTGTAGTGTTATAGAAGGTAATAACTGTGTGTAGTGTTATAAAAGGTAATAACTGTGTGTAGTGTTATAGGAGGTAATTGTGTGTAGTGTTATAGAAGGTAAAAAATGTGTGTAGTGTTATAGAAGGTAACAACTGTGTGTAGTGTTATAGAAGGTAATAACTGTGTGTAGTGTTATAGAAGGTAATTGTGTGTAGTGTTATAGAAGGTAAAAACTGTGTGCAGTGTTATAGAAGGTAATAACTGTGAGTAGTGTTATAGAAGGTAATAACTGTGAGTAGTGTTATAGAAGGTAATAACTGTGTGTAATGTTATAGAAGGTAATAACTGTGTGCAGTGTTATAGAAGGTAATAACTGTGTGCAGTGTTATAGAAGGTAATAACTGTGAGTAGTGTTATAGAAGGTAATAACTGTGTGTAGTGTTATAGAAGGTAATAACTGTGTGTAGTGTTATAGAAGGTAATAACTGTGTGTAGTATTATAGAAGGTATTAACTGTGTGTAGTGTTATAGAAGGTAATTGTGTGTAGTGTTATAGAAGGTATTAACTGTATGTAGTGTTATAGAAGGTAATTGTGTGTAGTGTTATAGAAGGTAATAACTGCGTGTAGTGTTGTAGAATGTAGTACACAATATTCAAAGGAAGTGGTTATGGGCAAGCAAGTATATGTAAGGTCAAAATATGTTAGACAAGCAAAGCTCATTAAAAAATAAGCATGGACAATTATCACAATGTATTCAACAGCCAAATAGACTTAAACATCTTAAATGGTAATTCAATGTAATAATGATCGAATGCTCAGTAATTGTGCAATAGAATTCTTGACTCTGAACCTCAGATATATATTATTTACTGAAAACCACTTTAAACTGAAAGTGTCAATGACATTGTAGCTCAACTTGTCAAGACAAAGACATGTACATGTATAGTATGTGACACAGCAATGACAAACATCTAGGTAATGACCTGATAACAAAGGTACATATAAAGTATTGTAACAGTCTGTACATAAATACTGACCGTTGCCTGTAACAAATGTATAGGCAAAGTATTGTAAAGGTGGGTGACAGTCAGATGCTAAACTAGAAAAGAAATCTTTGAGTCCCAGAGTGGGTCAGACTGAACCAAAAAATATTTGTTCTCATAGCACAGTGATAACAAAGGCACCCCAAAACACTTGTTCCTGTCCCAAGGTGAAAACAAAGGTACCCAAGAAGTTTCGTGAAGATCAGTTCACAAATGTGAGCTGTGTAGAAGTTGTGACAAAAAACTGATTGGACCTAATTTCGGTACAAAATGGCCACTGGCAGCCATCTTGAATTTTGGACCGCACCCAGAAACACTCGTTCTCGTCCCAAGGTGATAACAAAGGTACCCAAGAAGTTTTGTGAAGATTGGTTCATAAATACAGCCTCTAGCCAGAGCCGTATTGACATGTGCACTTACCATGTATAAGTAGCACTGAATAAATCAAAGTTCATCTAATTTGCATAATTTCTTCATGAGAAAAAAACCCGTACTATATGTGATGTATTCCATGTTACTAAACATTCATACAAAAATTTATTCAAATCAGAACTTTCATACAGAAGTTCTGTACAAAAGACTGATTGCACTAATTTTGGTACAAAATGGCTGCTGGTGGCCATCTTGAATTTTGGACCACACCCAAAAACACTCGTTCTCATCCCACGGTGATAACAAAGGTACCCAAGAAGTTTTGTAAAGATCGGTTCATAAATACGGCCTCTAGTCTGAGCTGTATAGAAATTGTGTATAAAAAACTGATTAGACCTAATTTCGGTACAAAATGGCCACTGGCAGCCATCTTGAATTTTGGACTGCATCCAGAAACACTCGTTCTCGTCCCAAGGTGATAACAAAGGTACCCAAGACGTTTCGTGAAGATCGGTTCATAAATACAGACTCTAGCCCAAGCCGTATTGACATGTGTACTTACTGTGTGTAAGTAGCACTGAAAAAATCAAAGTTCATCTAATTTGCATAATTTCTGCACGAGAAAAAAACCCGTATTATATGTGATGTATCCCATGGTCCTAAACATTCACACAAAAAATTATTCAAATCAGCGCTTTCATATGGAAGTTCTGTGCAAAAATCTGATTGCACCAAATTTTGTACAAAATGGCTGCCATCGGCCATCTTGAATTTCAGACCGGACCCAAAAACACCTGTTCTCGTCCCAAGGTGATAACAAAGGTACCCAAGGAGTTTCGTAAAGATCGGTTCAAAAATACGGCCTCTAGCCCAAGCCGTATTGGCATTTGCACTTACAGTGTTGAAAGTAACACCAAAACTTACAGTGCTGAAATTTATTATTATTATTATTATTTATTGATGTTTAAGGTCACATAATTATGCACAATGGCTAATCATGACCGTGACAGTTTTACGGGTGGAGGAAGCCGGAGTACCCGGAGAGAACCACCGAGCAACAACGAGCAGCTGCCAGCTCCCCAACATCGTAACTCCGCACTGCAGCACAGGCAGGGTTAGATTGGTTGAAGACATGCGTACCATCAACGTGCAGTACGCCTTAGTACACGGCGTCATCGTGCCCCCATGCGGGCAATGGGGAACAGTGCTGAAAGTAACACCAAAAAACATCAAAGTTTGTCTAATTTGCATAATTTACGCACGAGAAAAAAACCTGTATTATATGTGATGTATCCCATGGTACTAAACATTCATACAAAAAATTATTCAAATCAGAGCTTTCATATGGAAGTTCTGTACAAAAAACAGATTTCTGCATCGTCGGTACAAAATGGTGGCTGGCTGTCTTGAATTTCGGACCGCACCCAAAACCACTCGTTCTCGTCCCACAGTCATAACAAAGGTACTCAAGAAGTTTCGTAAAGATCGGTTCATAAATATGGGCTCTAGCCCGAGCTGTATCAAATTGTCGACGGACAGACAGACGATGGGCCATGGCATAAGCTCAAATTTGGCTTCGCCAAAGTTGAGCTAAAAATTCTCACTGCCGTGCAGTTTTGGAGATATGGACGTTTTAATTTTTTTCTATTTTTAGCTCCTGTGGTTTCCACGGGGGTATGGGAAAAAAAATTTCTGCATAAATTAGGTACTTATGACCCAATAAGCACTCATGTAAAATTTGGTTCAAATCGGCCTCGCGGTTTGGAAAATAGAAATGTGTGGCAGGGCCAAAATTTTTGCACCTCCTTTAACATCGTCAAATATAGCCCCTCGAACTTCTCTTGAACAAACTTGAGTCTACACCTCAAAAGGAAGCTGCATACCAAATATCAAGTCTCTGCTATTGCTGGTTCTTGAGAAGATTTTTTAAGAATTGGAGCATTTTTGCCCCATCCCTCTGCTCAATATGAGCCGAAACCTAATTTGACAAAAAATCAAAATGCCCTTACATAACCCCTACACACATGAAATTTCATTAATATGCGGCCATTGGTTTGGAAGAAAAAGGCCCAAACACCACCTTCACGACGGACGACAGACGATGGACGAAAAGTGATCAGAATAGCTCACCCTGAGTTTCAGTCAGGTGAGCTAAAAACATCTTGTAGATTTTCAAGAAAAATTGGCAATTCTCCGATCTTAGTGTGACATTACAAGTTGCATGTACAAAATTTTCCAGTAAGCATTTGTTAACCCTATGCAGGTTCTCAAACATCACAATTTTGATAAAATGGTCTGTGTTTGCATACCCACAGCACCCAAAGTTAAGAGGAGAGATCAACATTAGTGGAAGTAGAATTCACTAAGAATTATTTTTGTAAGTAATAAGGGTATTCAAAAAACAACCCTTAACCCATTTTTGGCTGGATAAACAATGATACCCATCAAAAGCATAAAATTCATGTTCTTCCTGGACTTCTCTGAAAACATCTTGTAGATTTCTAGGGAAAAATGGCCATTCGCAGTTCTTGGCGTGACATTACAAGTTGCATGGAAAAATATTCCTGTTAGCACTTGTTAACACTCTACAAACTGCAAGACATCAATGTTTAGGATACACTTGAGATAAAATGGACCATTTTCAAATAGCCACAGCACTCAGGGGTATGTGTCAAACAAACGTAATTCCTTTTGTCGGTCATTAACCTGGACGACGATATTGATATTAACCCTCTCCACCATTAATGATGGTTTTTACCTAAACATTTTTTATCAAACTGAGTCATTTGAGACTACTATACCCATCTTTCTGTAACATCAAAAGGGGAACTTCAGTGAAACAGTTAAAAACAATTCATCAGACACTCTGGAAAAGCCATGATTCTCCAGAATCATGAAGTCTAGTTTTGGGGTTTTTTTTTTCCACACATTTTGTCCGTACGATTCAGAAGTCATTATCGAACCGATTTTCACACAATTTTGCACATGCATAGAGGGGCACAAAATCTAAAAATGTACTGAAGCGTGATTTTCGATTTAACCCTTATTTCGCCAGAATTAGCAAAAAACTGTCAAAATTGGGGTTTAAAGGCACTTTCTCAAAATGCGTCTTGTAGATTTTTTAAAAATATTCATCATTGCTAGACCTGCCTGTGACACGACCATTGATACACAAGACATATCAGGCGATGCACATGGTAACCCTCCACAGAATACCAAACATCGAAATTTTGGATGAAATGGGCCGGTTTCGGGCCCCCACAGCACCCAAATGATACAGGAGAGATAAATGTAACTTCCTTTATTGTAAGTGGAATTCACCGAGGATCATTTTTGTAAGTAATAAGGGTGTTCAAAAAACCAAGCATTAACCCGTTTTGGGTGCGTTAAACAGCAATACCCCCCATAATGCTAAAAAGTTCATGTTTTCCGTGATTTCATTCTCTAAACGAGTCTTGTTGTAGATTTTCAAGAAAAATTTGTCACTCTCAGGTCTTGGTGTGACAATAGAAGTTGCATGGACAAAATACTCCGGTGAGCATTTGTTAACCCTACACGGGCTACTAAATGTCGAAATTGTGATAAAATGGGCTTTTGGATGCCAACAGCACCCAATGGGTATGCCACAAAGAAGAGTACATTCTTTTATCGAATGCACAATCTATATGGAAACATTTTTGTAAGTAGTAAGGGTATTCAAAAGTAGAAGTTTTAACCCATTTTGCGCAGGCTAAAGAGACCCCTTAAAATCTTAAAAATTAAAATTCCCATTTTCTGTGGATTTCTCTAAAAACATCTTGTAGGTTTTCAAGAAAAATTGATTATTCGCAAGTCTTTGTGCAACATTACAAATGGCATGGACAAAATATTCCGGTGAGCATTTATTAACCCTCTACAGGTTGCCAAGCATCGTAATTTTGTTGAAATGGGCTGTTTTCGGACACGCACAGCACCCAATGTATACTGGAGAAATAAACATAATCTCCTTTGTTGGAAGTGGAATTCACCGAGGACTATTTTTATAGGTAATAAGAGTATTCAAAAAACCAAGCGTTAACCCCTTTTGTGGTTGTTAATAGTGATACCCATCAAAAGCTTAAAAAATTCAAGTTTTCCCTGGATTTCTTTACAAATATCTTGTAGGGTTTTCTAGAGAAAATGGCCATTGATAGGTCTTGGTGTCACTTTACCAGTTGCATGGATAAATTATTCCGGTAAGCATTTGTTAACCCTCCATGGGCTGCTAAATGTCAAAATTTAAAAATGAAAGTGTCAATGACACTGTAGCTCAACTTGTCAAGACAAAGACATGTACATGTATAGTATGTGACACAGCAATGACAAACATCTAGGTAATGACCTGATAACAAAGGTAAATATAAAGTATTGTAACAGTCTGTACATAAATACTGACCGTTGCCTGTAACAAATGTATAGGTAAAGTATTGTAAAGGTGGGTGACAGTCAGATGCTAAACTAGAAAAGAAATCTTTGAGTCCCAGAGTGGGTCTGACTGAACCCCAAAATATTTGTTCTCATAGCACAGTGATAACAAAGGCACCCCAAAACACACTCATTCCTGTCCCAAGGTGAAAACAAAGGTACCCAAGAAGTTTCGTGAAGATCAGTTCACAAATATGAGCTGTGTAGAAGTTGTGACAAAAAACTGATTGGACCTAATTTCGGTACAAAATGGCCACTGGCAGCCATCTTGAATTTTGGACCACACCCAGAAACACTCGTTCTCGTCCCAAGGTGATAACAAAGGTACCCAAGAAGTTTTGTGAAGATCGGTTCATAAATACAGACTCTAGCCCAAGCCGTATTGACATGTGTACTTACTGTGTGTAAGTAGCACTGAAAAAATCAAAGTTCATCTAATTTGCATAATTTCTGCACGAGAAAAAAACCCGTATTATATATGATGTATCCCATGGTACTAAACATTCACACAAAAAATTATTCAAATCAGCACTTTCATTTGGAAGTTCTGTGCAAAAATCTGATTGCACCAAATTTTGTACAAAATGGCTGCCATCGGCCATCTTGAATTTCGGACTGGAATCAAAAACACTTGTTCTCGTCCCACGGTGATAACAAAGGTACCCAAGGAGTTTCGTAAAGATTGGTTCATAAATACGGCCTCTAGCCCGAGCCGTATTGGCATTTGCACTTACAGTGCTGAAAGTAACACCAAAAAACATCAAAGTTAGTCTAATTTGCATAATTTCTGCACGAGAAAGAAACCTGTACTATATGTGATGTATTCCATGTTACTAAACATTCATACAAAAATTTATTCAAATCAGAACTTTCATACAGAAGTTCTGTACAAAAGACTGATTGCACTAATTTTGGTACAAAATGGCTGCTGGTGGCCATCTTGAATTTCGGATCACACCCAAAAACACTCGTTCTCATCCCACAGTGATAACAAAGATACCCAAGAAGTTTCGTAAAGATCGATTCATAAATACAGCCTCTAGCCTGAGCCGTATAGAAGTTGTGTACAAAAAACTGATTAGACCTAATTTCGGTACAAAATGGCCACTGGCAGCCATCTTGAATTTTGGACCGCGCCCAGAAACACTCGTTCTCGTCCCAAGGTGATAACAAAGGTACCCAAGACGTTTCGTGAAGATCGGTTCATAAATACAGACTCTAGCCCGAGCCGTATTGACATGTGTACTTACTGTGTGTAAGTAGCACTGAAAAAATCAAAGTTCATCTAATTTGCATAATTTCTGCACGAGAAAAAAACCTGTATTATATATGATGTATCCCATGGTACTAAACATTCACACAAAAAATTATTCAAATCAGCGCTTTCATATGGAAGTTCTGTGCAAAAATCTGATTGCACCAAATTTTGTACAAAATGGCTGACATCGGCCATCTTGAATTTCGGACCGGGCCCAAAAACACTCGTTCTCGTCCCACGGTGATAACAAAGGTACCCAAGGAGTTTCGTAAAGATCGGTTCATAAATACGGCCTCTAGCCCGAGCCGTATTGGCATTTGCACTTACAGTGCTGAAAGTAACACCAAAAAACATCAAAGTTAGTCTAATTTGCATAATTTACGCACGAGAAAAAAACCCGTATTATATGTGATATATCCCATGGTACTAAACATTCATACAAAAAATTATTCAAATCAGAGCTTTCATATGGAAGTTCTGTACAAAAAAAAAAATTCTGCATCGTCGGTACAAAATGGCTGCTGGCAGCCATCTTGAATTTCGGACTGCACCCAAAAACACTCGTTCTCATCCCACGGTCATAACAAAGGTACCCAAGAAGTTTCGTAAAGATTGGTTCATAAATACGGCCTCTAGCCCGAGCCATAGCAGCTTGGCACTTACAGCTCTGAAAGTAACACTAAATAAATCAAAGTCAGTCTAATTTGCATAATTTACGCACGAGAAAAAAACCCGTATTATATGTGATGTATCCCATGGTACTAAACATTTATACAAAACTTTATTCAAATCAGAACTTTCATACAGAAGTTCTGTACAAAAAACTGATTTTTGCATCATCGGTACAAAATGGCCGACGCAGCCATCTTGAATTTCGGACCACACCTAGAAACACTCATTCCCGTCCCAGGGTCATAACAAAGGTACACAAGAAGTTTCGTAAAGATCGGTTCATAAATACGACCTCTAGCCCGAGCCATAGCCAATTGTTGACGTACGGACAGACGGACAGACGGACGGACGGACAGACGGACGACGGGCCATGACAATAGCTCAAATTTGACTTCGTCAAAGTTGAGCTAATGAAACACTGGAGTTACTTTCATATCAATCTACAAGTTATTAAAAAATAAACTTACCTGCAACCACACTGGAAAATATTCCCAGAGCATGTGTATCATCAACCCATTTAATATCAAACCCACGAGACCTAAAAAAAAATGTAAACAGTATGATAACATCAACCCACTTAATATCAAACCCACGAGACCTAACAAAATGTAAACAGTATGTCAACATCAAACTATTTAATATCAAACAAACAAGACCTAAAAAGAAATATATATATATACAGTACGTCAACATCAAACTATTTAATATCAAACTCGCGAGACCTAAAAAGAAAAATATATATATACAGTATGACAACATCAACCCATTTAATATCAAACCCACGAGACCTAAAAAAAATGTAAACAGTATGTCAATATCAAACTATTTAATATCAAACCCACGAGACCCAAAAAGAAAAATATATATATACAATATGACATCAACCCATTTAATATCAAACCCACGAGACCTAAAAGAAATGTAAACAGTATGTCAACATCAAACTATTTAGTATCAAACCCACGAGACCTAAAAATGAAAGTGTCAATGACACTGTAGCTCAACTTGACAAACTTGAACTTGGTAAGTTATAAATGAAATGGCAAAATTGAAGATCATTGGTACCAATGTAATTTTTTTGCCAGTGGCAACATTTTTTGACAGAAACCGAAGAAAATCGATAGCTCCCATCTAGAAGCCTCTTCAAACAAGCATGCCAGGTTTCAAAGCAAACCGATCATAAATGTGCCCTGCAGGGTGTACAAAAGGGAAATACTGTGGTCTGACTAGACTAAATTCTAAGAACGTTGGCCGTGGCAACATTTTTTGACAGAAATGGAAGAAAATCGATAGCTCCCATCTAGAGGTCACCGTCAATAAGCATACCAGGTTTCAAAGTAATCTAATCATAAATGTGCCCTGTAGGGTGAGCCAAAGGGAAATGGAAATATTGTGGTCTGACTAAACTAAGTTCTAAGAATGTTGGCTGCGGCAACATTTTTTGATGGAAATTGGAGAAAATCGATAGCTCCCATCTAGAGGTCACCCCAAACAAGCATGCCAGTTTTCAAAGCAATCCGATCATAAATGTACCCTGTAGGGTGTGCCAAAGGGAAATATTGAGTCTTCTGACTAAACTAAGTTCTAAGAACGTTGGCCGCGGCAACATTTTTTGACAGAAATTGAAGAAAATCGATAGCTCCCATCTAGAGGTCTCCCCAAACAAGCATACCAGGTTTCAAAGCAATCTGATCATAAATGGGTCCTGTAGGGTGTGCCAAAGGGAAATATTGAGGTCTGACTAAACTAAGTTCTATGAACGTTGACCGTGACAACATTTTTTGCTGGAAATTGAAAAAAATTGATAGCTCCCATCTAGAGGTCACCCTAAATAAGCATACCAGGTTTCAAAGCAATCAAATCATAAATGTGCCCTGTAGGGTGAGCCAAAGGGAAATATTGTGGTTTGACTAAACTAAGTTCTAAGAACGTTGGCCGCAGCAACATTTTTTGACGTAAATTGAAGAAAATCGATAGCTCCCATCTAGAGGTCACCCCAAACAAGCATGCCAGGTTTCAAAGCAATCCGATCATAAATGTACCCTGTAGGGTGTGCCAAAGGGAAATATTGAGTCTTCTGACTAAACTAAGTTCTAAGAACGTTGGCCGCGGCAACATTTTTTGACAGAAATTGAAGAAAATCGATTGCTGCCATCTAGAGGTCACCCCAAACAAGCATGCCAGTTTTCAAAGCAATCCGATCATAAATGTACCCTGTAGGGTGTGCCAAAGGGAAATATTGAGTCTTCTGACTAAACTAAGTTCTAAGAACGTTGGCCGTGGCAACATTTTTTGCCGGAAATTGAAGAAAATCGATAGCTCCCATCTAGAGGTCACCCTAAATAAGCATACCAGGTTTCAAAGCAATCAAATCATAAATGTGCCCTGTAGGGTGTGCCAAAGGGAAATATTGTGGTTTGACTAAACTCAGTTCTAAGAACGTTGGCCGCGGCAACATTTTTTGACGGAAATTGAAGAAAATCGATAGCTCCCATCTAGAGGTCACCCCAAACACACATACCAAGTTTCAAAGTAATCTGATCATAAATGCGACCTGTGAGGTGTGCCAAAGGAAATTGTGGACGTACGTACTAATGTACTAACGTACGTACGTACGCCGACGGACGAGAAGTGATGGCAATAGCTCAGCTTGACTTTGTCAAGTTGAGCTAAAAAATGTATGTCAACATCAAACTATTTAATGACAACATCAAACTATTTAATATCAAACCCACAAGACCCAAAAAGAAAAATATATATACACAGTATGACATCAACCCATTTAATATCAAACCCACAAGATCTAGAAATGTAAACAGTATGTCAACATCAAACTATTTAATATCAAACCCATGAGACCCAAAAAGAAAAATATATATATACAGTATGACATCAACCCATTTAATATCAAACCCACGAGACCTAAAAAAAATGTAAACAGTATGTCAACATCAAACTATTTAATATCAAACCCACGAGACCTAAAAACAAGGACATCCAGGGCCGGCGGAAGCAGCAAAGGGCAAGGGGGGCGAAACTTTCTGATGAGGGCAAGTGCAAGTATATCACCTAAAAATTGGGAGGGGACGCCTTAGATGCCGAAGGCATCTGCACAGAGTGTCGAAGGCACGAGGTATTAGAGGGGGCGGAGGGGTGGTCCACCCAGGAAATTTTTTTAATGGAGCTCTCAAATTGTGCATTTTGGTGGCCTTTGGCCTGAAATTCCTCTTGTATTTTATAATAGAAAAAAATGTTTTTTTACGGTCGGAGGCCGGACCCTGGGGCAGTTGCCCTGTTTACCTACCCCCTCTCGGTGCTATTATAAGTCTCGGATTATCTAGTGCCATAGGCTTCGAACCAGTTTTGTTGTCAACAAACACGGCATTTGGCCATCTCACTAATAAAACAGTCAGGCTGAGCAGGTAGGCAAAATTTGCTGATACATAGGCCTACTATCCCTTGAATGGCATGCCCATGGGCAATTAATGTATACATATACATCCATGCAGGAGAATTGGTTATTCAAAGATACAGCTGAATAATAGGCTGATCAGTATGATTCTGGTTTTTTTCTGATGATTGATCAATAACAATGCTAATTTTTTATTTTCGGACACTTTCGCCCCCGCTGGCCCCCGTGGGTGAGGGCAGCGGGCGCGACCGCCCCCGTCGCCCCCCTTGTTCCGCCGGCCCTGAGGACACCAACGCCCTATAGCTCACCAACATCCTCTTTGATAGCAACTTTGGCAAACACAAGAACTGTATCAAACAGGCTCATAACATGCGACAAAGCTTACCTAAACACCTAAAAGTAAAACACAGAAACTGACATAAACACTAAGTTAAACATGAAATTCTGAGCTAAACAGAAAACTAAAAGCAAATAAAAATGTCAAGAAAAATGTTTAAAATGCAGGGTATGAGGGGTTAATCATGGAACAATGGTACTGAGGAACATGTATGATGAATATAAGTGCCATGGGAAGAGAAGGAGCACAGCAGCTGACCTACACACTAAGTTAAACATGAAATTCCGAGCCAAGCAGAAAACTAAATGCAACTAAAAATGTAAAGAAAAATGTTTAAAATGCAGGGTATGAGGGGGTTAATCATGGAACAATTATACTGAGTAACATGTATGATGAATATAAATGCCATGGGAAGAGAAGGAGCACAGCAGCTGACCTAAACACTAAATTAAACATGAAATTCCAAGCTGAACAGAAAACTAAACGCAACTAAAAATGTCAAGAAAAATGTTTAATATGCAGGGTATGAGGGGTTAATCATGGAACAATGATACTGAGAAACATGTATGATGAATATAAGTGCCATGGGAAGAGAAGGAGCACAACATCTGACCTAAACACTTAGTTAAACTTGAAATTCTGAGCTAAACAGAAAACTAAACGCAACTAAAAATGTCAAGAAAAATGTTTAAAATGCAGGGTATGAGGGGTTAATCATGGAACAATGATACTGAGGAACATGTATGATGAATATAAGTGCCATGGGAAGAGAAGGAGCACAGCAGCTGACCTACACACTAAGTTAAACATGAAATTCCAAGCTAAACAGAAAACTAAACGCAACTAAAAATGTCAAGAAAAATGTCTAAAATGCAGGGTATGAGGGGTTAATCATGGAACAATGATACTGAGGAACATGTATGATGAATATAAGTGCCATGGGAAGAGAAGGAGCACAGCAGCTGACCTAAACACTAAGTTAAACATGAAATTCCGAGCTAAACAGAAAACTAAACGCAACTAAAAATGTCAAGAAAAATGTCTAAAATGTAGGGTATGAGGGGTTAATCATGGAACAATGATACTGAGGAACATGTGTGATGAATATAAGTACCATGGGAAGAGAAGGAGCACAGCAGCTGACCTAAAGACTTAGTTAAACATGAAATTCTGAGCTAAACAGAAAACTAAACGCAACTAAAAATGTCAAGAAAAATGTCTAAAATGTAGGGTATGAGGGGTTAACTCATGGTAGAAGGATAATAATCATCATATAGCAGCATTATAAAGGCCATGATATGGAAATAGGGTGAATAAGTGACCTAAACAGAAGCTTTAACATTATTGGACACGTACACTGACGCCGACCGATCGAGCCATGCCATAAGCTCACACAACTAAAGTTGGTGAGCTAAAAATGTAAACAGTATGTCAACATCAAACTATTTAATATCAAACACGCGAGACCTAAAAAGAAATATATATATACAGTATGACAACATCAACCCATTTAATATCAAACCCACGAGACCTAAAAAAAAAAGAGGGATGTTACATCCCAACACTCACCTACATTTGCGCTTGATAATGTCGTTCCAATGTAACATGCCTAATATTTAGTTAATATAAATCATTAACTAGGCATCAAATGATTAATGTGGTTTATGTGATGGCTTTGGAAAGTCTATATTTCTGCATTTATTATATATCAATTCAACATAGAATCATTGGATATAAAAGCATTTTTTTCTTTTAGAAATGCTTATGATTAAGAATATGAATCGTGAGGCCAGATATTAAATCATAAATAAGAATAAGGAAAGGCTTTCATAAATCACTGAAATTGTAATTGAAGTACATTCATTGGTTAAAGAGGAGTTGTGGAAAAACATTCATTCAAGAAAGTGACTATAAGTCCCAACAAAAATACATCACATCAACAACTAAAATAAGCCTTAATGTTACAAACAACAAGTATGAGAAAGTATTAAATAAAAAAAAAAAGTGAAAAAATTTTTTTTTAAAGAAAGTGAATATAAGTCCCAAAAATCCCCCTCAAATATGCATGTAATAAGGGCGCAACGTTACCGCAATGTAGTTCAGTAACCCATGCGTACAATATCAATTGCCTGGAAAGACCCATAGAAACAGAACTCACCTTAACACCTCACCTTAACACAAACTTTTAGAACTTAAAATTGAGTAACTCAGACAAAAACGTGAACATTGTGACTGAAAAAAAGAAAAGAAATCAGTTAAATTTCTGCATACAGTAGGGTTAATACCTACAGTTGTTATTGAAATGAGACAATAAACAGTAATGAGAGGTGAAGGCACCACAATCTGCACAAAAGCTGACTTTAACGCAAATTCTTACAATACCTAAATGCTAATTCTTACAACAAGTTTTGGCAGAAAATCAGCCTCAAATTCCTCAAATGTACATGTAATGAGGGTTAAATATTACTGCAATGGAGTTCAGTAACCCAAGCGTAGAATATTACTCGCCTGGAAAGACACATAGACACAACTCACCTAAACACAAAGTTTACAAAGTTTTACAACTTAAAATTTATTAAGTCCGAGAAAAACATGAAAATTTTGACTGAAAAAAAAGAAAATTTCCATTAAATTTCTGCATACAGTAGGGTTAATACCTACAGTTGTTATTGAAATATGAAAATCAACAGTAATCAGAAGTTAAGGCAGCACAATCTGCACAAAAGCTGACTTTAACGCAAATTCTTACAACACCTAAACGCAAATTCTTACAAGTTTTGGCAGAAAATTTTAGGTGAAATTTGGAAAAAAAGTCATAGTATCAGTCTACTACAGCCTAAAATATCTCAGAACATTAACTGCAATAAACCTACTACAACCTAAAATATCTCAGAACATTAACTGCAATAAGTCTACTACAACCTAAAATATCCCAGAACATTAACTGCAATAAACCTACTACAACCTAAAATATCCCAGAACATTAACTGCAATAAACCTACTACAACCTAAAATATCTCAGAACATTAACTGCAATAAGTCTACTACAACCTAAAATATCCCAGAACATTAACTGCAATAAACCTACTACAACCTAAAATATCCCAGAACATTAACTGCAATAAACCTACTACAACCTAAAATATCCCAGAACATTAACTGCAATAAGTCTACTACAACCTAAAATATCCCAGAACATTAACTGCAATAAACCTACTACAACCTAAAATATCCCAGAACATTAACTGCAATAAACCTACTACAACCTAAAATATCCCAGAACATTAACTGCAATAAACCTACTACAACCTAAAATATCTCAGAACATTAACTGCAATAAACCTACTACAACCTAAAATATCTCAGAACATTAACTGCAATAAACCTACTACAACCTAAAATATCCCAGAACATTAACTGCAATAAGTCTATTTGTATGGTTTTATCGATAAATTGTGAAATTGTTTTCGAAAAATGTGCAATTTAATTTATTTTTTAAAAATACTGTGTTATGTAAGGGTTAAGAAAACAATACAGAAAATGTCCAAGCATTGTGATTGGTGGTTTATGGGAAGAATATGAGGGCATTGTGATTGGCGGTTTATGAGAAGAATATGAGAGCTTTTTGGCACTGCTTCAATGCTCCAAGCCAATCAGGCTTATCTATTTCTGTTGAAGATGGAAAGATTCCCTCCAAAGATAATTCATGTCAAGACTGATATCAATGTTAATGGACAGAAAGCACTGGAGGACAGATGAGAGATGCTCTGTGAAGCCAATAGCACTGCCTGGCTTTTAGTTATGTGAGCTAAACAAAATGAAAAAGGAATTATAAGCATACTTACATGAAAGACTGAAATGAACTAATAAGGTCTCGTGTGAGAAATTCTTTTGGAAAATCATAAATTTCAATAATATGTCGATATTCTGAAAGAAATCAAGAAAACTGCATGAACTGTGTAAACAGAGCTCAAAACAATTATATATCAATTCAACATTGAAGTGGAGATAACTCAGTATGTTAATTCCTTCACTAGAAGATAACACTTGTAGCATTAAAGTGGAAATAACTCAGTATGTTAATTCCTTCACTAGAAGATAACACTTGTTGCATTAAAGTGGAGATAACTCAGTATGTTAATTCCTTCACTAGAAGATAACATTTGTTGCATTAAAGTGGAGGTAACTCAGTATGTTAATTCCTTCACTAGAAGATAACACTTGTTGCATTAAAGTGGAGATAACTCAGTATGTTAATTCCTTCACTAGAAGATAACACTTGTGGAGGGGAGATAACTCATTAACCCTCTGAACACTCATTTCCTGGAATGGTATCGCCTTTGTATACACTTATAGTGAGTTTGGTCAGTCCAGTATCAATATACAGGGAGAATAAAATGCTATCACCTTTGTGTACACTTATAGTGAGTTTGGTCAGTCCAGTATCAATATACAGGGAGAATAAAATGCTACCGCCTTTGTGTACACTTATAGTGAGTTTGGTCAGTCCAGTATCAATATACAGGGAGAATAAAATGCTATCTTCGCCTTTGTGTACACTTATAGTGAGTTTGGTCAGTCCAGTATCAATATACAGGGAGAATAAAATGCTATCGCCTTTGTGTACACTTATAGTGAGTTTGGTCAGTCCAGTATCAATATACATGGAGAATAAAATGTTATCGCCTTTGTGTACACTTATAGTGAGTTTGGTCAGTCCAGTATCAATATACAGGGAGAATAAAATGCTATCGCCTTTGTGTACACTTATAGTGAGTTTGGTCAGTCCAGTATCAATATACAGGGAGAATAAAATGCTATCACCTTTGTGTACACTTAAAGTGAGTTTGGTCAGTCCAGTATCAACATACAGGGAGAATAAAATGCTATCACCTTTGTGTACACTTATAGTGAGTTTGGTCAGTCCAGTATCAACATACAGGGAGAATAAAATGCTATCACCTTTGTGTACACTTATAGTGAGTTTGGTCAGTCCAGTATCAACATACAGGGAGAATAAAATGCTATCACCTTTGTGTACACTTATAGTGAGTTTGGTCAGTCCAGTATCAATATACAGGGAGAATAAAATGCTATCGCCTTTGTGTACACTTATAGTGAGTTTGGTCAGTCCAGTATCAATATACGGGGAGAATGAAATGCTATCGCCTTTGTGTACACTTATAGTGAGTTTGGTCAGTCCAGTATCAATATACAGGGAGAATAAAATGCTATCATCGCCTTTGTGTACACTTATAGTGAGTTTGGTCAGTCCAGTATCAATATACAGGGAGAATAAAATGCTATCACCTTTGTGTACACTTATAGTGAGTTTGGTCAGTCCAGTATCAATATACAGGGAGAATAAAATGCTATCGCCTTTGTGTACACCTATAGTGAGTTTGGTCAGTCCAGTATCAATGTACGGGGAGAATGAAATGCTATCGCCTTTGTGTACACTTATAGTGAGTTTGGTCAGTCCAGTATCAATACACAGGGAGAATAAAATGCTATCATCGCCTTTGTGTACACTTATAGTGAGTTTGGTCAGTCCAGTATCAATACACAGGGAGAATAAAATGCTATCATCGCCTTGTGGAGGGGAGATACTTCAGTCTGTTAATTACTTAACAGAACTCAACTTGAAGATTACACTTGTGGAGGGGAGATAACTCAGTCTGTTAATTACTTAACATAACTCAACTAGAAGATGACACTTGTGGAGGGGAGATAACTCAGTCTATTAACTCCTTTAGATGACTCAACTGGAAGACAACACTTGTGGAGGGGAAATAACTCAGTCTGTTAATCCTTTACATAACTCAACTGGAAGGCGGTCCTTGTGGAGGGGAACTAACTCAGTCTGTTAATTACTTAACATAACTCAACTAGAAGATGACACTGGTGGAGGGGAGATAACTCAGTCTGTTAACTCCTTTACATAACTCAACTGGAAGGCGGTCCTTGTGGAGGGGAACTAACTCAGTCTGTTAATTACTTAACATAACTCAACTAGAAGATGACACTTGTGGAGGGGAGATAACTCAGTCTGTTAATTACTTAACAGAACTCAACTATAAGATGACACATGTGGAGGGGAGATAACTGTCTGTTAATTACTTAACATAACACAACTAGAAGATGACACTTGTGGAGAGGAGATAACTCAGTCTGTTAATTACTTAACATAACACAACTAGAAGATGACACTTGTGGAGGGGAGATAACTCAGTCTGCTAATTACCTCACATAACTCAAATAGAAGATGGCACTTGTGGAGGGGAAATAACTCAGTCTGTTAATTACTTAACAGAACTCAACTAGAAGATGACACTTGTGGAGGGGAGATAACTCAGTCTGTTAATTACTTAACATAACTCAACTAGAAGATGACACTTGTGGAGGGGAGATAACTCAGTCCGTTAACTCCTTTACATAACTCAACTGGAAGACGATCCTTGTGGAGGAGAGATAACTCAGTCTGTTAACTCCTTTACATAACTCAACTGGTGAGATGACACTTGTGGAGGGGAGATAACTCAATTAGTCTGTTAATTACTTAACATAACTTAACTGGAAAACGTCACTGTGGAGGGGAGATAACAGTCTGTTAATTTCTTTACATAACTCAACTAGAAGACAACACTTTTGTCAAGGGGAGATAACTCAGTCTGTTAATTACTTCACATAACACAACTAGAAGATGTCACTTGTGGAAGAGAAATAACTCAGTCTATTAATTCCTTTACATAACTCAATTGGAGACAAGAATTGTGGAGGGGGGGGGGGGGGGGGGGTAACTTAGTCTGTCAATTTCTTTGCATACAACAATGGGAAGATGCCCCTGGTGGAGGGCAGATAACTCAATATACTGATTCCTCGACATACCTCAGCTAGAAGATGGCACAAGTGGAGATAACTCAGTGTGTTAATTTCTTTATATAACTCAACTAGAAGATGACACTTGAGGAGGGGAGATAATCAGTCTATGAATTCCATCAAGTAACTCAACTAGACAACAACACAAGTGGGATGGGGATAGTCAGTTAATTCATTAACATAACTCAGCTAGAAAATGACACTCATGGAAGGGAATAACTCACTCAATCTTTGTATAAAGAAATAACATATCTGTTAAGGTTGTTTGTTGGACCTACGGAGAGAGCCTATGAAGGTTACTGACAGTCAATGAGTGTTTTGTCATTAACTTATTACTTGAATTTGACTAGGAGAAATTACTTGATAATTTCTAAGAGTTGAATAAAACATTGTAAATGCATTGTAATAGTGTAAGGTGATTTCCAGTCCAGCATAGAATTATTCCATTTAAAGTTCCAAAAACACATCATCTGGTGCATTTATACTACCAAAGAAGCATTATTCAGCATAGAATTATTCCATTTAAAGTTCCAAAAACACATCATCTGGTGCATTTATACTACCAAAGAAGCATTATTCAGCATAGAATTATTCCATTTAAACTTCCAAAAACACATCATCTGGTGCATTTATACTACCAAAGAAGCATTATTCAGCATAGAATTATTCCATTTAAAGTTCCAAAAACACATCATCTGGTGCATTTATACTACCAAAGAAGCATTATTCAGCACAGAATTATTCCATTTAAAGTTCCAAAAACACATCATCTGGTGCATTTATACTACCAAAGAAGCATTATTCAGCATAGAATTATTCCATTTAAACTCCCAAAAACACATCATCTGGTGCATTTATACTACCAAAGAAGCATTATTCAGCATAGAATTATTCCATTTAAACTTCCAAAAACACATCATCTGGTGCATTTATACTACCAAAGAAGCATTATTCAGCATAGAATTATTCCATTTAAACTTCCAAAAACACATCATCTGGTGCATTTATACTACCAAAGAAGCATTATTCAGCATAGAATTATTCCATTTAAACTTCCAAAAACACATCATCTGGTGCATTTATACTACCAAAGAAGCATTATTCAGCATAGAATTATTCCATTTAAACTTCCAAAAACACATCATCTGGTGCATTTATACTACCAAAGAAGCATTATTTGGCACAGAATTATTCCATTTAAACTTCCAAAAACACATCATCTGGTGCATTTATACTACCAAAGAAGCATTATTTGGCACAAGGGACATTTCCAAATATATATAAATAGTTGGTCTTGTAATCTAAAGTATCTGTTTTATTGGTTTGTTAATTTTCTGAGCTTCAGTTGTTTTCAATAAGGAAATATTCCAAACACTTTTTCAGATGTGCCTTTTATCTGTTAATACAGATGATAATTATCAGTGGGTAGGTTGTCTCATTGGATTGGCATACTATCAAGAAGACTGATTGGCCTGTAAATGGATTGGCATACTATCAAGAAGACTGATTGGCCTGTAAATGGATTCGCATACTATCAAGAAGACTGATTGGCCTGTAAATGGATTACTATCAAGAAGACTGATTGGCCTGTAAATGGATTGGCATAATATCAAGAAGACTGATTGGCCTGTAAATGGATTGGCATAATATCAAGAAGACTGATTGGCCTGTAAATGGATTTGAATACTATCAAGAAGACTGATTGGCCTGTAAATGGATTGGCATACTACCAAGTAGACTGACTGGCCTGTAAATGGATTGGCATACTATCAAGAAGACTGATTGGCCTGTAAATGGATTCGCATACTATCAAGAAGACTGATTGGCCTATGAATGGATTGGCATACTATCAAGAAGACTGATTGGCCTGTAAATGGATTGGCATAATATCAAGAAGACTGATTGGCCTGTAAATGGATTGGCATAATATCAAGAAGACTGATTGGCCTGTAAATGGATTCGCATACTATCAAGAAGACTGATTGGCCTGTAAATGGATTGGCATACTACCAAGTAGACTGACTGGCCTGTAAATGGATTGGCATACTATCAAGAAGACTGATTGGCATGTAAATGGATTGACATACTATCAAGAAGACTGATTGGCCTGTAAATGGATTGGCATACTATCAAGAAGACTGATTGGCCTGTAAATGGATTGGTGTACTATCAAGAAGACTGATTGGCCTGTAAATGGATTGACATACTATCAAGAAGACTGATTGGCCTGTAAATGGATTGGCATACTATCAAGAAGACTGATTGGCCTGTAAATGGATTGGCATACTATCAAGAAGACTGATTGGCCTGTAAATGGATTGGTGTACTATCAAGAAGACTGATTGGCCTGTAAATGGATTGGCATACTATCAAGAAGACTGATTGGCCTGTAAATGGATTACTATCAAGAAGACCGAATGGCCTGTAAATGGATTGGCATACTATCAAGACTGATTGGCCTGTAAATGGATTGACATACTATCAAGAAGACTGATTGGCCGAAAATCGATTGTCATATTATGAAGAAGACTGATTGGCCTGTAAATCGATTGGCATACTATGAAGAAGACTGACTGGCCTGCAAATGGATTGGCATACTATCAAGAAGACTGATTGGCATGTAATGGACTGGCATACTATCAAGAAGACTGATTGGCCTGTAAATGGGTTGGCATACTACCAGGAAGACTGATCGGCCTGTAAATCGATTGGCATAAAATCAAGAAGACCGATTGGCCTGTAAATGGATCGGTGTACTATCAAGAAGACTGATTGGCCTGTAAATGGATTGGCATACTATCAAGAAGACTGACTGACCTGTAAATCGATTGGCATAAAATCAAGAAGACCGATTGGCCTGTAAATGGATTGGCATACTATCAAGAAGACTGATTGGCCTGTAAATTGAAGGGCATACTATCAAGAAGACTGACTGACCTGTAAATGGATTGGCATAAAATCAAGAAGACCGATTGGCCTGTAAATGGATTGGTGTACTATCAAGAAGACTGATTGGCCTGTAAATGGATTGGCATACTATCAAGAAGACTGACTGACCTGTAAATCGATTGGCATAAAATCAAGAAGACCGATTGGCCCATAAATCGATTGGCATACTATCAAGAAGACTGATTGGCCTGTAAATGGATTGGCATACTATCAAGAAGACTGATTGGCCTGTAAATGGATTGGCATACTATCAAGAAGACTAATTGGCCTGTAAATAGATTGGCATACTATCAAGAAGACTGATTGGCCTGTAAATGGATTGGCATACTATCAAGAAGACTGATTGGCCTGTAAATGGATTGGCATACTATCAAGAAGACTGATTGGCCTGCAAATGGATTGGCATACTATCAAGAAGACTGATTGGCCTGTGAATGGATTGGCCTACTATCAAGAAGACTGATTGGCCTGCAAATGGATTAGCATACTATCAAGAAGACTAATTGGCCTGTAAATAGATTGGCATACTATCAAGAAGACTGATTGGCCTGTAAATGCATTGGCATACTATCAAGAAGACTGATTGGCCTGTAAATCGATTGCATACTACGAAGACTGATTGGCCTGTAAATGGATTGGCATACTATCAAGAAGACTGATTGGCCTGCAAATGGATTGGCATACTATCAAGAAGACTGATTGGCCTGTAAATGGATTGGCAAACTATCAAGAAGACTGATTGGCCTGTAAATGGATTCGCATACTATCAAGAAGACTGATTGGCCTATGAATGGATTGGCACACTATCAAGAAGACTGATTGGCCTGTAAATGGACTGGCATACTATCAAGAAGACTGATTGGCCTGTAAATGGATTGGCATACTATCAAGAAGACTGATTGGCCTGTAAATGGATTGGCATACTATCAAGAAGACTGATTGGCCTGTAAATCGATTGGCATAAAATCAAGAAGACCAATTGGCCTGTAAATTGATTGGCATACTATCAAGAAGACTGATTGGCCTGTAAATGGATTGGCATACTATCAAGAAGACTGATTGGCCTGTAAATGGATTGGCATACTATCAAGAAGACTGATAGGCCTGTAAATGGATTAGCATACTATCAAGAAGACTGATTGGCCTGTACATCGATTGGCATACTATCAAGAAGACCAATTGGCCTGTAAATGGATTGGCATACTATCAAGAAGACTGATTGGCCTGTAAATGATTGGCATACTATCAAGAAGACTGATTGGCCTATAAATTGAATGGCATACTATCAAGTAGACTGATTGGCCTGTAAATGGATTGGCATACTATCAAGAAGACTGATTGGCCTGTAAATGGATTGACATACTATCAAGAAGACTGACTGGCCTGCAAATGGATTGGCATACTATCAAGAAGACTGATTGGCCTGTAAATGGATTGGCATACTATCAAGAAGACTGATTGGTCTGTACATCGATCAGCATACTATCAAGAAGACCAATTGGCCTGTAAATGGATTGGCATACTATCAAGAAGACTGATTGGCCTGTAAATGGATTGGCATACTATCAAGAAAACTGATTGGCCTATAAATTGAATGGCATACTATCAAGTAGACTGATTGGCCTGTAAATGGATTGGCATACTATCAAGAAAACTGATTGGCCTGTAAATGGATTAGCATACTATCAAGAAGACTGATTGGCCTGTAAATAGATTGGCATACTATCAAGAAGACTGATTGGCCTGTAAATGGATTGGCCTACTATCAAGAAGACTGATAGGCCTGTAAATGGATTAGCATACTATCAAGAAGACTGATTGGCCTGTACATCGATTGGCATACTATCACGAAGACCAATTGGCCTGTAAATGGATTGGCATACTATCAAGAAGACTGTTTGGCCTATAAATTGAATGGCATACTATCAAGTAGACTGATTGGCCTGTAAATGGATTGGCATACTATCAAGAAGACTGATTGGCCTATAAAGTGAATGGCATACTATCAAGTAGACTGATTGGCCTGTAAATGGATTGGCATACTATCAAGAAGACTGATTGGCCTGTAAATGGATTGACATACTATCAAGAAGACTGACTGGCCTGCAAATGGATTGGCATACTATCAAGAAGACTGATTGGCCTGTAAATGGATTGGCATACTATCAAGAAGACTGATTGGCATGTAAATGGATTGGCATAATATCAAGAAGACTGATTGGCCTGTAAATGTATTGGCATACTATCAAGAAGACAGATTGGCCTGTAAATGGAGTAGCTTACTTTCAAGAAAACTGATTGGCCTGTAAAAGGTTAGATGGCCTGCTTAAAGTTTAACTTTTTGTTTGGAACCTCGAACAAAGTACAGGATGCCTAAGTATCATTTAATCATTTAGAACCAATTTGTAACCTAACATGAAAGGCAGATGACACTTGCAAAAAAAATTCTTGAATAACTAATTTTCTTCATTTTCTGTCCCTACATCAGATCATTCATCTCATTATATTTTATATGCAATGTGGGTGGGATACTCAACCTACATCCTATCATCCATCTCATTATATTTTATATGCAATGAGGGTGGGTGGGATACTCAACCTACATCCTATCATTCATCTCATATTTTATATGCAACGTGGGGGGGGGGGGGGGTACTCAACCTACATCACATCATTCATCTCATAATTTATATGCAATGTGGGTGGGATACTCAACCTACATCACATCATTCATCTCATTATATTTTATATGCAATGAGGGTGGGTGGGATACTCAACCTACATCCTATCATTCATCTCATTATATTTTATATGCAATGTGGGGGGATACTCAACCTACATCACATCATTCATCTCATTATAATTTATATGCAATGAGGGTGGAATAATCAACCTACATCACACCATTCATTATATTTTATATGCAATGAGGGTGGGATACTCAACATACATCACATCATTCATCTCATTATATTTTATATACAATGAGGGTGGGATACTCAACCTACATCAGAACATTCATCTCATTATATTTTATATGCAATGAGGGTGGGATACTCAACCTACACCCTATCATTCATCACATTATATTTTATATGCAATGAGGTCGGGCTACTCAACCTACATCCTATCATTCAACCTACAGCCTATCATTCATCGCATTATATTTTATATGCAATGAGGGTGGGATACTCAAACTACATCCTATCATTCATCTCATTATATTTTATATGCCATGAGGGTGGGATACTCAACCTACATCCTATTATCAATCTCATTATATTTTATATGCAATGAGGGTGGGATACTCAACCTACATCACATCATTCATCTCATTATATTTTATATGCAATGAGGGTGGGATACTCAACCTGCATCACATCATTCATCTCATTATATTTTATATGCAATGAGGGTGGGATACTCAACCTGCATCACATCATTCATCTCATTATATTTTATATGCAATGAGGGTAGGATACTCAACCTGCATCACATCATTCATCTCATTATATTTTATATGCAATGAGGGTGGGATACTCAACCTGCATCACATCATTCATCTCATTATATTTTATACGCAATGAGGGTGGGATACTCAACCTACATCACATCATTCATCTCATTATATTTTATATGCCATGAGGGTGGGATACTCAACCTACATCACATCATTCATCTCATTATATTTTATATACAATGAGGGTGGTATACTCAACCTACATCACATCATTCATCTCATTATATTTTATATGCAATGAGGGTGGGATACTCAACATTCATCTCATTATATTTTATACGCAATGAGGGTGGGATACTCAACCTACATCACATCATTCATCTCATTATATTTTATACGCAATGAGGGTGGGATACTCAACCTACATCACATCATTCATCTCATTATATTTTATATGCAATGAGGGTGGGATACTCAACCTACATCACATCATTCATCTCATTATATTTTATATGCCATGAGGGTGGGATACTCAACCAACATCACATCATTCATCTCATTATATTTTATATGCCATGAGGGTGGGATACTCAACCTACATCACATCATTCATCTCATTATATTTTATATGCAATGAGGGTGGGATACTCCACCTACATCACATCATTCATCTCATTATATTTTATATGCAATGAGGGTGGGATACTCAACCTACATCACATCATTCATCTAATTATATTTTACATGCAATGAGGGTGGTATACTCAACCTACATCACATCATTCATCTCATTATATTTTATATGCAATGAGGGTGGGATACTCAACCTACATCACATCATTCATCTCATTATATTTTATATGCAATGAGGGTGGGATACTCAACCTACATCACATCATTCATCTCGTTATATTTTTTCATTAAAATAATAGTTTACCATAATTATTCTTCAGTTGTACTAGACACTTTGAGGAAGCGATGAAAACTCAAATGACCTTGTCTTTGTTTTCAGAATCTCAGTATTACACTGTAGGGGGTGTTTATGAGCCAAAGATGGGCTATATTTGAACCCCTTTATCAAGCTCAACTAGAAATTGACACTTGTGAAGGGGAGATAACTCAGTTTGCTAATTCCTTTACAGGTATCACAGAACTAAATATTTTCCCATAGGCAGCCATTATAAGGTCCAGGCAAAAAATGATCGCATCACTTTCATTTTGGCATTCAAAAATCTTTGTCAAGTATAGCAGGGGGGGGGGGGGGGGGGGGGGCATGCAACAGATAAGAGAGAAAAATTGACAGCAAGGGAAGTACCAGTCACATGCACATATTTTTCAGGGAATTCCCTACAAAAACACACCAAATGTAAATTGTATTTTTTTAGGTCCAAATCATCAAATCACCCTATTTTTTCATCTAGAATATTCATCAATAATGTAAGATGTCAATACAATGCTTCAAACATTTATTGAAACAATTTATTTTCCCAAAGCTGTTTATTTTTAGAGATTGCATCACTTCTGAGTGCAACATTTCAAGGCGGGTATTTCTAATTCAAATATTTAGTTCAGTGATACCTACAAAAGTCAACTAACTCAAATAACTGACTAAAAATGATAAATTTAAAGTAATTTGTATATTTTTTACACTTACCAATGGCCCAGACTTAGCTGGTGCAAACTCGATATAATTCAGGGCACCAAGCACTATTCTTTCTATAGTGCCTGCTAAATGTTATAATCAGTGGGGAGGTATGAGTGCCCACTCATGGAAGGGCCATCACAGTCTGGGCCCTTGGTATGCATAAAAAATATGCCAATTACTTTAAATTTATCATATTTTTAAACTAATAACCAACGGCTCAGACTTAGCAGAATAGTTAAAAGGCTGGAGGGTCTAGGACTTAGAGAAAATACAATCTCTCAATTACTTCAATAAAGAATAGCTCCTGCAGGAGAATAGGAGAAGACAAAGGAATTACATATATATATCCTCTTATAAAAAAAGAGAATGACATAACACCAACAATGTAATTGAGAATTACTTGATTTCTCCATTTAATGCCAGCATAATCCCTTATGCTAATTCGGTGAAGGAAAGCCAATATATAAAGACAGTCCAGAGAATGAGATGCTTTATACCCATTTAAAAGTGTCTGTGCTTGTTTGACACGTGACATATACAAATGCTTCACAAAAAAACTACTCATTAAAAACAGTACATAAATGAGACATAGTTATTGCTTCACACCAAGCTACACATTAAAACCACCCAGCACAGATGCTGGACTGCTGTCTCCGGAGGAGGTATTCCCTTGCTTTTCACTATAAAGCCAGATAACATAAAGGAAAAACTAGGGCTGTCGCGACTATCATTTTTTGTAATCGACTAATCGTGACCAGTAATCGACGGTTAGTCGATTAATAGTCGCTTCCCAAGATTTTTTAGCAAATCATTCTTCTGTTCGTAAAACTCTGAAAATGACAATGGCACCAGTGTGTTCAGACGAAGTGGGGTTGTGAGAACAACAAATCGGTCCCGACTGAAGCTACATGTAGTCCAATCTTGGACCCACAGTCCGTAATATAATTTTTGGGGTTGGTACGTCCTGTAGGACGTACCAACCCCAAAAATAATATTACTGACTGTGGGTCCAAGTTTGAACTAGATTGAAGCCGATGAATTAAAATGAATTTACCAAAGAACGTTCCTGCATATGTTTCCTTTCTGCAATAAGTTTCTCGAAATTTTGAACATTGAGATCTATGCATTCCCTCGTCAGTTGTTAAAATTGGATCTTAGTCTGAAGTTCTGAACTTTGAGAAGTGATCTGACGTTCTGACTTTCGTCATAATTTTGTCACTTCCACGCTTTGGGTTTTCCAATGGGTGCATTCGTGTGTACAAGACTGGAGAAATTCAGAAGAATCTATTCTTCTCGAGTAACTGTGAGTGTTCTTTCTTACACAGTCAGTGACAGTCGTGTACAGTCTTCCGGATATGAATGTTAACTATGGTTAGATATTTAAAGTTATTCACCTTCATTAATCATTCACCTCACAAAACAATGCAATTTAGCCCCGACGTGTAGTAGACGTGTACCACCTTGAAAATGAACGATGATCGACTAAAAATAAAAAACGTTGACTACTTCAATAGTCGACGGTTAGTCGACTAATCGAATAATCGCGACAGCCCTAGGAAAAACTGCCACCCCCCCACCCCTTATTCTGAAGGACAATTCCTCAGAACGAAGAGGGCAGCAGAACGGCATCAGCGCTCGAGCAGACTGCCTATGACATCTTCTAGATGAAAGATGAATGGACGTCATTCTCAGCAACAGAAAGAGGACCTTAAGATCTGCGGTCACCAAGCCCTAACCCTGCATAGCAGGGTAGCATCACTAAATTCACCCTCTGTGATTGTCAATCTGAATCAGTGTCTCAAAACTAAAAAGAAAAAGGTACCCAGAAGATAAACTGGCCCACTGTATGGGTTAGCATCATCAAATTCACCCATTTGGGGACCTCATTTTGCAAATGTTAGACTGCTTATTTTCAGGCCTGAGGGTCACTGGAGATAGACTCTAAATTTCTAAAGTAAAACTTAATAAATGAATTAGGCAGCCTTCATAAGATCAGTAATGGCAAAACTGTAAGAATAAGCCCAAGAAGTAGACAGTGCTTTAACCTCATGCACTGAAATCTTGTTGACAGAATGTTGATCCGAAGATAGACTTTCATAGGCAATATGTATTGCCAGTTGAATCCATCTAGCGATAGAATGAACAGATATATCCCTTCTGTTAGGAATCAGGGAAGAAAGAATCTTTTTCTTCCCTTTCTAATAAAACTCGATCGATGTTTGTAAATGCGCACTGCTTTAACTGGACACAGCAAAGGTCTACGGTTGTCTGAGGACAGTAAAGCCTTAATGGTAATAGGCTCCGGCCACTTATCCAGAATCTGCTTCTTAAAAAAGAATCCCACTTCCGTAGTGAGGGTAACAGAATTACCCACACTACGGTAATGGGAATCATCAACAGATAATGCCTGAAGTTCATTCACTCTTCTGGCAAACGCAAAGGTTAAGAGAAAGGCATTTTATAGGTCAAGAATTTCAACTTTACATCATTTAACGGCTCAAACTGAGCTTCTTGAAGCTTCAACAGAACCCAAGCCAAATTCCATTTAGGAATTAATCTAAGTGTCTATTAATAGAGAAATTTCTAACTAGCTTGGATGAAGAAGAATCTGATCCAATAGCCAAGTTATCATGACGAGCATAAATTGGCAATCTGAAGAATGGACAGATCGTAAATGTCTACAGAGTGGGCAGTACACCAACGGAAGAAAACCCTCCACTTCGCTGCTTAATTCAATGAAGAGGAGGCCTTCCTACAATTAGAAATTGCATCCACTGCTCGTCCTGTAAAATGTTTTTCGTGCAAGAAGGACTGCACAACGGAAATACGTGAAGGTTGAGACTTTCTGGGTTGTGATGCAGAGCACGGCACTTCCCCTTGTAAAAAAGGTCCTTTTGAGGAGGAAGCTTCTGGGGAATGTCCCATCACAGACACCTGCGAAGATTGGTCCAAGGTTTCTGTGATGATAGAGTTGCTACTGGCAGGATTTTGCATTGAGACTGTTTGATTTCTAACAGAATCTGCTGAATCAACAGAGCAGGAGGATATGCATATCCTATCATTCAGTCCCATGAGCTTGATAGAGCATCTACTGCATACGCTCGATGATCTGGGCATGGCGACATGAGCGTCGGTAATTAATTGTTCAGGTGTGTCGCAAAAAGATCCATCATGGGATGATCTAACTGGTAGCAGATCTGACTGAATACTCGCTTGTTGCGAGTCCACTCCGATGGTAACAGGCGACCTTTTCAAGAGAGCGAGTCTGCTAGTACGTTCAGACAACCCGGTATATGATGGACTGAGAGATGAACATTCTTTCTATAGTGCCTGCTAAATGTTATAATGTGATGACTCAGAGCAAATAAGAGAATCTTCTCCATTAATTCGCATAACGGAATCAAATGACTATCTCTCTGGTTCCTGAGATAAGCCACTACCGTCGAGTTGTCCGACAGAATTTGAACAATGGACTTCGCTATTTGAGCAATCCAATGTTGTAGTGCTAGCCAGATAGATATCATCTTCTTGATGTTTATGTGGTTCTCTAGGAACCGAGAGTCTCAAAGACCCTGACACTTCAAGTCTGCGGCACCACAGCCTGTCTGACTTGCATTTGTCATAATTGTGAAGACCGGATCCGGCTGCTGAAGCGGAACTCCCTGACTTAACCACTGGAGATCCACCAAAATCTGAACCTTTTGTTTCAGTAGGTCCATTAAAACAATCTGGGCTTCGAGCGAATGCATCTTCACACTCCAGTTCTGAGTAAAGAAAATCTGGAGGGGATGCATCCGCAGCTTGCAGTGACTGCCGAGAGAGTCATAAAAACTGACTAATTTCACTCTGGGTAACGGCAGATGAACAAGACTGTTGTGAATCTCAAAGCTCATTCCCAAGTGAATGAAGGACTTGGAACAAAGCTAGATGCTACTTTTTCGTGTTTACTATGAAATCGAGATGTCGGAACAACTGAAGCAGACTCTGTACATCATTCTGAGAATAATAATGTTGCCGTATCTCTGAAGAATGTTGTCCAAGTATTTCATTACCAAGTTCATTATTCGAGTGAAAGCCCAAGGAGCGTGGTTCAGACCGAAGCACATCGCTCTGAACTGATAAACCTCTCCTTGCACGGCAAAACGCAGGTACTTTCTGAATGCCGGATGTATCGGGGCATGAAAGTATGCATCCTTTAGATATATGCTTGCTGCATAATCGTACACTCGAATGCTCGCTCTTACCAACCGAAAGGTTTCCATATAGAACTTCGGAGCTATGATCAACTTGCTTATCCAGCTCAAGTCTATTACCCGTCGGAAGAAACTGTCTGGTTTTGGTACGATAAGCAGGTGACTGTAAAAGCCTGGAGAATTTTGATTCTCAACGACCTCTATTGCTTTCTTTGAGAGGAGAGCCTGTACCTCCGCAAGGAGAGACTCTCTTTTGGAAGAATTCGTCGGGAGATTTGTCCAATACGGACTTCTTGTAAGTGGGGGCTTTGCTCGGAATGATAGCCGTAGGCCTGCCGAGACTACATTTCTCATCCACTGATCTTCCGTAATTTCCATCCAGTTTTTCGCAAAGTTTGATAACCTTCCACCAACTGGAAAGCAACAGAGTCTTGATAAGACTTGCGCCCCTTTCCCGAGTCGCTATATTGAGGACCTCCAGAGTAACTGTAAGGCAAAAAAAAAAGTGTTTTGGTTCTCAAGCACCGCAGCGTTGGAAAAATACACCCCCCCCCCCCCCACATTGAATTTTTTTATGGAGGTTCAAGATTTTCCCAAAAGTAAACAATGCACTACTGATCTCAGATGTTCATTGCAGTATAACAAAAATAGGTAAAATGAAAAGTAAAAACCCTCCCGACTTGCTATAACACGCTAGGTACGATTACGTTAATATGTCGATGCACAACTGAGAAAACACTGAATTTTATGTTTAAAAGAAGCCATTTCCTTACATCTAGAGACGGAATTGATGTTTCATTCACATCAACATGAAAGGGGGCCCCAGTTGGCTTCAAGATGTAGCTTCCCACATTTGCCCTCCCTCCCCCCACCCCCCCCCCCCCCCCCACCCATCTGGACCGGGGTCCCCTGGACTTGTCCTTTGTACACCTAACGGGGTGAACCGCCAATGTAATTGACATGCATTAACTGGTTGAGTGCTGGAAGCCACTATCATGGCTTTCAAGAAACATGACGGTACCATACTAAAGTCTTCATATTCTTTACACAAATTTCCTATTCAGTCATAAGCAAATACAATTGTGTTCGTATAGATTTGCATTATTAAAAATTATTTTATTTTATTTTATTAAATAATTTTTAATAATGCAAATCTATATGAACAAATTCCAACTTCCAAAAATAATCTAGCACTCAACCAGTTAACTGGTAGAGGGCTACATTATTTTTGGTGGTCTAAATTTGTTCATCAAAATTTGTTCTATTGCAAATTAATGAAGAGAGCCCACAGGCACCATGCCCACAGGCACCACACCCACAGGCACCATGCTCACAACCACCACACCCACAGGCACCACGCCCACAAGCACCATGCCCACAGGCACCACGCCCACAGGCACTCTTCAATAATTTGTCATAAAACATTTATATAAACAAAATATTATTTGCGTTTGATTGAATAAGAAACACGGGAATGGAAAATGTTGGCTTTCCCTCTGGTACCCTCATTTTTTTAAAAGCCCTGATAGTGGCTTCTAGCACTCAACCAGTTAAATAGTTGCCTTATGCATTGAAACATCTATTAACCCTTTACCCAACGTAACGGCCAAAACCGGCCAGCGCGATTCTCAAAAATCGCCAATGAATTTTTATTATTTTTTCATTTTTTGTCTCAAAAACATAGGTTATGACCCCTCGTTGGAACGAGCTCATCGAGCTCGTTCCAACGAGGGGTCATAACCTATGTTTTTGAGACAAAAAATGAAAAAAATTAGTTATTCAAGAATTTTTTTTGCAAGTGTCGTCTGCTTTTCATGTTAGGTAAAGGGTTAAATGGTCTATCAATAACATTACAATCACATTATTTTACAAGGGCGAATCCAGTCATCGGCGCACTTGGTATGCGCCTTCCCAGTAGACCCCATCCCTATTTCCCTATTTTCTCCCAGAGATGGGTTGTGCAAAAATAAATCCAAAAAGTAAAATCCAGCATCCGCCACTGAAACAACACACTGTTCGAAGCGGCATTGGGACTTATAAACAGCTCACCAGAAGCACATTAAAAAGTGTATTTTTGTACTGTTGGAAAGGTAACTAATGTCAGGGAGGTAATCAAATTAGCTATTGAAGAACTCTTTTTTTCATGCCCCCCCCCCCCCCCCCCCCCCCCCCCCGCCTCGCCTCATACGTCTCGCAAAATTTAATTTGCTTAGTTCCATGGCTGATTTGAAATAATTTTTAGTGATCTCAGACTTTAATATCATGAACTTTTTTTAAAGCCTTTATAAAGATCACGCTGGCCACCATTTTAGTGTCGATGAGCTGACAAGTCACAATAACAGAACAAACCTTTTCACCTCGAGCGAAGTTTAAGACACCAGTATTGTAGTCTCTCTGGTGGATTGCTGGTTTTGGGTTCCAGCCTTAAAACATCCCCCGCGCAGTTACTTAATTGTGACTTAGTTTATTCTTTTTTCAAACAGAAATGTATCTTGTCTGTCTTAAAATAAAATTCCAAAGGCCCATTGTGGGTATTGTGAGGCTGGCGTAATCAGCTAGTTTCAATAATATCCATATTTGTATGGTTTTATTGAGAAACATCTATTAGAAATTGAAGTTTGAGGGAGACTTTTTCAAGATAATTTTTCCAGGTCTTTTATGGCAGTTTTGTTGGGAAAAGGGTGAACAGGGGAGATTTCTAATAAGCTACCACAGAAATTACGGTGGAAACTATTTATTTGTTATATCTGTGAACAATACTGAATTCCCAATCTCTTGAATCCATGCTCAGAGGTCAAAGGTTTTAAAATGAGGACCATTTGTTCTTTTTCAATTCAGAGAGGGGCAAACATACAATAGCAAGTTAAATATATGTTAAAAAATATTTTTTTTTTTTTATTAGAAATTTAACCACAAAAAAACCAACAAAAAAAAACAATAGCTACTATAAAGAATACATATATTTCAGTATTTGATTCTTCTGGTGATATACAGTACAGTTAAAACTAGAAGTCCTGTCACGAATAGTGCGCTTATCTAGGCTTAATTGCGCGTTGGAATTGCGTGCAATTGCCATGTCGAATGGCATCCAACGCACGGCAGGTTCTCCTGGTTACTCATAGCAAACACATGCAATGTTTCTGCCAATGGACCTCCGGGTTACCCGGAGGTCCATTGGCTGAAACATTGCCTGTGCACAGGCCACATGTACAGAATATGATAGTTTTAATTGGGTCATAACGCGCACATTAACGTGCATATCAACGTGCTATTTGTGCGCTTTTCATGACAGGACTTCTAGTTTTAACTGTAGTACTGGTACATGTCCTACAAAATCTTGAAACTTTTTGTATGAATTCCGTTGGTTGTGAAACTGAGTTTAGTATCATTGTGGGGTAAAATATCAACCTCAGAATGAGAGATGACATCTCTAACTGGTTTGGTGCATTCCTTCTGGCCTGCTATGAACTGCTGTGTTGATCTGTAGTGACAACCTCAGAATGAGAGATGACATCTCTAACTGGTTTGGTGCATTTTTTCTGGCCTGCTATGAACTGCTGTGTTGGTCTGTAGTGACAACCTCAGAATGAGAGATGACATCTCTAACTGGTTTGGTGCATTTTTCTGGCCTGCTATGAACTGTTGTGTTGATCTGTAGTGACAACCTCAGAATGAGAGATGACATCTCTAACTGGTTTGGTGCATTTTTTCTGGCCTGCTATGAACTGCTGTGTTGATCTGTAGTGACAACCTCAGAATGAGAGATGACATCTCTAACTGGTTTGGTGCATTTTTTCTGGCCTGCTATGAACTGCTGTGTTGATCTGTAGTGACAACCTCAGAATGAGAGATGACATCTCTAACTGGTTTGGTGCATTTTTTCTGGCCTGCTATGAACTGCTGTGTTGATCTGTAGTGACAACCTCAGAATGAGAGATGACATCTCTAACTGGTTTGGTGCATTTCTTCTGGCCTGCTATGAACTGCTGTGTTGATCTGTAGTGACAACCTCAGAATGAGAGATGACATCTCTAACTGGTTTGATGCATTTCTTCTGGCCTGCTATGAACTGCTGTGTTGATCTGTAGTGACAACCTCAGAATGAGAGATGACATCTCTAACTGGTTTGGTGCATTTCTTGCTATGAACTGCTGTGTTGATCTGTAGTGACAACCTCAGAATGAGAGATGACATCTCTAACTGGTTTGGTGCATTTTTTCTGGCCTGCTATGAACTGCTGTGTTGATCTGTAGTGACAACCTCAGAATGAGAGATGACATCTCTAACTGGTTTGGTGCATTTTTTCTGGCCTGCTATGAACTGCTGTGTTGATCTGTAGTGACAACCTCAGAATGAGAGATGACATCTCTAACTGGTTTGGTGCATTTCTTGCTATGAACTGCTGTGTTGATCTGTAGTGACAACCTCAGAATGAGAGATGACATCTCTAACTGGTTTGGTGCATTTTTTCTGGACTGCTATGAACTGCTGTGTTGATCTGTAGTGACAACCTCAGAATGAGAGATGACATCTCCAACTGGTTTGGTGCATTTCTTGCTATGAACTGCTGTGTTGATCTGTAGTGACAACCTCAGAATGAGAGATGACATCTCTAACTGGTTTGGTGCATTTTTTCTGGCCTGCTATGAACTGCTGTGTTGATCTGTAGTGACAACCTCAGAATGAGAGATGACATCTCTAACTGGTTTGGTGCATTTCTTCTGGCCTGCTATGAACTGCTGTGTTGATCTGTAGTGACAACCTCAGAATGAGAGATGACATCTCTAACTGGTTTGGTGCATTTTTTCTGGCCTGCTATGAACTGCTGTGTTGATCTGTAGTGACAACCTCAGAATGAGAGATGACATCTCTAACTGGTTTGATGCATTTCTTCTGGCCTGCTACGAACTGTTGTGTTGATCTGTAGTGACAACCTCAGAATGAGAGATGACATCTCTAACTGGTTTGGTGCATTTCTTGCTATGAACTGCTGTGTTGATCTGTAGTGACAACCTCAGAATGAGAGATGACATCTCTAACTGGTTTGATGCATTTCTTCTGGCCTGCTATGAACTGCTGTGTTGATCTGTAGTGACAACCTCAGAATGAGAGATGACATCTCTAACTGGTTTGGTACATTTCTACTGGCCTGCTATGAACTGCTGTGTTGATCTGTAGTGACAACCTCAGAATGAGAGATGACATCTCTAACTGGTTTGGTACATTTCTACTGGCCTGCTATGAACTGCTGTGTTGATCTGTAGTGACAACCTCAGAATGAGAGATGACATCTCTAACTGGTTTGGTGCATTTTTTCTGGCCTGCTATGAACTGCTGTGTTGATCTGTAGTGACAACCTCAGAATGAGAGATGACATCTCTAACTGGTTTGGTGCATTTCTTGCTATGAACTGCTGTGTTGATCTGTAGTGACAACCTCAGAATGAGAGATGACATCTCTAACTGGTTTGGTGCATTTTTTCTGGACTGCTATGAACTGCTGTGTTGATCTGTAGTGACAACCTCAGAATGAGAGATGACATCTCTAACTGGTTTGGTGCATTTCTTGCTATGAACTGCTGTGTTGATCTGTAGTGACAACCTCAGAATGAGAGATGACATCTCTAACTGGTTTGGTGCATTTTTTCTGGCCTGCTATGAACTGCTGTGTTGATCTGTAGTGACAACCTCAGAATGAGAGATGACATCTCTAACTGGTTTGGTGCATTTTTTCTGGCCTGCTATGAACTGCTGTGTTGATCTGTAGTGACAACCTCAGAATGAGAGATGACATCTCTAACTGGTTTGGTGCATTTTTTCTGGCCTGCTATGAACTGCTGTGTTGATCTGTAGTGACAACCTCAGAATGAGAGATGACATCTCTAACTGGTTTGATGCATTTCTTCTGGCCTGCTATGAACTGTTGTGTTGATCTGTAGTGACAACCTCAGAATGAGAGATGACATCTCTAACTGGTTTGGTGCATTTCTTGCTATGAACTGCTGTGTTGATCTGTAGTGACAACCTCAGAATGAGAGATGACATCTCTAACTGGTTTGATGCATTTCTTCTGGCCTGCTATGAACTGCTGTGTTGATCTGTAGTGACAACCTCAGAATGAGAGATGACATCTCTAACTGGTTTGGTACATTTCTACTGGCCTGCTATGAACTGCTGTGTTGATCTGTAGTGACAACCTCAGAATGAGAGATGACATCTCTAACTGGTTTGGTACATTTCTACTGGCCTGCTATGAACTGCTGTGTTGATCTGTAGTGACAACCTCAGAATGAGAGATGACATCTCTAACTGGTTTGGTGCATTTCTTGCTATTAACTGCTGTGTTGATCTGTAGTGACAACCTCAGAATGAGAGATGACATCTCTAACTGGTTTGGTGCATTTCTTGCTATTAACTGCTGTGTTGATCTGTAGTGACAACCTCAGAATGAGAGATGACATCTCTAACTGGTTTGGTGCATTTTTTCTGGCCTGCTATGAACTGTTGTGTTGATCTGTAGTGACAACCTCAGAATGAGAGATGACATCTCTAACTGGTTTGGTGCATTTCTTCTGGCCTGCTATGAACTGCTGTGTTGATCTGTAGTGACAACCTCAGAATGAGAGATGACATCTCTAACTGGTTTGGTGCATTTCTTCTGGACTGCTATGAACTGCTGTGTTGATCTGTAGTGACAACCTCAGAATGAGAGATGACATCTCTAACTGGTTTGGTGCATTTCTTCTGGCCTGCTATGAACTGTTGTGTTGATCTGTAGTGACAACCTCAGAATGAGAGATGACATCTCTAACTGGTTTGGTGCATTTCTTCTGGCCTGCTATGAACTGCTGTGTTGATCTGTAGTGACAACCTCAGAATGAGAGATGACATCTCTAACTGGTTTGGTACATTTCTACTGGCCTGCTATGAACTGCTGTGTTGATCTGTAGTGACAACCTCAGAATGAGAGATGACATCTCTAACTGGTTTGGTACATTTCTACTGGCCTGCTATGAACTGCTGTGTTGATCTGTAGTGACAACCTCAGAATGAGAGATGACATCTCTAACTGGTTTGGTGCATTTCTTGCTATGAACTGCTGTGTTGATCTGTAGTGACAACCTCAGAATGAGAGATGACATCTCTAACTGGTTTGGTGCATTTCTTCTGGCCTGCTATGAACTGTTGTGTTGATCTGTAGTGACAACCTCAGAATGAGAGATGACATCTCTAACTGGTTTGGTGCATTTCTTCTGGCCTGCTATGAACTGCTGTGTTGATCTGTAGTGACAACCTCAGAATGAGAGATGACATCTCTAACTGGTTTGGTGCATTTCTTCTGGACTGCTATGAACTGCTGTGTTGATCTGTAGTGACAACCTCAGAATGAGAGATGACATCTCTAACTGGTTTGGTGCATTTCTTCTGGCCTGCTATGAACTGCTGTGTTGATCTGTAGTGACAACCTCAGAATGAGAGATGACATCTCTAACTGGTTTGGTGCATTTTTTCTGGCCTGCTATGAACTGCTGTGTTGATCTGTAGTGACAACCTCAGAATGAGAGATGACATCTCTAACTGGTTTGGTGCATTTCTTCTGGCCTGCTATGAACTGCTGTGTTGATCTGTAGTGACAACCTCAGAATGAGAGATGACATCTCTAACTGGTTTGGTGCATTTCTTCTGGCCTGCTATGAACTGCTGTGTTGATCTGTAGTGACAACCTCAGAATGAGAGATGACATCTCTAACTGGTTTGGTGCATTTTCTCTGGCTTGCTATGAACTGCTGTGTTGATCTGTAGTGACAACCTCAGAATGAGAGATGACATATCTAACTGGTTTGGTGCATTTTTTCTGGCCTGCTATGAACTGCTGTGTTGATCTGTAGTGACAACCTCAGAATGAGAGATGACATCTCTAACTGGTTTGGTGCATTTTTTCTGGCCTGCTATGAACTGCTGTGTTGATCTGTAGTGACAACCTCAGAATGAGAGATGACATCTCTAACTGGTTTGGTGCATTTTTTCTGGCCTGCTATGAACTGCTGTGTTGATCTGTAGTGACAACCTCAGAATGAGAGATGATATCTCTAACTGGTTTGGTGCATTTCTTGCTATGAACTGCTGTGTTGATCTGTAGTGACAACCTCAGAATGAGAGATGACATCTCTAACTGGTTTGGTGCATTTTTTCTGGCCTGCTATGAACTGCTGTGTTGATCTGTAAACAATGAATAGTTAGGGTATACTTGGTGTGGTAAAACAAAATGCCCTCCCTCACCGAATTTGGAAAACCAATTGCCTGAGAACCAAACAATTTATTTTTTTGGCCTAACAGTATTCTTTGTTATAGGCTGTACTATATTCTTAATTATTACAATTCTTGTCGTATTTCATAATCCTTTCATAAACACTGAACTTTATCCTTTTCATAAAACACAACACACAGTCATGTTAAGCTATGGTGTCATTGACGCAATCATTGTAAGTATTTTTTGGTGGCTGGTTTCAATTTGACACCTGGACTTAATGGCTTTATTAGTTTAACTTGACAAAGTCAAGATAAGTTATTGCCATCACATGTATGAAAGTCTGTCATTTTTTTTTGGCCTAAGAGGGTTTCTTAGACCCTCGCGAGGAGTTCCCTTTCAATGACTGGGAACTGGACTGACCTGGCCCACTCTGGCCAGCTGATGCATGTTGTTGAGATGCTGAACTCAGTAGCAGTGTGCTGGAAGCTTTTTTTTGGTAGCTTGTTCATAGACTAAGGAAGCTTGTCGTTAAACAGTGTGTGTTCAGAGACCGGAGCAACTCTGAGAGAGCTTTTCACCCTGTCATCAATAATTGATGACGATGCAAGGGCTGCATCACATCTAACCATCTCCAAATTTGCCACTGAAAGGGTAGAGTGGTACGTGGCATATATGACTGCCCTGGAAAGAACTCTTAGCAAGGAACTAACATCCTCAATCTTCTTTCCATTTGGACACTGTGCCAGAGCCCTGGTGGCATAATCTGCGTAGGATATAGCGCCCAGAATCATTCCATTAGATGAAATAGAAGATTCCATCACATCCGAGCGTAAATTGAATGATGTAGGCAAGGATATATCCAAATCCGCAGCCTCTCATCCGGACAGAGGAGCTCTCTGAAATCTTCTCCAACCATTTTAAAATAACGTGATCCCGGAAAGATGGCGATAAGAAACCACCTTTCTTATTCGGACTTGCTAGGTAGAATATGGCTTTGTTAATGTGGCCGAAGGCCTCAGACATCTGCCAAGATTGTACCGGTACCGGAAAGGAAATAACATCATCTTTCCTTCACACGACATCTCTGTCTAGAGACGATGGTGGTTTCTGCCTAGCAGACGTAGCTTGCTGATCAGGTGGAACAAGGTCAGGATAGTGTTGATGAATGAAATTCATCACTATCATATGTTGTTCCAAATGGGAAGGGTAATCCTCCTCCTTCTCCCTTTCATCATCCAACTGATTCAGCTGAGAATTTCGGTCAACAGCATTTGAATGTACAGATGACTGGACAGACCCAGCACCATCCAACAGCTCACCACCGGAGTCTGCACTTGCACTTGCTGGGAAGCTGCGATGAGCTGCGCAATTTGCAACAGCAAGTCCACTGCAGAGGCTTGAGGAGCAGCAGTCTTCTGTTTTTCACCACTTGCTGCTCTTGGGACAGAGATCCTGACATGGTATTGTGAAACCCATCCAAAGTGTCCTGCCATCGCCGCGCTCTGATGAGCAAACAGAACTGGCTGCTAAGGTGCTCCTTCATATTAAACAAGCAATAAGGCCTCTTATTGCAGCAGCCAGTTCGACCGGTGAAGCGGCCAACTGGACAGTGGAAGCCGTAACACCGGGTAAGTACGATGTGGTCGAAGGTAGTGTAGAATTGGGTAGAGTGAGTACCTCAAAACTTAAAGCACACCCAGCGATGAAGGAAAAAGGGAAGAAGCCTGCAAGTTTCTCTTCAGGAAGCTCGCCGAGGTCTGATAGACCGCGAGATCTCTTCTCCAAACATCCCAATGAATGAAGGCTCAGATCACTAGCTACCGCATGGGCCGACTTCATGGGCAAAGACTGGGTATTATCTTCGGGCGGCTGCCTGGATATCCAAAATTGGGTAGCTAGTGTGTGGTCGTATGTGCTTATCTGAACCTGAGGAGGAAGCCGTAACTGTAGCTGACCCCAGCTGCAGTTTAGACAGAGCATCTTGAGCCGTGAGTGTGGACGTTAGCTCCGACTCAGGCAAGTTTCTCAAAACAACATTTGGCCCCAAATGTTGGTGGGTAAGAGAAGGTTCTCCCACTTGCGGTCTATCAGATCATGGGTTTTGCAATACCATCACCTGTGGACAAAACAGTGGCAGATACAGGAATTCTCAAAGGGGGGGCGAATTGTGCAGATGCCAAAGGCAAAGGCCGCAAGTGCCGAATGCACAAGCTTTTGTAGGGGGGTATGGGGGTTCTCCCCCCCAGAAATTTTTTGGAAATGAGCGACCAAATGGGGCATTCTGGTGGCTTCTGGGGTGGAAATCCTCTTGAATTTTTGAACAGCTAATTAACACTTTTTAAACAGCATGTTTCAGAATTTCAAAATCTGTCATACATTCAAGACAGAATTAGAAAATTTGAAATATGCTCTTCAGATCCGTTTACCATAATATTGTATTTTGGACACACTGTTTACAGTCATAACCGACTTAACCTCAGGAGAACATTGCGATCTGCCAGCGTTTGAAAGTTTTCAGCAGTCAGCCCTCTAGGCTTAGGTACCCCATGACTATGCCAATTAAGATCCTGACCAATAATTGGCATAGCCATGGGGTACCTGAGGCTAGGGGCATGTAACACCTCAAAATCATGCAGTGTCGGTGACGCTATAAATGAAGGCGACCAGTAGATATATTTTGCATAATTTCAATGGTATATTTGTTTTCCATAGCGAATGGTGATGGAGGAAATAAATGTTGTTGTATGTTTTTACTTCAATTCATGGATAGTCCCCAAATGAAAATCCTGGCTACGCCCTACATGCGAGACAAATGCGAGCTAAAGGGGGGCGACCCCCCCCCCCCCCCACCCCCCCCCCTCTGAATCCGCCATTGTGGACAAATGCCAATTTATTTTGAACTACACTACCAGAATCATAATCAATGTATCCTAGAGTAATTCTGAAGTATTATAAAACTAATTGCTACATTTTAAGGGCATTGTCAAATGTAAACAACGTCAAAAGAAAAAACTGTAAACAAGTCAACAGGCACACAAAAAGGCCCAAAGTTAGTAACTGATTTAAATACTACTAGATGCAAAGCTAGATCTTCATACAAAAAAACGAGGCCCCCAGGAGGGGCTCACCTGACATGGTAGCCTAAATACACCACTACGCAAGTGACCATTACATAAATATCCCAGGTCCACGATATCTTCACTCAAGATCTAAGAGAAGTCGCCGACTAATATTGGCGATTGTTTCTCGAGTCAATGTCCGACACGATATTAAAATCGCCGTGATTCTCGGTCAAACAGATTACAGCAGTAATTAATTTCTAGGGCACCTGAGCGAAAAGGATGTACTTATTGTCATATTTTACATGACTCTCACAATTTTGTGGTCAAAATACATGAATAACTCAACAATCTCAACTCGATGAAATGACGCTGACCTTTCCATTACCAACACTCATAAAATATTTACGTTTTTAATCAGAATATTTTTTTTTGAATTTTGACAAATTGCAACATTCCGACAGAAACGTACATAAATTTGATTCAGAAAATTATTGATGACTGGTTATCATTCTGACATTCTGTGACATCATGCAGTAGTTTATGTGGTCTAATCTATTTCACAATTAACCCTTTGCGCAACGCAGACGATATCAAATTTTTTTAATTTAAATATCTTTTTTAATTTTTTTCGAAAAATTTGAACAAAACCATATCATGTGACCCCCTCATTGGAACGAGCTCAACGAGCTCGTTCCAAAGAGGGGTCATATGATATGGTTTTGTTAAAATTTTCAGAAAAATAATATTTTTTCAGCTGCTGAATCTGCCGATTAGGTGGGCAGATGCGGGCGATTCATTGGGTAAAGGGTTAATGCCGCGATTATACTCTCTGGAGTCAATCCCTTTCACTCCAAATGTCTTGTCCAATTTAATTACTGCTTTCATTGTCCGCGTATTCTCGGGTGGGTTTAATACTTTTGTCTCACCTCGGACCTAGGATATTCATGTAACAGTCGCTTGCGCAGTAGTGTATAAAACCCAGGGAATTGATTTCAACAAGTTGCATCTACCCCTCCTTAGAAAAGCTTATACCAAATATCCAAAGATTCAGACCAGTGGATCTGAAAAAAAAAATTTTTGAACTAAGTTATAAAATCAGGCTCCCATAGGAATTCCAAATATGAACCCAGGGACTTTGCTTGAACAAACTTGAATCTCGCCTCCAATGGGATGCCATTTTCCAAATATCAAAAGATTCTGACTGGTGGATGTGAAGAAGAAGATTTTTGAAGAATATTCCTCATATTGAACTAAGTTATAATTCAGGCTCCCACAGGGAGCCCAAATATCAACCCAGGGACTTGGCTTGAACAAACTTGAATCTCACCCCCTAGATTCTGACTGGTGGATGTGAAGAAGAAGATTTTTAAAGAAAATTTCTCATATTGAACGAAGTTATAATTTGGGCTCCCACAGGGATCCCAAATATGAACCCAGGGACTTGGCTTGAACAAACTTGAATCACACCCCTCAAATATTAAAACATTCCGACTGCTGAATCTGAAGATTTTTCAAGAAAATTCCTCATTTTGAACTAAGTTATAATTCGGGCTCCCACAGTGAGCCCAAATATGAACCCAGGGACTTGGCTTGAACAAAACTGAATCTCACCCCCGCCCCACTCCCCCCCCCCCCCCCCCAACATGCCACATACCAAATATCAAAAGATTCTTATTGGTAGATCAGAAAAAGATTTTTAAAGAATATTCCTCTTTCTGCACTAATTTAAACATTTGGGCTCCCATAGAGAATTGATTTCAATAAACATGTGAAACAATCTCCGAAAGATGTTATATGTGAAATTTGAAAGCTTTTGGAGCAGTGGTTTGGGAGAAAAGTATTCTTAAATGTTTTTCCCATTTCCCACGGTGTTAAAAAATGCTGACTCAGCACTTTTTCAAGGTCCCAAAAAAGTACCCCATGATAAAACTGATAACAATTTTTTTACCAATCCATTCTGTTGGTCCTATGGAAGCTTCACACCACATAAGAATTCTCAGCGCCGTGTAGTTTTGGAGATATGGGCGTTTTAATGTTTTTTTATTTTTAGCTCCTGCGGTTCTCATTGGATGACAGGAAAAACAATTTTTGGCATAAATTAAGTACTTATGACTCAATGAGCCCTCAAATTAAATTTGGTTCAAATCTGCCTCTCGGTTTGGAAAATAGAAATTTTGGGCGGGGCGAAAATTCTTGCACGTCCCATAACGAAGGCAAATATATCACCTCAAACTTCTCTTGAACAAATCTGAGTCTACACCTCAAAAGGCAGCTGCACACCAAATATCAAGTCTCTGCTACTGCTGGTTGATGAGAAGAAGATTTTTTAAGATTTATGCACACTTTTTGGGCATGGCTCTACCAAGGGGCGAGGCAACTTGATTTGAACAAAATCAAATTGCGATGTGATAAACTATTATCTCAAATAGCAATTAAATTAGGTCGGCGGTTTGGGAGGAGAAGACACAAAAACCATGTTCACAGGCGACAGATGACGGACGACAGATGGTGAGTGATCACTACAGCTCTCCTGACTGAAAGTCAGGTGAGCTAAAAACGATACATCGGATAGAAGATGCAAGACTAAACGACCCAACACCCCTATGGTGAGGACGTAACCATGGTGATAAACAGAATAAACATTCTGTAACACACGTTAAACTCCCAAGAAATTTAATAAAAAATTTCAATAAAAACAGCCAAAAAGCTTAGGAGTTTAACAGGAAGGTTCAAGGAAGAATAGAGAAGGAACACTTAACAAACAGTAGGTAAATCATTAGCAAGAATGATGACGTCAGGCGCATGTCCCGAAAATGGGACACATGAAATAAACTTTATAATTATTGTAATGTTACAGCCCTGAATGTCTGAAACCACCGTTGTTCATTTCCATCATCCATTTATAGCCTTGAATCCACCAATTCTTTCACTGATTTGTGTCTGGCATCCTCAAAAAAGAAGATTTAAAGCACAGATGTCAGCTCATTGTTTACTGACTTAGGGCCAAACAAAGAATGATGCTTTGCGCCAATTTCGGTACCTTCCTGGTTACTGTCCATGCGCAGTTAACAAAAGTATAGAGGACCAAATAGGACTTAAATTTTTCAGTTTTGTATGCAAATTTTGGGGATTGGGGGTTCAAAATTTGTGATTGGCCCTGAATTATATCTGATTTTGCACCAGCTTAGTCTGGGCCATTGGTTATTAGTATAAAAATACGACACTTGTGAGGGGGAGATAACTCAGTTTGCTAATTCCTTTACATAACTAGCAGAAAACACCTGTGGAGGGGAGATAACTCAGTCTGTCAATTTCTATTACATACCTCAACCAGAAGACAGCACTTGTTGAGGGAAATAACTCAGTCAGTTAATTTCTTTACATACCTCATCAAGAAGATGCCACTTGTGGAGGAGAGATAACTCCACTGGAAGATGCCACTCCTGGAGGGGGGAATAACTCAAACTGTTAACTTCTTTACATAGCTCAACTAGAAGATGAATTTGTGAAGTGGAGATAACTTGGAATGATAGCGCTTTTGCATATAATTCAACCAGAAGACAGCACTTGTCAAGGGGAGATTACCCAGTTGCCTGATTCCTTGACATAACTTACTTAAAAGACTACACTTGTGGAGGAAAGATAACTCAGTCTGTTCATTCCTTCAATAACTCACTCATAGAAAGCAAATCGACTTGAAAAGTTGAAAATCATAACTTAGCCTGTCTGTGAGGCTTGTTGGAGAAAAACCACGTCTTCCTCCTCTCCTTGTATCAGATTTTCCTCTAGAAGGTCTAAAGTTAGTTTCACCTCTAGAGAAGGATTTCTGATCTCCTTTCTACTGTACAGACTGATCTGCCTGAAGAAGTGGTACTCTGAGGCATAGCTTCTGGAACTTTATCAAAAATAAACTGTAAACATTGATGAAAGTCAGACTGCTGATGAAATCTAGCAGAATCATCATAATATCAACGTCATCTTGCTCGAAACACTCTTGTTCTTCAGTGTATAATTCAGGGTCATGAGCTGACGTAAGGCAAGATGAAAAAAAATCCTTGTGGCCCCAGGAATGGTGTGGTGGGTGATGATGAGTCGACCAATCTGGAACATTTCATATGCAGAAACTTTTCAGTCAGTTCCAATATTGCTAAAGAAAACTGAGCCAGATAACTCGAATTTCTGTAGGGGATCTAGAATGTTCAGCTGGATTTTCCGGAACAGTATTAAAACATTCAGAGGAGAAATTATTCATCTATCGTGAACTGCTGCGCTGATCTTCTTATTATTTATTTATTGGTGTTTAAGGTCACATACTTATGCACAATGGGTAATCGTGACCATGACAGTTTTACGGGTGGAGGAAGCCGGAGTACCCGGAGAGAACCACCGAGCAGCTCTCCAACATCGTAACTCTGAACCATGCACCACAGGGTTATAAGACATGCGCACCATCGACATGCAGTACACCTCAGTACACAGCGTCATCGTGCCCCCATGTAGGCAATCGGGGTGAAGTGCCTTGCCCAAGGACACAACGCGGGTGCTGCAGGTGGGCTGATCTTCTTAACTGCAATGATAGTCATAGTAAGAACTGCACAGTGGAGGTTGATAATATCTTGTGGAGACTACATTTATCTGAGTTGGGTGTATATACACACAGTCAGTTTTATTTATCTGAGTGGGGTGTATATACACACAGGGTCAGTTTTATTCACCTGGGTGGGGTGTATATACACAGTGAGTCAGTTTTATCTGAGTGGGTGTTTATACACAAAGAGTCAGTTTGATTTATCTGAGCAGGGCGTATATACACACAGAGTCAGTTTTATTTATCTGAGTGGGGTGTTTATACACAGAGAGTCAGTTTTATCTTTCTGAGTGGGGTGTTTATACACAGAGTCAGTTTTGTTTATCCGAGTGGGGTGTTTATACACAGAGAGTCAGTTTTATCTTTCTGAGTGGGGTGTTTATGCACAGAGTCAGTTTTGTTTATCTGAGTGGGGTGTTTATACACAGATAGTCAGTTTTATCTTAGTGATTGTTTATACACAGAGAGTCAGTTTTATTCATTTATTTATCTGAGTGGGGTGTTCATACAGAAATAGTAAATTTCATTTATCAACGAGGGGTGTTTATACACAAAGAGTCAGTTTTATTTATCTGAGTGGGGTGTTTATACACAGAGAGTCAGTTTTACCTGAGAGGGGTGTTTATACACAGAGAGTCAGTTTTATTTATCTGAGTGGGGTGTTTATACACAGAGAGTCTGTTTTATTTATCTGAGTGGGGTGTTTATACACAGAGAGTCAGTTTTATTTATCTGAGTGGGGTGTTTATACACAGAGAGTCAGTTTTATTTATCTGAGTGGGGTGTTTATACACAGAGAGTCTGTTTTATTTATCTGAGTGGGGTGTTTATACACAAAGAGTCTGTTTTATTTATCTGAGTGGAGCGTTTATATGCAGAGAGTCAGTTTTATTTATCTGAGTGGGGTGTTTATACACAGAGAGTCTGTTTTATTTATCTGAGTGGGGTGTTTATAGACAGAGAGTCAGTTTTATTTATATGAGTGGGGTGTTTAAACACAGAGTCAGTTTGATTTATCTGAGCAGGGCGTATATACACACAGAGTCAGTTTTATTTATCTGAGTGGGGTGTTTATACACAGAGAGTCAGTTTTATCTTTCTGAGTGGGGTGTTTATACACAGAGTCAGTTTTGTTTATCCGAGTGGGGTGTTTATACACAGAGAGTCAGTTTTATCTTTCTGAGTGGGGTGTTTATGCACAGAGTCAGTTTTGTTTATCTGAGTGGGGTGTTTATACACAGATAGTCAGTTTTATCTGAGTGATTGTTTATACACAGAGAGTCAGTTTTATTCGTTTATTTATCTGAGTGGGGTGTTCATACAGAAATAGTCAATTTCATTTATCAACGAGGGGTGTTTATACACAAAGAGTCAGTTTTATTTATCTGAGTGGGGTGTTTATACACAGAGAGTCAGTTTTACCTGAGTGGGGTGTTTATACACAGAGAGTCAGTTTTATTTATCTGAGTGGGGTGTTTATACACAGAGAGTCTGTTTTATTTATCTGAGTGGGGTGTTTATACACAGAGAGTCAGTTTTATTTATCTGAGTGGGGTGTTTATACACAGAGAGTCTGTTTTATTTATCTGAGTGGAGTGTTTATACGCAGAGAGTCAGTTTTATTTATCTGAGTGGGGTGTTTATACACAGAGAGTCTGTTTTACTTATCTGAGTGGAGTGTTTATACACAGAGAGTCAGTTTTATTTATCTGAGATGGGTGTTTATACACAGAGAGTCAGTTTTATTTATCTGAGTGGGGTGTTTAAACACAGAGAGTCAGTTTTATTAATCTGAGTGGGGTGTATATACACAGAGGGTCAGTTTTATTTATCTGAGTGGGGTGTTTATACACACAGGGTCGGTTTTATTTATCTGAGTGGGGTGTTTATAGACAGAGAGTCAGTTTTATTTATATGAGTGGGGTGTTTAAACACAAAGAGTCAGTTTGATTTATCTGAGTGGGGTGTTTATACACAGAGAGTCAGATTTATTTATCGGAGTAGGGTGTTCATACACAGAGGGTCAGTTTTATTTATCTGAGTGGGGTGTTTATATACAGAGGGGCAGTTTTATCTGAGTGGGTGTTTATACACAGAGATACAGTTTTATTTATCTGATTGGGGTGTTTATACACAGAGAGTCAGTTTCATTTATCTGAGTGGGGTGTTTATACACAAAGAGTCAGTTTGATTTATCTGAGTGGGGTGTTTATACACAAAGAGTTGGTTTTATTTATCTGAGTGTGGTGTCTATATACAGAGAGTAAGTTTTGTTTATCTGAGTGGGGTGTTTATACACACAGGGTCAGGTTTATCTGAGTGGGATGTGTATACACAGAGTCAGTTTTATTTATCTGAGTGGGGTGTTTCTACACAAAGAGTCAGTTTGATTTATCTGAGTGGAGTGTTTATACACACAGAGTCAGTTTTATTTATCTGAGTAGGGTGTTTATACACAGAGGGTCAGTTTTATTTATCTGAGTGGGGTATTTATACACCCAGAGTCAGTTTTATCTGAGTGGGTGTTTATACACAGAGAGTCAGTTTTATTTATTTATTTATCTGAGTGGGGTGTTCATACAGAAATAGTCAATTTCATTTATCAACGAGGGGTGTTTATACACAAAGAGTCAGTTTTATTTATCTGAGTGGGGTGTTTATACACCGAGAGTAAGTTTTATCTGAGTGGGTGTTTATACACAGAGTCAGTTTTATTTATCTGAGTGGAGTGTTTATACACAGAGAGTCAGTTTTATTTATCTAAGTAGGGTGTTTATACACAGAGGGTGAGGGTTTTTTTTATCTGAGTGGGGTGTTTATACACAGAGAGTCAGTTTTATTTATCTATTTATCTGAGTGGGGTGTTCATACAGAAATAGTCAATTTCATTTATCAACGAGGGGTGTTTATACACAAAGAGTCAGTTTTATTTATCTGAGTGGGGTGTTTATACACCGAGAGTAAGTTTTATCTGAGTGGGTGTTTATACACAGAGTCAGTTTTATTTATCTGAGTGGGGTGTTTATACACAGAGAGTCAGTTTTATTTATTTAAGTAGGGTGTTTATACACAGAGGGTCAGGGTTTTTTTTATCTGAGTGGGGTATTTATACACCCAGAGTCAGTTTTATCTGAGTGGGTGTTTATACACAGAGAGTCAGTTTTATTTATTTATCTATCTGAGTGGGGTGTTCATACAGAAAGTCAATTTCATTTATCAACGAGGGGTGTTTATACACAAAGAGTCAGTTTTATTTATCTGAGTGGGGTGTTTATACACAGAGAGTCAGTTTTATTTATCTGAGTGGGATGTTTGTACACAGAGAGTGTTTTATTTATCTGAGTGGGGTGTTTATACACAGAGAGTCAGTTTTATTTATCTGAGTGGGGTGTTTGTACACAGAGAGTCTGTTTTATTTATCTGAGTGGGGTGTTTATACACAGAGAGTCAGTTTTATTTATCTGAGTGGGTTTTTTATACACAAAGAGTCAGTTTCATTTATCCAAGTGGGGGTTTATACACAGAGAGTCAGTTCTATTCATCTGAGTAGGGTGTTTATACACAGAGGGTCAGTTTTATCTATCTGAGAGGGGTGTTTATACACAGAGTCAGTTTTGTTTATCCAAGTGGGGTGTTTATACACACAGGGTCACGTTTATCTATCCGAGTGGGGTGTTTATACACAGAGAGTCAGTTTTATCTTTCTGAGAGGGGTGTTTATACACAGAGTCAGTTTTGTTTATCCGAGTGGGGAGTTTATACACACAGGGTCATGTTTATCTATCTGAGTGGGGTGTTTATACACAGATAGTCAGTTTTAGCTGAGTGATTGTTTATACACAGGGAGTCAGTTTTATTTATTTATCTCAGTGGGGTGTTTATACGCAGATAGTCAGTTTTATCTGAGTGATTGTTTATACACAGGGAGTCAATTTTATTTATTTATCTCAGTGGGGTGCTCATACAGAAATAGTCAATTTCATTTATCTACGAGGGGTGTTTATACACAAAGATTCAGTTTTATTTACCTGAGTGGGGTGTTTATACACAAAGAGTCAGTTTTATTTATCTGAGTGGGGTGTTTATACACAGAGAGTCTGTTTTATTTATCTGAGTGGGGTGTTTATACACAGAGAGTCAGTTTTATTTATCTGAATGGAGTGTTTATACACAGAGAGTCAGTTTTATTTATCTAAGTGGGTGTTTATACACAGAGAGTCAGTTTTATTTATCTGAGTGGGGTGTCTATACACAGAGAGTCAGTTTTATTTATCTGGGTGGAGTGTTTATACACAGAGAGTCTGTTTTGTTTATCGGAGTGGGGTGTTTATACACAGAGAGTCAGTTTCATTTATCTGAGTGGAGTGTTTATACACAGAGAGTCAGTTTTATTTATCTGAGTGGGGTGTTTATACACAGAGAGTCTGTTTTATTTATCTGAGTGGGGTGTTTATACACAGAGAGTCAGTTTTATTTATCTGAGTGGAGTGTTTATACACAGAGAGTCAGTTTTATTTATCTGAGTGGGGTGTTATACACAGAGAGTCAGTTTTATTTATCTGAGTGGAGTGTTTATACACAGAGAGTCAGTTGTATTTATCCGAGTGCGGTGTTATACACAGAGAGTCAGTTTTATTTATCTGAGTGGAGTGTTTATACACAGAGAGTCTGTTTTATTTATCTGAGTGGGGTGTTTATACACAGAGAGTCTGTTTTATTTATCTGAGTGGAGCGTTATACACAGAGAGCCTGTTTTATTTATCTGAGTGGAGTGTTTATACACAGAGAGTCAGTTTTATTTATCTGAGTGGAGTCAGTTTTATTTATCTGAGTGGGGTGTTTATACAAAGCGAGTCTGTTTTATTTATCTGAGTGGGGTGTTTATAGACAGAGAGTCAGTTTTATTTATCTGAGTGGAGTGTTTATACACAGAGAGTCTGTTTTATTTATCTGAGTGGAGTGTTTATACACAGAGAGTCAGTTTTATTTATCTGAGTGGAGTCAGTTTTATTTATCTGAGTGGGGTGTTTATACAAAGCGAGTCAGTTTTATTTATCTGAGTGGGATGTTTATACACAGAGAGTCAGTTTGATTTATCTGAGTGGGGTGTTTATACACAGAGAGTCTGTTTTATTTATCTGAGTGGGGTGTTTATACACAGAGAGTCAGTTTTATTTATCTGAGTGGGTGTTTATACACAGACAGTCAGTTCTTCTACCTGAGTAGGGTGTTTATGTACAAAGGGGCAGTTTTATCTATCTGAGTGGGGTGTTTATACACAAAGGGGCAGTTATATCTATCTAAATGGTTGTTTATACACAGAGGGTCAGTTTTATCTATCTGAGTGTGATGTTTATACACAGAGGGTCAGTTTTATTTATCTGAGTAGGGTGTTTATACACAGAGAGTCAGTTTTATCTATCTGAGTGGGGGTGTTTATACACAGAGAGTCAGTTTTGTTTATCTGAGTGGGGTGTTTATACACAAAGGGTCAGTTTTATTTATCTGAGTGGGGTGTTTATACACAGAGAGTCAGTTTTATCTATCTGAGTGGGGTGTTTATACACAGAGAGTCAGTTTTGTTTATCCGAGTGGGGTGTTTATACACAGAGGGTCAGTTTTATCTATCTGAGTGGGGTGTTTATACACAGAGAGTCAGTTTTGTTTATCTGAGTAGGGTGTTTATACACAGAGGGTCAGTTTTATCTATCTGAGTGGGGTGTTTATACACAGAGAGTCAGTTTTGTTTATCCGAGTGGGGTGTTTATACACACAGGGTTAGGTTTATCTATCTGAGTGGGGTGTTTATACAGAGTATCAGTTTTATGTATCTGAGTGGGGTGTTTATACACAAAGGGTCAGTTTTATTTATCTGAGTGGGTTTTTATAAACAGAGGGTCCGTTTTATCTGTGTGGGGTGTTTATACACAGAGAGCCAGTCTTGTTTATCCAAGTGGGGTGTTTATTCACAGAGAGTCAATTTTATTTACCTGAGTGGGGTCAGTTTTATCTATATGAGTGGGTTTTTGTAAACAAAGGGTCAGTTTTATCTGTGTGGGGTGTTTATACACAGAGGGTCAGTTTCATCTATCTGAGAGGGGTGTTTATACACAGCGAGTAAGTTTTGTTTATCCGAGTGGGGTGTTTATACACAGAGAGTCAGTTTTATTTATCTGAGTGGGTTTTTATACACAGAGGGTCAGTTTTATCTAGCTGAGTGGGGTGTTCATACATAAAGGGTCAGTTTTATCTATCCAAATGGGGTGTTTATACACAGAGGGTAAGTTTTTGTTTATCAGAGTGGGGTGTTTATATTCAAAGGGTCTGTTTTATCTTTCTGAGTGTGGTGTTTATACACAGTCAGTTTTATCTGAGTGGGTGTTTATACACAGAGAGTCGGTTTCTTCTGAGTAGGGTGTTTATACACAAAGGGTCAGTTTTATCTATCTGAGTGGGGTGTTTCTACACAAAGAGTCAGTTTGATTTATCTGAGTGGGGTGTTTATACACACAGAGTCAGTTTTATTTATCTGAGTAGGGTGTTTATACACAGAGGGTCAGTTTTATTTATCTGAGTGGGGTATTTATACACCCAGAGCCAGTTTTATCTGAGTGGGTGTTTATACACAGAGAGTCAGTTTCTTCTATCTGAGTGGGGTGTTTATACACAAAGGGTCAGTTTTATCTATCTGAGTGGGGTGTTTATACACAGAGGGTCAGTTTTATCTATCTAAGTGGGGTGTTTATACACAAAGGGTCAGTTTTATCTAAGTTGGTGTTCATACACAGAGGGTCAGTTTTATCTATCTGAGTGTGATGTTTATACACAGAGGGTCAGTTTTATCTATCGGAGTGTGGTGTTTATACACAGAGGTCAGTTTTATTTGAGTGGGTTTTTATACACAGAAAGTTGTCATTTTCTATCTGAGTGGGGTGTTTATACACAGAGGGTCAGTTTTTTCTGAGTGGGTGTTTATACACAAAGGGGTCAGTTTTATCGGAGTAGGGTGTTTATACACAGAGAGTCAGTTTTATTTATTTGAGTGGGGTGTTTATACAGAGAGTCAGTTTTATTTATCTGAGTAGGGTGTTTATACAGAGAGGGTCAAATTTATTTATCTGAGTGGGGTGTTTATACACAGAGTCAGTTTTATTTATCTTAGTAGGGTATTTGTACACAAAGGGTCAGTTTTACTTATCTGAGAGTGTGTTTATACACAAACAGTCAGTTTTATTTATCTAAGTGGTGTGTTTATATACAGAGGTTCAATTTTATTTATCTGAGTGGGGTGTTTATATACAGAGGTTCAATTTTATTTATCTGAGTGGGGTGTTTATACACAGAGAGTCAGTTTTATTTATTTGAGTGGGGTGTATATACAGAGAGGGTCAAATTTATTTATCTGAGTGGGGTGTTTATACACAGAGTCAGTTTTATTTATCTTAGTAGGGTATTTGTACACAAAGGGTCAGTTTTACTTATCTGAAAGTGTGTTTATACACAAATAGTCAGTTTTATTTATCTAAGTGGTGTGCTTATATACAGAGGTTCAATTTTATTTATCTCAGTGGGGTGTTTATATACAGAGGTTCAATTTTATTTATCTGAGTGGGGTGTTTATACACAGAGGGTCAGCTTTATTTATCTGAGTGGGGTGTTTATACACAAATAGTCAGTTTTATTTATCTGAGTGGGGTGTTTAGATACAGAGGTTCAATTTTATTTATCTGAGTGGGGTGTTTATACACAGAGGGTCAGCTTTATTTATCTGAGTGGGGTGTTTATATTCACATTCAGTTTTACCTATCTGAGTGGGGTGTTTCCACACAGAGGGTCAGTTTTATCTATCCGAGTAGGGTGATTACACGCAGTTCAGTTTTATTTATTTCAGTGGGTGTTTATACATAGGTCAGTTTTATTTATTTGAGTGGGGTGTTTATACAGAAAGGGTCAAATTTATTTATTTCAGTGGGGTGTTTATGCACAAGAGCTCAATTTCATTTTTCTCAGTGGGGAGTTTATCTTTGGAATTTCAGTTTTATTTACCTGAGAGGGTTACCCCTACAGTACGCCAGACATAAAATGAAATATCCTAATTGCTTCTTTTGATTGGAACATACCTTCAAGGTCAAGATCTGGGTCTTTTGGCTGATAATCATAATAATTTATCTTTGTTGGCTGAATGGTGACTTCACCTACTGTAGCACTTAGCTGTAACAGAAATAAAACAAAATGGGTAATCACTGAATAGTGACTTCCCCTACTGTAGCACTTAGCTGTAACAGAAATAAAACAAAATGGGTAATCACTGAATAGTGACTTCACCTACTGTAGCACTTAGCAGTCAGAGAAATAAAACAAAATGGGTAATCACTGAATAGTGACTTCACCTACTGTAGCACTTAGCAGTCACAGAAATAAAACAAAATGGGTAATCACTGAATAGTGGCTTCACCTACTGTAGTACTTAGCTGTAACAGAAATAAAACAAAATGGGTAATCACTGAATAGTGACTTCACCTACTGTAGCACTTAGCAGTCACAGAAATAAAACAAAATGGGTAATCACTGAATAGTGACTTCACCTACTGTAGTACTTAGCTGTAACAGAAATAAAACAGACCCCGGGGGCCTGAAGGAGTTCACCTGACATGGTAGCCTAAATATTAACCCAGGGAATTGATTTGAACAAGTTGCAAAGAAGAAAGAAAATAAGGAAGAAAATTTTAAAAAATAAAATAAGAAAAAGCTTATACCAAATATCAAAAGATTCTCACCGGTGGATCTGAAATTTTTCTTTAAAATAATATTCTTAATATATCCACAGGGAGCCCAAATATGAACCCAGCGACTTGGCTTGACAAACTTGACCCCCCCACCCCCCCCCCCCCCCCACCCCCCCCCCACCCCCCCCAGGATGCTGCATACCAAATATCAAAAGATTCTGATTGGTGGATCGGCAGAAGATTTTTAAAGAATATGAATCTTCCAAAGATATGAAAAATGTGAAAGCCTTTGGAGCAGTGGTGTGGGAGCAGATTCTTTAATGTTTTTCCCCTAACTCACAAAATGACTCAGCATTTTTTCAAAGTCCTGGAAAAGTACCCAATGACAAGACCGATGGAAATTTTTTTTTGCACCATTCCTTTCTGCTGTTCCAAAGGAAGCTTCACACAAAATAAAAATTCTCAGTGCCATGTAGTTTTGGAGATATGGGCTTTTGAATTTTTTACTATTTTTAGCTCCTGTGGTTTCACATGGGGTGGCGGAAAAATGGTAAATTCAAAGTAATTTGTATATTTTTTATACTTACCAATGGCCCAGTCTAGCTGGTGCTAACTCAAAATTTATCCAGGGCCAAACACAAATTTTGCCCCTCCCCCCCAAATCCCCAAAATTTGCAAAACCAAAAAAATCATGTCCTATTTGGTCCTCCATACTTTTGCGAACCACGCAAGCGCACTATCCAGGAAGACACCAAAATTGGCGCCAACCATCATTCTTTCTAGAAATTGCTTGCTAAATGTTGTTAACAACTGGGAGGTATGAGTGCCCACTCATGGGAGGGCCATCCCCATCTGGGGCATTGGTAAGTATAAAAAAATATACAAATTACTTTGAATTTATAATATTTTTATACAACAACCAATGGGCCAGATTTAGTTGAATCGTAAAAAGACTGGAGGGCCTAGGACATAGCCAAAAATCCAATTACTCAATTACTTCTTAAAGGATATCTCCTACAGGAGAATAGGAGAGAAATGAATTATATATGTCTTCCTCATTTATGAGAAACGAGAAAGACATAACACCAACAATGTAATTGAGCATTACATAATATATAATTCTCCATTTAATGCCAGCATAACCCATTATGCTAATTTGGTGAAGGAAAGCCAATATAAAGACAGTCCAGAAAATGAGACTCTTTATACTCATTTAAAAGTGTCCGAGGATTGTATATTAACGCCCATTTGACACATGACATATACAAATGCTTCACAGTGAGCTACACTTTAGAAACTATACATAAATGAGACATATTAACTGCTTCACACCGAGCTACACATTAAAACTATCCCAGTACCAACTCAGGGCTACTGACACCTGAGGAGGTCTTCCCTTGCTTTTCACTATAAAGCCAGATGATCATAAAGGAACACCCCCCCCCCCCCCCCCCCCCCCCCCCCCCCCCCTCATTCCCCTTGATCTGAGGTACATGACCACAGAACAAAGAGGGCAGCAGAACAGCGTCACTGCTGGAACGGGTTGCCTAAATAGATGTAATCATTTAGTGGACGACATTCTGAGCAACAGGCAGAGGACCTAGACATCTTGGGTCACCGGAGATGGACTCTAAGGTAAAACTTGGTAAATGTAGAAGGCTGTGTCCAGTACACAGCTTTCATGAGATCAGTAATGGCTATACTGTTAGAATAAGCCCAAGAAGTGGACAGCGCTCTAACTTAATGTGCTGATATCTTGTTAACAGAATGCTGATCCGAAGATAGACTTTCATAGGCAATATTGCCAACTGAATCCATCTAGCAATCGAATGAACAGAAATATCTCTTCTGTTAGGAATCAACGACAGAAAGAAGCGTTTTCTTCCTTTTCTTATAAACTCTGATCGGTGTTTATATATGCGCATATCCCAGACTGGACACAGCAGAGGTCTATGGTTGTCCGTAGACGGCAGAGCCTTTATGGTAATAGGCTCAGGCCATTTATCTGGAGTCTGATTCTTAGCCAAAAATCCCACTTCTGTAGTTACAGTTAAAACTAGAAGTCTTGTCATGAAATGCACACAAATAGCACGTCGATCTGCGCGTTAATCTACGCGTTATGACCATAGTAAGGCCATCAAATTCTGTACATATGGCCTGTGCACAAGCAATGTTTCAGCCAATGGACCTCCGGGTAAACCCGGAGGTCCATTGGCAGAAACATTGCCTGTGTTTGATCTGCGTGACCAGTAGAACCTGCTGTGCTTTGGATACCATTCGATATGGAAATTGCGCGCAATTCCCATGCGCAATTAAGCCTAGATAAGCACACACTTCGTGACAGGACTTCTAGTTTTAACTGTAAAGTAATGGTATTACCAACACAACAGTAGTGAGACTCGTCGGCTTTTTGGGGTGAACTGATATACTAATGTGGTACACTTGGTGGGTTAATATGTCATGGGGAAGCATTTCCAAATGACTGAGAACAATCAAAAGCATGAAACAACTATTTATTCATGAAAAATATCTGAAAGAACGTTTTATAAAACTTAGTGTGCATGAACAATGTGGACAATTTTTTCCTCCACATCATGACACGCGGTTTGAGAAGTTGCTGCATCCTCTCTGTTTCGTACCACAGGTGACTAGACCCATCATTCTTGTGAATTTAACATTATCAAACACCATGAATGACTGTACTTTTGATTGTGGATATCCTGTGACCTGTCTAAAATCCATCCACGGTACATGGTGGATTTTCCACGCATACTGGATTGCATTATGTGAAAGAAACATTCTCAACTTCAAGTGAGCTTCGAGCCAATATGAAAAGCCCAATCCACTGAATCATACTGTGTGTTCCTTGTGTTTGCTTTGTCACAGATTCAAGTGAGCTTCAAGCCAATATAAAAAGCCCAATCCACTGAACCATACTGTGTGTTCCTTGTGTTTGCTTTGTCACAGATTCAAGTGAGCTTCGAGCCAATATAAAAAGCCCAATCCACTGAATCATACTGTGTGTTCCTTGTGTTTGCTTTGTCACAGATTCAAGTGAGCTTCAAGCCAATATAAAAAGCCCAATCCACTGAATCATACTGTGTGTTCCTTGTGTTTGCTTTGTCACAGATTCAAGTGAGTTTCAAGCCAATATAAAAAGCCCAATCCACTGAATCATACCGTGTGTTCCTTGTGTTTGCTTTGTCACAGATTCAAGTGAGCTTCAAGCCAATATGAAAAGCCCAATCCACTGAATCATACTGTGTGTTCCTTGTGTTTGCTTTGTCACAGATTCAAGTGAGCTTCAAGCCAATATAAAAAGCCCAATCCACTGAATCATACTGTGTGTTCCTTGTGTTTGCTTTGTCACAGAAACTGAGTATATCATTTGGGTGGATATTCCTTCCCTGGAGTGATTTGCAGACACCCCACTTTTATGATAGGGAGTTCTTTGCAGAATAACTCTGGTCATCAACAGGGACCGATTAGGACTATTTAAAATACGCTCGAGCCTCGGAGCCTATTTTTTCAATTCATGTGCCAGATTTCAATTTACGGAGTCACACTGCTGTTTGTAACACACACTGCAAGTATGTAATAGCTCTCATCATTTTCATTTAGTACACTATAGCAAACATTAATCTTCACTGTGGTTTCTGATCAAGTCTTGGCTGCCTTTTTAGGCAGCCAAGACTTGATCAGAAACCACAGTGAAGATTAATGCTTGGTAATTAAGACTTGAAGTATTAACTTAAGCACTCTACAACAATGATAAATGATAATCATATATATAATACATGTAAGAGTGTCTCTCTCGATTATCCATCGAAAGAATATCAAAATATGATCAGAGAAGTTACGCGCCAACTGAGAAGCCTATTTCTGAGATTTAAGAGCCAGGTCCTGATGTTTAAGAACCAAATACGCACTGGCGCATGCCCAGGTCAGTCCCTGTCATCAGGCGATGAGTATGTGGAGTTTCCTCGAGCTTAGATTTTCAAGATTTCAGTTGGTTATCCCAAACGGTGAGTGGGGATGGGAATTGTATAGACCCATACCACACAAAACCCTGTATAAGCTTTCTAGCTTTCTGTTTGACCTACCGTCAACTATTTTGTACTTTGTATCTCTTGAATAAATGTTTAAACTAAGACCCTGTCATATCTCTAATATAGGCGTACAGTTCTTTTAGACTGCAATGTCATTAAATCACCTGCACGGTGAAGTTTTAAAACCCACACACTTGAAAGTTGATGCAAAGAAGTTTAGTCCTCAAGCCGTCCTCAGACTGCTGTGTGTTTTTCCTTGTTCATTATTTGTCCATGTCGTACATACTTTTTTCTTCAACAAACTGTGGATGTATGCCTACACATAAGCTCAACTTATTGTACTTTCACTTCTGGGAGAAAGGTCTTGTTAGGTTTTAATTTTCACAAATTGTCACCAGACCGTTGTTCCTTTGAATATTCTACTTTCTTGCTCCTCATTTATGGAACAAATATGATTATTATTTATTGATGGTGAAGGCTACATCAGCAGCTCAGGCTATACTGAGTCGACGGCCACATATGTGGAGTAAAGTACCAATAAATATGGTTGATGATCGATATCCTTCACGATGTAAATATACTGGGAGCGTTATATGTACACTCATCCTGCTTGAACAGGGAAGAATTTTCTCAATTTGCAGCAGTTTGTCAGGTAGCAGTCAGTAATTTCACAATTTCTGCATTTTTTGAGAGTAGAAGGTGTGAATAAGCTTTTACAACAGTGCTGTCAATATACAAAGCTCCTGTTTTATGACCTCAATTAGGAAATGGATTACTTAACAACAATTTGGTGTAAAATTTATATTTCCATGGGTCTTAAGTACTTTTATCATCAGTGATTGAGGATTAATGATGAAGAGTGGATGAAAAATTAAAATAAAAAAAACCTCATTTTTACCAGCTGCTTTATTTATTTACAGGGATGGGATTTTTCAGCAAATTCGCCGATTCGGCCAATTCATACCCCAAAAAGCTGAAACTTGAAAGAAATTAAGTATTTCTAAACCAACAGATTCACTGTTTATTCTTAGATTTAAAAAAAAACATGATTTAAGGGAAATTTCTGCGAATTTTGTTGCTTGCTTTTCTCATCCCTGTTGTTTACTGATAATATTATATAAGATACACTTTGCTCGTGGTGACGACAAGACAGTTTGTTAAAGTTGAAGAGTAAACTGAGACAAGTTAAAGAAATTAGAATTATGAAAACTCACTCCACCCCAACCCCCGCTGCCTCAAGAATCCAACTTGCGACCACGCAATCGTAATGAGGGTGGGGAATGTCTGTCGAAATATTCAGAGAACGGTTTGACTCTGGGATGGGTGGGGTAAAATCGTTTGCCAGCCTAACTTAAGGCCTGGCCGCTGAATGTTGGTTGGGGTCAAATAGCAGGGATGGTTCATATCAAAACGATGGGGAGGGGGGAGGGGGGGGCAATTTGGCCAGGGGATGCTGTGAGCAATTCCCATCGTACTGAATAGCATGTCGCAGACCATTGTTTTTGTTATTATTGGATGTAGATAGTGATATGAACATGGTCTTAAAAAGGAATGAGAAGGTTTTAAATGATACTGAAAATTTACTGTGAATTGTTCGTTAAAAATTCAGTTGGGAGACTGAGCGGTGTTATCGGTATTTATGGTGATTTTACGAACAAATTTATCCATGTTTTCCAAGTCGAACAAAGTCACAGATATTAATTGATAAAATGTTGGAGTCAAAACATTTTTTTTTAACACAGTTATCCGATTTGGCAGCGACTTTTATTTCACGGTCCAGGCTTTTTGTGAAAATTAAAACTGGTCATTTTGACAATTTTTTCGGCATTTTTTTCTTTCATTGTCACCACGAATTTACCAGACGAACCTAATTCGAAATGATATCGACAGATGTTCGAGTCCAATTACAACACATTTCTTTTCCAAATTACATGTGTCGGAGATCAAAGTTAACGACCTTGAGAATAGCACACTACATTCTGCGTTACATAGCACAGAAGTTATCGCATGTTCAATGAGATTGACTTGACTGTTCTACACTATATAGCGCATTAACTAACAAGCATTTTCTGAACTAGACCAGACAGGGCTTCGAGTTTTAAGTGTAGAACTATCCGATGTAAAGCAAGATCTTCGGAAGAAGAAAAAGCGATACATCAGATGTATGATCCATGACCCAAAATGCCTAAACACCCCTAGGGTGAGGACGTAACCATGGGGAAATACAGGATAAACATTCTGTGTAACACGTCAAACTCCCAACAAATTCAAAGAAAAATTTCAATAAAATAAGCCAAAAAGCTTGGGAGTTTAATAGGGGGGGCTTCAAGGAAGGATAGGGAAGGAACACTTAAACAGTGGAGTTTAACAGGGGGGGGGGGGGGGGGGGCTTCAAGGAAGGATAGGGAAGGAATACTTAAACAGTGGAGTTTAACAGGGGGGCTTCAAGGAAGGATAGGGAAGGAATACTTAAACAGTGGAGTTTAACAGGGGGGCTTCAAGGAAGCATAGGGAAGGAACACTTAAACAGTGGAGTTTAACAAGGGGGCTTCAAGGAAGGATAGGGAAGGAATACTTAAACAGTGGAGTTTAACAGGGAGGCTTCAAGGAAGGATAGGGAAGGAACACTTAAACAGTGGAGTTTAACAGGGGGGCTTCAAGGAAGGATAGGGAAGGAATACTTAAACAGTGGAGTTTAACAGGGGGGCTTCAAGGAAGGATAGGGAAGGATCACTTAAACAGTGGAGTTTAACAGGGGGGGGGGGGCTTCAAGGAAGGATAGGGAAGGAACACTTAAACAGTGGAGTTTAACAGGGGGGCTTCAAGGAAGGATAGGGAAGGAATACTTAAACAGTGGAGTTAGAGAGGGGGGCTTCAAGGAAGGATAGGGAAGGATCACTTCAACAGTGGAGTTTAACAGGGGGGGGGGGGGGGCTTCAAGGAAGGATAGGGAAGGATCACTTAAACAGTGGAGTTTAACAGGGGGGCTTCAAGGAAGGATGGGAAGGAATACTTAAACAGTGGAGTTTAACAGAGGGGCTTCAAGGAAGGATAGGGAAGGAATACTTAAGCAGTGGAGTTTAACAGGTGGGGGGGGGGGGGGGGGGCTTCAAGGAAGGATAGGGAAGGAACACTTAAACAGTGGAGTTTAACAGGGGGGCTTCAAGGAAGGATAGGGAAGGAACACTTAAACAGTGGAGTTTAACAGGGGGGCTTCAAGGAAGGATAGGGAAGGATCACTTAAACAGTGGAGTTTAACAGGGGGGGGGGGCTTCAAGGAAGGATAGGGAAGGAACACTTAAACAGTGGAGTTTAACAGGGGGGCTTCAAGGAAGGATAGGGAAGGAATACTTAAACAGTGGAGTTTAACAGGGGGGCTTCAAGGAAGGATAGGGAAGGAATACTTAAACAGTGGAGTTTAACAGGGGGGCTTCAAGGAAGGATAGGGAAGGATCACTTAAACAGTGGAGTTTAACAGGGGGGGGGGCTTCAAGGAAGGATAGGGAAGGAACCCTTAAACAGTGGAGTTTAACAGGGGGGCTTCAAGGAAGGATAGGGAAGGAATACTTAAACAGTGGAGTTTAACAGGGGGCTTCAAGGAAGGATAGGGAAGGATCACTTAAACAGTGGAGTTTAACAGGGGGGGGGGGCTTCAAGGAAGGATAGGGAAGGATCACTTAAACAGTGGAGTTTAACAGGGGGGCTTCAAGGAAGGATAGGGAAGGAATACTTAAACAGTGGAGTTTAACAGAGGGGCTTCAAGGAAGGATAGGGAAGGAATACTTAAGCAGTGGAGTTTAACAGGGGGGCTTCAAGGAAGCATAGGAAGGAACACTTAAACAGTGGAGTTTAACAGGGGGGCTTCAAGGAAGGATAGGGAAGGAACCCTTAAACAGTGGAGTTTAACAGGGGGGCTTCAAGGAAGGATAGGGAAGGAATACTTAAACAGTGGAGTTTAACAGGGGGGCTTCAAGGAAGGATAGGGAAGGATCACTTAAACAGTGGAGTTTAACAGGGGGGGGGGGGCTTCAAGGAAGGATAGGGAAGGATCACTTAAACAGTGGAGTTTAACAGGGGGCTTCAAGGAAGGATAGGGAAGGAATACTTAAACAGTGGAGTTTAACAGGGGGGCTTCAAGGAAGGAGAGGGAAGGAACACTTACAGTTAAAACCAGAAGTCCTGTCACGAATAGTGCACTTATCTAGACTTAATTGTGCGTTGGAATTGTGCGCAATTGCCATATCTAATGGCATCCAAATCACGGCAGGCTCTCCTGATTATTCATAGCAAACACATGCAATGTTTCTGCCAATGGACCTCCGGGTTACCCGGAGGTCCATTGGCTGAAACATTGCTTGTGCACAGGCCATATGTACAGAATTTGATAGCTTTACTATGGCCATAACGCGTATATTAACGTGCATATCAACGTGCTATTTGCGCGCATTTCAGGACAGGACTTCTAGTTTTAACTGTAAACAGTGGAGTTTAACAGGGGACTTCAAGGAAGGATAGGGAAGGAACACTTAAACAGTGTAGTTTAACAGGGGATTTCAAGGAAGGATAGGGAAGGATCACTTAAACAGTGGAGTTTAACAGGGGATTTCAAGGAAGGATAGGGAAGGAAAACAGTGGAGTTTAACAGAGGGGCTTCAAGGAAGGATAGGGAAGGAATACTTAAACAGTGGAGTTTAACAGGGGGGCTTCAAGGAAGGATAGGGAAGGATCACTTAAACAGTGGAAAAATCAATAGCAAGAATGAGGATGTCAGGCCCATGTCCCGAAACTGGGAAACATGAAATAATTTAGATGAAAGTGTCAATGACACTGTAGCTCAACTTGACAAACTTGAACTAGGTAAGTTATAAATGAAATGGCAAAATTGAAGATCATTGGTACCAATGTTATTTGATGAAATTTCAACATAACAGCATTGTGTGTGCACAACATCAGAGTAATCCATGCATTTTTAAATGTAAACTGTAAGATTGGCTAAAGGAAGAATGTTGATACACAAATGCAGTATGTTCAGAGGTTATTGTAAATGGCAACTTTTTCACAGAAATGAATGCTAATCAACAGCTCTTATTTAGAGTTCTTGACTAATGAGCACACCAAGTTCAAAAACAATCCTATGATAAATGTGGCCTGTAGACCATGTCAAAGAATGTTGATGCACAAATGCAATAAATTCAAAGATTGTTGCTAACAGCAACAGTTTTTGATGGAAATGAAAAGAAAATTAATAGCTCCTACATGTATCTTTGTCAACTTGCATAAGCATACAAAGTTTCAAAACAACCTGATAATGAATGTGCCCTCTGAGGCATGCCAAAGGATGATGTTAATGCACAAATGCACTAAGTAGAACATCACTGCTTTGAGGAAATGTTTTTTGTTTTTTGGGTTTTTTTTTTTTTGGGGGGGGGGGGGGGGGAGGAAATTCATAAATATACTTTACAGAGAGTGCAAAAGGGATATGTTGATGCACAAATACAGAAAGTTCAAAGGTTGGTGATAACAACAACAACTTTTTATGGAAATTAAAAAATAGCTCACATCTGGAGGTTACACATACCAAGTTTCAAAGTGATCCAATCATAAATGTGCCCTGAATGGTGTGTTAAAGGGAAATATTGAGGTCTGATTAAACTAAGTTCAAAGGTCAGCAGCAACATTTTTTGACAGAAATGGAAGAAAATCGACAGCTCCCATATAGATGTCACCCCCACACAAGCACACCAAGTTTGCAAGCAATGCAATCTTAAATGTGCCCTGCAGGGTGTGTCAAATGGAAATATTGATGCTTAAGGCCAAAAAAAAGAACCTCTGTTTCTCAGGCCTGCGCACATGGTCATTTTTGGTGCGCATGCAACCTTTTTATGACACCAAAAAATCTTCAAAAAAATTTGAGATATTGTGCTCATTTCGGTAAATCGATATCGATGCGTTCGCAAATTTTAAATTAACACACTTCAAGCTTTTTCTACATCATACTTTAATAAAGTGGGTGGGTTTTAGCAATATTCACGACAGAAAGTGTTTTATTCTGTAAAAGGTAAGTCATAATGACAGAAGAAGGAAGATGTCTTTCAGTCTGACAACAAACAGTCACAAAGGGGAATGGTCGATTCGCACCACGTTTGATTCGCACCAACCCTCAGAAAGTCTGCAAAGTCAGGTGCTATGTTGAATGGAACACAGTCTCCTCCTAGCATTTATTTTTAGTAACATTTGTATTGTAAATGGCGTCATTGGGAATTTGTGTACTGTTATTTGAAACCATTACAAGTTTCCCAGTTAATTTAAATAAATGCTTTTGAGATGCAGGATAATTGGATAACTAATAGAAACCGTTGCTTGATATAAAAGTAACAGTCATAGTTGAAAATAAATCGCATATAGGCAGGTATGTGCGGTCGAATTGGCTAATAAAAACACGCAAACATTCGTTTTGTATTTCATTTTCAGATTTCCGAAAAATATGATTTATGGATGAACTGCCCGTTCAAATGGGTTGTGATAATTTTGAATATAATGGGGAAAAATTGCGATCACGATTTTATTAGACAGGTTGTGAAAGGATTTTTTTTGGTAAAATAAATCTCTGAAAGTTGGCACTTCGACATCTGCTTTATCCCAGAGACATTTCAACCCGAGACGTTTCACCCACGAGGCGTTTCGTCCTGTGTTATAATTTTCACGTTTCACTGAAAAAACAAACATTCAAACCCCACATTATTTATGACCCAACACCCCTATGGTGAATAACCAATATATTTGCGAAATTTTGCATGGCCCACCAGGCGTTTGGGTGGGCATCAAATTACCACAAACAACCTCTCAGGGAGAAAATAAAAAGAAAAAAAAACAAAAACGCCAGCCTGCATGCTTTTTTGGAAAAAAATGGCCCGAGAAACAGACAATCAACTTTGAATGGCCTAACTGCACTAAGTTTTTACTAAGTTCGTCGAAGGTCATTGCCAGTGGCAACATTTTTTGATGGGAAATCGAAGAAAATCAATAGCTCTCATCTAGAGGTAACTCCAAACAAGCATACACAGTTTCAAACTGATCTGTTCATAAATGTGCCTGACTAAACTTAGTTCAAAGATCGTTGCCAGTGGCAACATTTTTTGACGGACAGTATTGGAAGAAAATTGATAGCTCCAATCTAGAGATCACCCCAAACAAGCATGCCAGGTTTCAAAGCAATCTGAACATAAATGTGCCCTGTAGGGTGTGCCAAAGGGAAGTACATGTATTGAGGTCTGACTAAACTAAGTTCTAAGAATGTTGGCCGCGGCAACATTTTTTGACGGAAAAGGAAGAAAATCGATAGCTCCCATCTAAAGGTCTCCCCAAACAAGCATACCAGGTTTCAAAGCAATCCGATCAAAAATGTGCCCTCTAGGGTGGCCAAAGGCAAATATTGAGGTCTGACTAAACTAAGTTCTAAGAACGTTGGCAGCGGCAACATTTTTTGACGGAAAAGGAAGAAAATCGATAGCTCCCAACTAGAGGTCTCCCCAAACAAGCATACCAGGTTTCAAAGCAATCCAATCATAAATGTACCCTGTAAGGTTTGCCAAAGGGAAATATTGAGGTCTGACTAAACTACAGTTAAAACTAGAAGTCCTGTCATGAAATGCGCACAAATAGCATGTTGATATGCACGTTAATGTGCGCGTTGTGGCCCAATTAAAGCTATCATATTCTGTACATATGTCCTGTGTACAGGCAATGTTTCAGCCAATGGACCTCCGGGTAACCCAGAGGTCCATTGGCAGAAACATTGCATGTGTTTGCTATGAGTAACCTAGAGAACCTGTTGTGCTTTGGATGCCATTCGATATGGCAATTGTGCGCAATTCCAACGCACAATTAAGCCTAGATAAGCGCACTATTCGTAACAGGACTTCTAGTTTTAACTGTAAGTTCTAAGAACGTTGGCTGCAGCAACATTTTTTTTACGGAAAAGGAAGAAAATCGATAGCTCCCATCTAGAGGTCAGCAAACAAGCTTACCCAGTTTCAAAGCGATCTGATCATAAATGCGACCTGTGAGGTGTGCCAAAGGAAATTGTGGACGTACGTACATCGACAGACAAGAAGTGATGACAATAGCTCAGCTTGCCTTTGTCAAGTTGAGCTGATAAAAATTATAAAGTTACAGCACTGAATGTTTCCAGCCACTGTTGTTTCCTCCCATCATCCAAATGTATCCTTGGATCCACCAATTCTTCCACTGATTTGTGTCTGGCATCATTAAAACTGAGATTTAAAAGCACAGAGGTCAGTTTGCTGTAACTGACAGAAGGGCCAAACAAAGAATGATGGTTGGTGCCAATTTCGGTGTCTTCCTGGATACTGCGCATGCACAGTTTGCAAAAGTATGGAGAACCAGATAGGACATAAAATTTTCGGTTTTGCATGCAAATTTTGGGGATTGGGGGCAAAATTTGTGTTTGGCCCTGTATTAATTTTTGAGTTGTTGTATAAAAATATAAGTGAATAAGGTCAGAATTTCAGAAAGCAACTGCCCAAAATCAAGGAGGCGTTGAGAACTTTAGAACATGCCTATTACTTTCAGAAAGACAGATACCCATTTCACAAGCTAACTAACCTGACAAGTTGACATTTGTGATCAAAAGGAGATAACTCTAAAACCCAGAATCCAGGGCTTATATTTCGTCTAAATTTATGAGAATCCATTTGGATTCTCGTGAAAATGGTTGCGAGAATCCATACCTACTATGAGTGTCCCAGGATCCCATGACGCCACCAAGGTTGAACCACTGTTGTATACTGATAACACGTGTTACAGTTAAAACTAGAAGTCCTGTCATGAAATGCGCACAAATAGCACGTTGATATGCGCGTTAATGTACGCATTATGGCCCAAGTAAAGCTATCAAATTATGTACATATGGCCTGTGCACAAGCAATGTTTCAGCCAATGGACCTCCGGGTAACCCGGAGGTCCATTGGCAGAAACATTGAATGTGTTTGCTATGAGTAACCTAGAGAACCCGCCGTGTTTTGGATGCCATTCGATATGGCAATTGCGCGCAATTCCAACGCGCAATTAAACCTAGATAAGCGCACTATTCGTGATAGGACTTCTAGTTTTAACTGTAGATAAGCGCACAGTTCATGACAGGACTTCTAGTTTTAACTGTATTCACTGAATTCTGAGAATTCCAATTATTTTGAAAAACAATAAAACACATCCATGTGCGTTTTGCACGTATAAGAGTATTTTGGATTTTTAGTTTTCATTCTTCTCAAATTTTTAATTGACACTTTGTATGACAGGTGTGTGCAGCTAACGTTTTATTAATATTCATTTAACCCTTTCCCTGAATTCCTAACATTGATGGAGCATTAAGCGAATTGATACTTTTCTCTTACCGTGACACCAAGCTGCGATGCAGGTGTCGCAGTCCGTTCTTTTTCAAAAACAGTTTAGTACTCTTCGGCATGATGATTCTGTATGTGGAGGTATTTACACACTGGGCGATGACTGACTTATTTCATAATTGGCATTTGGCATTTCTATTGTCGCTTTTTACAAAATATTGATATATGCTACTACACGTTTTAGCCAACATTTTGCCGATTCTACAAAATCTAAATGTGAATATTCAAAAGTTAACCCTTTACCTAACATAACGGCCAAAACCGGCCAGCGCTATTCTCAAAAATCGCCAATTAATTTTCATTATTTTTTTCATTTTTTGTCTCAAAAACATAGGTTATGACCCCTCGTTGGTACGAGCTCGTCGAGCTCATTCCAACGAGGGGTCATAACCTATGTTTTTGAGACAAAAAATGAAAAAAATTAGTTATTCAAAAATTATTTTTGCAAGTGTCGTCTGCTTTTCAGGTTAGGTAAAGGGTTAAAAAAAAATATACAGTTTTTAATCTCTTTTCAGTTCGGTTTCAGTTTCCACTTAAAAAAAAAAGAGCTTCGGTTCGATTAAACCCACCAGCTCTACGTCTAATATACATTGTATCCTAACCCCATCCATCATCATTGGATCAAAAGATGGTGACCTCCTACCTTCATCTAATATACCTCGTAACCTTACCCCATTCATCATCATTGGATCAAAAGATGGTGACCTCCAACCTTCATCCAATACACCTTGTAACCTTACCCCATTCATTATCATTGGATCAAAAGATGATGACCTCCTACCTTCATCTAATATACCTCGTAACCTTACCCCATTCATTATCTTTTGTTCTAAACAATCTCCACTGTCCTCAAATATTGTGTCCCAAAAGTTATCTTATCGACACCCCTCCTTTCACTCCCCCAACCCCTAAACACAGAGAACTGTTCTACTCTTAACCATGGACTGACCTGAGCATTTAAACACAGAGAACTGTTCTACTCATAACCATGGACTGACCTGAGCATTTAAACACAGAGAACTGTTCTACTCATAACCAGGGACTGACCTGAGCATTTAAACACAGAGAACTGTTCTATCTTAACCATGGACTGACCTGAGCATTTAAACACAGAGAACTGTTCTATCTTAACCATGGACTGACCTGAGCATTTAAACATAGAGAACTGTTCTACTCATAACCATGGACTGACCTGAGCATTTAAACACAGAGAACTGTTCTATCTTAACCATGGACTGACCTGAGCATTTAAACACAGAGAACTGTTCTATCTTAACCATGGACTGACCTGAGCATTTAAACACAGAGAACTGTTCTACTCATAACCATGGACTGACCTGAGCATTTAAACACAGAGAACTGTTCTACTCATAACCATGGACTGACCTGAGCATTTAAACACAGAGAACTGTTCTACTCATAACCATGGACTGACCTGAGCATTTAAACACAGAGAACTGTTCTACTCATAACCATGGACTGACCTGAGCATTTAAACACAGAGAACTGTTCTACTCATAACCATGGACTGACCTGAGCATTTAAACACAGAGAACTGTTCTACTCATAACCATGGACTGACCTGAGCATTTAAACACAGAGAACTGTTCTACTCTTAACCAGGGACTGACCTGAGCATTTAAACACAGAAAACTGTTCTACTCATAACCAGGGACTGACCTGAGCATTTGAACACAGAAAACTGTTCTACTCATAATCATGGACTGACCTGAGCATTTAAACACAGAGAACTGTTCTACTCTTAACAATGGACTGACCTGAGCATTTAAACACAGAGAACTGTTCTACTCTTAACAATGGACTGACCTGAGCATTTAAACACAGAGAACTGTTCTATCTTAACCATGGACTGACCTGAGCATTTAAACACAGAGAACTGTTCTACTTTTAACCAGGGACTGACCTGAGCATTTAAAAATAAGAGCCAAACTTTTTAACCCTTTACCCAACATGAAAAGCAGATGACACTTGCAAAAAAAAAATCTTGAATAACTAATGTTTTTCATTTTTTATCTCAAAAACATAGGTTATGACCCCTCATTGGAACGAGCTCGTTCCAATGAGGAGTCATAACCTATGTTTCTGAGACAAAAAATAATGAAAATTGGCGATTTTTTAGAATAGCGCTGGCCGGTTTTTGGTCGTTACGTTGGGTAAACTGTTAACTGGTAGGGAGCTTAATAATCGTCAATTGTCAAAATTTGTTCAGGTGTTCTGTTACAATTTATGGAAGAGTGCCAATAGGCAAATCCACACAGATGGATGGTATAATTTTACTTGAAAAATAAATAACATAAAGTACATTTACAGAACAAGAAGGCTTTAACCCTTTACCAAACATAACGACCAAAACCAGCCATCCCTATTCATAAAAATCACCAATTAATTTTCATTATTTTTTTCATTTTTTGTCTCAGACATAGGTTATGACCCCTCGTTGAAACATAGGGCCATAACCTATGTTTTTGAGACAAAAAATGAAAAAAAATTAGTTACTCAATGTTTTTTTTGCCAGTGTCGTCTGCTTCATCTTTTTAGGTAAAGGGTTAAGTTGCAGCACCTTCACACCATCATAAAGTCAAAAAATGCTGCTAGGATCGCCGATCCAGTGTCGGGTTAAGTTGCAGCTCCTTCACACCATCATAAAGTCAAAAAATGCTGATAGGATCGCCGATCCAATGTCGGGTTAAGTTGCAGCTCCTTCACACCATCATAAAGTCAAAAAATGCTGCTAGGATCGCCGATCCAATGTCGGGTTAAGTTGCAGCACCTTCACACCATCATAAAGTCAAAAAATGCTGCTAGGATCGCCGATCCAATGTCGGGTTAAGTTGCAGCTCCTTCACACCATCATAAAGTCAAAAAATGCTGCTAGGATCGCCGATCCAATGTCGGGTTAAGTTGCAGCACCTTCACACCATCATAAAGTCAAAAAATGCTGCTAGGATCGCCGATCCAATGTCGGGTTAAGTTGCAGCTCCTTCACACCATCATAAAGTCAAAAAATGCTGCTAGGATCGCCGATCCAATGTCGGGTTAAGTTGCAGCTCCTTCACACCATCATAAAGTCAAAAAATGCTGCTAGGATCGCCGATCCAATGTCGGGTTAAGTTGCAGCTCCTTCACACCATCATAAAGTCAAAAAATGCTGTTAGGATCGCCGATCCAATGTCGGGTTAAGTTGCAGCACCTTCACGCCATCATAAAGTCAAAAAATGCTGCTAGGATTGCCGATCCAATGTCGGGTTAAGTTGCAGCACCTTCACACCATCATAAAGTCAAATGAAAGTGTCAATGACACTGTAGCTCAACTTGACAACTTGAACTTGGTAAGTTATAAATGAAATGGCAAAATTGAAGCTCATTGGGACCAATGTCAGTTTTTTTGCCAGTGGCAACATTTTTTGACAGAAACCGAAGAAAATCGATAGCTCCCATCTAGAGGCCTCCCCAAACAAGCATGCCAGGTTTCAAAGCAATCCAATCATAAATGTGCCCTGTAGGGTGTACAAAAGGGAAATATTGTGGTCTGACTAGACTAAATTCTAAGAACGTTGGCCGTGGCAACATTTTTTGACGGAAATGGAAGAAAATCGATAGCTCCCATCTAGAGGTCAACGTAAATAAGCATACCAGGTTTCAAAGCAATCTAATCATAAATGAGCCCTGTAGGGTGAGCCAAAGGGAAATATTGTGGTCTGACTAAACTAAGTTCTAAGAATGTTGGCTGCGGCAACATTTTTTGATGGAAATTGAAGAAAATCGATAGCTCCCATCTAGAGGTCACCCCAAACAAGCATGAAAGGTTTCAAAGCAATCCGATCATAAATGTGCCCTGTAGGGTTGCCAAAGGGAAATATCGAGTCTTCTGACTAAACTAAGTTCTAAGAACATTGGCCGCGGCAACATTTTTTGATGGAAATTGACGAAAATCAATAGCTCCCATCTAGAGGTCTCCCCAAACAAGCATACCAGGTTTCAAAGCAATCAAATCATAAATGTGCCCTGTAGGGTGTGCCAAAGGGAAATATTGTGGTCTGACTAAACCGAGTTCTAAAAACGTTGGCCGCGGCAACATTTTTTGACAGAAATTGAAGAAAATCAATAGCTCCCATCTAGATGTCACCCCAAACAAGCATGCCAGGTTTCAAAGCAATCCGATCATAAATGTACCCTGTAGGGTGTGCCAGAGGGAAATATTGAGTCTTCTGACTAAACTAAGTTCTAAGAACGTTGGCCGCGGCAACATTTTTTGACAGAAATTGAAGAAAATCGATAGGTCCCATCTAGAGGTCTCCCCAAACAAGCATACCAGGATTCAAAGCAATCTGATCACAAATGGGCCCTGTAGGGTGTGCCAAAGGGAAATATTGAGGTCTGACTGAACTGAGTTCTACGAACGTTGGCCGTGGCAACATTTTTTGCCGGAAATTGAAGAAAATCGATAGCTCCCATCTAGAGGTCACCCTAAATAAGCATACCAGGTTTCAAAGCAATCAAATCATAAATGTGCCCTGTAGGCAGTGCCAAAGGGAAATATTGTGGTTTGACTAAACTAAGTTCTAAGAATGTTGGCCGCGGCAACATTTTTTGACAGAAATTGAAGAAAATCGATAGCTCCCATCTAGAGGTCACCCCAAACAAGCATGCCAGGTTTCAAAGCAATCCGATCATAAATGTACCCTGTAGGGTGTGCCAAAGGGAAATATTGAGTCTTCTGACTGAACTAAGTTCTAAGAACGTTGGCCGCGGCAACATTTTTTGACAGAAATTGAAGAAAATCGATAGCTCCCATCTAGAGGTCTCCCCAAACAAGCATACCAGGTTTCAAAGCAATCTGATCGTAAATGTACCCTGCAGGGTGTGCCAAAGGGAAATATTGAGGTCTGACTAAACTAAGTTCTACGAACGTTGGCCGTGGCAACATTTTTTGCCGGAAATTGATGAAAATTGATAGCTCCCATCTAGAGGTCACCCTAAATAAGCGTATCAGGTTTCAAAGCAATCAAATCATAAATGTGCCCTGTAGGGTGTGCCAAAGGGAAATATTGTGGTTTGCCTAAACTAAGTTCTAAGAACGTTGGCCGCGGCAACAATTTTTGACAGAAATTGAAGAAAATCGATAGCTCCCATTTAGAGGTCTCCCCAAACAAGCATACCCGGTTTCAAAGCAATCTGATCGTAAATGTACCCTGTAGGGTGTGCCAAAGGGAAATATTGAGGTCTGACTAAACTAAGTTCTACGAACGTTGGCCGTGGCAACATTTTTTGCCGAAAATTGAAGAAAATCGATAGCTCCCATCTAGAGGTCACCCTAAATAAGCGTATCAGGTTTCAAAGCAATCAAATCATAAATGTGCCCTGTAGGGTGTGCCAAAGGGAAATATTGTGGTTTGACTAAACTGAGTTCTAAGAACGTTGGCCGTGGCAACATTTTTTGACGGAAATTGAAGAAAATCGATAGCTCCCATCTAGAGGTCACCCCAAACAAGCATAAGAAGTTTCAAAGTAATCTGATCATAAATGCGACCTGTGAGGTGTGCCAAAGGAAATTGTGGACGTACGTACTAACGTACTAACGTACGTACGTACGTACGCCGACGGACGAGAAGTGATGGCAATAGCTCAGCTTGACTTTGTCAAGTTGAGCTAAAAATGCTGCTAGGATCGCCGATCCAATGTCGGGTTAAGTTGCAGCACCTTCACACCATCATAAAGTCAAAAAATGCTGCTAGGATCGCCGATCCAATGTCGAGTTGTGACAGCACATAAGTGGATTTAATCATTATCAGCATACTGTCTGGAAACCAATTGTTTACAATTTACTAAGTGAAGGGTCACTGTGATCTTGACCTTTGCCTTAGCGAGTCCAAAATAAATAGGGATCTTCCACTCACTGATGCCAACCTACCTATGAAGTTTTATGAATGTGGGTCGAACCATTATCAAGTTATCATCCGGAAACCAATTGTTTTGATTTACTATGTTCAGGGTCACTGTGGCCTTCACCTTTCACCTAGTGAGTCCAAAATAAATAGGGTTCTTCCTCTCACTGAGGCCAATGTACCTATGAAGTTTCATGAACGTGGGTCGAACCGTTATCAAGTTATCGTCTGGAAACCAATTGTTTACGAAGCCTGCCAGCCCAACCATCCGCCCATCCATTCATCAAACTAAATGTCGAGTTGGACTTTGTCACAACTCGACTAAATATGAGCTTCAAGCAATCTACCAGACAACCGTAGTTACATGTATATTATTTTTTGATAACGATCTTCTTATTTGAAACCTTCAGTTGTGTGGGACATACATTTAAACATTTCATTACAATCTATTTGGCATAATTAAAATTGTTTCACCAATGATTGAAAGATATTTTTATTACACCACAATAACCATTCATTTTCACAATAGTTCTTGATCAAGTCTAGGCTGCCTAAGTAACAAGTGGTAAATGGGGTCTGATTTACCAGTGGAGGAAATGAGGTCTTACGACAACCTAACTTAGGACACAAGCTATGTCATAATGTCATTACAGGGATGACTGCAAGGTATAGTTAAAACTAGAAGTCCTGTCATGAATTGTGCGATAATCTAGACTGAATTGTGCGTAGGAATTGTACGTAATTGCTATATCGAATGGCATCCAAAGCACGGCAGGTTCTCCTGATTACTCATAGCAAACATAGGCAATGTTTCTGCCACTGGACCTCCGGGTTACCCGGAGGTCCATTGGCTGAAACATTGCTTGTGCACAGGCCATATGTACAGAATTTGACAGCCTTACTCTGGTCATAACGCATAGATTAACGCGCAGATCGGCGTGCTATTTGTGTGCATTTCATGACAGGACTTCTAGTTTTAACTGTAAATGTTTGGTATAGACCAATCAATATTTTCAACGTGCAGCCCTAAGGCTGTACGTTGAAAATATTAATTGGTCTACCCCCAAATAATAAATATGGACTCGTCCTATTTCTACCATGAAACTGTCATGGAAGATACCACCAGATTCTGTAGCCAAATCAGAATTTACAGGAGTCAAATGCACACTGGCTACTTGCTAGGTCGCTCCCTACTCATAACCTTAGCAGGGAGCGCGATGTCTCAGTTGGTAGAGGAGCAGGCTGCAAGCCAAAAGGTCCTCGGTTCGAATCCCACCTGTGGCAACCGCGTTGTGTCCTTGGGCATGACACTTCACCCCCCATGGCCCACGTGGGGGCACGGTGATGCTGTGTATTAAGGCGTACTGCACGTCGATGGTGCACCTGTCTTCAACCAATGCTAACACTGCTTGTGTGGAGTTGGTATGTTGGGGGAGCTGACACTTGCTCGCCGTTGCTCGGTGGTTCTCTCAGGGTACTCCGGCTTCCTCCACCCATAAAACTGTCACAGTCATGGTTAGCCATTGTGCAGAAATATTTGACCTTAAACACCAATAAATAAATAAATAAATAACATAACCTTACCTCATCTATCATGTGTGGATCTAAACAATCTCCGTTGTCATCAAATATCTTGTCCCAAGTGTCATCATCATTGTCATCATCACTGGTATCACGTTCTTGATTTCTATTGTCACTTTTAGCACTATCAGTACCTTGAATTATAATGTCACTTTTAGCACTCTCAGTACCTTGATTAACACTGTCACATTTTACACTTTTAGTAGAATGTGATGCCGAAACATCATTTTTAACTCCGAGTCTAGAATCTAAAAAAGATCGATCATCTTTAGACAAAGCTGATTTATCCAGAATCTCTACATGCTCTCTGTCGGAATGATGTCGATCGGTGTCATCTACGCATCTATTGTTGTCCGAATGATGTCCATCAGTGTCATCTACGCATCTATTGTTGTCCGAATGATGTCCATCAGTGTCATCAATGCATCTATTGTTGTCAGAATGATGTCGATCAGTATCATCTACGTCTTTATTCTTCACTGAACGTTTATCTTTGCAGTTTGATTTTGTTGTTTTTGACTTTCGACTATTTTCTTGTATTTTTTCCTTTACTGAACTACTCTGATTTTTTATCACAGAGTTTGTCAACTTAATTTCTTCATCAGCTGTAGAATGAGCTAACTGAGAGGACGTTGAAGTTGTTTTGATATCTTCAACACCCTTAGTTAGAGATTCATTCAAAAGGTCGGATTTTACTGGTGAGTTCATATCATTACCATCAACAACTAGTGAATTAATCAAATCATCTGAATTAAATGTTGTGTCTATATTACTGATATTTGATTTTGGTAGAGAAATGACATTCAAATCATCTGAATTAAATGTTGTGTCTATATTACTGATATTTGATTTTGGTAGAGAAATGACATTCAAATCATCTGAATTAAATGTTGTGTCTATATTACTGATATTTGATTTTGGTAGAGAAATGACATTCAAATCATCTGAATTAAATGTTGTGTCTATATTACTGATATTTGATTTTGGTAGAGAAATGACATTCAAATCATCTGAATTAAATGTTGTGTCTATATTACTGATATTTGATTTTGGTGGAGAAATGAGATTCAAATCATCTGAATTAAATGTTGTGTCTATATTACTGATATTTGATTTTGGTAGAGAAATGACATTCAAATCATCTGAATTAAATGTTGTGTCTATATTACTGATATTTGATTTTGGTGGAGAAATGACATTCAAATCATCTGAGTTGATGACATAATTTAATTCTTCCTGGTGGAATGATTCATAAGCATCATTTATAACAGATTTGTTCTTGTAATCAAGCAGTTCTTGTTCATGTTTAGAAATGTTGATGGCACAAGTTTCTTCATCTTTTGGAACCCTCTTGTCATCAACAATAATAAACTGATTTAGTAAATCATTTGTTTGATTTCTCTGTTCTTTAGAGATACTAACATTGTCATTAACATGTTTATTGCTTTCAACTGGCTTCTCACCATGTGGTGGTGAATTACATATATTTTGATTTCTAATCTTCGCATCTCCACACTTAAAGTTCAAAGTTTCTATATTATCTGCATCTTGAATATCATCAACAACTAAATTTCTTATAACTGATTCCTGACCCCCAGAAAAAATTCCATCTTCCAAATTTACATTCAAATTCACAATATCATCTTTGACACTTGCTTGATTTTGGTTTTTATTTTGTGAATCTTTCTGTATTGAATCAACAGTTGTACAATTAGTAGGTAGAATATCTGTAGTATTTTGACAGACAAGGTTTGAATCTTCCTGTATTGAATCAACAGTTGTACAATTAGTAGGTAGAATATCTGTAGTATTTTGACAGACAAGGTTTGAATTTTTCTGCATTGAATCACAAGTGGTAAAATTAGTAGATAGAATATCTGTAGTATTTTGACAGACAAGGTTTGAATCAGTAACATCAACACAACTGATGGGAATATGATTATCTACACCATGTTGACAAGCAAGGTTTGAATCAGTAAGTATTAAATTATCTGATGTATTCTCAGGTATCACAAACTTAGTACTGTCTACATAAGATGGTGATAGTGGTTGATAATTATTTACTGAAGTCACAGATGATACATCCTCATCTATAAAAATCAAAGTGTCATGGCGACTTATTTTTGACATTCTTATTTTTTTGTTTTTAGGTTTGACTGGTGATGATTTTGTTTGTGGTGACAATGAGCTATAAGTATTTTTAATGGTTTCTTCATTTTCTCCACCTTTAATTTGAGAAAATACATTTGGTGTGTTCACAGATCTTTGATGTGGTGGTACATATGTTGAGGCAGATGGCTTAGTTTTCCTTGATGATGTTTGTATGTTGAATCTATCTACATTAGAATGCTTCAAAGAACTGTCAATGGAAGAACTTGACCAAAGACAAGAATCATTTCTATCATGTGTATGAGGTAGCAAACTGGAATCCCCTGACACTGGGCTCATCTCTTGTCTCTGTTCTTGTGAGCCCTCTATATCCTGTCTCTGTTCTTGCCGACGTTTTGCTCTCGGTACATAGACCTGTATTTCTGGCCTTTTATTTCGAACTCTGAAAATTGAACCAAAAAAATACAGGTAATATGTGCGTTAACTTTTACAGATTTAATCTGAAACTCACAACATACAAATAACACAAAGTAATCAGCCTTCATACTCACAACATACAAATAACACAAAGCAATCAACTTTCATACTCACAACATACAAATAACACAAAGTAATCAGCTTTCATACAACATACAAATAACACAAAGTAATCAGCTTTCATACTCACAACATACAAATAACACAAGGTAATCAGCTTTCATACTCACAACATACAAATAACACAAAGTAATCAGCTGGACCCCAAATTTTCAGTGTAAAAAAAAAAATGTTTTTTGACTTAAAATTGACCAAAACGCATAAAAAACAAAAAAAAATTTCCGGATTTTGGTCCAAAATTTTCCAAATCCCACCCAGACTCCAAATTTTCAGTGTAAAAAAGAAAAAAAAAATGTTTTGTCTTAAAATTAACCGAAACACGTAACAGGGCCCCAAATTTTCAGCCAAAATATGAACCCAGGGACTCTAGTTGAACAAACTTGAATCTTACCCCTAAGGATGCTGCATACCAAATATTAAAAGATTCTTATTGGCAGATCTGAAGAAGATGATTTTTAAAGAATGTTCCTCATACTGCACTAATTTAAACATTTGGGCTCCCACAGAGAGCCCAAATATGGACCCAGGGAATTGATTTCAATAAACCTGTGAAACACTGTTCCAAAGATGTTATATGTGAAATTTGAAAGCTTTCGGAGCAGAGGTTTTGGGGAAAAGTAGTCTTACATGTTTTTACCATTACCCACAGTGTTAAAAAATGCTGACTCGGCACTTTTTCAAAATCCCCAAAAAGTACCCCATGATAAAACCGATTGCAATTTTTTCTGACCATTCCATTCTGTTGGTCCTAAGGACGCTTCACACCAAATAAGAATTCTCAGTGCCGTGTTGTTTTGGAGATATGGACATTTTAATTTTTTTCTATTTTTAGCTCCTGCGGTTCCCATGGGGTAATGGGAAAAAAAATTGGGCATAAATTAAGTACTTATGACCCAATAAGCCCCACTCATATCAAATTTGGTTCAAATCTGCCTCTTGGTTTGGAAAATAGAAATTTTGGGAGTGGCAAAAATTCTTGCCCCTCCCATAACGAAGGCAAATAATGCCCGACAAACTTCTCTTGAACAAACTTGATTCTAAACCTCAAAAGGACTCTGTATACCACATATCAAGTCTCTGCTACTGGTGGTTTATTAGAAGAAGATTTTCAAAAAATTTGGCCATTTTTTCCCCACATCTCTGCTCAATATGAGCCGAAACCTAATTTGCATAAAATCAAAATGCCCCTATATAACCACTACTTACATGAAATTTCACTAAAATGTGGCCAGTGATTTAGGAGAAAGAGGCTCAAACACCACCTTCATGCAGAATGACGGACGACAGATGACGGGCAGACAACGGACGACGAGTGATAAGAAAAGCTCACCCTGACTTTCAGTCCGGTGAGCTAAAAACACAATATACAGTTAAAACTAGAAGTCCTGTCATGAACTGTGCGCTTATCTAGGCTTAATTGCACGTATGAATTGCGCGTAATTGCCATATCGAATGGCATCCAAAGCACGGCAGGTTCTCCTGGTTACTCTATGTATTAATACAGTTTAAAATAATTATTTTTTTACCTGTCTCAATACTTGGAAACTGGAATTAAATGCCCAAAAGTTAAAAAATTTATAGTAATTTATATATTTTTTATACTTACCAATGACCCAGACATAGCTGGTGCTAACTCTTAAAATATAGGGCCAAACACAAATTTTGCCCCCCAATCCCCAAAATTTGCATCTAAAACTAAAGAAAACATGTCCTGAAAGGCCCTCCACACCTCGCCCCCACTGCGCATGCGCAGTGTCAAGGACGTTCCGAAATTGGCGCCATTTATCATTCTAATAACCAGTGCCTGGTAAGCGCTATGTACTCAGCGGGGAGGCAAGAGTTCCGAACTCCTGGGAGGGCCATCCCCGTCTGGGTCATTGGTAAGTATAAAAAATATATAAATTACTATAAATTTTTTAACATTTTTATACTGTACCAATGACCCAGACATAGCTGAATAGTAAAAAGGCTGGAGGGCCAAGGACATAGAGCAAAATGGAATACGCTCAATAAAATAAAATAGAGTCATCCCCTGCAGGGAAGAGAAGTAATAGGCCTTACATGTATCTTTCTTATTTATGATAAATTAGAAAGATACAACACCTTCCAAAAATTGAGCTTCATACATCCATGTACTCTATTAATATCCCATAATCCTTATACTAATAATTTTTAAAGTAAGCCAATAATAAAGTAAGTCTAGAGAATAGAGACTCTTATACTCCTAAAAGTGTGTGAGAATTGCATAATCATGTCCGTTGACATATGCAATATTCAAAAGCTATACTTTAAAAACTAAGACTTGAATGAATTTTATAAACTTAAACTTCTCACTAAACAACCATCCCAATAACAGCTCAGAATTACTAACTCCGGAGGAGGTATCCCCTTGTTTTCATAGTAAAAACAGGTGACCCAAGGGAACACCCTCCCCCCCCCCCTTTTTCTTGCCCTGGGTCAAATAGCCCAGAGCGAAGAGGGCAGCCGAACGGAGACACTGCCGAAACAGACAGCCTACCTAGCTATAGTAGCAACTGTTAAGTGAATGACATTCTGAGCAGTAGATAATAGACCTAACAATAGAGGCCTCCAGAAATGGACTCGATATTTCTGAGATAAAATTCATGAATGGATGGCTGAGCGCAATGAGCAGCCTTCAAAAATCTATAATAGCCACACTATTAAAGTAAGCCCAAGAAGTAGAAGAACTCTTACTTCATGAGCCGAAATCTTAAGCACAACTGCTAAGCCAATGATATACCATAAGCAGTACGCTAGTTAATAGAATCGATTAACAATAAAATGGAGCGTAACGTCCTTCTACTAGACATCAAAGACAGAAGAAGCTTACGCCCTTGTAATAAACAGATATCTGTTTATAAATACATAAACTGTACCCGGAAAGAGTAAAGGCCTATGCCCATACGAAGACGGAAGGACCTTAAAATAATAGGTTCCGGATAATAGGAGCCTAACTCTTATGCAACAATCCAACCTAAATAGTAACGGAAGTATTGATTCCGAAACTATGAAAGTGAAAATCATCCATCGATAGTGCATGAAACTCACTGACTCTACAGTAAAAGAGAAACCAACAGAATTACTGTCTAAAAGGTCAGAATTTGAAAACTACTGTTTCCAGAGGCTCAAATGATTACTTAGCTAAATAAGAACCGAAGTTAAAATCCGTATAGGAATTTAATCTAAAGATTCTAAGTCTATTTATCAAAAAGTTACTAACTGACTTAGATAAAGAGACAAAAGACTCAATTGTAAACTATCGTAGAGTGCATAGGTATGAGGTAACATAAACCTAACCTAAATAACAACAGGCTGCAGTAGATCTTGTGAAACAAGTATACTAAAAACTAGCAATGCGTAGTATGGAGGTATCAACCATATGAACATAATGATCCCTACACCACGACGGAAGAGCCTCCACTTTAGTCGCATAGAATAGCGAAGAAGAGGATCTCCTATAGTAAGAAATCGCGTCCAAAGCTCGTCCAGTACAGTGCTTACAATGCAATACGGACCACACAACGGAATACATGAAGGTTGCGACCTTGCTGGTTGTGATAAAGATGACACGATTTACCCAGTGAAAAAAGATCCTCATATAGAGGAAGATTTCACGTTAAGATCCACAGTAGACAAGAGAGTAAATTACTCATGATCTCTGTGAAGATAGAGATGCTATCAACAGAAATGTATTGTGGTTGTTTATCTTAGCAATACCTGCTAAAACAACAGCGCCGGAGGATACGCGTATCCTATCATTGCGTCCTATAGATCAATAGAGCGTTAACAGTATTAGCTCAGAGATCTGGACAAGCCAACACATACGTCTGCAATTGATTAGCAAGCTGTGTCATAATAAAACATCATTGGGCGCTCCCATAGATAGCAAATCTGATTAAATACTTGTTTGTTGAGAGTCCATTCTGACAGCAACAAGCGACCCGTAAGAGAACGGGAGTGCGATAAAACAATCAGACAACCCCGAATATGACGGACCAAAACTGAACTTGGTGTACTATAACCAACAGACGGATTCTTTCCATTAAATTGAATAACGGAAACGAAAGAGTGCCTCCCTGGTTCCGGAGATACGCCACTACTGTCGAATTAAAGGACAGGAATTTGGGCATGCATTTCTGAATAATGTTCATGCAATGACATAAAGCAAGCCTAAAAAACATTATTCCGCGGAAGTTAAACTGATAGCTAAAAGACTGCGGAACCCAAAGACCCTGGCACTTCGAATCCGTAGGGATCAGTATATATCCCAATCTGTTTGACTGGCAACCGTCATAACAGCCACACTAGGGTCCGGCAACTGCGGCGGCACTCTCTGAGTCAACCACCGAATGTTTGCCCCAGTCTGAATCTCTTGTAACACTAGATAGACAAGAGAATGTATAAATCAAGCAATTCATGGATTGCCGGAAAGTTGCCGTCGAAGAGAAGCTCCTCCGAGAACGAAGCGACTCTGAGAGAGTTCTTAACCTACTATCCACGCGTGGATGTAGCTAGGGCTGCATCACGTCTAACCAACTCCAATCAGCCACTGAAGGGCGGAGTTATACGTGAACAAACTACTGCCCTCAAAAGAAATTACATTGAGAATAATATCCCGTAAATCTTTTCTTGAAGACGTAATGATAACGCCTCAGTAAGGCGGATTACGTATAATAAAGCGTCTAAGTTAAGTCTACTATACATAATGTCGTTCCCAACATTGAAATTGGAAAAGACATAAACGGCGAAAAAGAATATATGCAGTCTTTAATCACACCGTCTAGACGCATATGAACTCTCGGTATGCCCTGCTCTGCCAAAATAAACTATATGTAAAAAAGATAAAATGGCAGAAATGAGCCACGCGGACAAGAAACTAAACTATCATGCTTAGTAGCAGGCTTGTATATATATATAATATATAGCGTCGAAAAATAAAACACATGTTGTAATGACAATATTGGACTGCGTCGGTAAGTCAGGGACAAAGTCCCTGTACCGATCGAAAAAACCAAGTCCAATGACGCTATAAGTCTCTTATCCAAGATCGCAGCAATGAAGTCCGAAAAATAATCACTGGAAGAAATGCCAGAAGATATGAAAGGCATCTTCCGATACTACTAAAGGGAAAACTCGAAATCTTTCGAATCCCTTTCGCCATCCTGTCGGACCCTATAAAGCGTTCGGTCGTCCGTAGCTTGATGCAACCGCGGACTGCACCGACCCAGCGCCGTCGGATAATTCCTGATTCGACCGAGAAACCGTCAATTGCTGGGATGCTGCGAAACAACTGTGCTAACTCGGATAGCACGTCCGTCACTGAGGCCTGAGGAGCAGCGGTCTTACGATGCATTGCCGCAGGAAGCTCCGAGATCGTTACCCCGTGCATACTTCCAATATGCGAGCGAACGGAGTGTATAGGCCTCGTGTCCCTTGGCTACCGGATGGCGCGACCTATTCGCTGTGGAATCACTGAATGCCGAAACTGATCGGATACTCGAGGTCACGTAGCCAATGTGCGGTCGTGTGCCCTGCTGTGAGGATGAGGAAGCATTAAAGACAGTCTCTCGGACTGTCAATATAACGGAGCGTCCCGAGCAACGGACATATGCTCCGAATGTAAAATATCTGAACCACAACATGCGGTCCCCTATGTTGTTGGCTTCCTCCGATCTGTCCTCAATCTGCCGTCACTGGGTGAGTACTAAAGTAATTAAAGTGCTCGCATCACCCAAATCTCCTTCCTAGACCGCAACGGACGAACCCGGCAGCCGAACCATTCGATGAATGTACGCTACACCGGGTGAGCTAGCGAATGTCATTCCGTAAGCGATAGACATATTCCATGAGCACTTATTGCCGCTAACTCTTCATTAACTATGACGACAGAGGCACACTTTTGAAAGACATCTCCATAACTCTTCGAACAAGAAACCAGAAATGCTTGGATAGCAAGCATAAAATAATAATATATATAGCGTCGTTCAATAATTCGAAAGTTTGTGTGACATTATTGGACTATGTCGGAACTGAGGGACGATGTCCCTGAACCGAACCAAAAATTTCTAAGTCCACCGACGCTATCAGTTTCTTATCCGGCATCGCAGCATATGTTGTTCCGAAAGGGAAAGCTTGAAATCCACCGAATCCCTTTCGGTATCCCGTCGGACCGGATGAAACTTTCGGACGTCCGTACCCGCTTCCGCGGAGCGTCCCGACCCAGCATCGTCGGATAAAATATATGCGACAGATTCAGTTGATGCTGGGATGCTGCGATAAACTGTGCTATTAAGGAAAGCACGTCCGTTCCCGAGGCCTGTGCAGTAGCGGACTTACGATGCATTGCCGCTGGAAGCTCCGTGTACGTTGACTCCCGCACACTTCCTATGCAAACGTCCGGAGTCTGCAGGCCTCGAGTCCCCGGCTACCGACCCAGCGCTGTCGGATAATTCTCGATCCGACACCGTTTCTGTCGGCTGCTGGGATGCTGCGATAAGCTGTGCTATGTGCACAAGAATGTCCGGCGTCGAGACCTGCGGAGGCGCAGTCTATCGGTGCTTCGCCGAGGGCAGCTCCGCATCAGATGGCTCCCGCATACTTCCTATGCGAACGTCCGGAGTCCATCGGTCTCGAATCCCTGGCTGCCGGATGGTGTGACCTGGTCGCCGAAGAATCCTTGATCGGCTAAGCTGGTAATATATCGGCGGTCACGCAGCCAAGGTGCGGTCGTGTGCGCTGACGAGAAGAGGAAGCCTTAGCAGTCTCAGCGGACTGCCTATACAACGGAGCGTCCCGAGCGACGGACGTATGCTCCGCTAACGACACATTTGTACCACAACATCTGGGGCCAGATGTTGTTGAACGAGAGAGGGGCCTCTCTCGCTTGCCGTCCGGATGGACCGGAACGAGCTATGAACCGGACTAAAAGGCTTCCTCCGTTCTCCCTCCGATCCGCCGTCACTGGGTGTGCATTAAGTTAATTTTATAGTGCTCGCATCACCCCAAAATTCCTTCTAGACCGCAACGGACGAACCCGGCTGCCGAACCATTCGGTGAATGGACGCTACACCGGGCGAGCTAGCGGACGTCAAAGGCCGTCGAACCTACTAGGGTCCTCTTAGGCAATTGGCGTATTACATGAGCACTTTTCCGCTAGCCCTTCATTAATTGTGACGACGGAGGCACACTGTTGGAAGACATCACAGATACATCACCCTAATCTTGATCGTCTGAAATAGAAATTGATAAAGTAGAGTGACCCTGCGGGGAAAGGACCGGAGTGTCCAAATCCCCAACAACATACCGTGACATACGCTTCCCATATTGTCATCGAAATCATGCGATACAGAACAGGAGTTAATGCGAGTACACTGACCACATATAGAATGATAATAAGGTCAGAGGAAGACTTCCTCCTAAAACAATTGATCAATATCCTTTCAATGTGAAAAGAAAACAAGTCCTGGTACTCGCACTAACCCCTGGCAATCAAATACATAATAATAATATGATCCATTAATATAGAAAAAATAATTGAAATCAAAATATTTTGAAAAAATATTTTTTCAGAACAGCCCAAGTTTCTGAAAAGTAACGTTGAGCCCCAATGGATCCCAAGCCTAAGTGTGGACAAAAATTTTAAAAATATTTTAAACAATTTATTCAACACTTACGAACAATAATAATGTATCTAGTTATGATTAAAATAACATAAAGATATTATTATTTAGAAATCCCCCCCTCACACAGAGGGCTGTTGTAAATGTAAACAATGAGTGTAAAAACACTAAAATAAGACTCCAGGCACCCAGGCCCGAAATCAGTTACCAAAAATACACCATCTGATGCAAAACAGAGACTTCCAGGGAAGAAACTGCAGAACATCAGATAGTAGATGCAGAACACAACGCCTAACCACCCGTAGGTGAAGACGTAAACATGGGGAAAGAACAGAATTCATTCTGTTATTAAGCTAAAACTCCCAAGAAATTTTAGTAATAATAATTACAGAAACTATGCCAAAAGCATGGGAGAATAGCAAGGGGGAACTTAAAGGACAGGGAGAGAGGAAAAACACTTGAAAAAACAGTGTAACTAAATAATCAGAATGACAACAAAATGGCTGCTGCCTTGAAAATAGGTAACTTAACATAATTTCATTAAAAAATTTTAAGTTACAGCCCTGATAATATTCTGTCACACATTCTTTTCCTCTCCTCCTTTTCTATCCTCCTTAGAATCACCATTTCACTAATATTTATGTGTCTGGCATCATTTAAACTGAGATTTAAAAGCACAAAGATCAGTCAGATGTTAACTGATGAAGGGCCAAACTTAGAATGATAAATGGCGCCAATTTCGGAACGTCCTTGACACTGCGCATGCGCAGTGGGGGCGAGGTGTGGAGGGCCTTTCAGGACATGTTTTCTTTAGTTTTAGATGCAAATTTTGGGGATTGGGGGGCAAAATTTGTGTTTGGCCCTATATTTTAAGAGTTAGCACCAGCTATGTCTGGGTCATTGGTACAGTATAAAAATGATGTGTATCAATAATTAGAAAAACTTAAAATGCTTGGGAAAATAGATCAAGATGATATACAGACAGCTGATCACCAGTATGAGAAAGATCATGTATGTACACACGAGATCTCGAGAATGAACGTGACAATACTGATTGACATTTTTCAAGCAACTTGAACACGCATACAGTTAAAACTAGAAGTCCTGTCATGAAATGCGCACAAAAAGCACGTCGATCTGTGTGTTAATCTATGCATTATGACCATAGTAAGGCTATCAAATTCTGTTCATATGGCCTGTGCACAAGCAATGTTTCAGCCAATGGACCTCCGGGTAACCCGGAGGTCCATTGGCAGAAACATTGCCTGTGTTTGCTATGAGTAATCAGGAGAACCTGCCGTGCTTTGAATGCCATTCGATATGGCAATTGCGCACAATTCCTACGCGCAATTAAGCCTAGATAAGCGCACAATTCATGACAAGACTTCTAGTTTTAACTGTACGACACACTTTTCCAGTCAATAGCACTCAAACATGCATTCAGGTTTTGACCAAAAAAAAATCAGACCACGCCTCTGATATATAATAAATCATGTTTGTTACCTTTTCCTTTCTTGTTAGAATTTAAAACAACACCGGGCTGTATGTACTTGAGCAAACATCACTGCCATGAAACAAGTGTTTTCTCATCAAACAAACCGCTGATATAAACAAAACAATCACGTGCTCAGGGTTGAACAAAAAACTTGTTACCGCTTGTGTGTTGAGAAAAATTTGCACCACAAGCGGTTTGCTTTTTCTATGATACTGATTCAGCAAGTAATAATAAACAGCTGCGCCATGAGCTATGAGCGCATGATACGCCCGTTATTAATTACAAGAGGGAACCACACAATATGAGTATACATGTGTACTTGTCAGGTTACATATACTTGCCACCAAAAAATCATGAAAATTGCTCAAAGTCCAACATGTGGAAAATTGCCTATATTTTGATGAATAAAGTCCCATAACTCTGGAATGACAAATCGGACAGTGACACAAATCGAAGGGGAGATTCCTTCTATCAACATATAATTGCAACCAAAAAATCATGAAAATTGCTCTAAGCATTTTCAAGTTATTGATCGACATGTGAAAAAAAATAAAGTCCCATAACTCTGGAATGACTAATCGAACGGCGACATAGGCTTGGACGGTATTTCAATATACCGAATATTATTCGGTATTGAATTCAATACCGTACCGTTACCGCCGCGAAATCAATTATTCAATATACCGTGTACGCGGTATTACCTTCCGCACACGCGGTATTATTAGAGTATTGTGTGGCGTCGCTTGAATAATTGCCTAAAAATCTAGCGCAAGAGCGGTGATTGTCTTTGCCATTTGCGAATGTCTTGAGTGCAAAGTCTATTGATAACTCTGCACCCTGCAGCCTGTGGGTAACGTCATAAAAAAACACACCGCCGACGTCATAGGTACAGCTCAACCCGGCCGGGCGACCATGTGGCACGTGTCAAAACATTGAATCGGAAAAATGGCTGAATCGTTTTGTAAACGAAAATCTAAATCGCTTGTATGGCAATTTTTTGTCGTTGAGAAAAATGACCGCGGAATAGTAGAAGTTGACACACCGACGTGCAGAAGATGTAACAAGAAAATCACCGCCCGAAATGGCAATACATCCAACCTTTTCACTCATATGAGGCTACATCACCCTGTAGAATTTGCAACGCTTCAAGTAGCGAAGCAGGAAAAGAAACAGAGCATCACCGGCATCAGTCAAAATCAAACACCAAAACAAATGGCAATTAATAGCTGTTTTGAGAAAATTGCACATTATGAAAAATTTGGAAAGCGGTGGGTGGAGTTGACAAATGCAGTCACCCTGTACCTCGCTGCTGAAATGGTTCCAATATATACTGTAGAAAAACCTCATTTTAAATCAATGCTTGAAATGTTTGACCCGAGATACGACCTTCCGAAAAGAAAATACTTCTCCAATACAGCGATCTCTAAACTCTATAATGATACCCGAGAGCAAATTAAAATGGACATGAACTGCCTAGACTATTATGCCTTAACAACTGATTTATGGTCGAGTGTTAATTCCCAACCATACCTCTCTGTAACTGTTCATTATATAAACCAAAAATGGGATCTTGTATCAAAATGTTTAGAAACAGCATATATGCCAGAGGATCACAGCGGCATAAATATTGCAGAGTCCCTTAAAAACATTTTAGAATCATGGAACCTCAGTGAGGAAAAATTAGTTGCAGTCACCTCTGACAATGCGAGTAATGTTATTAAAGCAATCGAAGTTAATAAATGGGTGAGAATGTCCTGCTTCGGGCATCGACTTAATTTAGCGGTAACCAATTCAATGAAAGACGACAACAGAATTGTACGTGCAGTTGGGGTTGCCAAAAAATTAGTACGTCACTTCTCACAAAGTTGGAAAGACAAACGAGATTTGCTAGTGGCCCAAACAGAGATAGACTTGCCTGCACATTCATTGGTCACAGAATGTGAAACACGATGGAACTCTCGGTATAGAATGATAGTTAGAATATTAGAGCAGGAGAAAGCATTAAAACAAGTGTTGTCTGAAAACAGAAAGACTACCCACCTCATCCCAACATGGCAGGATAATGAAGTTTATGAGGCTATGAAAACTGCTCTTTGTGGAGTCGCTGAATTCACCGATATCTTATCGGCAGATAAGCACATAACAATAAGTTACGTTCGCCCAGTTTTGCAAATTTTTGAACAAGACATATTAGAAATTCAGGCCGACGATCCCAAACTAGTTTCCGACATAAAACATAAAGTTATTGATTACCTCAACGAGAAATATGCAGAAAAAATGGTGAACGATGTCATCAATAAAGCAACTTTCATTGATCAAAGATTCAAATGTGACTATATAAAACCTGATGAAGTTGATGAGGTGAAACAAATGAAAGTGTCAATGACACTGTAGCTCAACTTGACAAACTTGTACTTGGTAAGTTATAAATGAAATGGCAAAATTGAAGATCATTGGTACCCATGTCATTTTTTTTGCCAGTGGCAACATTTTTTGACAGAAACCGAAGAAAATTGATAGCTCCCACCTAGAGACCTCCCCAAACAAGAATGCCAGGTTTCAAAGCAATCAGATCATAAATGTGCCCTGTAGGGTGTATAAAAGGGAAATATTGTGGTCTGACTAGACTAAATTCTAAGAACGTTGGCCGTGGCAACATTTTTTGATGGAAATGGAAGAAAATTGATAGCTCCCATCTAGAGGTCACCGTAAATAAGCATACCAGGTTTCAAAGCAATCTAATCATAAATGTGCCCTGTAGGGTGAGCCAAAGGGAAATACTGTGGTCTGACTAAACTAAGTTCTAAGAATGTTGGCTGCGGCAACATTTTTTGATGGAAATTGAAGAAAATCGATAGCTCCCATCTAGAGGTCAACCCAAACAAGCATGAAAGGTTTCAAAGCAATCCGATCATAAATGTGCCCTGTAGGGTGTGCCAAAGGGAAATATTGAGTCTTCTGACTAAACTAAGTTATAAGAACGTTGGCCGCGGCAACATTTTTTGACGGAAATTGAAGAAAATCGATAGCTCCCATCTAGAGGTCTCCCCAAACAAGCATACCAGGTTTCAAAGCAATCAAATCATAAATGTGCCCTGTAGGGTGTGCCAAAGGGAAATATTATGGTCTGACTAAACTGAGTTCTAAAAACGTTGGCCGCGACAACATTTTTTGACGGAAATTGAAGAAAATTGATAGCTCCCATCTAGAGGTCACCCCAAACAAGCATACCAGGTTTCAAAGCAATCCGATCATAAATGTACCCTGTAGGGTGTGCCAAAGGGAAATATTGAGTCTTCTGACTAAACTAAGTTCTAAGAATGTTGGCCGCGGCAACATTTTTTGACAGAAATTGCAGAAAATCGATAGCGCCCATCTAGAGGTCTCCCCAAACAAGCATACCAGGTTTCAAAGCAATCTGATCATAAATGGGCCCTGTAGGGTGTGCCAAAGGAAAATATTGAGGTCTGACTAAACTAAGTTCTACAAACGTTGGCCGTGGCAACATTTTTTGCCGGAAATTGAAGAAAATCGATAGCTCCCATCTAGAGGTCACCCTAAATAAGCATACCAGGTTTCAAAGCAATCAAATCATAAATGTGCCCTGTAGGGTGTGCCAAAGGGAAATATTGTGGTTTGACTAAACTAAGTTCTAAGAACGTTGGCCGCGGCAACATTTTTTGACGGAAATTGAAGAAAATCGATAGCTCCCATCTAGAGGTCATCCCCAAACAAGCATGCCAGGTTTCAAAACAATCCGATCATAAATGTACCCTGTAGGGTGTGCCAAAGGGAAATATTGAGTCTTCTGACTAAACTAAGTTCTAAGAACGTTGGCAGCGGCAACATTTTTTGACAGAAATTGAAAAAAATCGATAGCACCCATTTAGAGGCCTCCCCAAACAAGCATACCAGGTTTCAAAGCAATCAAATCATAAATGTGCCCTGTAGGGTGTGCCAAAGGGAAATATTATGGTCTGACTAAACTGAGTTCTAAAAACGTTGGCCGCGACAACATTTTTTGACGGAAATTGAAGAAAATTGATAGCTCCCATCTAGAGGTCACCCCAAACAAGCATACCAGGTTTCAAAGCAATCCGATCATAAATGTACCCTGTAGGGTGTGCCAAAAGGAAATATTGAGTCTTCTGACTAAACTAAGTTCTAAGAATGTTGGCCGCGGCAACATTTTTTGACAGAAATTGCAGAAAATCGATAGCGCCCATCTAGAGGTCTCCCCAAACAAGCATACCAGGTTTCAAAGCAATCTGATCATAAATGGGCCCTGTAGGGTGTGCCAAAGGAAAATATTGAGGTCTGACTAAACTAAGTTCTACAAACGTTGGCCGTGGCAACATTTTTTGCCGGAAATTGAAGAAAATCGATAGCTCCCATCTAGAGGTCACCCTAAATAAGCATACCAGGTTTCAAAGCAATCAAATCATAAATGTGCCCTGTAGGGTGTGCCAAAGGGAAATATTGTGGTTTGACTAAACTAAGTTCTAAGAACGTTGGCCGCGGCAACATTTTTTGACGGAAATTGAAGAAAATCGATAGCTCCCATCTAGAGGTCATCCCCAAACAAGCATGCCAGGTTTCAAAACAATCCGATCATAAATGTACCCTGTAGGGTGTGCCAAAGGGAAATATTGAGTCTTCTGACTAAACTAAGTTCTAAGAACGTTGGCAGCGGCAACATTTTTTGACAGAAATTGAAAAAAATCGATAGCACCCATTTAGAGGCCTCCCCAAACAAGCATACCAGGTTTGAAAGCAATCTGATCATAAATGTGCCCTGTAGGGTGTGCCAAAGGGAAATATTGAGGTCTGACTAAACTAAGTTCTACGAAGGTTGGCCGTGGCAACATTTTTTGCCGGAAATTGAAGAAAATCGATAGCTGCCATCTAGAGATAACCCTAAATAAGCATACCAGGTTTCAAAGCAATCAAATCATAAATGTGCCCTGTAGGGTGTGCCAAATGGAAATATTGTGGTTTGACTAAACTAAGTTCTAAGAACGTTGGCCGCGGCAACATTTTTTGACGGAAATTGAAGAAAATCGATAGCTCCCATCTAGAGGTCACCCCAAACAAGCATGCCAAGTTTCAAAGTAATCTGATCATAAATGCGACCTGTGAGGTGTGCCAAAGGAAATTGTGGACGTACGTACTAACATACTAACGTACTAATGTACGTACGTATGTACTAACGTACGTACGTACGTATGTACGTACGTACGTACGTACGTACGTACGTACGCCGACGGACGAGAAGTGATGGCAATAGCTCAGCTTGACTTTGTCAAGTTGAGCTAAAAATCAAAGCTGAAATTATCAACATAAAGAAAACCGACAAATCAAATGAAAATACAACAACGCAAATAAAGTCCACCAGCACCACCAACGCCAATGAAATGCTTCAAAGTGATGCATCGCCGGATTCGTCACCAGTCCCACCACCAAAGAAGAAGAAGCTTGGTGATTATTTCAAGTCTAAGAAAGCACAAGTCTTCGACGAACAAGATGTTTTGGACTGTGAATTTGAACGGTGGATTGCCTTGCCCGTCGAAGATCAGGACTACAGTCCACTCGAGTTTTGGAAACTCCACGAGAAGAGCTTTCCAAATTTGTCTATAATAGCGCGAAAATACTTATGCATCCCGGCCACAAGTTGTCCATCGGAGCGTGTGTTCAGCACAGCTGGCAATGTTGTTTCAAACAAACGGTCACTTTTGAAGCCAGATAAAGTGAACATGCTTGTATTCTTGGCACAAAATCTTTGAAAATCATTTCTATGTTCTCTACATCTTGACTAGACTAGAGCGGTCTGACAATTTACCCCACAGAGCATTTGCAGATACCCCATAAAACCCAGTAGAGCATTTTTCAGATACCCCATACTGACCATAGGCATAGATGATTGAATTTCAAAATTTGGTTGACAGTACATACTACACTGTACACGCCGGCAAACTTTGTCCTAGGTGTGGTGCCCCACCCCCACCCACAGTCTTTCGTAAAGTCCTTCATCCGCCAGTGAACCAACACTGTTCGAAGCGGTATTGGGTCATAACCGCTGCGCGAATGATCTCACAAGAAGCACATTATTAAGTGTCTTTTTGAAAATGTTGAAAGTAGTCTAAGGGAGGTAATCATGAAAGAACTAAACTTTTCTCAAACATTGAGTTTGCTGACCGTGTTCAGCCTTACGTGACACCCCCATTGTCTAACCAAATTTAATTTTCTTTGTTCCATGGCTGATTTTAAATAATATGAATGATCTCAGACTTTGATATCATGAACCTTTTCAATTTTTTTAACGAGTCTTGGTTATTGAGGCCTTTAATGTTAAGCTGGACACCATTGCCATACTGTTAAGCTGACAAGCCACAACACTTGAACAAACCTTTCAACCTCAAGCGAAGTTTAAGACGCCAGTATTGCAGTCTTTCTGGCAGATTGCTGGTTTGGGGTTCCAGCCTTAAAACGTCCCCCGCGCTACCACTTAACTGTGGCATAATCTATTCTTTTTCAAACAACTGAAATATACTTGAAATTTGACTTATGATTTCTGTCAGGATGTACATGTTAGAGTAAAAAATAAATAAATACCGCCCTCCCTTACTGAAAATCAAAAAACCAATTGTCCGAGAGCCAAGGTGTGTTTGGGAGGGATTTATTTACGGAGAGCACATTTTCAAATAATCACCAAATCATTCATTTGGAAGAGAGAGTCGAGAGAATTAAAAAAAAAAAAATCGGGGAGGGGGGGGGGTATTTATTTATTAAGAGCACATTTTCAAATAATCACCAAATCGTTCATTTGGAAGAGAGAGTCGAGAGAATTAAAAATCGATGGCTCAAATGAATCTTCAATTTAGGTGTAGCTGTTGGCAAGAATTGCGTCCTGCACAGTGAGTGTACTGTATAAGCTGATATCCGATTTTTATGGAGAAATAAGGGGGGGGGGGGGGGGGGGGGGGGGGGCACTGTCCCAGTCCCCACTCACAAAATTCATTCTGTAGTTTTATTAAATTTCGCCCCAAACAAATGACCATTTATTGGGTATCTATGGGGTACCACAAATGCTCTATGGGGTTCCATGATGTAAATCGTCGACGGTCGAAGCCAATTTTGAGTGACTGTTCTTCATGGAAGAAGATATCGTTTCACGACAAATTCACTTTCAAATGCCAGAGTTCTGATTACCAGGGTGTAAAACTTTACTCAATTTCTTCTCTTGCTTTGTATAATGAATTCATTGATCATGCCTGTCACCTGTGGATGCCAGCTTTGATATTTCTGTTAAATATTTCGATCTTTTATTAAAGAGATGTTATTCTTCAAATACCAACAGTCAACAGTGGGTCATGAGCCGGAGAATGACTTCGGAGAATGGAGCCTGGAGGGGGCAAAACCATCAGGCCATCTTCAGTTATATTCATAGACAGTTGCCATCATTCTGTTTGAAGTTTTGAACTCCCTTAACAATTTGAGGAAGGGATTCTGACGAGATAATAAACAAAGACAGACAAGTGAAAATTCATTTTTTTGAACAAATGCCTTTAATATTATATTAAATATTAAAGGCATTTGTTCCAATGAATGATTATAAATTTATAATTATAAATTATAATGCTTGTCCGGTATACTACAGTGTTTGGCGAGGAGTCCACAGTGTCGCACAGAAAGAAGTTATTCTGTTTCATATTTGCCACACAATTATTTTTATTGGTCATTTACTGGTCAGCTCGCATTTCATATATAAATATCACACTTCCGTCTTCAATCCACGTCTGTGACGGTCTGTCAAAATCAAATTCCAAGGCCACACCATGCTTCTGTCAGTTACCGTCGTTGGTGCATTGGTTAAATTTTCTAAGTTTCGAACTTCTAGACATTCGTACCGCGTCAAGTTGTACCCAAAATTGGACGACTTGTACCATTTTCTTCTGGGCAACTCTACACATACCCTGACAACTTGTACCCAAATGCTATACAGGAGAGTATAGAGAGTGTTCTGGATCCTGGAAATTGGGGGGGGTGGGGGGGGGGGGGGTTGGGGGGGGGGGGGGGGGGGGGGTTGGGAGGGGGGGGCAGTCAGAGCTTCGGAGCAGGGAAACAGACAGTCCGTACATTTTTGTGTTCTCGCCCCCCCCTCCCCCCCCCCCCCTCCCGTCCATTTTATTACGCACCATTCCCCAAAACTCTTGAGTGGGCTGTCCATTTCCCTGCCCCGAAACTCTGACATGCCCCCTTTCCCGGGCCAATCCCGGCCCAGAAAATTGTCTACACCTCCATGCTTCCTCTTTATCATTTGGATACGAATTGTGCAGGTATGACCGTATGGGTACGAGTTATCCAATCGTTGGTACGAGATGTTCAGAAGAAAATGGGTACGTGTCGTCCAATTTTGAGTTCGACTTGACTGGTATGGGTCATAGAGAAGTCGGGTACAAGTTGTCCTGGTGGTTGATAGCGGTGCATTTAATTTATGCAATTGCGTGTGCATCAACGCCATCAAGCGGCATGTTCACTCTGCTCTTTGATTCAATGATTTTATTTGACAGATGATGCGGACAGAACTTCACAGAAACCTTTTCCGAGCCATTCAGCACACCAATGAACACCTGAGTAGGAGTTATTTCCTGAGAACGCAGAAGCATGTCCCATATATCTGATATTCGCGTGCAACGAGTGTGTATGATTTTTCGTCAAAAGTCGGAAACTTTCACAATCGCAGGAACACAGTTGTACTTCTAGTATAACTGTGCTCCCGTGATTGTGAAAGCTTTCGACTTTCGAACATCGTCCCTCAAACGTGTCCACTTGGCCAAATTCCAATGCCAACCAACAGGGCAGTGTTTGTAGTTCTCGTTCAGAATGAATTCTCTAACCATCTTACCTCCATGGACTTAGATGACCTTTGAGAAGAATCAATAAGTTCGGACACGTTGAATTCTTCTTTCGATCTTACGATAGTTAAAAAACTCTTAAGCACTAAATAATTATTCAATATTTCGGTATACCGCGGTATTTTTTTTATCCAATACCGTCCAAGCCTACAGCGACACCAACCGAAAGGGAGCTTCCTTCCATCAACATAAACCACCTACCAAAAAATCGTGAAAATCTCTCGTGTAAAAAATCAACAATTTTTTAAGTTATAAAGTCCCATAACTCTGGAATGACTAATCAAACAGCGACACTAAACGAAAAGGAGCTTCCCTCCATCGATATACACCACCTACCCAAAAAATCACGAAAATCTCTCAAAGTGTTCTCGAGTTATCGTACGACGTTTAAAAAATCAACAATTTTCTAAGTAATAAAGTCCCATAACTCTGGAATCACTAATCGAACGGTGACACTAAACGAAAGGGAGCTTCCCTCCATCGATATACACCACCTACCCAAAAATCACGAAAATCTCTCAAAGTGTTCTTGAGTTATCGTACGACATGTGACCGGACAGACAGACAGACAGACGGACGGACAGACAGACAGCGGTATACCATAATACGACCCCTTTTTTCAAAACGGGCGTATAAAAAGTGAGTTTCTTGTTGTTCTTTTTTTAAACCCTCAAATATTATAAAACCTGAATACAACCTCAGATTGACAAACAGTTCAGTTTGCAATCATGGATTGATTTATAGTAAAATACAAGACAGCAGAGGAAGCGAGACCAAATGTGAAATTAAGCCCACAGAAGCCAGTGGTAAAAAGACCAGTTGGAAGGCCGGCAAAAAGGAAAAATATCTGAAGTCGCAGACACCCAAAGTCCTCCTAAAAAGGTGAATAAACCCAGTGAAGAGGAAACTGAGATCACTATTAAAGGAAAGTACAAAAGTTTGAATGTAAAAGAGAAGAAAGCAGCTTTGGATTTGGCAAAACAAAGGTAGGTAAAAAAAAGAACCTGCACAGTTGAAATTAAGCGAGATATTGGTGAAAATATTGGCTTGAGTAACCAACAAAGCGATTCGTATTCCACAACTTAATTCAATAAAAGTTAACAAAATCACAAGAAATATTGATTTTTGCTAAAATTTGTAAATATTTGCATCTTGTTAAAGCACCTAATCTTACTTTTCCAGTGGTGGAGCCATGATCTGAAATCCTGGGGGACCATCCATGCTAGTGAAGAAGGGAGGGGGGGGGGGGGGGGGGGGGGGGGTCTCAGAACTGAAGGCACCGTATTTGTTCTGAAGGCAGGAAATCAAAAAAATTAAAATTTGGGAGTGGGTGTGCCCTGCCACCCCCCCCCCCCACACCTCCCTAATTTTTTTGACTTAAATTTATGGTATGTTTATGTAGGGGGAGGGGAGAGGTGATTGAATGTGTGTTTGGAATTAATTTTATGCAAATTTTTTCCAACCTAATTTTTTTCAATCAATTAGATGAAACGGTGCAATATATTACCACAACATTGCAGTATTTTATTTATTTCTTCGAGCATGGTTTCTAAAAGTAATGGATGAGGTGGGGGTGGGGAGGAATAATTAAGTTTTTGTCTTGTGTGGAAAAATAACCTTCACCATGTAAAAATCTCACTATTTGGAGTTTTTCAAACTTAAAATGTCTGCATGAAGGGCACAAACAATCCTGATCGACTGATACTTGGTACAGGCCTATCACTGATTATTTAAATATACAAGACATTGATTTGGTGGTAAATCAATCAATGGGTGTTTTGTGGTAAACCAATCAATGGGTGTTTTGTGGTAAATCAATCAATGGGTGTTTTGTGGTAAATCAATCAATGGGTGTTTTGTGGTAAATCAATCAATGGGTGTGTGGTGGTAAACCAATCAATGGGTGTTTTGTGGTGATTCAATAGGTGTTTTGTGGAAAATCATTCAATGGGTATTTTGTAGTAAATCAATCAATGGGTATTTTGTGGTAAATCAATCAATGGGTGTTTTGTGGTAAATCAATCAATGTGTGTTTTGTGGTAAATCAATCAATGGGTGTTTTGTGGTAAATCAATCAATGGGTGTTTTGTGGTAAATCAATCAATGGGTATTTTGTGGTAAATCAATCAATGGGTGTTTTGTGGTAAATCAATCAATGGGTATTTTGTGGTAAATCAATCAATGGGTATTTTGTGGTAAATCAATCAATGTGTGTTTTGTGGTAAATCAATCAATAGGTGTTTTGTGGTAAATCAATCAATGTGTGTTTTGTGGTAAATCAATCAATGGGTGTTTTGTGGTAAATCAATCAATGAGTGTTTTGTGGTAAATCAATCAATAGGTGTTTTGTGGTAAATCAATCAATGGGTGTTTGGTGGTAAATCAATCAATGGGTGTTTTGTGGTAAATCAATCAATGAGTGTTTTGTGGTAAATCAATCAATGGGTATTTTGTGGTAAATCAATCAATGGGTATTTTGTGGTAAATCAATCAATGGGTGTTTTGTGGTAAATCAATCAATGTGTGTTTTGTGGTAAATCAATCAATGGGTGTTTTGTGGTAAATCATTCAATAGGTGTTTTGTGGTAAATCAATCAATGGGTGTGTGGTGGTAAACCAATCAATGGGTGTTTTGTGGTGATTCAATAGGTGTTTTGAGGTAAACCAATCAATGGGTGTTTTGTGGTAAATCAATCAATAGGTGTTTTGTGGTAAACCAATCAATGGGTGTTTTGTGGTAAATCAATCAATAGGTGTTTTGTGGTAAACCAATCAATGGGTGTTTTGTGGTAAATCAATCAATGGGTGTTTTGTGGTAAATCAATCAATGGGTGTTTTGTGGTAAATCAATCAATGGGTGTTTGGTGGTAAATCAATCAATGGGTGTTTTGTGGTAAATCAATCAATAGGTGTTTTGTGGTAAACCAATCAATGGGTATTTTGTGGTAAATCAATCAATGGGTATTTTGTGGTAAATCAATCAATGGGTGTTTTGTGGTAAATCAATCAATGGGTGTTTTGTGGTAAACCAATCAATAGGTGTTTTGTGGTAAATCAATCAATAGGTGTTTTGTGGTAAATCAATCAATGGGTGTGTGGTGGTAAACCAATCAATGGGTGTTTTGTGGTGATTCAATAGGTGTTTTGTGGTAAATCAATCAATGGGTATTTTGTGGTAAACTAATCAATGGGTGTTTTGTGGTAAACCAATCAATGGGTGTTTTGTGGTAAATCAATCAGTGGGTGTTTTGTGGTAAACCAATCAATGGGTGTTTTGTGGTAAACCAATCAATGGGTGTTTTGTGGTAAATCAATCAATGGGTGTTTTGTGGTAAATCAATCAATGGGTGTTTTGTGGTAAATCAATCAATGGGTGTTTTGTGGTAAATCAATCAATGGGTGTTTTGTGGTAAATCAATCAATGGGTGTTTTGTGGTAAACCAATCAGTGGGTGTTTTGTGGTAAATCAATCAATAGGTGTTTTGTGGCAAACCAATCAATGGGTGTTTTGTGGTAAATCAATCAATGGGTGTTTTGTGGTAAATCAATCAATGGGTGTTTTGTGGTAAATCAATCAATGGGTGTTTTGTGGTAAATCAATCAGTGGGTGTTTTGTGGTAAATCAATCAATGGGTGTTTTGTGGTAAATCAATCAATAGGTGTTTTGTGGTAAACCAATCAATGGGTGTTTTGTGGTAAACCAATCAATGGGTGTTTTGTGGTAAATCAATCAATAGGTGTTTTGTGGTAAACCAATCAATGGGTATTTTGTGGTAAATCAATCAATGGGTGTTTTGTGGTAAATCAACCAATGTGTGTTTTGTGGTAAATCAATCAATGGGTGTTTTGTTGTAAATCAATCAATGGGTGTTTTGTGGTAAATCAATCAATGTGTGTTTTGTGGTAAATCAATCAATGGGTGTTTTGTGGTAAATCATTCAATAGGTGTTTTGTGGTAAATCAATCAATGGGTGTGTGGTGGTAAACCAATCAATGGGTGTTTTGTGGTGATTCAATAGGTGTTTTGTGGTAAATCAATCAATGGGTATTTTGTGGTAAATCAATCAATGGGTATTTTGTGGTAAATCAATCAATGGGTGTTTTGTGGTAAATCAATCAATGTGTGTTTTGCGGTAAATCAATCAATGGGTGTTTTGTGGTAAATCAATCAATGAGTGTTTTGTGGTAAATCAATCAATGGGTATTTTGTGGTAAATCAATCAGCGGGTATTTTGTGGTAAATCAATCAATGTGTGTTTTGTGGTAAACCAATCAATGGGTGTTTTGTGGTAAATCAATCAATGAGTGTTTTGTGGTAAATCAATCAATAGGTGTTTTGTGGTAAATCAATCAATGGGTGTTTGGTGGTAAATCAATCAATGGGTGTTTGGTGGTAAACCAATCAATGGGTGTTTTGTGGTAAATCAATCAATGGGTGTGTGGTGGTAAACCAATCAATAGGTGTTTTGTGGTAAATCAATCAATAGGTGTTTTGTGGTAAATCAATCAATGTGTGTTTGTGGTAAATCAATCAATGAGTGTTTTGTGGTAAATCAATCAATAGGTGTTTTGTGGTAAATCAATCAATGGGTGTTTGGTGGTAAATCAATCAATGGGTGTTTGGTGGTAAACCAATCAATGGGTGTTTTGTGGTAAATCAATCAATGGGTGTGTGGTGGTAAATCAATCAATGGGTGTTTTGTGGTAAACCAATCAATGGGTGTTTTGTGGTAAATCAATCAATGGGTGTTTTGTGGTAAATCAATCAATGGGTATTTTGTGGTAAATCAATCAATGGGTATTTTGTGGTAAATCAATCAATGTGTGTTTTGTGGTAAATCAATCAATGGGTGTTTTGTGGTAAACCAATCAATGGGTGTTTTGTGGTAAATCAATCAATAGGTGTTTTGTGGTAAATCAATCAATGTGTGTTTGTGGTAAATCAATCAATGGGTGTTTTGTTGTAAACCAATCAATGGGTGTTTTGTGGTAAATCAATCAAGGCCATCAAAAAAAGAACCTCTGTTTCTCAGGCCCGCACGCATGGTCATTTTTGGTGCGCATGCAACCTTTTCATGACACAAAAAAAAATCTTCAAAAAATTTGAGATATTGTGCTCATTTCGGTAAATCGATATCAATGCGTTCGCAAATTTTAAATTAACACACTTCAAGCTTTTTCTACATCATACCTTAATGAAGTGGGTGGGTTCTAGCAATATTCACGACAGAAAGTGTTTTATTCTGTAAAAGGTAAGTCATAATGACAGCAAGAAGGAAGGTGTCTTTCAGTCTGACAACAAACAGTCACAAATGGGAATGGTCGATTCGCACCATGTTTGATTCGCACCAACCCTCAGAAAGTCTGCAAAGTCAGGTGCTATCTTGAATGGAACACAGTCTCCTGGCATTTATTTTTAGTAACATTTGTATTGTAAATGGCCGTCATTGGGAATTTGTGTACTGTTATTTGAAACCGTTACGAGTTTCCCAGTTAATTTAAATAAATGCATTTGAGATGCAGGATAATTGGATAACTAATAGTAACCGTTGCTTGATATAAAAGTAACAGTCATAGTTGAAAATAAATCGCATATAGGCAGGTATGTGCGGTCGAATTGGTTAATAAAAACACGCAAACATTCGTTTTGTATTTCATTTTCAGATTTCAAAAAAATATGATTTATGGATGAACTGCCCGTTCAAATGGGTTGTGATAATTTTGAATATAATGGGGAAAAATTGAGATTCACGATTTTATTAGGCAGGTTGTGAAAGGATTTTTTTTTTTGGTCAAATAAATCTCTGAAAGTTGGCACTTCGACATTTGATTTGTCCCAGAGACGTTTCAACCCGAGACGTTTCACCCACGAGGCGTTTCGTCACTTTCGTCCTGTGTTATAATTTTCATGTTTCACTGAAAAAACAAACATTCAAACCCCACATCATTTACGACCCAACACCCCTGTGGTGAATAACCAATATATTTGCGAAATTTTGCATGGTCCACCAGGCGTTTGGGTGGGGGTCAAATTACCACAAACAACCTCTCGGGGAGAAAATAAAAAATAAAAAAAACCCCGCCCGCCCGCATGCTTTTTTGGAAAAAATGGCCTGAGAAACAGACAATCAACTTTGTATGGCTCAATGGGTGTTTTGTGGTAAATCAATCAATGGGTATTGGCGGTAAACCAATCAATGAGTGTTTTGTGGTGATTCAATAGATGTTTTGTGGTAAATCAATCAATGGGTGTTTTGTGGTAAATCAATCAGTGGGTGTTTTGTGGTAAATCAATCAATGGGTGTTTTGTGGTAAATCAATCAGTGGGTGTTTTGTGGTAAATCAATCAATGGGTGTTTTGTGGTAAATCAATCAATAGGTGTTTTGTGGTAAATCAATCAATAGGTGTTTTGTGGTAAACCAATCAATGGGTGTTTTGTGGTAAATCAATCAATAGGTGTTTTGTGGTAAATCAATCAATGGGTGTTTTGTGGTAAACCAATCAATGGGTGTTTTGTGGTAAATCAATCAATGGGTGTTTTGTGGTAAACCAATCAATGGGTGTTTTGTGGTAAATCAATCAATGGGTGTTTTGTGGTAAACCAATCAATAGGTGTTTTGTGGTAAATCAATCAATAGGTGTTTTGTGGTAAATCAATCAATGGGTGTTTTGTGGTAAACCAATCAATAGGTGTTTGTGGTAAACCAATCAATAGGTGTTTTGTGGTAAACCAATCAATGGGTGTTTTGTGGTAAATCAATCAATAGGTGTTTTGTGGTAAATCAATCAATAGGTGTTTTGTGGTAAACCAATCAATGGGTGTTTTGTGGTAAATCAATCAATAGGTGTTTTGTGGTAAATCAATCAATGGGTGTTTTGTGGTAAACCAATCAATGGGTGTTTTGTGGTAAATCAATCAATAGGTGTTTTGTGGTAAATCAATCAATGGGTGTTTTGTGGTAAATCAATCAATAGGTGTTTTGTGGTAAACTAATCAATGGGTGTTTTGTGGTAAATCAATCAATGGGTGTTTTGTGGTAAATCAATCAGTGGGTGTTTTGTGGTAAATCAATCAATAGGTGTTTTGTGGTAAACCAATCAATGGGTGTTTTGTGGTAAATCAATCAATGGGTGTTTTGTGGTAAATCAATCAATGGGTGTTTTGTGGTAAATCAATCAATGGGTGTTTTGTGGTAAATCAATCAGTGGGTGTTTTGTGGTAAATCAATCAATGGGTGTTTTGTGGTAAACCAATCAGTGGGTGTTTTGTGGTAAATCAATCAATAGGTGTTTTGTGGCAAACCAATCAATGGGTGTTTTGTGGTAAATCAATCAATGGGTGTTTTGTGGTAAATCAATCAATGGGTGTTTTGTGGTAAATCAATCAATGGGTGTTTTGTGGTAAATCAATCAGTGGGTGTTTTGTGGTAAATCAATCAATGGGTGTTTTGTGGTAAATCAATCAGTGGGTGTTTTGTGGTAAACCAATCAATGGGTGTTTTGTGGTAAATCAATCAATGGGTGTTTTGTGGTAAATCAATCAATGGGTGTTTTGTGGTAAATCAATCAATGGGTGTTTTGTGGTAAATCAATCAATAGGTGTTTTGTGGTAAACCAATCAATGGGTGTTTTGTGGTAAACCAATCAATGGGTGTTTTGTGGTAAATCAATCAATGGGTGTTTTGTTGTAAATCAATCAGTGGGTGTTTTGTGGTAAATCAATCAATGGGTGTTTTGTGGTAAATTAATCAGTGGGTGTTTTGTGGTAAATCAATCAGTGGGTGTTTTGTGGTAAATCGATCAATGGGTGTTTGGTGGTAAATCAATCAATGGGTATTTTGTGTTAAATCAATCAGTGGGTGTTTTGTGGTAAATCAATCAGTGGGTGTTTTGTGGTAAATCAATCAATGGGTGTTTGGTGGTAAATCAATCAGTGGGTATTGGCAGTATACCAATCAATGGGTTTTTGGTGGTAACCAATCAATGGAGGTTTTGTGGTACACGGACCAGCCTAGAGGGTAATTTGAGGGAAAAGTCACTTCTCCCTCCACTGACTTTAGGAAGAAGTCAGATGAAACAGGGAGAAGTAAGAAGAAAATGTAGAGAGATGATTCTGCATTCGCATGAGCTACCGGTATATTATATTTTTATCTCTCACATAAATCACTACAATTGGGCAATAACACATCTCTGTGTGTAAATTTATTTGTACAAAGAATTGTTTACGAGAAAAAAACATGCCTCTCTGTATTAATTTAATTATAAAAAGAAAAGTTTACAATTCAAATTCAAATGGGCATTTACTTTTTAGAAGAGACAGATCAGCCTTGAATTAAACAACTCAAGTGTGTCCATTTCTTGGCCCAGAGTGAGTAAAAAGTAGGTCAATATACTGTTTTGGTTTTCAAAACGTCTTGCACAAAAATAAAATCCAGATTGGAATTAAAACTTCAGCTTTTACAAAAAAGTGTTGTTTTATGAAAAACTGCTCCCCAGAAAAAAAATTCTGAGTGTGAAAAATACTTATTTTAAAGATAACTTAAAATCTTGTCTTAACTTGACAACTTGTCACCTAATTTCAATGCAGCCAAGACGGTTCGCGATTACATTATTAATCAGGCATTGTTTTTAGTTACTATGAAAATTAATCACAATAACAATTAACCCTAGCAATAATACTCTTTTCAGATGGAAATTACTTTGCAAATTCTACGTGAATTCACCTAATTTCAAGGTCGGTCAACTGGGAATTTACAAATTACAGGGCAACACAATTTCGCTTTTTAGTGAAGTCAGAGCGAAGTTAATGCAATCCAAGGCGACTTTTTCGCCCACGTCGCCTGGTCGACTGGTCTCTGTGATGGTAAACCAATCAATGGGTATTTGGTGGTAAACCAATCAATCGGTGTTTTGTGGTAAACCAATCAATCGGTATTGTTGGTAAACCAATCAATGGGTGTTTGGTGGTAAACTAATGAATGAGTGTTTTGTGGTAAACCAATCAATGGGTATTTTGTGGTAAAGCAATCAATGGGTATTGGTGGTAAACCGATCAATGGGTATTGGTGGTAAAGCAATCAATGAGTATTGGTGGTAAAGCAATCAATGGGTATTGGTGGTAAACCAATCAGTGGGTGTTTGTTGGTAAACCAGTCAATAGGTGTTTTGTGGTAAACCAATCAATGGGTGTTTGGTGCTACACCAATCAATGGGTATTTGGTGGTAAACCAAACAATGAGTGTTTGGTGGTAAACCAATCAATGGGTATTTGGTAGTAAACTAGCCAATGGATATTTGGTTGTAAACCAATCAATGGGCATTTGGTTGTAAACCAATCAATAGGTATTGGTGGTAAACCAATCAATGGGTATTGGTGGTAAACCAATCAATAAGTATTGGTGGTAAACCAATCAATGGGTGTTTTGTGGTAAAGCAATCAATGGGTGTTTTGTGGTAAACCAATCAATAAGTATTGGTGGTAAACCAATCAATGGGTGTTTTGTGGTAAATCAAGCAATGGGTGTTTTGTGGTAAATCAATCAATGGGTGTTTTGTGGTAAACCAATCAATGGGTATTTTGTGGTAAACCAATCAATGGGTGTTTTGTGGTAAATCAATCAATGGGTGTTTTGTGGTAAATCAATCAATGGGTGTTTTGTGGTAAACCAATCAATGGGTGTTTTGTGGTAAAGCAATCAATGGGTGTTGGTGTAAACCAATCAGTGGGTGTTTTGTGGTAAACCAATCAATGGGTGTTTTGTGGTAAACCAATCAATGGGTGTTTTGTGGTAAATCAATCAATGTGTGTTTTGTGGTAAACCAATCAATGGGTATTTTGTGGTAAACCAATCAATGGGTGTTTTGTGGTAAATCAATCAATGTGTGTTTTGTGGTAAACCAATCAATGGGTATTTTGTGGTAAACCAATCAATGGGTGTTTTGTGGTAAACCAATCAATGGGTGTTTTGTGGTAAATCAATCAATGGGTGTTTTGTGGTAAATCAAGCAATCAATGGGTGTTGGTGGTAAACCAATCAGTGGGTGTTTTGTGGTAAACCAATCAATGGGTGTTTTGTGGTAAACCAATCAATGGGTGTTTTGTGGTAAATCAATCAATGTGTGTTTTGTGGTAAACCAATCAATGGGTATTTTGTGGTAAACCAATCAATGGGTGTTTTGTGGTAAACCAATCAATGGGTGTTTTGTGGTAAATCAATCAATGTGTGTTTTGTGGTAAACCAATCAATGGGTATTTTGTGGTAAACCAATCAATGGGTGTTTTGTGGTAAACCAATCAATGGGTGTTTTGTGGTAAATCAATCAATGGGTGTTTTGTGGTAAACCAATCAATGGGTGTTTGGTGGTAAAGCAATCAATGGGCATTTGGTGGTAAACCAATCAATAGGTATTGGTGGTAAACCAATCAATGGGTGTTTGGTGGTAAAGCAATCAATAGGTATTGGTGGTAAACCAATCAATGGGTGTTTTGTGGTAAAGCAATCAATGGGTGTTTTGTGGTAAACCAATCAATGGGTGTTTTGTGGTAAATCAATCAATGGGTGTTTTGTGGTAAACCAATCAATGGGTGTTTGGTGGTAAAGCAATCAATGGGCATTTGGTGGTAAACCAATCAATAGGTATTGGTGGTAAACCAATCAATGGGTGTTTGGTGGTAAAGCAATCAATAGGTATTGGTGGTAAACCAATCAATGGGTGTTTTGTGGTAAAGCAATCAATGGGTGTTTTGTGGTAAACCAATCAATGGGTGTTTGGTGGTAAACCAATCAATGGCTGTTTTGTGGTAAATCAATCAATGGGTGTTTTGTGGTAAAGCAATCAATGGGTGTTTGGTGGTAAACCAATCAATGGGTGTTTGGTGGTAAAGCAATCAATAGGTATTGGTGGTAAAGCAATCAATAGGTATTGGTGGTAAACCAATCAATGGGTGTTTTCTGGTAAAGCAATCAATGGGTGTTTTGTGGTAAACCAATCAATGGGTGTTTGGTGGTAAACCAATCAATGGGTGTTGGTGGTAAACCAATCAATGGGTGTTTTGTGGTAAATCAATCAATAGGTATTGGTGGTAAACCAATCAATGGGTGTTTTGTGGTAAATCAATCAATGGGTATTTGGTGGTAAATCAATCAATAGGTGTTTGGTGGTAAACCAATCAATAGGTGTTTTGTGGTAAATCAATCAATGGGTGTTTTGTGGTAAACCAATCAATGGGTGTTTGGTGGTAAACCAATCAATGGGTGTTTTGTGGTAAACCAATCAATGGGTGTTTTGTGGTAAATCAATCAATGGGTGTTTGTGGTAAACCAATCAATGGGTGTTTGGTGGTAAAGCAATCAATGGGCATTTGGTGGTAAACCAATCAATAGGTATTGGTGGTAAACCAATCAATGGGTGTTTGGTGGTAAAGCAATCAATAGGTATTGGTGGTAAACCAATCAATGGGTGTTTTGTGGTAAAGCAATCAATGGGTGTTTTGTGGTAAACCAATCAATGGGTGTTTTGTGGTAAATCAATCAATGGGTGTTTTGTGGTAAACCAATCAATGGGTGTTTGGTGGTAAACCAATCAATGGGTGTTTTGTGCTAAACCAATCAATAGGTGTTTTGTGGTAAATCAATCAATGGGTGTTTTGTGGTAAACCAATCAATGGGTGTTTGGTGGTAAATCAATCAATGGGTGTTTTGTGGTAAACCAATCAATGGGTGTTTTGTGGTAAAGCAATCAATGGGTGTTTTGTGGTAAAGCAATCAATGGGTGTTTTGTGGTAAAGCAATCAATGGGTGTTGGTGGTAAACCAATCAAAGGGTATTGGTGGTAAACCAATCAATGGGTGTTTGGTGGTAAAGCAATCAATGGGTATTGGTGTTAAACCAATTAATGGGTGTTGGTGGTAAACCAATCAATGGGTGTTTTGTGGTAAAGCAATCAATGGGTGTTGGTGGTAAAGCAATCAATAGGTATTGGTGGTAAATCAATCAATGGGTGTTTTGTGGTAAACCAATCAATGGGTGTTTTGTGGTAAAGCAATCAATGGGCATTGGTGGTAAACCAATCAATGGGTATTTTGTGGTAAACCAATCAATGGGTATTTTGTGGTAAACCAATCAATGGGTGTTGGTGGTAAATCAATCAATGGGTGTTTGGTGGTAAAGCAATCAATAGGTATTGGTGGTAAACCAATCAATAGGTATTGGTGGTAAACCAATCAATAGGTATTGGTGGTAAACCAATCAATAGGTATTGGTGGTAAACCAATCAATAGGTATTGGTGGTAAACCAATCAATGGGTATTTTGTGGTAAACCAATCAATGGGTGTTGGTGGTAAACCAATCAATGGGTATTTTGTGGTAAACCAATCAATAGGTGTTGGTGGTAAACCAATCAATGGGTATTTTGTGGTAAACCAATCAATAGGTATTGGTGGTAAACCAATCAATGGGTGTTGGTGGTAAACCAATCAATGGGTGTTTGGTGGTAAACCAATCAATGGGTGTTTGGTGGTAAATCAATCAATAGGTATTTTGTGGTAAACCAATCAATAGGTATTGGTGGTAAACCAATCTATGGGTGTTTTGTGGTAAATCAATCAATGGGTATTTTGTGGTAAATCAATCAATGGGTGTTTTGTGGTAAATCAATCAATAGGTGTTTTGTGGTAAACCAATCAATGGGTGTTTGGTGGTAAATCAATCAATGGGTGTTTGGTGGTAAACCAATCAATGGGTGTTGGTGGTAAATCAATCAATGGGTGTTTGGTGGTAAACCAATCAATAGGTGTTTGGTGGTAAATCAATCAATGGGTGTTTGGTGGTAAATCAATCAATGGGTGTTTGGTGGTAAATCAATCAATGGGTGTTTGGTGGTAAATCAATCAATGGGTGTTTGGTGGTAAATCAATCAATGGGTGTTTTGTGGTAAACCAATCAATGGGTGTTTGGTGGTAAACCAATCAATGGGTGTTGGTGGTAAATCAATCAATGGGTGTTTTGTGGTAAATCAATCATTGGGCGTTTGGTGGTAAACCAATCAATGGGTGTTGGTGGTAAATCAATCAATGGGTGTTTTGTGGTAAATCAATCATTGGGTGTTTGGTGGTAAACCAATCAATGGGTGTTTTGTGGTAAACCAATCAATAGGTGTTTGGTGGTAAACCAATCAATGGGTGTTGGTGGTAAACCAATCAATAGGTGTTTGGTGGTAAACCAATCAACGGGTGTTGGTGGTAAATCAATCAATGGGTGTTTGGTGGTAAAGCAATCAATGGGCATTTGGTTGTAAACCAATCAATAGGTATTGGTGGTAAACCAATCAATGGGTGTTTGGTGGTAAAGCAATCAATGGGCATTTGGTTGTAAACCAATCAATAGGTATTGGTGGTAAACCAATCAATGGGTGTTTGGTGGTAAAGCAATCAATGGGCATTTGGTTGTAAACCAATCAATAGGTATTGGTGGTAAACCGATCAATGGGCATTTGGTGGTAAACCAATCAATAGGTATTGGCGGTAAACCAATCAATGGGTGTTTTGTGGTAAAGCAATCAATGGGTGTTTTGTGGTAAACCAATCAATAGGTGTTTTGTGGTAAATCAATCAATGGGTGTTTTGTGGTAAACCAATCAATGGGTGTTTTGTGGTAAATCAATCAATGTGTGTTTTGGGGTAAACCAATCAATGGGTATTTTGTGGTAAACCAATCAATGGGTGTTTTGTGGTAAACCAATCAATGGGTGTTTTGTGGTAAATCAATCAATGGGTGTTTGTGGTAAACCAATCAATGGGTGTTTGGTGGTAAAGCAATCAATGGGCATTTGGTGGTAAACCAATCAATAGGTATTGGTGGTAAACCAATCAATGGGTGTTTGGTGGTAAAGCAATCAATAGGTATTGGTGGTAAACCAATCAATGGGTGTTTTGTGGTAAAGCAATCAATGGGTGTTTTGTGGTAAACCAATCAATGGGTGTTTTGTGGTAAATCAATCAATGGGTGTTTTGTGGTAAACCAATCAATGGGTGTTTGGTGGTAAACCAATCAATGGGTGTTTTGTGCTAAACCAATCAATAGGTGTTTTGTGGTAAATCAATCAATGGGTGTTTTGTGGTAAACCAATCAATGGGTGTTTGGTGGTAAATCAATCAATGGGTGTTTTGTGGTAAACCAATCAATGGGTGTTTTGTGGTAAAGCAATCAATGGGTGTTTTGTGGTAAAGCAATCAATGGGTGTTTTGTGGTAAAGCAATCAATGGGTGTTGGTGGTAAACCAATCAATGGGTATTGGTGGTAAACCAATCAATGGGTGTTTGGTGGTAAAGCAATCAATGGGTATTGGTGTTAAACCAATTAATGGGTGTTGGTGGTAAACCAATCAATGGGTGTTTTGTGGTAAAGCAACCAATGGGTGTTGGTGGTAAAGCAATCAATAGGTATTGGTGGTAAATCAATCAATGGGTATTTTGTGGTAAACCAATCAATGGGTGTTTTGTGGTAAAGCAATCAATGGGCATTGGTGGTAAACCAATCAATGGGTATTTTGTGGTAAACCAATCAATGGGTATTTTGTGGTAAACCAATCAATGGGTGTTGGTGGTAAATCAATCAATGGGTGTTTGGTGGTAAAGCAATCAATAGGTATTGGTGGTAAACCAATCAATAGGTATTGGTGGTAAACCAATCAATAGGTATTGGTGGTAAACCAATCAATAGGTATTGGTGGTAAACCAATCAATGGGTATTTTGTGGTAAACCAATCAATGGGTGTTGGTGGTAAACCAATCAATGGGTATTTTGTGGTAAACCAATCAATAGGTGTTGGTGGTAAACCAATCAATGGGTATTTTGTGGTAAACCAATCAATAGGTATTGGTGGTAAACCAATCAATGGGTGTTGGTGGTAAACCAATCAATGGGTGTTTGGTGGTAAACCAATCAATGGGTGTTTGGTGGTAAATCAATCAATAGGTATTTTGTGGTAAACCAATCAATAGGTATTGGTGGTAAACCAATCTATGGGTGTTTTGTGGTAAATCAATCAATGGGTATTTTGTGGTAAATCAATCAATGGGTGTTTGGTGGTAAATCAATCAATGGGTGTTTGGTGGTAAACCAATCAATGGGTGTTGGTGGTAAATCAATCAATGGGTGTTTGGTGGTAAACCAATAAATAGGTGTTTGGTGGTAAATCAATCAATGGGTGTTTGGTGGTAAATCAATCAATGGGTGTTTGGTGGTAAATCAATCAATGGGTGTTTGGTGGTAAATCAATCAATGGGTGTTTGGTGGTAAATCAATCAATGGGTGTTTTGTGGTAAACCAATCAATGGGTGTTTGGTGGTAAACCAATCAATGGGTGTTGGTGGTAAATCAATCAATGGGTGTTTTGTGGTAAATCAATCATTGGGTGTTTGGTGGTAAACCAATCAATGGGTGTTGGTGGTAAATCAATCAATGGGTGTTTTGTGGTAAATCAATCATTGGGTGTTTGGTGGTAAACCAATCAATGGGTGTTTTGTGGTAAACCAATCAATAGGTGTATGGTGGTAAACCAATCAATGGGTGTTGGTGGTAAACCAATCAATAGGTGTTTGGTGGTAAACCAATCAACGGGTGTTGGTGGTAAATCAATCAATGGGTGTTTGGTGGTAAATCAATCAATGGGTGTTTGGTGGTAAACCAATCAATAGGTGTTTGGTGGTAAACCAATCAATGGGTGTTGGTGGTAAACCAATCAATAGGTGTTTGGTGGTAAACCAATCAATGGGTGTTGGTGGTAAATCAATCAATGGGTGTTTGGTGGTAAATCAATCAATGGGTGTTTGGTGGTAAATCAATCAATGGGTGTTTGGTGGTAAACCAATCAATAGGTGTTTGGTGGTAAACCAATCAATGGGTGTTTTGTGGTAAACCAATCAATGGGTGTTTGGTGGTAAACCAATCAATAGGTGTTTGGTGGTAAACCAATCAATGGGTGTTTTGTGGTAAACCAATCAATGGGTGTTTGGTGGTAAACCAATCAATGGGTGTTTTGTGGTAAACCAATCAATAGGTGTTGGTGGTAAATCAATCAATGGGTGTTTGGTGGTAAACCAATCAATGGGTGTTTGGTGGTAAACCAATCAATGGGTGTTTGGTGGTAAACCAATCAATGGGTATTGGTGGTAAATCAATCAATGGGTGTTTGGTGGTAAACCAATCAATGGGTATTGGTGGTAAACCAATCAATAGGTATTGGTGGTAAACCAATCAATAGGTATTGGTGGTAAACCAATCAATGGGTATTTTGTGGTAAACCAATCAATGGGTGTTTGGTGGTAAACCAATCAATGGGTGTTGGTGGTAAACCAATCAATGGGTGTTGGTGGTAAATCAATCAATGGGTGTTGGTGGTAAACCAATCAATGGGTGTTTGGTGGTAAAGCAATCAATAGGTATTGGTGGTAAACCAATCAATGGGTATTTTGTGGTAAACCAATCAATGGGTGTTTGGTGGTAAACCAATCAATGGGTGTTGGTGGTAAATCAATCAATGGGTGTTGGTGGTAAACCAATCAATGGGTATTTTGTGGTACACCAATCAATGGGTGTTTGGTGGTAAACCAATCAATCGGGATTGGTGGTAAACCAATCAATGGGTATTTTGTGGTAAACCAATCAATGGGTGTTGGTGGTAAATCAATCAATGGGTGTTGGTGGTAAACCAATCAATAGGTATTGGTGGTAAACCAATCAATAGGTATTGGTGGTAAACCAATCAATGGGTGTTGGTGGTAAACCAATCAATGGGTGTTTGGTGGTAAAGCAATCAATAGGTATTGGTGGTAAACCAATCAATAGGTATTTTGTGGTAAACCAATCAATGGGTGTTGGTGGTAAATCAATCAATGGGTGTTGGTGGTAAATCAATCAATGGGTGTTGGTGGTAAATCAATCAATGGGTGTTGGTGGTAAATCAATCAATGGGTGTTGGTGGTAAACCAATCAATGGGTGTTTGGTGGTAAAGCAATCAATAGGTATTGGTGGTAAACCAATCAATGGGTATTTTGTGGTAAACCAATCAATGGGTGTTGGTGGTAAATCAATCAATGGGTGTTGGTGGTAAACCAATCAATAGGTATTGGTGGTAAACCAATCAATAGATATTGGTGGTAAACCAATCAATGGGTGTTGGTGGTAAACCAATCAATGGGTGTTTGGTGGTAAATCAATCAATGGGTATTGGTGGTAAACCAATCAATAGGTATTGGTGGTAAATCAATCAATGGGTGTTGGTGGTAAACCAATCAATGGGTATTTTGTGGTAAACCAATCAATGGGTGTTTGGTGGTAAACCAATCAATGGGTGTTGGTGGTAAACCAATCAATGGGTATTTTGTGGTAAACCAATCAATGGGTGTTGGTGGTAAATCAATCAATGGGTGTTGGTGGTAAATCAATCAATGGGTGTTTGGTGGTAAAGCAATCAATGGGTATTGGTGTTAAATCAATCAATGGGTGTTTGGTGGTAAACCAATCAATAGGTGTTTGGTGGTAAACCAATCATTGGGTGTTTGGTGGTAAACCAATCAATGGGTGTTGGTGGTAAACCAATCAATGGGTATTTTGTGGTAAACCAATCAATGGGTATTGGTGGTAAACCAGTCAATGGGTGTTTGGTGGTAAAGCAATCAATGGGTATTGGTGTTAAACCAATTAATGGGTATTGGTGGTAAACCAATCACTAGATATTTGTTGGTAAACCAATCAACAGGTATTAGTAATAAACCAATCAATGAGTTCTTGGTAGTAAACCGATCAGTGGGTCTTTGGTGGCAAACCAATCAACTGATGTTTAATTGTAAACTAAATACCTGGCGTTTTTTTGAAAACCAATGAACATATAATTGATATTAAGAAACTAATAGGTGCTTGATTGAACTGTAATAAATTAATGTTATTAAACTAAGTAATAATATTTAAGTACCTATGTTTAGTAACAACTGATTTCTTATCTGTAATACTAGATAATATTTCATGTTCTTGATGTAAAAGAACATTAACTTGAGATTCTGCAGACTGACATCTTCCCAATGATGCTACACTGTCCCCAAGTTCACTTCTCCCAACTGGGGATTGACTGTGAGTCTTCCTCGTCCAGCAGCCTCTCCCTATTCCTTGACCTCTTTCACCTCCTCGTTTTGGCACTGACATATGAACCTCAGATGATTTTTCTTTCCTTAAAAAAGAGATGAAAGAAACATAAGCAACATTAAAATTGAAGAATGTTCACTTGTTTGTTTTTACCGAAGAATCAAAAGTTGCATCCAGGCGCCACTACTCTACATTATACACCTGTCTGTTATTTTCTGTTTTGTTTTAATTTTGATAAAATGATTTGGACCTGTAATTTTTCTATTACGTTTAACATCGCCATAATACAGTGACTCCATTCACTGTCCTGTTCCTTGATCCCTCATTCAACCTCTCGCCTTGTTTTGAAGTACTGAGTATGATCTCTCCCTCATGTTGTTATGTGCAAAATAAAATGGATTTACATCATCAATGAGTATCACAGGGGGAATATTATGATCCCCGATGAGTCTGGAGGTGGGATGGGGAAATCTCCCCCTTGGGGCAAGATATTTGAACCAGACCTGAGGCTTCATGGAGAAAACTCACCCTCGGGGCAAGATATTTGAACCAGACCAGGGACCAGCCTACAAGGCGAAGTAGGCGATATCTTCGCCCTTAACACCAGGTCTTCGCCCAATTTCTTTCTCTGGGTGAAATTGAAGTCGCCTTACAGTTTTGAAAAGTCGCTGAGAAAAGTTATTTCAGGCGATTCCGTTGCTAACTTCGCTTGGAGAAAATAGAAAAAAATAAGTGTAGTGAAAGCAAATAATTGGGCAGGTTAAAGAATTACTAAATACACTGATTTTACTTCCTATAAAACCCCAAAATAATACCAACCACAGTACGATTTCGTCATGACAATTCAAGTTTTCACTAGAGTGAAGTTAGATAACAAGACGAAAAATGCTCAAGTTCTTTTTTAATGTTTCATTTCAAAAGTGATTTCCACCATCAAACTTCGCTATACAGGGTATTTATTTAAAAACAACATTTTTGGAAATGATAAAATGTTTAGTTTTTAGTTTGCACTTGTGAATTTGAAGCATGTGATTTTTAAAAATTACTGATGGGTGTGTTCCATTTGTGGCGGTCACAATAAGGGTGCCACTAAATTAACAAAAAGTAGTAAGTTACAGAAATAAATGATGTAAAAAGCAAACCGACAAATTCAATTATCTTCCTTGATTACAGAACATTTGCCTGGAAAAAATGATTCTCTAAACTGAATTGAAATGATATTTGGTTGGCAAAAATAATTCACTAAACTGAATTTAACCCCCCACTAATAGCTTTTAAACTGAATTGAATCCTTACCTAAACAGCTTTTTGTGAAATAATATTTGGTTAGCAAAAACAATTTGCTAAACTGAATGTAACCCTTTACCTAACACAGCTTTTTGAGAAAAATTTGGTTGGCAAATATAATTTGCTAAATTGAATTTAACCCTTTACCTAACAGTTTTTTTGAGAATAATATTTGGTTGACAAAAAAATAATTTGCTAAACAGAATTTAACCCTTTACCTAAAGCAGCTTTTTTGAGAAATAACATTTGGTTGGCAAAAGTAAATTTGATAAACTGAATTTAACCCTTTACCTAACACAGGTTCTTGAGAATATTTGGTTGTCAAAAGTAATTTGATAAACTGAATTTAACCCTTTACTTGACATAGCTTTTTGAGAAATAATATTTTTTGCTCACTTCTCCCTACAGTTAAAACTAGAAGTCCTGTCCCGAATTGTGCGCTTATCTGGGCTTAATTGCGCGTAAAAATTGCGCGCAATTGCCATATCGAATGTCATCCAAAGCACGGCAGGTTCTCCTGATTACTCATAGCAACCACAGGCAGTGTTTCTGCCAATGGACCTCCGGGTTACCCGGAGGTCCATTGGCTGAAACATTGCTTGTGCACAGGCCATATGTACAGAATTTGATAGCCTTACTATGGTGATAACGCGTATATTAACGCGCAGATCGACGTACTATTTGTGCGCATTTCATGACAGGACTTCTAGTTTTAACTGTATTTTCACCTCACTTCTCCTTAAAACCTTGGGAGGGAGAAGTGACTTCTCCACAAATTTAGCCTCTAGGCTGGTCTCTGAACCAGACCCGAGGCTTGCCGAGGGTCTGGTTCAAATATCTTGCCCCGAGGGTGAGAATTCCCCATTCCCACCTTCAGTCTCATCGAGAATGATTTTTCTCCCCCACCATGCAGTGATTATGTTAGCCAGAGGTAATCGGGAGTCACATGCTGATTCAATGAACTCATTTTGTATTCGTTGTTTTAAGAAACTGATGACACCATCGGAAAGAGCATGCACAAGTTATGTTTTTACCAAAGGTATATACCACAAAATCGATTAGGAATGGTGACAGCTTGAGGGTTGAAGAGTTTTAGAGCATCGCACTCTGATGACATCAATATGAATTAGTTGGTAGCAAGAAACTGATATGATATGCACAACGTGGGGTGGGATACAACTGTCTCTCCCTGCCATCTCACCCGGGGCACACGTATATTACACATGCAGTGGGGGGAGAAATAAATGGTCAAAGAAAATAACGCTATATAATTATTTCATTCCATGCATTTAATATGAGATAAATATGACTGAATTCAAAAAATTTAAAAAATGTTCACGTGTTCTGACACTCACCTAATTTTGTGCAGTAAAAGCCCACACTCACTGTCCATAGTCATTCTTGTGTAGGCCCCACCAGCTATTCTCACAGTCCGGATGTGACTTATCGTCGTGTGAGAACCATAAGGTTCTATCTTCCTCTGGAAGATAGAACCTTATGGTTCTCACGCGACGTTATATACAGGTAATAATCGCAGGGGAGGTAATTTGGTTGAAAATATTGGGTGCAACATATACATGGGAGACACTTATGCACGGACATATACGGAAAGAATTATTTTTGGATTTGTTCATTTTGCAGACGTTCACTGCCATTTTGAAAATGAGATGACGAGGGAGATTATTGTAAATTTTTAAGTTTAATGTCAAAGTATGCAAAAGCCATTTGGCTGGGGGAGGGGTTGTGCCTGTCGGTTCAGTTTTTCGATTTGCAGCCAAAAACTTGAACCAAACCGAAAAACCAACTTTGTATGAAAGAGCTCGTTCATATATTATTTTTTCTTTCGTTTTATTGTGATTTAATGACACTTCCAAGAGTGAGGATCACATCGTGTTGTACAGGGTTGGCTGATTTAAATCAAGTGATTTAAATTATTGACTTAATCAATGATTTTTTTTTTAAAAATCATTGATTTAAATAAAAAATTTACAAATATTCAGAAATATTTTCAAAACAACTTAGGAAAGAGCTGAAACAAGATGGAATGTTTGTTTGTTGGTGGTTAACGTCACATATTTATGCACCATGGCTAATCGTGACACAACATGGAGATGAAGTCAAGTTTAGTCAATCGTTGATCAACATGTTGCCCATTTTAGAGGACTTTCACCCCAAGCATTGGTGACTGGGTCCTATTTTACTAGTAAAGCGGAACTGGTTTACCACAGTAAACAAGTGCTGCTTACTTCCCAGGGTTCCCACGGGGAAGATGGAATGTATATTAAGTGTTGAAATACTGTTATTAGCCCTTTTTATGACAGAACTAAATCTATGGAGAAGGAATATACATCCCACTCTGTCTTGAATGCTGGAATGTGCTGTAGGGAAGATAAACGTTCTGATGAACCTCTTATAAGTTTACATAATTTTCAACTAATTTTATAATATGAATAAAACTACATTTAAGTGAACATAAATTTTAAACCACACATATGATAATCTTTCAATTAACCCATCAAAAATATGAAATCAACTCTTGAGAACAGCTGTCAGTGATTTAAGTATCAAAAGATCAAGAAGTCATCTTCTTTCTAGAAATGCTGTAACAATGAGAAAACAAAAGTTTCAATGATTCCTCTCTATTTCCATCTATACCAAATGTTTATTCTATGCCAAACAGGTAAATGTTTTAGTGTCAGTTATTTGCGTCCATTCTTTGGGCAGTCTTTGGTACAAAGTATTGCCAATACACTCGCTTTCTCTCATTTTAAGAAATCATGTGAGAAAAAGTATCCTCTGGTGAATAATATACAGCATGGAAATAAAAACCAAATAAATTTAAAGGAAAAAAAAAAAATCGAATATTCATTTTTATCAAATGAAAGTGTCAATGACAATGTAGCTCAACTTGTCAAGACATGTACATGTATAGTATGTGACACAGCAATGACAAACATCTAGGTAATGACCTGATAACAAAGGTACATATAAAGTATTGTAACGGCCTGTTACAAATGTATAGGTAAAGTATTGTAAATGTGGGTGACAGTCAGATGCTAAACTAGAAAAGAAATCTTTGAGTCCCAGAGTGGGTCTGACTGAACCCCAAAATATTTGTTGCACAGTGATAACAAAGGCACCACAAAACATACTCATTCCTGTCCCAAGGTGAAAACAAAGGTATCCAAGAAGTTTCGTGAAGATCAGTTCATAAATACGAGCTGTATAGAAGTTGTGACAAAAAACTGATTGGACCCAATTTCGGTACAAAATGGCCACTGGCAGCCATCTTGAATTTTGGACCGCACTCAGAAACACTGGTTCTCGTCCCAAGGTGATAACAAAGGTACCCAAGAAGTTTCGTGAAGATCGGTTGATAAATACAGCCTCTAGCACGAGCCGTATTGACATGTGCACTTGCAGTGTATAAGTAGCACTAAATAAATCAAAATTCATCTAATTTGCATAATTTCTGCACGAGAAAAAAACCTGTATTATATGTGATGTATCCCATGGTACTAAACATTCATACAAAAAATTATTCAAATCAGAACTTTCATGTGGAAGTTCTGCGCAAAAATCTGATTGCCCCTAATTTTGAACAAAATGGCTGCCAGTGGCCATCTTGAATTTTGGATCACACCCAAAAACACTTGTTCTCGTCCCACGGTGATACCAAAGGTACCCAAGAAGTTTCGTAAAGATCGGTTCATAAATGCGGCCTCTAGCCCGAGCCGTATTGGCATTTGCACCGACAGTGCTGAAAGTAACACTAAATACATTAAATTTAGTCTAATTTGCATAATTTACGTTCGAGAAAAAAACCCATATTATATGTGATGTGTCCCACAGTACAAAACATTCATACAAAAAATTATTCAAATCAGAGCTTTCATATGGAAGTTCTGTGCAAAAAACAGATTTCTGCATCGTTGGTACAAAATGGCGGCTGGCAGCCATCTTGAATTTCAGACTGGACCCCAAAACACTAGTTCTCGTCCCACGGTCATAACAAAGGTACCCAAGAAGTTTCGTAAAGATCGGTTCATAAATACAGCCTCTAGCCTGAGCCCTGTATCCAATTGTTGACGTTCGGACAGACGGACGACGGGCCATGACAAAAGCTCAAATTTGGCTTCGCCAAAGTTGAGCTAAAAATCACCAACCCTGGTGCTGCGACAGTGTTACAAGGGGAGGAGCCTGGACAGAACCATCAAGCAGCAGCAAGTAGCTGTCAGACTTCCCAACATACTGACTCTTCACATGCATACTTAGTAGCAGTTGTGGATCATCAATGTCTATCACACCTTGGTATCGCTGTGCCCCCCCCCCCCCCCCCCCCCCACATGGGTAATCAGATTAAGGTGTGCTTCCCATGGACAGTGTTGCTGCTGATCAGTGTCGACCTATTAGTTCTCAAAAGTCCAATGCTATAACCACTGAGCCACCATGCTCCTACAATGCTATAACCACTGAGCCACCATGCTATAACCACTGAGCCACCATGCTATAACCACTGAGCCACAATGCTATAACCACTGAGCCACCATACTAGAACCACTGAGCCACCATGCTCCCACAATGCTATAACCACTGGGCCACCATGCTATAACCACTGAGCCACTATGCTATAACCACTGAGCCACCATGCTCCCACAATGCTATAACCACTGAGCCACAATGCTATTACAACTGAACCACCATGCTAGAAGCACTGAGCCACCATGCTATGGCCACTGAGCCACAATGCTATAACCACTGAGCCACCATGCTATAACCACTGAGCCACCATGCTCCCACAATGCTATAACCACTGAGCCACAATGCTATAACCACTGAGCCACCAAGCTATAACCACTGAGCCACAATGCTATAACCACTGAGCCACCATGCTATAACCACGGAGCCACCATGCTATAACAACTGAGCCACCATGCTCCCACAATGCTATAACCACTCAGCCACCATGCTATAACCACGGAGCCACCATGCCATAACCACTGAGCCACAATTCTATAACCACTGAGCCACCATGCTATAACTACTGAGCCACCATGCTATAACCATTGAGCCACCATGCTCCCACAATGCTATAACCACTGAGCCACAATGCTATAACCACTGAGCCACCATGCTGTAACTACTGAGCCACCATGCTATAACCACTGAGCCACCATGCTATAACAACTGAGCCACCATGCTCCTACAATGCTATAACCACTGAGCCACCATGCTATAACCACGGAGCCACCATGCTATAACCACTGAGCCACAATGCTATAACCACTGAGCCACCATGCTATAACCATTGAGCCACCATGCTATAACCACTGAGCCACCATGCTCCCACAACGCTATAACCACTGAGCCACCATGCTATAACCACTGAGCCACCATGCTATAACCACTGAGCCACAATGCTATAACCACTGAGCCACCATGCTATAACCACTGAGCCACAATGCTATAACCACTGAGCCACCATGCTATAACCACTGAGCCACCATGCTCCCACAACGCTATAACCACTGAGCCACCATGCTATAACCACTGAGCCACCATGCTATAACTACTGAGCCACCATGCTATAACCACGGAGCCACCATGCTATAACCACTGAGCCACCATGCTATAACTACTGAGCCACCATGCTATAACCACTGAGCCACCATGCTATAACCACTGAGCCACCATGCTCCCACAACGCTATAACCACTGAGCCACCATGCTATAACCACTGAGCCACCATGCTATAACCACTGAGCCACCATCGACAATGCTATAACCACTGAGCCACCATGCTATAACCACTGAGCCACCATGCTATAACCACTGAGCCACCATGCTATAACCACTGAGCCACCATGCTATAACCATTGAGCCACCATGCTCCCACAATGCTATAACCACTGAGCCACCATGCTATAACCACTGAGCCACCATGCTATAACCACTGAGCCACCATCGACAATGCTATAACCACTGAGCCACCATGCTATAACCACTGAGCCACCATGCTATAACCACTGAGCCACCATGCTATAACCACTGAGCCACCATGCTATAACTACTGAGCCACCATGCTATAACCACTGAGCCACCATGCTATAACCATTGAGCCACCATGCTATAACCACTGAGCCACCATGCTATAACCACTGAGCCACCATGCTCCCACAATGCTATAACCACGGAGCCACCATGCTATAACCACTGAGCCACCATGCTATAACTACTGAGCCACCATGCTATAACCACTGAGCCACCATGCTATAACCACTGAGCCACCATGCTCCCACAACGCTATAACCACTGAGCCACCATGCTATAACCACTGAGCCACCATGCTATAACCACTGAGCCACCATCGACAATGCTATAACCACTGAGCCACAATGCTATACCCACTGAGCCACCATGCTATAACCACTGAGCCACCATGCTATAACCACTGAGCCACCATGCTATAACCATTGAGCCACCATGCTCCCACAATGCTATAACCACTGAGCCATAATGCTATAACCACTGAGCCACCATGCTGTAACCACTGAGCCACCATGCTATAACCACTGAGCCACCATGCTATAACAACAGAGCCACCATGCTCCTACAATGCTATAACCACTGAGCCACCATGCTATAACCACGGAGCCACCATGCTATAACCACTGAGCCACAATGCTATAACCACTGAGCCACCATGCTATAACCATTGAGCCACCGTGCTATAACCACTGAGCCACCATGCTCCCACAACGCTATAACCACTGAGCCACCATGCTATAACCACTGAGCCACCATGCTATAACCACTGAGCCACAATTCTATAACCACTGAGCCACCATGCTATAACCACGGAGCCACCATGCTATAACCACTGAGCCACAATGCTATAACCACTGAGCCACCATGCTATAACCATTGAGCCACCATGCTATAACCACTGAGCCACCATGCTCCCACAACGCTATAACCACTGAGCCACCATGCCATAACCACTGAGCCACAATTCTATAACCACTGAGCCACCATGCTATAACCAGAGCCACCATGCTATAACCACTGAGCCATCCATGCTCCCACAATGCTACAACCACTGAGCCACCATGCTATAACCACTGAGCCACCATGCTATAACCACTGAGCCACCATGCTATAACCACTGAGCCACCATGCTATAACCACTGAGCCACCATGCTATAACCACTGAGCCACCATGCTATAACCATTGAGCCACCATGCTCCCACAATGCTATAACCACTGAGCCACAATGCTATAACCACTGAGCCACCATGCTGTAACCACTGAGCCACCATGCTATAACCACTGAGCCACCATGCTATAACCACTGAGCCACCATGCTATAACAACTGAGCCACCATGCTATAACCACTGAGCCACCATGCTATAACCACTGAGCCACCATCCACAATGCTATAACCACTGAGCCACCATGCTATAACCAATGAGCCACCATGCTAAAACCACTGAGCCACCATGCTCCCCATTTAAGTACAGTGGAGCCCACTTAACTGGATATCTCTTAATTGTATATCCCGGTTAATTTAATATAATTTTCAATTTTCAAACACAAAACCATTTACCATACCTTCAGTACAAATTTGATCTGTTAATTGCATATGGGTTGTAGAGTAAACTCCTGTTAATTGTATATAAAGTTTTGTAATATGCCGAAAAAATTACTGTGAGACGCACCAAATTTCCCTTATTTATCAACCTTTTTGGCCTCACTACATCCAATACAGGGATTTATTCTATTATATCTTGTTTGTCAGAGCTCTGTGAGCTCTGTCAAACAAAATATAATAGAATAAATGCTCAGTTTACCTCCAGGACACAGGACACTAATAAAATCCCTGTTAATTGTATACTCCTGTTAATTGAATAATTTTCACTGGCAAAATGGATATTCAATTAAGAGGATTCTACTGTACTAGCATTTTATTATTTATTTATTTATTTATTGATGACAAGACAAACTATAACAGATCTGATATAAAATTCCACACAGCCCTAAACCAATACTTGAAATTACACAAGACAAACTATAAGAGATCTGATATAAAATTACACACAGTCCTACATCAATACTTGAATTTATTTATTTATTTATTGATGTTTAAGGTCACATATTTATGCACAATGGCTAATCATGACCGTGACAGTTGTACGGGTGGAGGAAGCCAGAGTACCCGGAGAGAACCACCGAGCAACGACGAGCAGCTGCCAGCTCCCCAACATCATAACTCCGCACAGCAGCACAGGCAGGGTTAGATTGGTTGAAGACATGCGTACCATCGACGTGCAGTACGTCTTAGTACACGGCATCATCGTGCCCCCACATGGGCAATGGGGGTGAAGTGTCTTGTCCAAGGACACAACGCGGTTGCCACAGGTGGGATTCGAACCGAGGACCTCTCAGCTTGCAGCCTGCACCTCTCCCTACTGAGCCACCGCGCCCCCTACTAGCATTTTAAGGAAGTGCTTCTATACTGAGTCAAAAAAAAAGTATAATAGAAACAAATGTGAAAAAAATAGCATAAAGGATGAAATATAATAGTTCTAATGTTGCATGTTTGTGGACAAGAAGTCCTGCAAAGAGTTTAATGACATGTTGTCCATCCAACTGTACACAATTTTGCTACGGCTTTCAAAATAGCATGTTCCACCCGAGAATGTCTAATCGAATGGGTGACCGATGATTTTCTTTGTGTTATGTTGTGCTAGAGAGTCTGGGTTATTGAGAAAACACGCTATTTGTTGTCTTCCAAGTTTTTAAAAAATGCCGAGGTTAACCCTTTACCCAACGCAGACGATATCAAAATCTATTATTTTAAAAATCATTTTTTTAAATTTTTCAAAAAATTTCAACAAAACCATATCATGTGACCCCCTCGTTGGAACGAGCTCGATGAGCTCGTTCCAACGAGGGGTCACATGATATGGTTTTGTTGAAATTTTTTGAAAAAATAATATTTTTTCAACTGCTGAATTTTCATATTACGCGGGCGGATGCAGGCGATTCGTTAGGTAAAGGGTTAACCAAAAATCAGAGGTTGCATGCCATTAGTATGCATGAGACTGGGATACCTCCAGATGAGCTCACTGCTGAGTCCGGAGTCACTGTGGCCACTATTTACCGTCTCATTGGAAGGTATAGAACCACTGGATCTACTGCCGACTGACCGCGTTCAGGTCAACCAAGAGTGACGACACCTGCACAAGACCGACACATCAGGATGTCTCACTTGCGGGATCGTTTCCTTCCGGCAACGAGGACAGCAGCAATTACTCCTAGTAGAACTAACAACAGAATCAGTGCACAAACTGTCTGCAACAGACCCGCTGAACATGGCATCCAAAGTAAGCATTCATATCACGGACCAATCCTGACCCAATGTCATCATACCATAAAAATGGAATGGATACATCAGCATGTTCGCTGGACTCAGCAGCATTGCAGCACAGTTCTTTTTAGTGATGAATCACGATTTTGTCTACGACGCGCTGATGGAAAGGTCAAGAATGTATCACCGACGAGAACGGTTTTCTGATGTTTGCGTGCAGGAATGCTACCGTTTCGGCAGCGGAAGTGTGATGGTTTGGGCTGCAATTTTCTTGCACCATCGAACCCAGCTGATCTTCAGCGATGGTAATTTGAATGGACAGTGATATAGGGATGATCTTAATGTTGTTGTTGTCCTGTTGTTCAACACTAAAGTTGGATTGGTTGTGACGTGGCGCGTATCTGTCATGATGTTCATGAGGAACAGAGCATCAAACTTCTTCCCTAGCCTCCACTTTCGCCAGATTTGCTGCCAATCTAGCATCATTGGGATTACATTACATTACATTACATCAGACATTTAGTATAGCGCTCAAATTTGTACCACTGCCCCGAATAATTAGGGACAGGGCCACATTCTATGGTGCTTTACAGAAACATATAATACACATTTAACATATTTAAACATTACACATATATATTTAGAGGATGATAAAAGAAGTATTCAGTTAACAGAAGTTTGGTGAATTTTGAAAACTTTCTTAACTCTTTACCCAACGCAGACGATATCAAAATTTATTATTTTAAATATCATTTTTTTAAATGTTTTCAAAAAATTCCAACAAAACCATATCATGTGACCCCTCTTTGGAACGAGCTCGACGAGCTCGTTCCAAAGAGGGGTCACATGATATGGTTTTGTTGAAATTTTTCGAAAAATAATATTTTTCCAGCTGCTGAATTTGCATATTACGCGGGCGGATGCGGGCGATTCGTTGTGTAAAGGGTTAAATAGATATTGTATTAATAGTTTTTTGAATGTTTTCAGGTCTGGGCTTATTTTTATGTAACCTGGCAAGGAATTCCAAAGATTTGGGCCTACAAAGCAGAAAGCTCTGTCTGCAAAAGTAATTTTCCTATTGAAAGGTGTCAATTTGAGTGTAGTGCTAGATCTTGTGGCATAGGAGTTGGTGGAGAAGGTAATCAAATTCGCCAAATATTCAGGTGCCATGTTATTAAGAACTTGAAGACTAGTACAAGGACTTTAAGTTGACATTTAACTACGATTGGGAGAAAATGGCACTCTTGCAAGGCATCTGTAGAGCTGGAGAATTTTGACCTATCCATTATGATTTTGGCAGTGAGGTTCTGAATTCTCTGGAAAGGCTTCATTCTGCTTTGCGGCAGGTCCATCAAAAGGCTATTGCCATAATCCATATGGGACATTATCAAGGCATTAGCAATTTTTAGGCATGCCTGTTTGGACAAGTAGGGCCTCAGTTTTTTTAAATTGAACATAGCATATGATGCTGCCCTGGCCTTTGTGGAAATGCGTTTTTCAAAAGTTAAATTTTCATCCAGCTGCATACCCAGAAGTTTGATTTCTTTTGATCGAGCAATGTCAGTTCCACATACGTCAATAGAAGTTATGTCAGTTTTGGGTAACATCCGGGAGCTCCGAAAATGATGAATTCAGTTTTAGACTCATTCATCTTGAGTCGATTAAGGACCATTCTTTAATATCACTCAGGGTTTCATAAATGCTTTCTTTTGTTTTCTGTTCAATCGTATCCTGACCAGCATGATACGTATCGTATATGGAATGGTTATCTGCATAACCTGCTATTTGCTGTTTTCCCCTAAGACAGGAACCCAATGAACATGCATAGCATGTGAAATAAATTGGTCCATTTATACTCCCTTGAGGTAGAGAGAAATGTATGCTTAATGGAGAGGATTTAGATTTTCCAATGTGCACTTCAAAACTTCTCTCAGGAAGGTAAGACGAAATCTATTTGAGTGCATTATCAATTAGACCGTCGGGTACGACTTCATGATCTTCAGACATTAGGCAATTTACGTAATGTTCTAAGGCAGGAGTAGAACAGCAATATCACAGGGTGACATCCAGAAACTTATCAGGTCCATGCGCCATCGGTGTCTTGCCATCCAAGAGGCAAACACTGCACATATACGCTATTGACTGCATATGTGAACTTTTCATTTCACCCATGTCTGAATTGCGACGTCCTGACGTGACGCTGGCAACAGTAAGAATATGAAATTATGCAAATTTATACAACCAGACTCGAAATATGAATTTACAATAATTTGTTTCGGATTAAAGTCGAAAATACAAAAAAAAATGCTCCTCAATGTTTATTATACTTTCTTTTTTGACATTTAGTATTTTTTAAAAACAAGCTATTTATATAATTATCTGAGTTTAACACTTCAAGTTAATATTCCACAGTAAAGACAAACATCATATTGAAATAAACTAAATATATACAGTTAGGCCTAAAAAAATAAAAAATCTGTTTCTCAGGCCCTCCCGCATGGTCCTTTTGGCTGCCGCATGCTCTCTTTTTATAACCAATTTAAACTTCTAAAAAAATAAAAATTAAATGGTTTATGTCTGATATTTTACCCAAGTTAAAAAAATTGATGAATTTGTCCCTTGAGTGCAAGAAGGCTTTGCAATGCTTTAGCATTGCAAAGCCTTCTTGCACTCAAGGGATGAAATACACGACCACCCATGCTATTCTGTAGATTATGAGGCCTAAAACTTGAACCAAGAACATGAACTTTTGATGGCAAAGAAGAAATTACTGAAATAAAAAATAAAATAAAAAACCGCTCGCCCGCATGAAATTTCACAAATAATGGCCTGAGAAACAGAAGATCTACTTTGTGTGGCCTTAAAGCTGGTAGTCCTGTCACGAACTGTGAGCTTATCTAGACTTAATTGCACATAGGCATTGCCATATCGAATGGCATCCAAAGCCTGACAGGTTTTCCTGGTTACTCAGAGCAAACACAGGCAATGTTTCTGCCAATGGACCTCCAGGATACCCAGAGGTCCATAAGCTGAAACATTGCTTGTGCACAGGCAATATGTACAGAATTTGATAGCCTTACTATGGTCATAACGTGTGGATTAACGTGCAGATCAGCGTACTATTTGTGCGCATTTCATGACAGGACTTCTAGTTTTAACTGTAAGGGGAAATGGACCTAGGAAAGGAACGACAAAGAGAAGCAAAGGAGGCTTTAAGTAGATTTGGGAACTCCAAAAGGATGCTGACTAGGCAAATTTCGAAGAAAAATTGAAACCAAAGCTTGCAACCGTACACAAGGGGGTCAGTGTCCAGAAAATGAAAAAATTTAAAGTAATTTATATATTTTTTATACTTACCAATGACCCAGACTTAGTTGGTGCTAACTCTTAAAATTCATGGCCAAACACAAATTTTGCACCCACAACCCCCAAAATTTGCATCCAAATCAAAAAACTAATGTCTTATATGGTCCTCCATACTTTTGCCCACTGCGCATGTGCAGTGTCAAGGAAGTACCGAAATTGGCGCCAAGCCTCATTCTTCCAACTAGTGCCTGCTAAATGTTATATAATCAAAGGGAAGGTATGAGTTCCCAACTCATGAGAGGGTCATCCCCGTCTGGGTCATTGGTAAATTTTTTCATATTTTTATACTGTAACCAATGACCCAGACTTAGCTGAATAGAAAAAAGGCTGGAGAGCCTTGGACATAAAGGAAAATCTAATAGGCTCAATTATGTATAAGAATAATCCCCTCAAGGAGAAAAAGAGAGAAAGGATTTACATATGTCTTTCTTGTTTATTAAAAATAAGAAAGACACATCACCAATCAATAATTGAACCGAATAACATCTATGATCTCTTAACATCCAGTATAACCCATTATACTAATTTCTTAAAGGCAAGCCAATAAATAAAGATAGTCCAGAGAATGAGACTCTTTATACTCATTTAAAAGTGTCTGAGGATCGTATATTAACGCTAGTATGACACATGACATATACAAATGCTTCACACAGAGCTACACTTTAAAAATATTACACAAATGAGATAAACATTAGCTTTACACTTTAAAACCATCCCAGTACCGACTCAGAATTACTGAATCAGGAGGAGATATTCCCTTGCTTTTCACTATAAAGTCGGTGATATAAGGGAACACCATCCCCCCCCCACCCCCCTTCCCCTTGCTCTGGGTCAAATCACCACAGAATGAAGAGGGCAGCAGGACAGAGTCACTGCTGGGATAGAAAGCCTGCATAACTATAGCTGTAATCGTTTAGTGGACGACATTCTGAGCAACAGATAACGGACCTAAACACCTAAGGTCACCAGAAATAGACTATATTTCTAAGGTAAAAATTAGTGAAGATAGAAGGCTGTGACCTGTAAGCAGCCTTCATAAGATCTGTAATAGCAATACTGTTAGAATAAGCCCAAGATGTTGACAGCACCCTAACTTCATGCGCTGAAATCTTAAGCATGGACTGCTGATTGGAAGATAAACTCTCATAAGCAGTACGAATAGCTAACTGAATCCATCTAGAAATAGAATGAACAGATATGTCCTTTCTATTGGGAATTAAAGACAGAAAGAAGCGTTTACGCCCCTTTCTGATAAATTCTGATCTGCGTTTATAAATACGCATAGCTCTAACTGGACACAGCAAAGGCCTATGGCCATCTGAGGACGGAAGAGCCTTAATAACAATAGGCTCAGGGTACTTATTAGGAGCCTGATTCTTAGCCAAAAATCCCACATTGGTAGTCATGGTAATAGTATTACCAACACTACGATAGTGAGAACCATCAACAGATAGTGCATGAAGCTCACTAACTCTTCTAGCAGAAGAGAAGGCTAAGAGAAAAGCTGTCTTATAAGATAAGAATTTGAAGTCCACTGTATCAAGGGGTTCAAGTGGCACTTCTTTTAGCTTCAGAGGAACCATTACCACCAGATAAATTCCATTTAGGAATTAACCTAAGGGTTCTAGGTCTATTTATCAAAAAGTTTTTCACTAACTTAAATAAGGAGACATTAGATCCAATTTGTAAGCTATCATGATGAGCATAGGTATCTGATAGCATAGACCTATAACCCTTAATAGTTATTGGCTGCAGTTTGATCTCGTCAAACAAGTAGACCAAAAAATTAGCAATGTCTGGAATGGAGGTATCATAGATATCAATTGAATGATACCTACACCACCGTGAGAAAACCTTCCACTTAGCAGCATAATTTAGAGAAGAGGAGGTCCTCCTACAGTTAGAAATTGCGTCCACTGCTCGTCCGGAAAATGCTTGCCATGCAAGAAGGACCGCCAACGGAAATATATTAGGCAGTAGAGACAGAAAGAAACGTTTACATCCCTTTCTGATAAACTCAGATCTACGTTTGTAAATACGCATAGCTCTAACTGGACAAAGCAAAGGCATATGACCGTCTAAAGACTTAAGAGCCTTAATAACAATAGGTTCCGGATACTTATTAGGAGACTGATTCTTAGCCAAAAATCCAACATTAGTAGTTAAAGTAATAGTATTACTAACACTACGATAGTGAGAATCATCAACAGATAGAGTATGAAGCTCACTAACTCTTCTTGCAGAAGCAAAGGCTAAGAGAAAAGCTGTCTTATATGACAAGAATTTGAAGTCTACAGTATTTAGAGGTTTAACTGGTAGAGTGCTAAGTTATTTTTGGTTTCAAAATTTGTTCAGGAGTCTTTGCCTTGTTACAATTTATGGGAGAGTGCCAAAAGGCACTCTCCCATAAATTGTAACGAGGCAAACCCATATAGACTAAGTAATTTTGCTTCTAAGATAATGTGAAGCACATCCACATAATATGACACCTTTAAGCTGGGGTACCTGCTCTTCATATTAAAGCCCTGATAGTGGCTTCTAGCACTCTACCAGTTAAAGGGAGCTTCTTTAAGCTTCAATACTTTCCAAGTTAAATTCCATTTAAGAATTAACCTAAGAGTTCTAGGCCTATTTATCGAAAAGTTCTTTACTAACTTAGATAAAGAAATATTAGATCCAATCTGTAAGCTATCATGATGAGCATATGCGTCCGACAGCATAGACCTATAACCCTTAATGTTTACTAGCTGCAGTTTGATTTCGTCAAACAAGTAGACCAAAAAATTAGCAATGTCTGGAATGGAAGGATCAAAAATATCAATAGAATGATCCTTACACCAACAAGAGAAAACCTTCCACTTTGCCGCATAATTTAGCCAAGAGGAGGTCCTCCTAAAGTTAGAAATTGCATCCACTGCTCTTCCTGTAAAGCACTTCACTTTCAAGAAGGACCGCACAATGGAAATATGTGAAGGTTGAGACCTTGCGGGTTGTGATGCAGTGTCCACAGGAGGACGAAGCTTCCGAGGAACATCCCATAACAGACACCTGAGTAGATTTATCCATGGTTTCTGAGAGGACAGAGATGCTACCAACAGCATCTTGCATTGCGATTGCTTGATCTTAGCAAGATCTGTTGAATCAACAGAGTTGGGGAATATGCATATCCTATCATTCCGTCCCTAGAGTTTGAGAGAGCGTCTGCTGTGAACGCTCGAGGATCTGGGCATGGCGACACATACGTCTGCAACTGATTGTTGAGGTGTGTCACAAACAAGTCTATCATTGGTCGATCCCATTGGTAGCAAATCTGATTGAACACTCGCTTGTTGAGAGTCCATTCTGATGGTAACATGCGACCTTTCTGCGAGAGCGAGTCTGCTAGAACGTTCAGACGACCCAGAATATGACGGACCGACAGAAGAACATGATGTTCTAGAACAGAAGAATTCTTTCCATTAGATCGAATAACAGAATCGAATGAGTGCCTCCTTGGTTCCTGATGTACGCTACTACTATCGAACTGTCCGACAGTATTTGAACATGTGAATTCTGAATTATGTTCATCCAATGGCATAGCGCAAACCAAATTGACATCATCTCTTTGATGTTTATGTGCTTGTTTAGGAAACCCAGATCCCAAAGCTCCTGGCACTTGGAGTCTGGTGGGTTCAATGTCGCACCCCAACCTGTTTGACTTGCATCCGTCATAATCGTAAAAACCGGATCCGGCAGTTGCAGTGGCACTCCCTGAGTTAACCATTAAATATCTGCCCAAGTCTGAATCCTTAGTTTTACTTGTCCGATAAAATGATATTTGTTTCGAGCGAATGAACCTTCACTCTCCAAACTTGAGTGAAAAATATCTGGAGTGGACGTGCACGCAAGCAGCCCATCGGAATGAGATCCGCCGCCGCTCCGCACAATCCCATCAGTCTCATGAATTCTCTCGCTGTTGCTACTTCTGTGTGTAGACAAAAGCGAGCAAAACAACTGACTAACTTCGCTCTGGGTAACGGAAGACGAACTAGATTGTTGTGAGTCTCAAAGATCATTCCCAAGTGAATGAACAACTTGGACGGAGCTAGATCCGACTTCTTTTCGTTTACTATGAAACCAAGACGTCGGAGCAATTGAAGCAGACTCTGAACATCGTTTTGAAGAACTGTTTTGTTGCCGTACCTCTGAAGAATCTCAACCAAGTAAGCCGACGTTACCACAGACAAATGAGCTTGGAAATAAGCCATCACCAAGATCATTATTGGAGTGAGAGCCCAGGGCGCTAGATTGAGTCAGAAGCACATCGCACGGAACTGATAAATGACTCCTAGGACAGCAAAGCGAAGGTACTTTCTGAATGCCGGATGTACCATGACATGAAAGTATGCATCCTTGAGATCTATGCTTGATGCATAATCGTTCACTCGAATGCCTGCCCCCACTGATCGAATGGTCTCCATATAGAACTTTTGAGCCATGATCAGCTTGTTTATCCAGCTCAGATCTATAACTGGACGGAACGAGCCGTTTCTTCATCCAAGTGGACCAGATGAGAATCTCGGTCGTCCCTGTCTGACCTAACATAGGAACGAACCGACCCAGCTTCATCCAACAGTTCCTGATTAGAAACTGATGTAGGATGTTCCGTAGGATGCAGGGATGAGCTGTGCTATCTGTGATACCAAGTCCGTCATGCAGGCCTGTGGAGCAGCGGTCCTCTGTTGCTTAGCTGCTGGAAGCTTCTGGGACAGTGTGTCCGACATAATTCTTTTATGTGAACGTCCCAACTGATGAGGCCTCGTTTCCCTGCCTACTGGATGGCGTGACCTAGATGACATGGAATGCTTTGTCAGCGAAGCAAGCTGGATATCTGAGGTCACGAAGCCAAGGTGTGGTCGTGTGTGCCGATATGTGGAAGAGGAAGCCGATAGACTAGCCGAGGCCGGCTGTCTATAAAACAGAGTGTCCGAACAGGAGGTGTGGACATATGCTCCAACTGACAAACATTATGAACAACATCTGGCCCCAGATGCTGTTGTAAGAGAGAGGAGCCTCTCTCACTCACAGTCTGGGATGACCTGAACGAGCTTACTGCCGAACTGAATGGATTCCTCCTTTCCATCCTCCTTTCCGTCATCGCAGGGTGTGCATGATCCGAGATTATAGTGCTCGCAACACCCATATTCCTCTCCTGGACCGCAACGGACTTACCCGGCGTCACACCACCCATTTGAGGGGTGATGCAACCACTGGTCGAGCTAGTTGGCGACAAGGCCGTAAATCCCTTTTGGGGACCTAGGCACTTGTCTAATTTCATTGAGCACTTTTGCCGCTAGCTCTTCATTAATTTGTGACGACAGCAGCACACTTCCAGAAGACATCATGGAAACATCACCATGTACTTGTTCCTCTGTAAAAGAAACTGAAAAACTTGAGTTACCTTTTGGTGAGAGAACAGGCATCGATCTCTCATCACTAACAATGTACCGTGACACACGTCTCCAACGTATGTCATCCCAATTGGCACAAACAGAGCAAGAGTTAGTGCGAGTACAATGACTACAACACACTCCTGAGTATGAGAATCCGAGGAAGACTTCCTCGAATTACAATCTGAACAAAATTCTTTCATAATTATAAAATTTTATTAAGCCGTAGTACTCGCACTAACCCTTATAATACCAAGATACATGATAATAATACAATCCATAACAAAATTTCGAAAAATAATACAAAAAAAAAATTTTCGAAAAAATTTTGCCATGAGCCCAAGTTCCCAATGGGAACGATGAGCCCAAATGGATCCTAAAAAAGCCTAAGTGTGGACAACAATTTTTAAACAATCTAAAAAATTAATGTAACACTTACGAAGTATATTAATGTATCTGACTACATATATATCCTAACAGATGACAAGAAATTACTTAAGGAAAGTAACCGTTGTCATCGTAAACAAATAATAATAAAAACTGGAAACAAGACTCCAGGCACTGATAAACCAGGCTTGAGGTCAGTAACAGATTCTTAAAACTATCTGATGTAAAACAGGATCTTCATCTGAAGAAAGTGGAATACATCAGATGGAAGATGCATGACCAACAATGCCTAAACACCCAAAGGGGATAACAGAATAAACATTCTGTAACTAAGTTAACTCCCAAGAAATTTTCCAGAAAAAATTTCAAAAAATATTCCAAAAGCTTGGGAGATTAACTAGGGGAGTTCAAGGAAAGGGAGAGAGGAAACACTTAAACAGTGGAGATTTCATAGCAAGAATAAAAACATCAGGCCCGTGCCCCAAAATTAGGGAACATGAAATAATTTTTAATAAAAATTATAAGTTATAGCCCTGAACACATCCAACCACTGTTTCTTCCTCTCATCCTCTTATTGCATCCTTCGATCCACCATTTCCATCATGATATTGTGTCTGGCATCATTTTAACTGAGATTTATAAGCACAGAAGTCAGTGAAATGTCATTAACAGAAGAGCCAAACCAAGAATGAGGTTTGGCACCAATTTCGGTACTTCGTTGACACTGCACATGCGCAGTGGGCAAAAGTATGGAGGACCATATAGAACATTAGTTTTTTTTTATTTGGATGCCAATTTTTGGGGATTGGGGGGACAAAATTTGTGTTTGGCGCTGAATTTTAAGAGTTAGCACCAGCTTAGTCTGGGTCGTTGGTTACAGTATAACAATATAGCCGATGCCATAGTTGCGAGCCTGGTGGAGGCAGGAAAGGAAAGTGTAGGAAAGATTAGGGTGCCAACACAGGAACTTGGGTACAGAGTGAACGAAAAACTTAAAAGGGCCATAAAGGGTAGAAAAGCTAAATGTGCTGCATACAGGAGAAGTAGAAAACCCAAGAGGGCGGAAAAAACAAGCCTGCAATTACTTGAACACTTCAAAGCTTCAAGTTAATATTACATATAGTTAAAACTAAAAGTCCTTTCATGATATGCGCACAAATAGCACGGTGATCTGTACGTTAATCTACGTGTTATGACCATAGTAAGGTTTATCAAATTCTGTACACATGGCCTGTGCACAAGCAATGTTTCAGCCAAGGGACCTACAGGTAACCCACGGGTCCATTGGCAGAAACATTGCCTGTATTTGATATGAGTAACCCGGAGAACCTACCGTGCTTTGGATGCTATTCGATATGGCAATTGCGTGCAATTCCTATGCGCAATTAAGCCAAGATAAGCGCAGTTTTAACTGTTGTAAAAACATCATATTGACATAAAGTAAATATATAATGAAAGTGTGAATGACACTGTAGTATAACTTGATTGTGTGTTGTGTTTGATGAAAAGCATAAAGTTCAATGTTTATGAAAAGTTTATGCAATACAACAAGAATTGTGATAATGGAATCCTGTTAATTGAATAGCACCTTTGCCAATGAAAATGATTCAATTAACAGTAATATTCAATTAACAGGGATTGTGTCATTTTTCTGTATTATGGAGATAAACTTACCATTTATTCTATTATATCTTGTTTGACAGAGCTCCATGATAATAGATTAAATGCCTGTATTGGATGTACTGAGGCCAAATAAGTCAATAAACAAAGGAAAACTGGGGAGAGTCAGGGTAATTTGTCAACAGTTTACAAGATTTTTTATTCAATTAACAGAAGTTTACACTTTAACCTATATTCAATTAACAGGTCAAATTTGTACTGGAGATATGGTAAATGGTTTTGTGCTGAAAAATTATATTCAATTAACAGGATTATTCAGTAAACAGATATCCAATTAAGTGGGCTCAACTGTAATTGGGAATATGTTAATTTCTGTTCCCTGTATGCTATGTTTTCAATAAAAATAATTTGAGGTGTTGACTGTACTAAAGAACTGAGGGGTAGGTTAAAGCGGCTCTCACAGTTACTGTATTTCAACCAAAGTTACCATGTTACAGAGAAATTATTCCAAAACGAGTCATCCTATCAAGTTACAATGAAATCCCTTCATAAATATGGCCTGTAGACTGTGCTACAGGTTTTCGGGCTTCGAGTCTGCGTTCAATCATGGTTGACCCATCGCAACCAAAAGATGACATCTTCATCGGGACATGAAACTGAGTCATCCCACAAAGTTACAATGAAATCCCTTCATAAATATGACCTGAACACTGTGCTAAAAGGTTTTCGGGTTTTGTGCTCGGGCAGCCGTCACGGTTGAGAGAATGCGACCAAATGGGGAAGTTCTCATCTAGACATTATTCAGAGTCATCCTACCAGGTTACAATGAAACCCCTTCATAAAAATGACCTGTAGACTGTGCTAACGGTTTTGGGGTTTTGGGCTCAGGCTGCCATCATGGTCGACTGATCGCGACCAAAAGGGGATGTTCTCATCTAGACATTACCTCAAACCTGCATATCAAATTTTGTGGTGATCGGACAAGAACTACTTGGTGTAACCACAGTAACCTGTGCTAAAGGAAAATGTGAACATGTGATGGCAAAAGCTTATCTTAATTATTCTTGACTTTGTCAAGTTAGGCTAAAAATGTGACATTTGTTTTTATTTATTTATTGGATATAACGATACTTTCAACAGCCAGGGTGTCGGACAGCTGCACGGGTGGGGGAAGCAGGGGTAAGTGGAGAGACCCACTGATCAACAGCCAGGGTGTCGGACAGCTGCATGGGTAGGGGAAGCATGGGTAACTGGAGAGACCCAGTGATCAACAGCCAGGGTGTCGGACAGCTGCACGGGTGGGGGAAGCAGGGGTAACTGGAGAGACCCACTGATCAACAGCCAGGGTGTCAGACAGCTGCACGGGTGGGGGAAGCATGGGTAACTGGACAGACCCACTGAGCAACAGCCAGGGTGTCGGACAGCTGCACGGGTGGGGGAAGCAGGGGTAACTGGAGAGACCCACCGAGCAACAGCCAGGATGTGGGATAGCTTTGAAGGGTGGGGAAAGCAGGGGTAACTGGACAGACCCACTGAGCAACAGTCAGGGTGTCGGACAGCTGCACGGGTGGGGGAAGCATGGGTAACTGGAGAGACCCACTGATCAACAGCCAGGGTGTGGGATAGCTTTGAAGGGTGGGGAAAGCAGGGGTAACTGGAGAGACCCACTGAGCAACAGCCAGGGTGTCGGACAGCTGCACGGGCGGGGGAAGCAGGGGTAACTGGAGAGACCCACTGATCAACAGCCAGGGTGTGGGATAGCTTTGAAGGGTGGGGAAAGCAGGGGTAACTGGACAGACCCACTGAGCAACAGTCAGGGTGTCGGACAGCTGCATGGGTGGGGGAAGAATGGGTAACTGGAGAGACCCACTGAGCAACAGCCAGGGTGTCGGACAGCTGCACGGGTGGGGGAAGCATGGGTAACTGGACAGACCCACTGAGCAACAGCCAGGGTGTCGGACAGCTGCACGGGTGGGGGAAGCAGGGGTAACTGGAGAGACCCACTGATCAACAGACAGGGTGTGGGATAGCTTTGAAGGGTGGGGAAAGCAGGGGTAACTGCACAGACCCACTGAGCAACAGTCAGGGTGTCGGACAGCTGCGCGGGTGGGGGAAGCATGGGTAACTGGAGAGACCCACTGATCAACAGCCAGGGTGTGGGATAGCTTTGAAGGGTGGGGAAAGCAGGGGTAACTGAACAGACCCACTGAGCAACAGTCAGGGTGTCGGACAGTTGCACGGGTGGGGGAAGCATGGGTAACTGGACAGACCCACTGAGCAACAGCCAGGGTGTCAGACAGCTGCACAGGTGGGGGAAGCATGGGTAACTGGACAGACCCACTGAGCAACAGCCAGGGTGTCGGACAGCTGCACAGGTGGGGGGAGCATGGGTAACTGGAGAGACCCACTGAGCAACAGCCAGGGTGTCGGACAGCTGAACGGGTGGGGGAAGCCTGGGTAACTGGAGAGACCCACCGAGCAACAGCCAGGGTGTCGGATAGCTGCACGGGTGCGGGAAGCATGGGTAACTGGACAGACCCTCTGAGCAACAGCCAGAGTGTCGGACAGCTGCATGGGTGGGGGAAGCATGGGTAACTGGACAGACTCACTGAGCAACAGCCAGGGTGTCGGACAGCTGCACGGGTGGGGAAGCATGGGTAACTGGAGAGACCCACTGAGCAACAGCCAGGGTGTCGGACAGGTGCACAGGTGGGGGAAGCATGGGTAACTGGAGAGACCCACTGAGCAACAGCCAGGGTGACGGACAGCTGCACGGGTGGGGGAAGCATGGGTAACTGGACAGACCCACTGAGCAACAGCCAGGGTGTCGGACAGCTGCACGGGTGGGGGAAGCAGGGGTAACTGGAGAGACCCACCGAGCAACAGCCAGGGTGTGGGATAGCTTTGAAGGGTGGGGAAAGCAGGGGTAACTGGACAGACCCACTGAGCAACAGTCAGGGTGTCGGACAGCTGCACGGGTGGGGGAAGCATGGGTAACTGGAGAGACCCACTGATCAACAGCCAGGGTGTGGGATAGCTTTGAAGGGTGGGGAAAGCAGGGGTAACTGGAGAGACCCACTGAGCAACAGCCAGGGTGTCGGACAGCTGCACGGGCGGGGGAAGCAGGGGTAACTGGAGAGACCCACTGATCAACAGCCAGGGTGTGGGATAGCTTTGAAGGGTGGGGAAAGCAGGGGTAACTGGACAGACCCACTGAGCAACAGTCAGGGTGTCGGACAGCTGCATGGGTGGGGGAAGCATGGGTAACTGGAGAGACCCACTGAGCAACAGCCAGGGTGTCGGACAGCTGCACGGGTGGGGAAAGCATGGGTAACTGGACAGACCCACTAAGCAACAGCCAGGGTGTCGGACAGCTGCACGGGTGGGGGAAGCAGGGGTAACTGGAGAGACCCACTGATCAACAGCCAGGGTGTGGGATAGCTTCGAAGGGTGGGGAAAGCAGGGGTAACTGCACAGACCCACTGAGCAACAGTCAGGGTGTCGGACAGCTGCGCGGTGGGGAAGCATGGGTAACTGGAGAGACCCACTGATCAACAGCCAGGGTGTGGGATAGCTTTGAAGGGTGGGGAAAGCAGGGGTAACTGAACAGACCCACTGAGCAACAGTCAGGGTGTCGGACAGTTGCACGGGTGGGGGAAGCATGGGTAACTGGACAGACCCACTGAGCAACAGCCAGGGTGTCAGACAGCTGCACAGGTGGGGGAAGCATGGGTAACTGGACAGACCCACTGAGCAACAGCCAGGGTGTCGGACAGCTGCACAGGTGGGGGAGCATGGGTAACTGGAGAGACCCACTGAGCAACAGCCAGGGTGTCGGACAGCTGAACGGGTGGGGGAAGCCTGGGTAACTGGAGAGACCCACCGAGCAACAGCCAGGGTGTCGGATAGCTGCACGGGTGCGGGAAGCATGGGTAACTGGACAGACCCTCTGAGCAACAGCCAGAGTGTCGGACAGCTGCATGGGTGGGGGAAGCATGGGTAACTGGACAGACTCACTGAGCAACAGCCAGGGTGTCGGACAGCTGCACGGGTGGGGAAGCATGGGTAACTGGAGAGACCCACTGAGCAACAGCCAGGGTGTCGGACAGGTGCACAGGTGGGGGAAGCATGGGTAACTGGAGAGACCCACTGAGCAACAGCCAGGGTGACGGACAGCTGCACGGGTGGGGGAAGCATGGGTAACTGGACAGACCCACTGAGCAACAGCCAGGGTGTCGGACAGCTGCACAGGTGGGGGAAGCATGGGTAACTGGAGAGACCCACTGAGCAACAGCCAGGGTGTCGGACAGCTGAATGGGTGGGGGAAGCCTGGGTAACTGGAGAGACCCACCGAGCAACAGCCAGGGTGTCGGGACAGCTGCACAGGTGGGGGAAGCATGGGTAACTGGAGAGACCCACTGAGCAACAGCCAGGATGTCAGACAGCTGCACGGGTGGGGGAAACAGGGGTAACTGGACAGACCCACTGAGCAACAGCCAGGATGTCGGACAGCTGAACGGGTGGGGGAAGCATGGGTAACTGGACAGACCCACTGAGCAACAGCCAGGGTGTCGGACAGCTGCACAGGTGGGGGAAGCATGGGTAACTGGACAGACCCACTGAGCAACAGTCAGGGTTCGGACAGCTGCACGGGTGGGGGACGCATGGGTAACTGGACAGACCCACTGAGCAACAGCCAGGGTGTCAGACAGCTGCACAGGTGGGGGAAGCATGGGTAACTGGACAGACCCACTGAGCAACAGCCAGGGTGTTGGACAGCTGCACAGGTGGGGGAAGCTTGGGTAACTGGAGAGACCCACTGAGCAGCAGCCAGGGTGTGGGATAGCTTTGAAGGGTGGGGAAAGCAGGGGTAACTGGACAGACCCACTGAGCAACAGTCAGGGTTCGGACAGCTGCACGGGTGGGGGAAGCATGGGTAACTGGACAGACCCACTGAGCAACAGCCAGGGTGTCAGACAGCTGCACAGGTGGGGGAAGCATGGGTAACTGGACAGACCCACTGAGCAACAGCCAGGGTGTCGGACAGCTGCACAGGTGGGGGAAGCATGGGTAACTGGACAGACCCACTGGGCAACAGCCAGGGTGTCGGACAGGTGCACAGGTGGGGGAAGCAAGGGTAACTGGAGAGACCCACTGAGCAACAGCCAGGGTGTCGGACAGCTGCACAGGTGGGGGAAGCATGGGTGACTGGAGAGACCCACTGAGCAACAGCCAGGGTGTCGGACAGCTGAATGGGTGGGGGAAGCCCGGGTAACTGGAGAGACCCACCGAGCAACAGCCAGGGTGTCGGACAGCTGCACGGGTGCGGGAAGCAGGGGTAACTGGAGAGACCCACTGATCAACAGCCAGGGTGTGGGATAGCTTTGAAGGGTGGGGAAAAGCAGGGGTAACTGGACAGACCCACTGAGCAACAGCCAGGGTGTCGGACAGCTGCACAGGTGGGGAAAGCATGGGTAACTGGACAGACCCACTGAGCAACAGCCAGGGTGTCAGACAGCTGCACAGGTGGGGAAAGCATGGGTAACTGGACAGACCCACTGAGCAACAGCCAGGGTGTCAGACGGCTGCACAGGTGGGGGAAGCATGGGTAACTGGACAGACCCACTGAGCAACAGCCAGGGTGTCGGACAGCTGCACAGGTGGGGAAGCATGGGTAACTGGACAGACCCACTGAGCAACAGTCAGGGTTCGGACAGCTGCATGGGTGGGAGAAGCATGGGTAACTGGACAGACCCACTGAGCAACAGCCAGGGTGTCGGACAGCTGCACAGGTGGGGGAAGCATGGGTAACTGGACAGACCCACTGAGCAACAGCCAGGGTGTCGGACAGCTGCACAGGTGGGGGAAGCATGGGTAACTGGAGAGACCCACTGAGCAACAGCCAGGGTGTCAGACAGCTGCACGGGTGGGGGAAGCATGGGTAACTGGACAGACTCACTGAGCAACAGCCAGGGTGTCGGACAGCTGCACGGGTGGGGAAGCATGGGTAACTGGAGAGACCCACTGAGCAACAGCCAGGGTGTCGGACAGCTGCACGGGTGGGGGAAGCATGGGTAACTGGACAGACCCACTGAGCAACAGCCAGGGTGTCAGACAGCTGCACAGGTGGGGGAAGCATGGGTAACTGGAGAGACCCACTGAGCAACAGCCAGGGTGTCAGACAGCTGCACGGGTGGGGGAAGCATGGGTAACAGGAGAGACCCACTGAGCAACAGCCAGGGTGTCGGACAGCTGCACAGGTGGGGGAAGCATGGGTAACTGGAGAGACCCACTGAGCAACAGCCAGGGTGTCAGACAGCTGCACGGGTGGGGGAAGGAGGGGCAACTGGACAGACCCACTGAGCAACAGCCAGGGTGTCGGGCAGCTGAACGGGTGGGGGAAGCATGGGTAACTGGACAGAACCACTGAGCAGCAGCCAGGGTGTCGGACAGCTGCGCGGGTGGGGGAAGCAGGGGTAACTGGACAGACCCACTGAGCAACAGCGCGCAACTGCCAGACAACTCCACACAATATGACATATTCCATCACAAATCACGATGTGATACCACTAAAATCACACCCTGTGATGGTTTGATACATATTGAATTTTGCTTCTGAAATAAATATGTTGAACGTAGGCCTTAAAAAACGAATGCGCTGCTGCCTGAGAATCAAAAGATTAATCTCTGTTTAGCCTTACTGAGCAAGCCTGAAAATAAGCAGACTGTCATCTTCAGAATGAGGACACTGGAGGGGGAATTTGATGATGCTGTCATTAAATTTACCCTCTGTGAACCTCAAACTGAATCAAGGTCTCAAATCTAAACAGCACGAGGTTGCCAGAGGATAATAGAGCTGTAGGTTAACTGAAACCGAACCGAGGTTTTTAGTTGTTTTTTTTAAAATCCGAAACCGAAACCGTCGACATCCCGTAATCAAAGGTTTTTCGTTTTTCATTAAATACTCTCTTGCTGCAGAAATTCACAGAATGTAGCCATCCCAGAGTAGTGAGAGTACCCAGACACTGCCAATGGCAGTGTCTGGGTACTCTCACTACTCTGGGAAGGCTACATTCTGTGAATTTCCGACTTTCAGTTTAGTTGTGTTTGCAGCTTTCCTCAAGTTGTGTGTAGGTGTCAGACCTCGAAAAATGGCCAAGCACAATAAAAGTTCTGTATATTTAGGTAATTATTATATTGGCCTTCCTGATTCTTCATGTATTATAGTTTATTTCGGGCATTCATTGAGTTTCACTCAGTTTCACTGCCATTCAGTCATGACTCCGGACATAAGAATGAGTTTTATTGAATTGTATTTGGGCTCATGAACCGAAAACCGAACCGAACCGAGGTTTTACTCCACCTGAAAAACCAAAACCGAAACCGAACAAGAAATTTAAAAACCTACAGCTCTAGAGGATAAATTGGCACACTATATGAGATAGCATCAGCAAATTCACCCTCTGGGGACCTCATTCTGCAAATGACAGATTGCTTATTTTCCCACCTGTTACTGAGACTTCCGTGTCTCCATCATGGTTCCCACTGACATCAGAGAAACAAATTCAACCATTATTCAAGCACCTTGCAATGATTCTGATCATGATTTCAGCCTCGAGGACCTGATTATGGAGAACCAAACTAGATAGATACATACTGTCCCTTGAGGTAAATAGCATGCTTTAGCATTGCAGATGGTGACTTGTTGCACTCCAAGAACAATGGAGAGATCAAAGATATGTTGCTGATTGATTTTGTGGTATTGAATGTGGGGCGGATCATCATGAAACTATTTGTCTTAAAGGTTATAATTAAACTGAAATTAAGTACTTTTCATGGAGGGTTGTGGAAAATTAAGTACTTTTCATGGAGGGTAGTGGAAAATTAAGTACTTTTCATGGAGGGTGGTGGAAAATTAAGTACTTTTCATGGAGGGTGGTGGAAAATTAAGTACTTATCAAGGATAGAAACAAATTTAAGCACTTTTCAAGGAAGGGTTCAAAATTCAGGAACTTTTCATTTCAGTGGGAACCCTGTCCATACTGAGACTATGATGTATCCTTACAGAGAATAGCGTATCCATATTAAGGTTACAATGTATCCTTCTGGACACTAGAACATGGCTCGTACCCCAAAGCAAGATTGAAATTCAAGGACTTTCAAGGAGCAAAAAAGCAAATTTCCATGACCAACATTTGCATCTGTAATAACAAAAACAGATTTCCTACATCGAACGACTTTACCCACGCTCGACATTTTGCCCTATGTTTGTCTTTCGAAATCACTCGTAATCCATTCTTTATATTCTTTCTTATCGGTCCATTTTTCTTGAAACACACACTTTCCCGGTATTTTAATATCAAACTGAAAGACTTAACAAGCAAACACAAGATAATTTTTTCCAATACAGTTAAAACTAGAAGTCCTGTCACAAACTGTGCGCTTATCTAGGCTTAATTGAGCGTAGGTCTTGCGCACAATTGCCATATCGAATGGTATCCAAAGCACGACAAGTTCTCCAGGTTACTCATAGCAAACACAGGCAATGTTTCTGCCAATGGACCTCCGGGTTACCCGGAGGTCCATTGGATGAAACACTGCTTGTGCACAGGCCATATGTACAAAATTTGATAGCCCGGCTATGGTCATAACGTGTAGATTAACATGCAGATCGGCGTGTTATTTATGCGCATTTCATGACAGGACTTCTAGTTTTAACTGTACGTCAACACGAGACTGGAAACAGAAAAAGCAAGCGGTGAATTGACAGTGCCTTAAACATTTTTCCAGAACTTGGAATTTAAAAGGTCAAATTCCAGGACTTTCAAGGTTCCAGGATCCGCATGCGAACCTTGCTAGAAAGTACAGTTAAAACTACAAGTCCTGTCCCGAATTGTGCATTTATCTAGGCTTAATTGCGCGTAGGAATTGCGCGCAATTGCCATATCGAATGGCATCCAAAGCACGGCAGGTTCTCCTGATTACTCATACCCGGAGGTCCATTGGCTGAAACATTGCTTGTGCACAGAATTTGATAGCCTTTCTATGGTCATAACGCGTAGATTAACGTGCAGATCGACGTGTTATTTGTGCGCATTTCATGACAGGACTTCTAGTTTTAACTGGATCATTCCTGAGGCTTACAAGTTTTACACATGAAATAAAATGTTAAGTTTTCAAATTTATAAAAAGAGAATTAGGCCTAAAAAAATAAAAAATCTGTTTCTCAGGCCCTCCCGCATGGTCCTTTTGGCTGCCGCATGCTCTCTTTTTATAACCAATTTAAACTTTAAAAAAACAAAAGTTAAATAGTTTATGTCTGATATTTTACCCAAGTTAAAAAAATTGATGAATTTGTCCCTTGAGTGCATTGCAAAGCCTTCTTGCACTCAAGGGATGAAATACACCACCACCCATGCTATTCTGTAGATTATGAGGCCTAAAACTTGAACCAAGAACATGAACTTTTGATGGCAAAAAGAAATTACTGAAATAAAAAATAAAATAAACAAGAGGCCCCACGTGGCCTTAATCGCTCACCTGACAAAGTGACTCTAAGAAGTATTTTAGGTCACCTTCACCATGTCATGCCTCATCAACATTAACTGGTTGAGTGATAGATTTTGTTTGAAGTTCAACATTTGTTACCTAAAATTAGTTTTATTTAAAATCATTGGTGTGTGGCCAATCTCCAATGATTTTTAATAAAGCAAATTTATCTCTGCAGACAAACTGGTTTAGCATGAAGCACAAACAAGGAATGTGAAGAGATAGCCTTGGACATCTCTCCCCAACTGTGGATATCTTCCATGTGCTACATGTATATATTTGCATGCAAGAAAACAAAAATTTTCACAAATTTTATTTTTTTTTATCATCATTGGAACAAGCTCAAACAGCTTATTCCAATAGGGGTATGGGAAGATCAGGTATATTTTTGAGACAGAAATGTGAATATATAAATAATGGTGTTTTTTTGTGAATGATGCTGGAGAATTTTGCGTAAAGATATGGTAAATGGTTTGTTCTAGATACAGAATGATGCAAAAGTATTTAAATTTGATTAGGCAAGTTGTTCCTATAATGCATTTAAAAATTGAAGTAACTGTTTTTTTGCTGACAAACTTTTAGATGTGTGTGTCTGTGTTTGTGTGTGTGTGTGTGTTTGTGTGTGTGTGTGGGGGGGGGAGGGAGGGGGGGAGGGTAAGAGTGTTCTTGCAAACAAAATTCCTGAATAAATGGAAAATTTTATTTTTTGTGTGAAAGACATAGTGCGTGAATGTTGATTGGAACAAGCTTAGAGAGCTCATTTTAATGTGAAGTCATAAAGCTGTGTTTTACGTACGAAATTCTGGAATAACTAAAAAAATTGCTTTTTTGACTCAAAAAGCATGGTGTGCGACCTCTCATTGGAATGAGCTCAAAAAGCTCATTCCAATGGGGTATTTACAAGCGATAAGTACATGTATGTTTAAGAGACAAAAATTAAAATTTGAATAGCGATTTTTGCGAAGAATGCTGACAAGTTTTGGCAGTTATGCTGGTAAAAAGGTAAGATATGCAAAGTGGTTGTTTTTTAGAGGCGACATTTAATTAAGGGGAATTAACCCTTGATTACTGAGGTAACTTCTAAAAGTACTGAAATTTCATGAAGCAATGAGAATAACAGACAACAGTTGCCCAAAAATTTCATGAATAACTAAAATTTTTATTCCTTTGTCTCGAAAACATGGCATATGACCTTTGTTGGAATGAGCTGAATGCGTGTGTTCCAATGAGGGGTCATAAAATTTGAACGAAGATTTGTGTGAATAATGCATTAGTACTGCTAGATTTGGGTAAACGGTTCACCCTGGATACCACCCCTTCTATAGTAGATCTTTTCTGCAAATTTTGTGTAAGATTCTATCAACTTTACAAATAAATACGTTCATGAATCACAATCAGATCCACCCTACAATGTTGCATACCAAAAATCAAAAGATTCTGCCTGCTGGATCTGGAGAAGAAGATTTTTTAAGAAATATGCCTGAAACGCACTAAGTTAAAATTTGGGCTCCTATACGGAGCCCAAATATAAACCCAGGGGGCCGATTTGAACAAACTTGAATCAGATCCACCCCACAATGTTGCTTACCAAATATGAAAAGATTCTGAAGCTGGATCTGGAGAAGAAGATTTTTTAAGAAATTTGCCTGAAATGCACTAAGTTCGAATTCAAGCTTCTATAGTGAGCCCAAATATGAAACTAGGAAGCCGATTTGAACAAACTTGAATCAGATCCACCCCACAATGTTGCATACCAAATATCAAAAGATTCTGCCTGCTGGATCTGGAGAAGAAGATTTTTTAATAAATTTGCCCGAAATGCACTAAGTGCAAATTCGGGCTTCTATATTAAGCCCAAATATGAATCCAGGGGGCCGATTTGAACAAACTTGAATCAGATCCACCCCGCAATGTTGCATACCAAATATCAAAAGATTCTGCCTGCTGGATCTGGAGAAGATTTTTGAAGAAATTTGCCTGAAATGCACTAAGTGCGAATTCGGGCTTCTATATTAAGCCCAAATATGAATCCAGGGGGCCGATTTGAACAAACTTGAATCAGATCCACCCCGCAATGTTGCATACCAAATATCAAAAGATTCTGCCTGCTGGATCTGGAGAAGAAGATTTTTGAAGAAATTTGACCGAAATGCACTAAGTTTGAATTCGGGCTTCTATAGTGAGCCCAAATATGAATCCAGGGGGCCGATTTGAACAAACTTGAATCAGATCCACCCCGCAATGTTGCATATCAAATATCAAAAGATTCTGCCTGCTGGATCTGGAGAAGATGATTTTTTAAGAAATTTGCCTGAAATGCACTAAGTTCGAATTCGAGCTTCTATAGTGAGCCCAAATATGAATCTAGGAAGCCGATTTGAACAAACTTGAATCAGATCCACCCCACAATGTTGCATACCAAATATCAAAAGATTCTGCCTGCTGGATCTGGAGAAGAAGATTTTTTAATAAATTTGCTTGAAATGCACTAAGTTCAAATTTGGGCTCCTATACTGAGCCCAAATATAAACCCAGGGGGCCGATTTGAACAAACTTGAATCAGATCCACCCCACAATGTTGCTTACCAAATATGAAAAGATTCTGCCTGCTGGATCTGGAGAAGAAGATTTTTTAAGAAATTTGCATGAAATGCACTAAGTTCAAATTCGAGCTTCTATAGTGAGCCCAAATATGAATCTAGGAAGCCGATTTGAACAAACTTGAATCAGATCCACCCCACAATGTTGCATACCAAATATCAAAAGATTCTGCCTGCTGGATCTGGAGAAGAAGATTTTTTAAGAAATTTGCCTAAATGCACTAAGTTCGAAATCGGGCTCCTATACTGAGCCCAAATATGAACCCAGGGGGCCGATTTGAACAAACTTGAATCAGATCCACCCTACAATGTTGCATACCAAATATCAAAAGATTCTGCCTGCTGGATCTGGAGAAGAAGATTTTTTAAGAAATTTGCCTGACATGCACTAAGTTCGAAATCGGGCTCCTATACTGAGCCCAAATATTAACCCAGGGGGCCGATTTGAACAATCTTGAATCAGATCCACCCCACAATGTTGCTTACCAAATATGAAAAGATTCTGCCTGCTGGATCTGGAGAAGAAGATTTTTTAAGAAATCTGCCTGAAATGCACTAAGTTCGAATTCGGGCTTCTATAGTAAGCCCAAATATGTATCCAGGGGGCCGATTTGAACAAACTTGAATCAGATCTACCCCGCAACATTGCATACCAAATATCAAAAGATTCTGCCTGCTGGATCTGGAGAAGAAGATTTTTGAAGAAATTTGCCTGAAATGCACTAAATTCGAATTCGAGCTCCTATAGTGAGCCCAAATATGAATCTAGGGAGCCGATTTGAACAAACTTGAATCAGATCCACCCTACAATGTTGCATACCAAATATCAAAAGATTCTGCCTGCTGGATCTGGAGAAGAAGATTTTCAAAGAAATTTGCCTGAAATGCAGTAAGTTCAAATTTGGGCTCCTATACTGAGCCCAAATATAAACCCAGGGGGCCGATTTGAACAAACTTGAATCAGATCCACCCCACAATGTTGCATACCAAATATCAAAAGATTCTGCCTGCTGGATCTGGAGAAGAAGATTTTTTAAGAAATTTGCCTGAAATGCACTAAGTTCGAAATCAGGCTCCTATACTGAGCCCAAATATGAACCCAGGGGGCCGATTTGAACAAACTTGAATCAGATCCACCCTACAATGTTTCATACCAAATATCAAAAGATTCTGCCTGCTGGATCTGGAGAAGAAGATTTTTTAATGTTTTTCCCATTGCCTACAGTGTTAAAAAGTGCTGACTCAGCACTTTTTCAAAGTCCCGAAACTGTACCCTATGATAAAACCGATGGCAATTTTTTTTTACCAATCCTTTCTGTTGGTCCTAAGGAAGCTGCACACCAAATAAAAATTCTCAGTGCCGTGCAGTTTTGGAGATATGGGCGTTTTAAATTTTTTCTATTTTTAGCTCCTGCGGTTCCCACGGGGCTGCGGGAAAATTTTTTTTTGCATAAATCAAGTACTCATGACCCAATAAGCCCTCACATAAAATTTGGTTCAAATCAGCCTCTCGGTTTGGAAAATAGAAATTTTGGGCGGGGCAAAAAATTTTGCCCCTCTCATAACAACGTCAAGTATAGCCCCACAAACTTCTCTTGAACAAATCTGAGTCTACACCTCAAAAGGAAGCTGCACACCAAATATCAAGTCTCTGCTACTGCTGGTTCATGAGAAGAAGATTTACAAAGATTTTGGTGCCCCTTGGGGGCGTGGCACCACCCAGGAGGAGGGGCAACTTCATTTGAACAAATCTGAATTGGCATTAGGTAATAAACATTTAGCCAACATTTGAATAAAATTGGGCTAGTGGTTTAGGAGGAGAAGTCGATAATGTAAAGTTAACGCCGGACGGACGACGACGGACGACGGACGACGGACGACGGACAGAAAGTGATTAGTAAAGCTCCCCTTGAGCTTCGCTCAGGTGAGCTAAAAAACGCTCGCCCGCATCCAATTTCTCAAATAATGGCCTGAGAAACAGAAGATCTACTTTGTGTGGCCTTACCTCAACAATGTGGTGCAAAAACAAACAACAGTTCGACGATGTTTTCCTTCTCCAATCGAGAAACTGTGAAGGCTTTTAATATCTTCTACAGTCTTGTGTATCAAAAATCTGTATCGACTCTCAAGAGGAGGAAACAATAAGACACTACAAATGAAAAATTAAAACAAAATAAATTGAAAGGTGCTAATGAAATAACCAATCATGAAATCATCATCTTGATGTTTGGGCAAGATGCTGAAAACAAATTTCACAATTTTTCAATAAAACCATACAATTATGGATATCATTAGAACCAGCTTGCCAAGCTGGTTCTAATGATATCCATTTTTGTATGATTTTAATGAAAAACTTCCAAGATATTTTAGGCTGTGGTACAAGTAGGCTTATGCTGGTTAATTTTCAGTCCGTTTTTGGCTGCTATGTTAGGTAAAGGGTTAAAATTGTGGTACCAAAAAAAATAAAACAAATTAATCAACTTTACAAAAGGGAAAATTTAATTAGATAAATAGTTTATACTGTCAGGGTTATATACATAACAGCCTACAACAAAATGTTCCATTAGTCAACATAATAGGCTTAATAACACCAGATTATTGCCTCATTATTGCCAGATTGCTGTAGCAATCTGGCAATAATGAGGCAAAAATGTGGTATTTCAATGGATGAAGAAGAAACAAGAAATGGCGTATTCTCCTGGTCCTATGAATGAGCTGACCCATTTGTGGAGCCAATAATAAAGAAAATGCTTTATTATTTCGGGCAAAAAACAAAATGAGGTGAATAACGATAAACCAAAAATTAATTAACCATGGCCTAATCTGTTATTATCTAAGTGCAACTACAGGTGTTTTTCATTGAGACAGCTGACCCCAATGGATTATCTCGACCTGCTGACCTCAATGGATTATCTCGACTTGCTGACCTCAATGGATTATCTCGACTTGCTGACCCCAATGGATTATCTCGACCTGCTGACCCCAATGGATTATCTCGACCTGCTGACCCCAATGGATTATCTTGACCTGCTGACCTCAATGGATTATCTCGACCTGCAGACCCCAATGGATTATCTCGACCTGCTGACCCCAATGGATTATCTCGACCTGCTGACCCCAATGGATTATCTCGACCTGCTGACCCCAATGGATTATCTCGACCTGCTGACCTCAATGGATTATCTCGACTTGCTGACCCCAATGGATTATCTCGACCTGCTGACCCCAATGGATTATCTCGACCTGCTGACCCCAATGGATTATCTCGACCTGCTGACCCCAATGGATTATCTCGACCTGCTGACCCCAATGGATTATCTTGACCTGCTGACCTCAATGGATTATCTCGACCTGCTGACCTCAATGGATTATCTCGACCTGCTGACCCCAATGGATTATCTCGACCTGCTGACCCCAATGGATTATCTCACCCTGCTGACCCCAATGGATTATCTCGACCTGCTGACCCCAATGGATTATCTCACCCTGCTGAACCCAATGGATTATCTCGACTTGCTGACCCCAATGGATTATCTTGACCTGCTGACCCCAATGGATTATCTCGACCTGCTGACCCCAATGGATTATCTCGACCTGCTGACCCCAATGGATTATCTCGACCTGCTGACCCCAATGGATTATCTCGACCTGCTGACCCCAATGGATTATCTCGACTTGCTGACCCCAATGGATTATCTTGACCTGCTGACCCCAATGGATTATCTCGACCTGCTGACCCCAATGGATTATCTCACCCTGCTGACCTCAATGGATTATCTCGACCTGCTGACCCCAATGGATTATCTCACCCTGCTGACCTCAATGGATTATCTCGACCTGCTGACCCCAATGGATTATCTTGACCTGCTGACCCCAATGGATTATCTCACCCTGCTGACCCCAATGGATTATCTCGACTTGCTGACCCCAATGGATTATCTTGACCTGTTGACCCCAATGGATTATCTCGACCTGCTGACCCCAATGGATTATCTCACCCTGCTGACCTCAATGGATTATCTCGACCTGCTGACCCCAATGGATTATCTCACCCTGCTGACCCCAATGGATTATCTCGACTTGCTGACCCCAATGGATTATCTTGACCTGCTGACCCCAATGGATTATCTTGACCTGCTGACCCCAATGGATTATCTCACCCTGCTGACCCCAATGGATTATCTCGACTTGCTGACCCCAATGGATTAACTCGACCTGCTGACCACAATGGATTATCTCGACCTGCTGACCCCAATGGATTATCTCAACCTGCTGACCCCAATGGATTAACTCGACCTGCTGACCACAATGGATTATCTCGACCTGCTGATGCCAATGGATTATCTCGACCTGCTGACCCCAATGGATTAACAGTTATCATTCAATTAATCTGTCATTATCTAAGTACAAACAATAAATGTACATACTCGCATCATTTATAGATTGATCATTAATTGAATTAGTGACAAAGATATATTTTCGGTGACCGCCCTTTTTCGCCTAATGAGGATTTTGTCAGAACTTTTTGAGTTGTGTTAAATTTTTTCAGTGACCAACTGTCCATTCAATTTGTGAAATAATTGCCAGTTCATTTTTCAAAACTCAATTAATTTATTTGGATTAGACAGAAATGAAACACCTTCTTTGGTGGGGGGCACGGTGGCTCAGTTGGCAGAGGTGCAGGCTGCAAGCCAATCAATTTATCTGGATTAGACAGAAATGAAACACCTTCTTTGGTGAGGGGCACGGTGGCTCAGTTGGCAGAGGTGCAGGCGGCAAGCTAATCAATTTATCTGGATTAGACAGAAATGAAACACCTTCTTTGGTGAGGGGCACGGTGGCTCAGTTGGCAGAGGTGCAGGCTGCAAGCCAATCAATTTATCTGGATTAGACAGAAATGAAACACCTTCTTTGGTGAGGGGCACGGTGGCTCAGTTGGCAGAGGTGCAGGCTGCAAGCCAATCAATTTATCTGGATTAGACAGAAATGAAACACCTTCTTTGGTGAGGGGCACGGTGGCTCAGTTGGCAGAGGTGCAGGCTGCAAGCCAATCAATTTATCTGGATTAGACAGAAATGAAACACCTTCTTTGGTGAGGGGCACGGTGGCTCAGTTGGCAGAGGTGCAGGCTGCAAGCCAATCAATTTATCTGGATTAGACAGAAATGAAACACCTTCTTTGGTGGGGGGCACGGTGGCTCAGTTGGCAGAGGTGCAGGCTGCAAGCCAATCAATTTATCTGGATTAGACAGAAATGAAACACCTTCTTTGGTGAGGGGCACGGTGGCTCAGTTGGCAGAGGTGCAGGCTGCAAGCCAATCAATTTATCTGGATTAGACAGAAATGAAACACCTTCTTTGGTGAGGGGCACGGTGGCTCAGTTGGCAGAGGTGCAGGCTGCAAGCCAATCTATTTATCTGGATTAGACAGAAATGAAACACCTTCTTTGGTGAGGGGCACGGTGGCTCAGTTGGCAGAGGTGCAGGCTGCAAGCAAAGAATTTATCTGGATTAGACAGAAATGAAACACCTTCTTTGGTGGGGGGCACGGTGGCTCAGTTGGTAGAGGTGCAGGCTGCAAGCCAATCAATTTATCTGGATTAGACGGAAATGAAACACCTTCTTTGGTGGGGGGCACAGTGGCTCAGTAGACAGAGGTGCAGGCTGCAAGCCAATCAATTTATCTGGATTAGACAGAAATGAAACACCTTCTTTGGTGGGGGGGGCGCGGTGGCTCAGTAGATAGAGGTGCAGGCTGCAAGCCAAGAGGTCCTCGGTTCGAATCCCACCTGCAAAAATTGTGTTGTGTCCTTGGGCAAGACACTTCACCCCCCATTGCCCACATGGGGGCACGGTGATGCTGTGTACCAAGGCATACTGCACGTCGATGGTGCACTTGTCTTCAACCAATGCAGCATTTGCTAACTCTGCTTGTGTGGAGTTAGTATGTTGGGGAGCTAACTGTTGCTCGGTGGTTTTCTCCAGGTACTCTGGCTTCCTCCACCTGTAAAACTGTTGTGGTCATGATTAGCCATTGTACAGAACGCAGAAATATGTGACCTTCAACACCAATAAATAAATAAATAGCACCTTTTTGGCATCATGGAGCTCTGTCAAACAAGATATAATAGAATAAATGCTAAGGTTATCTCTAGAATACAGGACAGTGACACAACCCCTGTTAATTGAATACTCATAACACACTATTAATTGAAAATAGAATATGTTTTCATTTTTGGAATTCACTTTAAAAAATGTCCACAATCCAGTATAAGTATTTCCAATAGTTCCTGGAATCCAGCACCTGATGTAACGACATGTAACTAACTTACCCAAAGCATTTTTACAGCCATAGTCATTATGTTTTCATGTAGCATGTGATTTGGCAGTTATCAATTTTTTATAACCAGAAAGTGTGACTAACCCTGTGCACTGCACAGGGTTAGTCACACTTTCTGGTAATAAAAAAATTCATTTCTAACCAAATAACTAACCCTGACACTGTACAGCCTTAGTGTAAATGTCATCTATATCAACTCTTTACCCAATGTAATGGTCAAAACCAGCCAGTACTATTCAAACTCAGCTTTAGAACCCTCCTTGGGTTTGTTTTTAGTGAATTCCACAAATGAAAACATATTCTATTTTCAATTAATAGCCTGTTTCATGTTAATTGAATCATTTTCCATTGGCAAATTGGCTATTCAACTAACAGGATTCCATTGTACTTGGAACAAGACAAAAAATTATTGCGGCTGCAAGCTAAGATTACAATAAGTAGCCGTTAGACTGGTAGTATTATCACGGTTTTGTGCACTATTTTGAAGTATTTATTTATTTATTTATTTATTGGTGTTTAAGGTCACATACTTATGTACAATGGCTAATCATGACAATGACAGTTTTACAGGTAGAGGAAGCTGGAGAACCCGGAGAGAACCACCGAGCAACAACGAGTAGCTGTCGAGTAGCTGCCAGCTCCACAACATCGTAACTCTGCACTGCAGCACAGGCAGGGTTAGATTGGCTGAAGACATATGCACCATCGACGTGCAGTACGCCTTAGAACACGGCTTCATCGTGCCCCCATGTGGACAATCGGGGTTAAGTGCCTTGCCCAAGGACACAATGCGGGAATCCGAATTGATCGCTCAGGTGGTCACCCATCCGAGGATTAACCATGCTCAACGTTGCTTAACTTTGGTGATCTGACGAGAACCGGTTACCGCAATGCCACCGCAACCCCACCTCCCCCCACCCAAGGCTTTGTCCCTTAAACTCAAACAGCCCCATTAGTGTAACTCAATTCCTGTAGAAAAAAAAAACAGAGTCACCAACAATTCTACACTCATAAATATAGATCATTAACACAGTACTGGAAATGAATAAAATTGACAGGTGCAGGTTTAAGCTCCTGTAAAATCAGACAGAGTAAGCCCGTAAAATCAGATGGAATAAACTGCCCCGTAAAATGTTACAGTTAAAACTATAAGTCCTGTCATGAAATGCGCGCAAATAGCACGTCAATTTGCATGTTAATCTACGCGTTATGACCACAGTAAGGCTATCAAATTCTGTACAAGTGGGCTGTACACAAGCAATGTTTCTGCCAATGGACCTCCGGGTACCCCGGAGGTCCATTGGCAGAAACATTGCCTGTGCTTGTGATGAGTAACCAGGAGAACCTGCTGTGCTTTGGATGCCATTCGATATGGCATTTGCTCGCAATTCACACACGCAATTAAGCCTAGATAAGCGCACAATTCGGGCCAGGACTTCTAGTTTTAACTGTATATACCAAATATGAAAGGGGAGGCGGGTACTTGTAATATTTTCTGGGCAATTCATACCTTTGTGTTATTGTAAATACTTGTATACTAAATACTACAGTACATGGAGAGTGTATTATCACTAAATCACCTGCAGAGTGGAGATTCCACCCAAGCAATGATTGCAAATTTGTTGCAAAGCACAAGCAGCACCAGCAATGTTTCAGCCAATGGACCTCCGGGTTAAACCCGGAGGTCCATTGGCTGAAACATTGCCTGTTTTTTTTTGTTGATATATATGAACAAAATTTGAAAGTTATAGCTTGGGTGAAAACCCCACTCCACGGGTGATTTACTTACAATCCACTCTCCACATACTGTAGTTCTCTTAACTTGATGGGCATCAACAGTTTATCATTTAGGTGAGCCCTAGTGGTTCAACTGGTACCTCAGAACAGGATTTTAAACAGGGATTATTAAAACCTTCCAGAAGGTTATGACACTGAACGATATTATCAAATATTGCGATATTTTTTAAAATATCGACAATATTTCAAAATCCAAATATCATCCAGCTGTACAGTTAAAACTACATGTAGAAGTCCTGTCACGAACTGTGCGCTTATCTGGGCTTAACTGCACATAGGAATTACGCGCAATTGCCATATCCAATGGCATCCAAAGCAAGGCACGTTCTCCTGGTTACTCATAGCAAATGCAGGCAATGTTTCTGCCAATGGACCTACGGGTTACCCGGAGGTCCATTGGCTGAAACATTGCTTACGCACAGGCCATATGTACAGAATTTGATAGCCTTGCTATGGTCATAACGCGTAGATTAACGCGCAAATCGAGGTGCTATTTGTGCGCATTTCATGGCAGGACTTCTAGTTTTAACTGTAGTACATAAATTTTGAGGGAAAACTGTCAACAAACATCAGAAATTTAACCCTTTACCCACGCCCACTTTAGCCATATATGGAGGATCTGTTTGCGAGGAAGTTTATTAAAATTTATAACATACTTGAAACTCTATCGTCTGATTGATTATTGGAAAGGGCTCTCAGAGCTCTTTCCAACAAGTAATCAGATGGTAGGTTTGATCTGTGCATATTAGAACGTACAGATAATCATCATAAAATAGGTGACAATAGTCGCTTTTGGCAGCGTAAGTGTTAAATGTATAAGGACCTGCTGAACTACAGTTAAAACTAGAAGTCCTGTCACGAATAGTGTGCTTATCTAGGCTTAACTGCACGTTGGAATTGCGTGCAATTGCAATATCGAATGGCATTCAGAGCACGGCAGGTTCTCCTGGTTACTCATAGCAAACACATGCAATGTTTCTGCCAATGGACCTCCGGGTTACCTGGAGGTCCATTGGCTGAAACATTGTTTGTGCACAGGCCATATGTACAGAATTTGATAGCTTTACTTGGGCCATAACGCGCACATTAACGTACATATAAATGTGCTATTTGTGCGCATTTCATGACAGGACTTCTAGTTTTAACTGTATAACAGTAACTTGCCACTGGCCACTGAGTACAGTTTTCTCAAAACAACACACATTCATATACATACCCTCATGGTATATTTGTGTTCCACAATATTTTTCAACAAGTGCATTTTTTTGCTCCTGCAAAATAGAAAACATGGATGCTGACAGGAGCAATTGGACTCGCACCCGCCTCATTTACAGGACTGTTAACATCATTCCTAACCTCTACTGGGATGCCTGTATATTATCATTTATGTAATAATGTAAATAGATATTAAAATTTGACTGCATATACAGAATGAAGATAGTGGATTATTACTTAATCTCAGACCCATAAAGTCTCCACTCAGTAGTATAACCGCTTGAAAAGGCACTTTGCAATACATGTAGTTTGTAAATGCCTTTTGACACATTCTTTTCATGAAACAAGTTCATCTATTTCTCTACCCGTCCACCCCCCTCCCCCACCCCACCCCCTGTGTGTCTTCCTAATTGCACATCCAGCTCCATAGAAATATGATTGAACTAACTACACCTCACCTACTCTCTGCTTTGCTTTCTATAAATTCATTCAGTTCACATGTGACCAATTCCACAAATTTACTGTCTCTGGAATTTAAATATCGGTTATCAACACAAACAGCCAGCTTGCTTTTATCTGTCTCTGGAATTTAAATATCGGTTATCAACAAAAACAGCCAGCTTGCTTTTATCTGTCTCTGGAATTTAAATATCGGTTATCAACACAAACAGCCAGCTTGCTTTTATCTGTCTCGGGAATTTAAATATCGGTTATCAACACAAACAGCCAGCTTGCTTTTATCTGTAATGAAATAAAACATTCAAATAACAATACTCTTGGTTTTGGGGACAATCAAATTTTTCAAATCATTTTGTGAGGGAGATTAGTTTATTTTATTTTTTTATTTGATAACGGACATTGCAGTCCAAAAAATTGTTCTTTTGCGGCTCGAAATCACATAGGGCACAGATGTCACTGCAGGTTAAGACTTTTTAGTAGTAATCTGAATTTTGATCAAACCAATAACCATCTTCATCACTCACCATACTGCCACCGTGGTAACCTAGAGACTGAAGAACATTTCCTGTTACACTGTCCACTCTGCCACGACACTTGAAACAGGACCTTGGGTACACTCCCTGCAAATACTGCGACACTTGAAAAAGGTGTGAAACTTATCCTATAAGACAGCTTTTCTCTTAGCCTTCTCTTCTGCTAGAAGAGTTAGTGAACTTCATACTCTATCTGTTGATGATTCTCACTATCGTAGTGTGGGTAATACTATTACTTTGACTACCAATGTGGGATTTTTGGCTAAGAGTCAGGCTCCTAATACATGTTAGTACCCAGAGCCTATTGTTATTATGGCTCTTCTGTCCTCAGACGGCCATAGGCCTTTGCTGTGTCCATTTAGAGCTATGTGTATTTACAAATGTAGATCTGAGTTTATCAGAAAGGGACGAAAATGTTTCTTTCTGTCTCTGCTGCCTAATAGAAGGGACATCATGGTCCATTCTATTTCCAGGTGGATTCAATTGACTATTCGTACTGCTTATGAAAGATTATCTTCTACTCAGCGGTCTGTGCTTAAGATTTCAGCGCATGAAGTTAGAGCGCTGTCTACATTTTGGGCTTACATGTATGCTAATAGTATTGCTATTACCGATTTGATGACGGGTGCATACTGGTCTCAGCCTTCTACGTTCACAAATTTTTACCTTAGAAATATTGAGTCTATTTCTGGCGACCTTCGTTGTTTAGGTCCGTTATCTGTTGCTCAGAATGTCGTCCACTAAACAGTTGCAACTATAGTTATGCAGGCTTTCTGTTCCAGCAGTGACTCTGTCCTGCTGCCCTCTTCGTTCTGGGGTGATTGACCCAGATCAAGGGGAATGGGGGGGGGGGGGGGGATGGAATGGTGTTCCCTTATATCACCTGCTTTATAGTGAAAAGCAAGGGAATACCTCCTCTGGAGTTAGTAATTCCGAGTCGGTGCTGGGATGGTTTTAACATGTAAAGCTAATGTTTATCTCATTTATGTAATATTTTTAAAGTGTAGCTCGGTGTGAAGCATTTGTATATGTAATGTATCATACGAGCGTTAATATACAATACTTTTAAATGAGTATAAAGAGTCTCATTCTCTGGACTATCTTTATTTATTGGCTTTCCTTTAAAAAATTATTAGTATAATGGGTTATACTGGATGTTAATAGAGATCATTGATGTTATTGTGCTCAATTACAAATTGGTAATACATTGTGTCTTTCTTTTTTTGTATAAACAAGAAAGATATATGTAAATCCTCTTTCTCCTTTTCTCCTTGAGGGGATAATTCTGTTTATATGTAAGTGAGCCTATTGGATTTTCCTTTAAGTCCTAGGCCCTCCAGCCTTTTTTCTATTCAGCTAAGTCTGGGTCATTGGTACAGTTTTAAAAATATGAAAAAATTTATAGTAATTTATATATTTTTTTTACTTACCAATGACCCAGACGGGGATGGCCCTCCCATGATATGGGAACTCATACCTCCCCATTGATTATATAACATTTACCAGACACTGGTTGTAAGAATGAAGATTTGGCACCAATTTCGGTACTTCCTTGACACTGCACATGCGCAGTGGACAAAAGTATGGAGGACCATATAGGACATTGATTTTTTGGATTTTGATGCAAATTTTGCGGATTGGGGGGGGGGGGGGGGGGGGGAAATTTGTGTTTGGAGATTTCATAGCAAGAATGAAAACATCAGGCCCATGCCTTGAAATTAGGGAACATGAAATAATTTTACATAAAAATTATAAGTTACAGCTCTGAACACATCCTTCCACTGTTTCTTCCTGTCATCCTCTTATTTCATCCTTGGATCCACCATTTCCTTCATGATTTTGTGTCTGGCATCATTCTGAGATTATAAGCAAAGATATCAGTGAGATGTTACTGATTGAAGGGCCAAACAAAGAATGAAGATTTGTCGCCAATTTCGGTACTTCCTTGACACTGTGCAAGCGCAGTGGACAAAAGTATGGAGGACCCCATAGGACATACATTTTTTGGATTTGGATGCAAATTTTGGGGATTGGGGGGGGGGGGCAAAATTTGTGTCTGGCCCTGAATATTTAAGAGTTAGCACCTGCTAAGTCTGGGTCATTGGTACAATATAAAAATATTCACTCTATGATCACATCAAATTCAAGATACTCACGGCAAGAGGCTCTTTGCTAATACAGTTAACTATGCCTAACTACAATTTACAAATCACACATGTAAATTTTGTTTAAGATGCATTGCATGTCGCATGCCTGTGATTTTCAAACGACAAGTCCTGGTTTAATAACTGGGCAATACAGGCTGACCACAGTTACGATGTATCATTACTATTATGTAGGACCAGTGGACCACATAAATTGTTAGCGATCGTTTGCACATTAACGATTTCCGTTTTGTGTTCGTTCGTTTATATTTTGTTTGCAGAAGTCAGGTTGCAGTGTTTTGAACTGTTTTCTCACCATTCCTTACTGACAGTGCAATAACAAAGCAGTTGAAATTAATGGATATCCAGTTGAAATCTGGTTGTGCTTGGCAGTTAGCTGGTTACAAAAACGGGCCAACAGTTTCAGCACTAGATGACAGCAGGCACCAGTGGTTCCTGGAAATCTGCTACTGTATTCATACCAAAACTGATAATAAAATAATATTTCACGCAAACAACTCGTGGCCAAATATGCTTCAGATATCCAAGAACAAAGCAAGGACATCAAAATATTTCAAACACTAGCAACAGAGCTGCATGGGAGTAAATTTCCCAAATTATCGGCTTTGTTTACATTGTAAGTTCCATTTTGATTTCCAATCAAGGTCATCGGACGGAAAAAACAATGATATAGAATGTCGTTTAAAATCAAATAAGGCCCAAAAAATAATGGTTTGTTCCGGTTACACGACCGACGATAATTTTGCGACCCCGACCCTAACGATTTTTTCATTGAAACTGAAAAAGAAACAGAAAAGAAAACACACAAACGCCAACTTTTGCAATGACACAAATAGTGCTGGGCATTTTTTTTGGTATACTGATTTATATATATAATCAGTACCATGTTTTTTTGGTATACTGATTTATATATATAATCAGTACCATGTTTTTTGGGTATACTGATTTATATATATAATCAGTACCATGTTTTTTGGGTACACCGATTTATATATATAATCAGTACAATGTTTTTTTGGGTATACCGATTTATATAATCAGTACCATGTTTTTTGGGTATACCGATTTATATATATTATCAGTACCATGTTTTTTGGGTATACCGATTTATATATATAATCAGTACCATGTTTTTTTGGTATACCGATTTATATATATATAATCAGTACCATGTTTTTTTGGTATACCGATTTATATATATAATCAGTACGTTTTTTTGGTATACCGATTTATATATATAATCAGTACCATGTTTTTTTGGTATACCGATTTATATATATATAATCAGTACCATGTTTTTTTGGTATACCGATTTATATATATAATCAGTACGTTTTTTTGGTATACCGATTTATATATATAATCAGTACCATGTTTTTTTTGGTATACCGATTTATATATATAATCAGTACCATGTTTTTTGGGTATACCAATTTATATATATAATCAGTACCATGTTTTGGGGTATACCGATTTATATATATATAATCAGTACCATGTTTTTTTGGTATACCGATTTATATATATAATCAGTACCATGTTTTTTTTTGGTATACCGATTTATACATATAATCAGTACCATGTTTCTTTGGTATACCGATTTATATATATAATCAGTACCATGTTTTTTTGGTATACCGATTTATACATATAATCAGTACCATGGTTTTTTTGGTATACCGATTTATATTTATATATAATCAGTACCATGTTTTTTTGGTATACCGATTTATATATATAATCAGTACCATGTTTTTTGGGTATACTGATTTATATATATAATCAGTACCATGTTTTTTTGGTATACAAATTTATATATATACATGTACTCTCCCAAAAAAGAAAGTGTGCATGCTAAAAAATAACACTAAAAAAAGATATATATCATTTTCATTCATGGAAAATGTATTCAATCACAGATGAATCAATTTGTGATCAACACAAGAAATTTCATTACGCTACGACGAATACTCTTGGTGCCATGGAGAGTCAAAGACACTAAGGGTCAAACACAAAAGTCACACACTCAATATCTGGTATGACCTCCGTCTGCATCGACTACTGCTATGCATCTACGCCTCATGGAAGCGAACAAGTTAGCATGGAAGTGTTGTGGGATGTTGCTCCATATTCTGATAAGCTGTCTTTGGAGTTCCACAAGCGTTGACGGTGCATGGGGAAGCTGGCAGAGCTGACATTTCATTTTGTCCCATACGTGCTCAATGGGTGAGATATCGGGCGAATTTGTGGGCCAGGGAAGAACATCCACTTGTTGTTGTGGCAGATACTGTTGAACAACACGAGCTGCGTGGGGTCGGGCATTGTCCTGCTGTAGAATGACACCGGGGCCGTGAAGTTGCAGAAATGGGACAACAACAGGTGTAAGCACTTCATCACGATATCTGGCTGCATTAAGATTGCCATCAATAATGACCAGCTCAGTTCTGTTACAGGCAGTGATGCCACCCCACACCATGAGAGACCCTCCCCCATAACGGTTTCGCTCCATGACACATGGATCTGCGTAGCGTTCGTTTCGACGTCTGTACACTCTCTGGCGGCCATCTGATGATGAAAGATGGAAACGACATTTATCTGTGAATAAAACACATTGCCACCAGTGTAAGGGATGCCTGAGATGTTGTCTACACCACTGCAGTCGAGCACGACGATGACGTAACGTCAAAATCGGACGAATTGCAGGTCTTCGAGGACGTAAGCCGTATTCTCTCAGCCGGTTGATTACTGTTTGAGGATGTATCCGTCTCAGGTTAGGGATGTTCCTGGCTGTCGTCGTTGCCGTTTGTTGCCGGTTCCTGAGATGGGCGACACGGATATACCGATCTTGTGCAGGGGTGGTAACTCGGGGTCCCCCGAAGCGGGGTCGGTCTCGAACGTCATCATGTTGTGCATGTCGATGAACTAGCCTGTCTACAGTGTTACGGTGGCAGTTCAACCTCTCTGTGTGTTCTGCCAGCTCTAATCATACCCAGGGCAAGGAGACGTTGATTCATTGTCAATCTTGGCATGCTAATGTGGAATCGTTTTAACAGCAGCGCAAGTTTGAATGTGAACGATAGGAAGGCCTTACTTTAGTGTTTAAATACCCAAGGATTCACACTGCTGCATGAATTTTCAGACTCTCCACGTGCAAAACATGCCTTTTCACAAACGTGCAGCACGTCATTTAACGTTAATGCAATTTTAACGGGGAAAGCTGTTTCTGTGTTCAATATAACTTATTCATGAACAAGTTAACACTCTTTACACCTACGAAATTATTTTTTTGGAGTTTGATCAATTTCTGCAATGCACACTTTCTTTTTTGGGCGAGTATATAATCAGTACCATGTTTTTTGGTATACCGATTTATATATATAATCAGTACCATGTTTTTTTTGGTATACCAATTTATATATATAATCAGTACCATGTTTTTTTGGTATACCGATTTATATATATAATCAGTACCAAGTTCAAAACTGTCATCAGCAAATTAAATCATAATTGTATTCTGGAGTCATTATAACAATGTTATGCAAATTTCAACTTGCTTATCACGGTTAACAAGTGAATTTTGTTCAAATTTGGGGACATTGAACAATAAATAAGAGAGAAAATGAACTTTTACTTCTCAGCTACACGAAATACCCAGCTCGGGCTTGGGCTACTCAAAGTAGTATGTCCCGGTGAAAAGCCACAACCACATGTATTGTATCACACAAAGTATGTGTAGTCAGTCACATTGAACATTCAACCAATCACGTTCCTGCTATTTAAAACCAGGAATTTTTTCTTGGGAAACACCAAGGAATTCCCTGTAATTTTACACTTGCACTTCAAAGTGATTGGCTGTTTGCACACAGTGAAGTCATGATAGCATCTCACCTTCAAAACAGTGTGCATGAAAATGTTTGATACAACTTACAAGACCAACACAAGGTACATGTACATTATTGTTTTCAAATAAACAAAAGCAAAGTCATTTGTGCTTTCTCTGCCAAGATAAATATGATGATACTCAACCAGCCCATTACCACAACCACTTAAAATGTAAATTTATTATGGTTGCAGTGTGCAAATTTTAACACATCCTGTGACAAAGTAAGACATGCGAATGCACACAGATTTATCAGCCTGGGCACTTTAGAATCTGAGGAAAATTATATTATCAAGACACCTCTGAGTCCATCTCGTTTTGAAGTTGTGGAATTACTCATGAAATGTCTGCTGCAATAGCAAAATAAAAGCATCTGCTGATATTAAAGCAGTATATTTCAGTCACAACTGTTGGATGAATTTGGTCCAAAAAATTAAGTGTAACACAAATTTAAGAAAAAAAAATATATCCCGGCCTACCGACCATATTTTCTCCTGCTGTGTTACCGGAATCAAACCCAAGGCTTACATTTTCATAAGGCCAATCAGCCTTAGAAAATTTCTCACCAGGCAGATCAGTCAGCCTGGTTGCCTATCTATCAATCCAGAAAATGCATCTGCCATAGTTTATGTAATCTGCGAAATCAGTCCTGAATAGTACAAATCAGGGCTGGTGGCACTTTTTACCTGGCCTATTTATCAGCCTGGGCACTATTCTAAACTGCAAGCTCTGCAAACCATTAATTTTTTGGGGCCTAATGTTGCAAATATGTTGTATTGAGTGATTTGTGCATGCCTGTCGAACATGGAGTCCATCTTCAATAAAAAATGCAGCCAGTGTTGTCCTTTTCCCAGATCTGGATATCAGCCCCGAGATCCGGGTTATCAGGGCTTTATATTCAGCCCCGACGATTTTGTTTCGATTTTTTTAGGGCTTCCACAACTATTCAATTAATCGACTAACCTTCAGAAGGTGCTACATGTATAGTCAACTATTATTTTTTATAGACAACTAATTTTTTTAACCGCAGACATCATGCCACTGAATGATAACATTGGTTTGCGAGGGGCTTGTAACGTTTCTCAGTACCTGCATGCCTTTAAATTCATTTATTTTGGGCTCATCCTTTTGCCCAAATTTGGGTACATTAAAACAAGAAATAACAGCCTTATCCTGTTATGTTTTATTGACATGCAATTCTTTGTGTTTCTATGGGCAAATTATGGCAGAAGTTATTCTCAAATGTAGAAGAGGCAGAGAGAATTTATATATTTATCTTGATGTCTTTACATGTACGTCTTCTCTAATTTGGGCACACGTGTACAGTTAAAACTAGAAGTCCTGTAACGAATTGTGCGCTTATCTAGGCTTAACTGCGCGTAGGAATTGCGTGCAATTGCCATATCAAATGGCATCCAAAGCATGGCAGGTTCTCCTGGTTACTCATAGCAAACACAGGCAATGTTTCTGCCAATGGACCTACGGGTTACCCGGAGGTCCATTGGCTGAAACATTGCTTGTGCACAGGCCATATGTACAGAATTTGATAGCCTTACTATGATCATAACACGTAGATTAACGCGCAAATCGACGTGTTATTTGTGCATATTTCATGACAGGACTTCTAGTTTTAACTGTAGATAAGCGCACTATTCGTGACAGGACTTCTAGTTTTAACTTACATGTATAGACAACTAATTTTTTTAACCACATACATCATGCCACTGAATAACATTGGTCTGTGGGGGGCTTGTAATGTTTCTCAGTACCTGCATGCCTTTAAATTCATTTATTTTGGGCTCATCCTTTTGCCCAAATTTGGGTACATTAAAACAAGAAATAACAGCCTTATCCTTTTATGTTTTATTGACATGTAATTCTTTGTATGGCGGAAGTTATTCTCAAATGTAGAAGAGGCAGAGAGAATTTATATATTTATCTTGATGTCTTTACATGTACATGTACGTCTTCTCTAATTTGGGCACACCTGTAAATAGTGTGAAATTGGGGTAATCTAAAGGCCTGGTACCTGTTATCCTTCGTATTCATTCTTTATATCATAGAAAATGGGCAGTAATTTTGACTTTACCCTTGCATATTATCTCATGGAATGGACATTGCCACACCTAAATTCCACTCTGGATCAAGCTATTGTGAACAAATTGTTGATAATCCATGTTAATTGCTGATAATCCATGTTAATTGTGGCATTTTAATTTTTAAATCCAATAAATTAAAACAGCGAATTGGAATTTATTGGCTCTAAATTACTGAAGGAATTTTCATACTTTAAAGTGTTAGCATCATGTGACACTAAGTTGATTACATCAATGAAGAATTCCCGGTAAACCCGTCTTCTTAGATGATCTGATTGGTTTGAATAAACACTGCATGCTGTATTCCTGGCAATTTTCATTAAGTGACAGTTTCTAGATCCCCAAGTGGCCCAAATGAAAACTTCATAGTCCAGGTGGTGCTTTGATTCAGGCTTGGGGCAAATACTTTGTAAATGTATTCAAATACGAATACGAATACTTTGAAATTTCATGAATACGAATACAAATACACAAATTTTCAAATGTATTTGAATACGAATACAAATACATTACAATGTATTCATGAATACATTTTTGAATACTTTTTAAATTCGAAGTATTTATTGCAAGGCATTTAAGTTTTCTGTTTGTTGGGTTAAAAGACATTTTTAAACTGATGGTCCTTTAGCTGAAGCTTTATTTGTGCTTACCATGCTTTGTTGGAAAACTAAAGTAATTACCTGATAGGAAATCCACTCTATGGGTGTCATAGTAATTAGACTACTCTCTACTGACAATTTAATGAAGCGTGTGCAATATAAAACGAAGATTAAGTCTTGTTTGTTTTATTGTAGACTATTTTCAAATTAGGCCACACAAAGTAGATCTTCTGTTTCTTGGGCCATTATTTGTGAAATTGCATGCGGGCGAGCGTGTTTTTTTTTTATTTTTTTATTTCAGTAATTTCTTCTTCGCCATCAAAAGTTCATATTCTTGGTTCAAGTTTAAGGCCTCATAATCTACAGAATAGCATAGGTGGTGGTGTATTTCATCCCTTGCAAAGCCTTCTTGCACTCAAGGGATAAATTCATCAATTTTTTTAACTTGGGTAAAATATCGGACATAAACCATTTAATTTTTTTTTTTTTTTCAAGTTTAAATTGGTTATAAAAAGAGAGCATGCGGCAGCCAAAAGGACCATGCAGGAGGGCCTGAGAAACATATTTTTTTATTTTTTTAGGCCTTATAATTGGTTTCTCTCCCAAAAAACTTTCTCGTAGTGAACAGAAACATCTAAAATTAGCTACTCCTCCGTCGAGCAAGTATGATAATATTCACCCAGTCGTGGACCTCAGAAAATTTGTTGTTTTCCTTGCACAAAATGGCGTGTCGAGACTCGATCAGTGTCAATGGCGAAATGATCTATTTTGTCCCAGAAGGGGTCTGACTGAACCTCAAAATATGTGTTCTCATACCACAGTGATAACAAAGGCACCCAAAAACACTTGTTCCTGTCCCAAGCTGATAACAAAGGTACCCAAGAAGTTTCATGAAGATCAGTTCATAATTACGAGCCGTATACAGTTAAAACTAGAAGTCCTGTCATGAAATGCACACAAATAGCACGTTGATTTGCGCGTTAATGTATGCGGTATGGCCATGGTAAAGCTATCAAATTCTGTACATATGGCCTGTGCACAAGCAAGGTTTCAGCCAATGGACCTCCGGGTAACCAGGAGGTCCATTGGCAGAAACATTGCATGTGTTTGCCATGAGTAACTAGGAGAACCTGCCGTGATTTGGATGCCATTCGATATGGCAATTGCGCGCTATTCCAACGCGCAATTTAGCCTAGATAAGCATACTATTTGTGACAGGACTTCTAGTTTTAACTGTAGAAGTTGACAAAAAAACTGATTGGACCTAAGTTCGGTACAAAATGGCCACTGGCAGTCATCTTGAAGTTTGGACCGCAGCCAGAAACACTCATTCTCATCCCAAGGTGATAACAAAGGTACCCAAGAAGTTTCGTGAAGATCAGTTCATAAATACAGACTCTAGCCTGAGTCATATTGACAAGTGCACTTACTATGTATAAGTAGCACTGAATAAATCAAAATTCATCTAATTTGCATAATTTCTGCACGAGAAAAAAACCTGTATTATATGTATGTATTCCATGTTACTGAACATTCATACAAAAATTTATTCAAATCAGAACTTTCATACAGAAGTTCTGTACAAAAAACTGATTGCACAAATTTTGGTACAAAATGGCTGCTGGTGGCCATCTTGAATTTTGGACCACACCTAAAAACACTCATTCTCATCCCAGGCGGATAACAAAGGTACCCAAGAAGTTTTGTAAAGATTTCATAATACGGCCTCTAGCCCAAGCCGTATTGAATTGTTGACGGACAGACAGACGACTGGCCATGGCATAAGCTCAAATTTGACTTACATCAAAGTTGAGCTAAAAATGTTGCATTTAAAAACGTTTTTTGAAATCAAACAATCTTTATTTATCATGGAGTGAACGTTTATAACATTCTTTCTTTGAATTAGTTGAAGTTTTTTTTCAGAAAGAAACTATTTTCAGATTTGATCGCTGCTTATACCCTGCCAGGCAGCTGGCTGCTAACCAAGGAGAGCTGTTACTGATAGGCAGCTACCTGCTAACCAAGGAGAGCTGTTACTGATGGATACTTCATCAAACTGCTTATACCCTGCCAGGCAGCTGGCTGCTAACCAAGGAGAGCTGTTACTGATGGATACTTCATCAAACTGCTTATACCCTGCCAGACAGCTGGCTGCTAATCAAGGAGAGCTGTTACTGATAGGCAGCTACCTGCTAACCAAGGAGAGCTGTTACTGATGGATACTTCATCAAACTGCTTATACCCTGCCACACAGCTGGCTGCTAACCAAGGAGAGCTGTTACTGATGGATACTTCATCAAACTGCTTACATGTATACCCTGCCAGACAGCTGGCTGCTAACCAAGGAGAGCTGTTACTGATGGATACTTCATCAAACTGCTTTGAAAGAAACTGATGACTCAGTTTCAACTAATTCAGTCTCTTAAGTCTTATCTACCTTGTTCTACATGTAGCTACATCCATTTGACTCCAAAAATGTTTTTAAATGCAACGGTTTTACAGTACGTGGAGAGTGGACTGCAACTAAATTGCCCGCGGAGTGGAGTTATCACCCAAACTATAACTTTCAAATTTTGTATACATCGACTAAAAACACAAGCAATGTTTCAGCCAATGGACCTCCGGGTTTAACCCGGAGGTTCATTGGCTGACACTTTGCTAGTGCTTGTTATGCTTTGCCACAAATCTGCAATTTTTGCTTGGGTGAAATCTCCACTCTGTGGGTGATTTAGTGATAATACACTCTCCAGATACTGTAGTTATATTGGGTAGCCCTCGGTTTTAGTAGGATGTCAGGAGAACCCTCAACACAGTACACTAACAGGCACCAGTGGAAGTTAGTTCAGCAATCTGGAAGTCAGTAGAAGTTAGTTCACTGATCTGAACGTGGTTGATAGCCTCCTCTGTGCAAATGCGATCGAGTTTGATAACCCCCTCTGCGCGAATGAGATCGAGATTCCCGTTTCCACATCGATGAAAAGGTCTACTCATTTCAGCGCCATTACCGGGTTATTGTTTTTACTGTTTTATATTTATTCAAAAACATGGACGATTTCGAAATCTTCGTTGATGCTTCGAGAGTCTTCAAATAACGATAATTAAAGGATAAAACACAGTTTGGATCAATAAAGTTATAAACTTTGCCCAAATGTGCAGTTAAAACTAGAAGTCCTGTCACGAATAGTGTGCTTATCTAGGCTTAATTGCGCGTTGGAATTGCGCGCAATTGCCATATCGAATGACATCCAAACCACAACAGGTTCTCCTGGTTACTCATAGCAAACACATGCAATGTTTCTGCCAATGGACCTCCGGGTTACCCGGAGGTCCATTGGCTGAAACATTGCTTGTGCACAGGCCATATGTACAGAATATGATAGCTTTACTTGGGCCATAACGCGCACATTAACGCGCATATCAACATGCTATTTGTGCGCATTTCATGACAGGACTTCTAGTTTTAACTGTAAGGAAGTAAGTGTACATGTACTCTCGAATGCAGTCGGTAATGATAAGGGCAAAAACTTGATATATATTCCTAGTTTTGAGTTCCCATAAAAACTTGATGAGAACTTTTTCTATAGGATTGAATGGGAAGAATCTGAACGTAGAGGGGTAGCCACTACAGTTAAAACTAGAAGTCCTGTCACGAACTGTGCGCTTATCTAGGCTTACATGTAAGGGCCTATATAAGTAATGAAATTTTGTTTGTCGTGAAAATTCTCACCTCTGATATTCCTTCAATTCAAATTAAATATACACAAAATGTACATCAAAATGAAGGTTGGGATGTATAGAACACGAAACACATGTGTAATCAACTCATAGAGTTGACTGTAGGCACCACTGGTTCCTAGAAGTCTGCTGTCGTATTCTCACCAGAACTGATAATTTAATAATATTTCACAAAAACAACTTGTGGCCAAATGTGCTTTACATATCCAAGAACAAAACTAGGGGATAAAAATTCTTTACAACACGGCGACAGAGCTGCATTGTGGAAAATTCCAAATCCTTTTCTTTTGTTTACGAATGAGTATACTTTCGATTTCCGGTTGACGTCATCGGACAGAAAAGGCATGTAAAAACAATGCCATCTAAAATCAAATAACGAAAAAGATCGCCTTCATACAGTATAGTGTTATTAGAGAGAGACTGCACAGTTGCCATATTCGATGCAAGGTATCATGATACCTGTTGAAATTTCTTAGAATTACGATTTTGTTTTTCGATGGAAATTCGTGGTAACGAGTGATTTGCGCATGTCTGTCGAGCATGGAAACCATCTTCAATAAAAAATGCAGTGTTGTCCTTTTCCAAAATGCAGTCCTATCGCTGTATTCGAAAGTGTTTTGAATGCCTAGCTTTGTTCTTGGATATATGAAGCACATTTGGCTGCCGCCATAAGTTGTTCTGATGAAATATTATTTTATGATCAGTTCTGGTGCGAATACAGGAGCAGACTTCCAGGAACCAGTGGTGCCTACAGTCGACTCTATGAGTTGATTACATATGTGTTTCGTGTTCTATACATCCCAACCTTCATTTTGATGTATAATTTGTGTATATGTAATTAGAATTTAAGGAATATGAGAGGTGAGAATTTCAAAGGTCACCGGACATTTCCCCATCCGGACATTACCCCATCCCATTTAGGCCGGACTTTACCCCATTTTGCTTTATAGAAAAACGGACAATTCCCCATGCAGACTTTTCACCACCCATTTCTTAATTTTTTGTGGGTCCGTTATTCAGTCGAGTTGATTGATAAACAGTGGTGTCTTCATTAAAGTAAATGTCAATGAATGCATCAGTGTTTATCAAGCAACTCTATAAGAAGTGTTTATAAGACATTTGTGTTCTATTTTCGCAGCAATTTACGGTCAACGTTTTGTGGAGATAATTGATAAACGGTCATGTCTCCACCGAGGTGAAATTCAATGAATACATCACTTTTTATCACACAAGTGGATTGAACAATATGGATGTTTTCATTGCAACTTTAATATTTGTTCTTTCTGTGAAGCTGCTTTTGTTCAAAAATATTGTTAAGTTGATTGATAAACAGTCGTGTCTTCATTGAAAAAATGTCAATGAATGCATCAGTGTTTATCAAACAACTCAACAAGAAGCATGTGTACAGTACGTGGAGAGTGGATTGTAACTAAATCACCCACGGAGTGGAGAACCACCCAAGCTATAACTTTAAAATTTTGTATATATCGACAATAAATACAAGTAATGTTTCGGCCAATGGACCTCCAGGTTTAACCCGGAGGTCCATTGGCTGAAACTTTGCTGGTTCTGGTTATGCTTTGCAATTATTGCTCGGGTGGAATCTACACTCTGCGGGTGATTTAGTCATAATACACTCTCCACGTACTGTAAGAGATTTATAAGCAAACATATTTATATACATATACACATACAAACACTTGTTACCAGACAAAAATTCTTGTTTTTTATTATTGATGTTGTGTTTTTATTGTTGTGAAATTCACATTGTGCTAAAATGTGCTAAGGCCTATACCATATGTCGAGATATTGTTTTTTCGAGTTATAAAAGAATGAAAAATGAAAACTTTCTAAGAGTTACTTGTCACTCATTCACATGTGGAAGCTGTCAGCTACATTGGACATGGGGTAATGTCCAATGGGGAAATGTCCACCTCCGATGGGTTAAGTATGATGGGGAAATGTTTGCCCTCGATGGGGAAAGGTGTTAATATCCGATGGGAAAATGTCCACTTCCGATGGGGAAATGTCCGTCTCTAATGGGGGAATGCTGATGGGGAAATGTCCACTTCCGGTGGGGAAATGTCCGCCTCTGATGGAGGAATGCTGATGGGGAAATGTCCGGATGGGGAAATGTCCGATGGGGAAATGTCCGCGCACCATTTCAAAATAAACAAAATTCCTTTACTTATATAGGCCCTTAATTGCGAGTAGGAATTGCGAGCAATTGCCATATCGAATGGCATCCAAAGCACGGCAGGTTCTCCTGGTTACTCCTAGCAAACACAGGCAATGTTTCTGCCAATGGACCTACGGGTTACCCGGAGGTCCATTGGCTGAAGCATTGCTTGAGCACAGGCCATATGTATAGAATATGATAGCCTTACTATGGTCATAACGCGTAGATTAACGCGCAGATCGACTTGCTATTTGTGCGAATTTCATGACAAGACTTCTACTTTTAACTGTACCGTAAGTTCAGATCGCTGAACAAAGTAGAAGTTAGAACCAATGTCAATGACAAAACTTAGCACTCACTGAAAATCCCTCCTATTTTCTTCCTAACAACTATGGAAACAATTACAAAATCTATATGTGTTGATTAATATGTTTCTGTGATGGTTTGAAATGTTCTCATCAACCCCTAAGGCTAAAAGAAATAATAACGTTTGACATCTCGAAAAACAACAAAACGGATTCATCAATTTCCCATTCGCCTGTGCAATACGTCACGAAGAGCGGGGAAAATCACTATCAAAATCTTACTTGTTTTCTGAGAGATGGAAGTTCTAACTTCCGGGCACGGAACGAAAAGAATGAGAAGGGGTCCGGGTCTTTTCGGCCTCGGGAACATTCGGCCTCAGTCGAGGCCGAATGTTCCCACTTTTGAGGCCGAATGTTCCCACTTTTGGTAAAAAATTTCAGAGTTTGGGAGTTGAAAAATAATTTTTTAGTTCATTTTCTTAGTTTTTTTATATTAGGAGGTTTTCTAGAATATTGTTTAAAGAATAATATATACGGCGTACCTACCTTTATTCCTAAAGTAGAAATATATTAAGCACAAGACTAATCCATAATGAATAATGAAATATAAAATCCATTGTATAAAATCCACTGAACTGAATAACAGAATGACAATATATGTGTGTGTTCCGATGACGACATGCAAACTCGAAATGATATGTTTCTTCTTGGATGTTGTTTGGCACAACTCATCTTAAAAATTTTGTTTTCATAAGTTCTTTTGCGTGAAGTTGTGATCAAAGTTCTGGCTTTTGATGAGATACTGATACAGAGTTTTTACAGGGCGACTGAATCTTGATTGATTTAATAGCACTTGATTAGGAGATCATATACTGTTTTTACAGTTTCTACGGACCCTTAAACCTTTTATGTGGACTGTAATTGTTCTTGATGAGATAATCTTATACTGTTCTTCACGGTTTCTTTGAACATTTATTTGAACACTTCTAGCGTAAAAAACAACTCCTCGCATATATAAGGGTATCATGAAAAGAGTTCAACATCACGGAGCAGAACTCTTGAAGATATGCAAAATTCCTAGCCATCTTCCAGTTCGAGGTCGCAAGGGATTTCAATCCCACATCGTCCCTGTGCGCCTTCGGCAGGCAAAAAACTTTTCATTTCATTCATCCAACATCAATCTGGCTCGCTTACTTACTTGCTGATACCTACCTTATTAGGCGAGGCCAAGATTGCGAGTGTGAATGTGGTTGACGGCGATTTGGAAATTGTAACAACAAAGATATCCAAGAAGTTAGAGGAATATATCTGTCAATGTATTTTATATTGTATATATTGTATATTACTCTGTATTTATTTTTGTTTTTGGTTGTAATAAAGGTTTTTAAACAACTCATCTTAACTCGTATATCTCTTAGTCTCCCTAGTTTAAAACGGAGGCCGAATGTTCCCAGGCCGAATGTTCCCAGGCCGAAAGTTCCCGGGGCCGAATGTTCCCGAGGCCGAATGTTCCCGAGGCCGAAAAGACCCGCTCCCATGAGAAGCTCGTGGAAGAGTGAAAACCGAGTCAGACCACACTTTATGATTCTGGAGAATCATGGCTTTTCCCGATGAGATTCCATGATTTTTCATGACTCCACAGTGTCTGATCAATTGCTTTTAACTGTCTCACTGAAGTTCCTTCATTGATGTAATGAGAAAGGTGAGTATAGTAGTCTCAAATGACTCAGTTTGATAAAAAAAATTGTTTAGGTAAAAAACATCATTAACGGTGGAGTGGGTTAATATCAATATCGCCGTCCGACAAGTTAATGACCCACAAAAGGAGTTGTGTTTGTTTGACACATACCCACTGAGTGCTGTGTCTATTTGAAAATGGTCCATTTTATCTCCAATGTATCCAAAATATTGATGTCTGGCAGCTTGTAGAGGGTTAACAAGTGCTAACAGGAATATTTTTCCATGCAACTTGTAATGTCACACTAAGAACTGCAAATGGCCATTTTTTTCTTTAAAATCTTCCAAGATGTTTTCAGAGAAATTCCTGCGAATACGCTCTTTTCGAATTCGACGTGACGAAATGCGAAATCCATGTCGCTCTTCATGGAAAGAGATGCCGCAACTATTCATGAACAAGGAGTGAAAATTTCATGGAAATCTGCCAAGAATTGGCTGAGATATGGTGTTTTGGAGAGGGGAGGTAATTGTTTGAATTTGGTCCTTCCTTTTCAAGCCAGTTCGAAAAAAGACGTCGGGAATGGGCGCAGAATCCTTCAGTGCACCCTGTTACAACTAGTAGTGTATACATTTACCAGTAATGTCGAAATCGACCAGTAATGTCAAAAAAATTAACCAGTAATGTCGAAATCAACCAGTAATGTCGAAAAAATCGACCAGTAATGTAAAAATCCGTAATGTCGAAAAATTAACCAGACAGACAGACAGACAGACACAGACAGACAGACAGACAGACAGACAGACAGACAGACAGACAGACAGACAGACAGACAGATAGATAGATAGATAGATAGATAGATAGGGCAAAGGCAGGGTGAGAGAGAGAGAGAGAGAGAGAGAGAGAGAGAGAGAGAGGGGACGGGGAAAGAGAGCTGGGCAAAGACAGGCGGAGAGGGGGATAGAGAGAGAGAATGATGGAGAGAGAGAGAGGGAGAGGAGAGAGGGGGCAAAGACAGAGGGACATGGGATAGAAAGAGATGGGAGATAGATAGATAGAGGGAGAGAGAGAGAGAGAGAGAGAGAGAGCAAATAGGATGGGATATGTTGTGCATATGAAAGAGGGAAATAATTGTTAAACATAAAATTCCATATTTACTGGGGTAAATGTGTTTAAAGTTGCACGAAAATGGTTAAAAGTCGATAAATATAGGCAAAAGTACAATTTGAGCAACCCGAAAAAATATTTAAAAGTGACGACCAAAATGACGATTTTTCGCAAAAATTTCAATATTTTTTCGGGTTGCTCAAATTGCACTTTTGCCTATATTTATCGACTTTTAACCATTTTCGCGCATGTACGTGGGGAGCACTATTAGCTCAATCGAGAAATTGCCTCGCAATTCAATTTGATGAATATCCGGGTTCTATACCTGTCGAGGTCAGTTAAGTTGTGTCCTTGGGAATGACACTTTATCCCAGGTGCACGTTGACTTCGTGTGCCAAGCCACATGCCGAAATGACACGTGTATGGTGCGCGTGCTTTAAACTAAGTATCGTAAACGAAATCAATCAATCAATCAACCAACCAATCAATCTTTGTATGTAGGTCTGCCTGTCTTTCCGTCATTCAGTTGTCTATCCACGTCTAGGGGTTATTTTTCACACGCCACATTGCTATCTGTCTGTCTGGATTTCTGTCCGTCTGCCTGGATGCTGCTAACCTGCCTGCCTACACACTTGCCAGCCTACATGTGTGACTGTATGTCTATCTGTGCGAGCGCTAAATACTAGACTAAATATTTCAGCGTCGTATCAATTCATTATCTATCCAGAGAGAGAGAGAGGGGGAAGGAGAGAGAGAGAGAGAGAGAGAGTTGGACAAAGACAGAAGGAAAAGGGGATAGGGAGAGAGTGATAGAGAGAGAAAGAAGGGGAGAGAGAGAAGGAGAGATAGAGGTAGGGACAAAGGCAGAGGGACAGACAGACAGACAGACAGACAGACAGACAGACAGACAGACAGACAGATAGATAGATAGATAGATAGATAGATAGATAGATAGATAGATAGATAGATAGATAGATAGATCTAGATAGATAGATAGATAGATAGATAGATAGATAGATAGATAGGGCAAAGGCAGGGGGAGAGAGAGAGAGAGAGAGAGAGAGGGTGGGGAAAGAGAGCTGGGCAAAGACAGGCGGAGAGGGGGATAGAGAGAGAGAATGATGGAGAGAGAGAGAGGGAGAGGAGAGAGGGGGGCAAAGACAGAGGGACATGAGATAGAAAGAGAGGGGGATAGATAGATAGATAGATAGAGAGAGAGAGAGAGAGAGAGAGAGAGAGCAAATAGGATGGGATATGTTGTGCATATGAAAGAGGGAAATAATTGTTAAACATAAAATTCCATATTTACTGGGGTAAATGTGTTTAAACTTGCACGAAAATGGTTAAAAGTCGATAAATATAGGCAAAAGTACAATTTGAGCAACCCGAAAAAATATTTAAATTTTTGCAAAAAATCGTCATTTTGGTCGTTACTTTTTGACACTACTGGTTAATTTTTCGACATTACGGATTTTTACATTACTGGTCGAGGATTCTTATGGAATTCGAGCTAGATAAGGAACACACCTTTTTATGGATCTTATAACACTACGTGGTGCTATTAGGGTCAATATTCTAAAATAATTCTGGTCCATTTTGGTGATTTCCGGTGAAAATAAGTCGTTCACGGGATCATCTGGTTAACTCGTTGTACTTCCATCGCATGGAACGTACTCTCCAAACATACCCCCGTCTTATTAGATGCCTTTGTGCTACCTAGCAGCCGTGTGCTACTATACAAACCAAGATGGCGGCGCCCTGTATACAAAATGGACGACGGAAACGCGTATTACCTTTACAACACGGGCTGCGCATGCGCAGTGATACAATGTTTCACCATGGGGATGACGTCACAACATGGCCGGCCAAGCGCGTTACCATGACAACACAAAATGGCGGCACCCAGTCACGTAACTATGACGTCATTTCTGGGGTCCACCGCGGGGTTCACCAAATCTTGCTCGAAAGAAACGAGCACCACTCCTTTGATCCATGCACATGAATAATAATCCGTGCGCATGAAATGAAAGATTTTAAAAACTATGGTATAGGTTATTAAGTCAAAATGGCATCCAAGCTGTGACCTTGGTATACTGGCATCCCACCATCTTAACGCTGAAATAGCAATTCTTAGGTCTACTTGTTCTTGTTTGAGCCTAAGTTATCTAGGACCCTTCGGCCCTCGGTCGCTACCGCCTCCTCATATCTTCAAAAAAGGAAGGTCAGGAGGGGTAACCTAATGACCCGAGGTCCGTCCTTGTTAGGCATGCTTCCCCTTTTTTAACGTGCAATAGGCCAGTTAGGACGAAGTGAAGTCTGCGTAAGACCTCACATCGCTACACTCTGGGCCCGTGGCAGTAAGTAGGTGTATGTAAGTGTGGCGGGAGAGGGGGGATCTCTTGTTGAGACGTGGGGGCGCAAAAATATGTCAGCGAAGATATAAAATTCAGATGTCTAAAAGGGTCTATAAAGCAGCCATCGAAAAGTACTTCACAATGCCGGGGGAATTTGAGATGGGACGTCACCTAAGGTTGACTGGGATGGCAACATATGCCTATGCTTGTCCGTTACATGTCTAATCTTGGAGGTATTATATATATTTTGGTAGGCCCTGGGAAGGTCGGGATCAGTGGCGGGGGGGGGGGGGCATGCGAAAACGCAACAGCTCGCCCCCAAATAGATTTACATTGCACCGACCCTCCCCCCCCCCCTTCATAATAAATACAAACTGCCACATAGGATTTCGACCCCCTCCCTCACCTTCCATTTGGAGACTTCAAAACTGTTGATATAGCTTCGAAATTTGAGAATATTTCAGAGATACTCAGGCTCTTACCTTCAAGTTACCGATGACCTCGCCATCCTCCATTAGGCTCCAGAATCACTCTCAAAGCTTCACAGTTAAAACTGAAAAAATTTACCGAGGAAGGATAACCGGCCCCCACCAATGGCCTTACCTCCTCTAAGGAGGCTTCAGAGTCCCTTACAGAGCTCCAAAAATTTATAATTCGGGGAGAGGTCCCGAATCCGGTGGCGGCGCTGCAGGACAGCGGGGGTGGGGTTCCTGACACCTTATGTTTTAATCCGTGCGCACAAAATAATAATCCGAGCACACGAGTTAATAATCCGCGAAGGCGAATTGATAATCGGTACATACAAAATAATAATTCGAGCACAAGGATTATTATTTCGTGTTCTTTATTCCTCGGGGGCCACCCATCAACACCAAAATATCCCGTGATTTTAACTTGCTTTGGTGTTTTTTTTGTAACTGGCCCTTTTTGGGGCTTAGTAGGGCCCCTAAATGTGGTCCTATTGGGGCGGTTGAGGTGTCAATCTTCTTTATTTCTCTGGTGCCACCCAGCAACACCAAAATATCCCGTGATTTTAACCTGCCTTGGTGATATTTTGTAACTGGCCCTTTTTGGGGCCTTAGTAGGGCTCTTAAATATTGTCCGATTGGGGCAGTTGAGGTGTCAATCTTCTTTATTCCTCGGGGGCCACCCATCAACACCAAAATATCCCGTGCTGTTGACCTGCTTTGGTGATATTTTGTAACTGGCCCTATTTGGGGCCTTAGTAGGGCCCCTAAATGTGGTCCGATTGGGGCGGTTGAGGTGTCAATCTTCTTTATTCCTCGAGGGCCACCCATCAACACCAAAATATCCCGTGATTTTAACCTGCTTTGGTGATATTTTGTAACTGGCCCTTTTAGGCCTTAGTAAGGCACCTAAATGTGGCCCGATTGGGGTGGTTGAGGTGTCAATCTTCTTTATTCCTCGGGGGCCACCCATCAACACCAAAATATCCCGTGATTTTAACTTGCTTTGGTGATTTTTTGTCACTGGTCCTTTTTGGGGCCTTAGTGGGGCCCAAAAATGTTGTCCGATGGGGGAGTTTGAGGTGTCAATCTTCTTTATTTCTCGGGGGCTACCCATCAACACCAAAATATCCCATGATTTTAACCTGCTTTGGTGATATTTTGTAACTGGCCCTATTTGGGGCCTTAGTAGGGCCCCTAAATGTGGTCCGATTGGGGCCGTTGAGGTGTCAATCTTCTTTATTCCTCGGGGGCCAACCATCAACACAAAACGATCCTGTGGTTTTAACCTGCTTTGGTGATATTTTGTAACTGGCCCTTTTTGGAGCCTTAGTAGGGCCCCTAAATGTGGTCCAATTGTCGTGGTTGAGGTATCAATTTTCTTCATTTCTCGGGGGCCACCCAGCAACACCAAAATAAGCCGTGATTTTAACCTGCTTTGTGGATATTTTGTAACTGGTCCTTTTTGGGGCCTTAGTAGGGTCCCTAAATTTGGTCCGATTGGGGTGGTTGAGGTGTCAATCTTCTTTATTCCCCGGGGGCCACCCATCAACACCAACATATCCCGCGATTTCAACCTACTTTGCTGATATTTTGTAACTGGCCCTTTTTGGGGCCTTAGTAGGGCCCCTAAATGTGGTCCGATTGGGGCGGTTGAGGTGTCAATCTTCTTTATTTCTCTGGGGCCACCCAGCAATACCAAAATATTCCATGATTTTAACCTGCTTTGGTGATATTTTGTAACTGGCCCTTTTTGGGGCCTTAGTAGGGTCCCTAAATTTGGTCCGATTGGGGTGGTTGAGGTGTCAATCTTCTTTATTCCCCGGGGGCCACCCATCAACACCAACATATCCCGCGATTTCAACCTACTTTGCTGATATTTTGTAACTGGCCCTTTTTGGGGCCTTAGTAGGGCCCCTAAATGTGGTCCGATTGGGGCGGTTGAGGTGTCAATCTTCTTTATTTCTCTGGGGCCACCCAGCAATACCAAAATATTCCATGATTTTAACCTGCTTTGGTGATATTTTGTAACTGGCCCTTTTTGGGGCCTTAGTAGGGCTCCTAAATGTGGTCCTATTGGGGCGGTTGAGGTGTCAATCTTCTTTATTCCTCGGGGGCCACCCATCAACACCAAAATATCCCGTGATTTTAACCTGCTTTGGTGATATTTTGTAACTGGCCCTTTTGGGGCCTTAGTAGGGCCCCTAAATGTGGTCCGATTGGGGCGGTTGAGGTGTCAATCTTCTTTATTCCTCGGGGGCCACCTATCAACACCAAAATATCCCGTGATTTTGACTTGCTTTGGTGATATTTTGTAAATGGCCTTTTTTGTGGCCTTAGTAGGGCCTCTAAATGTGGTCCGTTTGGGGCGGTTGAGGTATCAATCTTCTTTATTCCTCGGAGCCACCCATCAACACCAAAATATCCCGTGATTTTAACCTGCTTTGGTGATATTTTGTAACTGGCCCTTTTTGAGGCCTTAGTAAGGCCCCTAAATGTGGTCCGATTGGGGCGGTTGAGGTGTCAATCTTCTTTATTCCTCGGGGGCCACCCATCAACACCAAAATATCCCGTGATTTTAACTTGCTTTGGTGATTTTTTGTAACTGGCCCTTTTGGGGCTTAGTAGGGCCCCTAAATGTGGTCCTATTGGGGCGGTTGAGGTGTCAATCTTCTTTATTCCTCGGGGGCCACCCATCAACACCAAAATATCCCGTGATTTTAACCTGCTTTGGTGATATTTTGCAACTTGGCCTTTTTGGGGCCTTAGTAGGGCCCCTAAATATTCTTTGATTGCGGCAGTTGAGGTGTCAATCTTCTTTATTCCTCGGGGGTCACCCATCAACACCAAATATACCGTGCTGTTAACCCGCTTTGGTGGTATTTTGTAACTGGCCCTTTTGGGGCCTTAGTAGGGCCCCTAAAATTGGTCCGATTGGGGCGGTTGAGGTGTCAATCTTCTTTATTCCTCGGGGGCCACCCATCAACACCAAAATATCCCCTGATTTTAACCTGCTTTGGTGATATTTTGTAACTGGTCCTTTTTGGGGCCTTTGTGGGGCCCCTAAATATTGTCCTATTGGGGAGGTTGAGGTGTCAATCTTCTTTATTCCTCAGGGGCCACCCATCAACACCAAAATATCCCGTGACTTTAACCTGCTTTGGTGATATTTTGTAACTGGCCCTTTTTGGGGCCTTAGTAGGGCCCCTGAATGTGGTCCAATTGGGGCAGTTGAGGTGTCAATCTTCTTTATTCCTCGGGGGCCACCCATCAACACCAAAATATTCTGCGATTTTAACCTACTTTGGTGATATTTTGTAACTGGCCCTTTTTGAGGCCTTAGTAAGGCCCCTAAATGTGGTCCGATTGGGGCGGTTGAGGTGTCAATCTTCTTTATTCCTCGGGGACCACCCATCAACACCAAAATATCCCGTGATTTTAACTTGCTTTGGTGATTTTTTGTAACTGGCCCTTTTTGGGACCTTAGTAGGGCCCCTAAGTGTGGTCTGATTGGGGCGGTTGAGGTGTCAATCTTCTTTATTTCTCCGGGGCCACCCAGCAATACCAAAATATCCGCTGATTTTAACCTGCTTTGGTGATATTTTGTAACTGGCCCTTTTTGGGGCCTTAGTAGGGCCCCTAAATGTGGTCCGATTGGGGCTGTTGAGGTGTCAATCTTCTTTGTTCCACGGGGGCCACCCATCAACACCAAAATATCCCATGCTGTTAACCTGCTTTGTTGATATTTTGTAACTGGCACTTTTTGGGGCCTTAGTAGGGCCCCTAAATGTGGACCGATTGGGGCAGTTGAGGTGTCAATCTTCTTTATTCCTCGGGGGCCACCCATCAACACCAAAATATCCCGTGGATTGAACCTGCTTTGGTGATATTTTGTAACTGGCCCTTTTTGGGGCCTTAGTAGGGCCCCTAAATGTGGTCCGATTGGGGCGGTTGAGGTGTCAATCTTCTTTATTCCTCGGGGGCCACCCATCAACACCAAAATATTCCGTGATTTTAACCTGCTTTGGTGATATTTTGTAACTGGCCCTTTTTGTGGCTTTAGTAGGGCCCCTAATGTGGTCCGATTGGGGCGGTTGAGGTGTCAATCTTCTTTATTCCTCGGGGGCCACCAATCTACACCAAAATATCCCGTGATTTTGACTTGCTTTGGTGATATTTTGTAACTGACCCTTTTTGGGGCCTTAGTAGGGCCTCTAAATGTGGTCCGATTGGGGCGATTGAGGTGTCAATCTTCTTTATTCCTCGGGGGCCACCCATCAACACCAAAATATCCCGTGATTTTAACCTGCTTTGGTGATATTTTGTAACTGGCCCTTTTTGGGGCCTTTGTAGGGCCCCTAAATGTGGTCCGATTGGGGCGGTTGAGGTGTCAATCTTCTTTATTCCTCGGGGGCCACCTTTCAGCACCAAAATATTCCGTGATTTTAACTTACTTTGGTGATATTTTGTAACTGGCCCTTTTTTGGGTCCTTAGTAGGGCCTCTAAATGTGGTCCGATTGGGGCGTTTGAGGTGTCAATCTTCTTTATTCCTCGGTGGCCACCCATCAACACCAAAATATCCGTGATTTTAATCTGCTTTGGTGATATTTTGTAACTGGCCCTTTTTGGGGCCTTAGTAGGGCCCCTAAATGTGGTCATATTGGGGCGGTTGAGGTGTCAATCTTCTTTATTCCTCGGGGGCCGCCAATCAACACCAATATATCCCGTGATTTTATCCTGCTTTGGTGATATTTTGTAACTGGCCCTTTTTGGGGCCTTAGTAGGGCCCCTAAATGTGGTCCAGTTGGGGCGGTTGAGGTGTCAATCTTCTTTATTCCTCGGGGGCCACCCATCAACACCAAAATATCCGGTAATTTTTTTCGAATTTTGAATATCGAATAAGGAAACGGGAATAAGTAACTAAATTCACAGTACTTGGGAAAGTGCCTAAATTGTAATGAGGGAAATCCCATAAATTTAATACGTTTACTTCAAAGATAATATGAACAAGATCGAAAGAATATAAAGCCTTTCAAGTGCAATACATACAATTTGTTTTCAGAGGAAAGTTTTATTTTTCAAATTAAAACGGAATTTAAATATACACTTTCTATCTGTATTTCTGTGTGTACCCTTATAAAAAAGTACCATGGTAAACCATGGCAAATCCCAAAATACCCTGGTAATACCATGGGATTTATAAGGGTAAAATGATTGCCGAAATCCTCTCCATGTTCGCTCACTTTTTGAGAAAGAAAAATAAAAATTAAATATAAAACCCTCCCTCCCTCCCCCCACCCTCCCTCTTCTCTCACTCACTGATTTGAAAAAATTTCTCGAGAATCAACTAATTTATTTTCTGTTGTCTTATATAACTTATACAGAGTTCACGATTTAGTTCTATTTTACTTCGTTTTTGAGTTCATTCAGTTCAAAAGTTTGTCATAGATCCCAGTCTTTGTCCCACTCGTTTCGATCTCAGTTGGTTGTAACTTTCGTTGTATTCAATCTTTGATCCATTCAACCAGATTATTTTCGTTCCCTCCATTCTCTACAGTCCTCGTTCACTCCGTGCACTCAATTCTCTACTGCAAAGATTTGTTGTGGTTGGTCGTACGTTATCATGCTCGCTTCGTTTGTTCAATTCAAGTGTAGGCCGATGTTCTTGCAATGGCAATCCCATTGTTTAATTACTCTAAACGGTGTTATCAATCCCTTTTCATACCTTCGAGTGTTTATGTCAATCACAGACTCCAATTTGTTTTAGAGCCCCACTTTCGGCATCCAGTTTTTCAAGATGATGTGCCAAAGAGTCGTACGTGCACTCACTCTAACGAACAACTGCTCTGTGGTTCATTTGATCGATAAGATTCGAGTCGTTCGGGCAATGCCCTTTCTGGTGACTGCTCTGTGGTTCATTTGATCGATAAGATTCGAATCGTTCGAGCAATACACTTTCTGGTGACTGGTCGATGGTTCATTTGATCGATAACATTCGAGTCGTTCGAGCAATGCCCTTTCTGGTGACTGCTCTGTGGTTCATTTGATCGATAAGATTCGAGTCGTTCGAGCAATGCCCTTTCTGGTGACTGGTCGATGGTTCATTAGATCGATAAGATTCGAGTCGTTCGAGCAATGCCCTTTCTGGTGACTGCTCTGTGGTTCATTTAAATGATAAGATTCGAGTCGTTCGAGCAATGCACTTTCTGGTGACTGGTCGATGGTTCATTTGATCGATAAGATTCGAGTCGTTCGAGCAATGCCCTTTCTGGTGACTGCTCTGTGGTTCATTTGATCGATAAGATTCGAGTCGTTCGAGCAATGCATTTTCTGGTGACTGGTCTATGGTTCATTTGATCGATAAGATTTGAGTCGTTCGAGCAATGACCTTCCTGGTGACTGGTCTATGGTTCATTTGAACGATAAGATTCGAGTTGTTCGAGCAATGCCCTTTCTGGTGACTGGTCTATGGTTCATTTGATCGATAAGATTCGAGTCGTTCGAGCAATGCCCTTTCTGGTGACTGGTCTATGGTTCATTTGATCGATAAGATTCGAGTCGTTCGCGCAATGCACTTTCTGGTGACTGGTCTATGGTTCATTTGATCGATAAGATTCGAGTCATTCGAGCAATGCACTTTCTGGTGACTGGTCGGTGGTTCATTTGATCGATAAGATTCGAGTCGTTCGAGCAATGCACTTTCTGGTGACTGGTCGGTGGTTCATTTGATCGATAAGATTCGAGTCGTTCGAGCAATGCACTTTCTGGTGACTGGTCGATGGTTCATTTGATCGATAAGATTCGAGTCGTTCGAGCAATGCCCTTTCTGGTCACTGGTCGATTGTTCATTTGATGGATAAGATTCGAGTCATTCGAGCAATGCACTTTCTGGTGACTGGTCTATGGTTCATTTGATCGATAATATTTGAGTCGTTCGAGCAATGCCCTTTCTGGTGACTGGTCTATGGTTCATTTGATCGGTAAGATTCGAGTCGTTCGAGCAATGCCCTTTCTGGTGACTGGTCTATGGTTCATTTGATCGATAAGATTTGAGTCGTTCGAGCAATGACCTTTCTGGTGACTGGTTTATGGTTCATTTGATCGATAAGATTCGAGTCGTTCGAGCAATGCCCTTTCTGGTGACTGGTCGATGGTTCATTTGATCGATAAGATTCGAGTCGTTGGAGCAATGCCCTTTCTGTTGACTGGTCTATGGTTCATTTGATCGATAAGATTCGAGTCGTTTTGAGCAATGCCCTTTCTGGTGACTGGTCTATGGTTCATTTGATCGATAAGATTCGAGTCGTTCGAGCAATGCCCTTTCTGTTGACTGGTCTATGGTTCATTTGATCGATAAGATTCGAGTCGTTCGAGCAATGCCCTTTCTGGTGACTGCTCTGTGGTTCATTTGATCGATAAGATTCGAGTCGTTCTAGCAATGCCCTTTCTGGTGACTGGTCGGTGGTTCATTTGTTCGATAAGATTCGAGTCGTTCGAGCAATGCACTTTCTGGTGACTGGTCGATGGTTCATTTGATCGATAAGATTCGAGTCGTTCGAGCAATGCACTTTCTGGTGACTGGTCGATGGTTCGTTTGACCGATAAGATTCGAGTCGTTCGAGCAATGCACTTTCTGGCCGGTGGTTCATTTGATCGATAAGATTCGAGTCGTTTGAGGAATGCACTTTCTGGTGACTGGTCTGTGGTTCATTTGATCGATAAGATTCGAGTCGTTCGAGCAATGCCCTTTCTGGTGACTGGAGGATCGTTCATTTGATCGATAAGATTCGAGTCGTTCGAGCAATGGACTTTCTGGTGACTGGTCTATGGTTCATTTGATCGATAAGATTCGAGTCGTTCGAGCAATGCCCTTTCTGGTGACTGGTCTATGGTTCATTTGATGGATAAGATTCGAGTCGTTCGAGCAATGCCCTTTCTGGTGACTGCTCTATGGTTCATTTGATCGATAAGATTCGAGTCGTTCGAGCAATGCACTTTCTGGTGACTGGTCTATGGTTCATTTGATCGATAAGATTCGAGTCATTCGAGCAATGCACTTTCTGGTGACTGGTCGATGGTTCATTTCATCGATAAGATTTGAGTCGTTCCAGCAATGCCTTTTCTGGTGACTGGTCGATGGTTGATTTGATCGATAAGATTCGAGTCGTTCGAGCAATGCCCTTTCTGGTGACAGGTCTATGGTTCATTTGATCGATAAGATTCAATTCCTTCGAGCAATGCCCTTTCTGGTGACTGGTCGATGGTTCATTTGATCGATAAGATTCGAGTCGTTCGAGCAATGCCCTTTCTGATGACTGGTCGATGGTTCATTTGATCGATAAGATTCGAGTCGTTCGAGCAATGCCCTTTCTGGTGACTGGTCGATGGTTCATTTGATCGATAAGATACGAGTCGTTCGAGCAATGCACTTTCTGGTGACTGCTCTATGGTTCATTTGATCGATAAGATTCGAGTCGTTCTAGCAATGTGCTTTCTGGTGACTGGTCTATGGTTCATTTGATCGATAAGATTCGAGTCGTTCGAGCAATGCCCTTTCTGGTGACTGGTCTATGGTTCATTTGATCAATGAGATTCGAGTCGTTCGAGCAATGCCCTTTCTGTTGACTGGTCTATGGTTCATTTGATCGATAAGATTCGAGTCGTTCGAGCAATGCCCTTTCTGGTGACTGGTCTATGGTTCATTTGATCGATAAGATTCGAGTCGTTCTAGCAATGCCCTTTCTGGTGACTGGTCGGTGGTTCATTTGTTCGATAAGATTCGAGTCGTTCGAGCAATGCACTTTCTGGTGACTGGTCTATGGTTCATTTGATCGATAAGATTTGAGTCGTTCGAGCAATGACCTTCCTGGTGACTGGTCTATGGTTCATTTGAACGATAAGATTCGAGTCGTTCGAGCAATGCCCTTTCTGGTGACTGGTCTATGGTTCATTTGATCGATAAGATTCGAGTCGTTCGAGCAATGCCCTTTCTGGTGACTGGTCTATGGTTCATTTGATCGATAAGATTCGAGTCGTTCGCGCAATGCACTTTCTGGTGACTGGTCGATGGTTCGTTTGATCGATAAGATTCGAGTCGTTCGAGCAATGCCCTTTCTGGTGACTGGTCTATGGTTCGTTTGATCGATAAGATTCGAGTCGTTCGAGCAATGCCCTTTCTGGTGACTGGTCTATGGTTCGTTTGATCGATAAGATTCGAGTCGTTCGAGCAATGCCCTTTCTGGTGACTGGTCTATGGTTCATTTGATCGATAAGATTCGAGTCGTTCGAGCAATGACCTTTCTGGTGACTGCTCTATGGTTCGTTTGATCGATAAGATTCGAGTCGTTCTAGCAATGCCCTTTCTGGTGATTGGTCGATGGTTCATTTGATCGATAAGATTCGAGTCGTTCGAGCAATGCCCTTTCTGGTGACTGGTCTATGGTTCATTTGATCGATAATATTCGAGTCGTTCGAGCAATGCCCTTTCTGGTGACTGGTCGATGGTTAATTTTATCGATAAGATTCGAGTCGTTCGAGCAATGCCCTTTCTGGTGACTGGTCTATGGTTCATTTGATCGATAAGATTCGAGTCATTCGAGCAATTACCTTTCTGGTGACTGGTCTATGGTTCATTTGATCGATAAGATTCGAGTTGTTCTAGCAATGCCCTTTCTGGTGATTGGTCGATGGTTCATTTGATCGATAAGATTCGAGTCGTTCGAGCAATGCCCTTTCTGGTGACTGGTCTGTGGTTCATTTGATCGATAATATTCGAGTCGTTCGAGCAATGCCCTTTCTGGTGACTGGTCGATGGTTCATTTTATCGATAAGATTCGAGTCGTTCGAGCAATGCCCTTTCTGGTGACTGCTCTATGGTTCATTTGATCGATAAGATTCGAGTCGTTCAAGCAATGCCCTTTCTGGTGACTGGTCGATGGTTCATTCGATGAAATCGTGATCCCTGTTTCTCGGCACCCCGCTTTCAGAATCCTTTAGATTAAGCATATTTTTATTTCGTCCCTTGAGTTCCAATGTGTTCTATGTGCCAGTAGGCTGCCAGTAGACACTCCAGTAGGCTGCCAGTAGACACTCCAGTAGGCTGCCAGTAGACACCCCAGTAGGCTGCCAGTAGGCACTCCAGTAGACTGCCAGTAGATACCCCAGTAGGCTGCCAATAGGCACATAGAACACATTGGAACTCAGGAGACGATTTGTCATTTAACAATTCAGATGGGGACCGGAGGGAGGGCATGTGCTTACTACTTAGAAGACCATCCGCTTCCGTACATTGATTGAAGCAATTTACAATATGACAGATCGAATCACTAATACAATTAAACCAAATTAATTTGGAATAAAATAATGAAAACTGAACAGAAAATCAAAAAATACATCAGTACTTCCTATGATGATGATCCCCAACCACCACATTATATAGAATCCATTTTATACCATGATAACCTATTCTACTATATATAAAAAGCTTATGACATAAATTTTTGCTTTACACGCCAACCGCGGTGAAGACGTCAGCAATGGAATTATAGTTAAATTTACACCTACAGTAGAACTACATCCAAGTTGACCTTTGGTGACGTCGACCTGAATGCAAACTTGTCGAAATTTATCGGACGTCGCCTCGGGAAGAGTGAAATGAAACTGGCAATTATATTTTACGTTTCTAAATGGGTTTACCCCATGAGATGCCAAAAAGTAACAAACATGCATTGTCTCATGTTAATAAAGCACCCATAACTCGAAATAGTATGTTATTGTGGCATTAAAATGAAAAAGGCTCTGTTTCTTTTTCAATTCGTTTCGGCGATAAAATTGACAGCGAAAGTATCGCCTACCGATGCACATGAAAACAAAAAAACAGATTCCCACGTATGCACGTCTGTTGTTCAATAAAATCAAGAAAAAATAGTATCGCCTACCGATGTACCTGTAAACAAAAAAGACAGATTCCCACGTATGCACGTCTGTTGTTCAATAAAATCAGGAAAAAATAATAGCGACACTTAATAAATTGACGATCATGGTATAAATAATATACACCCAAAGTAGCTTCAAAACTCATGGTGAAGTGGTGTTAATGACTGGAGACATGCTGGTGTACCAAATATTCAAAACTCATGGTAAAGTGGTGTTAATTACTGGAGAGATTGTGGTAACTATGTCGACGAACACCCTACTAAAGTGAATACAATACAGGCTGATCACAGAACAGACGGTGGTGACTATGTCGGAGAACAGCATACTAAAGTGAATACAATACAGGCTGATCATAGGACAGATGGTGGTGACTATCTAGAACACCATACTAAAGTGAATACAATACAGGCTGATCATAGGACAGATGGTGGTGGCTATGTTGAACACCATACTAAAGTGAATACAATACAGGCTGATCATAGAGCAGATGGTGGTGGCTATGTAGAACACCATACTAAAGTGAATACAATACAGGCTGATCATAGGACAGATGGTGGTGGCTATGTAGAACATCATACTAAAGTTAATAGAGTACAGATTGATCATAGTACGGATGGTGGTGACTATGTCGGCAGAGAACACCATACTAAAGTGAATACAATACAGGCTGATCATAGGACAGATGGTGGTGGCTATGTAGAACACCATACTAAAGTGAATACAATACAGGCTGATCACAGGACAGATGGTGGTGGCTATGTAGAACACCATGCTAAAGTGAATACAATACAGGCTGATCATAGGACAGATGGTGGTGGCTATGTAGAACACCATCTAAAGTGAATACAATACAGGCTGATCATAGGCCAGATGGTGGTGGCTATGTAGAACACCATACTAACGTGAACACAGTACAGGCTATCATTAGACAGATGGTGGTGGCTATGTAGAACATCATACTAAAGTTAAGAGAGTACAGATTGATCATAGTACGGATGGTGGTGACTATGTCGGCAGAGAACACCATACTAAAGTGAATACAATACAGGCTGATCAAAGGACAGATGGTGGTGGCTCTGTAGAACATCATACTAAAGTGAATACAATACAGGCTGATCATAGGTCAGATGGTGGTGACTATCTAGAACATCATACTAAAGTGTATACAATGCAGGCTGAACATAGGACTGATGGTCGTGGCTATGTAGAACACCATACTAAAGTGAATACAATACAGCCTGATCACAGGACAGATGGTGGTGACTACGTTGGAGAACACCATGTACTAATGTGAATACAATACAGGCTGATCATAGGACAGATGGCGGTGACTATCTAGAACACCATACTAAAGAGTGAAAACAATACAAGGTGATGATAACGCAGATGGTGGTGACTATTTAGAACATCACACTAAAGTGAATACAATACAGGCTGATCATAGGACAAATGGTGGTGTCTATGTAGGAGAACACGATACTAAAGTTAATAGAATACAGGCTGATCATAGGACAGATGGTGGTGTCTATGTAGGAGAACACCATACTAAAGTTAATAGAATACAGGCTGATCATATGACAGATGGTGGTGGCTATGTAGAACACCATACTAAAGTGAATACAATACAGGCTGATCATAGGACAGATGGTGGTGGCTATGTAGAACACCATCTAAAGTGAATACAATACAGGTTGATCACAGGAGAGATGGTGGTGACTATCTAGAATACCATACTAATGTAAATACAATACAGGCTGATCATAGGACAAATGGTGGTGTCTATGTAGGAGAACACGATACTAAAGTTAATAGAATACAGGCTGATCATAGGACAGATGGTGGTGTCTATGTAGGAGAACACCATACTAAAGTTAATAGAATACAGGCTGATCATATGACAGATGGTGGTGGCTATGTAGAACACCATACTAAAGTGAATACAATACAGGCTGATCATAGGACAGATGGTGGTGGCTATGTAGAACACCATCTAAAGTGAATACAATACAGGTTGATCACAGGAGAGATGGTGGTGACTATCTAGAACACCATACTAATGTAAATACAATACAGGCTGATCATAGGACAAATGGTGGTGTCTATGTAGGAGAACACGATACTAAAGTTAATAGAATACAGGCTGATCATAGGACAGATGGTGGTGTCTATGTAGGAGAACACCATACTAAAGTTAATAGAATACAGGCTGATCATATGACAGATGGTGGTGGCTATGTAGAACACCATACTAAAGTGAATACAATACAGGCTGATCATAGGACAGATGGTGGTGGCTATGTTGAACACCATACTAAAGTGAATACAATACAGGCTGATCACAGGAGAGATGGTGGTGACTATCTAGAACACCATACTAATGTAAATACAATACAGGCTGATCATAGGACAGATGGTGGTGGCTATGTAGGAGAACACCATACTAAAGTTAAAAGAATACAGGCTGATCATAGGACAAATGGTGGTGTCTATGTAGGAGAACACCATACTAAAGTGAATACAATACAGGCTGATCATAGGACAGATGGTGGTGGCTATGTAGAACACCATACTAAAGTGAATACAATACAGGCTGATCACAGGACAGATGGTGGTGGCTATGTAGAACACCATACTAAAGTGAATACAATACAGGCTGATCACAGGACAGATGGTGGTGACTATCTAGAACACCATACTAAAGTGAATACAATACAGGCTGATCATAGGTCAGATGGTGGTGACTATCTAGAACACCATACTAAAGTAAATACAATACAGGCTGATCACAGGACAGATGGGAGTGACTATCTAGAACACCATACTAAACTGTATACAATACAGGCCGATCACAGGACAGATGGTGGTGACCCTGCAGGAGAACAACATACTAAAGTGAATACAATACAGGCTGATCATAGGACAGATGGTGGTGACCCTGTTGGAGAACACCATACTAAAGTGAATACAATAAGGTTGATCACAGGACAGATGGTGGTCACTATCTAGAACACCATACTAAAGTGAATACTATACAGGCTCATCATAGGACAGATGGTTGTGACTATCTAGAACACCACACTAAAGTGAATACAATACAGGCTCATCATAGGACAGATGGTGGTGACTATCTAGAACACCACACTAAAGTGAATACAATACAGGATCATCATAGGACAGATGGTGGTGACTATCTAGAACACCATACTAAAGTGAATACAATACAGGCTGTTCATAGGACAGATGGTGGTGACTATCCAGAACACCACACTAAAGTGAATACAATACAGGATCATCATACAACATTTGGTGGTGACTATCTAGAACACCATACTAAAGTGAATACAATACAGGCTGTTGATAGGACAGATGGTGGTGACTATCTAGAACACCACACTAAAGTGAATACAATACAGGCTGTTGATAGGACAGATGGTGGTGACTATCTAGAACACCACACTAAAGTGAATACAATACAGGCTCATCATAGGACAGATGGTGGTGACTATCTAGAACAACATACTAAAGTGAATACAATACAGGCTCATCATAGGACAGATGGTGGTGACTATCTAGAACACCATACTAAAGTAAATACAATACAGGCTGTTGATAGGACAGATGGTGGTGACTATCTAGAACACCACACTAAAGTGAATACAATACAGGCTCATCATAGGACAGATGGTGGTGACTATCTAGAACAACATACTAAAGTGAATACAATACAGACCGCTCATAGGACAGATGGTGTTGAAAATGTGGGAGAGCACTATACTAAAGTGAATACAATACAGGTTAATCGTAGGACAGATGGTGGTGACTATCTAGACCACCATACTAAAGTGAATACAATACAGACTGATCATAGGACATATTGTGTTGACTATCTAGAACAACATACTAAAGTGAATACAATACAGGCTGATCATAGGACATATTGTGGTGACTGTCTAGAACACCATACTAAAGTGAATACAATACAGGCTGATCATTGGACAGATGGCGGTGACTATGTCTGAGAACACCATACTAAAGTGAATACAATACAGGCTGATCATTGGACAGATGGTGGTGGCTATTCAGAACACCATACTAAAGTGAATACAGTACAGGCTGATCATAGGGCAGATGGTGGTGGCTATGTGGAACACCCTACTAAAGTGAATACAATACAGGCTGATCATAGGACAGATGGTGGTGGCTATGTAGAACACCATACTAAAGTGAATACAATACAGACTTATCATCGGACAGATGGTGGTGGCAATCTAGAACACCATACTAAAGTGAATACAATACAGGCTGATCATAGGTCAGATGGTGGTGACTATCTAGAACACCATACTAAAGTGAATACAATACAGGCTGATCATACAGCAGATGGTGATGGCTATGTTGAACACCATACTAAAGTGAATACAATGCAGGCTGATCATAGGACAGATGGTGGTGGCTATGTTGAACACCATACTAAAGTGAATACAATGCAGGCTGATCATAGAGCAGATGGTGGTGGCTATGTAGAACACCATACTAAAGTGAATACAATACAGACTGATCATAGGACAGATGGGGGTGGCTATGTAGAACACCATCTAAAGTGAATACAATACAGGTTGATCACAGGACAGATGGTGGTGACTATCTAGAACACCATACTAAAGTGAATACAATACAGGCTGATCATAGAGCAGATGGTGGTGGCTATGTTGAACACCATACTAAAGTGAATACAATACAGGTTGATCATAGGACAGGTGGTGGTGGCTATGTAGAACACCATACTAAAGTGAATACAATACAGGCTGATGACACGACAGATGGTGGTGAACCTGCTGGAGAACACCATACTAAAGTGAATACAATAGATGCTGATCATAGGACAGGTGGTGGTGGCTATGTAGAACACCATATTAAAGTGAATACAATACAGGCTGATTATAGGACAGATGGTGGTGGCTATGTTGAACACCATACAAAAGTGAATACAATACAGACTGATCATCGGACAGATGGTGGTGGCTATCTAGAACACCATACTAAAGTGAATACAATACAGGCTGATCATAGGACAGATGGTGGTGGCTATGTAGAACACCATACTAAAGTGAATACAATACAGGCTGATCACACGACAGATGGTGGTGAACCTGCTGGAGAACACCATACTATAGTGAATACAATAGATGCTGATCATAGGACAGATGGTGGTGGCAATGTAGAACACCATACTAAAGTGAATACAAAACAGACTGATCATCGGACAGATGGTGGTGGCTATGTTGAACACCATACTAAACTGTATACAGTACAGGCTGATCATAGGGCAGATGGTGGTGGCTATCTAGAACACCATACTAAAGTGAATACAATACAGGCTGATCAAAGGACAGATGGTAGTGACTATGTCAGAGAACACCATACTAAAGTGAATACAATACAGGCTGATCATAGGACAGATGGTGGTGGCTATGTAGAACACCATCTGAAGTGAATACAATACAGGCTGATCATAGGTCAGATGGTGGTGACTATCTAGAACACCATACTAAAGTGAATATAATACAGGCTGATCATAGGACAGATGGTGGTGGCTATGCTGAACACCATACTAAAGTGAATACAATACAGACTGATCATCGGACAGATGGTGGTGGCTATGTAGAACACCATACTAAAGTGAATACAATACAGGCTGATCATAGGGCAGATGGTGGTGGCTATGTTGAACACCATACTAAACTGTATACAGTACAGGCTGATCATAGGGCAGATGGTGGTGACTATCTAGAACACCATACTAAAGTGAATACAATACAGGCTGATCAAAGGACAGATGGTAGTGACTATGTCAGAGAACACCATACTAAAGTGAATACAATACAGGCTGATCATAGGACAGATGGTGGTGGCTATGTAGAACACCATCTAAAGTGAATACAATACAGGCTGATCATAGGTCAGATGGTGGTGACTATCTAGAACACCATACTAAAGTGAATATAATACAGGCTGATCATAGGACAGATGGTGGTGGCTATGTTGAACACCATACTAAAGTGAATACAATACAGATTGATCATCGGACAGATGGTGGTGGCTATGTAGAACACCATACTAAAGTGAATACAATACAGGCTGATCATAGGGCAGATGGTGGTGGCTATGTGGAACACCCTACTAATGTGAATATAATGCAGGCTGATCATAGGACATATAGTGGTGACTATCTAGAACATCATACTAAAGTGAATACAATACAGGCTGATCAATGGACAGATGGTGGTGGCTATTCAGAACACCATACTAAAGTGAATATAATACAGGCTGATCAAAGGACAGATGGTAGTGACTATGTCAGAGAACACCATACTAAAGTGAATACAATACAGGCTGATCATAGGACAGATGGTGGTGGCAATGTAGATCACCATCTAAAGTGAATACAATACAGGCTGATCATAGAGCAGATGGTGGTGGCTATGTGGAACACCATACTAACGTGAATACAATACAGGCTGATCATAGGTCAAATGGTGGTGACTATCTAGAACACCATACTAAAGTGAATACAATACAGGCTGATCATAGAGCAGATGGTGGTGGCTATGTTGAACACCATACTAAAGTGAATACAATACAGGCTGATCATAGGACAGATGGTGGTGGCTATGTTGAACACCATACTAAAGTGAATACAATACAGACTGATCATCGGACAGATGGTGGTGGCTATGTTGAACACCATACTAAAGTGAATACAATACAGACTGATCATCGGACAGATGGTGGTGGCTATGTAGACCACCATACTAAAGTGAATACAATACAGGCTGATCATAGGGCAGATGGTGGTGGCTATGTAGAACACCATACTAAAGTGAATACAATACAGGCTGATCATAGGCCAGATGGTGGTGGCTATGTAGAACACCATACTAACGTGAACACAGTACAGGCTCATCATTAGACAGATGGTGGTGGCTATGTAGAACATCACACTAAAGTTAATAGAGTACAGATTGATCATAGTACGGATGGTGGTGACTATGTCGGCAGAGAACACCATACTAAAGTGAATACAATACAGGCTGATCAAAGGACAGCTGGTCATGGCTATGTAGAACACCATACTAAAGTGAATACAATACAGGCTGATGATAGGACAAATGGTGGTGGCTATGTAGAACACCATACTAAAGTGAATACAATACAGGCTGATCATAGGACAGATGGTGGTGGCTATGTCGGGGAGCACCATACTAAAGTGAATACAATACAGGAAGATCATAGGACGGATGGTGATGGCTATGTAGAACACCATACTAAACTGTATACAATACAGGCTGATCACAGGACAGATGGTGGTGACTATCTAGAACACCATACTAAACTGTATACAAAACAGACTGATCACAGGACAGATGGTAGTGACTATCTAGAACACCATACTAAAGTGTATACAAAACAGACTGATCACAGGACAGATGGTGGTGACTATGTTGGAGAACACCATACTAAAGTGTATACAAAACAGACTGATCACAGGACAGATGGTGGTGACTATGTTGGAGAACACCATACTAAAGTGTATACAAAACAGACTGATGACAGGACAGATGGTGGTGACTATCTAGAACACCATACTAAACTGTATACAATACAGGCTGATCACAGGACAGATGGTGGTGACTATGTTGGAGAACACCATACTAAACTGTATACAAAACAGGCTGATCACAGGACAGATGGTGGTGACTATCTAGAACACCATACTAAACTGTATACAATACAGGCTGATCACAGTACAGATGGTAGTGACTATCTAGAACACCATACTAAAGTGTATACAAAACAGACTGATCACAGGACAGATGGTGGTGACTATGTTGGAGAACACCATACTAAAGTGATTACAAAACAGACTGATCACAGGACAGATGGTGGTGACTATGTTGGAGAACACCATACTAAAGTGTATACAAAACAGACTGATGACAGGACAGATGGTGGTGACTATCTAGAACACCATACTAAACTGTATACAATACAGGCTGATCACAGGACAGATGGTGGTGACTATGTTGGAGAACACCATACTAAAGTGTATACAAAACAGACTGATCACAGGACAGATGGTGGTGATTATCTAGAACACCATACTAAACTGTATACAAAACAGACTGATCACAGGACAGATGGTGGTGACTATCTAGAACACCATACTAAACTGTATACAATACAGGCTGATCACAGGACAGATGGTGGTGACTATGTTGGAGAACACCATACTAAAGTGTATACAAAACAGACTGATCACAGGACAGATGGTGGTGACTATCTAGAACACCATACTAAACTGTATACAAAACAGACTGATCACAGGACAGATGGTGGTGACTATCTAGAACACCATACTAAACTGTATACAAAACAAACTGATCACAGGACAGATGGTGGTGACTATCTAGAACACCATACTAAACTGTATACAAAACAGACTGATCACAGGACAGATGGTGGTGATTATCTAGAACACCATACTAAACTGTATACAAAACAGGCTGATCACAGGACAGATGGTGGTGACTATCTAGAACACCATACTAAACTGTATACAATATAGGCTGATCACAGGACAGATGGTTGTGACTATCTAGAACACCATACTAAACTGTATACAAAACAGACTGATCACAGGACAGATGGTGGTGACTATCTCGAATACCATACTAAACTGTATACAAAACAGACTGATCACAGGACAGATGGTGGTGGCTATCTAGAACACCATACTAAACTGTATACAATACAGGCTGATCACAGGACAGATGGTGGTGACTATCTAGAACACCATACTAAACTGTATACAATACAGGCTGATCACAGGACAGATGGTGGTGACTATCTAGAACACCATACGAAACTGTATACAAAACAGGCTGATCACAGGACAGATGGTGGTGGCTATCCAGAACACCATACTAAACTGTATACAAAACAGGCTGATCACAGGACAGATGGCGGTGACTATCTAGAACACCATACTAAACTGTATACAAAACAGGCTGATCACAGGACAGATGGTGGTGACTATGTTGGAGAACACCATACTAAACTGTATACAAAACAGACTGATCACAGGACAGATAGTGGTGACTATCTAGAATACCATACTAAACTGTATACAAAACAGACTGATCACAGGACAGATGGTGGTGGCTATCTAGAACACCATACTAAACTGTATACAAAACAGGCTGATAACAGGACAGATGGCGGTGACTATCTAGAACACCATACTAAACTGTATACAAAACAGGCTGATCACAGGACAGATGGTGGTGACTATGTAGAACACCATACTAAACTGTATACAAAACAGACTGATCACAGGACAGATGGTGGTGTCTATCTAGAACACCATACTAAACTGTATACAATACAGGCTGATCACAGGACAGATGGTGGTGACTATGTTGGAGAACACCATACTAAACTGTATACAATACAGGCTGATCACAGGACAGATGGTGGTGACTATCTAGAACACCATACTAAACTGTATACAATACAGGCTGATCACAGGACAGATGGTGGTGACTATGTTGGAGAACACCATACTAAACTGTATACAAAACAGACTGATCACAGGACAGATAGTGGTGACTATCTAGAACACCATACTAAACTGTATACAAAACAGACTGATCACAGGACAGATGGTGGTGACTATGTAGAACATCATACTAAAGTTAATAGAGTACAGATTGATCATAGTACGGATGGTGGTGACTATGTCGGCAGAGAACACCATACTAAAGTGAATACAATACAGGCTGATCAAAGGACAGATGGTCGTGGCTATGTAGAACACCATACTAAACTGTATACAAAACAGGCTGATCCCAGGACAGATGGTGGTGACTATCTAGAACACCATACTAAACTGTATACAATACAGGCTGATCACAGGACAGATGGTGGTGACTATCTAGAACACCATACTAAAGTGTATACAAAACAGACTGATCACAGGACAGATGGTGGTGACTATGTTGGAGAACACCATACTAAACTGTATACAAAACAGACTGATCACAGGACAGATGGTGGTGACTATCTAGAACACCATACTAAACTGAATACAAAACAGACTGATCACAGGACAGATGGTGGTGACTATCTAGAACACCATACTAAAGTGTATACAAAACAGACTGATCACAGGACAGATGGTGGTGACTATCTAGAACACCATACTAAACTGTATACAATACAGGCTGATCACAGGACAGATGGTGGTGACTATCTAGAACACCATACTAAACTGTATACAATACAGGCTGATCATAGGACAGATGGTGGTGACTATCTAGAACACCATACTAAACTGTATACAATACAGGCTGATCACAGGACAGATGGTGGTGACTATCTAGAACACCATCCTAAACTGTATACAAAACAGACTGATCACAGGACAGATGGTGGTGACTATGTAGAACACCATACTAAGCTGTATACAATACAGGCTGATCACAGTACAGATGGTGGTGACTATCTAGAACACCAAACTAAACTGTATACAAAACAGACTGATCACAGGACAGATGGTGGTGACTATCTAGAACACCATACTAAAGTGTATACAAAACAGACTGATCACAGGACAGATGGTGGTGACTATGTTGGAGAACACCATACTAAAGTGTATACAAAACAGACTGATCACAGGACAGATGGTGGTGACTATCTAGAACACCATACTAAACTGTATACAATACAGGCTGATCACAGGACAGATGGTGGTGACTATGTTGGAGAACACCATACTAAACTGTATACAAAACAGACTGATCACAGGACAGATGGTGGTGACTATCTAGAACACCATACTAAACTGAATACAAAACAGACTGATCACAGGACATATGGTGGTGACTATGTAGAACACCATACTAAACTGTATACAATACAGGCTGATCACAGGACAGATGGTGGTGACTATGTAGAACACCATACTAAACTGTATACAATACAGGCTGATCACAGGACATATGGTGGTGACTATGTAGAACACCATACTAAACTGTATACAATACAGGCTGATCACAGGACAGATGGTGGTGACTATCTAGAACACCATACTAAACTGTATACAATACAGGCTGATCACAGGACAGATGGTGGTGACTATGTAGAACACCATACTAAACTGTATACAATACAGGCTGATCACAGGACAGATGGTGGTGGCTATGTAGAACACCATACTAAACTGTATACAAAACAGACTGATCACAGGACAGATGGTGGTGACTATCTAGAACACCATACTAAACTGTATACAAAACAGACTGATCACAGGACAGATGGTGGTGACTATTGTAACGAAGTGCCCTCCACGGAGCCCCTCCACAGAGCGCGTCGGGTTAACCTCCATGGGGTGCGTCGGAGTCTTATGATTGCACTCGAGAATCTTGGTTCCCGAAGTGTTAATGTGTTAATCAGAGTGGCCAAGTCCTACTTGGTAATAATTCTCTGTTGTATAAACTTTAATAAGTAAACGCTGTTTTCAAGCCCAAGTTATGTAATTTTATTCAATTCCTCGTATATTTGCATTGCATAATAACAGTGCAAACTGACCTAAAAGAAGTACTCTACGCACTTACTGTAAAAAGGTGTTTTTGACAGTATTTGCAATTATGACTGGCATATGAGCTAGTAAAAGCCTAACCTATAATAACCCCATCAGAACGTTTTTGACAGGTTTTAGCATTGTATACTGACCCGACCTAACCTCAACACACCCAGTATCAGTTTCAGCTCTGAAAATTGTGCAATCTTGCACGTTCGCATCGGTTTAGAATGGTTTTGTAATTATACACCTATTAATTGCCAGCATCCTTTTAAATGCGAGAACGCATACTCTTAGCATAGGATACCCACCGGATGCCCTACTATCCCAGGATGGAAGTAAGGGGTTAAGAAATACCTCTCCGCCATCTTGGGGTATATGTGGTGTTTTGTGGTGTTTTATGACGTAAATTCTGCCGAGTAGACACGATTCAAACCGTATTTAACCCTTTGCGACTACGGTACGTAATATTACGTACGAAAATTGCCGTGCGTTGCGGCTACGGTACATAATATTACGTACTCGGACTTTGAACCCGAGCGGGCGCTTTCTCGTCCAGGAACACCTTACTTTATAATTTCATTACATAGGACGGATGCTAAGTGCATGTGTGTGGTAGACCAATTAATATTTTCAACGTGCAGCCACAAGGCTGCACGTTGCAAATATTAATTGGTCTACCCACAAATATTGAGTATGGACTCTACCTGCTGCTGTCATTGAACTGATATGGAAGCTACCACCAGGGTTCAAAGGGCTAGCGATTGCGTTTAACGTCGCCAAAACCCGATTCGTCGTGACGTTAAAACGTCACGATGACCGTAGTCGGAAAGGGTTAAACCAACGGAATCACCCGAGACGGTACTTCTCTCTGGTCTTCCGTATGTACAAGAAGTCACTCTCCTATTCTCGTGGACGGACGCCGCCGAACGCTGCCAGGCCAGACAACATTTCCAGACACAGGACGCGATGAGAGCGATGCGATAATTTCGACTTAGTCTCATTTCGTATCTGATATTTTCATACTTTTACCAGAGAGAGAATTTATTGAAAGTTTAACTTGTAGGAACTATACTTAGGGTTTTAATAAAAGTGTAGAAAACTGTAAGTACATTTTATGTGTTTTTGAATTCACCCTTTCGCTGCGGCTGCAGTATCAAGAATTGTTGCAGACTCTACAGAAACTGGTTGCCTCTAAAGACTGAACACTTAAATTGTCCTGTGGCCATTTTTGCCACGATTATAGTCTGAACTAAAAACCACTAGACGATCATTTTTCCGGGGTACTTAACCCTGCTATGCCACAGGCCAGTTTATATGGTGCCGTGACCAGGATGTAGACTCTGACTTTCAACTCTCTTGAAACGATCGGGTGAACGTTCTAGAAACATTTGTTAACCCTAACAGACCCAGTGAAGCCGAAATTGACTTAAAACGTTGCCGCTGGGGAGCACAGTGAACTTGTGAGAACTTTTTGCTAACTATTTATGAGGGACAGACATCCCTTAATTTTACTGGTAAATTGAACGCCTGGCAGCTCAAATTTGTAAGGCAGCTGACGCAGACAGCGCCCTCTGAATCTAAAAGTGGTACAACTCCATGGTGGAACTGGTTGCATGTCCAACGTGCCATTATTTACACTGACGCCGACCGCCAATTGCTATCACATCCAAACTACGCTCGACTGGTCGCACCGAGCGTTGCTCATCAGATATATCGAACTTTTGACTGAACATCAGAGAAAAACGGAAACTCAGGAAACTGTGAAAAATCTCGAGGAATTCCAGGAAATTCTGAAATGACAGCCGCGTGTGTTTCAACAGTTATAGTGCTAGCAAGGTAGGTGCAATTTTCTTCATTTTACGTTCGTTAGCAGCAGAAAAATCCCAATTGTAAATTATTTCATAAAACTCATTAAAAATGACCACGCCAGAAAGAGAGCAACGGTTCATTGATGAAATTACTCAACTAAAACAGGAAAGGGAAGGTCTTGTGGGTCAGTATGAGCGGCAAATTGCTGAACTGAGCTCGCAAGCTCATAGCTTGATGCAGCAGCATACTGCCTCACAACAAACCCTTCACCAAACGCATGCAGCCCTCGACCAGGTTAAAGCAGAATTCGTACAGCAGAAAGCTGATTTGGAACTACAGTTAGCTACTGACAAAGTCGGTGCCGAAGCAAAATTACTAAAAGTACAACAAAAATTGGCAGAAGCTGAAAGGAAAGCCAAGGACCCCACATCTTCTGCCATAATTGACCTGCATAAAACCGTGCACCAAAGTGAAAAGAGTAATGTAAAGACAGCTAACGCCACTCAGGCGCAATCCATTCATTCCCATATTAAAAAATTTGACGGGAACCCCCTGAATTTTCGGGGTTGGATAAAATCTCTTGACCTTTTTTGTGAGACAAATGATGTGGAAGAGAAGCGACGACCTAAAATCGCCGCCCAAACCAGTGACTTCGTAGTTGCTGATTTTATTTTATGATCAATGAAGAAAAATCCTGAAATGTCCTGGTCCGAACTGTATGGCGAACTAAAAAGTCGCTATAGCGCCACAATGGATAACTCCATGGCCACCAATCAGTTGCGCCATATGCGACAAGGGAAAAATCAAACTCTTGTCTCATATGCTGAGCAACTGCTTGATCTAGCGAAAGATGCCTTTGATCAGGAAATAGATAACCCCACCATTCAGAAAAACCTCTCAGATTACTTTTGTGACGGGTTGTATGACAACGATGTTCGGATGAAACTGATCCGACGCATGCCCAAAACGCTAGAAAACGCTGTTAGTCAGGCATTATTTGAAAATGCCGCGAAAATCAAATTTCGCGCTCGCTCTGAAGCCGCCAAAGGAAAAGCGCCCTTTGGGAAGGCATTTGACCGACAATATGAAGAATATGAGCGCTATCGCGACCCTGTATTTCGCGACTCCATCGACGAACAGGAAGAACATGTAGATCTCCCTCTGGAGACAAGGGACGAGACTCCCATGGACGTAGGCGTGGCACGCCGACGCCATAAGGTGAATATTTTAACGAAAAATTACACTGGAGGTTATGTGCGACCTCCATATCAGAATCAGAATAAAAATCAGTTCAATAGTCAATACAGAAATAGGGGAGGACAAAATTACAACAGATATCAGAAACCGACATGATTTTCACGACCGGTTTGCAATCGTTGTAACCGCATTGGCCACGTGAAACGCGATTGTCGCGTTAACTTGACCAAGCAGGTGAGAACACTAGATATTCAGCCAGCAGGTGAAAGGTCACCAGGGGCGACCTTTTGCTGCTTTCGCTGTGGGAAGCCAAACCACTTCGCTCGCGATTGCCGAGTCAATTTAAACGAAGGGAACTCTGCCCATATGGTGCAATGAGCAGAGTTAATGAGAAGTCACATGCTCCCAACAGAAGTGAAACTGGAAATCACCAGGGAGAAGTGTTAATTAATGTAAATAATGTACAAAATGAATGTATGAATAATTGTAAAAATAAAATTGTAAATAATAAGACAGGTGGACATACGGGTAATAAAACATGTAATATAAAGCCAAGTATTCAGTCTCAAACAAGGAGAACCGAAAATGGTTCTCCTCCAGTGAAAAGTAAAACCATTCAATGCACAAAGTGTGGTCAGACCACACATAATAGGAAAAATTGTACAGTAAAATTCACAACCATTCCTCTGACTGGTAGGCCTTGGCCTAAGAAACCGAAGGCCAACTCACAAAATGGCTGCCCTGCAAGGGACAGTCAGCAAGAAAAATTTACTTCACAAAATTGTTTCAGCTATCGGACCACCAGTGGTCTGGAAATAAAAGTATACAGGACTGGAATAACTCAGGTAGCTACTGACGCTATGGTGAATGCGGCTAATAGCCAATTAACCCATGGCAGAGGTGTTGCTAGAGCTATAGCTCTTGGAGCTGGTCCAGCCCTTGAACAAGAATGTCAACAATATATTCAACAGCATGGAAATCTTCCAGTAGGTGAGAATATGACTACCACTTGTGGAATGTTGCCATGTTTAAAAGTGATACATGCTGTGGGACCACGCTGGAATGATTACAGTGATAAAAATAAATGTCTCAATGTTTTATACAGTACTGTACAAAAAGTATTACAGGTATGTGACAAGGAAAATTTTGTAAACATAGCTATCCCACTCATCAGTAGCGGGATATATGGTGTACCTAAACAGAAGTGTGCAGATGTTTATGTGAGAGTTCTACAAAACTTTACTCCTAAACAATTAAAAGAGATACACATTGTAGATGTAGACCCTGATATTATGATTTATATGAAAAATGCTTATGAGAATCAAATTATAAATCAACCAGGTAAGCAGGGTTGTGTTGAAATAAATCAACAGAAACAGACAGTAAGTGAATCAGGAAATAGGAATCCAAGAATAAGGAGCCAAGAGAAATCACCTGGGAAAAACCCAAAACAACAAAACAGGAAAAACCCAAGGGGAAGTAATTGGAAAAACCCATGTCAACAGGAAGTGAAACACTCTATGGAAACCAAGGGAAATAACTTAGTAAACAATGATGATTACCCAAATGGGGAACAACAGCAACAAAAACTTAGAAATTCTCAACCGGAAACAGTAACCATAAATTATGGGGCTGCTTCTTTGAATAGTGTCTTAGTGAACATCAAAGGACAACGAGTACATGCCTTATTAGATACAGGGGCACAGACTAGTTGTATTAGTACAAAATTTTGGAAAAATCTGAAACACCGACCGAAATTAGTTGGTGATAAAAATTCTTTGCCTCGCATTGCAGGTATTACTGGGAATGACACCCTCCCTCGAGGAAAAGTTAGACTTGAATTTTATATTCAAGGAATTTATCAGGTGCATGAGTTCTTAGTAATAAATGAATTGAATCGAAGTATGTTGTTAGGAATGGATTGGATTAGGGGCAATCGAGTTAATTTATATTGGGAATTTCATAAATTGAGATTAGATGGTCACTATATACCCATTGTTCAAGACATACAGGTGAGTTGTCTTACTCGACTGATCAATCAGGTGGAACTTAAACCACAATCCACTTGTTTGTGTACAGCAAAAGCTTCCGGTGCAAAATCTGTCTTCGACACAAAATACTTAGAACATCATGGACTGACTAAAGGTCATGTGGCTGAACAACCTGGCCTCTTAGTTAGTAACAGTATAGTCACTAATGGAAATGAAACCATACCTGTACTGTTGGTGAACAGTACCAACAAACATTACACTTTGAAAAGGGGTTGTTTGATTGGAAAACTTGAGCCAATAGAGCAGGAAGAAAAAGTCTTAGAAATTAATCAGATCTTAACTCAAAATACACCTGAAGACCAGATCACAGATGCTGACATACAGGTGCCTGAGGACAAACGGCACCTGTTGATGCCAGTCATCAATAATAATAAAGACTTGTTTGCAAAAACTGATAAAGAATTAACTCAGACAGATACAGTGAAGATGCGCATCGACACAGGTGATGCGCCACCAATCAAAAGTAGAGCATATAGAGTTCCATTACTGAAGAGAAAAATTATGGATGAAGCACTTGAAGAAATGCTTCAGTCCGGAATTATCCGAAGGTCAAATAGTGCATGGAGTTTTCCGTGCCTACTCGTGGACAAGAAAGACGGCTCGAAACGCTTCTGCGTTGATTTCCGCAAGCTCAATGAAGTCACGAAAGTTACGAACTGGCTGCTTCCATTGATTGACGACATCTTTACTTTATTGAATGGATGTCAATACTTCACCACTCTTGACATGAAGTCGGGTTACTGGCAAGTCAAGATGGATGAAGAAGACAGACCAAAAACGGCCTTTGTTTGTCATAAGGGCCTTTATGAGTTCAATGTAATGGCTTTTGGACTCGTGAACGCGCCCTCGGTGTATCAATCCCTCATGACAAGCGTCTTGGAGGGCCTAGAGGATTTTTCTCTGGCCTACCTTGACGATATTTTGATTTTCAGCCGTGACATAAAATCTCATATCGACCACATTAAACAAGTGTTTGGTCGCCTAAGAAAACATAAACTGAAGCTAAAAGCTAAGAAGTGTTCCTTCTTTCAATCTGAAACATCTTATCTTGGTTTTGTAATTAGTAAAGACGGAATTAAACCTGAGACTTCGAAGGTCGAGGTCATTTGAAAATTAAATCCGCCGAAAACGGTAACAGAAGTGAGATCTTTCATGGGCATGACCTCATACTACCGCAGATTTATTCCTCGGTTCAGCGAAATTGCTCAACCACTCTTAGAACTGACAAAGAAATATGCAAGATTTCATTGGCGTGACACACATCAAAAAGCCTTTCAAGAGTTGAAGGATCGTTTAACTCAAGTTGCTCATTTGTCATATCCAAATCCAAGAAAGCCTTACGTGCTTTACACTGATGCCAGTGGCCGCTGTGTCGGAGCGGTTTTGGCACAACCATGTGATGACGAAACAGGTCAACTACCTGGAGTACCTGATGAAAAACCCATTGTCTTCCTCTCTCATAAATTGGGTGAAACCCAACAGAAATGGTCGACATTTGAGAAAGAAGCTTTCGCTATCTCATACGCATTGGATAAATTCAATAACTACCTGCAGGGAGCAGAGTTTGTTATTAAGACAGACCACGCCCCCTTGCAGTACTTGTTGAAAAGTCCACAAAACAATGCCAAAGTACAACGCTGGGCATTGAAGATAGCTAGCTACAATTGTAAGATTGAATATTTACCAGGTAGAAAGAATACATGTGCTGACCTACTTTCTCGTTTACCTGAAGGAATTGCAAACACAGACCCCGGGTACGAGATGGATAATGTGGAAAATCAGAAAGCATTACAAATTGGCATTATCAATAGTAACAAAATTGATCCTCAAAGATATGTACATGTCATCACAGATGAACCTCAGGTTCCGCCCGAACCACAAGTAATTAATTACAAAGATTTGGACATGAAGGTAGAGCAACAGAAAGATGAAAAGATTGTTGAAATCATTAAGAAGTATCAAGGTAACAATACCCCTGCACATATTAGTAGTAGATACCTCATGATTGAGGGAGTATTATATTACATCAGTACAGTTGACAATAACCCACGGGTACGCTTGTGCATACCCGAACAATTACATGCAGATGTGTTGAAACAATACCATGACGAATTAGGTCACCTTGGCATAGACAAAGTGTACAATAACATCAGTAGAAACTATTATTGGAAAGATTTATATAAACATATTTATAAACATGTAGAAAATTGTCTTGTGTGTCGAGCTCGTAACACCAGAGCTCACACTTTGCCATTGCAAGAGACTGACAGACCTCCATATCCCTTTGCTAAAATAGCATTGGATATGAGTGGTCCACACCCTGAAACTTTATCAGGAAATAAATACATTGTGACCTTCATAGATATTTATTCTGGCTGGCCTGAAGCGTTTCCAGTGCCTGATAAAAAGGCGGAAACAATTGCTAATTTGATAATAGATCAAATTTTTCCAAGATTTGGATGTCCTTTAGAAATATTAACAGACAATGGATCTGAAAATGTAAATGCAGTGATGAAATATTTAACTGATTATTTCAAGATACATCATGTGACCACTTCCTACTTCCATCCACAATCTAATGGTAAGGTGGAGAGGCTACATAGAACGCTGAATGACATCTTAGCAAAACTAGCTCGAGAAGAATTAGAAACTTGGGATTTATTCCTAAACCAAGCTATGGCAGCCATCAGGTTTAATGGTAGTGAATCCTCTGGATTCTCGCCATTTTATCTGGTGTATGGCAGAGATGTGGTTTTACCACTCGATAATATACTTAAACCTCGAGAAAAATATGTAGGTGAAGAACCTCATAAGATAGCCATTCAGGAACAACATAAAGCATTTCGAAAACAACGAGCTGCACAAAAGAAACGGGTATTAAAACAACAAAGATTACATGATATTACAGCAAAGGATATCACCTTTGAAGTAGGTGATCCTGTTTTATACTCTTCAGGAAAATCTAAAGGAAAATTAGAATCGAAATGGGACTACCCGTTTCGAGTCATTGAGAGAACAGGTCCAGTGAGTTACAAGATACAAGATCAATTAACTCGCAGAATAATTAAATGTCATGGAGAAAGACTTAGTAAAGCGCCTCAAGAATGGGAGGTGCCTCAACCTGTCCAACCTGTTAGAGCGCGACGAATACAACGTTACGCTGCCCCATCAGAACAGTCGACTACTGAATACAGTAACAGTAGTGACAGTAATGAAAGTGACGATATGCAAGGGATTCAAGAAAAACACCCCTTAACGTCGATCATTAAGAATAAAAGACAAAGACGAGAACATTCTTCTTCAGAAGAAGAAGGTGCTCCATTAGCAGAATTAAGACAACAAGTACAACAGGTACGAGATTACAAGAGACGAATGAAGGAGCTACAAGCTCCTTCTGCTGATCAACTGCCATCACGGTTCATTGCTGACGATCGAAATGATCGATTAAATGATTCAACGATGGAAGTTGACCAATTGCAAATAACTGAAGAAAAAGGCCAAAGTAGTGAGCCTCAACCAAAACAGTCAAGTAAAGATATAACTGAGATGATCTCTTGTATACAAGCTGTGTTACAAGATCATAATAAGATTAAAGAACCAGGTGAGAAATTAGAATTAGGAGCAATTATGGTACCCTCTGCCTGGAGTACTAGTGATTAAATATTACCACAGGACTAATGATACCTAAACGTCACACCTATGGTGCCACTCCTTAAGTTTGAGAGAGACGAGAGAAAGTGTAAAATGAGTAACAAAATTGTATTGACTTATGATTTGTTTGGAACGAAACTATGAGTGAACTCTTGTCAGCCTCGCGAACTGACTAAGACTCTCTTGTAGTTGGATTAACTTTCTGACCTTTTACATCCGGAAGTAAATCGTCAGAGTGAAAGTAATTGAATCGCGTATTACTCATTACGCTAACTCTTGCTTCCTTTCTCATTGTAGGAGCAAGATGTTGCGTTGGATGTTATTAGTTGGTCTTTTGACTACGACTACAATAATAGATGGACATACTATTATTAGAAACAATGTGATTTTTAAGAAAGTGAAAGAAGTAAATATGGTAACTAGTGATTGGAGTACAATGTTTGTGTATGAGCTCCAACCTTTTATACAATATGTGCGTAGACTTGATCGAAGTATGCAATATACTGCTGGTTTGTATAATGCTACAACCATAGCTTTTCGACGAACTTTTGTCGAAGTAAATGGTGAAAACTCTACTCTTGCCGTTGCAATACAATCGATCATAATGGATATACACCAGGAGATCAGATACCTAAATAATCGTGTTAAATGAGTAAAAGAGGATCTGAACGATTACCGCAGATTACATGGCCATACAATAATCCCGTCTCGGAAGAAACGAGGTTTGTTCGACTTTGTAGGTGAAGGATTGAGTTTTCTCTTTGGAACTGTATCCCAGTCAGATTTAGATGGGATAACAGAAAATTTAAGACGTGTAAGTACTAATCAAGCAATGATTCAACATATTCAAAAACAAAGTTTGACCTTCATTAAGATGAATCATGAAGCGATTCGGACAAATAGAGAATTTATGTTAAATATGTCGCGCGAATTGATGTTATTTCAAGGTCGAGTAAATCAAGTAGTTCAGAATCATTCAGATCGAATATTATATCTTGAACATTTCACTCATGCTTATCATCAGCTTGAGTTTGTAATGAGTCGATTAGAATCAATGATAATCGCCACAGAAACCACTCTGCGGGGATTACATGATCAAATGGATATCCTAGCCGATAGGAAGTTATCACCGAAAATAGTGGATCCTTCACTATTGACCTCGATATTAATGAGTATTAAAGTTCAATTAGATGACAAGTCAATGTTGCCACTAGATCTGACGACAGAATTATGGCAATATTATCATTTGCTTACGACGGCTGCCATTTTTGATGACGATAAATTGGTGATCTTTATGAAGATCCCCTTACGTAATTCGAACTTGCAATTTGAAGTGTTCAAGGTGCAGGCCTTGCCTGTACCTTTTGTCAATGTAACCAAAAATGCGTCGCGAGTTGCAAATAAATTAGTAGCAATATATACTCTTGAATCTGACATACTAATTATTAATAAAGAAAGGACGAAGTATGTCCCAGAAATAGGACATGACCAATGTGTAGATAACAATAAGTTGTTTTGTCCTTTAGTAGGTGCCGTACGAACGATACATACAACGACAAGTTGTATGTTAGCTTTGTTTTTAAACATGAAATTAGAGATTCCGAACTTATGTCAAACGGAAGTTCGATTGAATATCGACCTCCCGTTCAGTACTAGAATCGATGAAGGAATGTGGTACATCACGACAGATGTCCCACTACGATTCTCAATTACGTGTCCGAAACGAAGAAATCCGAAACCGAAACGGATTCTTCCGCCAATTGGAATTTTGGAATTAAAACCGTTATGTATGGCATCGAGCGGTCAATTAATGTTACCGAGTTATTTCCATAAAAGGGATAATTCTACTTTTCGGATTGTTACAAAGACGGTGTTGCCAAATTTCTCGTTGTTACAACGACAGATGTGGAAACCTGTCATAGAGAGGGTGAACATATCGACGTTTACGATACCGAAAGGAATAGATCACTTGGATGACTTACCCATGGATGACTTAATTCATGAACTTGACTCGCTAAAATTACAAATGACGGAATCATTTGAAGTCCCTAAGTGGGCTTATGCTCTCGCGACTGTTGTATTAATAATAGGATTATATCTGTTTTGGAAGTGCTATCGAGCCGATAGACACAAACAGATATACAAGTGGTTAAGAAACCGTAAAAGTAAACCAACTTTTTCTGCTGTTGATGATAGTGAAATGTCTAATTTTGCATTTGCCGATGATGAAATCTATACTAGTATGGGACCTAGACCACAGCCTTCAGCTCCTGCTGATCCAACTGGAGCACAACAACAACAACCTCCTAAGAGTATTAGAGACATGATGAGAAAAGCTGTTCAAAACTTTAGACCTTCTCCTCAACCTAATAGGAAATCAATATATCCCCGTGTACAACATGACGTGGATTCTGCCAATGTCCACATAACTATGTTTGATATAGACAAAGAAACTGAAAAACAGTAGTTCACACACTGTGTGTTTTTGTTTCAGTGACCAGTGTACAAATGGCAGAATCTGATTCTAGTGTTGACAGTGGGCTCGATGATTTCCCTGATTACCAGAGTTATTATAATGATCGTGACACATTATATGATGATGAAACTTCAAGTACAGTTAGTACTGGAACTGACAGTAATAGTACTGTTTCACGAGAACTTTTTCAAGACACTAATTCATCTAGTATAAACGTAAATATAAATAGCAATTCATCTGATAATAGTGTATCTGTATTGGCATCAATAGAAGAATCACCATCACCTTCTATAGCATCTTCCGACCTTTTGTCGACCCCTCCAAGTAGTGTTCAAACTCCTACTGACTCCATTTTACTATCTACACCGGAACGACTTCAACGATTTCCACCTTATTCGCCTACGGATACAGTGGAAACGTTAGTCCTTCCTCCAAGATTACCTGTTAGAACTCATGATGCAATTATTCATCGAGACCCCGAGAGCCAAGATGGCTCGGTGGATTTGTTTATGATATAACAATGAGATCACATACTTCTTCCAGTATGACCACACCTACAAGTGATTCGTTGCCTAGTGATTCTACCACTGTTCTGGACTCTGACGTTGCAGAGTCCGGTATCAGTGTGATACAAAATGAACTTGCACGAGCTGATCTTGGATTAGACGTACACACCCCTCCTTTAAGTGATGTAGAAGCAAGACAAATTGCTCCATTATCTACTAATATTGTCTCAGAACCTATAATCGATATTCGACCGAGACCGTGGGAGTGGGCAAGGAGCGAGTTTTTCAGAACACCTCGCCCGTTGGCCTCTTCTCATGAATTTGATCGAGATATCATACGACCCAATACCTATGAACAAGATTTTATGAAAGATACAGATCTCTTAGGCATTGAGGATGTATTTGGATGTCAATATTTTGATATGGATTTGAATATAGTATATATAGAGGTTGAACAAGAGTTGATATATTATTATGACAGTGCTGTTGATACTCATTTAACTTTTGCAAATAGGTCTAGATATTTAGTGAGATGCCCTGATTTACAATATCCAAAAATCAATGAGCAGGGTGAGATAAGTGAACCTCTACGGTATTATAGTCACCGGGTGGCTACTACCAGTAGTGTACATCATAGATTTCACATGCAAAGAAATATAGCAGAGTTTACTCCCTTCTGTGCAAGATATCGTGACTTTAGTCGTCGCAGACGAGCACGATATCACTCAGATGGCCGACCAAGGAGTTTTCAACCCTTTGTTGTCTATCGTCAATACCACCCAGATTATATTGGACATTTCACAGGGTCAACGTTTGATTATCGAACAGGCCCAAATACTGTGTATCGGCATTATCAGTTGCCAACACAAAATGAAAACCTTCAGAGTGAAGATTGAGAAGTGTAAACTTTAATAAGCAACAACAAACAGAAAAGTCTACGTAGACTACTACATATATATAAGATTTTCATGAATCTGGTTTCCCAATTTATGTATAATCCTTCATTGGAAACCTGATCCATGACGATAACGGGTCGTCTGTGTTTGTCTTGTTTACTAGTGAAAAATTTCCCAAAGTTAGTAATTCTGCACTGCAGTGTAACAATTTTTATAAAATCGGAGTTCCTGGAGTGTATTAGATAAGTTACACACAGGACTCCAGTATCAAGGCAAACAAATTTGAAAGTTGGTGGAAAGAGTGTTGATTGAGTGCACCAAGTTACAGACGAACCCAGGGGAGCGTATTATAAGTGTACATTTTAGTGTATAAACATAATACTATTGATAACATAGTGGTTTCTTTTAAATATAGTTTTATTTTATTTCATATTTGATTAATTTTCTTGTTGGAATGGCTTCAGCAACTACTTTGGAATTTGAAGAATTCGCCGAAGAACAGGCAATGTACGATTTACATCAACGCGAAGCCTACCAACATGCCGTAACTCCTTGCCATACTTACGAGGAACGGGCAAGGTTTGAAGAAGCATAGCTTCGATTTTACGGCCCGTAATTATCAGTTTTTCCCCACTAACAGAATCAGGTAGAATTTAGTGTTATTTTTATTACTTTCAGGAATTACCTTAGGAGAAAAGGTGATTCCTGTTGTCTGGAGGCGTTCCGATAATATTAGTCCGTAAAAAAATAATCCCTGTAGTGCATTTCTTCTCCCTAAAAACCGGTAGTGACTGATCCTGGTCATGGATTCCCGTCACCGTGTTGACCGTGATGCTGACAGCATCCTGGTCACCGCAGGTGATTGGTCATCCTGTTTCCCTGGATCCGGTCAGCCGGTGATCCTGGTCACTATCCTGATCACTATTGATAATTCTGGCATTCATCTGATCCAGACTCGAGCTCCGATAAAAGTTTACCGGACCTCGCGTCTTGGTTGGGAGGATTGTAACGAAGCGCCCTCCACGGAGCCCCTCCACAGAGCGCGTCGGGTTAACCTCCATGGGGTGCGTCGGAGTCTTATGATTGCACTCGAGAATCTTGGTTCCCGAAGTGTTAATGTGTTAATCAGAGTGGCCAAGTCCTACTTGGTAATAATTCTCTGTTGTATAAACTTTAATAAGTAAACGCTGTTTTCAAGCCCAAGTTATGTAATTTTATTCAATTCCTCGTATATTTGCATTGCATAATAACAGTGCAAACTGACCTAAAAGAAGTACTCTACGCACTTACTGTAAAAAGGTGTTTTTGACAGTATTTGCAATTATGACTGGCATATGAGCTAGTAAAAGCCTAACCTATAATAACCCCATCAGAACGTTTTTGACAGGTTTTAGCATTGTATACTGACCCGACCTAACCTCAACACACCCAGTATCAGTTTCAGCTCTGAGAATTGTGCAATCTTGCACGTTCGCATCGGTTTAGAATGGTTTTGTAATTATACACCTATTAATTGCCAGCATCCTTTTAAATGCGAGAACGCATACTCTTAGCATAGGATACCCACCGGATGCCCTACTATCCCAGGATGGAAGTAAGGGGTTAAGAAATACCTCTCCGCCATCTTGGGGTATATGTGGTGTTTTGTGGTGTTTTATGACGTAAATTCTGCCGAGTAGACACGATTCAAACCGTATTTAAACCAACGGAATCACCCGAGACGGTACTTCTCTCTGGTCTTCCGTATGTACAAGAAGTCACTCTCCTATTCTCGTGGAAGGACGCCGCCGAACGCTGCCAGGCCAGACAATATTTCCAGACACAGGACGCGATGAGAGCGATGCGATAATTTCGACTTAGTCTCATTTCGTATCTGATATTTTCATACTTTTACCAGAGAGAGAATTTATTGAAAGTTTAACTTGTAGGAACTATACTTAGGGTTTTAATAAAAGTGTAGAAAACTGTAAGTACATTTTATGTGTTTTTGAATTCACCCTTTCGCTGCGGCTGCAGTATCAAGAATTGTTGCAGACTCTACAGAAACTGGTTGCCTCTAAAGACTGAACACTTAAATTGTCCTGTGGCCATTTTTGCCACGATTATAGTCCGAACTAAAAACCACTAGACGATCATTTTTCCGGGGTACTTAACCCTGCTATGCCACACTATCTAGAACACCATACTAAACTGTATACAATACAGGCTGATCACAGGACAGATGGCAGTGACTATCTAGAACACCATACTAAACTGTATACAAAACAGACTGATCACAGGACAGATGGTGGTGACTATCTAGAACACCATACTAAACTGTATACAATACAGGCTGATCACAGGACAGATGGTGGTGACTATCTAGAACACCATACTAAACTGTATACAATACAGGCTGATCACAGGACAGATGGTGGTGACTATCTAGAACACCATACTAAACTGTATACAATATAGGCTGATCACAGGACAGATGGTGGTGGCTATCTAGAACACCATACTAAACTGTATACAATATAGGCTGATCACAGGACAGATGGTGGTGACTATCTAGAACACCATACTAAACTGTATACAATACAGGCTGATCACAGGACAGATGGTGGTGACTATCTAGAACACCATACTAAACTGTATACAATATAGGCTGATCACAGGACAGATGGTGGTGGCTATCTAGAACACCATACTAAACTGTATACAATATAGGCTGATCACAGGACAGATGGTGGTGACTATCTAGAACACCATACTAAACTGTATACAATACAGGCTGATCACAGGACAGATGGTGGTGACTATCTAGAACACCATACTAAACTGTATACAATACAGGCTGATCACAGGACAGATGGTGGTGACTATCTAGAACACCATACTAAACTGTATACAATACAGGCTGATCACAGGACAGAGGGTGGTGACTATCTAGAACACCATACTAAAGTGTATACAAAACAGACTGATCACAGGACAGATGGTGGTGACTATCTAGAACACCATACTAAACTGTATACAATACAGGCTGATCACAGGACAGATGGTGGTGACTATCTAGAACACCATACTAAACTGTATACAATACAGGCTGATCACAGGACAGATGGTGGTGACTATCTAGAACACCATACTAAACTGTATACAAAACACACTGATCACAGGACAGATGGTAGTGACTATGTAGAACACCATACTAAACTGTATACAAAACAGACTGATCACAGGACAGATGGTGGTGTCTATCTAGAACACCATACTAAACTGTATACAATACAGGCTGATCACAGGACAGATGGTGGTGACTATGTTGGAGAACACCATACTGAACTGTATACAAAACAGACTGATCACAGGACAGATAGTGGTGACTATCTAGAACACCATACTAAACTGTATACAAAACAGACTGATCACAGGACAGATGGTGGTGACTATCTAGAACACCATACTAAACTGTATACAAAACAGGCTGATCACAGGACAGATGGTGGTGACTATGTAGAACACCATACTAAACTGTATACAAAACAGACTGATCACAGGACAGATGGTGGTGTCTATCTAGAACACCATACTAAACTGTATACAATACAGGCTGATCACAGGACAGATGGTGGTGACTATGTTGGAGAACACCATACTAAACTGTATACAAAACAGACTGATCACAGGACAGATGGTGGTGGCTATCTTGAACACCATACTAAACTGTATACAAAACAGACTGATCACAGGACAGCTGAAGGTGACTATGTAGAACACCATACTAAACTGTATACAATACAAGCCGATCACAGGACAGATGGTGGTGTCTATCTAGAACACCAAACTAAACTGTATACAATACAGGCTGATCACAGGACAGATGGTGGTGTCTATCTGGAACACCAAACTAAACTGTGTACAAACAGACTGATCACAGGACAGATGGTGGTGACTATCTAGAACACCATACTAAACTGTATACAAAACAGACTGATCACAGGACAGATGGTGGTGTCTATCTAGAACACCATACTAAACTGTATACAATACAGGCTGATCACAGGACAGATGGTGGTGACTATCTAGAACACCATACTAAACTGTATACAATACAGGCTGATCACAGGACAGATGGTGGTGACTATCTAGAACACCATACTAAACTGTATACAATACAGGCTGATCACAGGACAGATGGTGGTGACTATGTTGGAGAACACCATACTAAACTGTATACAAAACAGACTGATCACAGGACAGATGGTGGTGACTATCTAGAACACCATACTAAACTGTATACAATACAGGCTGATCACAGGACAGATGGTGGTGGCTATCTAGAACACCATACTAAACTGTATACAATACAGGCTGATCATAGGACAGATGGTGGTGACTATCTAGAACACCATACTAAACTGTATACAATACAGGCTGATCACTGGACAGATGGTTGTGGCTATCTAGAACACCATACTAAACTGTATACAATACAGGCTGATCACAGGACAGATGGTGATGGCTATCTAGAACACCATACTAAACTGTATACAATACAGGCTGATCATAGGACAGATGGTGGTGACTATCTAGAACACCATACTAAACTGTATACAAAACAGGCTGATCACAGGACAGATGGTGGTGACTATGTAGAACACCATACTAAACTGTATACAAAACAGACTGATCACAGGACAGATGGTGGTGTCTATCTAGAACACCATACTAAACTGTATACAATACAGGCTGATCACAGGACAGATGGTGGTGACTATGTTGGAGAACACCATACTAAACTGTATACAAAACAGACTGATCACAGGACAGATGGTGGTGACTATCTAGAACACCATACTAAACTGTATATAAAACAGACTGATCACAGGACAGATGGTGGTGTCTATCTAGAACACCATACTAAACTGTATACAAAACAGACTGATCACAGGACAGCTGATGGTGACTATGTAGAACACCATACTAAACTGTATACAATACAAGCCGATCACAGGACAGATGGTGGTGTCTATCTAGAACACCAAACTAAACTGTATACAATACAGGCTGATCACAGGACAGATGGTGGTGTCTATCTGGAACACCAAACTAAACTGTGTACAAACAGACTGATCACAGAACAGATGGTGGTGACTATCTAGAACACCATACTAAACTGTATACAAAACAGACTGATCACAGGACAGATGGTGGTGTCTATCTAGAACACCATACTAAACTGTATACAAAACAGACTGATCACAGGACAGATGGTGGTGACTATCTAGAACACCATACTAAACTGTATACAAAACAGACTGATCACAGGACAGATGGTGGTGACTATGTAGAACACCATACTAAACTGTATACAATACAGGCTGATCATAGGACAGATGGTGGTGACTATCTTGCACATCACACTAGAGTGAATACAATACAGGGTAATCGTAGGACAGATGGTGCTGACTATGTAAGAGAATACCATGCACTAAGTGAATACTATTCAGGCTGAGCATAGGAAGGACAAATAGTGTGATTATGGACAAGTCACCAGTAATGAAGTTATGAAGGTGATCGGTGGAGATGCTGAATAGGTTTAGGAGCTATAACTGTCTCCAAAAGTTCGCCTCAAAGGGTATCCTGAAGTAGTACATCACCATGTCATACCTATCCTGAGTCGTAGAACCATATGTGGAGTCTCTCGTGCGAGAAATTGCTCTATAGCTCATTTTCTTGATGGGATTCGAGTTGTCCGAGCGATGTCTGTTCGAGGCACTAATGGAATTGTTTACAATTATTATGCCAAATCCACGCTAACCACTGCCGGCCATGTTTTTCAACGCAATGCAGAATGAAAGTGTCAGTGGCACTGTAGCTTACCCTGACTGTGTGCAGTGTTTGATGAAAATGATAATGTTAAATGTTTATGAAAGAATTATGAATTATGAAATAAGACAAGAATTGTGATAATTGAGAATAATTTGAGAAGACTGTACTGAGGTCTGGGTTGTGTTCCTCGCAGTTAACGTATGTCAACCAAAGTTACCAAGTTACACTGAAATACCTTCATAAATTTGACTTGTAGACTTTGCTAAGGGAATCTAGGCTATGTGCCGGTCCGGTGGTCACGGTTGAACGATCGTGACCAAAATAGGAAGTCTGGATATCACACAGAGCTACCCTACCAAGTTACAATGAATCCTTTCATAAATACGATCTGTAGACTGTGCTAAAGGTTTTTGGGTTTCGCAGCCGTCGCGGTTGACCGATCCCGACATTCTCATCTAGACAAGACCACGGACCTGCATACAAAATTTTGTGATGATCAGACAAGAACTACGGGGTGTAGCCTGTGCTAAAGAAAATGTGAACAGACTGACAGATTCACAGACTTCCGCACGCGTGATGGCAAAAGCTTATTTTGACTTTCTCAATGTAAGCTAAAATTTGGGAATGACGCCACAACGTGGCTGCCCAAAGAGTTACAATGACAACCAAAAATAGCGTCGCTGATCACGTGACTATGACGTCACTTCCGGTGTCCACCCAGGGTCCATAAGATGTGGGGCATCCGACCCCTGGCATACTACTAATGCATTGGATAGCGTCGGGCTATACTAGTCATCTCTCCGGTGAGCTGTTCTATATACCCCGTGGAGCCCACCATCCACTCAGTCGGTGTTCAGCTAAATCTCAAGCAAACCGAGAACCACATTTTCATTTTTAGATCGTATTTTGTTGAGTTTTCCTGTGATAAAATGACAGACACAACCACATACTGCTGGCTTGTTCTTAGCTCTTCAGTACTAAATGCGGTAGATGAGTTGGGTAAAGCCTGGCTCTTTGTTGGAAATGTGGTTTTCAGAAAATAAATAATGGTGGCACAACTGGCGTGACTGTACGTGTAAATATAGGAGGCAATAGAGGTTTGAAGAACCCATTTTGGCATATGAGATTATTGGATACACTAATATCTCTTTTATTAACGATCCTGTCGAAGAGATACTTGTGGAAACGCTAGACTCCACCCCAGAGGGACGGAAATTCTTCGACCTGGATCCGAACGCCCTACCACTGTGAGGCTACCTGCCAATGAACGGTGGGTCGAGATGATGACATGTCCACGCCTGAGTGCTAGAATGTTCTTTGTCCCATAGGGGAGATAATACATAGTCCCATAGGGGACATAGAACATTCTAGCACTCTGACGACGTTGTGTGGAAGACTGTGATGTTGATAGCGGTACCGTAGTCTTCTCCACATGGAGGGAGGAGGGAGGAAGGAGAGGATTCATTCCATGGCATCCAGATCGTTGACTGAATTAAAGATAGAGCGGGCCGTATTGTCTTCGATGCTCGCATGACAGATGAGATGGCTGCACAGCTCGTTGACGACCCGAGGGTAAGTTCGTGATGAAGATGAAGACCCCAAGCGAGCGAAACGGAGGGTAGTGGGTAGTCGAACACCTCGGTCCAGTAAAGACAGAAAGGCGAGGATGTCATGGCGATCACCCGAGATACCAATCCAGGCGCAGTGACTGGGATTGACAGCCCGTTCCACCAAACTTCCAACCCGGCACCGCTTTTCTCAATGAGCTCTATCCTCCCAGAGCCGATTCCAGCAAACCAAGCACCACTGAATGTTGGCGATCACAACTGCGTCGTCCAGAGTGGACGATCACTTTGAAAGTGCCTTCAGGAGCAAGATCAAACCCGACCAGATGTCGGAAAATACAGGTGTGGGAAGGGAGGGCTCTGTTGATGGGGCAGGACTCGAAAGGATCCTCAAGCGGAAGAACATCATGGAAGTCATTACAGACGAGGAGATATACAACGCTGACAAGTACCATCAGTGAAGGTTTGGAGGATAGATTCAAGCAACTCATCGCCCACACTGGTCAGGCCTGGCTTCCAGATTTCCATTCCCCACGAGTCAGGTAGGCCCGCATCTGTGAGGGAAATGTGTGGGACACCGTTAACACAAGCTACCCAAAAGACAGTTCAAGGTTGACCACTTCGTGCCCACGATGCCTGGACTTACAGAACACAGGAAAAGCATGACACTGTAATGGAAGCTTGTAATCATTTAGGGTACAATACGCTACCGGCGTATTCTGGACCAATCACGCAGCGGCAGTCTTAGCAAAAGAAAACAATGGTTGGAAGCCGCCCCCATGCTCGTTCCTGGATGAAACTAAAAAAAAAAAACATTGTAGAACGCAGCTAGGGCGGACTCTGGAACGCAAAATGGTATTACGTCGATGACGTCATCAATCTTGACAGGAAATGCACAGAATGACACTTATGTGTGAATGAGTTAATCGATATGGCACCAGTACTTTCACGGAAGAATAGAACGCGAGGCCGCAGGTCCATTCGCACGCGCATGTTTATTACACGCTTTTATGTCCATAAAAACAGTTATTAGAGGGACACTCAGCAATTCATTAGACAACTATCAACGAAAAGAAGACATTTTATCGCCAACCAAATTTGCGAGGGGGAACCCGTGTTACCATTTCGTTCCGCGAGTTCCAATGTGTCCTATATGGCTTCTGGCACATAGAACATATTGGAACTCAGGGGACGATTTTCATCTATCGCTAGCGATTCAAATTGTAATTGCGTTGCACGATTTGTAGAAAATTCCAGTTTAAATGGCACCCTTATACTTTCAAGGGACGATATCGTTGTTCATGGATAGGGCATAAATGGCGCATGAAACATAGGAATACGTATGTCTGTTCAACCCTTTACCGAACGAATCGGACGCATCCCCCCACCTCCCCCACCCCCACCCGCGTAATATACAACTTCAGCAGTTGAAAAAAGATTATTTTTCAAAGAAAATCAACAAAACCATATCATGTGACCCTCCGTTGGAACGAGCTCGTAGAGCTCGTCCCAACGCAGGGTCACATGATATGGTTTTGTTGAAATTTGTTTCAAAAAATTTGAAAACATTATATTTAAAATAATACATTTTGATATCGTCTGCGCTGGGTAAGGGGTTAAAAGCACTCGGAAATGGACACACAGTTTGCCAAATGACTACTGCAGTACTTTTCCGCGGTCTGTCGTCTGTCGACTTTAGTCGCGCCAAAAGAGTTAATCAGCTAATTACCGCTGATCGTGAGTCTTTACAAAAGGCAAGTATTCAATTAGATATATACTTAATACTGTCGCGTGTATGAAGTATTGATCTATCTACTTCAATGCTGCCTTTTGTCAAATTAATATCCTACAATTTATTATTTACTTATTAGGTTTAACGACACATTAACAGCCAAGGCCATATCATGTCGGTGGCAGGTTTACGAGTGGATGAGGCAGGAGTACCCGAAGAGAACCAGCGAGCAACGACGAGCGGCTGCCAGCTCTGCAACATCGTAACTCTCAACTATGCACAGAGGCACAGGCAGGGTTAGATTGGTTGAAGACATGCATACCTTCGACGTGCAATACGCCTACCTAGTACACAGCGTGATCTTGCCCACATGTAGATAATTTGGGTTAAGGGCCTATATAAGTAATGGAATTTTGTTTATTTTGAAATTCTCACCTCTCATATTCCTTAAATTCAGATTAAATATACACAAATTATACATCAAAATGAAGGTTCATCATAGAGTCGACTATAGGCACCACTGGTTCCTGGAAGTCTACTACCGTATTCGCACGAGAACTGATAATAAAATAATATTTCATCAAAACAACTTGTGGCCAAATGTGCTTCATATATCCAAGAAAAAAGCTAGGCATTCAAAACACTTTCGAATACAGCGACAGGACTGCGTTTTGGAAAAGGACAACACTGTCTGCATTTTTACTGAAGATGGTTTCCATGCTCGACAGACATGCGCAAATCACTCGTTACCACGAATTTCCATCAAAAAACAAAATCGAAATTCTAAGAAATTTCAACAGGTATCATGATACCTCGCATTGAATATGGCAACTGTGCAATCTCTATCTAATAACAGTATAATGTATGAAGGCGATCTTTTTCATTATTTGATTTTAGACGGCGTTGTTTTTACATGCTTTTTCTGTCCGATGACGTCGACCGGAAATCGAAAGTATACTCATACGTAAACAAAAGCAAAGGCTTTGGAATTTTCCCCAATGCAGCTCTGTCGCCGTGTTTTGAAGAATGTTTATCCCCTAGCTTTGTTCTTGGATATGTAAAGCACATTTGGCCAAAAGTTGTTTTCGTGAAATATTATTAAATTAACAGTTCTGGTGCGAATACGGCAGCAGACTTCCAGGAACCAGTGGTGCCGACAGTCGACTCTATGAGTTGATTACACATGTGTTTCGTGTTCTATACATCACAACCTTCATTTTGATGTACATTTTGTGTATATTTAATTTGAATTGAAGGAATATCAGAGGTAAGAATTTTCAAAATGAACAAAATTTCATTACTTATATAGGCCCTTAAGTGCCTTGCCCAAGAACACAACGCAGTCGCCGAAATGGTCACCCATCCAACTACTAACCGCGCTCGACGTTGCTTAACTTCGGTGATCTGACGAGAACCGGTTACCGCGACACCACCGCGCACCTAATATCCTACAATGCTTTCCTGAAGAAAAACAATGCCATCTTACCACTCATTGACAAATAATGTTGAAAATTTGTCTTGACACTGTTTCTTATACTATATTGACAAAATCACTGAGACTGACAATCGGTTATTGTTTCTGGGTTTGTTGCAAGCTGACCTTTCCTTGTACATGGAGCAATAAAATACAAAATCACTGAGATTGACAATCGGTTATTGTTTCCAGGTTTGTTGCAAGCTGACCTTTCCTTGTACATGGAGCAATAAAATACAAAATCACTGAGATTGACAATCGGTTATTGTTTCCAGGCTTGTTGCAAGCTGACCTTTCCTTGTACATGGAGCAATAAAATACAAAATCACTGAGATTGACAATCGGTTATTGTTTCCGGGTTTGTTGCAAGCTGACCTTTCCTTGTACATGGAGCAATAAAATACAAAATCACTGAGATTGACAATCGGTTATTGTTTCCAGGCTTGTTGCAAGCTGACCTTTCCTTGTACATGGAGCAATAAAATACAAAATCACTGAGATTGACAATCGGTTATTGTTTCCGGGTTTGTTGCAAGCTGACCTTTCCTTGTACATGGAGCAATAAAATACAAAATCATTGAGATTGACAATCGGTTATTGTTTCCAGGCTTGTTGCAAGCTGACCTTTCCTTGTACATGGAGCAATAAAATACAAAATCATTGAGATTGACAATCGGTTATTGTTTCCAGGCTTGTTGCAAGCTGACCTTTCCTTGTACATGGAGCAATAAAATACAAAATCACTGAGATTGACAATCGGTTATTGTTTCCGGGTTTGTTGCAAGCTGACCTTTCCTTGTACATGAAGCAATAAAATACAAAATCACTGAGATTGACAATCGGTTATTGTTTCCGGGTTTGTTGCAAGCTGACCTTTCCTTGTACATGAAGCAATAAAATACAAAATCACTGAGATTGACAATCGGTTATTGTTTCCGGGTTTGTTGCAAGCTGACCTTTCCTTGTACATGAAGCAATAAAATACAAAATCACTGAGATTGACAATCGGTTATTGTTTCCGGGTTTGTTGCAAGCTGACCTTTCCTTGTACATGAAGCAATAAAATACAAAATCATGGAGATTGACAATCGGTTATTGTTTCCGGGTTTATTGCAAGCTGACCTTTCCTTGTACATGAAGCAAAAAAATATTTTTGTTTGTTTGCTTCGTCATTTATCAAGCTTTTTCATTGCTACAATGGATTTCCATCACAAGTAAAATGTGCCAAGGTTCAGCCAACAAAGATCTTTGGATGCAAAATTGGCACCCGACAGCATGAACACTGATTGGCTGGGGGAAAAGACATACCACATTCTACAGTACCTTACCTTGGCGCCCCTCCCATGACTGACAGGTCTCATACCTAAATGGCGGAGGAGGAGGCAGCGACAAGACGACTGTAGCGAGCAGGATCTTTCAAGTCATTGCAACTCATCGTCTCGAGAAAGCAATGCTGTGCAGGGATATCAACGCTCGGACCTACCACAGCTTCTTCCGGTGGAGTGGGTGGAACGACTGGACCCCAGGGAGAATGGGCCAGAAATATGTCTCGCCCGTCATTATCTGGGACAAGGTCTGCACCGTTCCCAATTCAATCCTCGAACTCTTCCTGGACTGACTAGAAGTGTGTTACCATTGACAGGCCATTATGAGGAGGATGAGTGAACTGACTAGAAGTGTGTCACCATTGATAGGCCATTATGAGGAGGATGAGTGGACTGACCAGAAGTGTGTCACCATTGATAGGCCATTATGAGGAGGATGAGTGGACTGACTAGAAGTGTGTCACATCGATAGGCCATTATGAGGAGGATGAGTGGACTGACTAGAAGTGTGTCACCATCGATAGGCCATTATGAGGAGGATGAGTGGACTGACTAGAAGTGTGTCACCATTGATAGGCCAGTATGAGGAGGATGGGTGGACTGACTAGAAGTGTGTCACCATTGACAGGCCATTTTGAGGAGGATGAGTGGACTGACCAGAAGTGTGTCACCATTGATAGGCCATTATGAGGAGGATGAGTGGACTGACTAGAAGTGTGTCACAATTGATAGGCCATTATGAGGAGGATGAGTGGACTGACCAGAAGTGTGTCACCATTGATAGGCCATTATGAGGAGGATGGGTGGACTGACTAGAAGTGTGTCACCATTGATAGGCCATTATGAGGAGGATGAGTGGACTGACCAGAAGTGTGTCACCATTGATAGGCCATTATGAGGAGGATGAGTGGACTGACTAGAAGTGTGTCACCATCGATAGGCCATTATGAGGAGGATGAGTGGACTGACTAGAAGTGTGTCATCATCGATAGGCCATTATGAGGAGGATGAGTGGACTGACTAGAAGTGTGTCACCATTGATAGGCCAGTATGAGGAGGATGGGTGGACTGACTAGAAGTGTGTCACCATTGACAGGCCATTTTGAGGAGGATGAGTGGACTGACCAGAAGTGTGTCACCATTGATAGGCCATTATGAGGAGGATGAGTGGACTGACTAGAAGTGTGTCACCATTGATAGGCTATTATGAGCAGGATGAGTGGACTGACCAGAAGTGTGTCACCATTGATAGGCCATTATGAGGAGGATGGGTGGACTGACTAGAAGTGTGTCACCATTGGTAGGCCATTATGAGGAGGATGAGTGGACTGACTAGAAGTGTGTCACCATTGGTAGGCCATTATGAGGAGGATGAGTGGACTGACTAGAAGTGTGTCACCATTGGTAGGCCATTATGAGGAGGATGAGTGGACTGACTAGAAGTGTGTCACCATTGATAGGCCATTATCGGGAGGATGAGTGGACTGACTAGAAGTGTGTCACCATTGATAGGCCATTATGCGGAGGATGAGTGGACTGACTAGAAGTGTGTCACCATTGGTAGGCCATTATCTGGAGGATGAGTGGACTGACTAGAAGTGTGTCACCATTGGTAGGCCATTATGAGGAGGATGAGTGGACTGACTAGAAGTGTGTCACCATTGGTAGGCCATTATGAGGAGGATGAGTGGACTGACTAGAAGTGTGTCACCATTGATAGGCCATTATGAGGAGGATGAGTGGACTGACTAGAAGTGTGTCACCATTGATAGGCCATTATCTGGAGGATGAGTGGACTGACTAGAAGTGTGTCACCATTGGTAGGCCATTATCTGGAGGATGAGTGGACTGACTAGATGTGTGTCACCATTGGTAGGCCATTATGAGGAGGATGAGTGGACTGACTAGAAGTGTGTCACCATTGATAGGCCATTATGAGGTGGATGAGTGGACTGACTAGAAGTGTGCCACCATTGATAGGCCATTATCTGGGGGATGAGTGGACTGACTAGAAGTGTGTCACCATTGATAGGCCATTATGAGGAGGATGAGTGGACTGACTAGAAGTGTGTCACCATTGATAGACCATTATGAGGAGGATGAGTGGACTGATTAGAAGTGTGTCACCATTGATAGGCCATTATGAGGAGGATGAGTGGACTGACTAGAAGTGTGTCACCATTGGTAGGCCATTATGAGGAGGATGAGTGGACTGACTAGAAGTGTGTCACCATTGATAGGCCATTATCTGGAGGATGAGTGGACTGACTAGAAGTGTGTCACCATTGATATGGCATTATGAGGAGGATGAGTGGACTGACTAGAAGTGTGTCACCATTGATAGGCCATTATGAGGAGGATGAGTGGACTGACTAGAAGTGTGTCACCATTGATAGGTCATTATGAGGAGGATGAGTGGACTGACTAGAAGTGTGTCACCATTGGTAGGCCATTATGAGGAGGATGAGTGGACTGACTAGAAGTGTGTCACCATTGGTAGGCCATTATGAGGAGGATGAGTGGACTGACTAGAAGTGTGTCACCATTGATAGGGCATTATGAGGAGGATGAGTGGACTGACTAGAAGTGTGTCACCATTGGTAGGCCATTATCTGGAGGATGAGTGGACTGACTAGAAGTGTGTCACCATTGATAGGCCATTATGAGGAGGATGAGTGGACTGACTAGAAGTGTGTCACCATTGGTAGGCCATTATGAGGAGGATGAGTGGACTGACTAGAAGTGTGTCACCATTGATAGGCCATTATGAGGAGGATGAGTGGACTGACTAGAAGTGTGTCACCATTTATAGGCCATTATGAGGAGGATGAGTGGACTGACTAGAACTGTGACACCATTGGTAGGCCATTATGAGGAGGATGAGTGGACTGACCAGAAGTGTGTCACCATTGATAGGCAATTATGAGGAGGATGAGTGGACTGACTAGAAGTGTATCACCATTGATAGGCCATTATGAGGAGGATGAGTGGACTGACTAGAAGTGTGTCACCATTGATAGGCCATTATGAGGAGGATGAGTGGACTGACTAGAAGTGTGTCACCATTGGTAGGCCATTATGAGGAGGATGAGTGAACTGACTAGAAGTGTGTCACCACTGGTAGACCATTATGAGGAGGATGAGTGGACTGACTAGAAGTGTGTCACCATTGATAGGCCATTATCTGGAGGATGAGTGGACTGACTAGAAGTGTGTCACCATTGATAGGCCATTATCTGGAGGGTGAGTGGACTGACTAGAAGTGTGTCACCATTGATAGGCCATTATGAGGAGAATGAGTGGACCGACTAGAAGTGCGTCACCATTGATAGGCCATTATGAGGAGGATGAGTGGACTGACTAGAAGTGTGTCACCATTGATAGGCCATTATGAGGAGGATGAGTGGACTGATTAGAAGTGTGTCACCATTGGTAGGCCATTATGAGGAGGATGAGTGGACTGACTAGAAGTGTGTCACCATTGATAGGCTATTATGAGGAGGATGAGTGGACTGACCAGAAGTGTGTCACCATTGATAGGCCATTATGAGGAGGATGAGTGGACTGACTAGAAGTGTGTCACCATTGATAGGCCATTATGAGGAGGATGAGTGGACTGACTAGAAGTGTGTCACCATTGGTAGGCCATTTTGAGGAGGATGAGTGGACTGACCAGAAGTGTGTCACCATTGATAGGCCATTATGAGGAGGATGAGTGGACTGACTAGAAGTGTGTCACCATTGATAGGCTATTATGAGCAGGATGAGTGGACTGACCAGAAGTGTGTCACCATTGATAGGCCATTATGAGGAGGATGGATGGACTGACTAGAAGTGTGTCACCATTGGTAGGCCATTATGAGGAGGATGAGTGGACTGACTAGAAGTGTGTCACCATTGGTAGGCCATTATGAGGAGGATGAGTGGACTGACTAGAAGTGTGTCACCATTGGTAGGCCATTATGAGGAGGATGAGTGGACTGACTAGAAGTGTGTCACCATTGATAGGCCATTATCGGGAGGATGAGTGGACTGACAAGAAGTGTGTCACCATTGATAGGCCATTATGAGGAGGATGAGTGGACTGACTAGAAGTGTGTCACCATTGGTAGGCCATTATCTGGAGGATGAGTGGACTGACTAGAAGTGTGTCACCATTGGTAGGCCATTATGAGGAGGATGAGTGGACTGACTAGAAGTGTGTCACCATTGGTAGGCCATTATGAGGAGGATGAGTGGACTGACTAGAAGTGTGTCACCATTGATAGGCCATTATGAGGAGGATGAGTGGACTGACTAGAAGTGTGTCACCATTGATAGGCCATTATCTGGAGGATGAGTGGACTGACTAGAAGTGTGTCACCATTGGTAGGCCATTATCTGGAGGATGAGTGGACTGACTAGATGTGTGTCACCATTGGTAGGCCATTATGAGGAGGATGAGTGGACTGACTAGAAGTGTGTCACCATTGATAGGCCATTATGAGGTGGATGAGTGGACTGACTAGAAGTGTGCCACCATTGATAGGCCATTATCTGGAGGATGAGTGGACTGACTAGAAGTGTGTCACCATTGATACGCCATTATGAGGAGGATGAGTGGACTGACTAGAAGTGTGTCACCATTGATAGGCCATTATGAGGAGGATGAGTGGACTGATTAGAAGTGTGTCACCATTGATAGGCCATTATGAGGAGGATGAGTGGACTGACTAGAAGTGTGTCACCATTGGTAGGCCATTATGAGGAGGATGAGTGGACTGACTAGAAGTGTGTCACCATTGATAGGCCATTATCTGGAGGATGAGTGGACTGACTAGAAGTGTGTCACCATTGATATGGCATTATGAGGAGGATGAGTGGACTGACTAGAAGTGTGTCACCATTGATAGGCCATTATGAGGAGGATGAGTGGACTGACTAGAAGTGTGTCACCATTGATAGGTCATTATGAGGAGGATGAGTGGACTGACTAGAAGTGTGTCACCATTGGTAGGCCATTATGAGGAGGATGAGTGGACTGACTAGAAGTGTGTCACCATTGGTAGGCCATTATGAGGAGGATGAGTGGACTGACTAGAAGTGTGTCACCATTGATAGGGCATTATGAGGAGGATGAGTGGACTGACTAGAAGTGTGTCACCATTGATAGGCCATTATCTGGAGGATGAGTGGACTGACTAGAAGTGTGTCACCATTGATAGGCCATTATGAGGAGGATGAGTGGACTGACTAGAAGTGTGTTACCATTGGTAGGCCATTATGAGGAGGATGAGTGGACTGACTAGAAGTGTGTCACCATTGATAGGCCATTATGAGGAGGATGAGTGGACTGACTAGAAGTGTGTCACCATTTATAGGCCATTATGAGGAGGATGAGTGGACTGACTAGAACTGTGTCACCATTGGTAGGCCATTATGAGGAGGATGAGTGGACTGACCAGAAGTGTGTCACCATTGATAGGCAATTATGAGGAGGATGAGTGGACTGACTAGAAGTGTATCACCATTGATAGGCCATTATGAGGAGGATGAGTGGACTGACTAGAAGTGTGTCACCATTGATAGGCCATTATGAGGAGGATGAGTGGACTGACTAGAAGTGTGTCACCATTGGTAGGCCATTATGAGGAGGATGAGTGAACTGACTAGAAGTGTGTCACCACTGGTAGACCATTATGAGGAGGATGAGTGGACTGACTAGAAGTGTGTCACCATTGATAGGCCATTATCTGGAGGATGAGTGGACTGACTAGAAGTGTGTCACCATTGATAGGCCATTATCTGGAGGGTGAGTGGACTGACTAGAAGTGTGTCACCATTGATAGGCCATTATGAGGAGAATGAGTGGACCGACTAGAAGTGCGTCACCATTGATAGGCCATTATGAGGAGGATGAGTGGACTGACTAGAAGTGTGTCACCATTGATAGGCCATTATGAGGAGGATGAGTGGACTGATTAGAAGTGTGTCACCATTGGTAGGCCATTATGAGGAGGATGAGTGGACTGACTAGAAGTGTGTCACCATTGATAGGCCATTATCTGGAGGATGAGTGGACTGATTAGAAGTGTGTCACCATTGGTAGGCCATTATGAGGAGGATGAGTGGACTGACTAGAAGTGTGTCACCATTGATAGGCCATTATCTGGAGGATGAGTGGACTGACTAGAAGTGTGTCACCATTGATAGGCCATTATGAGGAGGATGAGTGGACTGACTAGAAGTGTGTCACCATTGATAGGCCATTATGAGGAGGATGAGTGGACTGACTAGAAGTGTGTCACCATTGGTAGGCCATTATGAGGAGGATGAATGGACTGACTAGAAGTGTGTCACCATTGGTAGGCCATTATGAGGAGGATGAGTGGACTGACTAGAAGTGTGTCACCATTGGTAGGCCATTATGAGGAGGATGAGTGGACTGACTAGAAGTGTGTCACCATTGGTAGGCCATTATGAGGAGGATGAGTGGACTGACTAGAAGTGTGTCACCATTGATAGGCCATTATGAGGAGGATGAGTGGACTGACCAGAAGTGTGTCACCATTGATAGGCCATTATGAGGAGGATGGGTGGACTGACTAGAAGTGTGTCACCATTGGTAGGCCATTATGAGGAGGATGAGTGGACTGACTAGAAGTGTGTCACCATTGGTAGGCCATTATGAGGAGGATGAGTGGACTGACTAGAAGTGTGTCACCATTGGTAGGCCATTATGAGGAGGATGAGTGGACTGACTAGAAGTGTGTCACCATTGATAGGCCATTATCGGGAGGATGAGTGGACTGACTAGAAGTGTCTCACCATTGATAGGCCATTATGAGGAGGATGAGTGGACTGACTAGAAGTGTGTCACCATTGGTAGGCCATTATCTGGAGGATGAGTGGACTGACTAGAAGTGTGTCACCATTGGTAGGCCATTATGAGGAGGATGAGTGGACTGACTAGAAGTGTGTCACCATTGGTAGGCCATTATGAGGAGGATGAGTGGACTGACTAGAAGTGTGTCACCATTGATAGGCCATTATGAGGAGGATGAGTGGACTGACTAGAAGTGTGTCACCATTGATAGGCCATTATCTGGAGGATGAGTGGACTGACTAGAAGTGTGTCACCATTGGTAGGCCATTATCTGGAGGATGAGTGGACTGACTAGATGTGTGTCACCATTGGTAGGCCATTATGAGGAGGATGAGTGGACTGACTAGAAGTGTGTCACCATTGATAGGCCATTATGAGGTGGATGAGTGGACTGACTAGAAGTGTGCCACCATTGATAGGCCATTATCTGGAGGATGAGTGGACTGACTAGAAGTGTGTCACCATTGATAGGCCATTATGAGGAGGATGAGTGGACTGACTAGAAGTGTGTCACCATTGATAGGCCATTATGAGGAGGATGAGTGGACTGATTAGAAGTGTGTCACCATTGATAGGCCATTATGAGGAGGATGAGTGGACTGACTGGAAGTGTGTCACCATTGGTAGGCCATTATAAGGAGGATGAGTGGACTGACTAGAAGTGTGTCACCATTGATAGGCCATTATCTGGAGGATGAGTGGACTGACTAGAAGTGTGTCACCATTGATATGGCATTATGAGGAGGATGAGTGGACTGACTAGAAGTGTGTCACCATTGATAGGCCATTATGAGGAGGATGAGTGGACTGACTAGAAGTGTGTCACCATTGATAGGACATTATGAGGAGGATGAGTGGACTGACTAGAAGTGTGTCACCATTGGTAGGCCATTATGAGGAGGATGAGTGGACTGACTAGAAGTGTGTCACCATTGGTAGGCCATTATGAGGAGGATGAGTGGACTGACTAGAAGTGTGTCACCATTGATAGGGCATTATGAGGAGGATGAGTGGACTGACTAGAAGTGTGTCACCATTGATAGGCCATTATCTGGAGGATGAGTGGACTGACTAGAAGTGTGTCACCATTGATAGGCCATTATGAGGAGGATGAGTGGACTGACTAGAAGTGTGTCACCATTGGTAGGCCATTATGAGGAGGATGAGTGGACTGACTAGAAGTGTGTCACCATTGATAGGCCATTATGAGGAGGATGAGTGGACTGACTAGAAGTGTGTCACCATTTATAGGCCATTATGAGGAGGATGAGTGGACTGACTAGAACTGTGTCACCATTGGTAGGCCATTATGAGGAGGATGAGTGGACTGACCAGAAGTGTGTCACCATTGATAGGCAATTATGAGGAGGATGAGTGGACTGACTAGAAGTGTATCACCATTGATAGGCCATTATGAGGAGGATGAGTGGACTGACTAGAAGTGTGTCACCATTGATAGGCCATTATGAGGAGGATGAGTGGACTGACTAGAAGTGTGTCACCATTGGTAGGCCATTATGAGGAGGATGAGTGAACTGACTAGAAGTGTGTCACCACTGGTAGACCATTATGAGGATGAGTGGACTGACTAGAAGTGTGTCACCATTGATAGGCCATTATCTGGAGGATGAGTGGACTGACTAGAAGTGTGTCACCATTGATAGGCCATTATCTGGAGGGTGAGTGGACTGACTAGAAGTGTGTCACCATTGATAGGCCATTATGAGGAGAATGAGTGGACCGACTAGAAGTGCGTCACCATTGATAGGCCATTATGAGGAGGATGAGTGGACTGACTAGAAGTGTGTCACCATTGATAGGCCATTATGAGGAGGATGAGTGGACTGATTAGAAGTGTGTCACCATTGGTAGGCCATTATGAGGAGGATGAGTGGACTGACTAGAAGTGTGTCACCATTGATAGGCCATTATCTGGAGGATGAGTGGACTGACTAGAAGTGTGTCACCATTGATAGGCCATTATGAGGAGGATGAGTGGACTGACTAGAAGTGTGTCACCATTGATAGGCCATTATGAGGAGGATGAGTGGACTGACTAGAAGTGTGTCACCATTGGTAGGCCATTATGAGGAGGATGAGTGGACTGACTAGAAGTGTGTCACCATTGGTAGGCCATTATGAGGAGGATGAGTGGACTGACTAGAAGTGTGTCACCATTGGTAGGCCATTATGAGGAGGATGAGTGGACTGACTAGAATGTGTCACCATTGGTAGGCCATTATGAGGAGGATGAGTGGACTGACTAGAAGTGTGTCACCATTGATAGGCCATTATGAGGAGGATGAGTGGACTGACTAGAAGTGTGCCACCATTGATAGGCCATTATGAGGAGGATGAGTGGACTGACTAGAAGTGTGTCACCATTGATAGGCCATTATGAGGAGGATGAGTGGACTGACTAGAAGTGTGTCACCATTGGTAGGCCATTATGAGGAGGATGAGTGAACTGACTAGAAGTGTGCCACCATTGATAGGCCATTATGAGGAGGATGAGTGGACTGACCAGAAGTGTGTCACCATTGATATGGCATTATGAGGAGGATTGGTGGACTGACTAGAAGTGTGTCACCATTGATAGGCCATTATGAGGAGGATGAGTGGACTGACTAGAAGTGTGTCACCATTGACAGGCCATTATGAGGAGGATGAGTGGACTGACCAGAAGTGTGTCAGGCCATTATGAGGATGATGAGTGGACTGACTAGAAGTGTGTCACCATTGGTAGGCCATTATGAGGAGGATGATTGAACTGACTAGAAGTGTGCCACCATTGATAGGCCATTATGAGGAGGATGAGTGGACTGACTAGAAGTGTGTCACCATTGATAAGCCATTATGAGGAGGATGGGTGGACTGACTGGAAGTGTGTCACCATTGGTAGGGCATTATGAGGAGGATGAATGGACTGACTAGAAGTGTTTCACCATTGATAGGCCATTATGAGGAGGATGAGTGGACTGACTAGAAGTGTGTCACCATTGACAGGCCATTATGAAGAGGATGAGTGGAGTGACTAGAAGTGTGTCACCATTGGTAGGCCATTATGAGGAGGATGAGTGTTCTGACTAGAAGTGTGTCACCATTGATAGGGCATTATGAGGAGGATGGGTGGACTGACTAGAAGTGTGTCACCATTGGTAGGCCATTATGAGGAGCATGAGTGGACTGACTAGAAGTGTGTCACCATTGGTAGGCCATTATGAGGAGGATGAGTGGACTGACTAGAAGTGTGTCACCATTGATAGGCCATTATGAGGAGGATGAGTGGACTGACTAGAAGTGTGTCACCATTGACAGGCCATTATGAGGAGGATGAGTGGACTGACCAGAAGTGTGTCAGGCCATTATGAGGATGATGAGTGGACTGACTAGAAGTGTGTCACCATTGATAGGGCATTATGAGGAGGATGGGTGGACTGACTAGAAGTGTGTCACCATTGGTAGGTCATTATGAGGAGGATGGGTGGGCTGACTAGAAGTGTGTCACCATTGGTAGGGCATTATGAGGAGGATGAGTGGACTGACTAGAAGTGCGTCACCATTGATAGGCCATTATGAGGAGGATGAGTGGACTGACTAGAAGTGTGTCACCATTGATAGGCCATTATGAGGAGGATGAGTGGACTGATTAGAAGTGTGTCACCATTGGTAGGCCATTATGAGGAGGATGAGTGGACTGACTAGAAGTGTGTCACCATTGATAGGCCATTATCTGGAGGATGAGTGGACTGACTAGAAGTGTGTCACCATTGATAGGCCATTATGAGGAGGATGAGTGGACTGACTAGAAGTGTGTCACCATTGATAGGCCATTATGAGGAGGATGAGTGGACTGACTAGAAGTGTGTCACCATTGGTAGGCCATTATGAGGAGGATGAATCGACTGACTAGAAGTGTGTCACCATTGGTAGGCCATTATGAGGAGGATGAGTGGACTGACTAGAAGTGTGTCACCATTGGTAGGCCATTATGAGGAGGATGAGTGGACTGTCTAGAAGTGTGTCACCATTGGTAGGCCATTATGAGGAGGATGAGTGGACTGACTAGAAGTGTGTCACCATTGATAGGCCATTATGAGGAGGATGAGTGGACTGACTAGAAGTGTGCCACCATTGATAGGCCATTATGAGGAGGATGAGTGGACTGACTAGAAGTGTGTCACCATTGATAGGCCATTATGAGGAGGATGAGTGGACTGACTAGAAGTGTGTCACCATTGGTAGGCCATTATGAGGAGGATGAGTGAACTGACTAGAAGTGTGCCACCATTGATAGGCCATTATGAGGAGGATGAGTGGACTGACCAGAAGTGTGTCACCATTGATATGGCATTATGAGGAGGATGGGTGGACTGACTAGAAGTGTGTCACCATTGGTAGGTCATTATGAGGAGGATGGGTGGACTGACTAGAAGTGTGTCACCATTGGTAGGGCATTATGAGGAGGATGAGTGGACTGACTAGAAGTGTGTCACCATTGATAGGCCATTATGAGGAGGATGAGTGGACTGACTAGAAGTGTGTCACCATTGACAGGCCATTATGAGGAGGATGAGTGGAGTGACTAGAAGTGTGTCACCATTGGTAGGCCATTATGAGGAGGATGAGTGTTCTGACTAGAAGTGTGTCACCATTGATAGGGCATTATGAGGAGGATGGGTGGACTGACTAGAAGTGTGTCACCATTGGTAGGCCATTATGAGGAGGATGAGTGGACTGACTAGAAGTGTGTCACCATTGGTAGGCCATTATGAGGAAGATGAGTGGACTGACTAGAAGTGTGTCACCATTGATAGGCCATTATGAGGAGGATGAGTGGACTGACTAGAAGTGTGTCACCATTGACAGGCCATTATGAGGAGGATGAGTGGACTGACCAGAAGTGTGTCAGGCCATTATGAGGATGATGAGTGGACTGACTAGAAGTGTGTCACCATTGATAGGGCATTATGAGGAGGATGGGTGGACTGACTAGAAGTGTGTCACCATTGGTAGGTCATTATGAGGAGGATGGGTGGACTGACTAGAAGTGTGTCACCATTGGTAGGGCATTATGAGGAGGATGAGTGGACTGACTAGAAGTGCGTCACCATTCATAGGCCATTATGAGGAGGATGAGTGGACTGACTAGAAGTGTGTCACCATTGATAGGGCATTATGAGGAGGATGAGTGGACTGACTAGAAGTGTGTCACCATTCATAGGCCATTATGAGGAGGATGAGTGGACTGACTAGAAGTGTGTCACCATTGACAGGCCATTATGAGGAGGATGAGTGGACTGACTAGAAGTGTGTCACCATTCATAGGCCATTATGAGGAGGATGAGTGGACTGACTAGAAGTGTGTCACCATTGGTAGGCCATTATCTGGAGGATAAGTGGACTGACTAGAAGTGTGTCACCATTGATAGGCCATTATGAGGAGGATGAGTGGACTGACTAGAAGTGTGTCACCATTGATAAGCCATTATGAGGAGGATGAGTGGACTGACTAGAAGTGCGTCACCATTGATAGGCCATTATGAGGAGGATGAGTGGACTGACTAGAAGTGTGTCACCATTGGTAGGCCATTATGAGGAGGATGAGTGGACTGACTAGAAGTGTGCCACCATTGGTAGGCCATTATGAGGAGGATGGGTGGACTGACTAGAAGTGTGCCACCATTGATAGGCCATGATGAGGAGGATGAGTGGACTGACTAGAAGTGTGTCACCATTGACAGTCCATTATGAGGAGGATGAGTGGACTGACTAGAAGTGTGCCACCATTGGTAGGCCATTATGAGGAGGATTAGTGGACTGACTAGAAGTGTGTCACCATTGATGGGCCATTATCAGGAGGATGAGTGGACTGACTAGAAGTGTGTCACCATTGATGGGCCATTATCAGGAGGATGAGTGGACTGACTAGAAGTGCTTCACCATTGATAGGCCATTATGAGGAGGATGAGTGGACTGACTAGAAGTGTGTCACCATTGGCAGGCCATTATGAGGAGGATGAGTGGACTGACTAGAAGTGTGCCACCATTGGTAGGCCATTATGAGGAGGATGGGTGGACTGACTAGAAGTGTGCCACCATTGATAGGCCATTATGAGGAGGATGAGTGGACTGACTAGAAGTGTGTCACCATTGATAGGCCATTATGAGGAGGATGAGTGGACTGACTAGAAGTGTGTCACCATTGATAGGCCATTATGAGGAGGATGAGTGGACTGACTAGAAGTGTGTCACCATTGATAGGCCATTATGAGGAGGATGAGTGGACTGACTAGAAGTGTGCCACCATTGATAGGCCATTATGAGGAGGATGAGTGGACTGACTAGAAGTGTGTCACCATTGGTAGGCCATTATGAGGAGGATGAGTGGACTGACTAGAAGTGTGTCACCATTGATAGGCCATTATGAGGAGGATGAGTGGACTGACCAGAAGTGTGTCACCATTGATAGGGCATTATGAGGAGGATGGGTGGACTGACTAGAAGTGTGCCACCATTGGTAGGTCATTATGAGGAGGATGGGTGGACTGACTAGAAGTGTGTCACCATTGATAGGCCATTATGAGGAGGATGAGTGGACTGACTAGAAGTGTGTCACCATTGATAGGCCATTATGAGGAGGATGAGTGGACTGACTAGAAGTGTGTCACCATTGGTAGGCCATTATGAGGAGGATGAGTGGACTGACTAGAAGTGTGTCACCATTGGTAGGCCATTATGAGGAGGATGAGTGGACTGACTAGAAGTGTGTCACCATTGATAGGGCATTATGAGGAGGATGAGTGGACTGACTAGAAGTGTGTCACCATTGGTAGGCCATTATCTGGAGGATGAGTGGACTGACTAGAAGTGTGTCACCATCGATAGGCCATTATGAGGAGGATGAGGTTGACCAGAGGTCAAAATAGAAAGCTCCCAAAATCCTTTAGACGGGTATTCGCTTTAAGCCGTACAGGATTCAATATAAGCGTATGCGTAAAGCCCTTATTGATGATCTATGGGATTGACGTGTTGAAGAGTGGATGTCGGGCGACCTGGTAAAGCCCTTATTGATGATCTATGGGATTGACGTGTTGAAGAGTGGATGTCGGGCGGATGCGTAAAGCCCTTATTGATGATCTATGGGATTGACGTGTTGAAGAGTGGATGTCGGGCGGATGCGTAAAGCCCTTATTGATGATCGTATGGGATGGACGTGTTGAAGAGTGGATGTCTGGCGACCTGGTAAAGCCCTTATTGATGATCTATGGGATGGACGTGTTGAAGGGTGGATATCTGGCGACCTGGTAAAGCCCTTATTGATGATCTATGGGATTGACGTGTTGAAGAGTGGATGTCGGGCGACCTGGTAAAGCCCTTATTGATGATCTATGGGATTGACGTGTTCAAGAGTGGATGTTGGGCGACCTGATCGCCTTAACCCTTTACCTAACGACCAAAACCGGTCTGAGCTATTCACAAAAATCACTATTCAAATTTCATTTTTTTTTCCCAAAACAGCTTATGACTCCCTCATTGGAACGAGCCCGTTCTAATGAGGGGGTCATAATCTATGTTTTGACGCAAAAAAGAAGTATCCAATAACTTTGTTAACAAGTGTCGTCTGACTTTCATGTTAGGTAAAGGGTTAACATACGCCACAAAGACTGAGATAAAGGTCCATGCAGGAGTCGCTCTCTCCGAGATACAAAGGCACCCTGGTTCCACTCCTCTACCACCCGGAAGCAGGACATTATGGTCACAATTCCCAGTTCCCTCGTCGACGACCTGCAAGTCTTCGTGTTGAACGATGTGGCGATGTGACCCTTTCCAATGCCACCGATGCGGTAGAGCGATGTATGGTGAGGATTGATGCCCACAAGTTTGGTCACAACTATCACCGGGTTTCACACGCTCAGTAAATGATACTGAATTCCCAATTCTTCTCTGTTTTTTTTTTTGTTTTTTTTTTCTGTCATGTTTGCTTTGCGTGATCCACTCGAGCACATAAGCCATTTGCTGTTGGAACCGTCGAAAGCACCATGACTCTCTGTGCACTGCGATCCAGCGAGTGGACTATTTGTGCAACCTCTGGGGGCAAGCTCCATATCGCTTTTTGACCGCTTTATTTCTTGGATTTGGTCCGGGGGTAAGTTTGTCTTGGGTTGCTTGGTCTTTATGTTCCCATGGGGAGCGCGGTGGCTCAGTGGTAGACTGCTGGACTTCTGTGGAAGAGGTCCCGAGTTCGACCCCCGTCCGGGACGACCCGCGTTGTGTCCTTGGGCAAGGCACTTTATTCCGGTTGCCTACATGTGGGGCACGATGACGCCGTGTACTAAGGTGTACTGAACGTCGATGGAGCACGTCTTTAACCGCTGTAACCCTGCTTGAGCGAAGCTTGAACAGGGTTAGAATGTTGAGGAGCTGTCAGTTGGTTCTCTCCGGCTTCCTCCACCCGTAACACTGTCGGGTCCCGATTAGCCAGACTGCATAAGTATGTGACCTTAAACACCAATAAATAAATGGATCCTCAAAAATGCGAACCATAATGCAGAGTAGACCATGGAATACGTTGTGCAGACGACAAAAAGCAGGTGTTATGCAGGCAGACGACAAAAAGCAAGTGTTATGCAGGCCGCCGACCTGGTTTCTGGGCATTCTTCTGGTTATCTTTATAAGTCGATTATTTAGGTCACATACTCAGCGCAATGGCTAATCATGACCACAACATGGAGATAAAGGCAAGGTCAGTCAATCGTTTATACCCATGTTGCCTATTTTAGAGGACTCGCATCCCAAGTATTTTTTTTAATTTTTTTATTAGGGTTTAACGACACATTAACAGCCAGGGTCATATCATGTCGGCGACAGTTTTACGTGTGGAGGAAGCCGGAGTACCCGGAGAGAACCACCGAGCAACGACGAGCAGCTGTCAGCTCTCCAACATCGTAACTCTGAACTCTGCACCGCAGCACAGGCAGGGTTAGATTGGTTGAAGACATGCGCACCTTCGACGTGCAGTACACCTTAGTACACAGCGTCATCGTGCCCCCATGTAGGCAATCGGGGTTAAGTGCCTTGCGGGAGCGCGAATCAGTCGCTGAAATGGTCACCAACCCAACTGCTAACCGCGCTCGACGTTGCTCATAACTTCGGTGATCTGACGAGAACCGGTTACCGCGACGCTACCGCGCCCCCTCGCATCCCAAGTATAAGTGACTGGGTCCTATTTTACCAGTGCAGCAAAGATTGCTTACCACAGTAAACAAACACTGTTTCACTTCCCGGGATGCACGCGGGGGTAAAAAGTCGAAAATCCTCCGCAATGCTTGGGCCAGTGGCTGAGTGTGTTGCTACCGCAAACTCGGCAGCTCGTCCTCACACAACCTGGTGTATCTCTTCTAGCTGCGACCACTGGCAAAAAATAACAAGCATCGATTGCTAGGGCCAGTGGCCGAGTGTGTAGCTCCAGCAAGCTCGGCAGCTCGTCCTCACATAACCTGGTATGTCTCTTCTAGCTGTGACCACTGGTAAATGTATAGTAAGCTAGTATGATTTGTAAACTACACGCCGCCACAACTGATGGGTTGAACCGCACCACATATAACAGATTTAAGATACCCACCACCAGGTAGCCTACTTACCGTACGAGATATGTAGGGAAACCGCTTTACCCCGTGATTAGAAAAACACGGAAAATCCTTAAACACAGGACGTATAATGCAATTTCGCACTCTTGTGGAACTCTCTTAAAAAAGAAAACATTGATCTCCGCCAGCTGTTTGACACGAAAACTATTCACCGTATTTACTATACTACTCAAAGTTTGCTAAGCACCAAGTATATCCAACTACCTGTTTTACGTTTTAGTTGAAATATTGTAATGAAAAGTTTATATATTTTTTATTTAATTAAATCTTTAATGATTTAAGTACAGAAATTAAGATTTTGTTTATGTTTGACATTATTTTTTAGCTTTTGGATACGATAACCATGAAAAATGGATATTGTTAAAAGAGGAAATTTTCAAATTTGTCAAAAAGTTGACGGAGCGAACTGGTATGCGTTCAATATCGAGTATGAGACCCATTACTGTTAATTACAGCTTGACAACGCCTTCTCATGCCCCCAATCAGGTTCCTGATGGTCCTTTGTTGGATGTTGTTCCATTATTGGACCACCATGGCACCAAGCTCCTGAACACTTCTTGTATTGAATGGACGGGCTGAAATTGCAAGCTGCAACTCATTCCAGACATGTTCGATTGGATTGAGGTCAGGGGATCTTGCTGGCCAGTCCATACGCCCAACCCCCTTCCTCTGTCGGTACTCACGGGCAGCATAGGCAACATGCGTCCGGGCATTATCGTCCATCGGAATGAATCTATCACCCACTGTACCTGCATACTATCTGACGTGAGCATCCAGGATCTCATCAATATACGGCTGTGTAGTCAATGTACCCTTGTCAAGGACACAGAGTTCTGTACGTCCATCCGAGCTGATGTGGCCCCAGACCATTATTGACCCCCCCCCCCCCTCCCCACCCCGCGATACCGGTCATGTTCAGCAATGTTGGCTGCATGGACTCGCTCTTCTGGACTTCTCCATACCCCAGAACGTCTATCTGTCTAGTCTAGGCAGTACCTTGACTCTTCTGTAAAAAGGACAGGTCGCCAATCTCCTCTGGTACATCCAACAAGGTCCACGGCCTATTCATATCGTGTCTGGCGGTGGTTCTGGGACAGCTGAATGCGAATATATGGTCTTCTCGGTTGGAGACCACCTTCGTGCAATAGTCTGCGTTAAAATATTTACCCCGGATGCATTCTGAAGGTCAAAGCGAAGCTGGGTTGCTGTTGCAAATGATCAAAAACCGGTCTTCAGCTGCACATGTTAACCTGTCTCTGCCACCACCATGCCGCCTTACTGGTGTGCCATACTGCTGCAATCTTACTCAGGCTCTGGTGATCAGCGTATGGTGCACATCAAGGACTTCACCAACCTGATGATGTGTAGTCCCTTGTTCCCCCATCCTAACAGCTCGCCACATTTCTGCTTCAGACAAATGTCTTCTTACATTTGCATTCGTCATATTCAATCATTAAATCACAAGGGCTTGTGTTAAAATGAAGATTGAATACCCTGCACACGTCATGTGCATGTAGGCAGTACAGGAAACATCATGAAAATCAAGGGGTACACGCTTTCCATGACTGTTACGGAAAGTCTGCCTGTCAAGAGAGCTAATGTAAACACAGGGGCCAGCTAAATACATTCCTCAATCATATTTACCAAATATATCGCAAGTATGTCACAAGCAAATTCCACAATGATGTGTCAAATATGTGGTGCTCAGCAAACTTTGAGCAGTATATTTATAGTTTAAATATCGTGTGCGTCAGCCTCTCTTTAACGTTATAAATCCCGTCAATACTAAAGAATTGTGTCCCATTGCGAAGTTCCGTGAGACACACATGGATGCACAATGTGTTGCTACTGCAGGCTTTAAATAGCCTGCACAAATTTCCAAACACCAATCTTACACAGCACTCACATAATAATAACAATAATAACACTTTGGCTGGCCGCTGATTTGTCGCCGTTCTCGGGTGAGGCGGCCTTGGTTACCCCTGTGCTCCCAACTGCCTCCCTCTTCCCACGGTTGTCCCCCCCCCCCCCCAACACACGGAGACGAACTGCTTGAAGACACCCCTTGCCCCATTCTTCCCAATCTCTCTATTAACCTTCTCTTTCGAGTCTCTCACTAACCACGTGCCCTACATTGTCCCATCCCACTTCCTTCTGTACCATGTAATACTTGGCAGACCCACCATTTCCCAAATGATTTCCCCCACGAAAACCTTATTGAAACTGTTTCTCTTCATTTGGTTAAGGATTCGCTTCCCCTTCAGAATCAATTTATTTGTGTGGTTTCGGTAGATGCCTCTTCCTGTGATGTTCATATTTACCCCCAGATACTCGTAGTCACCTGTCTCTCCTACACTAAGAAGTTTGCCGCTACCTTCCGGTATACAGAACTCCCCCACTCTCCACCTTTCGAGTTGGGTCCACTTTACGGCCCACGGGTATAACTTTGCTTTTGTTTTCATTTAGTTCGAGTCTCCATTTGTTCCCATATTTCCCAACAATTCCCAGCATTTTCGCGAGCTCCTATCGTATGCAAAAACTAGTCCCGGGATCTTCAGGACCCCAACTGCTACCCCTTCGTCGCTACGCAGGAGTTCACCTCCTAAACCTTCGTTGTACACTGCAAAAAGAATTGGCGAAAGGATACACCCCTATTTTGGACCATAGGCACACGTTTTGGTGTTATTTTACCCAGGCTAAGTTCACTCTGCTTTCAGAATTCCAACAAACTCGCCTCCCAAGCCCAGAGCCTCAAGCATTCGCCACATACCCTCCCTCCATACTCTACCGTATGCCTTTTTAACATCCAAAAAGGCCATAAACATCTTTTTCTTTTTTGCTTTCACGTATTCTATCATTTGGGATAACGTGAAAAGATGGTCAGGGACTCTTCTTCCCTCAATGAAGCCATTCTGGATCTCTCCCAAAAAACCCTTCTCCTCAATCACCTCCTCTAATCTCCCATACAGGACTTTACAGAAAACTTTTCCAATGTTGCTACTGACAGAGATCCTCGATAGTTATCCAAAACATCTTTTTCGCCCTTTTTGTGAATATACAAAATCATTCAATGACGGCCTCGTTTGTCGCGCAGCTCAAGTCTGGCGCTTCGCCTAGTGGCGAGTCCCTCTATCTAGAATCGTTCAATGATGGCCTCGTTTGCCAGGCAGCTCATGTCTGGCTACGCCTAGCGGCAGGTTCCTCTATCTGGAATCATTCATTGAAGGCCTCATTTGTCGGGCAGCCCAAATCTGGCTTCGCCTAATGGCAGGTCCATCCATCTGGAATCATTTAATGAAGGCCTCGTTTGTCAGGCAGCTCATGTCTGGCTACGCCTAGTGACAGGTTCCTCTATCTGGAATCTTTCAATGGAGGCCTCATTTGTCGGGCAGCTCAAGTCTGGCTTCGCCTAGTGGCGGGTCCCTCCATCTGGAATCATTCAATGAAGGCCTCGTTTGTCGGGCAACTCAAGTCTGGTTTCGCCTAGTGGCGGGTCCCTCTATCTGGAATCATTCAATGATGGCCTCGTTTGTCGGGCAGCTCAAGTCTGACTTCGCCTAGTGGAGGGTCCCTCTCAGGACTCATTCAATGAAGGCCTCGTTTGTCGGGCAACTCAAATCTGGCTACGCCTAGTGAGAGGTTCCTCTATCTGGAATCATTCAATGAAAACCTCGTTTGTCGGGCAACTCAAGTCTGGTTTCGCCTACTGAGAGGTTCCTCTATCTGGAAACATTTAATGAAGGCCTCGTTTGTCCGTCAGCTCAAGTCTGGCTTCGCCTAGAGGCGGGTCCTTCCATCTGGAATCATTCAATGAAGGCATCGATAATCGGGCATTTCAAGTCTGGCTACGCCGAGTGACGGGTCCCTCTATCAGGAATCATTTAATGAAGGCCTCGTTTGTCTGGCAGCTCAGGCCTGACTCCGCCTAGAGGCGGGTCCTTCTATCTGGAATCATTCTATGAAGGCCTCGTTTGTCGGGCAGCTCGTCTGGCTACGCCTAGTGGAAGGTCTCTCAATCTGGAATCATTCAATAAGGGCCTCGTTTGTCAGGCGGCTGAAGTCTGGCTTCGCCTAGGGGCAGATCTCTCCATCTGGAATCATTCAATGACGTCCTCGTTTGTCGGGCAGCTCAAGTCAGGCTTCGCCTGGTGGCAGATCCCTCTATCTGGAATCATTGAATGAAGGCCTCGTTTGTCGGGCAGCTCAAGTTTGCTCGTGTACAGTTGTATATTCCTCCAGTACCAGAAGACACCGGTCAGCTGGTGGCCTAGTGGCGGGTCCCTCTATCTGGAATCATTCAATGAAGGCCTCGTTTGTCCAGCAGCTCAAGTCTGGCTTCGTCGAGTGGCAGGTCCCTCTATCTGGAATCATTCAATGACGGCCTCGTTTGTTGGGCAGCTTAAGTCCGACTTCGCCTAGTGGCGGGTCCCTCTCAGGATTCATTCAACGAACGCCTCGTTTGTCGGGCAACTCAAATCTGGATACGCCTAGTGAGAGGTTCCTCTATCTGGAATCATTCAATGAAGGCCTCGTTTGTCGGGCATCTCAAGTCTAGTTTCGCCTACTGAGAGGTTCCTCTATCTGGAATCATTCAATGAAGGCCTCGTTTGGCGGGAGCTCAAGTTTGGCTACGCCTAGTGACATGTTTCATTATCTGGAATCATTCGATGAAGGCCTCGTTTGTCGGGCAGCTGAAGTCTGACTTCGCCTGGTGACAGTTTCCTCTATTTGAAATCATTCAATGAAAGTCTCGTTTGTCGGACAGCTCAAGTCCAGCTTCGCCTAGTGGCGGCTCCCTCTATCTGGAATCATTCAATGAAGATCTCGTTTGTCGGGCAGCTCAAGTCTGGCAACGCCTAGTGAGAGGTTCCTCTATCTGGAATCATTCAATGAAGGCCTCGTTTGTCGGGCAGCTCAAGTCTGGCAACGCCTAGTGAGAGGTTCCTCTATCTGGAAGCAATCATTGGAGGCCTCGTCTGTCCGGCAGCTCAAGTCTGGCTTCGCCTAGAGGCGGATCCTTCCATCTGGAATCATTCAATGAAGGTGTCGATTATCGGGCAGTTCAAGTCTGGCTACGCCGAGTGGCAAGTCCCTCTATCGGGAATCATTTAATGAAGGCCTCGTCTGTCGGGCAGGTCGCCTGGCTACGCCTAGTGGCAGGTCCCTCAATCTGGAATCATTCAATAAAGGCCTCGTTTGTCGGGCAGCTGAAGTCTGGCTTCGCCTTGGGACAGATCCCTCTATCTGGAATCATTCAACGAAGGCCTTGTTTGTCGGGTATCTCAAGTCAGGCTTCGCCTGGTGGCAGATCCCTCTATCTGGAAACATTGAATGAAGGCCTCGTTTGTCGGGAATCTCAAGTCTGCTCGTGTACAGTTGTATATTCCTCCAGTACCAGAAGACACCGGGTCAGCTAGTGGGCTAGTGGCGGGTCCCTCTATCTGGAATCGTTCAATGAAGGCCTCGTTTGTCCAGCAGCTCAAGTCTGGCTTCGCCGAGTGGCAGGTCCATCTATCTGGAATCATTCAATGACGGTCTCGTCTGTTGGGCAGCTTAAGTCTGACTTCGCCTAGTGGCGGGTCCCTCTCAGTAATCATTCAATGAAGGCCTCATTTGTCGGGCAACCCAAATCTGGATACGCCTAGTGAGAGGTTCCTCTATCTGGAACCATTCAATTAAGGCCTCGTTTGTCGGGCAACTCAAGTCTGGTTTTGCCTAGTGAGAGGTTCCTCTATCTGGAATCATTCATTGAAGGCCTCGTTTGTCGGGAAGCTGAAGTCTGGCTACGCCTAGTGACATGTTCCTTTATCTGGAATCATTCGATGAAGGCCTCGTTTGTCGGGCAGCTCAAGTCTGACTTCACCTAGAGACAGGTTCCTCTATCTGAAATCATTCGATGAAGGCTTCGTTTGTCGGGCAGCTCAAGTCTGACTTCGCCTAGTGGCGGGTCTCTCTATCTGGAACCATTCAATGAAGGCCTCGTTTGTCGGGCATCTCAAGTGTGGCTTCGCCTAGTGGCAGGTCCCTCTGTCTGGAATCATTCAATGAAGGCCTCGTTTGTCCGGCAGCTCAAGTCTGGCTCCGCCTAGAGGCGGGTCCTTCTATCGGGAATCATTCAATGAAGGCCTTGTTTGTCGGGCAGCTCGTCTGGCTACGCCTAGTCACAGGTCCCTCTATCAGGAATCATTCAACGAAGGTCTCGTTTGCCGGGTAGCTCAAGTCTGGCTACGCCTAGTGGCAGGTCCCTCAATCTGGAATCATTCAATAAAGGCCTCGTTTGTCGGGCAGCTGAAGTCTGGCTTCGTCTAGTGGCAGATCCCTCTATCTGGAATCATTCAATGACGTCCTCGTTTGTTGGGCAGCTCAAGTCAGACTTCGCCTGGTGGCAGATCCCTTTATCTGGAACCATTGAATGAAGGCCCCGTTTGTCGGGCAGCTCAAGTCTGCTCGTGTACAGTTGTATATTCCTCCAGTACCAGAAGAGACCGGATCAGCTGGAGGCCTGGCCTCCACTTGCTGTTCCTCCAATACCAGAAGAGGTGGGCCCCACTTGGCTCTATGTCTGTTTGATGTTTTAATAAACGGGCTACTAGATGCTATGTGGATTGGGGTGGGTTCAATGACTTTCTGCACCCGCCCCCGTGAAGGGGCGCTGAACTTACACTTGGGCTGGTTAGTGTTGCAGAAAAATACAGTTGTTTACATGTGTATATGTTTCTCCCTCACGTTTCGTTTGAGTGAGTGTGTGTGTGTGTGGGGGGGGGGGGGGGGGGGGGGGGGGGGGGGGGGGTCTCCTTCAGCATGGCGCACAAAAGTCCAGTTTATGTGACATAGACAACAATTCCTCACTGCTAAAATGGGAGTTTTTACTTTCTGGTAATTACGCAAGAACATTCCGCCACCGTATGACGTTTCCGCATGCGATCCTGAATGTTATGCTGAAGATTTGATGGCGTGGGCATTTGATCATTCCAGATCACCAGGACACAATCCCTCACCTAGCCTTCTCAACAGACGTGGCTTGGAGATCGACGCACGTTGTTTCCGCTGGTAAATATTACAGAGGAATGAAGTCTTGTAACTATTCCAAACTCCGTTGTCCAGCAAGATGATTTTTTCTGGTATGGAGATTCTACCACACAGATAATGCCCAGACTTCCAGTAAAGGAAATGGCGAGCTCAAATATCAACCTAGGCATTTAACTTAAACAAACTTGAACTGACTAAGCACCCCACCCCCAATCATGATTCTGGTCACTGGATCTGAAGAAGCAGATTTTCAAAGATTATTCATCATATTGGACTTGGTTAAAGACCCCAAATATTAACCAAGGGACTTTATTTTTGAAACTTGTATGTGAATCCCCTACGTATGGTTTGTACAATGTACAATATATCAATAGATTTAGATTGGAGGTTCGTGAGAAAATTTTCAAAGAATGTTCCTCATATTAAACAACGTTAGAATTTGGGTTCCAGTAGGGCTGACAAATATTAATCAAGGGACTTGATTTGAACAAACTTTCAATCTGACCCCTCCCCCCCCCCCCCCCTTCCCCTCCACCTCCAAGGATGTTGTATACCAAATATTAAAAGATTCTAACTGATGGATAGTAGGAAGATTTTTAATGTTAATCCTCATATTGCAATAAGTTAAAATTTGGGTCCCCATAGGAAGCCTAAATATTAACTGGGGGACTTGCTTTGAACAAACTTGAATCTGACCCACATAATAGATTCTGTCTGGTGGATCTGAAGGTAAAGATTCTTAAAAACTATTTCCCATTCTGCACGAAGTTAAAATTTGGGCTAACTGATGGATTTGAGTTGAACTTTGAATACAACCCCTGTGAGGATTCTGTATACCATATGTCAAAAGATTCTGACTGGTGTTTCTGGAGAAGAGTTTTAAAGCTTATACCTCATACTGGACTAAGTTCAAATTTGCCCCACCCACCCCAGGAAGCTTAAATATCAACTGACCGACTTGATTTAAACAAACTTGAATCTGGCCTCAAAACAATGATATATACCACATATTAAAAGATTCTGAATGGTGGTTCTGAAGAAGATATGAACTAAGGGGCTTAATTTGAACAAACTTTATCTGCTCCCCCCCCCCCCCCTCCGCCCCCCCCCCCCCCCCCCCCCCCCCACACACACACACACACCAACGGATCAGTGGTTCTGGAGAGGATTTTTTTTAATTTTTGCAGATGTGCAGACTAAGCATTTTTTGATTCTCTCTCCAGTACCCAATGACAGAAAAGATGGCTTTTTTATTCTCTCTCCAGTACCTAATGACAGAACAGATGGCTTTTTTATTCTCTCTCCAGTACCCAATGACAGAACAGATGGCTTTTTTATTCTCTCTCCAGTACCCAATGACAGAACAGATGGCTTTTTCATTCTCTCTCCAGTACCCAATGACAGAACAGATGGCTTTTTTTATTCTCTCTCCAGTACCCAATGACAGAACAGATGGCTTTTTTATTCTCTCTCCAGTACACAATGACAGAACAGATGGCTTTTTTATTCTCTCTCCAGTACCCAATGACAGAACAGATGGCTTTTTTATTCTCTCTCCAGTACACAATGACAGAACAGATGGCTTTTTTATTCTCTCTCCAGTACACAATGACAGAACAGATGGCTTTTTTTATTCTCTCTCCAGTACACAATGACAGAACAAATGGCTTTTTTTATTCTCTCTCCAGTACACAATGACAGAACAGATGGCTTTTTTATTCTCTCTCCAGTACACAGTGACAGAACAGATGGCTTTTTTTATTCTCTCTCCAGTACACAATGACAGAACAGATGGCATTTTTTTATTCTCTCTCCAGTACACAATAACAGAACAGATGGCATTTTTTTTGTTCTCTCTCCAGTTCACTATGACAGAACAGATGGCATTTTTTGTAGAACTCCATTCTACTGGTCCTAAGTATGCTGCATACCAAATAACAGATCTCCATTCTGTGCGGCTTTGGAAATATGGTCATCAGAAAATATTTCTATTTTTAGCACCTAGGTTCCTACGGGAATATGGGATTTGTTTCATATGAATCAAATACTTATGACTCAATAATACCACATACCAAATTTGGATCAAATCAGCTTATTGGTTCAGAAAAAAGAAATTTAAGGCGGGCGAAAAATCTTGCCCCTCCCCTTATAAAGGCAAATATTGCTCCACAAACTTCGTTTGAACAATGTGATTCAACACCTCAAAAGGAAGCTCAGTACCAAATATCAAGTCATTGTACCCACTGGTTCATGAGAAGATTTTTTTAATATTTGGGTGTATTATATTACTATACAGAAAGAGGTACCCAGAGGATAAATTGGCCCACTGTATGGGATAGCATCAGCAAATTCACTCTCTGAGGACCTGATTTTGCAAATGACAGACTGCTTATTTTCAGGCTTGCTCATAGGATATGTTATCTCTGAGGGATGAGAGGAAAATAGTTTTTCACAGATAACAACCCTGTAGAAACATAAAAATTCATAAACCGATTTTCAGACTAATGCTGATCGACTCAAGAATAAAATTAAGAATGTTTGTTGTTGTTTCGGAAGTTGGACACACTGCAGTAAACCTAACACAGTTTCTAAAATAGTTTAGTTAAACTCTGTTATCTGTAGTTTGGTTAAACTCTGTTATCTGTAGTTTGGTTAAACTCTATGTTATCTATGGAGGCGTATTAGGGACATGATAAAAAATAATTCTCAGACCCAGAAAGTCAAAATTTTGACTTTTTATTTTGAAATTTCAACATAAAAACTCAAAATTTTGACATAAAATCTCAAAATTTTGACTTTTTATCTCGAAATTACGACCTTTTATCTCAATATTTCGACTTTTTATCTCAAAATTTTGACATAAAATCTCAAAATTTCTACTTTTTATCTCGAAATTTCGACTTAAATGAAAGTGTCAATGACACTGTAGCACAACTTGACAAACCAGAACTTGTTAAGTTATAAATGAAATGGCCAAATTGAAGATCATTGGTACCAAAGTTATTTGATGAAATTTCAACATAACAGCATTGTGTGTGCACAACGTCAAGAGTAATCCATGCATTTTTAAATATTAACTGTAAGACTGGCTAAAGGAAGAATGTTGATACACAAATGCAGTATGTTCAGAGGTTATTGTAAATGGCAACTGTTTTCACAGAAATTAAAATTTTTTAGTAAATTTTGTTTCTTAACATACCTACCACAATTGTTTACAATTGGCTGTAACATAAGTGCAAGCCCTACTTCGGAACTAACTCAAGCTTTTAGAATCTTTTCCAAACGAGTTGGAAAAGTACTAGAGTGCAAAAGCACGAAAAAGATCGAAAAAAGGGTCGAGCGAGACCAGCGCTCGAAATTACAGGTACTCTCTCTGCACACCTCTTGCTTTACCGAGCGCATGCGCAACAACCGTGACGTCAATTCCGTATTTCCGCCAACGAGAAGTTTGTGATTTAGCGGGGAGGCATCGATATCAAAGATATCCCCAAGGAGGGTGGGCCTCCGGTAAACAATTGTGGTAGGTATGTTAAGAAACAAAATTTACTAAAAAATTTTAATTTCTTTTCAACCTACTCACAATTGTTTACAATTGGCTGAATAAACAATAGGAGGAGGTGAATCACATAACCAATACCAACAAGAGTAGCAGAACGAAAGCAAGGATGGCAGAGAACAAAAACTAAAACCTGTAATGAAGAAAGAGAGAAGGCACCTGAAAAGAACAAGGCTGAGAGAAGCGCAACCTCGACAAAAACAATTTAACGAGGGTGCACAACAGCCTGAGCAGCAACGAGAGGGCCTAAAGAATAAAGGTCCTCAGATTGCTGCTGAAGGTGGCGGAGATAAAAGGAGGAGAAGGTAGAAGCATTCCTCCAGTAAGCCGCATTCATAACATCACGGAGCGAAACAGAATTGGAGAACGCCCAGGATGTAGAAATGGCACGAACCTCGTGAGCATTAAGCCGGTTCGAAACAAGATCCGATGCAGACAAGCGAGAATAAGCCAGCTTGATTGCAAGACAGATCCACCTGGAAATAGAATGGGAAGAGATAGACTGCCGCTTAGGAATGAGAGACAGAAAGAATCTCTTCCGATCCCTCCTAATGAACTGAGTGCGAGTAAGGTAAGTCTTGACCGCACGAACAGGACAAAGAAGAGGCCTCCGTCCATCTACAGCAGGGAGAGCCCGAATGCAGATGGGAGGAGGTACCGAATCGGGGAGTTGATTCTTAGCCAGAAAAGAGCAATCAGTAGTGAATGTGACACTGTTAGCCTCATTTCGGAAGAAGGCAGAATCAACAGATAGCGCATGAAGCTCACTGACTCGACGAGCAGAAGCAAACGCTAGAAGAAAAGCCGTCTTATAGGTGAGAAAACGCATGTCGGTCTCAGATAAAGGCTCGAAAGGCGCCCCCTCCAAACAGTGCAACACCCATGCCAAGTTCCACTTGGGTGTAAGACGCAAAACTCGAGGCCTCTTCAAAGAAAAGTGCCGAAAAAGTTTGGAGAGGAAAAGATTACGACCGATACACCGCTTTCCCACATAAGAGAAAGTATCAGACAGCATAGACCGATAGCCCTTAATCGTAATAGGCTGGAGGCCCTTGGAGTCAAAAAGAAAAACCAGAAAATCCGCAATTTGAGCGATAGACGGATCACGGTAATTCACATTGTGATCTGAACACCAGCGGCAGAAAACCTTCCACTTGGCGGCATAAGTCATTCCAGTGGAAGGTCGCCGCGATGCAGAAATGCACTCCACTGATCGTCTCGAAAAACCTCTACGTCGGAGACTGGACCTGATAAAAGACAGGCGTGAAGGGACAGGCTCGCCAGGTTGTTGTGATACTTCCTGGGACGACCCTGTGAAAGAAGATCGCGACGTAGAGGTAGACGAATTGGTCGATCGGCCAATAGAGGCCGCAGCAGATTGATCCACACCCTCTGTGGAGACAGGGGTGTGATCAGAATGATCCTGCAACTGCAAGCACGAATCTTCGCTAAAACTTGAGGAAGAATCGGCGCAGGAGGAAAGGCATAGCCGACCCAGCCTGTCCAGTCCAGAGACAGAGCGTCTACTGCAAATGCCAGAGGATCTGGACAAGGGGAGACAAAAGTCTCTACCTGATGATTCCAGCGAGTAGCGAAAAGGTCGACCTGAGGACGACCCCACTGCTCGCAAATCGCCTGAAACACCGACCGATGTAGCATCCATTCGGTTGGAAGGACACTGTCGCGTCGGGACAGGGAGTCTGCTAGGACGCTGAGACGCCCGGGAATATGTCGAATGGACACCCGAGCGTTCACATCCCGCGCCAACAGAAGAAGATCCCGAGACAGCCGATACATGGGAATCGAATGAGTGCCTCCCTGATTCCGTATGTAGGCCACTACTGTCGAATTGTCCGAAAGAAGTAGGACAACATGGTCCGACAGATGAGGGATCCAAAGCCGAAAACTCAACAGAAGAGCAAGGAGCTCCTTCTGGTTGATATGAAGGCCCACCTGCTCGCTGTCCCACTCTCCGTGAGTAGACAGACCGAGAGGGTCCAACGTCGCACCCCAGCCCCGATCGCTGGCATCCGCAGTAAGGATGCGATCGGCCAAAGGAAGATCCAACGGAACACCCTGTGTCAGCCAGGGAATATCTGCCCAAGGGCGGAGGTGACAAAGCAGAGACCGAGGAATAGTGAGTTCCAGGTCCAGCGGATCTACATTCGGACGCCAATGATCCAACAGGAAGTGTTGGAGAGGTAGGACAAACAAGCGACCGAGCGGAATGAGATCGGTCACCGAACCGCAAAGGCCCAGCATCCGAAGAAAAGTCCTGGCCGAGACCGAGGAAGATTGAAGCAGGTCCCGAGTCAAGGCGGAAAGAATCGTCGCCCGAGCCTGGGGGACCGACACTACATTGTGAAGAGTGTCGAAATCCACCCCCAAATGACGGAATCGCTGAGAAGGAAGAAGATCCGACTTCTCGCGATTGACTCTGAAACCCAGCGACGCTAGCAGGCAAAGAAACTGCCGGACATCGAACTCCAGAACAGCAGCATCGTGGTGCCGTTGGAGGATGTCGTCTAGGTAGGCGGACGAAGTCACCGCCGACTGAGTGCGATGGAAAGCAAGCACATGTGACATCAGTCGGGTGAAGGCCCAAGGAGCCAGGTTCAAACCGAACGGGAGAGCTCTGAATTGAAAAACTCGATCCCGAAACGAGAACCGAAGGTATTTCCGTGACGCCAGATGAATGGGTACATGGAAGTAGGCATCCTTCAGGTCGATACTGGCCGCAAAATCGCCCTGATGAACTGAACGTCGAACCGACCGGAAAGTCTCCATACTGAAACGAGGAGCAATTATGTACTCGTTCAGGGTACTCAGATCGATGACAGGACGAAATTGGCCGTTTTTCTTCGGCACCAAGAAAAGTCTCTAGTAAAACCCCGGTGAAAGGGTGTTCCTGACCACCTCGATCGCCCCTTTGGTGAGGAGATTGTCGATCTCCTGCACCAGAAGGTCCCGACGCAGAGAATCTGAAGGGACCTGAGTCGGAAGGGGCACCCGAGATAAACTGGGGTGCCGATGGAAGGACAGTCGCAGACCGGAATGAATGACGTCGAGGACCCAAGAGTCCGACGTTATCTCTGTCCAACGGTCGTAAAACAGCGACAGCCTTCCTCCGACTGGAGGCGAATCGAGGTGAGAACCTTCACTTGCGGCCTCGACGAGGCCCCCGAGAGGAGAAACCACCTCGGGAAGTGACAGAGTCCTGAGACTTTCCAGCCTGAGGCTGCCAGCGGGCCTGGCCACGTCGGCGCTTCTTATGAGCAGAAGGAGCAGACGGAGCCGAAGGCGTAGCCGACGTCGCCGACGAGGCAGACGCAGCAGCACGCTTGGCGGGCCTGGAACGACCCCCACCCGCAGCAGCAGGTGGGTCAAGCTGTCTCAGCAAAAGCTGGTCCTTCGAATGACGAAGAACTTCGCCACGAACAGCTTCCACGGAACCATGGAACAACTGAGGTCCTACCAAAGAGGCAGACCTCAGAACAGCACGTTGCTCAGAAGGAAGGGATGGTAAAGAATCCAAAACCGCATCCCGGCGTGCCAGCTCCAAATTGGCCGTGTTACAGGCGTGAGCGTGAGTCAAGTTCATAAGAGCCTGTGACAAAACGCGAAAAGGCGCCTGAGCGTCATCAAACTCCCCTGGTGGAAAATATTCAGCCAGAGCAGCGACGACATGGTCCGCGAGAGATAACATACCCAGCATCTCTCGGGACAGGCCCACCATAGACTCAACTACCGGCATCGGGAGAACTGCCGACTTAGGCTTAGTCAACCCGAGGGAAGAAGAATGAATCCTCATCCACAGTAGTCATCCCTTGGAAGACTGGTGGAGAGACGGAATCGTAAACACGAAACCGCGATGGAGGCAGAAAGGCATCAGCTCTAGAAAAGAAGGAACCCTTGAGGGCCTTAGAACGCATTTTGGCGTCTAAGCCCTGGAAGGACTCAACCACCTGAGCCGATTGCAGAGGACGCAAAGCCCCGGAGCTAGAAGGCTCAACAGGGTTACGGCGCTCCACAGTGGACCGCGGCCGGACGGTCACAGAAGGCTGGTTGGAAGGTAGAACGTCCGGCAATAAGCCAAAGACGAAATCCAAAGCCTGCCCCAAGACTGACGAGGGGGGACCATCACCTTCAAGATACTCGTCATCCTCCGTAGCAGAGGAGACGTAGCCCAACTCGGGCTGACCAGCAGAAACCTCCTGTGAATACTGTGCAGTATCCAAGGGGCCAGGCGAGACATCTCGGCGACCGACCAAAGGAGGTTGTGCCTCAGGAGGCACAGGGAGGCCAACTTGAGGGTTGCCAGAAAGCAACCGGGTGAGCGCCAAAACGGCCTGGCGCAGGTCACCCTGAGAATCCGTCGCAGCAGAATCGCCCGACGGAGTGTCCTCCCAATGGACCCTTCTGGTAGAAGAACCCAAATCCTCAGAAGAGACCGACGGCGAACGTCGATCGGCAGACAGAATAGGAGCACGGTGAGAAGACACCGGAGGATAGTCCCGATTGTGACGCCCAGGAGCCATCACTGGCCTCTGCGAAACAGAAGGCCCTGCCTGCAAATCCTCGAAAGGGACCGACGGCGCACGTCGATCGGTAGCTGGACCTAGGACACGGTGAGAAGACACCGGAGGATTGTCCCAAGAATGACAGGAACCTGTCATTGACCTCTGCGCAGCAGACGGCCCCAACTGCCTATCCTCTGAGACCGACGGCAAGCATCGATCAACACCCAGACTCGGAACACAGTGAGGAATCACCGGAGGAAGGTTCCGAGAGTGACAGCTAACCGGGGCTGTCACTGACCGCTGCCGAACAGCAGGCCCTGGATGCCAACGTCCCAACACCATCCCGCTAGCCGGCACACTAGCAGGCGAAGGTGGAACAATAAACGATTCACTCGAGGGACGAGGAATCGCTGCCGAAGCGACCGGCCGGCTCAACCGACTAGGAGCAAACCTAGCCAGATGAGACGGAGCAGACAGCAAACCCGCACAGCCTCGCCGCGAGGCTGGGGGAGGCTGAGAACACACAGACACACCAGCAGATACAGCCTCGGTCCCCCGAGACTGTAGACCATCCCCAGAGGAGATGGAAGAGCCACCATCAGACAGAATAGGATCTGGAGTAGCAACCCCCTCAACAACGGTCGACGGTGTAGGAGGCAGATCGGAGAGGGTTACCGAGCTGACCTCGGAAAAGCTCTCAACGAAAACAGACGCCTCAATAGTGACATCCGAAGACAAAGAGACCGCGGTCTCCTCATCAGGTATCACTGAACAAACACCGTCAACAGTTGCAGAGGAGTTCGCCACAGAAGTCAGAACCGAATCCTGTGTGACAGAGTCACCATGTGCACCAGCAGAAATGTCTGCAACGGCACGGCTACCCTTACCCCGAGAACGAGGGGTTCTAGCTCTGGAAAGAACCACCTTGTTAACAGAAGCCCAAAATTTAGAGGACCAAACCCCACAGATACCACATGATTGGGCCTGAGTGCAATTGTTGCAAGTGACACATGTGGTATGGGAATCGTCCACATGTTTCACCTGCAAACAAGAGGTACAAGGAATAGTCTTAGGCATGATATAAATACAATAATCAAGCTTCCCGCCGACGGAAAACAGAACGAAGGTCGTGTTCACACGTGGGGGAAAGGCAAGATAAAGTGTGAAAAGAACAGCAATAATAATACAAATTAACATTAAATGAGAATAATAATTTGGTAGCTTGAAAAAGGATACAATCCAGTAGCACACTAAAGATGATTAATAAGTTGTTCACGAAGAATTAATAGCATAAACAGCACGAGTCACAAAAATTTCCGACCATGAACAATGGCGGAAAATAAAGGAATTGACGTCACGGTTGTTGCGCATGCGCTCGGTAAACGCAAGAGGTGTGCAGAGAGAGTACCTGTAATTTCGAGCGCTGGTCTCGCTCGACCCTTTTTTCGATCTTTTTCGTGCTTTTGCACTCTAGTACTTTTCCAACTCATTTGGAAAAGATTCTAAAAGCTTGAGTTAGTTCCGAAGTAGGGCTTGCACTTATGTTACAGCCAATTGTAAACAATTGTGAGTAGGTTGAAAAGAAATGAATGCTAATCAATAGCTCTTATCTAGAGGTCTTGCCTAATGAGCACACCAAGTTCAAAAACAATCCTATGATAAATGTGACCTGCAGACCATGTCAAAGAATGCTGATGCACAAATGCAAAAAATTCAAAAATTGTCGCTAATAGCAACAGTTTTTGATGGAAATGAAAAGAAAATCAATAGCTTCTATCTTTGTCACCCTGCATAAGCTTACAAAGATTCAAAACAACCCGATAATGAATGTGCCCTCGGAGGCATGCCAAAGGAAGATGTTAATGCACAAATGCACTAAATAGAAGGTCATTGCTTGATGCAAAAATGCAGTAAGTTGAAAGGCTGGTGATAAAGACAATAATTTTTTATGGAAATGAAAAAAGAGTAATAGCTCACATCTAGAGGTCGCATGGAACACACATACCAAGTTTCAAAGTGATCCGATCATAAATGTGCCCTGAAGGCTGTGTTAAAGGGAAATATTGAGATCTGACTAAACTAAGTTCAAAGGTCAGCGGCAACATTTTTTGACAGAAATGGAAGAAAATCGACAGCTCCCTATATAGATGTCACCCCACACAAGCACATAGAGTTTGCAAGTGATTCAATCATAAATGTGCCCTGCAGGGTGTGTCAAAGGAAAATATTGATGCTTAACTGCTCCAAGTTTTTACTAAGTTCATCAAAGGTCATTGCTAGTGGCAATCTAGAGGTAACCCCCAAACAAGCATACAAAGTTTCAAACTGATGTGATCATAAATGTGCCCTTTATGGCATGCCAAAGGAATATATTGATGCCTGACTAAACTAAGTTCAAAGTGGCAACAGATTTTTGACTGACGGAAATAGAAGAAAATTGATAGCTCCCATCTAGAGGTCACCCAAAACAAGCATGCCAGGTTTCAAAGCAATCCGATCATAAATGTACCCTGTTGGGTGTACCAAAGGGAAATATTGAGGTCTGACGAAACTAAGTTCTAAGAACATTGGCCGCAGCAACATTTTTTGATGGAAATGGAAAAAAATTGATAGCTCCCATCTAGAGGTCACCCCAAACAAGCATACCAGGTTTCAAAGCAATCTGATCATAAATGTGCCCTTGTAAGGTGTGCCAAAGGGAAATATTGAGGTTTGACTTAACTAAGTTCAAAGAACGTTCGCCGTAGCAACATGTTTTGACGGAAATTGAAGAAAATCGATAGGTCCCATCTAGAGGTCACCCCAAACAAGCATACCAAGTTTCAACGCGATCCAATCATAAATGTACCCTGTAGGGTGTGCCAAAGGGAAATATTGAGGTTTGACTTAACTAAGTTCAAAGAATGTTCGCCGTGGCAACATGTTTTGACGGAAATTGAAGAAAATCGATAGGTCCCATCTTGAGGTCACCCTAAACAAGCATACCAGGTTTCAAAGCAAGCCAATCATAAATGTGTCCTGTAGGGTGTGCCAAAAGGAAATACTGTGGTCTGACTAAACTAAGTTTTAAGAACATTGGCCGCGGCAACATTTTTTGACAGAAATTTAAAAAAATCGATAGCTCCCATCCAGAAGTCACCCTAAACAAGCATGCCAGGTTTCAAAGCAATCTGATCATAAATGTGCCCTGTAAGGTGTGCCAAAGGGAAATATTGAGGTCTTCTGACTAAACGAAGTTCTAAGAATGTTGGCCGCAGCAACATTTTTCGACGGAAATTGAAAAAAATCGATAGCTCTCATTTAGAAGTTACCCTAAACAAGCATACCAAGTTTCAAAGCGATCCAATCATAAATGTGCCCTGTAGGGTGTGCCAAAGGGAAATATTGAGGTTTGACTAAACTAAGTTCTAAGAACGTTGCCCGCTGCAACATTTTTTGATGGAAATCGAAGAAAATTGATAGCTCCCATCTAGAGGTCACCCCAAACAAGCATACCCAATTCCAAAGCGATCCAATCATAAATGTACCCTGTAGGGTGTGCCAAAGGGAAATATTGAGGTTTGACTAAACTAAGTTCTAAGAACGGTGGCCGCGGCAACATTTTTTCATGGAAATTGAAGAAAATCGATAGCTCCCATCTAGAGGTCACCCCAAACAAGCATTCTAAGTTTCAAAGTGATCTGATCATAAATGCGACCTGTGAGGTGTGCCAAAGGAAACTGTGGATGTACGTACTAACGTTCTAACTAACGTACATACGTACGTACGTACGCCGACGGACGAGAAGTGATAGCAATAGCTCAGCTTGACTTTGTCAAGTTGAGCTAAAAATGAAATGAAATGAAATTTATTTTGCAGTATACGTTTACATGGAGTATAATAAACAACTTGCAAACATGTACAGAAATAAATATACACTGCATGGAAACAGCATAGCCCTGGGGGTTGTCTTCCTGTGAGTACAACAGACCTCAGCCATACAAATGCCCAATTTAGTACATCGACTTTGCCATCTTTTACCTAACAGTAAATAAAAATTTAATGCAACCCCGCCCAGCATCCTAAAGTTGATCATCAAATAAACTGACGCTCTATTCTAAACCATATTTACAAAGGATGCAACTTGACTTGACAAATACCGTTCCAAAATTTACCAATCGCCACACCCCCCCCCCCCCCCTCCACACACACACACAGGTATGTCCATCCAATAAACATTCTAATAAAATACCAAACAGCACACGTTACTGACAATTACCGTTAAATCATGTTGCAATAAAAGTCCAAAGAGCGCTTCTATAAAATGCATGAGGCTCCGTGAAGCCGTCCCACAACCTCAGATGCCCTTCCCATCCCACCATAATAACCCTCAAAAATAGTGATACACCCAAATGATATAAGTGCACGCATGTCGCATGTTTCTCCCACCTGCCAATGAGCAATGCTGCGGCAGTTGCCTCCCTGCCGTTAAATATCACTGGAGTGGCTCACCCTTACGAAGATATGCGACTTTCACCCAGTGCAATGCCACAAAATTACAACAAAAAATAAAAGATCATGGAAATAATGGCCTTCCACCTCTAATTCAACCTCCACCCCACCTAGCATTTCCCCATTTCAAATCCTGACGCACCAACACCCATAATAGATGAAGATCAAAATGGAACACATCCCACAAATGCAAAGTGAAGCGTCACTGTGTGCATAAACAGTAAATACACAACACCATCGCAGCTGATAAGGATACCAAGTGTACAACAAAGAGTCGAAATTTCGAGATAAGTCGATATTTCGAGATTTTAAGTCTAAATGTCGGGTTTTTATGTCAAAATGTTGAGATTTTATGTCAAAATTTTGAGATAAAAAGTCGAAATTTTGACATAAAAAGTCGAAATTTTTAGATTTTATGTCATAATTTTGAGATTTTATGTCGAAATTTCGAGATAAAAAGTAGAATTTCGAGATAAAAAGTCGAAATTTCAAGATTTTATGTTGAAATTTCGAGATAAAAAGTCAAAATTTCGACTTTCTGGGTCTGAGAATTATTTTTTTTATCATGTCCCTAATACGCTTCCATAGTTATCTGTGTGACAGGACTGAAAAATAAAAAAATTTGTTACCACTAAATGAGTTATCACTCATAAATACAGTTCACACCTGATAATAAAAGCATTGGAGAATTTTTTGCACTGAAACATCCAATTCATATCTGCGATGATTTAAGTAAAATCCAGTGAATAAAACATTTGAAATGTTAGCATATAATCCAATAGAATATCCCACCAATGTTAGCATATAATCCAATAGAATATCCCACCAATTGAATGTTAGCATATAATCCAATAGAATATCCCACCAATTGAATGTTAGCATATAATCCAATAGAATATCCCACCAATTGAATGTTAGCATATAATCCAAGAGAATATCCCACCAATTGAATGTTAGCATATAATCCAATAGAATATCCCACCAATTGAATGTTAGCATATAATCCAATAGAATATCCCACCAATTGAATGTTAGCATATAATCCAAGAGAATATCCCACCAATTGAATGTTAGCATATAATCCAAGAGAATATCCCACCAATTGAATGCATATCAAGTACATGGTGATAAAGATAAAATCCTGGAAAAAAAAAGTCACAAGGAGCAATTTCTGTGAATCGGCAGCTACATTCAACATAAAATACATCATGCCTGCTCATATCGAAATACCAATGCAGGCCAGTTGTGACCCGACAGCAGTTTTAAGCTCAGAATTATTACTTTCAATAGTGGAGAGTGATCACTTCTGCCAAGATTTTATTTTCCAGGTCTCTTCAAGGAAATTTTAAAATTTGATAATGTTCCAGGCCCCTATGGTGATTTTTAAATTTGGGGAATATTCCAGGTCCCTCAAGGGGATTTTTAAATTTGAGAATGTTCCAGGTCTCTCAAAGGATTTTTAAATTGGGGGCTTTTCCAGGTCCCTTCAGGGGGATTTTTCCAACAGGAGAATGTTCAAGGTTTCTAGGAGGATTTTTAAATTTAAGAATGTCTGAGGTCCCTCAAAGGGCTTTTAAATTTGGGGATTTTCCGGTCCCTTCAAGGAGATTTTTGAATTTGATAATGTTCCAGGTCCCTGAAGGGATTTTTAAATTTGAGATTGGTCCAGGTCCCTCAAGGGATTTTTAAATTTGAGACTATTCCAGGTCCCTCAAGGGATTTTTTAATTTGAGAATTTTCCAGGTCCCTAAAGGGATTTTTCAATTTAGGATTGCTCCAGGTTCCTCAAGGATTTTGTAATTTGAGAATTGTCCAAGTCCCTAAAGGGATTTTGAAATTTGAGGATTTTCCAGGACCCTAAAGAGATGTTGAAATTTGAGAACTTCCAGGTCCCTAAGGGGATTTTTAAATTTCAGAATTGTCCAGGTCCCTATAAGAATTATTAAGTTTGGGGCATTTGCCAGGTCCCTCAAGGGATTCTTAACTTTGAGAAATATCCAGGAAACCTCAAGGGATTTATAAATTTGAGAATTTTCCAGGAACCTCAAGAGATTTTTAAATTTGAGAATTTTCCAGATCCCTAAAAGGATTTTTAAATCTGAAAGTTTTCCAGGTCCCTCAAGGGATTATAAATTTAGAAATATTCCAGGCTCCTCATATGATATTATAATTTCTGAACTTTCAATGATATGTGGACCCTATTCATTTCCTGAAACCTTTTGACCTTACATATCATCCCTGGGACCCTGTTCATTTCCTGAAACCTTTTGGCCTTACAGATTATCATCCCTGGAACCCTCTTCATTTCCTGAAACCTTTTGGCCTTACAGATTTTCATCCCTGGGACCTTGTCATTTCCTGAAACCTTTTGACCCTACAGATTATCATCCCTGAGACTGTACCCGCTTTCTGAAACATTTTGACCTTACAGATTATCATCCATGGGACCTTGTCAATTTCCTGAAACTTTTTGACCTTACAGATTATCACCCATGGGACACTTGTCACTTCCTGAAACCCTTTGAACTTATAGATTATCATATGTGGGACCTTGTCATTTCCTGAAAACTTTTGAAGTTACAGATTATCATCCTAGGGACCTTGTCATTTTTTTTATTATAATCCCTGGGACTTTGTCCATTTCCTGACCCTATAGGTTATCGTCCCTGGGACACAGTCATTTCCTGAAAGCTTTTGATCTTACATATTATCATCCCTGAAGGCTTGTCTATTTCCTAAAACCTTATGACCTTACTGGTTATATCATCCATGGGACCTTGCCATTTCCAGAAACCTTTTGACCTTGCAGATTATCATTCCTATGGCACAGTCATTGCCTGAAATCTGACCTTCCAGATTATCATCCATGGGGTCCAGTCATTTCCTGAAACCTTTTGACCTTATAGATTGTTAAGCCATGGGCCCTTGTCATTTGATTATAATCCTGTGGGACCATGTCATTTCCTAAAACCTTTTGACCTTACAAATTAGCATACATGGGACTTTGCCATTTCCTGAAACCTTTTGACCTTACAAATTAGCATACATGAGACCTTGCCATTTCCTGAAACCTTTTGACCATACAAATTAGCATACATGGGACCTTGCCATTTCCTGAAACCTTTTGGACCTTACAGATTATCATCCGTGGGACTGCACCCACTTCCTGAAACCTTTTGACCTTACCGATTATCATCTCTGGGACCTTGTCATTTCTGAAACCTTTTAACCTTACAGATTATCATCCCTGGGACCTTGTCAATCATTTCACTAAAACCTTTTGAACCTTACAGATTATCATCCCTGGGACTGCACCCACTTCCTGAAACCTTTTGACCTTACCGATTATCATCTCTGGGATCTTGTCATTTCCTGAAATCTTTTTACCTTATAGATTATCATCCCTGGGACCTTGATATTTCTGAAACCTTTTGACCTTACAGATTATCATCCCTGGGACCTTGTCAAACTCTTGAAACCTTTTGAACTTACAGATTATAAACCCTGGGACCTTGTCGTTTCCTGAAACCATTTAACCTTACAGATTATAATCCCTGGGACCTAATCAATTTCCTGAAACCTTTTGACCTCACAGATTATCATCCCTGGGACCTTGTCAATTATTTCACTGAAACCTTTTGACCTTACCGATTATCATCTCTGAGATCTTGTCATTTCCTGAAATCTTTTCACCTTATAGATTATCATCCCTGGGACCTTGATATTTCTGAAACCTTTTGAACTTACAGATTATCATCCCTGGGACCTTGTCAAACTCCTGAAACCTTTTGAACTTACAGATTATAAACCCTGGGACCTTGTCGTTTCCTGAAACCATTTAACCTTACAGATTATAATCCCTGGGACCTAATCAATTTCCTGAAACCTTTTGACCTCACAGATTATCATCCCTGGGACCTTGTCAATTATTTCACTGAAACCTTTTGACCTCACAGATTATAATCCTTGGGACGTAATCAATTTCCTGAAACCTTTTGACCTTACCGATTATAATCCCTGGGACCTTGCCCATTTCACTGAAACCTTTTGACCTTACCGATTATCATCCCTGGGACCTTGTCAATCATTTCACTAAAACCTTTTGACCTTACCAATTATCATCCCTGGGACTTTGTCAATCATTTCACTAAAACCTTTTGACCTTATAGATTATAATCCCTGGGACCTTGCCCATTTCCTGAAACCATTTAACCTTACATATTATAATCCCTGGGATCTTGTCATTTCCTGAAACCTTTTGACCTTACATATTATAATCCCTGGGACCTTGTAATTTCCTGAAAGCATTTAACCTTACAGATTATAATCCCTGGGACCTTGTCATTTCCTGAAACCATTTAACCTCACAGATTATAATCCCTGGGACCTTGTGAATCATTACACTGAAACCTTTTGACCTTACAGATTATAATCCCTGGGACCTTGTCGTTTCCTGAAACCATTCATCCTTGGGACCTTGTCCATTTCCTGAAACCTTTTGACCTTACATATTATAATCCCTGGGACCTTGTCGTTTCCTGAAACCATTCATCCTTGGGACCTTGTCCATTTCCTGAAACCTTTTGACCTTACATATTATAATCCCTGGGACGTTGTCGTTTCCTGAAACCATTCATCCTTGGGACCTTGTCCATTTCCTGAAATCTTTTGACCTTACATATTGTAATCCCTGGGACCTTGTCAATCATTTCCTGAAACCTTTTGACCTTAGATATTATAATCATTGGGACCTTGTCAATCATTTCACTGAAAGTTTTTGAACTTACAGAGTATCATCTGTCAGATGTTATTTCCTGAAAACTTTTGAACTTACAGATTATCATCTGTGGGCCCTTGTCCGTTTCCTGAAACCGTTTGACCTGACAGATTTCCAGCTGAGGTGTGTGTGGGGGGCAGTCATTTCTCTACCTTTTGACTTTACAGATTTCCCTTCCGGTGGCCCTGTCATTTCTGGAAACAATTTTAAGCTTACATTTTATCTCATTTCTGGAAACAATTGAAGCTTACATTTTATCATCCGTGGGATCTTGTCATTTCTGGAAACAATTGAAGCTTACATTTTATCATCCGGTGGCCCTGTCATTTTTGGAAACAATTGAAGCTTACATTTTATCATCCATGGGATATTGTCATTTCCTGAAACCTTTTGACCTTACAGATTATCATCCCTGGGACCTTGTCAATTTCCTGAAACCTTTTGATCTTACAGGTTATCATCCCTGGGACCTTGTCAATTTCCTGAAACCTTTTGATCTTACAGGTTATCATCCCTGGGACCTTGTCAATTTCCTGAAACCTTTTGATCTTACAGGTTATCATCCCTGGGACCTTGTCAATTTCCTGAAACCTTTTGACCTTACAGATTATCATCCCTGGGACCTTGTCAATTTCCTGAAACCTTTTGATCTTACAGGTTATCATCCCTGGGACCTTGTCAATTTCCTGAAACCTTTTGAACTTACAGATTACCATCTGGGGGACCCTGTCATTTCCTGAAACCTTTTGACCTTACAGATTAATATCTGGGAGATCATGTCATTTCCTGAAATCCTTTTCCATTACAGATTATCATTCATGGGACTTTGTCATTTCCTGAAACCTTTTGACCTTACAAATTATCATCCATGGGACCTGTTCCATTTCCTGAAACCTTTTCCATCACAGATTACCATCTAGGACAATAATTATTTTGTCCAGCTGATTAAACAGCTTTTTGTTATTTGAATCTTGTTAGCAATTATTTTATTCAACTCATAAAATTTTACACAACTGTCATCTGACTTCCATCAGAAAGTCAGATGTCAGCCATTAGTTTGTTCAACTCATAAAATAATATATAACAGTTAACTGTTATCTGACTTATGTCAGCCAGTCAGACAAGTATTTCACCCAATGATAAAATGTTCAACAACATTAGTCTGTTGTCTGAATCTTTTCAGCCAATCACATATCAGCAATTACTTTGTCCCACTAATAACATGTTAAACAACAATGGTCTATAACTGAATCTTGTCAGCAGCAATTTTTTGGTCCAACTCATTTTATACATCAGTGATCTGTTTTCTAAATCCTGTCCTCCAATCAGATGCCAGAAATTATTTAGTCCAACTCAATTTATACAACTGTGGTCTGTTCTCTAAATCCTGTCCTCCAATCAGATGTCAGAAATTATTTAGTCCAACTCAATTTATACAACTGTGGTCTGTTCTCTAAATCCTGTCCTCCAATCAGATGTGAGAAATTATTTTTCCCAACTCATTTTATACAACGGTGGTCTGTTGTCTGAATCTTGTCCGCCAATTAAATGTCAGCAAATACTTTGTCCAACTCCTAACATGTTATACAGTAGTAATTTGTTATCAGCCAATCGAAAGCCAGCAATTAGTTTGTCAAACTGATCAAATTTTATACCACAATATTCTGTTGTGTGATGTCTGCCAACTAGGATGTTCAAACTGATAACCTGTTATACAACAAACATAGCTGAACATTCTGAGCTATCCTAGAATCAGCAGTTATTAACTGGGTGAAGGCTAGATTATTTTTGGTGGTCTGAATTTGTTATTCAAAATTTGGTCTATTACAAATTATTGGAGAGTGCCCCTTGGCACTCTCCAATAATTTTTAACAGAACAGATCTATATAAACAAAATATGGTATCTGTTTGACTCAATATGAAACATGAACAACGAAACTGTTGGCTTTTGATCTGGAACCATCAATTTTTTTTGAAAGCCCTGATAGTGGCTTCTAGCACACAACCAGTTAACATATTACACAACAGCTAACTTATAGCTGAGCCCTTGGAGCCATTATAACATCAACAGTTATTCTATTCAGTTGATAACATATTATAGAACATAAAGTGTTGTTTGTGCCTTGTCTGCCATCATAATGTCAAGTTGTTTGATCCGTGAGACAACAAGCTTTATATGCATGGTCTGTTACAAGAACCGTATCACATATCTGTATCAGCCATTATTCTGTCTGCATAATACCGCATAATACAACACACTTCTAATGTTTCAACCTTATGATATCACATTATACAACAGTCATCTAATATTTCAAAAGTTAATGTCTATTCACACATCATCAATTATTTTCACATGTCATACAAAAGAGATGCTGAAATCAGCAGTTACTTTGTCCAGTGGATTGTGTTAAAATACAACAATGTGGAATCTAAATCCACATATTACCAATTAGTCTGTTAAAATGAAACGAGGTTTTAGGATTCCAAATGATAAAATGTTATCTCAACAGAAACCCATCCACCAATCAGCAATTATGTTTGTCAGACTTATAACAAGTTATACCACAGAGATCTGCTGGTCACCCTCACAACAACAGTTACTTTGTCCCAACAGAAAACTTGTTAAACATCATGAACCATCACCAAAATCTTGTTGGTCATCTAGATTTTGATAGTTATGCTGTCAAATTTATTAGTTGGAATATAACAGTGACCTATTATCTTGTCGACAACCATTCAGATATCTGAAGCTATTTTGTGCAATTCATCAACATGTTATAGAACTAAGACCTCTTATATAAATCTTGTCAAATAATTTGACATCAAGTTATACTTCAACCAACAGTTAACATTTTATATAAACACAGAGTTCTAAAAGAATCTTTAAAACTTCAACAGAATTTAAAAATGCGAATTTATAACCACTTTATGAAAACAGTAGAAATCCAAGGCTTCCATGAAACAGAATGTTCTCAATTATAAGGTCTCTAAATTCCTCCATGAATTCAATGCATTATTTGTATGGTCTCTTATTTCCTCCATGAATTCAATGCTTGATATCCAGACTTAATACCAGTTATCTCAAGACATATGTCAGAATATACCATTATCCTGAAAGAGAGAGAAATATCAATTTATTCTGAACACTTTTTATAGCAATTGAATAATTTCCCAGTCTCTCTGTTACAGTAATATCCACAACACTCTCTAATCATGTGGTAGGCACTGAATTGTGATACAGTGGAGCCCACTTAACTGGATATCTCTTAATTGTATATCCCTGTTAATTGAATATAATTTTCAAACACAAAACCATTTACCATACCTTCAGTACAAATTTGATCTGTTAATTGCATATGGGTTGTAGAGTAAACTCCTGTTAATTGTATATAAATGTTTGTAATATATCGAAAACATTACTGTGACAGGCACCAAATACCCCTCATTTATCAACATTTTGGCCTCACTACATCCAATACAGGCATTTATTCTATTATATCTTGTTTGACAGAGCTCAATGAGCTCTGTCAAACAAGATATAATAGAATAAATGCTCAGTTTACCTCCAGGACACAGGAATCTGACCAAATCCCTGTTAATTGTATACTCCTGTTAATTGAATAATTTTCACTGGCAAAATGGATATTCAATTAAGAGGATTCTTCTGTACATATAATATCAAAGAAACTGAATTGTGATATTATAAGTTATCTCCACCTACATGTATGGTATATGGAGATTTAATACCTGGATGTCAGCTTTTTAAACACCGAGCCGCAGACGAGGTGTTTAAATGAAACATCCAGGTATTAAATCTCCATATACCATACACGTTGACAGAGATAACGTTTTTGTCCCGAAACGCAATAGAAACATAGTGGAGACAAATTTTTGGATGAGTTACATCCCTTGGGTCCTTTAGGAAACGTGCAAACAGTATTCTGATTACATATCATCCCCCAAGTTCCAATGACACATAGAACACATTGGTACTTAGGGGAAGATATCGGCTTTTATTTAATTTTTCTCAAGCTGTTTATTTTAATTATTTTCACTATTTAATTTATCAGAAATCTGATGACATTTGTAATCTGATGACATTTGTAATCTGATGACATTTGTGACTACAGTAAAACCTGTCTTGAGAGACCACTGTCTTGAGAGACCACCTGTCTTGAGAGACCACATATAACAGGCACCGATTGGTTTTACCCGATAATGGATCTGCTATGGGAGTCCACCTGTCTTTGAGAGACCACCTGTCTTGAGAGACCACTGTGATCTGGTACCAACTTGTATTCTTATGCCATAATAGACCTGTCTTGAGAGACCGCCCCTTTGAAGACAGAAACCATGACAAAAACTTTTTACCTGTTATGGAATTGGAAAATCCATTGTGGTTATACTAACATAATTAAGAGTATTAAAAGCTCTTAATTGGGTTTCAATTGCTAACTCATTAAAGATAGAGATGTTTTTATAAGACCCCTGTGAAAAGATTAGGATTATTGCTGAATAAACAATTTCATACAAACCTGAAATGTGACAGATAGGAATAAAAATAAATTTGTGTTGAAAATCGTTTTGTAACAAATTGAAATGGACTGTTTTAAAAATTATAAAAATAAATCAGTGTTGAAAATCTTCAATGAAGATTTTCAACACTAATTTATTTTTATAATTTTTATAACACTCCATTTCAATTTGTTACAAAAACTTCATAAAAAAGAACAACTACAAAGTAATTACACAAATCCATTCTTCTCCATTTCTGAATTTTGTGGTTGGTTATTCACTGACTTGAGAAAACCTGAAACCTGTTATGAGAGACCACCTGTCTTGAGAGACCATTTTTGTGTGGCCCAAAGGACGGTCTCTCAAGACAGGTTCTACTGTATTTTCATGTTTTTTTAGTTCGATTTTTATATAGCGGTGAGCAAAAGCGGAAAGCTTTCATTTAAACCATATACCCCAGATTGTGTGCTTATACCCTGTATATTATGGATGTTGGGTTCAACCTTTGCCATGGCTATTTGTCCAAGGCATTCTGACCAATCAAGAGACAGAATTTATCAGAATATAGGGACAAGTATAATTAAGCACACCCAAAGAGTTCTTATTTAATTTACAACAAATTACTCTATTACTTATATGCTATTAACAGGTTATGAAACAGGCTGTTATTTGATGGGTTGTATGGAAGCTATACGTTACAAAGAGATGAAATATGCAAAGTGTGTTGTGTAGTTGGTTGTGTGGAAGTTATTTGCAATTAACAGATTGACTATGCACCCCAGGTGTGGTGTGTGGTAGGTTGCGTGGTAGTTATATGAAATTAACAGATTAAATATGCACCCCAGGTGTGGTGGGTTGTGTGGTAGTTATATGTAATTAACAGATTAAATATGCACCCCAGGTGTGGTGTGTGGTAGGTTGTGTGGGAGTTATATGTAATTAACAGATTAAATATGCACCCCAGGTGTGGTGTATGGTAGGTTGTGTGGGAGTTATATGTAATTAACAGATTAAATATGCACTCCAGGTGTGGTGTGTGGTAGGTTGTGTGGGAGTTATATGTAATTAACAGATTAAATATGCACTCCAGGTGTGGTGTGTGGTGGGTTGTGTGGGAGTTATATGTAATTAACAGATTAAATATGCACCCCAGGTGTGGTGTGTGGTAGGTTGTGTGGGAGTTATATGTAATTAACAGATTAAATATGCACTCCAGGTGTGGTGTGTGGTAGGTTGTGATAGTTATATGTAATTAACAGATTAAATATGCACTCCAGGTGTGGTGTGTGGTAGGTTGTGTGGGAGTTATATGTAATTAACAGATTAAATATGCACTCCAGGTGTGGTGTATGGTAGGTTGTGTGGGAGTTATATGTAATTAACAGATTAAATATGCACCCCAGGTGTGGTGTGTGGTAGGTTGTGTGGGAGTTATATGTAATTAACAGATTAAATATGCACTCCAGGTGTGGTGTGTGGTAGGTTGTGTGGGAGTTATATGTAATTAACAGATTAAATATGCACTCCAGGTGTGGTGTGTGGTAGGTTGTGTGGGAGTTATATGTAATTAACAGATTAAATATGCACTCCAGGGGTGGTGTGTGGTAGGTTGTGTGGTAGTTATATGTAATTAACAGATTAAATATGCACTCCAGGTGTGGTGTGTGGTAGGTTGTGTGATAGTTATATGTAATTAACAGATTAAATATGCACTCCAGGTGTGGTGTGTGGTAGGTTGTGATAGTTATATGTAATTAACAGATTAAATATGCACCCCAGGTGTGGTAGGTTGTGTGGTAGGTTGTGTGGTAGGTTGTGTGGTAGTTACTGTGTTGACCTGTGTCCAAGCCCATACTCATGTGTGCACTTCACATGATCTCCAATTTATCTACAGTTTACATCACATCACACTGATAGTTGGGGAAACCCAGCGAGTAAACAATGGAATATAATCCAAATTTTATTATTTTTTATTGAATTCAAATGTATTTACCAACTATTTGAAAGTAAGATTTATATTTTTCATACTTTTATCAACTTTTTCATTCTAAATTTTAATGCAAAATAACAATAAAAGCATGGAAATAATATGGCCTGACAGCATAGGCTGCTGTTGTCAAAACATCGAGGTCATGTTCAATCTGTTCAGCATTTTAAACTTATCAAATACAGTAGAATCCTCTTAATTGAATATCCATTTCGCCAGTGAAAATTATTCATTTAACAGGAATATACAATTAACAGGGATCTGGTCAGTTTCCTGTGTTCTGGAGGTAAACTGTGCATTTTGTTCTATTATATCTTGTTTGACAGAGCTCATAGACCTCTGTCAAACAAGATATAATAGAATAAATGCCTGTATTGGATGTAGTGAGGCCAAAAGGGTTGATAAATAAGGGGAATAAGGTGTGTGTCACAATAATTTTTTCGACATATTACAAAAATTTAGACAATTAACAGGAGTTTACTCTACAACCCATATGCAATTAACAGATCAAAGTTGCACTGAAAGTATGGTAAATGGTTTTGTGTTTGAAAATTATATTCAATTAACAGGGATATACAATTAAGAGATATACAATTAAGTGGGCTTCACTGTATTAAAATAGTTGACAAATATGTGCGAGATAATTGGGTGGATATTTTTTATTTAAGAGTATACTCTCCCTTTTTAGGGGGTTTTCTACATAAACTTATCATATCCAAAGGATAATTAGTCATTTCCCATTCCGATTCACACCACCTTGACTTGAAGGCTTGATTACTTGTTCGGAAGACCATCCCCCATTTTTTTATTTTTCTACTGCTCGCACCCCTGGGCTTCGAAATGGGTCAGAACGGTATATGTAATTAACAGATTAAATATGCACTCCTGGAGTGGTGTATGGTGGGTTGTATGGTAGTTATATGTAATTAACAGATTAAATATGCACTTCAGGTGATTTGTATGGTGGGTTGTATGTAAGTTATATGTAATTAACAGAATAAATATACACCCCAGGTGATTTGTATGGTAGGTTGTATGTAAGTTGTATGTAATTAACAGAATAAATATACACCCCAGGTGATATGTATGGTGGGTTGTATGTAAGTTATATGTAATTAACAGAATAAATATACACTCCAGGTGATTTGTATGGTGGGTTGTATGTAAGTTATATGTAATTAACAGAATAAATATACACTCCAGGTGATATGTATAGTGGGTTGTATGTAAGTTATATGTAATTAACAGAATAAATATACACCCCAGGTGATTTGTATGGTGAGTTGTATGTAAGTTATATGTAATTAACAGAATAAATATACACTCCAGGTGATTTGTATAGTGGGTTGTATGTAAGTTATATGTAATTAACAGAATAAATATACACTCCAGGTGATATGTATAGTGGGTTGTATGTAAGTTATATGTAATTAACAGAATAAATATACACCCCAGGTGATTTGTATGGTGAGTTGTATGTAAGTTATATGTAATTAACAGAATAAATATACACTCCAGGTGATTTGTATAGTGGGTTGTATGTAAGTTATATGTAATTAACAGAATAAATATACACTCCAGGTGATATGTATAGTGGGTTGTATGTAAGTTATATGTAATTAACAGAATAAATATACACCCCAGGTGATTTGTATGGTGGGTTGTATGTAAGTTATATGTAATTAACAGAATAAATATACACTCCAGGTGATTTGTATGGTGGGTTGTATGTAAGTTATATGTAATTAACAGAATAAATATACACCCTAGGTGATTTGTATGGTGGGTTGTATGTAAGTTATATGTAATTGATATGGTTATTAGGCAAGGAGAATAATTCTATACAGATAAAGACATACATTTCTCATTTTCTCTCTATTTTACTTGAATATCTTCATCAATCAATCTCTTGTTTCTTTCATTATGACTGAAACAAAAACTGATCATTAATGATTTATTATGACAAAGAGAGAAATGACCCATGTATGATTTACTATAACTAAAACAAAATGACCATGTATGATTTACTATAACTAAAACAAAATGACCATGTATGATTTACTTTAACTAAAACAAAATGACCATCTATAATTCATTATGCCTAAGAGAAAAATGACCATCTATGATTTACTGTGACTGAAAATGACCATCTATGATTTACTGTGACTAAAAAGTCCATCTATGATTTATTATGACTAAGCGAAAAAAAAACAAGACAGTCATATGGAAACTACTACATCTAAAGGAACCAAGACAGCCATATTATGCCCAAAGCTACCATATAGCAATTTATTGCATCAAAACCAATCAAGGCTGTAATATCAGACAGTCGCATGGCAACTTTTTACATCTAAAGCAATCAATGCAGTCAAATAGCAACTCATTACATCAAAAACAATCAAGGCAGTCTTATGGCAACTTATTACATCTATTAAAGGCAATCAAGGCAGTCATACAGCAACTTATTACATCTAAGGCAATCAAGGCAGTCATATGACAACTTATTACATCTAAAGCAATCGATGCAATCAAATAGCAACTCATTACATCAAAAACATTCAAGGCAGTCTTATGGCAACTTATTACATCTATTAAAGGCAATCAAGGCAGTCATATAGCAACTTATTACATCTGAAGCAATCAAGGCAGTCATATGACAACTTATTACATCTAAAGCAATCAAGGCAGTCATATGACAACTTATTACATCTAAAGCAATCAAGGCAGTCATATGGCAACTTAATACATCTAAGGCAATCAAGGCAGTCATATGGTGACTTATTACATCTAAAGCAATCAAGGCAGTCATACGCCAACTTATTACATCTAAAGCAATCAAGGCAGTCATATAGCAACTTATTACATCTAAAGCAATCAAGGCAGTCATATGACAACTTATTACATCTAAAGCAATCAAGGCAGTCATATGACAACTTATTACATCTAAAGCAATCAAGGCAGTCATATAGCAACTTATTACATCTAAAGCAATCAAGGCAGTCATACGGCAACTTATTACATCTAAGGCAATCAAGGCAGTCATATGGTAACTTATTACATCTACAGCAATCAAGGCAGTCATATAGCAACTTATTACATCTAAAGCAATCAAGGCAATCATATGACAACTTATTACATCTAAAGCAATCAAGGCAGTCATACAGCAACTTATTACATCTAAAGCAATCAAGGCAGTCATATGGCAACTTATTACATCTAAGGCAATCAAGGCAGTCATGTGGCAACTTATTACATCTAAAGCAATCAAGGCAGTCATATAGCAACTTATTACATCTAAGGCAATCAAGGCAGTCATGTGGCACTTATTACATCTAAAGCAATCAAGGCAGTCATATAGCAACTTATTACATCTAAAGCAATCAAGGCAGTCATATGACAACTTATTACATCTAAAGCAATCAAGGCAGTCATATAGCAACTTATTACATCTAAAGCAATCAAGGCAGTCATATAGCAACTTATTACATCTAAAGCAATCAAGGCAGTCATAAGACAACTTATTACATCTAAAGCAATCAAGGCAGTCATATGGCAACTTATTACATCTAAAGCAATCAAGGCAGTCATATGGCAACTTATTACATCTACAGCAATCAAGGCAGTCATATAGCAACTTATTACATCTAAAGCAATCAAGGCAGTCATATAGCAACTTATTACATCTAAAGCAATCAAGGCAGTCATATGACAACTTATTTCATCTAAAGCATTCAAGGCAGTCATATGGCAACTTATTACATCTAAAGCAATCAAGGCAGTCATATGGCAACTTATTACATCTACAGCAATCAAGGCAGTCATATAGCAACTTATTACATCTAAAGCAATCAAGGCAGTCATATGACAACTTATTTCATCTAAAGCATTCAAGGCAGTCATATGGCAACTTATTACATCTAAAGCAATCAAGGCAGTCATATGGCAACTTATTACATCTACAGCAATCAAGGCAGTCATATAGCAACTTATTACATCTAAAGCAATCAAGGCAGTCATATGACAACTTATTACATCTAAGGCAATCAAGGCAGTCATGTGGCAACTTATTACATCTACAGCAATCAAGGCAGTCATATAGCAACTTATTACATCTAAAGCAATCAAGGCAGTCATATAGCAACTTATTACATCTAAAGCAATCAAGGCAGTCATATGGCAACTTATTACATCTAAAGACAGTCATGTGGCAACTTATTACATCTAAAGCAATCAAGGCAGTCATATAGCAACTTATTACATCTAAAGCAATCAAGGCAGTCATATGGCGACTTATTACATCTAAAGCAATCAAGGCAGTCATATGACAACTTATTACATCTAAGGCAATCAAGGCAGTCATGTGGCAACTTATTACATCTAAAGCAATCAAGGCAGTCATATGACAACGTATTACATCTACAGCAATCAAGGCAGTCATATGGCAACTTAATACATCTAAAGCAATCAAGGCAGTCATATGGCAACTTATTACATCTAAAGCAATCAAGGCAGTCATATGGCAACTTATTACATCGAAGGCAATCAAGGCAGTCATATGACAACTTATTACATCTAAAGCAATCAAGGCAGTCATATGGCAACTTATTACATCTAAGGCAATCAAGGTAGTCATATGACAACTTATTACATCTAAAGCAATCAAGGCAGTCATATGACAACTTATTACATCTAAAGCAATCAAGGCAGTCATATGGCAACTTATTACATCTAAAGCAATCAAGGCAGTCATATGGCAACTTATTACATCGAAGGCAATCAAGGCAGTCATATGACAACTTATTACATCTAAAGCAATCAAGGCAGTCATATGGCAACTTATTACATCTAAGGCAATCAAGGCAGTCATGTGGCAACTTATTACATCTAAAGCAATCAAGGCAGTCATATGGCGACTTACTACATCTAAGACAATCAAGGCAGTCATGTGGCAACTTATTACATCTAAGGCAATCAAGGCAGTCATATGACAACTTATTACATCTAAAGCAATCAAGGCAGTCATATGGCAACTTATTACATCTAAGGCAATCAAGGCAGTCATGTGGCAACTTATTACATCTAAAGCAATCAAGGCAGTCATATGGCAATTTATTACATCTAAGGCAATCAAGGCAGTCATGTGGCAACTTATTACATCTAAAGCAATCAAGGCAGTCATATGGCAACTTATTACATCTAAGGCAATCAAGGCAGTCATGTGGCAACTTATTACATCTAAAGCAATCAAGGCAGTCATATGACAACTTATTACATCTAAGGCAATCAAGGCAGTCATATGGCAACTTATTTCATCTAAGGCAATCAAGGCAGTCATATGGCAACTTATTACATCTAAGGCAATCAAGGCAGTCATATGGCAACTTATTACATCTAAAGCAATCAAGGCAGTCATATGACAACTTATTACATCTAAAGCAATCAAGGCAGTCATATGACAACTTATTTCATCTAAGGCAATCAAGGCAGTCATATAGCAACTTATTACATCTAAAGCAATCAAGGCAGTCATATGACAACTTATTACATCTAAGGCAATCAAGGCAGTCATATGGCAACTTATTACATCTAAGGCAATCAAGGCAGTCATATGGCAACTTATTACATCTAAAGCAATCAAGGCAGTCATATGGCAACTTATTACATCTAAGGCAATCAAGGCAGTCATATGGCAACTTATTACATCTAAGGCAATCAAGGCAGTCATATGGCAACTTATTACATCTAAAGCAATCAAGGCAGTCATATGGCAACTTATTACATCTAAGGCAATCAAGGCAGTCATATGGCAACTTATTACATCTAAGGCAATCAAGGCAGTCATGTGGCAACTTATTACATCTAAGGCAATCAAGGCAGTCATATGGCAACTTATTACATCTAAAGCAATCAAGGCAGTCATGTGGCAACTTATTACATCTAAAGCAATCAAGGCAGTCATATGGCAACTTATTACATCTAAAGCAATCAAGGCAGTCATATGGCGACTTACTACATCTAAGACAATCAAGGCAGTCATGTGGCAACTTATTACATCTAAAGAAATCAAGGCAGTCATATGGCAACTTATTACATCTAAAGCAATCAAGGCAGTCATACGGCAACTTATTACATCTAAAGCAATCAAGGCAGTCATGTGGCAACTTATTACATCTAAAGCAATCAAGGCAGTCATATGGCAACTTATTACATCTAAAGCAATCAAGGCAGTCATGTGGCAACTTATTACATCTAAAGCAATCAAGGCAGTCATATGGCAACTTATTACATCTAAAGCAATCAAGGCAGTCATGTGGCAACTTATTACATCTAAAGCAATCAAGGCAGTCATATGGCAACTTATTACATCTAAGGCAATCAAGGCAGTCATGTGGCAACTTATTACATCTAAAGCAATCAAGGCAGTCATATGGCGACTTACTACATCTAAGACAATCAAGGCAGTCATGTGGCAACTTATTACATCTAAGGCAATCAAGGCAGTCATATGGCAACTTATTACATCTAAAGCAATCAAGGCAGTCATGTGGCAACTTATTACATCTAAAGCAATCAAGGCAGTCATATGGCAACTTATTACATCTAAGGCAATCAAGGCAGTCATGTGGCAACTTATTACATCTAAAGCAATCAAGGCAGTCATATGGCGACTTACTACATCTAAGACAATCAAGGCAGTCATGTGGCAACTTATTACATCTAAGGCAATCAAGGCAGTCATATGACAACTTATTACATCTAAAGCAATCAAGGCAGTCATATGGCAACTTATTACATCTAAGGCAATCAAGGCAGTCATATGACAACTTATTACATCTAAGGCAATCAAGGCAGTCATACGGCAACTTATTACATCTAAGGCAATCAAGGCAGTCATATGGCAACTTATTACATCTAAGGCAATCAAGGCAGTCATACAGCAACTTATTACATCTAAAGCAATCAAGGCAGTCATATGGCAACTTATTACATCTAAGGCAATCAAGGCAGTCATATGACAACTTATTACATCTAAAGCAATCAAGGCAGTCATATGGCAACTTATTTCATCTAAAGCAATCAAGGCAGTCATATGACAACTTATTACATCTAAAGCAATCAAGGCAGTCATATGGCAACTTATTACATCTAAAGTAATCAAGGCAGTCATACGGCAACTTATTACATCTAAAGCAATCAAGGCAGTCATATGGCAACTTATTACATCTAAGGCAATCAAGGCAGTCATATGGCAACTTATTACATCTAAGGCAATCAAGGCAGTCATATGGCAACTTATTACATCTAAGGCAATCAAGGCAGTCATACGGCAACTTATTACATCTAAGGCAATCAAGGCAGTCATACGGCAACTTATTACATCTAAGGCAATCAAGGCAGTCATACGGCAACTTATTACATCTAAGGCAATCAAGGCAGTCATATGGCAACTTATTACATCTAAGGCAATCAAGGCAGTCATACGGCAACTTATTACATCTAAAGCAATCAAGGCAGTCATATGGCAACTTATTACATCTAAGGCAATCAAGGCAGTCATGTGGCAACTTATTACATCTAAAGCAATCAAGGCAGTCATATGGCAACTTATTACATCTAAGGCAATCAAGGCAGTCATGTGGCAACTTATTACATCTAAAGCAATAAAGGCAGTCATATGGCGACTTACTACATCTAAGACAATCAAGGCAGTCATGTGGCAACTTATTACATCTAAGGCAATCAAGGCAGTCATATGGCAACTTATTACATCTAAAGCAATCAAGGCAGTCATGTGGCAACTTATTACATCTAAAGCAATCAAGGCAGTCATATGGCAACTTATTACATCTAAGGCAATCAAGGCAGTCATGTGGCAACTTATTACATCTAAAGCAATCAAGGCAGTCATATGGCGACTTACTACATCTAAGACAATCAAGGCAGTCATGTGGCAACTTATTACATCTAAGGCAATCAAGGCAGTCATATGACAACTTATTACATCTAAAGCAATCAAGGCAGTCATATGGCAACTTATTACATCTAAGGCAATCAAGGCAGTCATATGACAACTTATTACATCTAAGGCAATCAAGGCAGTCATACGGCAACTTATTACATCTAAGGCAATCAAGGCAGTCATATGGCAATTTATTACATCTAAGGCAATCAAGGCAGTCATACGGCAACTTATTTCATCTAAAGCAATCAAGGCAGTCATATGACAACTTATTACATCTAAAGCAATCAAGGCAGTCATATGGCAACTTATTACATCTAAAGTAATCAAGGCAGTCATACGGCAACTTATTACATCTAAAGCAATCAAGGCAGTCATATGGCAACTTATTACATCTAAGGCAATCAAGGCAGTCATATGGCAACTTATTACATCTAAGGCAATCAAGGCAGTCATATGGCAACTTATTACATCTAAGGCAATCAAGGCAGTCATACGGCAACTTATTACATCTAAGGCAATCAAGGCAGTCATACGGCAACTTATTACATCTAAGGCAATCAAGGCAGTCATACGGCAACTTATTACATCTAAGGCAATCAAGGCAGTCATATGGCAACTTATTACATCTAAGGCAATCAAGGCAGTCATATGACAACTTATTACATCTAAAGCAATCAAGGCAGTCATATGGCAACTTATTACATCTAAAGTAATCAAGGCAGTCATACGGCAACTTATTACATCTAAAGCAATCAAGGCAGTCATATGGCAACTTATTACATCTAAGGCAATCAAGGCAGTCATATGGCAACTTATTACATCTAAGGCAATCAAGGCAGTCATATGGCAACTTATTACATCTAAGGCAATCAAGGCAGTCATACGGCAACTTATTACATCTAAGGCAATCAAGGCAGTCATACGGCAACTTATTACATCTAAGGCAATCAAGGCAGTCATACGGCAACTTATTACATCTAAGGCAATCAAGGCAGTCATATGGCAACTTATTACATCTAAGGCAATCAAGGCAGTCATACAGCAACTTATTACATCTAAAGCAATCAAGGCAGTCATATGGCAACTTATTACATCTAAGGCAATCAAGGCAGTCATACGGCAACTTATTACATCTAAGGCAATCAAGGCAGTCATACGGCAACTTATTACATCTAAAGCAATCAAGGCAGTCATATGGCAACTTATTACATCTAAGGCAATCAAGGCAGTCATATGACAACTTATTACATCTAAGGCAATCAAGGCAGTCATGTGGCACTTATTACATCTAAAGTAATCAAGGCAGTCATACGGCGACTTATTACATCTAAAGCAATCAAGGCAGTCATGTGGCGACTTATTACATCTAAAGCAATCAAGGCAGTCATATGACAACTTATTACATCTAAAGCAATCAAGGCAGTCATATGACAACTTATTACATCTAAAGCAATCAAGGCAGTCATATGGCAACTTATTTCATCTAAGGCAATCAAGGCAGTCATATGGCAACTTATTACATCTAAAGCAATCAAGGCAGTCATATGGCAACTTATTACATCTAAGGCAATCAAGGCAGTCATATGACAACTTATTACATCTAAAGCAATCAAGGCAGTCATACAGCAACTTATTACATCTAAAGCAATCAAGGCAGTCATATGACAACGTATTACATCTAAAGCAATCAAGGCAGTCATATGGCAACTTATTACATCTAAAGCAATCAAGGCAGTCATATGGCAACTTATTACATCTAAGGCAATCAAGGCAGTCATATGGCAACTTATTACATCTAAGGCAATCAAGGCAGTCATATGACAACTTATTACATCTAAAGCAATCAAGGCAGTCATATGACAACTTATTACATCGAAGGCAATCAAGGCAGTCATATGGCAACTTATTACATCGAAGGCAATCAAGGCAGTCATATGACAACTTATTACATCTAAAGCAATCAAGGCAGTCATATGGCAACTTATTACATCTAAGGCAATCAAGGCAGTCATGTGGCAACTTATTACATCTAAAGCAATCAAGGCAGTCATATGGCGACTTACTACATCTAAGACAATCAAGGCAGTCATGTGGCAACTTATTACATCTAAGGCAATCAAGGCAGTCATATGACAACTTATTACATCTAAAGCAATCAAGGCAGTCATATGGCAACTTATTACATCTAAGGCAATCAAGGCAGTCATGTGGCAACTTATTACATCTAAAGCAATCAAGGCAGTCATATGGCAACTTATTACATCTAAGGCAATCAAGGCAGTCATATGGCAACTTATTACATCTAAGGCAATCAAGGCAGTCATATGACAACTTATTACATCTAAAGCAATCAAGGCAGTCATATGACAACTTATTACATCGAAGGCAATCAAGGCAGTCATGTGGCAACTTATTACATCTAAAGCAATCAAGGCAGTCATATGGCAACTTATTACATCTAAAGCAATCATGGCAGTCATATGACAACTTATTACATCTAAGGCAATCAAGGCAGCCATACGGCAACTTATTACATCTAAAGCAATCAAGGCAGTCATATGGCAACTTATTACATCGAAGGCAATCAAGGCAGTCATATGGCAACTTATTACATCGAAGGCAATCAAGGCAGTCATATGACAACTTATTACATCTAAAGCAATCAAGGCAGTCATATGGCAACTTATTACATCTAAGGCAATCAAGGCAGTCATGTGGCAACTTATTACATCTAAAGCAATCAAGGCAGTCATATGGCGACTTACTACATCTAAGACAATCAAGGCAGTCATGTGGCAACTTATTACATCTAAGGCAATCAAGGCAGTCATATGACAACTTATTACATCTAAAGCAATCAAGGCAGTCATATGGCAACTTATTACATCTAAGGCAATCAAGGCAGTCATGTGGCAACTTATTACATCTAAAGCAATCAAGGCAGTCATATGGCAACTTATTACATCTAAGGCAATCAAGGCAGTCATATGGCAACTTATTACATCTAAGGCAATCAAGGCAGTCATATGACAACTTATTACATCTAAAGCAATCAAGGCAGTCATATGGCAACTTATTACATCTAAGGCAATCAAGGCAGTCATATGACAACTTATTACATCGAAGGCAATCAAGGCAGTCATGTGGCAACTTATTACATCTAAGGCAATCAAGGCAGTCATATGACAACTTATTACATCTAAAGCAATCAAGGCAGTCATATGACAACTTATTACATCTAAAGCAATCAAGGCAGTCATATGACAACTTATTACATCGAAGGCAATCAAGGCAGACATGTGGCAACTTATTACATCTAAAGCAATCAAGGCAGTCATATGGCAACTTATTACATCTAAGGCAATCAAGGCAGTCATGTGGCAACTTATTACATCTAAAGCAATCAAGGCAGTCATATGGCGACTTATTACATCTAAGGCAATCAAGGCAGTCATGTGGCAACTTATTACATCTAAAGCAATCAAGGCAGTCATATGACAACTTATTACATCTAAGGCAATCAAGGCAGTCATATGGCAACTTATTTCATCTAGGGCAATCAAGGCAGTCATATGGCAACTTATTACATCTAAGGCAATCAAGGCAGTCATATGGCAACTTATTACATCTAAGGCAATCAAGGCAGTCATATGACAACTTATTACATCTAAGGCAATCAAGGCAGTCATATGGCAACTTATTACATCTAAGGCAATCAAGGCAGTCATATGACAACTTATTACATCTAAGGCAATCAAGGCAGTCATATGACAACTTATTACATCTAAGGCAATCAAGGCAGTCATATGACAACTTATTACATCTAAGGCAATCAAGGCAGTCATATGACAACTTATTACATCTAAGGCAATCAAGGCAGTCATATGACAACTTATTACATCTAAGGCAATCAAGGCAGTCATATGGCAACTTATTACATCTAAGGCAATCAAGGCAGTCATATGACAACTTATTACATCTAAGGCAATCAAGGCAGTCATATGACAACTTATTACATCTAAGGCAATCAAGGCAGTCATATGGCAACTTATTACATCTAAGGCAATCAAGGCAGTCATATGACAACTTATTACATCTAAGGCAATCAAGGCAGTCATACAGCAACTTATTACATCTAAAGCAATCAAGGCAGTCATATGACAACGTATTACATCTAAAGCAATCAAGGCAGTCATATGGCAACTTATTACATCTAAGGCAATCAAGGCAGTCATATGGCAACTTATTACATCTAAAGCAATCAAGGCAGTCATATGGCAACTTATTACATCTAAGGCAATCAAGGCAGCCATACGGCAACTTATTACATCTAAAGCAATCAAGGCAGTCATACAGCAACTTATTACATCTAAAGCAATCAAGGCAGTCATATGACAACGTATTACATCTAAAGCAATCAAGGCAGTCATATGGCAACTTATTACATCTAAAGCAATCAAGGCAGTCATACAGCAACTTATTACATCTAAAGCAATCAAGGCAGTCATATGGCAACTTATTACATCTAAAGCAATCAAGGCAGTCATACAGCAACTTATTACATCTAAAGCAATCAAGGCAGTCATATGGCAACTTATTACATCTAAAGCAATCAAGGCAGTCATACAGCAACTTATTACATCTAAGGCAATCAAGGCAGTCATATGACAACGTATTACATCTAAAGCAATCAAGGCAGTCATATGGCAACTTATTACATCTAAAGCAATCAAGGCAGTCATATGGCAACTTATTACATCTAAGGCAATCAAGGCAGCCATACGGCAACTTATTACATCTAAGGCAATCAAGGCAGTCATATGGCAACTTATTACATCTAAAGCAATCAAGGCAGTCATACAGCAACTTATTACATCTAAAGCAATCAAGGCAGTCATATGGCAACTTATTACATCTAAGGCAATCAAGGCAGTCATATGGCAACTTATTACATCTAAAGCAATCAAGGCAGTCATACAGCAACTTATTACATCTAAGGCAGTCTAGGCAGTCATATGGCAACTTATTACATCTAAAGCAATCAAGGCAGTCATATGGCAACTTATTACATCTAAAGCAATCAAGGCAGTCATACAGCAACTTATTACATCTAAGGCAGTCTAGGCAGTCATATGGCAACTTATTACATCTAAGGCAATCAAGGCAGTCATATGGCAACTTATTACATCTAAAGCAATCAAGGCAGTCATACAGCAACTTATTACATCTAAAGCAATCAAGGCAGTCATATGGCAACTTATTACATCTAAGGCAATCAAGGCAGCCATACGGCAACTTATTACATCTAAGGCAATCAAGGCAGTCATATGACAACGTATTACATCTAAAGTAATCAAGGCAGCCGTATGGCAACTTATATCTAAGACAGTCTAGGCAGTCATATGGCAACTTATTACATCTAAAGTAATCAAGGCAGTCATATAGCAACTTATATCTAAGGCAGTCATACGGCAACTTATTACATCTAAAGTAATCAAGGCAGTCATATGGCAACTTATATCTAAGGCAGTCTTGGCAGTCATACGGCAACTTATTACATCTAAAGTAATCAAGGCAGTCATATGGCAACTTATATCTAAGACAGTCATATGCCAACTTATTACATCTAAAGTAATCAAGGCAGTCATATGGCGACTTATATCTAAGGCAGTCTAGGCAGTCATATGGCAACATATATCTAAGGCAGTCTAGGCAGTCATATGGCAACTTATATCTAAGGCAGTCTAGGCAGTCATACAGCAACTTATTACATCTAAAGTAATCAAGGTAGTTATATGGCAACTTATATCTAAGACAGTCTAGGCAGTCATATGGCAACTTATTACATCTAAAGTAATCAAGGCAGTCATATGGCAACTTATTACATCTAAAGTAATCAAGGTAGTCATATGGCAACTTATATCTAGGCAGTCTAGGCAGTCATATGGCAACTTATATCTAAGGCAGTCTGGGCAGTCATACGACAACTTATTACATCTAAAGCAATCAAGGCAGTCATATGGTGACTTATTACATCTGAAGCAATCAAGGCAGTCAAATAGCAACTCATTACATCAAAAGCAATCAAGGCAGTCATATGGCAACTTATTACATCTAAAGTAATCAAGGCAGCCGTATGGCTACTTATATCTAAGACAGTCTAGGCAGTCATATGGCAACTTATTACATCTAAAGTAATCAAGGCAGTCATATAGCAACTTATATCTAAGGCAGTCATACGGCAACTTATTACATCTAAAGTAATCAAGGCAGTCATATGGCAACTTATATCTAAGGCAGTCTTGCAGTCATACGGCAACTTATTACATCTAAAGTAATCAAGGCAGTCATATGGCAACTTATATCTAAGGCAGTCATATGCCAACTTATTACATCTAAAGTAATCAAGGCAGTCATATGGCGACTTATATCTAAGGCAGTCTAGGCAGTCATATGGCAACATATATCTAAGACAGTCTAGGCAGTCATATGGCAACTTATATCTAAGGCAGTCTAGGCAGTCATACAGCAACTTATTACATCTAAAGTAATCAAGGTAGTTATATGGCAACTTATATCTAAGGCAGTCTAGGCAGTCATATGGCGACTTATATCTAAGGCAGTCTAGGCAGTCATATGGCAACTTATATCTAAGGCAGTCTAGGCAGTCATATGGCAACTTATATCTAAGGCAGTCTAGGCAGTCATATGGCGACTTATATCTTAGGCAGTCATATGGCAACTTATATCTAAGGCAGTCTAGGCAGTCATACAGCAACTTATTACATCTAAAGTAATCAAGGCAGTCATATGGCAACTTATATCTAAGGCAGTCTAGGCAGTCATATGGCAACTTATATCTAAGGCAGTCTAGGCAGTCATACGGCAACTTATTACATCTAAAGTAATCAGGCAGTCATATGGCAACTTATATCTAAGGCAGTCTAGGCAGTCATACGGCAACTTATTACATCTAAAGTAATCAAGGCAGTCATATGGCAACTTTATAATCTAAGGCAGTCTAGGCAGTCATATGGCAACTTATATCTAAGGCAGTCTAGGCAGTCATACGGCAACTTATTACATCTAAAGTAATCAAGGCAGTCATACGGCAACTTATTACATCTAAAGTAATCAAGGCAGTCATACGGCAACTTATTACATCTAAAGTAATCAAGGCAGTCATATGGCAACTTATATCTAAGGCAGTCTAGGCAGTCATACGGCAACTTATTACATCTAAAGTAATCAAGGCAGTCATACGGCAACTTATTACATCTAAAGTAATCAAGGCAGTCATATGGCAACTTATATCTAAGGCAGTCTAGGCAGTCATATTGCAACTTATTACATCTAAAGTAATCAAGGTAGTCATATGTCAACTTATATCTAAGGCAGTCTAGGCAGTCATATGGCAACTTATATCTAAGACAGTCTAGGCAGTCATATTGCAACTTATTACATCTAAAGTAATCAAGGCAGTCATATAGCAACTTATATCTAAGGCAGTCATACGGCAACTTATTACATCTAAAGTAATCAAGGCAGTCATACGGCAACTTATTACATCTAAAGTAATCAGGCAGTCATATGTCAACTTATATCTAAGGCAGTCTAGGCAGTCATACGGCAACTTATTACATCTAAAGTAATCAAGGTAGTCATATGTCAACTTATATCTAAGGCAGTCTAGGCAGTCATATGGCAACTTATATCTAAGGCAGTCTAGGCAGTCATACGGCAACTTATTACATCTAAAGTAATCAAGGCAGTCATATGTCAACTTATATCTAAGACAGTCTAGGCAGTCATATTGCAACTTATTACATCTAAAGTAATCAAGGCAGTCATATAGCAACTTATATCTAAGGCAGTCATACGGCAACTTATTACATCTAAAGTAATCAAGGCAGTCATACGGCAACTTATTACATCTAAAGTAATCAAGGCAGTCATATGTCAACTTATATCTAAGGCAGTCTAGGCAGTCATATTGCAACTTATTACATCTAAAGTAATCAAGGTAGTCATATGTCAACTTATTTCATCTAAGGCAATCAAGGCAGTCATACGGCAACTTATTACATCTAAAGTAATCAAGGCAGTCATATGACAACTTATTACATCTAAAGTAATCAAGGCAGTCATACGGCAACTTATTACATCTAAAGTAATCAAGGCAGTCATATGTCAACTTATATCTAAGGCAATCAAGGCAGTCATACAGCAACTTATTACATCTAACTGATGGCCTGACAGTAGTTGGTAAATAAACAGGTAGAAGATTGATGGCCTGAGAGCAGTGCTTGGTGCACCAACAAGCCATAATCTACCATAAATTTCCCTCCCCCCAGAATCTCCTGAAATCCTCCTTGAAATGATAAGAAATCATTTTATTGATGCTCAATACCTTTATTTTTAAAATAACATACATAAATCATTAAAACTCTCTACAACCCGTGCATTATTCTCAGAAAGACATTAAAAGACAGAACTGTTGTCTGGCAGATGAGTGGTGGCAGGCTGACTGCAGTGGCTGGGTGATTTATATTTTTAAAATAACACACATAAATCATTAAAACTCTCCAAGCAGTGCATCATTCTCAGAAAGGCATTAAAAGACAGAACTGTTTTCTGGTAGACGAGTGGTGGCAGGCTGACTGCAGTGGCTGGGTGATTTATATTTTTAAAATAACACACATAAATCATTAAAACTCTCCAACCCGTGCATTATTCTCAGAAAGGCATTAAAAGACAGAACTGTTGTCTGGCAGATGAGTGGTGGCAGGCTGACTGCAGTGGCCAGGTGATTTATATTTTTAAAATAACACACATAAATCATTAAAAGTCTCCAACCCATGCATTATTCTTAGAAAGGAATTAAAAGACAAAACTGTTTTCTGGTAGACGAGTGGTGGCAGGCTGACTGCAGTGGATGGGTGATTTATATTTTTAAAATAACACACATAAATCATTAACACTCTCCAACCTGTGCATCACTCTCAGAAAGGCATTGAAAGACAGAACTGTTTTCTGGTACAGATGAGTGATGGCAGGCTGACTGCAGTGGATGGGTGATTTATATTTTAAAAATAACACACATAAATCATTAAAACTCTCTACAACCCGTGCATCACTCTCAGAAAGGCATTGGAAGACAGAACTGTTTTCTGGTAGATGAGTTGTGGCAGACTGATGACCCCAGTGGCCGTGTGATTTATATTTTAAAATAACACATATAAATCATTAACACTCTCCAACCAGTGCATCATTCTCTGCAAGGCATTGAAAGAAAGAACTGTTTTCGGGTACAGATGAGTGTGGTGGACTAACCTCAGTGGCCGGGTGATTTATATTTTTGAAATAATATGCATATATCATTAAGACACTGCAATCATTGCATCATTCTCAGAAGGGCATCGAAAGACAAAATATTCCCGAGTAGATGGGGTGGGGGGGGGAGGGGGTGGGGGAATCTCTCTGTGACTGTGTAATTGTAGAGATTAACATAAAAGTAAAAGTTATTTGTACTTACGTTTTAAAATCTGGTAATTGTTCTAGTTCTGACTTCATTTGTCGTGCTTCTTCAATATATCGTTCTAAATTCATAACATTTGTAGGTGGTAATATATTTGGAATATGTCGAGAAAATAATTCAGGTTTGTGTCTGGCATAATCTGAAAAATACATCGTAACGAGAAAATAGTTCAGGTTTGCATCTGGCATAATCTGAAAAAAAACGTGACATTTATAGGTGGTAATATATTTCGAATATGTCAAGAAAATTGTTCAGGTGTTGGTCTGGCATATTCGTAAAAAATGATAACAAAAAAATGAACTTGAATCACAAACTGTAGAAGTCATGCACACAAAAATTTCATGTAAATATCTCTATTAGAACTAATTTCATGGCATACAAGATTTCCAGGTAAATATCTGTATTAAAACTAATTTCATGGCATACAAGATTTCCATGTAAAGGTCTGTATTAAAACTAATTTCATGGCATACAAGATTTCCAGGTAAATATCTGTATTAAAACTAATTTCATGGCATACAAGATTTCCAGGTAAAGGTCTGTATTAGAACTAATTTCATGGCATACAAGATCTTCACGTAAATATCTGTATTAGAACTAATTTCATGGCATACAAGGTTTTCATGTAAAGGTCTGTATTAGAACTAATTTCATGGCATACAAGATTTCCATGTAAATATCTGTATTAAAACTAATTTCATGGCATACAAGATTTCCATGTAAATATCTGTATTAAAACTAATTTCATGGCATACAAGATTTCCAGGTAAAGGTCTGTATTAGAACTAATTGCATGGCATACAAGGTTTTCATGTAAAGGTCTGTATTAGAACTAACTTCACAAAGAGATAACTTAGTTAACCATTGTTTAAAACTGAGGGCATTTTCTTTGTCAGTTTAATGACAACCAGAAGAGCACAGGGTAATTATTTGGAGATAGAGCAATTAATATTCTCCTCACAATATAGGAATTATCTGCAGATAGAGTAATAAAATTAATGTTCTACTCAAAAATGATTAATTATTTGGAGATAGAGCAATTAATATTCTGCTGACAATTTAGTAATTATTTTGATAGAGCAATTAATATACTCCTCACAATTAAGTAATTATTTGGAGATAGAGTAATTAATATACTCCTCACAATGTAGTAATTATTTGGAGATAGAGCAATTAATATACTCCTCACAATTAAGTATCTATTTGGAGATAGAGTAATTAATATACTCCTCACAATGTAGTATTTATTGGGAGATAGAGTAATTAATATACTCCTCACAATGTAGTAATTATTTGGAGATAGAGTACTTAATATACTCCTCAAAATTTAGTAATTATTGGGAGATAGAGCAATTAATATACTCCTCACAACTGAGTAATTATTTGGAGATAGAACAATTAATATACACTCCTCACAATGTAGTGATTATTTGGAGATAGGGCAATTAATATACTCCTCACAATGTAGTAATTATTTGGAGATAGGGCAATTAATATACTCCTCACAATGTAGTAATTATTTGTAGATAAAGCAATTAATATACTCCTCACAATTAAGTACTTATTTGGAGATAGGGCAATTAATATACTCCTCACAATTAAGTAATTATTTGGAGATAGAGTAATTAATATTCTCCTCACAAAGCAGTAATTATTTGGAGATAGAGCAATTAATATACTCCTCACAATTAAGTACTTATTTGGAGATAGGACAATTAATATACTCCTCACAATTAAGTACATATTTGGAGATAAAACAATTTATATACTCCTCACAATGTAGTAATTATTTGGAGATAGAGCAATTAATATACTCCTCACAATTAAGTACTTATTTGGAGATAGGGCAATTAATATACTCCTCACAATTAAGTAATTATTTGGAGATAGAGTAATTAATATTCTCCTCACAAAGCAGTAATTATTTGGAGATAGAGCAATTAATATACTCCTCACAATTAAGTACTTATTTTGGAGATAGGACAATTAATATACTTCTCACAATTAAGTACATATTTGGAGATAAAACAATTAATATACTCCTCACAATGTAGTAATTATTTGGAGATAGAGCAATTAATATACTCCTCATAATTAAGTACTTATTTGGAGATAGGGCAATTAATATACTCCTCACAATTAAGTAATTATTTGGAGATACAGTAATTAATATTCTCATCACAAAGCAGTAATTAATTGGAGATACAGCAATTAATATACTCCTCACAATTAAGTACTTATTTGGAGATACGGCAATTAATATACTCCTCACAATTAAGTAATTATTTGGAGATAGAGCAATTAATATTCTCCTCACAAAGCAGTAATTATTTGGAGATAGAGCAATTAATATACTCCTCACAATTAAGTAATTATTTGGAGATAGGGCTATTAATATACTCCTCACAATTAAGTAATTGTTTGGAGACAGAACAATTAATATACTCCTCAGAATGTAGTAATTATTTGGAGATAGGGCAAGTAATATACTCCTCACAATTAAGTACTTATTTGGAGATAGGGCAATTAATATACTCCTCACAATTAAGTAATTATTTGGAGATAGAGTAATTAATATACTCCTCACAATTAAGTAATTACTTGGAGATAGAGTAATTAATATACTCCTCACAATGTAGTAATTATTTGGAGATAGAGCAATTAATATACTCCTCACAATTAAGTAATTATTTGGAGATAGAGCAATTAATATACTCCTCAAAATTAAGTAATTATTTGGAGATAGAGTAATAAAATTAATGTTCTACTCAAAAATGATTAATTATTTGGAGATAGAACAATTAATATACTCCTCACAATTAAGTACTTATTTGGAGATAGGGCAATTAATATACTCCTCACAATTAAGTAATTATTTGGAGATAGAGCAATTAATATACTCCTCACAATCAAGTACTTATTTGGAGATAGGGCAATTAATATACTCCTCACAATTAAGTAATTATTTGGAGATAGAGTAATTAATATTCTCCTCACAAAGCAGTAATTATTTGGAGATAGAGCAATTAATATACTCCTCACAATTAAGTACTTATTTGGAGATAGGACAATTAATATACTCCTCACAATTAAGTACATATTTGGAGATAAAACAATTAATATACTCCTCACAATGTAGTAATTATTTGGAGATAGAGCAATTAATATTACTCCTCACATTTAGTAATTATTTGGAGATATAACAACTAATATACTACCCACAGTGTAGTAATTTTTTGGAGATAGAGTAATTAATATACTCCTCACAATTAAGTAATTATTTGGAGATAGGGCGATTAATATACTCCACACAATGTAGTAATTATTTGGAGATAGAGCAATTAATATACTCCTCACAATTTATTAATTATTTGGAGATAGGGTAATTAATATACTCTCCACAATTTATTATTTGGAGATAGGGCAATTAATATACTCCTCACAGTGTAGTAATTATTTGTAGATTAAGCAATTAATATACTCCTCACATTTAGTAATTATTTGGAGATAGAGCAATTAATATACTCCTCAGAATTTATCAACTACTTGGAGATAGCGCAATTAATATACTCCTCACAATTAAGTAATTATTTGGAGATAGAGCAATTAATATACTCCTCACATTTAGTAATTATTTGGAGATATAACAACTAATATACTACCCACAGTGTAGTAATTATTTGGAGATAGAGTAATTAATATACTCCTCACAATTAAGTAATTATTTGGAGATAGGGCGATTAATATACTCCTCACAATGTAGTAATTATTTGGAGATAGAGTAATTAATATACTCCTCACAATTAATTATCTGGAGATAGAGCAATTAATATAGTCCTCACAATTAAGTTAAGTAATTATTTGTAGATAGAGTAATTAATATTCTATTCACAATTAAGTAATTATTTGGAGATAGAACAATTAATATACTCCTCACAATGTAGTAATTATTTGGAGATAGAACAATTAATACATTCCTCACAATTTATTAATTATTTGGAGATAGGGCAATTAATATACTCCTCACAATTAAGTAATTATTTGGAGATAGAACAATTAGTATACTCCTACAATTAAGTAATTATTTGGAGATAGAGTAATTAATATACTCCTCACAATTTATTAATTATTTGGAGATAGATCAATTAAATATACTCTCTCCGCAATTAAGTAATTATTTGGAGATAGAACAATATACTCCTCACAATGTAGTAATTATTTGTAGATAGAGTAATTAATATTCTATTCACAATTTAGTAATTATTTGGAGATAGAGTAATTAATATACTCCTCACAATTAAGTAATTATTTGGAGATAGAGCAATTAATATACTCCTCACAATTAAGTAATTATTTGGAGATAACGCAATTAATATACTCCTCACAATGTAGTAATTATTTGGAGATAGAGTAATTAATATACTCCTCACAATTTATTAATTATTTGGAGATAGAGCCATTAATATACTCCTCACAATGTAGTAAGTATTTGGAGATAGAGCAATTAATATACTCCTCACAATGTAGTAATTATTTGGAGATAGGGCAATTAATATACTCCTCACAATGTAGTAATTATTTGGAGATAGAGTAATTAATATTCTCCTCAGAAAGCAGTAATTATTTGGAGGTAGGGCAATTAATATACTCCTCACAATTAAGTAATTATTTGGAGATAGAACAATTAATATACTCCTCACAATGTAGTAATTATTTGGAGATAGAGTAATTAATATACTCCTCACAATTTATCAATTATTTGGAGATAGATCAATTAATATACTCTCCACAATTAAGTAATTATTTGGAGAGAGGGCAATTAATATACCACTCACAATTAAGTTAAGTAATTATTTGTAGATTAGAGTAATTAATATTCTATTCACAATTTAGTAATTATTTGGAGATAGGGCAATTAATATACTCCTCACAATTAAGTAATTATTAGGAGAGTAGGGCAATTAATATACTCCTCACAAAGCAGTGCATGCAGTTCATCTTTTGAGGAAGATAATATGACAAAATTCCCTGCCAATTGCCAAATATTTGGCAATTTGCATGAAATTTTGTCATATTACGTTTCTCGAAGACGAACTTTAATGTGGGGGGGGGGGGGGGGGGGGGAGGGGGGGGCCCACATTTTCCCACCCAGTCTGCCCATTCATAAATCCAGCCTTGTCCCCAGAATATGTTTTAAAAAATTACCTCTCTTAGACGCATTTTGGGGCTACTTCTTTTGTCTTCCAATCACTTCTGTAGCCCCAAAATCTCATCTTACGTTAACTGGTCAATAATAGCCGCCACTGTGTGCACAATATTAAAGAAACAAGACAATCCATGCACGCACTATTTTTGGATATCCTCCAGTTTTACTGACTTGATATGAATGGCGTTCGGCTGAAGGTCAATCACAAAAATATCGTGGTCAGCAAAAATTTTGCCCCGATCTTGGTCCGGGCGGCTCTGGTGCCCCTGTCATGTTATAGACTTCAACAGTGGTACAGAATCCATATGAATTCCACTTGAATATCGACAGACAAATTGTTTTGTACTTCGATTTTGGTGACCTAGAAACTTGCTCGCGCAACGTCATTTTTTCGAAATGACGACACTCACAGACGCTTTAATATTCTGTCTACATTGTTCTTTAGTTGGAACCGCATGTCAGTCATTGCCATGTCATACTTTAACCCATCGGGTTATTTAATCAATAGTCAATATTGTTCACGTTAAGAAAATAAATTAGAAAGTTTCTTTCGATGGTCAGTCAGTATATAGGACATGAGTTTCTACGTAAACAATAGAAAATCAGATATTATAGACCGCTAACATCCACTTTACAACATCCAAATAATGATCCATTTCATCGAGACAGGCCCATGTATCCCCCGAAATATGACTGGTTCCATTCTTACATTAAAAAGTGCAAAAATCTGTATCCAACATGTGTGTGATAAAAGTTTATTTTTATCACACATCTAGAATGTCATGAACAAACCTTAATTTTAAATAGGTGTGTAATAAAAATATTTACCTGAACTTTTAAATATATCACTCTGGGGGATGAACGGATAACAAATATTTACCTGTACTTAGGGAATATAAATTTTTTACAAGTCCTGCCATCGTTGGAGGTGAGATTGTAAAGGGTTGGTTACTGGCACTTTCTAAAAAGTCTGAAATGATAAACAGACAACCTGAATTATTGATGCATGCAACTTAATTTGATGAAATTTGAAAAATAAAACATGCAACTTAATAATTTGAATAGAATATGTAACACTGGTAGAGTGCAAAAAAGGCACTATGAGGGCTCTACTGAAAAGTGATATTTTTTAGGGGAAGGGGGTGGGGAGTAGGGGAGGGATAGGGGGGGTGGGAGGGGGGAAAGAGGGTAATGACACTTTTGACAGCTAGCATCACCTCATGTGTGACAGTGGCATGGATAGAGGAAGCCAGAGTACCCGGAGAGAACCAGCAAGCAGAGATGGGCAAAGGTCAGACTCCCCAATGCACTAACTCCACACAAGCAGGGTTAGCACGGGTTAAAGACAAGTGCATTATCGATGTGTAGTATGTATTAGTACACAGTGCCACTGTGCCTTCTCGTGGGTAATTGGGATGAAGTGCCTTGCCCAAGGACACAACACAGTTACCTCTGATGAGGAATAAATCATGAACCTTTCAGTTTGAAGAGCAATGCTGCCACTAGACACCACCCCCCCCCCCCCCCCTTGAAAAATGCTAAAAGCCACTTTAGTGGGTTTACACTGTGTGCAAAAGCTTGTGTTTTGTACAGCAGTAGATAAAGAAAAGTTTATATATACAGATTATCATGACATCATTACCGTATTTGAGTTGTTGTGAACGATATTTAACGTAATGAGCTATATGATGACGATTATTTGATAAATAAATACAGATTAGGCCACATAAAGTATATCTTCTGTTTCTCAGGCCATTATTTGTAAAATTGCATGTGGGCAAGTGTTTTTTATTTTATTTTTTATTTCTGTAATTATTTCTTTGCCATCAAAAGTTCATATCTTGGTTTATGTTTTAGGCCTCATAATCTACAGAATAGCATGGGAGGTGGTGTATTTTGTCCCTTGAGAGCAAGATGGCTTTGCAATGCTAAAGCATTGCAAAGCCATCTTGCATTCAAGGGACAAATTTATCAATTTTTTTAACTTTGGTAAAATATCAGACATAAACCATTTAATTTTGATTTTTTTAAAAGTTTCCATTGGTTATAAAAAGAGAGCATGCGGCAGCCAAAAAGACCATGCGGGAGGGCGTGAGAAAAAGATTTTTAATTTTTTTAGGCCTTATCATGATAATGTGCATGTCCTGTGATTTGTATCAGATTCGAGGTGGTGACCAGAATGGGATCTCAATGAGCCAGCTTTGCCATCGAATCACAGGACATGCACATTATCATGATAATTCATTTATCTAACAATTCTGTCATATAAAGAGATTAAATCTTAAATTATTAATACAGTTTTGGGACATAATGTTGGGCGAGAAAAGGTTAAAAAAACAAACATATTTTATGGAACAATATTGTTGTGCACTTTAACGTGGCCATTGCAAATTTTCAAAGTTGCATTATAAAATTATTCATTCTCAATGTCACTTCCTATAACGATACGCTTGAATTTTCAGGTGTGTAATATTTAATTGTGCATTTTTTGTTTATTGTGGGGGGAGAGGGGTCATTGCCTATTAAGAGTTCTGTCATGAATCGTAACTAATTTTGTTTTGTCTTGTAAGCGATCAGCTGAGTCTATGAAACGAACATAGAATGTATTTATGCGCCTGTTAAGAGAGCCCATTGCATTCCCGGAAACGAGTTGTTTACATGATACGGAATCAGAGTGAGTCGTCTATATGATACAGAATCAGAACACATTATATGATACATACCGTTTCTCGTGGTTTTCAAGGCAAAATGTATATGATTGTTAGATAAAAAATTGTATTGCTACAATTTATTGGAGAAGACAAAAAAAGGGGCACTCCAATAAATACTAACAAAACAATTATTTGTTAAACTAAGGCTTCCCTTGCTGGCAGCATTGTATCTTTGATAAACAATATTCATGTTACAAATCACCATTGTAAACCACTCTACTAGTTAATAAGGCGGATTCTTACAAATCACCATTGTAATCCACTCCACCAGTTAATAAGGCGGATTCTTACAAATCACCATTGTAAACCACTCCACCAGTTAATAAGGTGGATTCTTACAAATCACCATTGTAATCCACTCTACCAGTTAACAAGGTGGATTCTTACAAATCACCACTGTAAACCACTCTACCAGTTAACAAGGCGGATTCTTACAAATCATCATTGTAAACCACTCTACTAGTTAACAAGGTGGATTCTTACAAATCACCATTGTAAACCACTCTACCAGTTAACAAGGCGGATTCTTACAAATCACTATTGTAAACCACTCTACCAGTTAATAAGGCGGATTCTTACAAATCACTATTGTAAACCACTCCACCAGTTAACAAGGTGGATTCTTACAAATCACCATTGTAAACCACTCTACTAGTTAACAAGGTGGATTCTTACAAATCACCATTGTAATCCACTCTACCAGTTAATAAGGCGGATTCTTACAAATCACTATTGTAAACCACTCTACCAGTTAATAAGGCGGATTCTTACAAATCACTATTGTAAACCACTCCACCAGTTAACAAGGTGGATTCTTACAAATCACCATTGTAAACCACTCTACTAGTTAACAAGGTGGATTCTTACAAATCACCATTGTAAACCACTCTACCAGTTAACAAGGTGGATTCTTACAAATCACCATTGTAAACCACTCTACCAGTTAACAAGGTGGATTCTTACAAATCATCATTGTAAACCATTCCACCAGTTAACAAGGTGGATTCCTACAAATCACCATTGTAAACCACTCCACCAGTTAATAAGGCGGATTCTTACAAATCACCATTGTAAACCACTCTACTAGTTAACAAGGTGGATTCTTACAAATCACCATTGTAAACCACTCTACCAGTTAATAAGGCGGATTCTTACAAATCACCATTGTAAACCACTCTACCAGTTAACAAGGTGGATTCTTACAAATCACCATTGTAAACCACTCTACCAGTTAACAAGGTGGATTCTTACAAATCATCATTGTAAACCATTCCACCAGTTAACAAGGTGGATTCCTACAAATCACCATTGTAAACCACTCCACCAGTTAACAAAGTGGATTCTCTTACAAATCACCATTGTAAACCACTCTACCAGTTAACAAGTAGGATTCTTACAAATCACCATTGTAAACCACTCCACCAGTTAATAAGGCGGATTCTTACAAATCACCATTGTAAACCACTCTACCAGTTAATAAGGCAGATTCTTACAAATCACCATTCTAAACCACTCCACCAGTTAACAAGGCGGATTCTTACAAATCACCATTGTAAACCACTCCACCAGTTAATAAGGCGGATTCTTACAAATCACCATTGTAAACCACTCCACAAGTTAATAAGGCGGATTCTTACAAATCACCATTGTAAACCACTCTACCAGTTAATAAGGTGGATTCTTACAAATCACAATTGTAAACCACTCTACCAGTTAATAAGGCAGATTCTTACAAATGACCATTGTAAACCACTCCACCAGTTAACAAGGCGGATTCTTACAAATCACCATTGTAAACCACTCTACTAGTTAACAAGGCGGATTTTTACAAATCACCATTGTAAACCACTCCACCAGTTAACAAGGCGGATTCTTACAAATCACCATTGTAAACCACTCTACCAGTTAATAAGGCGGATTCTTACAAATCACCATTGTAAACCACTCTAACAGTTAATAAGGCGGATTCTTACAAATCACCATTGTAAACCACTCTACCAGTTAACAAGGCGGATTCTTACAAATCACCACTGTAAACCACTCTTCCAGTTAACAAAGTGGATTCTTATAAATCACCATTGTAAACCACTCTACCAGTTAACAAGGCGGATTCTTACAAATCACCATTGTCAACCACTCCTCCAGTTAACAAGGTGGATTCTTACAAATCACCATTGTAATCCACTCTACCAGTTAATAAGGCGGATTCTTACAAATCACTATTGTAAACCACTCTACCAGTTAATAAGGCGGATTCTTACAAATCACCATTGTAAACCACTCTACCAGTTAATAAGGTGGGTTCTTACAAATCACCATTGTAAACCACTCTACCAGTTAATAAGGCGGATTCTTACAAATCACCATTGTAAACCACTCTACCAGTTAATAAGGTGGGTTCTTACAAATCACCATTGTAAACCACTCCACCAGTTAATAAGGTGGATTCTTACAAATCACCATTGTAAACCACTCTACCAGTTAATAAGGCGGATTCTTACAAATCACCATTGTAAACCACTCCACCAGTTAATAAGGTGGATTCTTACAAATCACCATTGTAAACCACTCTACCAGTTAATAAGGTGGGTTCTTACAAATCACCATTGTAAACCACTCCACCAGTTAATAAGGTGGATTCTTACAAATCACCATTGTAAACCACTCTACCAGTTAATAAGGTGGGTTCTTACAAATCACCATTGTAATCCACTCCACCAGTTAATAAGGTGGGTTCTTACAAATCACCATTGTAAACCACTCCACCAGTTAATAAGGTGGATTCTTACAAATCACCATTGTAAACCACTCTACTAGTTAACAAGGCGGATTCTTACAAATCACCATTGTAATCCACTCTACCAGTTAATAAGGCGGATTCTTACAAATCACTATTGTAAACCACTCCACCAGTTAACAAGGTGGATTCTTACAAATCACCATTGTAAACCACTCTACCAGTTAACAAGGTGGATTCTTACAAATCACCATTGTAAACCACTCTACCAGTTAACAAGGTGGATTCTTACAAATCATCATTGTAAACCATTCCACCAGTTAATAAGGCGGATTCTTACAAATCACCATTGTAAACCACTCTACCAGTTAACAAAGTGGATTCTTACAAATCACCATTGTAAACCACTCTACCAGTTAACAAAGTGGATTCTTACAAATCACCATTGTAAACCACTCTACCAGTTAACAAAGTGGATTCTTACAAATCACCATTGTAAACCACTCTACCAGTTAACAAGGTGGATTCTTACAAATCACCATTGTAAACCACTCCACCAGTTAATAAGGCGGATTCTTACAAATCACCATTGTAAACCACTCCATAAGTTAATAAGGCGGATTCTTACAAATCACCATTGTAAACCACTCTACCAGTTAACAAGGTGGATTCTTACAAATCACCATTGTAAACCACTCTACCAGTTAACAAGGGGGATTCTTACAAATCACCATTGTAAACCACTCTACCAGTTAACAAGGTGGATTCTTACAAATCATCATTGTAAACCATTCCACCAGTTAATAAGGCGGATTCTTACAAATCACCATTGTAAACCACTCTACCAGTTAACAAAGTGGATTCTTACAAATCACCATTGTAAACCACTCTACCAGTTAACAAAGTGGATTCTTACAAATCACCATTGTAAACCACTCTACCAGTTAACAAGGTGGATTCTTACAAATCACCATTGTAAACCACTCCACCAGTTAATAAGGCGGATTCTTACAAATCACCATTGTAAACCACTCCATAAGTTAATAAGGCGGATTCTTACAAATCACCATTGTAAACCACTCTACCAGTTAACAAGGTGGATTCTTACAAATCACCATTGTAAACCACTCTACCAGTTAACAAGGGGGATTCTTACACCACACTACTCACGTACACTCTACTTTGATGCAATGCTTGGACAAACTTCATGATAACTGTATTCATTCTTTGACTCGAAGACATTAATCATAAGTAACCTACCCCCTCCACATACAACGCCACCCTTCCATGCTTCACACCTCAGACTTTTTTCTAGTATTAACATGTGATGGCTGGATGCTGACCAACCCAAGTTATAGTTATGTTCTTAGATAAAGACTGATAAAAATTCCCACCACCACATCTGACCCCACGCTGTCACACTTTCAAGCTTTACGCCTCAGGTTTTTTTCTAATATTAACATTTGTTGAGTGGGTATTGATCGACCCAAGCTACGTTCTTAGATAAAAACTGATAAAAGTCCCCCCCCCCCCTCCCACATGCCACCCCACCATAACTGTCACTCTTTCAAGCTTCACACCACAGACCTTTTTCTAGTATTAACATTTGTTGAGCGGGTGTTGATCAACCTAAGCTATATTCTTAGATAAAAACTGATAAAAGTCCCCCTCCCCCCCCCCCCCACAAACACACACAGCCCACCCCACCCTAACTGTCACCTTTCAAGCTTCACACTTTTTCTAGTAGTATTAATATTTGTTGAGTGGGTGTTGATAGACACAAGCAATGTTCTGAGATAAAAACTGATGTTTTCCCCCTCCCCCTCACCCACATCCACCCCACCATAACTGTCACCCTTTCAAGCTTCACACCAGACTTTTTTCTAGCATTAACATTTGTTGAGTGGGTGTTGATCAACTTAAGCTACGTTCTTAGATAAAAACTGATCAAAATTAATAAAATCTGAATGAAGATTATTTGTAAATATAACTGGCTGTGTCTGGCAGTACACCCCCCCCCCCCACCCCACCCCAACAGGCAGCATGTTTAAAATCACTGGCTGTATCTGTCAGCATATAAATATCACTGAATGATTCTGGCAGCAGGTAAATATCACTGGATGCTTCAGGCAGTAGGTAAATATCACTGGATGCTTCTGGCAACAGGTAATTATCACTGGATGCTTCTGACAGCAGGTAAATATCACTGAATGCTTCTGGTAACAGGTGAATATCATGCCCGCTTCTGGTAGCAGGTAAATATCACTGAATCCTTCTGGTAACAGGTAAATATCACTGGATGCTTCTGGCAGCGGGTAAATATCACTGGATGCTTCTGGTAGCAGGTAAATATCACTGGATGCTTCTGGTAGTAGGTAAATATCACTGGATGCTTCTGGCAACAGGTAAATATCACTGAATGCTTCTGACAGCAGGTAAATGTCATTGAATGCTTCTGGTAACAGGTAAATATCATGCCTGCTTCTGGTAGCAGGTAAATATCACTGGATGCTTCTGACAGCAGGTAAATATTACTGGATGCTTCTGGTAGCAGGTAAATATCACTGGATGTTTCTGGTAACAGGTAAATATCACTGGATGCTTCTGGTAACAGGTAAATATCACTGGATGCTTCTGGCAGCAGGCAAATATCACTGGATGCTACTGGTAGCAGGTAAATATCACTGGATGCTTCAAGCAACAGATAAATATAACTGGATGCTTTTGGTAGCAGGTAAATATCACTGGATGCTTCAAGCAACAGGTAAATATAACTGGATGCTTTTGGCAGTAGCTAAATATAACTGGATGCTTTTGGCAGCAGGTATATATAACTGGATGCTTCTGGCAGCAGGTATATATAACTGGATGCTTTTGGCAGCAGGTAAATATCATGGCTGCTTCTAACAGTGATAGAAAATAAAATTTTACATAAAATATTGCAGTAGAAAAACTATTCACAATGATAAGAAAAAAAATCTGAACATAAAATATTACAATTACAGGAAATAAAATCTTATTGTATTTGAAAGATATTAAAAATGATAGGAAATAAATTCTCACCTAAAATATTGTGTATATAATTGTCTATGACATGTTCTCTAAATAAATTTGTTAACTCAACACTTAGGTTTGTTTTCAATTTGGTTTCTACATAAAATCGGTTCTGAAATGAAAAGATTACATGTTCTCAATGTTAGGCCTATTGACAGACACAATAATTCTCAAAATATTGTTTCTAGATTGACTTAATTATCCATAGATTTCATGAAAATCTAACATAGGTCACATCTTGGATGATTTCATTCCTCAAACATTATCTCTTCTTGCTGACATTAACATTTTGTCAAATTGTTCTCAAATTATAAATTTAGCCTTCATTGACCCTTGATTTATATATATTTTTGCTATATGTTGACAGTCTACCTCCTGTGGCCTTGCGGTTGTTTCTAGTCAAGTCTTGGCTGTCTACAGAGGCAGCCAAGACTTGCCTAAAACAACTGACCAGTTTTGAGTTTAGCCAAACAATGTAAGTCAGGGCACCTGTTCCTTTGCATTAAAAAGCTATCAAAGTTGGAATTAAGCCCTTGAGGGTTAATTGCAATTAACCCTATACCTAATACAGATCATTTAAAAATTTAAATTTTATAGTAAATTTCCTTTCCTATTATACCTACCACAATTGTTTACTACAGGCTTGCACTACAGTGCAAGTCCCAAGCTCGGAAAATATACTCTCCATTTTGATTTTTCCCAAGTGATTTGGGAAAGAAAAGTGGTGCAAAAGCACCAAGTAAAAATAAGCCAAAACTGGGTCGAGTGCTACCAGCGCACTCCCAGTAGGAGAGGCTCTTCTCCTAGTACAGATCCACAGCTTCCGGTACCAGTGTGCAGACGAGTAACTAATGACTCAATCTTTTGAATCCGCCAACACTGGAGTTATGTGATCAGTGGGGAGGAAGGATTCTTACCCGAAATTTACTATAAAATGTAAATTTCTTACCAACCTACCCTACAATTGTTTACTACAGGCTGAATAGACAAAAAGAGGAGGGAATCACATAACCAACCCCCACATAACCCGACTGTGCTGGCACCGTGAACAGAAGAGTTCCCTTGGCCTATCAAACCATAACATCACAAACATTAGTAAAAAACAATGAGAGATGAGGCATATGGCTCTGCATGATGCAGAGACAGAAGGGAAAAAACAGCACAGGGCTGGAACTGACCCTGAAGAAGCCTAATGGGTGGAGTAGACAACAGCCTGAGCAGAGAAAGGAGTGTCTAAAGAAAAAAGGTCCCCAGACTGCTCCTGCAACCGACGCAGATAGAAGGTGGAGAAAGTAGAAGCATTTCTCCAGTAGGCTGCCTGCATAACATCCGACAACTTGACGGAATTAGCATAAGCCCAGGAGGCAGACAAGACATGCACCTCATGGGCAGAAATACGATTGGTAATACAATTGTAGTCGCTAGGCTAGCATACACTGCGCGAATAGCAAGACAAATCCATCGAGAAATGGACTGAGGAGAGATCTTCTGTTGACCAGGAATACGAGCCAGAAAGAATTGTTTCCTGCCTTTCCTAATGAACTGCATCTGGTTTAGATAAATGCAAAGTGCATGAACCGGACAGAGCAAAGGGCGACTAACCTCAGCAGAAGGAAGAGCCCTGATACAGATAGGAGGCAGAGTAAATGTTTCTGATATCTGATTCTTGGCCAGAAAAGAGCAATCAGTGGTAAAAGTAACACTGTTGGCGGAGCTCCTTAAAAAGGCCGGATGAACCGAGAGGGTGTGAAGCTCACTAACCCATCTGGCTGAGGCAAAAGCCGTCAGAAAAGCCATCAGGTATGTGAGAAAATGCATATCCACCTGGGATAAAGGATCGAACAGCACCCCCCCCCCCCCCCCCCCCCAAGCACAGCAGCACCCAAGAAAGATTCCATCCTGGGGTAAGCTGCAAAATCCTAGGGTTTTTCAAAGAAAAGTGCCGAATAAACTCGGAGGAGTATGGATTAGTGCCGATACAACACTTTCCCACATATGAAAAGGTCTCCAAAAGCATGGACTTGCACCTTTTGATGGTAACAGGCTGGAGGCCCCGAGAATCAAACAGATATACCAAAAACTCTGCAACCTGTGTTATCGAAGGATTGGCATAATCAACAGAGTGATCAGCACATCATCGACAGAAGACCTTCCACTTCGCTAAACCAGTGGTTTGCCGACTTGAAATGCACTCCACTGCTCGTCTCAAAAAGACCTCTATGGAGAAGACAGGACCGCACTGTTGACTCTGAACCCTAGCGACACGAGCAAGTTCAACAGTGTATTGACATCTGACTCCAGAAGAGCAGTATTGGAGTGCCTCTAGAGGATATCGTCCAGATATGCCGAAGTAGTCACCCTGGACTGTGTGCGGTGGAAGGCTGTCACATGCGACATCAGTCTGGTGGAGGCCCAAGGAGCCAGATTGAGGCCGAAGGGCATGGCCTTGAACTGGTAAACTCATCCCAGAAAAGCGAAGCTGAGATACTTTCGCTATGTCCGATGAATCGGAACGTGAAAGTAAGCGTCTCGCAGGTTGATGCTGGAAGCGAAATCTCCTTGGTGAATGGTGCAGTGAACCGACCTGAAAGTCTCCATGATGAACTTGGGAGCAATGATAGACTGGTTCAGGATTCTCAGATCGATGACCGGTCGGAGTCGGCTGTCCTTTTTCGGCACCAAGAACATGCGAGAATAAAATCCCACTGAATGAATGTTCTTGACAACCTCGATCGCCCCCTTTGAGAGGAGATTGTCTATCTCTGTGATCAAAAGTTCCCGAGGTGAAATGTCTGAAGGAACTTGAGTTGGGAGAGGCACTCTCGACAGAGTGGGATGCCTCCGGAAGGACATTCGCAACCAGACCGAACAACATCTAACACACCCAAGGATCAGATTTGATTGTGGCCCAATGGTCTGCAAACCCTGATAACCTTCCTCCAACCTGGGACGAATCGAGGTGAGGATCATCATCTCATGTTCTGGCACCGAACAACATCTAACACACCCAAGGATCAGATTTGATTGTGGCCCAATGGTCTGCAAACCCTGATAACCTTCCTCCAACCTGGGACGAATCGAGGTGAGGATCTTCATCTCATGTTCTGGCAAGGCCAGCGAGAGGAGAAACCACCTAACCACCTCCTCTATTATATGAATGATTCTGAGTCCTACCCCTGGTATGTTGACGCTTACCCTTACCATGTGAATAAGAAGTAGAAGTGGCAGCAGGAGGATCAGCTTTTGGCTTCGCAGGGGAAGCAGAAGGGCAATTGTTAGGCTTAGAACGGCCCCTTCCTCCAACAGAAGGCTGATCAAGCTGGCAAAGCAACAGCTGATTCTTCGAATGATGCAGGACGTCATCCCGGATCATCGCCACGGAACCATGGAAAAATCGCGGACCTGCCAACGAAGCGGACCGCAGAGCAGTGCGCTGCCCCTCAGGAAGGGAATGGCTTGTGTCCAACACAGCATCCTGGCAAGCTAATTCCAAGTTAGCCGTGTTACAGGCATGCATGTGAGTAAGATGCATGAGCACCTTGAAAATCACACCCAAAGGAGCCTGTAAGCCATCAAACCTATCTGGAGGCAGATAAGCAGCCAAAGCAGAAATGACGTGGTCTGAGAGAGAAAGCATGCCCATCATCTCTCTCAATAAGCCAAACAGGGACTCTAGAGTCGCCATAGGAATAACGGCCGACTTGGGCTTGGAAAGCCCAAGGCAGGTGAAGTCCTGATCCAAGACCGTCAAAGTCTAGCAGACTGATGGATTGTCAGAATCGTAGGAACGATAACGCACTGTAGGCAAAAAGGTGTCAGCCCTGGTGAAGAACGAAGTCTTCATAGCCTTGGAACTCAGCTTAGACTCTAAAGCTGTAAATGCTTCAACCACCTGTACCAACTGGCATGGTCGAAGGCATGCAGAAGCAGGTTGCTCCACAGGCTGGAGGCGCATGACTGATGATCGTGACCTGGCTGACACCGTTGGTTGGTCTGACGGTTTGAGATCACCTGACATGGTAGTCTAAATATCAAGCTAGGGACTTGACTTGAATTAGCTGCATACGCCCCTCCTAAAAAAGCATATACCAACTAGATGAAGTGATTGTGCCCACACAATACACAGGATTTTCCTTCTATTTTCAGTTCCTGCACTTTTACGTCACAAAATTGAGATAAACGCATAAAAAGTTACAAAATTTATAGTAATTATCCCCGCATTTTCAAAAATGCGGGGATATTGTCGTGATCTCCGTCTGTCCGTCCGTCCGTCCGTCCGTACATCCGTACGTCTGTCTGTCCGTACGTCACACCCTGAAAGGCTCCTACGGTATTCAATTCGAAACGTTTAAACTATGCTAATGTGTGAGTTAGCAACTCTAGATGTGCATGAAGGTTTCGGAATTTTGATTTGTCCCCAGGTGGTTCCAGTCGAACCACTTTTATCATTAGAAAATCAGTTTTTATCGAAAGGCTCCTAGCGTATTTAATTCGAAACGTTTAAACTATGCTAATGTGTTCAGGTAACATCTCTAGATGTGCATGAAGGTTTCGGAATTTTGATTTTGTCCACGGTGGTTCCAGTGGAACCACTTTTATCGTTAGAAAATCAGTTTTCATCGAAAGGCTCCTAGGGTATTCAATTCGAAACGTTTAAACTATGCTGATGTGTTCAGGTAGCAACTCTAGATGTGCATGAAGGTTTCGGAATTTTGATTTTGCCTCAGGTGGTTCCAGTGGAACCAGTTTTATCATTAGAAAATCAACTTTTATCGAAAGGCTCCTAGGGTATTTAATTCGAAATGTTTAAACTATGATAATGTGTTCAGGTAACATCTTTAGATGTGCATGAAGGTTTCGGTATTTTGATTTTGCCCCCAGTGGTTCCAGTGGAACCACTTTTATCGTTAGAAAATCAGTTTTCATCGAAAGGCTCCTAGGGTATTTAATTTGAAATGCTTAAACAATGCTAATGTGTTCAGGTAACATCTCTAGATGTGCATGAAGGTTTCGGAATTTTGATTTGGCCCCAGGTGGTTCCAGTGGAACCACTTTTATCATTAGAAAATCAGTTTTCATTGAAAGGCTCCTAGGGTACTTAATTCGAAATGCTTAAGCAATGCTAATGTGTTCAGGTAACATCTCTAGATGTGCACGAAGGTTTTCAAATTTTGATTTGGCCCCAGGTGGTTCCAGTTTATCGTTGGAAAATCAGTTTTCATCGAAAGGCTCCTAGGGTATTTAATTCGAAACGTTTTAACTATGTTAATGTGTTCAGGTAGTAACTCTAGATGTGCATAAAGGTTTTGGAATTCTGATTTGTCCCCAGGCGGTTCCAGTGGAACCACTTTTATTGTTAGAAAATCAGTTGTCATTGAAAGGCTCCTAGGGTACCTAATTCGAAATGCTTAAACAATGCTAATGTGTTCAGGTAACATCTCTAGATGTGCATGAAGGTTTCAAAATTTTGATTTGGCCCCAGGTGGAACCACTTTTATTGTTGAAAAATCAGTTTTCTTCGAAGGGCTCCTAGGGTATTTAATTCAAAACGTTTAAACTATGCTAAAGTGCTGCTAAGGAAATGTGTGTACACCATTATGTGCTTTGCACACAAATAACTCGATCTAGTTTATATATTTTTTGTACTTAACAATGACACAGACTTAGCTGGTGCTAATCTTAATTATTCAGGACCAAACACAAATTTTGCCCCCACAATCCCCAAAATTTGCATCAAAAACCAAAAATTAGAAGTCCTATATGGTCCTCCATACTTCTACTCCACTGTGCATGCGCAGTGTCAAGGAGGTCTCGAAATTGGTGCCAAATGTCATTCTTACAACCAGTGCCTGGTAAGAGTTATGTACTCAGCGGAGAGGTATGAGTTCCCAACTCCTGGGACAGCCATCCCTGTCTGGGTCATTGGTAAGTATAAAAAATATATAAATTACTATAAATTTTTATACTGTACCAATGACCCAGACTTAGCTGAATAGTAAAAAGGTTGAAGGGCCTAGGACATGAAGGAAAATCCAATAGGCTCAATTACATACAACAGAATTATCCCCTCAAGGAGAAAAGGAGAGATAGGCTTTACATGTATCTTTCTTATTTATATCAAAGAAGAAAGACACAACACCATTCTGTAATTGAGCACAATAACATTCATGTTCTCTATTAACATCCAGTATAACCCTTTATACTAATTATTTTTAAAGGTAAGCCAATAAATAAAGGAAGTCCAGAGAAATGAGACTCTTTATACTCATTAAAAGTGTCCGAGGATAGTATATTAACGCCCGTTTGACACGTGACATATACAAATGCTTCACACCGAGCTACACTTTAAAAATATTACATGTATGAGTAAACATTAGCTTTACACTTTAAAACCACCCCGGTACCGACTTGGAATTACTGACTCCAGGGGAGGTATTCCCTTGCTTTTCACTATAAAGCAGGTGACCTAAGGGAACACCCGCCCCCCCCCCCTCTCCCCTTCCCCTTGTCATGGGTCAAATACCCCAGAGCGAAGAGAACAGCAGGACAGAGTCACTGCCGGAACAGAAAGCCTACATAACTATAGTTTCAACTGTTTAGTGGACGATATTCTGAGCAACTGATAACGGACCTAAACAATGGAGGTCTCCAGAAATAGACTCAATATTTCTGAGATAAAAATTTGTGAACGTGGAAGGCTGAGACCAATATGCAGCCTTCATTAAATCAGTAATAACAACACTATTAGCATAGGCCCAAGATGTTGACAGAGCTCTTACTTCATGAGCTGAAATCTTAAGCGTAGACTGCTGAGTAGAAGATAATTTTTCATAAGCAGTACAGATAGTTAATTGAATCCATCTAGCAATAGAATGGACCATAATGTCCTTTCTATTAGGCATCAAAGACAGAAAGAAATGCTTACGTCCCTTTCTGATGAACTCAGACCTACGTTTGTAAATATGTATTGCTCTAACAGGACAGAGCAAAGGCCTACGCCCGTCTGAAGATGGAAGGGCCTTAATAACAACAGGTTCCAGATACTTATTAGGAGCCTGATTCTTAGCCAAAAATACAACATTGGTAGTAATGGTAATAGTATTACCGACACTACGACAGTGAGAATCATCCACAGATAGAGCATGAAGCTCACTAACTCTTCTAGCAGAAGAGAAGGCTAAGAGAAAAGCTGTCTTATAAGATAAGTATTTGAAGTCTACTGTATCAAGGGGTTCAAATGGCACTTCTTTTAGCTTAAGAAGAACCCAAGCCAAATTCCACTTAGGAATTAATCTTAGGGTTCTCGGTCTATTTATCGAAAAGTTTCTAACTAATTTAGATAAAGAGACATTAGATCCAATCATTAAGCTATCATGATGTGCATAGGTATCGGATAGCATAGACCTATAACCCTTAATGTTGACAGGCTGCAGTTTGATCTCATCAAACAAGAATACCAGAAAATTAGCAATGTCTGGAATGGAGGGATCATAAATATCAATAGAATGATCCCTACACCACCGATAGAAAACCTTCCACTTAGCAGCATAATTTAGCGAAGAGGAGGTCCTCCTACAGTTAGAAATTGCGTCCACTGCTCATCCTGTAAAATGCTTGCCGTGCAAGAAGGACCGCACAACGGAAATACGTGAAGGTTGAGACCTTGCGGGTTGTGAGGCAGTGTGCGCGATTTCCCCTGTGAAAGAAGGTCCTCCTGTGGAGGAAGCTTCCGCGGAATGTCCCACAACAGACACCTGAGTAGATTTATCCATGGTCTCTGGGGAGACAGAGATGCTACCAACAGAATCTTGCAGTGAGACTGCTTGATTGTTAGCAATATCTGCTGAATCAACGGAGCTGGAGGATACGTGTATCCTATCATTCCGTCCCAAGAGATCGAGAGGGCGTCTGCTGCAAATGCTCGAGGATCTGGACATGGCGACACATACGTCTGCAACTGATGTTGAGATGCATCGCAAATAAGTCTATCATTGGACGATCCCATTGGTAGCAAATCTGACTGAATACTCATTTGTTGAGAGTCCATTCTGACGGCAACATGCGACCTTTCTGAGAAAGGGAGTCTGCTAGAACGTTCAGACGACCTGGTATATGACGGACCAATAGAAGAACTTGATGCTCTAGGACAAACAGAAGGATTCTTTCCGTTAAATTGAATAACGGAATGGAATGAGTGCCTCTCTGGTTCCGAATATACGCTACTACTGTTGAATTGTCAGACAGAATTTGAACATGCGAATTCTGAAGAATGTTCATCCACTGACGTAGCGCAAGCCATATTGACATCATCTCTTTGATGTTTATGTGCTTGTTTAGGAACTGCGGATCCCAAAGACCCTGACACCTCGAATCTGTTGGGCTCAGAGATGCGCCCCAACCTATTTGACTCGCATCCGTCATTATCGTTAAACTCGGATCCGGCAGTTGCAGTGGTACTCCTTGAGTTAACCACTGAATATCTGCCCAAGTCTGAATCTCTTGTTTCACTTGATTTGACAAGACGATGTTCGTTTCGACCGAATGAGTCTTCAAACTCCAATTCTGAGTAAAAAATATTTGGAGTGGACGAGTGCGTAGCCGCCCCATCGGAATAAGATCCGCAGCGGCTCCACACAAACCTGTCAGTCTCATGAATTCTCTCGCTGTTACTACTTCTGAGTGAAGACAAAAGCGAGCGTAACAACTGACTAATATCGCTCTGGTTAACGGCAGACGAACGAGATTGTTGTGCGTCTCTAAGCTCATTCCCACATGGGTGAATGAATAGGACGACACTAGATCCGACTTCTTTTCATTTACTAAGAAACTGAGATGTCGGAGCAACTGAAGCAGACTCAGAACATTGATCTGAATATTTAACTTGCTGCCATAACCCTGAAGAATGCCGTCCAAGTTCCTCTTAGTAAGGTGATCTGCGTGAGATAATGCGTCTAAATTCTATTAGACAATATTGTCGTCTCCAGTATACTGGAGAAATAGACGTGGGTGAATGATTTGGACGGCACTAGATCCGACTTCTTTTCGTTTACTATAAAACCGAGAGGTCGGAGCAATTGAAGCAGACTCTGAACATCGTTCTGAAGCGTTAACTTGCTGCCGTAACCCCGAAGAATGTCGTCCAAGTAGGCCGACGTTACCACAGATGAATGAGCTCGGAAATGAGTCATTACCGAGATCATTATTCGAGTGAAGGCCCAGGACGCTAGATTCAGACCAGAGCATCATTGCTCAGAACTGAAAACAACTCCTGGGACAGCGAAGCGAAGGTACTTTCTAAACGCCGGATGTGCCATGACGTAAAAGTACACAACCTTGAGACCTATGCTCGCAGCATAATCGTTCACTCGAACTGATCGGATGGTCTCCATATAAAATTTTGGAGCCACAATCAGCTTGTTTATCCAGCTCAGATCTCTAACTGGTCGAAACGAGCCGTCTGATCTTGGGACCAGGAACAGGTGACTGCAGAAAACTGGAGATTCCTGGTTTTCTGCGACGTCTATAGCGTTCTTGTCCAGAAGAGATTGAACTTCTGATTGAAGTGAATCTCTCTTCTGAACGTTTAACGGAAGCTGAGACCAGCGTGGACTTCGAGTTAACGGAGGTTTTTCCTTGAAGGACAGTTTAGACCTTCGGAAATAACCCCTTGCACCCATGGATCGTCCGTAATTGATAACCAATTGGTTAAGAATCTCGACAGCCTTCTGTCCACTGGAACGCAATAGAGGTTTTGACTATCACCTCCTGGCCCTGCGAGGTTTGTGGGAGGAGAAACCACGTCCTCCATGACCCGCACCTCACCCAGTCGACCTAGGGGCATCTGACCGGTTATCTTGGCCAGCATTACGACTCCTATGTGAGTCGCTACTCTGACGGTCTCCGGAGTAAGACGTAGAGGCTTTCTTAGATCCTCTGTAGGAACTTCCTTTGGATGTATTCGCCCCCGAAGTGCCTGCCTTACTCCTCCCTGCTGAGTCCGACTTTTTGAAAGCGGAATTAAAAGCAGAGAATCCGAAGCTTTCTTAGTAATCTGATTATAGATTGTAGAAAGCTTAACGTCGAAGAGAAGCTCTCCTGAGACCGGAGCGACTGAAAGAGAGTTTTTCACCTTACTATCCACTCTTGTGGATGCAGCCAGGGCAGCATCACGTCTGACTAACTCCATATTGCCACTGAATGGGCAGAGTTATACATAGAATATGCTATAGCCCTTGAAAGAACTCTTAAGGAAGTCTGAACATCCTGGAATTCTTTCCCTTCGAAACGTAATGATAACGCTCTGGTAAGGTGATCTGCATAAGATAATGCGTCTAAATTCTATTAGACGAGATTGTCGTCTCCAGTATACTAGAGTTAATAGACATGGATGCCGGTAATGACAATTCTAGGTCTTCAGCCTGGTCGTCCAAATGCAGAGGAACTCTCGGCATGCCTTATCCTGCCGTTTCAAATCTATGTCTAGCATTGATGAAAGGCAGCTGTATAGCGCTAGGCGATAAGAAACCGGATTTGCCAGTCTTAGAGGCTAGCTTGAATATAGCGTCATACAAAAGTTCAAATGTCTGTGTGACATTTCTGGACTGGGTCGGAAACTCAGGGACAGTGTCCCTAATCTGGCCAAAAAAGTCTGTGTCCAATGACGCTTTCAGTTTCTTATCAGGTAACGCAGCATTTTGGTCCGGAGAAACAACTTCTAAAAGGTGATGCCGGATGAAATCTATGGCCACCTTAAGTGGTTTGGAAAGGGAAAATTTCAGCTGTGCTGATTCCCTTTTACCATCCGCCTGGACCACATAAGAATCTCGGTCGTCCCTTTCTGACTCTGCAGGGGAGCGAACCGACCCAGCTTGCTCAGACAGTTTCTTTACTGCTGCGATGAATTGAGCTATCTGTGATAGCAAGTCCATCACGGAGGCCTGTGGAGCCGCGGTCTTACGTAATTTAGCCGCTGGAAGCTCCTGGGACGTTAATTCCTGCATACTTCTCATATGCGAATGTCCCGACTGGAAAGGCCTCGTGTCCTTGGCTAGCGGATGGCGTGACCTGGTCGACGTGGACTCCCTGGTCGGCGAAGCAGGCTGGATATCTGCGGTCACATAGCCAAGGTGCGGTCATGTGTACTGACGTGAGGATGAGGAAGCCAATAGACAAGCCGCGTCGGACTGTCTATGCGACGGAGCGTCCCGAGGAGTGGACGTATGCTCCGACTAACGAACGTGACATACAACAACATCTGGGCCCAGATGTTGTTGTAAGAGAGAGGGGGCCTCTCGCTCACAGTCTGGATAGACCTGGACGAGTTAGCTACCAGACTGACTGGCTTCCTCCATTCCATCCTCCTATCCGTCGTCGCCGGGTGTGCATGATTCGAGATTATAGTGCTCGCAACACCCCTTCTCCTCTCCTGGACCGCAACGGACGAACCCGGTGTCACAACCATTTCGTGAATGATTGCTTCACCGGGGAGCTAGCGGGCAACAAGTGACCGTCGATCCTACGTGGGACCTCTTAGGCACTTGCCGCATTCTTTGAGCACTTTGCCGCTAGCTCATTATTGCGACGACGGAAGCACACTTTTGAAGACATCACGGAAACATCACCCTGTTCTTGTTCCACTGAAAAAGAGACTGAAAAAACTAGAGTGACTCTGTGGAGAGAATAGAAAATTTGCAATGTCTGGAATGGAAGGATAAAGAAGGACCACACAACGGAAATACGTGAAGGTTGAGACCTTGCGGATTGTGATGGAGGATGTGCGATTTCCCCTACGAAAGAAGATCCTCCCTTTGAGGAAGCTTCTGCGGCATGTCCCACAACAGACACCTGAGTAGATTTATCCACGGTCTCCGTGGAGACAGAGATGCTACCAACAGAATCTTGCATTGCAATTGTTTTATCTTGAGCAATATTTGCTGAATCAACGGCGCTGGAGGATACGCATATCCTATTACACCGTTCCACGGGATCGATAGAGTGTCTATTGCAAACGCTCGAGGATCCAATCCTTGAGATCTATGCTCGCAGCATAGTCGTTCACTCAAATGCTCGCTCTGACCGATCGAATGGTGTCCATATAGAATTTTGGAGCCACAATCAGCTTGTTTATCCAGCTCAAATCTATCACTGGACGGAACGAGCCATCTGGTTTCGGAACCAGAAAGAGATGGCTTTAGAAACCTGGAGATTCCTAGTTTTCCACGACCTCTATCGCGTTCTTCATTAAATGAGACTGGACTTCTGATAGAAGCGTGGCTCTTTTCTGTTGATTTGACGTAAGCTGAGTCCATCTTGGACTTCGAGTTAATGGAGGTTTTCCTTTGAAGGACAGTTTCAGACCTTCTGATATAACCCCTCGAACCCAAGGGTCCTCCGTAATTAATTCCCAATTGTTTGAGAAACTCGACAGTTTTCTGCCCACGGGAACGCAACAGAGGTTTAAACCATCACCTCTTGGATCTGCGAGGCTTGCAGTAGGAGAAACCACGTCCTCCACGGCCCGCACATCGCCCCGTTGGCCTAGGGCGTCTGACCGGTTGTTACGGCCAGCGTTACGGCCCCTATTTGAGTCGCTAGCTTGACGGTCTCTAGAGTACGACCTAGAGGACACATACGAACCTCTATAGTAACTTCCCCTGGAAGTACTCGTCCCAGAAGTGCCTGGCCTAGTCTTCTCCGCTGGCTCCGACTTTTTGGAAGCGGACTTCAATAGCAGAGAGTCTGAAGCTTTCTTAGTTAATTGATCATAAATTGCAGAAAGCTTGCCGTCGAAGAGAAGCTCTCCGGAGACCGGAGCAACTCTGAGAGAGTTTTTCACCTTACTGTCCACGTGCGTGGAAGTAGCTAGGGCTCCGTCACGTCTAACTAACTCCAGGGGGCACGGTGGCTCAGTAGGTAGAGGTGCAGGCTGCAAGCCGAGAGGTTCTCAATTCGAATTCCACCTGCGGTAACCGCGTTGTGTCCTTGGGCAAGACACTCCCCCCCTATTGCCCACGTGGGGGCACGATGGCGTTGTGTACTAAGGCGTACTGCACGTGATGATGCACTTGCCTTCAACCAATGCTAACCCTGCTTGTGTGGAGTTAGTATGTTGGGGAGCTGACAGTTGTTTGCCATTGCTCGGTGGTTCTCTCTGGGTACTCTGGCTTCCTCCACCCGTAAAACTGTCGAGGCCATGATTAGCCATTGTGCAGAAATATGTGACCCTAAACACAAATAAATAAATAACTAACTCCAGATTTGCCAATGAAAGGGCAGAGTTATACGTGGAGAATGCTATGGCCCTGGACAGAACTCTTAAGGACATTTGTACATCTTGGAATTCTTGTCCCTCAAGGCGTAATGACAACGCTCTGGTAAGGTGATCTGCGTACGAGAGTGTGTCTAAATTAGCTCTGTTAGACGATATTTTCCAACGTCGACGAAGGAACTGACATAGACGACGGCATGGATAATTCAAGGTCTTCAGCCTGGTTGTCTAGATGCAGAGGACCTCTCTGGATGTGCAGTTCTGCCGTTTCAAATTATTCCTTGGGTTGATGAAAGGCAGAAGAAGAGCAGATGCCGGTAGGAAGGCTGACCTTCAATAATTCAAATGTCCATGAGACATTTCTGGGCTGTGACAGAAATTCCGGGACGGTGTCCCTAAGCCGATTGAAAAAATCGGTGTCAAGTGGCGCTATAAATAAGCCTCCTATCCGGCTGCGCAGCATTTTGGTCCGTAGGAACAACATCTGGAAGGTAATGCCGGATGAACTCCACAGCAATTTTACGTTGTTCCGAAAGGGAAAAATCCAATTCCCCGGAATCCCTTTCGCCATCCTATCGGACCTCTTGCAAATATCGGTCGTCCGCACCTGATCCAGCGGCGGAACGCACCGACCCAGCTTCGTCTGATAATTCCTGTTCCAACAGAGGCTCTGCTGGCTGCTGGGATGCTACAATGACCTGCGCTATCTGTGATAGCATGTCCGTTACGGAGGCCTGAGCAGCTGCGGTTTTACGGGATTTAGCCGCCGGGAGCTCCCTGGACATTGCATCTTGCATACCTCTTTTATGCGAACATCCGGATGTTGAAGGCCTCGTATCCCTGACTACCGGATGGCGTGACCTGGTCACCATGGAATCCCTGGTCGGCGATGCTGGCTGGATGTCACTGGTCACATAGCCAAGGTGCGGTCGTGTGTGCTGCCGTGAGGATGAGGAAGCCGTATAAGGAGTCTCGCCTGACGGCCTATATACCGGAGCATCCCGAGCGGTGGATGTATGCTCCGACTGAGGAACGTTATGTACTACAACATCTGGGCCCAGATGTTGTTGTACGAGAGAGGGACCTCTCTCGCTCGCAGCCCGGATGGACCTGGACAAGCTAGGAATCGGACTATCAGGCTTCCTCCGTACTATCCTCTGTTCCGTCATCACTGGGTGTACATGTGGTAAGTTTATAGTGCTCGCAACACCCTTATCTCTTTCCTGGACCGCAATGGACGAACCCGGGTGCTGAGCCATTCAGGGATTGGTCACGACACCAGGCGAGCTAGCGAACGTCAAACCCTTCGATCGAACTAGCGAACTCCCGGGTAATTGACGTATCTGCATAAGCACTTTTGCCGCTAGCTCTTCATTTGATTGTGACGACGGAGGCACACTTCTGGACAACATCATGGAAACATCACACTGTTCTTGTTCCTCTGAAAAAGAGAGTGAAAAACTAGAGTGACCTTGCGGAGAGAGGACCAGCATGGTCCTCTCCCCCTGCTAACAACATACCGTGACACACGTCTCCAATGTTTGTCATCTCAATTGATACACACTGAACAAGGGTTAGTGCGAGTACATTGACTACAATTAATACAGAGATCATGAGAATCAGAGGAAGATTTCCTCCTATTACAATTTGAACAATAATCTTTCATTGTGAAAATCACAAACAGTCATAGTACTCGCACTAAACCTTGAAAACAAAGATACATAATACAATTATCCATTATAATCATTACGAAAAAAAGATTCAAAAAGAAAAAAAATTTTTTTAAAAGTTTTTTTCAGAAGAGCCCACGTTCCCAATGGGAACCCTGAGCCCAAATGGATCCCAAAAAAGCCTAAGTGTGGACAAAAATTTTAAATCATTTTGAAAAATTAATGTAACACTTATGGACAATATTAATGTATCTTGCTATGAACTAAACTAAGCAGAAGACAAGTAATCACTATCAGAAGTAACCATTGTCAACATAAACAAAAAGTGTAAACAAACCGGAAACATGACTCCAGGCACTGGTAAACATGGCCCGAAATCAGTAATCAATTTAAACACTATCTGATGCAAAACAGAGGCTTCCAGAGAAGAAACTGTAGAACATCAGATGGTAGATGCAGACCAAAACGCCTAAACACCCAAGGGTGAGGAAGTAATCATGGGGAAAAAACAGAAAATAATTCTGTTACCAAGCCAAAACTCCCAAGAAATTTTAGTAATAAACATTACAAAAAATAAGCCAAAAGCATGGGAGAATAGCTAGGGGGAATAAAGGAAAGGGAGAGAGGAAACACTGATCAAACAATGAAACATTCATAGCAAGAATGGCAACAACAGGACCATGCCTCGAAAATAGGCAACATGAAATAATTTTGTAAAATAATTATAAGTTACAGCCCTGAACATTTTCTTGCACTATTTTTTCCTCTCCTCCTTCTATTTCCTCCTTATATCCACCATTTCTCTCATAATTATGTGTCTGGCATCATTTAAACTGAGATTTAGAAGCACAAATAACAGTGAGGTGTAACTTTTTTGAGGGCCAAACAAAGAATGACATTTGGCGCCAATTTCAAAAGCTCCTTGACACTGCGCATGCGCAGAGGAGTAAAACTATGGAGGACCATATAGGACATTTAATTTTCGGTTTTTGATGCAAATTTTGGGGATTGGGGGGGAGGGGGGGGGGGCAAAATTTGTGTTTGGCCCTGAATAATTCAGATTAGCACCAGCTAAGTCTGGGTCATTGGTACAGTATAAAAATACAGATTTTTTTTATTTTTGTTCGAAAATTTTCGAAGTTCCAAAAAAATATTTTCAGACCAAAATTATTTTTTTTGTCTTAAAATTGACAGAAACACATAAAAAAACAAAAAACTTATTTCCGGATTTTGGTCCAAAATTTCCAAGTCTGGATCAGGACCCCAAATTTTCAGCCTAAATATGAACCCAGGGACTTGGCTTGAACATACTTGAATCTCACCCCTCCCCCCCCCCCCCCCCAAGAATGCTGCATACCAAATATCAAAAGATTCTTATTGGTAGATCTGAAGAAGATTTTTAAAGAATATTACTCATACTGCACTAATTTGAACATTTGGGCTCCCATAGGGAACCCAAATATGGACCGAGGGATTTGATTTCAACAAATATGTGAATCAATGTTCCAAAGATGTTATATGTAAAATATGAAAGCTTTTGTAGCAGTGGTTTGAAAGCAAACGATTATTTAATTTTTTCACATTGCCCACAGTGTTACAGTGTTAAAAAATGCTGACTCAGCATTTTTTCAAAAGTCCCGAGAAAGTACCTTATGACAAAACCGATGGCACTTTTTTTACTATTCCTTTCTGTTCGTCCCAAGGAAGCCTCACACCAAATAAAAATTCTCAGTGCCATGCAGCTTTGGAGATATGAACATTTTCGTTTTTTTCTATTTTTGGCTCCTGAGGTTCCCATGGGGCTGCAGGAGAACAAAATTTTTTGCATAAATCAAGTACTTATAACCCAATAATACCTCATATTAAATTTGGTTTAAATTGTCCTCTCAATTCAGAAAATAGAAATTCTGGGAGGGGTAAAAATTCTTGCCCCTCCCAGAACAAAGGCAAATATTGCCCGTTAAACGTCTCTCGAACAGACTTGAGTCTCTACACCTCAAATGGAAGCTGCGTACCAGATATCAAGTCTCTGTTACGGCTGGTTCATGAAAAGAAGATTTATAAAAATTTTGTGCATTTTGGCCCCACCTCCCTCCACAATATGAGCAGAAACCCAATTTGAAGAAAAACCCAAATGCTCCTATATAACCACTACTCATGTGAATTTTCATTGAACTGCAGCCAGTGGCTTGGGAGAAAAGGACACAAACACCACCTTCACGACATACAACGGACGACAGACCACAGACAAAAAACAAAAAGTGATCGGAAAAGCTCACCCCGACTTTCAGTCAGGTGAGCTAACAAAGTCAAGAGTTTGCCCCCCAATCCCCAAAATTTGCATCAAAAACCGAAAATTCAATGTCCTATATGGTCCTCCATACTTTCTATCCACTGCGCATGCGCAGTGTCAAGGAGCTCTTGAAATTGGTGCCAAATGTCATTCTTACAACCAGTGCCTGGAAAGCGTTATGTAATCAACAGAGAGGTATGAGTTCCCAACTCATGGGAGGGCCCATACCCGTCTGGGTCATTGGTAAGTATAAAAAGTATATAAATTACTATAAATTTTTTAACATTTTTATACTGTACTAACGACCCAGACTTAGCTGAATAGAAAAAAGGCTGGAGGGCCTATGACATACAAGAAAATCCAATAGACTCAATTACATGAAAACAGAATTATACCCTCAAGGAGAAGAGGAGCACAGGTTTTATATGTATCTTTCTTGTTTGTATCAAAAAGAAAGACACAATACCATTCCGTAATTCAGCACAATAATCATCAATGATCTCTATTAACATCCAATATAATCCTTTATACTAATCTTATTAAAGGAAAGCCAATAATTAAAGATAGTCCAGATAATGAGACTCTTTATACTCATTAAAAAGTGTTCGAGGATTGTATATTAGCGCTTGTATGATCCGTGACATGTACAAATGTTTCCCACCGAGCTACACTTCTAAAATATTATATGTATTAGCTTTACACTTTAAAATCATCCCGGCACCAACTCGGAATTACTGACTCCAGAGGAGGTATTCCCTTGCTTTTCCCTATAAAGCAGGTGATAAGGGAACACCATCCCCCCCACCCCCCCCACCCTTTCCCTAGCCCTGGGTCACATACCCCAAAGCGAAGAGGGCAGCAGGACAGATACGCTGCTGGAACAGATACTTCATGCGCCAAAATCTTAAGCACAGACTGCTGAGTTGAAGATAATTTTTCATAAGCAGTACAGATAGTTAATTGAATCCACCTTGCAATAGAATGGACCGTAATGTCCCTACTATTAGGCAGCAGAGACAGAAAGAGACGTTTACGTCCTTTTCTGATAAACTCAGATCTACGTTTGTAAAAAACGTATAGCTCTAACAGAACAGATTAAAGGCCTATGCCCGTCTGAAGACGGAAGAGCCTTAATAACAATAGATTCCGGATACTTACAGGAGCCTGAATATAGTCAAAAACCCAACCTTAGTAGTCAAGGTAATAGTATTACCTACACTACGATAGTGAGAATCATCAACAGATAGTGCCTGAAGCTCACTAACTCTTCTAGCCGAAGAGAAGGCTAAGAGAAAGCTGTCTTATAACCTAAGAATTTGAAGTCCATTGTATCAAGGGGCTCAAATGGCGCTTCTTAAAGCTTAAGAAGAACCCAAGCTAAATTCCACTTAGGAATTATTCTAAGGGTTCTAAGTCTATTGATCGAAAAGTTTTCCGTAACTTAGATAAAGAGACATTAGATCCAATCTGTAAACTATCATGATGTGCATAGGTATCAACAGAATGATCCCTACCTGTGAGAAAACATTCCACTTAGCAGCATAATTTAGCGAAGAGGAGGTCCTCCTACAGTTAGAAATTGTGTCCATTGCTCGTCCTGTAAATTGCTTGCCGTGCAAGAAGGACCGCAAACAAAAATACATGAAGGTTGAGACCTTACGGGTTGTGATGCAGTGTGCGTAATTTCCCCTGCGAAAGAAGATCCTCTTGCGGAGGAAGCTTCCGCAGCATGTCCCACAGCAGACACCTGAAAAGATTTATCCATGGTCTCTGGGGTGGCAGAGATGCTACCAACAGAATATGCAGTGAGATTGCTTTATCTTAAGCAATATCTGCAGAATCAATGGCACTGGAAGATACGCGTATTCTATCATTCCGTCCCAAGAGATTGAGAGAGCGTCTACTTCAAATGCTCGAGGATCTGGACACAGCAACACATACGTCTGCAACTGATAGTTGAGATGTGTCGCAAAAAAGTCTACCCTTGGACGATCCCATTAGTAGCAAATCTGATTGAAAAATCGTTGAGAGTCCATTCTGACAACAACAAACGACTTATCCGAGAAAGGGAGTCCGCTAGAACGTTCAGACATCCCGGAATATGACGGACCGATAGAACTTGATGCTCTAGGACAAACAGAAGGATCCTTTCTGTTAAACTGAATAACGGAATGGAAAGAGTGCCTCCCAGATTCCGAATATATGCTACTACTGTCGACTTGTCGGACAGAATTTGAACATGCAAATTCTGAAGAATGTTCATTCATTGACGTAGCTCAAGCCATATTGACATCATTCTTGATGTTTATGTACTTGTTAGGAACTGCGGATCCTAAAGACCCTGGCACCTTGAATCTATTGGGCTCAGAGTTGCGCCACAACCTGTTTGACTCGCATCCGTCATTATCATTAAACTCGGATCCGGCAGTTGCAGTGGTACTCTTTGAGTTAACCACTGAAAATCTACCCAAGTCTGAAACCCTTGTTCACTTGATTCGACAAGACAATGTTCGATTCGAGCGAATGAGTCTTCACACTCCAATTCTGAGATAAAATATCTGTGGAGTGGACAAGTGCGTATCTGCTTCATCGGAATAATATTCACAGTGGGTACACATAAACCTGTCAGTCTAATGAATTCTGTCACTGTTACTACATCAGAGTGAAGGCAAAAGAGAGCGTAACAACTGACTAAAATCACTCTGGATAACGGCAGACGAATGAGATTGTTGTGTATCTCTAAGCTCATTCCCACATGGGTGAATGAATAGGACGACACTAGATCCGACTTCTTTTCGTTTACTAAGAAACTGAGATGTCGGAGCAACTGAAGCAGACTCAGAACATTGATCTGAAGCATTAACTTGCTGCCGTAACCCTGAAGAATGCCGTCCAAGTTCCTCTTGGTATGGTGATCTGCATGAGATAATGCGTCTAAATTCTATTAGACAATATTGTCGTCTCCAGTATACTGGAGTAATAGACATGGACACCAGCAATGACAATTCCAGGTCTTCAGCCTAGTCGTCCAAACGCAGAGGAACTCTCGGCACGCCTAGTCCTGCCATTTCAAAATTATGTCTTGCATTGATGAAAGGCCGCTGAATAGCGCTAGGCGATAAGAAACCTAATTTGCCAGTCTTTGAGGCTAGCTTGAATATAGCGTCATTCAAAAGTTCAAATGTCCATGACATTTCTGAACTGGGTCGGAAACTGAGGGATGGTGTCCTTAATCCAGCCGAAAAAGTCTGTGTCCAGTGACGCTTTCAGTTTCTTATCAGGTAACGCAGCATTTTTGTCCAGAGAAACAACTTCTAAAAGGTGATGCCGGATGAAATCTATGGCCACCTTAAGTTGTTCGGAAAGCGAAAATTTCAGCTGTGCTGATTCCCTTTTACCATCTGCCTGGACCACATAAGAATTTTGGTCATCCCTTACTGACTCTGCAGGGGAACGAACCGACCCAGCTTGCTCAGATAATTCTTTACTGAAAAAGTTTTGGATAGCTGCTGGAAAGCTGCGATGAATTGAGCCATCTGCAATAGCAAGTCCACCACGGAGGCCTGTGGGGCCGTGGTCTTACGTAATTAGCCGCTGGAAGCTCCAGGGACATTAATTCCTGCATTTATATAATATGCGAAAGTCCCAACAGGAAAGGCCTGGTGTCTTTGGATAGCAGATGGCGTGACCTGGTTGACGTGGAATCACCTCCTGGTCCTGCGAGGATTGCGGAGGGAGAAAACAGATCCTCCACGACCCGCACCTCGCCCAGTCAACCTAGGGGCGTCTGACCCGATATCTCAAGGACAGCATTATGACCCCTATGTGAGTCGCTACTCTGACGGTCTCCGGAGTAAGACGAAGAGGCTTTGATCCTCTATAGGAACTTCCTTTGGATGTATTCGCCCCCCAAAGGAAGAACCTGCCTTACTCCTCCCTGCTGAGTCTGACTTTTTCAAAGCGGAATAATGCAGAGAATCCGGAGCTTTCTTAGTAATCTAATATAGATTGTAGAAAGCTTAACGACGAAGAGAAGCTCTCCTGAGACCGGAGCGACTGGAAGACAGTTTTTTCACCTTACTATCCACTCTTGTGGATGCAGCCAGGGCAGCATCATGTCTGACTAACTCCATATTGCCACTGAAAGGGCGGAGTTATACGTAGAATATGCTATAGCCCTCGAAAGATCTCTTAAGGAAGATGGAGATCCTGGAATTCTTTCGCTTCGAGACGTAGTGATAACGCTCTGGTAAGGTGATCTGCGTGAGAAAATGCATCTAAATTGTGTTCTCCAGTATACTGGAGTAAATAGACATGGACGCCGGTAATGACTGTTCCAGGTCTTCAGCCTAGTCGTCCAAACACAGAGGAACTCTCGGTGCACCTTGTCCTGCCATTTCAAATTAATGTCTAGCATTGATGAAAGGCAGATGTATAGCGCAGACGATAAGAAACGGGATTTGCAAGTCTTAGAGACTAGCTTGAATATAGCGTCATTCAAAAGTTCAAATGTCGATGACATTTCTGGATTGGGTTGGAAACTCAGGGACGGTGTCCCTAATCCGTCGAAAAAGTCAGCGTCCAGTGACGCTTACAGTTTCTTATCAGGTAACGCAGCATTTTTGTCCAGAAAAAACACTTCGAAAGGTGAATTGAGCTATCTGCGATAGCTAGTTCGTCACGGAGGCCTGTGGAGCCGTGGTCTTATGTAATTAGCCGCTGGAAGCTCCAGGGACATTCATTCCTGCATTTATATAATATGCAAACATCCCAACTGGAAAGGCCTTGTGTCCTTGGCTAGCGGATGGAGTGACCTGGTTGACGTGGATTCACTGGTCAGAGAAGCAGGAGCTCCAGGAACGTTCATTCCTGCATTTATATAATATGCGAACATCCCCTGAAAGTTAAAAAATTTATAGTAATTTATATATTTTTTATACTTACCAATGACCCAGACATAGCTGGTGCTAACTCTTAAAATATAGGGCCAAACACAAATTTTGCCCCCCAATCCCCAAAATTTGCATCTAAAACTAAAGAAAACATGTCCTGAAAGGCCCTCCACACTTCGCCCCTACTGCGCATGCGCAGTGTCAAGGACGTTCCGAAATTGGCGCCATTAATCATTCTAATAACCAGTGCCTGGTAAGCGCTATGTACTCAGCGGGGAGGCAAGAGTTCCCAACTCCTGGGAGGGCCATCCCCGTCTGGGTCATTGGTAAGTATAAAAAATATATAAATTACTATAAATTTTTTAACATTTTTATACTGTACCAATGACCCAGACATAGCTGAATAGTAAAAAGGCTGGAGGGCCAAGGACATAGCGCAAAATGGAATACGCTCAATAAAATAAAATAGAGTCATCCCCTGTAGGGAAAAAGAAGTAATAGGCCTTACATGTATCTTTCTTGTTTATGATAAATTAGAAAGATACAACACCTTCCAAAATTGAGCTTCATACATCCATGTACTCTATTAATATCCAATATAATCCTTATACTAATAATTTTTAAAGTAAGCCAATAAATAAAGTAAGTCTAGAGAATAGAGACTCTTATACTCCTAAAAGTGTATGAGGATTGCATAATCATGTCCGTTGACATATGCAATATTCAAAAGCTATACTTTAAAAACTAAGACTTGAATGAATTTTAAAAACCTAAACTTCTCACTAAACAACCATCCCAATAACAGCTCAGAATTACTAACTCCGGAGGAGGTATCCCCTTGTTTTCATAGTAAAACAGGTGACCCAAGGGAACACCCTCCCCCCCCCCTTTTTCTTGCCCTGGGTCAAATAGCCCAGAGCGAAGAGGGCAGCCGAACGGAGACACTGCCGAAACAGACAGCCTACCTAGCTATAGTAGCAACTGTTAAGTGAATGACATTCTGAGCAGTAGATAATAGACCTAACAATAGAGGCCTCCAGAAATGGACTCGATATTTCTGAGATAAAATTCATGAATGTGGATGGCTGAGCGCAATGAGCGGCCTTCAAAAATCTATAATAGCGACACTATTAATGTAAGCCCAAGAAGTAGAAGAACTCTTACTTCATGAGCCGAAATCTTAAGCACAACTGCTAAGTCAATGATATACCATAAGCAGTACCGATAGTTAATAGAATCCATTAACAATAAAATGGAGCGTAACGTCCTTCTACTAGACATCAAAGACAGAAGAAGCTTACGCCCATAGTAATAAACAGATATCTGTTTATAAATACATAAACTGTACCCGGAAAGAGTAAAGGCCTATGCCCATACGAAGACGGAAGGACCTTAAAATAATAGGTTCCGGATAATAGGAGCCTAACTCTTATGCAACAATCCAACCTAAATAGTAACGGAAGTATTGATTCCGAAACTATGAAAGTGAAAATCATCCATCGATCATGCATGAAACTCACTGACTGTACAGTAAAAGAGAAACCAACAGAATTACTGTCTAAAGGTTAGAATTTGAAAACTACTGTTTCCAGAGGCTCAAATGATTACTTAGCTAAATAAGAACCGAAGTTAAAATCCGTATAGGAATTTAATCTAAAGATTCTAAGTCTATTTATCAAAAAGTTACTAACTGACTTAGATAAAGAGACAAAAGATTCAATTGTAAACTATCGTAGAGTGCATAGGTATGAGGTAACATAAACCTATAACCTAAATAATAACAGGCTGCAGTAGATCTTGTGAAACAAGTATACTAAAAAATAGCAATGAGTAGTATGGAGGGATCAACAATATGAACATAATGATCCCTACACCACGACGGAAGAGCCTCCACTTTAGCCGCATAGAATAGCGAAGAAGAGGATCTCCTATAGTAAGAAATCGCGTCCAAAGCTCGTCCAGTACAGTGCTTACAATGCAATACGGACCACACAACGGAATACATGAAGGTTGCGACCTTGCTGGTTGTGATAAAGATGACACGATTTACCCAGTGAAAAAGATCCTCACATAGAGGAAGATTTCACGTTAAGACCCACAGTAGACAAGAGAGTAAATTACTCATGATCTCTGTGAAGATAGAGATGCTATCAACAGAAATGTATTGTGGTTGTTTATCTTAGCAATACCTGCTAAAACAACAGCGCCGGAGGATACGCGTATCCTATCATTCCGTCCTATAGATCAATAGAGCGTTAACAATATTAGCTCAGAGATCTGGACAAGCCAACACATACGTCTGCAATTGATTAGCAAGCTGTGTCATAAATAAATCATCATTGGGCGCTCCCATAGATAGCAAATCTGATTGAATACTTGTTTGTTGAGAGTCCATTCTGACAGCAACAAGCGACCCGTAAGAGAACGGGAGTCCGATAAAACAATCAGACGACCCGGAATATGACGGACCAAAACTGAACTTGGTGTACTATAACCAACAGACGGATTCTTTCCATTAAATTGAATAACGGAAACGAAAGAGTGCCTCCCTGGTTCCGGAGATACGCCACTACTGTCGAATTAAAGGACAGGAATTTGGGCATGCGTTTCTGAATAATGTTCATGCAATGACATAAAGCAAGCCTAAAAAACATTATTCCGCGGAAGAAAACTGATTGCTAAAAGACTGCGGAACCCAAAGACCCTGGCACTTCGAATCCGTAGGGATCAGTATTATATCCCAATCTGTTTGACTGGCAACCGTCATAACAGCCACACTCGGGTCCGGCAACTGCGGCGGCACTCTCTGAGTCAACCACCGAATGTTTGCCCCAGTCTGAATCTCTTGTAACACTAGATAGACATGAGAGCATGTAAATCGAGCAATTCATGGATTGCCGAAAAGTTGCCGTCGAAGAGAAGCTCCTCCGAGAACGAAGCGACTCTGAGAGAGTTCTTAACCTTACTATCCACGCGTGTGGATGTAGCTAGGGCTGCGTCACGTCTAACTAACTCCAATCAGCCACTGAAGGGTGGAGTTATACGTGAACAAACTACTGCCCTCAAAAGAAATTACATTGAGAATAATATCCCGTAAATCTTTTCTTGAAGACGTAATGATAACGCCTCAGTAAGGCGGATTACGTATAATAAAGCGTCTAAGTTAAGTCTACTATACATAATGTCGTTCCCAACATTGAAATTGGAAAAGACATAAACGGCGAAAAAGAATATATGCAGTCTTTAATCACACCGTCTAGACGCATATGAACTCTCGGTATGCCCTGCTCTGCCAAAATAAACTATTTGTATAAATGATAAAATGGCAGAAATGAGCAACGCGGACAAGAAACTAAACTATCATGCTTAGTAGCAGGCTTGTATATATATATATATATAGCGTCGAAAAATAAAACACATGTTGTAATGACAATATTGGACTGCGTCGGTAAGTCAGGGACAATGTCCCTGAACCGATCGAAAATTCCGAGTCCAATGACGCTATAAGTCTCTTATCCACGATCGCAGCAATGAAGTCCGAAATAATAATCACTGGAAGATAATGCCAGAAGATATGAAAGGCATCTTCCGATACTACTAAAGGGAAAACTCGAAATCTTTCGAATCCCTTTCGCCATCCTGTCGGACCCTATAAAGCGTTCGGTCGTCCGTACCTGATGCAACCGCGGACCGCACCGACCCAGCGCCGTCGGATAATTCCTGAATCGACCGAGAAACTGTCAATTGCTGGGATGCTGCGAAACAACTGTGCTAACTCGGATAGCACGTCCGTCACTGAGGCCTGAGGAGAAGCGGTCTTACGATGCATTGCCGCTGGAAGCTCCGTGATCGTTACCCCGTGCATACTACCAATATGCGAGCGAACGGAGTGTATAGGCCTCGTGTCCCTTGGCTACCGGATGGCGCGACCTATTCGCCGTGGAATCACTGAATGCCGAAACTGATCGGATACTCGAGGTCACGTAGCCAATGTGCGGTCGTGTGCCCTGCTGTGAGGATGAGGAAGCATTAAAGACAGTCTCTCGGACTGTCAATATAACGGAGCGTCCCGACCAACGGACATATGCTCCGAATGTAAAATATCTGAACCACAACATGCGGTCCCCTATGTTGTTGGGCGAGAGAGGGACCTCTCTCGCTCACAGCCCGGACGGACCTGGACAAGCCAGGAACCGGACTAACAGGCTTCCTCCGATCTGTCCTCAATCTGCCGTCACTGGGTGAGTACTAAAGTAATTAAAGTGCTCGCATCACCCAAATCTCCTTCCTAGACCGCAACGGACGAACCCGGCAGCCGAACCATTCGATGAATGTACGCTACACCGGGTGAGCTAGCGAATGTCACTCCGTAGGCGATAGACATATTCCATGAGCACTTATTGCCGCTAACTCTTCATTAACTATGACGACAGAGGCACACTTTTGAAAGACATCTCCATAACTCTTCGAACAAGAAACCAGAAATGCTTGGTTAGCAAGCATAAAATAATAATATATATATAGCGTCGTTCAATAATTCGAAAGTTAGTGTGACATTATTGGACTATGTCGGAACTGAGGGACGATGTCCCTGAACCGAACCAAAAATTTCTAAGTCCACCGACGCTATCAGTTTCTTATCCGGCATCGCAGCATTCTGGTCCGACGAAAGAAGCTGTAGAAGACCAAGTCAGATGACATACACAACAGCATATGTTGTTCCGAAAGGGAAAGCTCGAAATCCTCCGAATCCCTTTCGGTATCCCGTCGGACCGGATGAAACTTTCGGACGTCCGTACCCGCTTCCGCGGAGCGTCCCGACCCAGCATCGTCGGATAAAATATATGCGACAGATTCAGTTGATGCTGGGATGCTGCGATAAACTGTGCTATTAAGGAAAGCACGTCCGTTCCCTAGGCCTGTGCAGTAGCGGTCTTACGATGCATTGCCGCCGGAAGCTCCGTGTACGTTGACTCCCGCACACTTCCTATGCGAACGTCCGGAGTCTGCAGGCCTCGTGTCCCTGGCTACCGGATGGTGTGACCTGGTCGCCGAAGAATCCCTGATCGGCGAAGCTGGTAATATATCGGCGGTCACGCAGCCAAGGTGCGGTCGTGTGCGCTGACGAGAAGAGGAAGCCTTAGCAGTCTCAGCGGACTGCCTATACAACGGAGTGTCCCGAGCGACGGACGTATGCTCCGCTTACGACACATTTTGTACCACAACATCTGGGGCCAGATGTTGTTGAACGAGAGAGGGGCCTCTCTCGCTTGCCGTCCGGATGGACCGGAACGAGCTATGAACCGACTAAAAGGCTTCCTGCGTTCTCCCTCCGATCCGCCGTCACTGGGTGTGCATTAGGTTAATTTATAGTGCTCGCATCACCCCAAAATTCCTTCTAGACCGCAACGGACGAACCCGGCTGCCGAACCATTCGGTGAATGGACGCTACACCGGGCGAGCTAGCGGACGTCAAAGGCCGTCGAACCTACTAGGGTCCTCTTAGGCAATTGGCGTATTTACATGAGCACTTTTCCGCTAGCCCTTCATTAATTGTGACGACGGAGGCACACTGTTGGAAGACATCACAGATACATCACCCTAATCTTGATCGTCTGAAATAGAAATTGATAAAGTAGAGTGACCCTGCGGGGAAAGGACCGGAGTGTCCAAATCCCCAACAACATACCGTGACATACGCTTCCCATATTGTCATCGAAATCATACGATACAGAACAGGAGCTAATGCGAGTACACTGACCACATATAGATTGATAATAAAGTCAGAGGAAGACTTCCTCTTAAAACAATTGATTAATATCCTTTCAATGTGAAAAGAAAACAAGTCCTGGTACTCGCACTAACCCCTGGCAATCAAAATACATAATAATAATATGATCCATTAATATAGAAAAAATAATTGAAATCAAAATATTTTGAAAAAATATTTTTTCAGAACAGCCCAAGTTTCTGAAAAGTAACGTTGAGCCCCAATGGATCCCAAGCCTAAGTGTGGACAAAAATTTTAAAAATATTTTAAACAATTTATTCAACACTTACGAACAATAATAATGTATCTAGTTATGATTAAAATAACATCAAGATATTATTTTTTAGAAATCCCCCCCTCACACAGAGGGCTGTTGTAAATGTAAACAATGAGTGTAAAAACACTAAAATAAGACTCCAGGCACCCAGGCCCGAAATCAGTTACCAAAAATACACTATCTGATGCAAAACAGAGACTTCCAGGGAAGAAACTGCAGAACATCAGATGGTAGATGCAGAACACAACGCCTAACCACCCGTAGGTGAAGACGTAAACATGGGGAAAGAACAGAATTCATTCTGTTATTCAGCTAAAACTCCCAAGAAAATTTAGTAATAATAATTACAAAAACTATGCTAAAAGCATGGGAGAATAGAAAGGGGGAACTTAAAGGACAGGGAGAGAGGAAAACACTTAAAAAAACAGTGTAACTAAATAATCAGAATGACAACAAAATGGCTGCTGCCTTGAAAATAGGTAACTTAACATAATTTCATTAAAAAATTTTAAGTTACAGCCCTGATAATATTCTGTCACACATTCTTTTCCTCTCCTCCTTCTCTATCCTCCTTAGAATCACCATTTCACTAATATTTATGTGTCTGGCATCATTTAAACAGAGATTTATAAGCACAAAGATCAGTCAGATGTTAACTGATGAAGGGCCAAACTTAGAATGATTAATGGCGCCAATTTCGGAACGTCCTTGACACTGCGCATGCGCAGTAGGGGCGAAGTGTGGAGGGCCTTTCAGGACATGTTTTCTTTAGTTTTAGATGCAAATTTTGGGGATTGGGGGGCAAAATTTGTGTTTGGCCCTATATTTTAAGAGTTAGCACCAGCTATGTCTGGGTCATTGGTACAGTATAAAAATATCTGTGGTCACATAGCCAAGGTGCGGTCGTGTGTGCTGATGTGAGGATGAGGAAGCCACGTCGGACTGTCTATGCGACGGAGCGTCCTGAGCAGGAGGAGTGGACGTATGCTCTGACTAACGAACGAACATACAACTACATCACGGCCCAGATGCTGCTGTAAGAGAGAGAGGGGGCCTCTCTCGCTTGCGGTCCGGATAGACCTGGACGAGCTAGCTACCGGACTGACAGGCTTCCTCCGTACTAACCTCGGATCAGTCGTCGCTGGGTGTGCATGTTCAGTGTTTATAGTGCTCGCATCACCCAAACTGCTTCCCTGGACCGCAAAGGACGAACCCGGCTGCCAAGCCATTCGATGAATGGTCGCTACACCGGGTGGACTAGCGGACGATCAACGCTTTCGATCCTACTAGGGACCTCTTCGACAACTGTCGTATTTCCATGAGCACTTAGCCGCTAGCCCTAATACTGCAATGACGGAGACACACTAGTGGAAGACATCACGGAAACATCACCCTGTTCTTGTTCTTCTGAAAAATAGACTGATAAACTAGAGTGACCCTGCGGAGAGAGGACCGGAATGGACCCCCTCACCGCTAACAATATACCGTGACACACGTCTCCAACATTGTCATTCCAAATAGCAAACACTGAGCAAGAATTAGTGCGAGAACATTGATTACAAGAAACGCAATGAACATGAGAACCAGAGGAAGATTTCCTCGCATTACAATTGAACAATATTTTTTCATCATGAAAAAATATAAACAGTCATAGTACTCGCACTAACCCTTGAAACAAAGATACATAATATAATCCATTATAACATTTCGAAAAAATAATTTCAAAAAAAAAAATTTGGGGGGAAAAATTTTCAGAAGAGCCCAAGTTCCCAATGGGAACAATGAGCCCAAATGGATCCCCAAAAAAGCCTAAGTGTGGACAAAATATTTTAAAACATTTTTATAAATTAATGCAACACTTCTGAACAATATTAATGTATCTGGCTATGAGCAGAACTAATAGACGACAAGTAATCACTATCAGAAGAAACCGTTGTCAACATAAGCAAAAGTGTACAGAAACTGGAAACATGACTCCAGGCACTGAAACCATGGCCCAAAATCAGTAACCAATTTAAACACTATCCGATGTAAAACAGAGGCTTCCAGAGAAGAAACTGCAGTACATCCGATGGTAGATGCAGATAACAACGCCTAAACACCCAAGGGCGAGGACGTAAACATGGGGAAAAAAACAGAATAATCATTCTGTTACCAAGCCAAAACTCCCAAGAAATTTTAGTAAGAAAAAATTCCAAAATTATGCCAAAAGCATGGGAGAATAGCAAGGGGGTTATTACAGAAAGGGAGAGAGGAAACACTGAACAAACAATGGTAAGTTCATAGCCAGAATGACAACATAAGGCTCATGCCCCGAAATTAGGGAACATGAAATAATTTTGTAAAAAAATTATAAGTTACAGCCCTGAACATATTCTGCCACTGTTTCTTCCTCTCATCCTTTATTTCATCCTTAGATCCACCATTTCTTTCATAATTATGTGTCTGGCATCATTTAAACTGAGATTTACAAGCACAAATATCAGTGACATGTTACTGATTTTAGGGCCAAACAAAGAATGACATTTGCGCCAATTTCAAGAGCTCCTTGACACTGCACATGTGCAGTGGATAGAAAGTATGGAGGACCATATAGGACATTGAATTTTGGTTTTTGATGCAAATTTGGGGGATTGGGGGGCAAAATTTGTGTTTGGCCCTATAATTTAAGGAGTTAGCACCAGCCAAGTCTGAGTCATTGGTACAGTATAAAAAATATGCACTATATTGATAAACATTTTTCTTAATGTATGCAGTATTAAGGGGTTTTCTCTTTAACTTTCTTTAACTCTTACAAAGTAACAACATAACTACATATTCCTAATCTGGATTTTCTGATGAAAATGAGCAAGGAGGAAGGCTCCCCAAGAGTAAAAACTCTTAGAGAGCAGAAAAATATCAAAAGACAAAAACTGACCACACCGGACTAACCAGGGGGCAAAAATACATGGTGAACTTAACTTGGCATCCGTTATTACTGCTTTGAACAGTCCCCCATTGTTCTGTTCCTGGCAAAACATATGCAATTCAATTTCCTTATTTTTATAAAACAATGAAGTACACTGCCTGATCTGTCTTCACTGAAATTCGACATCAGTAATTGTGAAGGCCTTTAAGAAGGTAATTATGCCTAAATCATTGCCATAGTAACCTGTAGGAATACAAATATGAAGAAATCCAGACAGAGTTTTCTCAGAAAAATGTACTTTAAAATTTCTTTACTGTTTACAATCATTTTTGGGGTCTGAAAATGTTTTCTTTCATTGAGTTGGTATTATAAGCTCATGTTTATTATATGGTAGCCTGTGAATTATCGCAAATTATCTAAAAGATATTTCTCGATATCTATCTACTTGAACAAGGAATATCTCTCGGTAGCTTCCTAAATTGCATTACACTTCAGTGCATGATGTCGCCTTGGACGTTGCCTTGAATGAACAATAGATCTGCTGATCTTTGTTATTATTTTGTAACGTATATATTTGCAGTCAAATTGGGCAGAATATTGTGCAGTAAAATGTCACATAGCATATAATAAAAAGAAAATCTATGCTATTTTAGTGAATACTGTCTGGACCTGAAAATATTATTTTTCACTCGTGCAAGCACTCGTGAAATACAAACTTTCCGATCCACACTGATGAGATAATTCCCGATATTCACTAAAATAACATACGGTACGTGGAGAGTAGATTGTAACTAAATCACCCACGGAGTGGAGTTACCACCCAAGCTATAACTTTCAAATTTTGTATATATCGACAATAAACACAAGCAATGTTTTAGCCAATGGACCTCCGGGTTTTAACCCGGAGGTCCATTGGCTGAAACTTTGCTTGTGCTGGTTATGCTTTGCAACAAATTTGCAATTATTGCTCGTGTGGAATCTCCACTCTGTGGGTGATTTAGTGATAATACACTCTCCACGTACTGTAGGTATCTAATATATAAATACGAAAGTCTGTATCTATATATCTCTCTATATCTCTCTCTATCTCTCCATCTCTCTTTGTTCTGGGTGAACTCCTCCGTTTCTCGACCGATCAATCTCAAATTTTGTACACAGGGGTAATTTGTCCCTGCGAGTAACATGGGATGGGCGCCGTGCCCGTCCAAGGTGACCTTGCCCTTGAAATTGATGATCTTGACCTTTTATTTCAAAAACGGCTGGGCCGGTCGGGCTAAAATTTCATATGTGCGGGTATATTGACCCATCGATCATTTTGACTTTATCAGGGTGCCCGTGCGGGGTGACCTTGACCTTGAAATTGGTAACCTTGACCTTTTATTTCGAAAACGGCTGGGCCAATTGGGCTAAAATTTCATAAGTGCAGGTATACTGACCCATCGATCATTTTGACTTTATCAGGTTGCAGGGTGACCTTGATCTTGAAATTGGTGACCTTGACCTTCTATCGATCATATCTGAGGGTATACTGATCTAACCATTTTCTGTACAACGCCGGGTATTCATCCGCTAGTCCTCTACATATGTAAGTATATTGATATGGGTGAAATTCCACTTTTCTTCTTATATTTGTTGTTTTCTGGTTTTTACGTTCACACTTGTATGTCTGTCGTATCCCATCTGAGTATCAGATTTCACAATGCTACAACTGTACTGCTCCATAGGTATCTACAACCTATCACAGGCATCTTTTATAGTGTGACGTATGAAAGTTTTAGCTTATACCCTGAAAATACATAGCCCTTATCTTCTTATTTCCTAGAAAAGGTAACCAGTAACTCGCCTCTCCTCCCTCCCTCCCCCCCAAAAAGATGGGACTGACAGTATATCGTTTCCATGAAATCTGCATGCCTGGTATTCCCCAAATGTGTGGAAAGGGTGTCCCACAAAGATATGAGGAAAGGGTGTCCCCCAAAAGATGCGTGGAAAGGGTGTTCCCCCAAAGATGATGCATGCTTAGGGTATCCTTCAAATATGATGTGAGGTTAGGGTGTCCTCCAAAATATTGTGTGTAACGAATCTCCTCCAAATTAATGTGTCAAAAAATTGTTCTCCACCCACCTCTGAAGATAATGTGTGGATAGGGTATCACCAAAGATACTAAGTGGAAATGGCATCCTCAAAGATAATGTGTGGATAGGGTATCACCAAAGATACTAAGAGGAAATGGCATCCTCAAAGATAATGTGTTGATAGGGTATCACCAAAGATACTAAGTGGAAATGGCATCCTCAAAGATAATGTGTGGATAGGGTATCACCAAAGTTACTAAGTGGAAATGGCATCCTCAAAGATAATGTGTGGATAGGGTATCACCAAAGATACTAAGTGGAAATGGCATCCTCAAAGATAATGTGTGGATAGGGTATCACCAAAGATACTAAGTGGAAATGACATCCTCAAAGATAATGTGTGGATAGGGTATCACCAAAGTTACTAAGTGGAAATGGCATCCTCAAAGATAATGTGTGGATAGGGTATCACCAAAGATACTAAGTGGAAATGGCATCCTCAAAGATAATGTGTGGATAGGGTATCACCAAAGTTACTAAGTGGAAATGGCATCCTCAAAGATAATGTGTGGATAGGGTATCACCAAAGTTACTAAGTGGAAATGGCATCCTCAAAGATAATGTGTGGATAGGGTATCACCAAAGTTACTAAGTGGAAATGGCATCCTCAAAGATAATGTGTGGATAGGGTATCACCAAAGTTACTAAGTGGAAATGGCATCCTCAAAGATAATGTGTGGATAGGGTATCACCAAAGATACTAAGTGGAAATGGCATCCTCAAAGATAATGTGTTGATAGGGTATCACCAAAGATACTGAGTGGAAATGGCATCCTCAAAGATGATGTGTAGATAGGGTATCACCAAAGATACTAAGTGGAAATGGCATCCTCAAAGATAATGTGTGGATAGGGTATCACCAAAGATACTAAGTGGAAATGGCATCCTCAAAGATAATGTGTTGATAGGGTATCACCAAAGATACTGAGTGGAAATGACATCCTCAAAGATAATGTGTAAAAATGGGTTTGGTTTTAGCCAAGTAGTTTTAAGATGGGAAGACCAAAATTCAAAATAGGTGATGGACGATGGACAAAAGCTGCCAAAGGATGCCAAGAGCTTACATAAATTATTAGCCAGTTTAGCAGCTTTAGCTGCAAGTAAAAATAGAAACTGTAGATGCTTACCATATAATTAAAAATAGGCACTATTCCAGCTAAAGCTTGTAGATACTGATTCATTACAAATGATACCCTCTCTACAAATATCATCCCATCATTCTCCTGAAATATATAAACAAGTATGACAGAAATATATATAGAAATTATTGTCTCCTCACATTCTCCTGAAATATATCAACAAGTAACACACAAATACATATAGAAATTATTGTCTCCTCACATTCTCCTGAAATATATAAACAAGTATGACAGAAATACATATAGAAATTATTGTCTCCTTACATTCTCCTGGAATATATAAACAAGTAAGATGGAAATACATATCGAAATTATTGTCTTCTCACATTCTCCTGAAATATATAAAGAAGTATGAAAGAAAAATACAGAAAGAAATTATTGTCTCCTCACATTCTCCTGAAATATATAAAGAAGTATGAAAGAAAAAAACATATAGAAATTATTGTCTTCTCACATTCTCCTGAAATATATAAAGAAGTATGACAGAAATACATATAGAAATTATTGTCTCCTCACATTCTCCTGAAATATATAAACAAGTAAGACAGAAATACAGAAAGAAATTACTGTCTCCTCACATTCTCCTGAAATATATAAACAAGTATGACAGAAATACATACAGAAATTATTGTCTCCTCACATTCTCCTGAAATATATAAACAAGTAAGACAGAAATACATACAGATATTATTGTCTCCTCACATTCTCCTGAAATATATAAACAAGTATGACAGAAATACATATAGAAATTATTGTCTCCTCACATTCTCCTGAAATATATAAACAAGTAAGATGGAAATACATATAGAAATTATTGTCTTCTCACATTCTCCTGAAATATATAAAGAAGTATGACAGAAATACATACAGAAATTATTGTCTCCTCACATTCTCCTGGAATATATAAACAAGTAAGATGGAAATACATATCGAAATTATTGTCTTCTCACATTCTCCTGAAATATATAAAGAAGTATGAAAGAAAAATACAGAAAGAAATTATTGTCTCCTCACATTCTCCTGAAATATATAAAGAAGTATGAAAGAAAAAAACATATAGAAATTATTGTCTTCTCACATTCTCCTGAAATATATAAAGAAGTATGAAAGAAAAATACATATAGAAATTATTGTCTTCTCACATTCTCCTGAAATATATCAACAAGTAACACACAAATACATATAGAAATTATTGTCTCCTCACATTCTCCTGAAATATATAAAGAAGTATGAAAGAAATACATATAGAAATTATTGTCTCCTCACATTCTCCTGAAATATATCAACAAGTAACACACAAATACATATAGAAATTATTGTCTCCTCACATTCTCCTGAAATATATAAACAAGTATGACAGAAATACATATAGAAATTATTGTCTCCTCACATTCTCCTGGAATATATAAACAAGTAAGATGGAAATACATATCGAAATTATTGTCTTCTCACATTCTCCTGAAATATATAAAGAAGTATGAAAGAAAAATACAGAAAGAAATTATTGTCTCCTCACATTCTCCTGAAATATATAAAGAAGTATGAAAGAAAAAAACATATAGAAATTATTGTCTTCTCACATTCTCCTGAAATATATAAAGAAGTATGAAAGAAAAATACATATAGAAATTATTGTCTTCTCACATTCTCCTGAAATATATAAACAAGTATGACAGAAATACATATAGAAATTATTGTCTCCTCACATTCTCCTGGAATATATAAACAAGTAAGATGGAAATACATATCGAAATTATTGTCTTCTCACATTCTCCTGAAATATATAAAGAAGTATGAAAGAAAAATACAGAAAGAAATTATTGTCTCCTCACATTCTCCTGAAATATATAAAGAAGTATGAAAGAAAAAAACATATAGAAATTATTGTCTTCTCACATTCTCCTGAAATATATAAAGAAGTATGAAAGAAAAATACATATAGAAATTATTGTCTTCTCACATTCTCCTGAAATATATAAACAAGTATGACAGAAATACATACAGAAATTATTGTCTCCTCACATTCTCCTGAAATATATCAACAAGTATGACAGAAATACATATAGAAATTATTGTCTCCTCACATTCTCCTGAAATATATAAACAAGTAAGACAGAAATACAGAAAGAAATTACTGTCTCCTCACATTCTCCTGAAATATATAAACAAGTATGACAGAAATACATACAGAAATTATTGTCTCCTCACATTCTCCTGAAATATATCAACAAGTATGACAGAAATACATATAGAAATTATTGTCTCCTCACATTCTCCTGAAATATATAAACAAGTAAGACAGAAATACATACAGATATTATTGTCTCCTCACATTCTCCTGAAATATATAAACAAGTAAGACAGAAATACAGAAAGAAATTACTGTCTCCTCACATTCTCCTGAAATATATAAACAAGTATGACAGAAATACATACAGAAATTATTGTCTCCTCACATTCTCCTGAAATATATCAACAAGTATGACAGAAATACATATAGAAATTATTGTCTCCTCACATTCTCCTGAAATATATAAACAAGTAAGACAGAAATACATACAGATATTATTGTCTCCTCACATTCTCCTGAAATATATAAACAAGTAAGACAGAAATACAGAAAGAAATTACTGTCTCCTCACATTCTCCTGAAATATATAAACAAGTATGACAGAAATACATACAGATATTATTGTCTCCTCACATTCTCCTGAAATATATAAACAAGTAAGATGGAAATACATATCGAAATTATTGTCTCCTCACATTCTCCTGAAATATATAAACAAGTAAGACAGAAATACATACAGATATTATTGTCTCCTCACATTCTCCTGAAATATATAAACAAGTATGACAGAAATACATACAGAAATTATTGTCTCCTCACATTCTCCTGAAATATATAAACAAGTATGACAGAAATACATACAGAAATTATTGTCTCCTCACATTCTCCTGAAATATATAAACAAGTATGACAGAAATACATACAGAAATTATTGTCTCCTCACATTCTCCTGAAATATATAAACAAGTATGACAGAAATACATACAGAAATTATTGTCTCCTCACATTCTCCTGAAATATATAAACAAGTATGACAGAAATACATACAGAAATTATTGTCTCCTCACATTCTCCTGAAATATATAAACAAGTAAGACAGAAATATATACAGAAATTATTGTCTCCTCACATTCTCCTGAAATATATAAACAAGTATGACAGAAATACATACAGAAATTATTGTCTCCTCACATTCTCCTGAAATATATAAACAAGTAAGATGGAAATACATATAGAAATTATTGTCTCCTCACATTCTCCTGAAATATATAAACAAGTATGACAGAAATACATACAGAAATTATTGTCTCCTCACATTCTCCTGAAATATATAAACAAGTATGACAGAAATACATATAGAAATTATTGTCTCCTCACATTCTCCTGAAATATATAAACAAGTAAGACAGAAATACAGAAAGAAACTACTGTCTCCTCACATTCTCCTGAAATATATAAACAATTAAGACAGAAATATATATAGAAATTATTGCCTCCTCACATTCTCCTGAAATATATAAACAAGTATGACAGAAATACATACAGAAATTATTGTCTCCTCACATTCTCCTGAAATATATAAACAAGTATGACAGAAATACATACAGATATTATTGTCTCCTCACATTCTCCTGAAATATATAAACAAGTATGACAAAAATATATATAGAAATGATTTTCTTCTCACATTCAAAGCAATTCTTACCACAAGAAATTCATTGTGCAATTAGCACAGGTATTCTGCAAGTTATTCTTACAATAAAAATTTCATCAAACATTTAGCACAGCTATTCTGCAAGCTGTTTTTACAAAAAGAAATTCATCAAACATTTAGCACAGCTAAATTCTCTAGTATCACTTTAGATATACTGGTTAGTTCAGTATTCTATGGTGAGTGTTCTTTCTTGTCTCACCCACAGCTACAGGTACTATGTTAGAACAGCTGTGATTACCTCCCACAGCTGCAGGTACTCTGTTAGCACAGCTGTGATTACCTGCCACAGCTACAGGTACTCTGTTAGAACAGCTGTGATTACCTCCCACAGATACAGGTACTCCGTTAGAAGAGCTGTGATTACCTCCCACAGCTACAGGTACTATGTTAGAACAGCTGTGATTACCTCCCACAGGTACAGGTACTCTGTTAGAATAGCTGTGATTACCTCCCACAGCTACAGGTACTCTGTTAGAACAGCTGTGATTACCTCCCACATCTACAGGTACTCTGTTAGAACAGCTGTGATTACCTCTCACAGCTACATGTACTCCATTAGAAGAGCTGTGATTACCTCCCACAGCTACAGGTACTCTGTTAGAAGAGCTGTGATTACATCCCACATCTACAGGTACTCTGTTAGAAGAGCTGTGATTACCTCCCACAGCTACATGTACTCCGTTAGAAGAGCTGTGATTACCTCCCACAGCTACAGGTACTCTGTTAGAAGAGCTGTGATTAGCAGTAGGCTACAATTTCTTGAAATGAAAATTGGATTACGTCTTCATTCTTGATTTTTAGTGTCTTTAACCCTTTACCCAACGTAACGGCCAAAACCGGCCAGCGCTATTCTCAAAAATCGCATATTAATTTTCAAAATATTTTCATTTTTTGTCTCAAAAACATAGGTTATGACCCCTCATTGGAACGAGCTCGTTGAGCTCGTTCCAACGAGGGGTCATAACCTATGTTTTTGAGACAAAAAATGAAAATGAAAGTGTCAATGACACTGTAGCTCAACTTGTCAAGACAAAGACATGTACATGTATAGTATGTGACACAGCAATGACAAACATCTAGGTAATGACCTGATAACAAAGGTACATATAAAGTATTGTAACGGTCTGTACATAAATACTGACCGTTGCCTGTAACAAATGTATAGGTAAAGTATTGTAAAGGTGGGTGACAGTCAGATGCTGAACTAGGAAAAATCTTTGAGTCCCAGAGTGGGTCTGACTGAACCCCAAAATATTTGTTCTCATAGCACAGTGATAACAAAGGCACCCCAAAACACACTCGTTCCTGTCCCAAGGTGAAAACAAAAGTACTCAAGAAGTTTTGTGAAGATCAGTTCATAAATACGAGCTGTATAGAACTTGTGACAAAAAACTGATTGGACCTAATTTCGGTACAAAATGGCCACTGGCAGCCATCTTGAATTTTGGACCGTACCCAGAAACACTCATTCTCATCCCAAGGAGATAACAAAGGTACCCAAGAAGTTTTGTGAAGATCGGTTCATAAATACAGCCTCTACCCTGAGCCGTATTGACATGTGTGCTTACATTGTGTAAGTTGCACTGAATAAATCAAAGTTCATCTAATTAGCATAATTTCTGCACGAAAAAAAAACCCTTACAATATGTGATGCATTCCATGTTACTAAACATTCATACAAAAATTTATTAAAATCAGAACTTTCATACAGAAGTTCTATACAAAAGACTGATTGCACTAATTTTGGTACAAAATGGCTGCTGGTGGCCATCTTGAATTTCGGACCACACCCAAAAACACTCGCTCTCATCCCACGGTGATAACAAAGGTACCCAAGAAGTTTCGTAAAGATTGGTTCATAAATATGGCCTCTAGTCTGAGCTGTATAGAAGTTGTGTACAAAAAACTGATTAGACCTAATTTCGGTACAAAATGGCCACTGGCAGCCATCTTGAATTTTAGACCGCACCCAGAAACACTCGTTCTCGTCCCAAGGTGATAACAAAGGTACCCAAGACATTTCGTGAAGATCAGTTCATAAATACAGACTCTAGTCTGAGCCGTATTGACATGTGTACTTACTGTGTGTAAGTCGCACTGAAAAAATCAAAGTTCATCTAATTTGCATAATTTCTGCACGAGAAAAAAACCCGTATTATATGTGATGCATCCCATGGTACTAAACATTCACACAAAAAAATTATTCAAATCAGGGCTTTCATATGGAAGTTCTGTGCAAAAATCTGATTGCACCTAATTTTGTACAAAATGGCTGCCATCGGCCATCTTGAATTTCGGACCGGACCCAAAAACACTCGTTCTCGTCCCACGGTGATACCAAAGGTACCCAAGAAGTTTCGTAAAGATCGGTTCATAAATACGGCCTCTAGTCCGAGCCGTATTGGCATTTGCACTTACAGTGCTGAAAGTAACCCCAAAAAACATCAAAATTAGTCTAATTTGCACAATTTACGTACGAGAAAAAAACCCGTATTATATGTGATGTATCCCATGGTACTAAACATTCATACAAAAAATTATTCAAATCAGAGCTTTCATATGGAAGTTCTGTACAAAAAACAGATTTCTGCATCGTCGGTACAAAATGGCAGCTGGCAGCCATCTTGAATTTCGTACCGCACCCAAAAACACTCGTTCTCGTCCCACGGTCATAACAAAGGTACCCAAGAAGTTTCGTAAAGATCGGTTCATAAATACGGCCTCTAGCCCGAGCCATAGCAGCTTGGCACTTACAGCTCTGAAAGGAACACTAAATAAATCAAAGTCAGTCTAATTTGCATAATTTACGCACGAGAAAAAAACCCGTATTATATGTGATGTATCCCATGGTACTAAACATTTATACAAAACTTTATTCAAATCAGAACTTTCATACAGAAGTTCTGTACAAAAAACTGATTTTTGCATCATCGGTACAAAATGGCCACTGGCAGCCATCTTGAATTTCGGACCACACCTAAAAACACTCGTTCCCGTCCCAGGGTCATAACAAAGGTACACAAGAAGTTTCGTAAAGATCGGTTCATAAATACGACCTCTAGCCCGAGCCATAGCCAATTGTTGACGTACGGACAGACGGCCAGATGGACAGACGGACAGACGGATGGACGGACGGACGGACAGACAAACGGACGGACGACAGGCCATGACAATAGCTCAAATTTGAGCTAAAAATTAGTTATTCAAGAATTTTTTTTGCAAGTGTCGTCTGCTTTTCATGTTAGGTAAAGGGTTAACTCTTTAGACTCTAGTGGTATCTTCCATGCCATTTCAATGGCAGCAATTATAAGAAGAGTCCAGGGTTGGGGTATTCGTATTCAGTATTCGTATTCAGTCGTATTCAAATACAGTTTATCAGGTATTCACATGTATTCAGTATTCACTGAATGTTATGAATACATGTATTCATATTCGTATTCAAATACATTAAAATTTGAGCTGTATTCATGAATACATTTTGAATACTTTTTGAATACTTTCTATATTTTGGAATTAAAGAACCATATACTGAATAAAAGGTTTTCACAGATCAAGCCCATGGACTCCAGACAACAAATTCACACCTCATATCAATATTAAAGACTTAATAATCCCTGATATTATTTATATACCACCAAACACCTTGTCTGAAATTTATGCATTGAAAACAGACAATAGACTTAATTATCAGTTAACTTGTCACAATACAACATATTTATGTAACAATGGCCACATATCTCCATGGCTTTTTAAATTGTTGAAAACATGGACAATAAAAATAAAACAAAAATACTTGTTATTGGACACAACTCAGTTATTCGATTTTATATTCTAAAATTTTTGGATTTATTTCAAGTTTTTCTATTTATCCATTATTTCACAGTGAAAACACATATTTATTTATTTATTCCTGTTTAAGGTCACCTTTGTACAGCTCTGTATGTCTAATTATAATCGGTGAACGCACGTAAATATTATAAAGAAAATACTACCGCTGTTAGCAAACTTTCAGCCAACAGACCTCCAGGTATAACCATGAAGTGTATTGGCTAAAACTTTACTAGTTCTTCTTATGTGGTGTCATTGCAATTGATACTTAACGTTCAGGAGGAAATGCCAGTCTGTTATTTTTTTAGAGGTAATCCACTCACATTTTGTGATGTGTTGTCTAATTACTATGACACCCATAGAGTGGATTTCCCGTCAGGTAATTACTTTAGTTTGCCAACAAAGCATGGTAAGCACAATTAAACTTCAGCTAAAGGACCATCAGTTTAAAAATGACTTTTAACCCAACAAACAAAAAACTTGAAGGTATTGCTATAAATACTTCTAATTTAAAAAGTATTCAAGTATTCAAAAATGTATTCATGAATACATTGTAATGTATTTGTATTCGTATTCAAATACATTTGAAAATTTGTGTATTTGTATTCGTATTCGCTTTCATGAAATTTCAAAGTATTCATATTCGTATTCGAATACATTTACAAAGTATTCGCCCCAAGCCTGGAAGAGTCCATATTCATTATTTTGGGTAGACCAATCAATATTTTCAATGTGCAGCCTTGGGGCTGCACGTTGAAAATATTGATTGGTTTACTCCCCACATTTACTGAACAGCCACCCTATATAATGACGTTATATCATGTTCCTGTCCGGAAAAACGGCTGCTAGGTTTAAAGGGTTGATCACCTATGAATACAGCATATATACAGACAGAATGCAATGTGTGCTTGAATCGGTGGGTGCTTTACATAACGAGTTGGAATGGCATAGTCATATTTCGCAAGAGCCATAGGCTCGAGTGTAATATGACTATGCCATTCCAACTCGTTATGTAAAACACCCACTGATTCAAACACATCGCGTTCTGCGTTTTTTACACATCCCATGCATTAAAATTCATTTAAAAAAATAAATTTTAATTCCGATGTTTAAACACAAAGGTGAAGAGTCCATTTGTTTTGTCTGAAGCTGTACTGATCAAATGGATTGATGAAAAATCAAAACAACCTTTTGGGAATCAGTCTAAATTTGATACGTTATCTTTTCTATTGGGTGCGTTCAAGGAAATTCATATCACTGTTTCTCTTTGACTTGTGTCCATTCACACTTACCCATTTGGTGACTATTACTGATAGTAAAAATATAAATATAAATAAAAATTTGGCTGGATTTGCAAAACAGTTGGGAGAAACTTTTTTTTAAAAGAAGTTTGAAGCATGTGAGGATGTCTGAAGATTTACCAAAATAAAGTTGACATAATTAGATATAACGGGATCTGAAGATGACACGGCCATGGAACAGGGTTAATGTTGTGGTTGGAAATGAACTCTTTTTTTTAAAATGTGATCTCATTTTTAGTTAACCCTTTACCTAACCTGAAAAGCAGACGACACTTGCAAAAAAAGCAGACGACACTTGCAAAAAAAGCAGACGACACTTGCAAAAAATTTTGTCTCAAAAACATAGGTTATGACCCCTCGTTCCAACGAGGGGTCATAACCTATGTTTTTGAGACAAAAAATGAAAAAAATAATGAAAATTAATTGGCGATTTTTGAGAATAGCGCTGGCCGGTTTTGGCCGTTACGTTAGGTAAAGGGTTAACTTAATTTTCTCTGAATCAACTTTTTTTTTGTTTTGGATGCTTTCATCTTCACACTTCGCGACAGACAATCGATAATTGTAAAACGAAATTTGGAAACTTTTTGAAGCATAACTAATGACTCAATTTACAAGGCAAAGATAAGTAAACAAATTTTAAGGACTTACAATAATTTTATATTCTATCAGTTAACCCTTTACCCAACGCAGACGATATCAAAATTTATAATTTTAAATATCATTTTTTTTAAATTTTTCAAAAAATTTCAACAAAACCATATCAAGTGACCCCTCGTTGAAACGAGCCTGTCAAGCTCATTCCAACGAGGTGTCACATGATATGGTTTTGTTGAAATTTTTTGAAAAATATTATTTTTTCAACTGCTGAATTTGCATATTACGCGGGCGGATGCGGGAGATTCGTTGGGTAAAGGGTTAAAACATAATCGTGTACCAAAAAATAACAGATGTTGAATGAATGAATGAATGAAAGGTTTTAGCATGCCAAAGGTGTGCAGGGATGATGTGGGATTTACAAATCCTTTGCAACACGGTTAACCTTATTTTATTTCACCTGGATCACACAGGCCTAGCTTTCCTATTGCCTCAAATGGGGTCTGAGGGGGTATGCACGTGTTTAGAATTCCCGGCAGTTCACGTTGGAGTGATAGATTGTCAATAATCAATCCCTCAACGCCATTAAGACTATTAGAGAGTGGGCTCTATTTGGTTAAAGTTCGGCGATGGTAGAGGTTTGAGTACCACCATGATGGCGAGCCAGAATATAATGTTGTGCGAAGGCAAATTTAAGGGAAGAAGAGAAAAGAAAACCAAATGGCAACGCCGGTTTGGTAGCGGCCCTGGTATATGACCATAGCGGTTACAAAAAAGGAGTGGAGAAAGCTCCAACAGTTTAGTTTTGAAAAACCGGGAGTCATCCATCAAGCCTTCTGGGAGATAGGATGCCGTACATGATTATGAGATATGTATGGTTATCCTTCGGGAATTTCAAATGCCCCTCCCACCCCCTCCCCCACCAAAAAAAAAAGGCTGTTTGCTGGCAAGATTGTTTCAATCCTTGCCTTGGTCTTATTTAGGTTTTCTGCACATCTTTGTATGAGGATTGTTTCAATCCCTCATAGTTTGTCATTCAGTTTTGGTCGTGTGTCTGATGAGAAAGAGGAGGTAGAAAAGATCTGGAAATTAGAGCAATTCAGTTTTTAATTTACAACTGTTCCGTCCGTGACAACCAGTGACATGTGGATGGGGAAGCCATCATTTTAACGGATGTTGGGTTTTTTTTGTTTACTTATATTAATTTTTTTTAATATATTGTAAAGCTATATTGACTGAAGACCTGGAGATTGATTGATCTTGACATCGCCTGCTCATGTGACAGTTCATTGGTACAGTGTTAGCCAGTACCACATGATATGAATGCCACGTCACATTAATAAGATGAAACCTCACAGCAGGCTTCACAGTTTGGTGGATTTTGTTGCTAATCTAGTTTTCCTGTCAGCTTTTAAATCCATATAACGTGCAACCAATCAGGCTCTGAAAGATTTCAAAATGCAAACTACACTTGGATACAAACGATTTAAAACAGAAGTAACTTATCAATTTTATCAAGTCAGACTTCAAAATAATCAATTTAAGGTGCTAATACCGGTAGAATTCTGGGATGAAATACAAGTAAATAGAATTTCTGTCATATGCGATTATTATTATAATACTTACATGATTCTCTAACTGTTTATTAAGTTCCAATACGTGTGATTTCATATGTTTTATGAGGTCTTCATATAATCGTTCAGAAAATTGTTTACATACACATTTATATACACAGCTGAAAAATACATTAAAACATTAATATAGAAGACTAAACCAGAAAATAAGCAGACTGGAAAAATACATTAAAACATTAATATAGACAAGCAAGCCAGAAAATAAGCCGACTGTCATTTGCACAATGAGGTCCCCAGAGGGTGAATTTAGTGATGCTACCCTGCACAGCAGGGTAGCATCACTAAATTTACCCTCTGTGAACCTCAATCTGAATCAGAGTCTCAACATTCAAGCAGGCCATTCTGTTGCATTCACAAATATTTCTATTTCATTTTAAATGTGCATCACACCAATTCATGGTCAATATCATCGTTATCGAAACGCAAAAGGAAGACTCACCCCACCCCTCCCCTCTCTAACTTTGAAGATTGAGAGCTTTATATTTCTAAAAGTTTAAACTGCAATTATGTAAAGATGCACTAGATGGACTCCCGTGAAGCTGGGTAGGCCAAGGGAAATTTGAGATTTAACTGCATCAGCATCAACGAATACATTGACATCAGTTCGTTTAACATAAAAAGCTTTGCATGGCTCATATCGTTCATATTTATTATATGTATTTGCTATTCTTCTTTTCATCCAAAAAATTACAAATGATAGTTATGAAATCTCGCGACATGAAACTCATGCACATGTTTGTCTTGCGATATTTGCCACAAGACATTGAAAATATTGGGCTAATGCTATAGGAATATTGCCAACATAAGGCACTGATAATCATTAACAAAAGAATATAGCCTAATGGTATACTTTGTCATTAACACAAGAATATAGCCTAATGGTATACTTTGTCATTAACAAAAGAATATCACCTAATGGTATACTTTGTCATTAACAAAAGAATATAGCCTAATGGTATACTTTGTCATTAACACAAGAATATAGCTTAATGGTATACTTTGTCGCCTAACAGTACACTTTGTAATTAACACAAGAATATAGCCTAATGGTATACTTTGTCGCCTAACAGTATACTTTGTTTTTGTCGCCTAACAGTATACTGTGTTTTTGTCGCCTAACAGTATACTTTGTTTTTGTCGCCTAACAGTCTACTTTGTTTTTGTCGCCTATGTCTAGGTGTGCTCCTATCATAAGAGAAATATGTATAGGTGAGTTAATGTTCTTTTGAAAAACAATAGCTTTTACAGGGCAATACAAGCATTAAAATGTGTCCCAATTCACGAGAATTAGATTTGATTCTTCTGAAATTCTGTGTAAGGATGGAAAAGTACCTTATTGCATATCAGCTGGAATAAAAGTTGGAAAACCTAGCTGGATGGAATGTATGGAATCATAATTTCTCCCCATTTATATAATGGATTTTCCAGACAGAGCCTAACCTGACTTAATTCTTAGTTTACTGAGTTCCTTGGCGTGTAAGTTTTGTCTGATAAAAGTCACAGTACCTTTTAAGGTCCTGTCACGAATAGTGCGCTTATCTAGACTTAATTGCGCATTGGAATTGCGCGCAATTGCAATATCGAATGGCATCCAAAGCACGGCAGGTTCTCCTGGTTACTCATAGCAAACACATGCAATGTTTCTGCCAATGGACCTCCGGGTTACCCAGAGGTCCATTGGCTGAAACATTGCCTGTGCACAGGCCATATGTACAGAATATGATAGCTTTAATTGGACCATAACGCGCACATTAACGCGCATATCAACGTGCTATTTGTGCGCATTCCATGACAGGATTTCTAGTTTTAACTGTATGGACTTTTGATGGCGAAGAAGAAATTACTGAAATAAAAAATAAAATAAAAAACCGCTCGCCTGCATGCAATTTCATAAACAATGGCCCGAGAAACAGAAGATCTACTTTGTGTGGCCTAAACTGGTTTAGTACTAGAAGTATTTATCATGGCTCCATTGAAAAGTGCTGGAAATCACTTTAGTAGCTCAACACTGTATAATGCTTGATGTTTGCTCAGCAGCAGAAATTTTTTTATATAAAGGTGACTGGTTGCCTATTGGCATTCTCCAATAAATTGCCACAAAACAATAATCCATGAACAAAATCTTGCTAGACTGTGGAAATACCCGAGTTTCAAATCACCTTTAAAAAATAATTTACACCTCAACCAGTTAATAAAACTTACTTCTAAGTGGTCAGTTTATATTCACCACTACTATCACCTTGCTATAATATGATACATGTATGTCCAGTTGAACACAATATGGATGAATGAAGACTTCCATTAACACTTTCCCTACCAGTGATTACCATAGTTACCATAGTTACCATAGTTACCATGCTTTGAATTACACATGGTCTCAAATAAATAATGTGAAGGGTTGAGAACATTAAAATTTGAATTGAACTGCCTGGAGGCAGCAGATTTCAAATTTTAGAATGCTCATGTGACAGTCAATCTATGAATTGAACTGCCTGGAGGCAGCAGATTTCACATTTTAGATTGCTCATGTGACAGTCAATCTATGAATTGAACTGCCTGGAGGCAGCAGATTTCACATTTTAGATTGCTCAAGTGACAGTCAATCTATGAATTGAACTGCCTGGAGGCAGCAGATTTCACATTTTAGATTGCTCAAGTGACAGTCAATCTATGAATTGAACTGCCTGGAGGCAGCAGATTTCACATTTTAGATTGCTCATGTGACAGTCAATCTAAGAAATGAACCGCCTGGAGGCAGCAGATTTCAAATTTTAGAATGCTCATGTGACAGTCAATCTATGAAATGAACTGCCTGGAGGCAGCAGATTTCACATTTTAGATTGCTCATGTGACAGTCAATCTATGAAATGAACTGCCTGGAGGCAGCAGATTTCACATTTTAGATTGCTCATGTGACAGTCAATCTATGAAATGAACTGCCTGGAGGCAGCAGATTTCACATTTTAGATTGCTCATGTGACAGTCAATCTATGAATTGAACTGCCTGGAGGCAGCAGATTCCACATTTTAGATTGCTCATGTGACAGTCAATCTATGAATTGAACTGCCTGGAGGCAGCAGATTTCACATTTTAGATTGCTCGTGTGACAGTCAATCTATGAATTGAACTGCCTGGAGGCAGCAGATTTCACATTTTAGATTGCTCATGTGACAGTCAATCTATGAAATGAACTGCCTGGAGGCAGCAGATTTCACATTTTAGAATGCTCATGTGACAGTCAATCTATGAAATGAACTGCCTGGAGGCAGCAGATTTCACATTTTAGAAAGCTCAAGTGACAGTCAATCTATGAAATGAACTGCCTGGAGGCAGCAGATTTCACATTTTAGAATGCTCATGTGACAGTCAATCTATGAAATGAACTGCCTGGAGGCAGAAGATTTCACATTTTAGAATGCTCAAGTGACAGTCAATCTATGAAATGAACTGCCTGGAGGCAGCAGATTTCACATTTTAGAATGCTCATGTGACAGTCAATCTATGAGATGAACTGCCTGGAGGCAGCAGATTTCACATTTTAGAATGCTCATGTGACAGTCAATCTATGAAATGAACTGCCTGGAGGCAGCAGATTTCACATTTTAGAATGCTCATGTGACAGTCAATCTATGAAATGAACTGCCTGGAGGCAGCAGATTTCAAATTTTAGAATGCTCATGTGACAGTCAATCTATGAAATGAACCGCCTGGAGGCAGCAGATTTCAAATTTTAGAATGCTCATGTGACAGTCAATCTTTGAAATGAACCGCCTGGAGGCAGCAGATTTCAAATTTTAGAATGCTCATGTGACAGTCAATCTATGAAATGAACCGCCTGGAGGCAGCAGATTTCACATTTTAGAATGCTCATGTGACAGTCAATCTATGAATTGAACTGCCTGGAGGCAGCAGATTTCACATTTTAGATTGCTCATGTGACAGTCAATCTATGAAATGAACTGCCTGGAGGCAGCAGATTTCACATTTTAGAATGCTCATGTGACAGTCAATCTATGAAATGAACTGCCTGGAGGCAGCAGATTTCACATTTTAGAAAGCTCAAGTGACAGTCAATCTATGAAATGAACTGCCTGGAGGCAGCAGATTTCACATTTTAGAATGCTCATGTGACAGTCAATCTATGAAATGAACTGCCTGGAGGCAGAAGATTTCACATTTTAGAATGCTCAAGTGACAGTCAATCTATGAAATGAACTGCCTGGAGGCAGCAGATTTCACATTTTAGAATGCTCATGTGACAGTCAATCTATGAGATGAACTGCCTGGAGGCAGCAGATTTCACATTTTAGAATGCTCATGTGACAGTCAATCTATGAAATGAACTGCCTGGAGGCAGCAGATTTCACATTTTAGAATGCTCATGTGACAGTCAATCTATGAAATGAACTGCCTGGAGGCAGCAGATTTCAAATTTTAGAATGCTCATGTGACACTCAATCTATGAAATGAACCGCCTGGAGGCAGCAGATTTCAAATTTTAGAATGCTCATGTGACAGTCAATCTTTGAAATGAACCGCCTGGAGGCAGCAGATTTCAAATTTTAGAATGCTCATGTGACAGTCAATCTATGAAATGAACCGCCTGGAGGCAGCAGATTTCACATTTTAGAATGCTCATGTGACAGTCAATCTATGAAATGAACTGCCTGGAGGCAGCAGATTTCAAATTTTAGAATGCTCATGTGACAGTCAATCTATGAAATGAACTGCCTGGAGGCAGCTGATTTCAAATTTTAGAATGCTCAAGTGACAGTCAATCTTTGAAATGAACTGCCTGGAGGCAGCAGATTTCAAATTTTAGAATGCTCATGTGACAGTCAATCTATGAAATGAACTGCCTGGAGGCAGCAGATTTCAAATTTTAGAATGCTCATGTGACAGTCAATCTATGAATTGAACTGCCTGGAGGCAGCAGATTTCAAATTTTAGAATGCTCTTGTGACAGTCAATCTATGAAATAAACTGCCTGGAGGCAGCAGATTTCAAATTTTAGAATGCTCATATGACAGTCAATCTTTGAAATGAACCGCCTGGAGGCAGCAGATTTCAAATTTTAGATTGCTCATGTGACAGTCAATCTATGAAATGAACTGCCTGGAGGCAGCAGATTTCAAATTTTAGAATGCTCATGTGACAGACAATCTATGAAATGAACTGCCTGGAGGCAGCAGATTTCAAATTCAATCTATGAAATGAACTGCCTGGAGGCAGCAGATTTCAAATTTTAGAATGCTCATATGACAGTCAATCTTTGAAATGAACCGCCTGGAGGCAGCAGATTTTCAAATTTTAGATTGCTCATGTGACAGTCAATCTATGAAATGAACTGCCTGGAGGCAGCAGATTTCACATTTTAGATTGCTCATGTGACAGTCAATCTATGAAATGAACTGCCTGGAGGCAGCAGATTTCACATTTTAGAATGCTCATGTGACAGTCAATCTATGAAATGAACTGCCTGGAGGCAACAGATTTCACATTTTAGAATGCTCATGTGACAGTCAATCTATGAAATGAACCGCCTGGAGGCAGCAGATTTCAAATTTTAGAATGCTCATGTGACAGTCAATCTATGAAATGAACTGCCTGGAGGCAGCTGATTTCAAATTTTAGATTGCTCATGTGACAGTCAATCTTTGAAATGAACTGCCTGGAGGCAGCAGATTTCAAATTTTAGAATGCTCATGTGACAGTCAATCTATGAAATGAACTGCCTGGAGGCAGCAGATTTCACATTTTAGAATGCTCATGTGACAGTCAATCTATGAAATGAACTGCCTGGAGGCAGCAGATTTCACATTTTAGAATGCTCATGTGACAGTCAATCTATGAAATGAACTGCCTGGAGGCACCAGATTTCAAATTTTAGAATGCTCATGTGACAGTCAATCTATGAAATGAACTGCCTGGAGGCAGCTGATTTCAAATTTTAGAATGCTCATGTGACAGTCAATCTTTGAAATGAACTGCCTGGAGGCAGCAGATTTCAAATTTTAGAATGCTCATGTGACAGTCAATCTATGAAATGAACTGCCTGGAGGCAGCAGATTTCAAATTTTAGAATGCTCATGTGACAGTCAATCTATGAATTGAACTGCCTGGAAGCAGCAGATTTCAAATTTTAGAATGCTCATGTGACAGTCAATCTATGAAATGAACTGCCTGGAGGCAGCAGATTTCAAATTTTAGAATGCTCATATGACAGTCAATCTTTGAAATGAACCGCCTGGAGGCAGCAGATTTCAAATTTTAGATTGCTCATGTGACAGTCAATCTATGAAATGAACTGCCTGGAGGCAGCAGATTTCAAATTTTAGAATGCTCATGTGACAGTCAATCTATGAAATGAACTGCCTGGAGGCAGCAGATTTCAAATTTTAGAATGCTCATATGACAGTCAATCTTTGAAATGAACTGCCTGGAGGCAGCAGATTTCAAATTTTAGATTGCTCATGTGACAGTCAATCTATGAAATGAACTGCCTGGAGGCAGCAGATTTCACATTTTAGATTGCTCAAGTGACAGTCAATCTATGAAATGAACTGCCTGGAGGCAGCAGATTTCACATTTTAGATTGCTCATGTGATAGTCAATCTATGAAATGAACTGCCTGGAGGCAGCAGATTTCAAATTTTAGAATGCTCATGTGACAGTCAATCTATGAAATGAACTGCCTGGAGGCAGCAGATTTCAAATTTTAGATTGCTCATGTGACAGTCAATCTACTTCATAGAGACGTTAAATGTAATGGCAAACATTTTTATGTTTTTTTTCTGACTTCTCCCTCATGTCCACTGACTTCTCCCTTCTAGCCCCTGACTTCTCCCTAAAATCTCTGGAGGGAGAAGTCACTTCTCCCTAAAATCATATGCGAGGCTGACCCCTGTGCAACACCACAGTAACACAAAATATTTCAGTCTTGGGGACCTGATCTCTAGAAAATCCAACTATCTGGAAGTATATTGTTCCATGAGTTCAACAACGAGCCATCCGCTGTGCTGAAGCATTGCAGATTATGCCTTGCTGCACTTCAGGAACAATATAGAGATTAAATAAATGTGATTCCTGACAAATTTTGTGACATCACATGTATGTGGGGAGGGTTATCCTAAGACTTACTTTCTCTGAGGTTATAGGTACAGTGTGCAAAATTTCAAAAGTGACCATAATCGACTGACCGTTCACGTGGTTTGGGGATGGTTAACCAAAAGCTCCTCTTAAAAATTCTTGGCAAACTGCCTTTTTATCATTAACATGCATTAATGTATTGCTTGGAATTGAAATATATATAGCTTCTCAAGGCAAAAGTCTAAAAATCTATCAAGACACAAGAATGGCTGGTTAACTGCTAAGTGTGCTAGAGGTATCGCGGAACTAAATATTGAAATTAGAGTGAACCGCCTTAAAATGTTGCACTCAGAAATGATGCAATCTCTAAAAATAAACAGCCTTCGGAAAATCCATTGTTTCAATAAAAGTTTGAAACATTCTATTGACATCTTGGATTATTGTTGATAAAAAAGAGGGTGATTTGATGACTTTTGGACCTAAAAAATACAATTTACTTTTTGTGTGTTTTTGTAGGGAATTCCCTCAAAAATATGTGCACGTGACCGGTACTTCCCTTTGTGTCAGTTTTTCTCTCTTATTTGTTGCATGACCCCCTGTTTTCAGATCAGAAAAAATTGTCTGAAGGGCTATACTTGACAGAGATGTTTGAATGCCAAAATTGAAGTGATGCGATCATATTTTTTTCCGCCTGAACGTTATAATGGTCGCCTATGGGAAAATATGATACTATAAGTCCATATTTGGGCTTTATTCTGAACTGCAGGTACCTAAAGTTAAAGGCTTCATATTCTGTGGATGTTTTTCATATAATCTTGGAAGTGAAAGTACTTAATCTCCATCGATTTGCATTGTTACAATTTATAGGCACTCTCCCATTAATTGTAACAGGGCAAAAATGTGTGAAGAAATCTTGAGGCTGAGAAAAAAATAAGCTCTCTACCAGTTAAGTTACTCGGACTTTACCATTCATGAAGTGAATTTTGGCAAACCAATCACCCGTTTGATTTAAATTTGTGTAACCACTACACGAATGAACCGGGTATACTCGTCAAATTTTACACACTGTAGGTATACTGAATTTAAGTATTTTTCAAGGGGAGAGATGGAAAATAGTGTCCAACCGATTACCAAAAATGCTCGCTAACCGATTACCGGTTATTTTGAGCCCACAATCGGCCGATTCTGATGCCGATTCCGATTGTAATACCGTGCACTACAAGACAAGTCGAGGCTCGAAAGAACAACATTAAACTGAACATTTTTCAAAGTGTTAAACTTCGTTGATTGGGGTCGCAGTAAAATTACCAGTCGCGCACACTTGGGCAGTAAACGTGGCTCTCAGAGCCACGTTTACCGCCCAAGTGCACACAACTGGTAATTTTACTGCGACCTGAGTCAATGAAGTGCATCCTTCACTTTTCTGGTATGGACTGGTGCTCAGTTGTAAGCTTTACATTCGTTTAACACGTATTATCCCGTAAAAGGGCGTCTAGAGAGATTAGAAATACACATTGTGGTTGTATCTCAACTTTATTGAATGGTATCATCGACATCATTTTACATTAACAATTGAACAATTGCAGAAGATAATAAAATGCGATTCAGAAAAATCACAAATTGCTTGGCAACAATTGGTTGAACCGATGTTCTAGGAGCCGTTGCCGTTGTCATCTGATTGCACATAATCGGCCGATTGTGGTCGCCGGTTCCGATCATCGGTTGAACACTAATGGAAAATCAAGTACTTTTCAAGGTGAGAAACAATTTCAAGCAATTTTCAAGAAAAGGGTTAAACATCTTCAACATCCGCATCCGAGAACATATGGCGGACATTAGACATATATGGGACACGCCCATCGCCATTCATTTTAATGGCCCTAATCATTCTTTTTCCGACATACGCTACCGTATTATACAGGTACTACACTCCGACCCGGAATCTTCTAAAAATACGGACCAGCGCCGATTAAGTGAAGTCCATTGGATATTCACACTCAAAACACTACAACCATTTGGCCTGAATAGAAAGGTCTTTTAATTAAGTGGTATATATAGGTTAAAATTAAGGATTTTTCATTGAGTGGGAACACTGTAAGATAAAACTACTACTGACTGTGGCTGCTCATTACTCACCTGTCTCAGCTCCAGTTTCATTTGATTGGGAAGCCTGCTTATGAAGGAGCAAAAAAATAAAATTATCCCTGGGGCTCTGTCAAACAAGATATAATAGAATAAATGCTAAATTTATCTCTAGAATTCAGGAAAGTGACACAATCTATGGTATTTTATGTTTTTTAAAAATTTGATTAGCAGTTCTTATCACTGTCCTGAAAAACTGATTATCAATTTCAACTTCAGCCTCCCCCCCCCCCCCCCCCCCCCCCACCCAAATTTCCTAATGTGTATCACATACTGCACTACCTTGTTACTCGTGCCTGAGCTCATACTCTAGCATAAGACCATCCCTAACAACAATGTGAATTATCAAGTGGCCCCTCTGAGTCTAAACACACCCTTCAGTTTTCGAATAGAGATGATTTAAGTTAAAGACACTGGTAATTATAACGATAATAGGTAAGTTGTTATCTGCTGATCGCGACAACTAACCAAACTAACTTACCAAATACATAATAAAACTAGAGCACCATGATCCCGTTGGTTGGAAATAAAAAATAAATACATCAGTGATTGAAACATGCTCTTGCAGTTCATGAATCGACTTTCATTTTGCAATTTTCAAATCGATCCGCCCGAACTAAAAAAAGTCGTGGAAGATGATTACGAAGAATGACTGTTTCACATCAAGGGAGCTAATTTATAGGCACCAACATCATAGAAAACATTTGTGATGTTTTGTCAACTGATTTGAAAAAAATGGTGGTTAAATTTATCATTTTGCACAATCATTGTATTGTTACACTGTTTATCTGTAGTTTTACTATTTTGCACGTTCATAATAAATTGGTGTATTGTTACACTGTTTATCTGTAGTTTTACTATTTTGCACGTTCATAATAAATTGGTGTATTGTTACACTGTTTATCTGTAGTTTTACCATTTTGCACGTTCATAATAAATTGGTGTATTGTTACACTGTTTATCAGTAGTTCTACTATTTTGCACGTTCATAATAAATTGGTGTATTGTTACACTGTTTATCTGTAGTTCTACTATTTTGCACGTTCATAATAAATTGGAGAATTGTTACACTGTTTATCAGTAGTTCTACTATTTTGCACGTTCATAATAAATTGGTGTATTGTTACACTGTTTATCTGTAGTTTTACTATTTTGCACGTTCATAATAAATTGGTGTATTGTTACACTGTTTATCTGTAGTTTTACCATTTTGCACGTTCATAATAAATTGGTGTATTGTTACACTGTTTATCAGTAGTTCTACTATTTTGCACGTTCATAATAAATTGGTGTATTGTTACACTGTTTATCTGTAGTTCTACTATTTTGCACGTTCATAATAAATTGGAGAATTGTTACACTGTTTATCAGTAGTTCTACTATTTTGCACGTTCATAATAAATTGGTGTATTGTTACACTGTTTATCTGTAGTTTTACTATTTTGCACGTTCATAATAAATTGGAGAATTGTTACACTGTTTATCTGTAGTTCTACCATTTTGGACGTTCATAATAAATTGGAGAATTGTTACACTGTTTATCTGTAGTTTTACCATTTTTGAAAAGGAATACTGATTCAATGAATCATCACCTAAAATGTTTAATCGCACAATCCAAACCTACAGTTAAAACTGTTGTGGTGCCTCGGAATAATCAATCAGCCACATCTGCCCGCATAATATGCAAATTCAGCAGGTGAAAAGATATTTTTAAAAACAAATTTCAACAAACCCATATCACGTGACCCCTCTTTAGAACGAGCCTGTCGAGTTTGTTCCAATGAGGGGGTCACATGATAAGATTTTGTTGAAATTTTTGGAAATTCTTTTTAAAATGATATTTAAAATAATAAATTTTGATATTGTCTGCACAATAAAGGTTTAACCAGTTGTTACTTTGCATTGGGTAAAGGGTTAACCATTTGAGGCCTAATTCCAGCTTTCATCACTTTTTACTGCAACGAAAAATATGCCCCAACATGAAGTCTCATGTAGTTAAATATTATAATTACACTATACTTTAGCTGTTTCTAGGAAAGTCTCAGAAATTTGCGGATATTCCTGTAAACTGGTGATAGTGGTTATCAGTGTTACAGGTAAAACTAGAAGTCCTGTCCTGAAATGCACACAAATAGCACGTTGATATGCGCGTTAATATATGCGTTATGGCCCAAGTAAAGCTATCAAATTATATACATATGGCCTGTGCACAAGCAATGTAACTGTTTCAGCCAATGGACCTCCGGGTAACCCGGAGGTCCATTGGCAGAAACATTGCATGTGTTTGCTATGAGTAACCAAGAGACCCTGCCGTGCTTTGGATGTCATTCGATATGGCAATTGCGCACAATTCTAACGCGCAATTAAGCCTAGATAAGCGCACTATTCGTGACAGGACTTCTTGTTTTAACTGTAATTTTGTGATTGGATCACACATGGAAGATCTTGCTTCGCATACTGCGATGTGCACATGAACAAAAAATACCCTCAACTCCTGTTAATTGAATAATTTTCACTGGCAAAGTGGCTATTCATTTAACAGGGTTCTGCTATACCTTTAACCCCCTCCACTCTGATGTCAAAATAACCAATATTTCAAGTACCCATTATTCCCATAATGCAACTAGAAATTTAATTAATTCAGTCTTGTTTGACAGAGTTCAATGAACTCTGTCAAACATGTCCGAATTGATTAAATTTCTAGTTGCATCATGGGAGAAATTAACAGCCTGAAATTTTGAGATTTTGACATCCGTGTGCTGGGGGTTAATATTAAATGTATTCTCCAAGTAATATTTCCAATGTAGGTTTGCTAAACACAGATATGTTTCTTACCTGTACATTTGTTCATAAGAAATGGGTAGATATTCTCCTGGTTTCATTGTCAACAGTTGATTAATTGCATTACATAATTTGGGCCAATATTCATCTTCATAATCTTTCAGAGTAATTGTCATCAGTACTGAAAGAAAAATAGTTTAGTACTGATATGAACAAGAGGTTCAAAGGGGCCTTAATTGCTCACCTGATAAAATTGTTTAAAAATGATAAATTTTAAGCAATTTGTATATTTTTTATACTTACCTTACCAATGGTACAGACTAGCTGGTGCTAACTCAAATTAATCCAGAGCCAAACACAAATTTTGCCCACCCCACCCCCCCACCCCCCAATCCCCAAAATTTGCATGCAAAACCGAAAAAATCAAGTCCTAGATGGTCCTCCATACTTTTTAGATCTGCGCATTCACAGTATCCAGGAAGGTACTGAAATTAGCGCCAACCATCATTCTTTCTACCGATTGCCTGTTAAATGTTATAAACAGCGGGGAGGTATGAATGCCCACTCATGAGAGGGCCATACCCATTTGGGCCATTGGTAAGTATAAAAAATATACAAATTAATTCAAATTTATATTTTTATACGACAACCAATGGCCGACTAGCTGACTTGTAAAAAGGCTGGAGGGCCTAGGACATAAAGAAAAATCCAATTACTTCTTAAAGAATAGCTCTGACAGAAGAATAGAAGACAGGAATTATATACATGTATTCCTTTCTCTTTTATGAGAAAAGAAAAAGACGTAACACCAACAATGTAAATCAGTATTACATAATATATCATTTGCCATTTAATTCCAGCATAACCTGCTATGCTAATTCGGTGAAGGAAAACCAATATACAGTGGAGCCCACTTAATTGGATATCTCTTAGTATATCCCTGTTAATTGAATATAATTTTCAAACACAAAACCATTTACCATACCTTCAGTACAAATTTGATCTGTTAATTGCATATGGGTTGTAGAGTAAACTCCTGTTAATTGTATATAAATTTTTGTAATATGTCGAAAAAATTACTGTGACACGCACCAAATTTCCCTTATTTATCAACCTTTTTGGCCTCACTGCAACCAATACAGGCATTTATTCTATTATATCTCATAGAGCTCTGTCAAACAAGATATAATAGAATAAATGCTCAGTTTACCTCCAGAACACAGGAAACTGACCAAATCCCTGTTAACTGTATACTCCTGTTAAGGGGGCGCGGTGGTTCAGTTGGTAGAGGTGCAGGCTGCAAGCCGAGAGGTCCTCGGTTCGAATCCCACCTGCGGCAACCGCGTTGTGTCCTTGGGCAAGACACTTCACCCCCATTGCCCACGTGGGGGCACGGTGACGCTGTGTACTACGGCGTACTGGTGCACCTGTCTTCAACCAATGCTAACCCTGCTTGAGTGGAGTTGGTATGTTGGGGAGCTGACAGTTGCTTGCCATTGCTCGGTGGTTCTCTCCGGGTACTCCGGCTTCCTCCACCCGTAAAACTGTCACGGTCATGATTCGCCATTGTGCAGAAAAAATATGTGACCTTAAACACCAATAAATAAATAAATAATATACTCCTGTTAATTGAATATTTTCACTGGCAAAATGGATATTCAATTAAGAGGATTCTACTGTATATAACGATAGTCCAGAGAATGAGACTCTTTATACTCATTTAAAAGTGTCCAAGGATTGTATATTAACACCTGTTTGACACATGACATATAGAAATGCTTCACACCAAGGTACACTTTAAAAATATTACATAAGTGAGATATAGTTATTGATTCACACCGAGCTACACATTAAAACCATCCCAGCACTGACTCAGGATTACTGACACTCTTGTCCTTCTCTAAGAAGCAAGCGTCCCAAAGACACTTCAAGTCTGCGGGACTTAGGGTTGCGCCCCAGCCCATCAGACTCGCGTATGTCATAATCGTGAAAGCCAGATCCGGCAGCTGCAGTGGAACTCCCTGAATTAACACTGAAGATCTGCCAAAATATGAACCTTTTGTTTTACTAGGTCCGTTAAAACAATACTGGTTTTCAAGAGAATGCGTCTTCACACTCCAGTTTGGAGTAAAGAATATCTGGAGGGGACACATGCACAGACGGCCCACTAGAATAAGAAATGCAGCGGCTCTGCACAGGCCCATCAACCTCATGAAATCCCTCACTGCTAATGCGTCTGAGTGTTGACAAATGCAAGCATAACAATTGACTAATTTTGCTCTGGGTTATAGCAGTCTCGAAGCGTATTCCCAAGTGAGTGAATGACTTGGACGGAGCTAGATCCAACTTTTTCTCGTTTACAAGAAACCAAGATGTCGGAGCAATAGAAGCAGACTCAGAACATCGTTCTGAAGTATAATTCTGTTGCCGTATCTCTGCAGAATGTCGTCCAAGTAAGCCAACGTTACCACAGACGAATGAGCTCAGAAGTATGACATTACCAAGTTCGTTATTTGAGTGAATGCCCAGGGAGCCAGGTTCAGACCAAAGCACATTGCTCTGAACTGATAAACCTTCCCTTGTATGGTGAACCGCAGGTACTTTCTGAATGCCAGATGTACCAGGACATGAATGTAAGCATCCTTTAGACCTATGCTTGCCACATAGTCGTTAACTTGAATGCTCACTCTTACCGACCGAATGGTTTCCATATAGAACTCTGGAGCCACGATCAGCTTGTTTATCCAGCTCAAGTCTATTACCAATCGGAACAAGCTGTCTGGCTTAGGTACGAGGAACAGGTGACTGTAAAAACCCTGAGAATTTTGCTTCTCCTCGACCTCTATTGTTTCCTTTAATAAAAGAGCCTGTACCTCTGCTAGGAGAGACTCTCTTTTGAAAGGATCTGCCGGAAGATTTGTCCAATGCAGACATCTCGTCGTAAGTGGGGGTTTCGCTTGGAATGATAGCCGTAGGCATAGCTCTGGTAAGGTGATCTGCATAGGACACAGTGTCCAAATTCACTCTATTCGGTGAAACTGCAGTTTCCATTACATCTGAGCGAATGTTGAATGAAGCAGATAACTTGAGGTAAGGATATGTCTAAATCCCCGGCCTGCTCATCCAAACGCAGAGAAGCTCTCTGAACATCTTCTCCAACCATTTAAATGAACGTGGCGCAAGGAACGGCATATTTATGGAAGATGTCGACAAGAAACCGCCTTTTTCCTCACACTCGAGAGGTTAAATATGGCGTTGTCTACGTGGCCTGCGACACCTGCCTAGACTGAACAGGGAAAGAAAGAACTTCTTCCTTCCTCCATAAAAAGTCTGCGTCTAGAGATGCCAGTGGTTTCTCCCCTGTTGTTGCAGCTTGCTGATTTGGTTTAACAAACTCAGGATAGTATTGATGGATAAAATCCATCGCAAACATACGTTGTCCCGAAGGGAAAGGTAACCCTCTTCCTTATCCCTTTCACCATCTGACTGAATCAGTTGAGAATCTAGGTCCATTGCATCTGCGTGAACAGACAACTGGACCAACACAGCACTGTCCGACAGCTCAGTTTCTAAGTCTGAGGGAGGCTGCTCCCGAACTTGCTGGGATCAGCTGCACAATCTGTGACAGCAAGTCTGTCACCAAGGCTTGAGGGGCAGTGGTTTTCTGTTTCTTAGCCACTTGCAGCTCCTGGGACAGCATTCCGGAGATGGATCTCTTCTCCGAACGTACCGATGATCGAAGCCTTGGTTCCCAAGCTACCAGATGGTCTGACTTCACGGGCGAAGAGTGGTACCTTCTTCGTGCAGCTGGCTGGATATGAGAAGTCGGGTAGCTAGGATGCAGTTCTGTGTGCTTAGTTATCGTAGCGGAAGAAGCCGTGACTGTAGCCAAGGCTGGCTGCAGTTTTGACAGAGGATCCTGAGCGGCAGGTGTGGACATATGCTCCAGTCCGTGCAAGTTTTTCATAACGACATCTGGCCTAAGATATTGCTGGGTTAGAGAGAGACCTCTCCTGCTTGCGGCCTTTCCAGACCTCGCTGAGCCTCCTAACAGGAAACCTGCTGGCTTCCTCCCTTGTTCAGTCATCGCTGGTTGAGCTTTTGTTTTTAAGGTGCTCGCTCTACCCACTACACTTTCTTCAACCGCAACAGACATACCCAGTGTTACAGCTCCCACGGACAGAGTAACCACTTCACTGGTCGAGCTACATGTAGCTGCCAGCAAAGTAATAAGACCACTACCCAGTGACCTTATCCCTTGCCTAATATTCATGAGCACCTCAGCAGCCAGCCCTGTTTGCTCTTCAGAGAGCGACGACGGTAGCACACTTTTGGTGGGTGTCACATTACCATCACCATGTTCTTATTCCTCTGAAAAAGAAACTGAAAAACTTGAATGACCTTGTGGTGAGAGTGCCGTCATCGGCCTCTCACTGCTGACAATGTACCATGACACCCACTTCCGTTTATCATCCCAATCGACACATGTACATGTAGGACAAGAATCTGCAGGAGTACATCGACTACAGGCAAGGCAACATGCATGTAAATCTGAGGAAGACTTTCTCGCCTTACATTTGGGGCAATAAGCTTTCATGATTAATCAAAACTAAGTCGATTGTACTCCCACAAACTCGACAATAAATATATGATAAAGATACATAACAACAATCAAAACGGAAATCAAAAAATTAAATTCAAAAAATTTTGACAAAAGACCCCAAAGGTATCCCAATAGAGCCTAAGTGTAGCCCAAATCCAAAAATTATCGCTACGTTACCAAAATATTAAATAATGTATCTTCCAACAATCCTACAGTAATAATAACTAAACACTACATATATTTAAGGACATTGCCAATGTAAACAACGTCAAGAGGAAAAACACGAAAACAACACATCAGACACAGAAAAAAGGCCCAAAGTCAGTAACAGATTTTAAAGGTACCAGATGTAAAGCCAGATATTCAAACGAAGAAAAAACGACACATTGGACAGAGGATGCATGACCTAAACGACCCAACACCCCTAAGATGAGGACGTAACCATGGGGATAAACAGAATAAACATTCTGTTACACACGTTAAACTCCTAAGAAATTTAATAAAAAAAATTGATAAAAATAAGACAAAAAGCTTGGGAGTTTAACAGGAGGGTTTCAAGGAAGGATAGGGAAGGAATACTTAACAAACAGTAGATAAATCATTAGCAAGAATGATGACGACAGGCACATGTCCCAAAATTGGGAAACATGAAATAATTTTGATAAAAATTATAAAGTTACAGCCCTGAATGTTCCTAAGCACTGTTGTTTACTTCTATCATCCTTTTATGTCCTTGCATCCAGCAATTTTACCATTGATTTGTGTCTGGCATCCTCAAAAAAGGAGATTTAAAAGCACAGATGTCAGTTAAATATTGCTGACTTCAGGGCCAAACAAAGAATGATTGTTTGCGCCAATTTCAGTACCTTCCTGGATACAGCGCATGCTCTAAAAAGTATGGAGGACCATCTAGGACTTCAATTTTTTGGTTTTGCATGCAAATTTGGGGGATTGGGGGGCACAAAATCTGTGTTTGGTCCTGGATTAATTTGAGTTAGCACCAGCTAGTCTGGGCCATTGGTTGTAGTACAAAAATAAGGATTTACGCTCACTTTATGGAAGTAGAGTAGAAAAGCATTGTATAACATCCCTGGTGGAACCCCTGGGAAGTGGAGTAGAAAAGCACTGTTTAACATCCCCAGTGGGACCCCTGGGAAGTGGAGTAGAAAAGCATTGTGTAACATCCCTGGTGGAACCCCTGGGAAGTGGAGTAGAAAAACATTGTATAACATGCCCAGTGGGATTCCTGGGAAGTAGAGTAGAAAAGCATTGTACAACATCCCCATTGGGACCACTGGGAAAGTGGAGTACAAAAGCATTGTATAACATCCCTGGTGGTATTCCTGGGAATTAGAGTAGAAAAGCATTGTACAACATCCCCATTGGGACCACTGGGAAAGTGGAGTAGAAAAGTACTGTATAACATACCTGGTGGGACCCCTGGGAAGTGGAGTAGAAAAGCACTGCATAACATCCCCAGTGAGACCCCTGGGAAGTGGAGTACAAAAGCATTGTATAACATCCCTGGTGGAACCCCTGGGAAGTGGAGTAGAAAAGCATTGTACAACATCCCTGGTGGAACCCCTGGGAAGTGGAGTACAAAAGCATTGTACAACATCCCTGGTGGAACCCCTGGGAAGTGGAGTACAAAAGCATTGTATAACATCCCTGGTGGAACCCCTGGGAAGTGGAGTACAAAAGCATTGTATAACATCCCTGGTGGAACCCCTGGGAAGTGGAGTACAAAAGCATTGTATAACATCCCTGGTGGAACCCCTGGGAAGTGGAGTACAAAAGCATTGTACAACATCCCTGGTGGGATTCCTGGGAAGTAGAGTAGAAAAGCATTGTACAACATCCCCAGTGAGACCCCTGGGAAGTGGAGTACAAAAGCATTGTGTAACATCCCTGGTGGAACCCCTGGGAAGTGGAGTAGAAAAGAACTGTTTAACATCCCCAGTGGGACCCCTGGAAAGTGGAGTAGAAAAGTACTGTATAACATACCTGGTGGGACCCCTGGGAAGTGGTGTAGACAAGAAAAGCATTGTATAACATCCCCAGTGAGACCCCTGGGAAGTAGAGTAGAAAAGCATTGTATAACATCCCCAGTGTAACCCCTGGGAAGTGGAGTAGAAAAACATTGTATAACATCCCCAGTGGGATTCCTGGGAAGTAGAGTAGAAAAGCATTGTACAACATCCCCAGTGAGACCCCTGGGAAGTGGAGTACAAAAGCATTGTATAACATACCCAGTGAGACCCCTGGAAAGTGGAGTACAAAAGCATTGTATAACATCCCCAATGGGATTCCAAGGAAGTGGTGTAGAAAAGCACTGTACAATATCCCTAGTGGGATTCCTGGGAAGTTGAGTAGAAAAACATTGTATAACATCCCCAGTGGGACCCCTGGGAAGTGGAGTAGAAAAGCATTGTGTAACATCCCTGGTGGAACCCCTGGGAAGTGGAGTAGAAAAGAACTGTTTAACATCCCCAGTGGGACCCCTGGAAAGTGGAGTAGAAAAACATTGTATAACATGCCCAGTGGGATTCCTGGGAATTAGAGTAGAAAAGCATTGTACAACATCCCCACTGGGACCACTGGGAAAGTGGAGTAGAAAAGTACTGTATAACATACCTGGTGGAACCCCTGGGAAGTGGTGTATACAAGAAAAGCATTGTATAACATCCCCAGTGAGACCCCTGGGAAGTGGTGTAGACAAGAAAAGCATTGTATAACATCCCTGGTGGAACCCCTGGGAAGTGGTGTAGACAAGAAAAGCATTGTATAACATCCCCAGTGAGACCCCTGGGAAGTAGAGTAGAAAAGCATTGTATAACATCCCCAGTGTAACCCCTGGGAAGTGGAGGAGAAAAGCATTGTATAACATCCCCAATGGGATTCCTGGGAAGTAGAGTAGAAAAGCATTGTATAACATCCCCAGTGTAACCCCTGGGAAGTGGAGTAGAAAAGCATTGTATAACATCCCCAATGGGATTCCAAGGAAGTGGTGTAGAAAAGCACTGTACAATATCCCTAGTGGGATTCCTGGGAAGTGGAGTAGAAAAGCATTGTATAACATCCTCAGTGGGACCCCTGGGAAGTGGAGTAGAAAAACATTGTATAACATGCCCAGTGGGATTCCTGGGATGTGGAGGAGAAAAGCATTGTATAACATCCCCAGTGGGATTCCTGGGAAGAGAAGTAGAAAAGCATTGTATAACATCCCCAGTGAGACCCCTGGGAAGTAGAGTAGAAAAGCATTGTATAACATCCCCAGTGGGACCCCTGGGAAGTAGAGTAGAAAAGCATTGTATAACATCCCCAGTGTAACCCCTGGGAAGTGGAGTAGAAAAGCATTGTATAACATCCCCAATGGGATTCCAAGGAAGTGGTGTAGAAAAGCACTGTACAATATCCCTAGTGGGATTCCTGGGAAGTGGAGTAGAAAAGCACTGTATAACATCCTCAGTGGGACCCCTGGGAAGTTGAGTAGAAAAACATTGTATAACATTCCCAGTGGGACCCCTGGGAAGTTGAGTAGAAAAACATTGTATAACATCCCTGGTGGAACCCCTGGGAAGTTGAGTAGAAAAGCATTGCATAACATTCCCAGTGGAATTCCTGGGATGTGGAGGAGAAAAGCATTGTATAACATCCCCAGTGGGATTCCTGGGAAGAGAAGTAGAAAAGCATTGTATAACATCCCCAGTGGTATTCCTGGGAAGTGGAGTAGAAAAGCAGTGTATAACATACCTGGTGGAACCCCTGGGAAGTGGAGTACAAAAGCATTGTATAACATCCCCAGTGGTATTCCTGGGAAGTGGAGTAGAAAAGCATTGTACAACATCCCTGGTGGAACCCCTGGGAAGTGGAGTACAAAAGCATTGTATAACATCCCCAGTGGTATTCCTGGGAAGTGGAGTAGAAAAGCAGTGTATAACATCCCCACTGGGTCCCCTGGGAAGTGGAGAGTAAAAAAGCATTGTATAACATCCCCACTGGGACCCTGGGAAGTGGAGTAGAAAAGCACTGCATAACATTCCCAGTGGGATCCGTAGGAAGTGGAGAAGATAAACATTGGATAACATCCCCAGTGGGACCCTTGGAAAGTGGAGTAGAAAAACTCTATACCTGTGTAACATCCTCAGTGGAACCCCTGGGATGGAAGTAGAAAAGCCTTGTATACCATACCCAGTGGGACCCCTGGAAAGTAGAGCAAAAATGCACTTTATAATATCCCCAGGGACTGTGAAATACCTTACAGATAATGCTCAACTATATATATATACCGAGTCAAAAAAGAAAGTATAATAAACTTTGAGAAGCCATTTTTTTAGTATTATCGACTTTAATCCCAAACAAATTATTGTAAATTCATATTTCGAGCCTTGCTGTATGAATACAGTTAAAACTAGATGTCCTGTCACAAGTAGTGCGCTTATCTAGGCTTAATTGCATGTTGGAATTGCGCGCAATTGCCAAATCGAATGGCGTCCAAAGCACGGCAGGTTCTCTTGGTTACTCATAGCAAACACATGCAATGTTTCTGCCAATGGACCTCCGGGTTACCCGGAGGTCCATTGGCTGAAACATTGCTTGTGCACAGGCCATATGTACAAAATTTGATAGCTTCACTTGGGCTATAACGCGTACATTAACGCGCATATCAACGTGCTATTTGTGCGCATTTCATGACAGGACTTCTAGTTTTAACTGTATGCATAATTTCATGTTCTTGCTGTTGTCAGCGTTACTTCAGGACGTCGCAATGGGGTGAAATGAAAAGTTAACACATGCAGTCAATAGCATGTATGTCAACCATTTGCCTCTTGGATGACAAGATATCGATAGCGCATGGACCTATTAAGTATCTGGATGTCACTCTGTGGTACTGCATTCCACTTTTACCTTAGAACATTACATAATTCGCTTAACGTCTGAAAATCGTGAAGTCGTACCCGACGGTCCAGTTGATCCCAAAGATGCTCGATTGGCGACAATTTGGCAACAGCGGTAGCCAGGAAAGACGTTTGATGCTCTACTCCTCAATAAAGTCACGACAGACACACGCACGTGACATCAGGTATTGTCTTGTTGGAATAACTGCAATCCCATGTAGCATTGAACAATGGGACACAACCGTGTTAAGAATTTATCTTGTCCATATATCGTTGTCCATTCAGCTTACCATCGATGAAGATCTACTGCGTTCGATGGTGCAAGAAAATTCCTGCCCAAATCATTACACTTCCCCCGCCAAAACAGTCACATTCCTGTATGCAAGCATCAGAAAACCGTTCTCAACATCGGCGATACACTCTTGCCCTACCATCAGCGTGCTGTAGACAAAATGGTGATTCATCACTAAGAAGAACTGTGCCCCAACGCTGCTGAGTCCAGCAACAATGCTGACTTACCCATTCCATTCTGATGGTACTATGACATTGGGTTAGGATTGGTCTATGGTATGGATGCCTATTTCGGATGCCGTGTTCAGCAACTTGCAAGTCTGTTGCCGACAGTTTGTGCACTGATTCTACTATTAGTTCTACCAGGAGTAATTGTTGCCGTCCTCATCACCAGAAGGAAATGATCCCACAAGTGAGACGTCCCGATGTGTCGGTCTTGTGCAGGGGTTGTAACTCTTGGTCGACCTGAACGCAGTTGGTCGGTCGGCAGTAGATCCAGTGGTTCTATACCTTCCAATGAGATGGTAAAAAGTGACCACAGTGACTCTGAACTCAGCAGCAAGCTCATATGATGATATCCCAGCCTCATGCATACCAATGGCACGCAATCTCTGATTTTTGCTTAACCTTGGCATTTTTTAAAATATTGGAAGACAAAAACTAGTGTGTTTTCTCAATAACCCAGGCTCTCTAGCACAACATAACACAAAGAAAATCATCGGTCACCCATTCAATTTGACATTCTCGGGTAGCATGTGCTATTTTGAAATCTGTGGCAAAATTGTATATAGCTGGGTGGACAACAACATGACATTAAACTCTTTGCACGACTTCTTGTCCACAAACATGCAACATTAGAACTATTATATTTCATCCTTTATGCTAATTGTTGACATTTGTTTCTATTATACTTTCTTTTTTGACTCATTATATGTGCATGTAAACATGAATTTATCTTTTTCTTAAAACACTGTCATAAGTTAGTTATGTCAAGAATACAGTTAAAACTAGAAGTCCTGTCCCGAATTGTGCGCTTATCTAGGCTTAATTGCGCGTAGGAATTGCGCGCAATTGCCATATCGAATGTCATCCAAAGCATGGCAGGTTCTCCTGATTACTCATAGCAAACACAGGCAATGTTTCTGCCAATGGACCTCCGGGTTACCCGGAGGTCCATTGGCTGAAACATTGCTTATGCACAGGCCATGTGTACAAAATCTGATAGCCTTACTATGGTCATAACGCGTAGATTAACGCGCAGATCGCCGTGCTATTTGTGCGCATTTCATGACAGGACTTCTAGTTTTAACTGTAGTTAAATATTTGAATTAATGTGCAGTTATTGCAGAGACTTGCATTCGGCCAATTCCACTTGAAAGTTTCATTTTTTCAAAAAATTTAATATTCTGAATGTGATAGTGTACAAATTATTTAATTTATTCTTCCTTCATTATTATAGGTCATTTTTGGACAGAAGATATTAATTTATTATTTATTTCAGCAACTAATTTATTCATTAGTTTTAGCTTATTCATTTCACAGTTTCAGCTGCTAAATTAATTATACAGTTAAAACTAGAAGTCCTGTCATGAATACTGCGCTTATCTAGGCTTAATTGCGCGTTGGAATTGCACGCATTTGCAATATCGAATGGCATCTAGAGCACGGCAGGTTCTCCTGGTTATTCATAGCAAACACATGCAATTTTTCTGCCAATGGACCTCCGGGTTACCCGGAGGTCCATTGGCTGAAACATTGCTTGTGCACAGGCCATATGTACAGAATTTGATAGCTTTACCTGGGCCATAATGCGCACATTAACGCACATATAAACGTGCTATTTGTGTGCATTTCATGACAGGACTTCTAGTTTTAACTGTACAGTTAAAACTAGAAGTCCTGTCAAGAAAAGCGCGCAAATAGCACGCCAATCTGCGTGTTAATCTACGTGTTATAACCATAGTAAGGCTATCAAATTCTGTACAAGCGGGCTGTGCACAAGAGATGTTTCTGCCAATGGACCTCCGGGTAACCCGGAGGTCCATTGGCAGAAACATTGCCTGTGTTTGTGATGATGTGATGGATTCGCCTGGCTATCACTAATATATATACCAAAACTTACTGAAATTAATTGATAAACGAGAAGACGACACTTTATTACTCGGCTACACCAGATTCTCGGCTACACTTTTTAGTGTCTCTCGGAGAAATTTTTTCGTATATACTATATTTCACTAAATATACGTTTAAAAATACCCATTTCACTTTGTCTCGATTCATTTGGCTACCAGTGATTTATATACCAAAAATAACAGAAATCTAACGATAAATAAGAAAGAAAACGAAACTTTATTTCTCAGCTACACCATATTCTCAGCTCGGGTTCGGGCTACACTTTTCAGTGTGTCCCTCTGAGTTTATAGTTGCGAATCTAACTTATGAAAGTTATGTATAACTGACATCAGATCCAAACTTCCAAATCTTTACAGTGAGATACTCTATAGTTTGAGTCCATGAGTCAAGGTACTTTTTCCATTTAGAGTACATACAGTACGTGCCAAGTGTATTACGTCTCAATCACCCGCCCTCGTGACCGGTGCGCCTTTATACCGCAGGTCCCCGATTTTACCGCAGGCTACCGCAGGTCCCTCAAAATTACCGCAGGTCCCTTGTTTTTCTGGGTATTATCTTTGTTTTAACTAACAGTTCGAGGCAACTGTCGTCTCGTTGATATTTGGGGGTATTTTACACCAAAATTCAATAATAACGGAGCGTATTTTTCTATTTACGCTATATAAACAACATAAACTTATCACACTCTTCTCGTCTAAACAACCGCAGCCCCGCAAAATTAGCGCTGGTCCCCTGTTTTGCGGGGTATTATCTTTGTTTTAACTAACATTTTGAGGCAAATGTGGTCTCGATGATATTTGGGGGTACTTTACACCAAAAATGAATAATAACGGAGCGTATTTTTCTATTCACGCTATCACGCTCTTCGTGTCTAAACAACACACGCACACAATCGGAAACATGATTCAAAATATTCCAGCGATGCAGGTTAGCCCAACTTTGTGACATTACTATATCGTATTTCTCGGGGCATGGCTTTTGGTAATTCATTGCATTTATTGGGCATAAAAGGTCTGCTGTCGAACCTGACCACAGGTCCCAAAATCGATCGTAAACTACCGCAAGTCCCTTCAAATAGATTTCTTTCGCTAACCAAGATGGCTGTTTCTTCCACAAGTCGAGGGACCTGCGGTATATTAAAACTATCACAAGCTACCTGAGGGCCATATGAATTATTTCCCTGCCCCCCCCCCCCCCCCCCCAAAAAAAAATAAATAAAAAATTCTAGCAATGTGCCACACCATGTTCAAATGTCCGATGGGGAAATGTCAGCGTGTCCATTTGTGAACGGGACTGATGTGTAATCGGGGCAAATATGCGTCGGATAATTTTGCAAATGTCCCTTTTGCAAAAGAAGGGTTAAGGAGCAAAAATTTAAAGGAGCAAATGTCCGAGATTCTCCATCGCAACAAGCCGATTCGAATATTAAATGGTTAGAAAACCAGTCTTGACGATTATTTTCCCCTGATCAAGTCTATGGTATTAATTACTTTCGCACCATCAGTAGAATAAGAGGATAAATACTTGTGTGGCAATTAATACTATACGTGTATTAGTATACAATAAAACGGTGTCGTCCTGCTTCTCCCACTTTTATTTTCACACCTAAATCTAGTGTTGTTTTACGATTTGGAGTCCGTACCATTTTTGTTAGCTTTTTACTTGATATCCCGTTTCTCCCACTTTCTTATTTTCTCAAAGGCAGTGGTGAGTTTGTCTGAGTTTTCTTTTTTTTATTTATTTTTGTTTTTTATTTTCTGTCTTTGTTAAAAGGTAATCACTTGATACCAACTATTGAAAACTTGTTTTAGGATCGAACAGTAAGAACAACGAACGGTGAGAGAATGGTCCTTGCAGCATTAAATGGGGGGGGGGGGGGGGTAGGGAGGGGGGGGAGAAACCGGGCCAGGTTAAAAGAAAAATATCTGCTAAAACAACTCCGGCTCTGCCGGGCAAATACCACGAGATTTCCTTTCCCCCAACATGGGGCTCTACATTCGAACTCACTGAAACAAATACAAAAGTCCACCTCACACAGTAATGGACAAACATAGAAACATGCCTCCCCCGGACTCCTTCAGTCCCAATGCTCAAGGGGAGCTAGGTCAAAAACCATCCGACTGACTATGAGAAAGGCAACATCTCCATGTTGATTCCAAGTAACTTCTACGGAACCAACTGAATGAGAAAATACAAAATATAGTGGTCGGTTAGCAAAACACAACTGTATATACACAAGCCTATCTTGTCAAACATTCTGACAACGATAAAATAGTATGAATGATAGACTTCATACCGGTACCTATCAAACTCTTCCAAATATGATAGGTGAGCTGTTCAAATTATGAATAAGCGAAGCTCTTCTATAAAACAGCCAAACCCTACGCTTACGCAATCAAGCTCGTCGACAAAGCAGCCAAGCTCCTCGATAAAGCAGCCAATAGTCAAATAAATAACCCTTAAATAAGGGTGCTGACATCTGATACAGCCAAATCTGTTCTTAATGGCAATAAAGGGTTATATAATCCCAATGAGTGGAAATCCACCCACATGATTTTTCAGCACAAATTAAGTGCAAATAAAGGGCAGGAACTGACAAATAATAGCGTACACTGCACACTTGCTCTCAATCTATCGACAATATCCTTTGAAATGTCGACAATTAATTACTCAGGCTGTGTACTCAGCCTAATAGTTGGAAAGCACATTACCTCCAACAATACAGCACACACATGCTGATGAGCCTTTTGGTACGGCCATATTTAATACTGCGCGCCGACACTGATACGGCCTTACACGCTAAAAATAGGGCCAGATCATTTTATTGGAAACACTGACGGCCTCGTCGTCGTATCCTGTAAAGCACATGCATTCAACAGTATAGCATGCAATTATAGATGAGCCTTAGAGCGAGGTCTAGGGGTGAATGGAGGAAACGGGTAGCTAAGCCATCCAGCTTTGGTCCTCCACCAGTGCCATCGACCTTCACGAAAACCAAATACTGATACGATCTCACTAATAAAACAGTGTACACGTAGTATATTCGAACTGCACCCAATTAGTGAAACACGTATTCTCACACGCAGCAGTTACTCACAAACCACAAACAACACGCTGTATCATGCGCTAAATAAGTAATCCGTACCTAAGCTCAGCCTACAGGTGATGGAGCGCAATCCATTTTCATAAGCAGTGAAAAGTTATATAACTCCACGGGTGGAAGTCCACCCATATGAATATCCAAAACATGGACCACAATCTATAACAATTCTCTGCCCATATACTCAGCGTGCAGAGAGCCGTGACCGCATACTCTGAGAGTATTGGAGGGGTACCACCCTCCCCACATACACACTATGTCGGACCCACCGAATGTCTCGCACTAAACGTGCAGTGGTAAACATGCAGCCACAAGACTAGCTCTTGAAACATCCTAACTCTCTCTTCGCAAAAAGTCATGTAACGGACTCCCACAACTGCCTGTAAGCATGCCTTTGTTTCTGCCTCCCCCGTTTCAATCAATTTCAATCATTCAACCCCCAAATATCAACGAGACGACAGTTGCCTCGAACTATTAGTTAAAACAAAGATAATACCCCGCAAAACAAGGGACCTGCGGTAATTTTGAGGGACCTGCGGTAGCCTGCGGTAAAATCGGGGACCTGCGGTATAAAGGCGCACCCCTCGTGACGAGTGAAAATCGCATTTTTCAGCCGGTGTCACACGGTGTTGATTTTTGGACACCGTGGCATGGCATGAAAAGGATTATGAAGATCAAATCTTTGTTCTGTGAAAACAGTAGTTAATGAGATTTGAGAAAACAAAGGATTTATACATGGGTATTGTTGTGACCTGGTGTTCAACCGTGACGCTTTGAGTATGTGCTTCTGTCAACTCTCAATTCACAAAATAAATCACACGGGGCTATTTTCTCTCGATATTTTGTCACATGAAGAAAAAAGAAATAAACTGAAAATGCTTCAAAACAAAGCGCTAACCCCGAGTCGATGTTTTCTTTCGGGATCCAGAAAAAACCCCTACCGGAAAAAACCCCTACTGGAAAAAAACCCTCAAGAAAAAACCCCTACCAAAAAAAAACCCTACCCAAAATGATGGGGGTAGGAAAAAACCCCTACCTTTTTGGATAGATAATTAAAACAATGAATTTTCAATGAATTTGATCAATCAATTTATTCCATGTAACCCTTTCCACTGCAGTATATTTTTTTAATGTTGTTATAAGATCCTTTGTGCTCTATAATTGTGTCTGAAAATGTGTTATCTATTGATCATTGTTAATTATGAATTCAGATTTAACAATCAAAACAACCTATAGACTAGTACTTGATATGTTTTAGAGAAGCATAGCTACATCAGTAAACTTTAATGATCACTTATCACATTTGCTTACACAGAAACCACTCATTCCTAATTTCAAAGACTTTCTGTTTTTTTAATATTATAACAACACTGTTCAAAAGATATAAAATGAGGATTTTAAAGCTTTAAATTCAGTTATCAAACAGCCAACATGGAGTTAATACCTAATAACAAAGGTGGACATAAGGTAGCATTCGATGGTTATTTGTATACCAAAAAGAGAACTTTGAAAAATTCAATTCAGTGGGAATGTAGCAACCGTGGTTCATTTGCTTGTGTTGGGAAATTAAAGACCAATTTAGAGGTAAGAATATAAAGCTTCTTTTTTTTTAAAATAAATTTGATGAACAAATATGCCTTTTATGGGGAGTGCAGCTCAACTCACTAACCTGACGGCGGTCCGTAGCTCGACGGCTAGTTAAAGCGTATGGATCTAGGGCCACAAAAGTAGATTTGTGTATAAAGTGGGGAGTATGGCTCAACCCATTAACATAGAGTAGCCCGTAGCTTCACCCCAGTGCAGAGTTTCCACCTCGAATCAATGTGGAGAGATACATATAAACCCTTTATTTATTTAGGTTTAATGTCACTTTCAACAAGTAAGGTCATATCGTGACAGAAGAGAAATCAGTTCAGGCCAATGCAATCACCAATCCTCTCCCCACTTTTAGAAGTTTTATGAGCAAATATGCCTTTTATACAAACCATATTTATAAATATATCAAACTGATTTGGTATATGTATACATCTAATCTAATGTTTTGTTTTGTTTTCAGATGACAACATGTTCTATGGCAACACCTCACAGTCACCCATCTAACAACTCCAGTGTGGAAGCAGCAAAACTGAAATCATCACTGAAAGATAAGGCCAAACTTTCTAGAAGCAAACCTGTACAGCTGCTGGCTGACACACTGGTTGGTGCTTCAACAGAGGTTAGAGTGGCACTGGGCAAAAAGGAGTCTGTCAAGCGGACAATACGAAACAACCAGAATAAAAGTTTGCCTCCAAACCCTAAGACTGTTGGCGAGTGTATCATCGAGGGTGATTGGTGTTTGACGGAAGGAGATGATAAAGAACAATTCCTCATTTATGACTCTGGTCCAGACTCGTCAAATCGTGTAGTTGTTTTTGGCACCAAAGATTGTTTAGAACATTTATCCAACTCAAGTGTATGGTTCATGGACGGTACGTTCTCATCTGCTCCAAGCATATTTACTCAGGTATATGTGATACGTGCCCCTATTGGTGAGTCAGCCATAACGTGTGTGTATGCCTTAGTGAGGAATAAACAACAATCGTCATATGAAGAAATTTTCAGTGCTGTTTTGAACAAGTCAGAGGAGTATGGTTATTTCCAGGACCCGCAAGTAATTGTAACTGACTTTGAGCAAGCTGTGTTAAATGCCATACATGTTACATTTGGCGAATCGGTAAGAAGGCAGGGTTGTTTTTACCACTTGAGCCAATCTACACATAGAAAACTACAGAGTTTGGGTCTGGTAGCCTTGTACAAGGACAACGAACATATCAAACATTGGTGTGGCATTCTAAATGCCTTGGCATTTTTGCCCATAGAGGATGTGCCTGTGGGCATGGAATGGGTGAAGGATAATGCCCCAGAGGAGTTATGTGACTTAGTTACTTACTTTGATTCAACGTATGTATCTGGTGGATACAGGAAAGTAATTAGCAGAAACAACAATGAGGGTGACATTCCAAGTGTACGACTTCGAAAGCTTCCACCCTTATATGCTCCAGACATTTGGAATGTCAACAGTGCTACGCTTAATGATGGTGCCAGAACAAACAACTTATGTGAAAGCTGGAATAATGGTTTTCAGCATTTGCTAGGACACGACCACCCTTCCATATGGAAGGTTATTATGGCCATGCAACAAGACAATGCCATAGTGCGAGATTTGCTACATGCAAACCTCATTGGTGAGAAACTACCAAAAAGAATTCGAAAAAACACGAAAATGTTGAATGATAGATTGAAAAGACTTTGTGTGGAATACAAAGATGGAAATAAGAATTTACATGACTTTTTGAAAGGTGTTGGTTTTAATATCAGATTGTAGGTCTACATGTAAACATGTGTTTACCCTTTACCGGCAAAAAACAACCAGAAGTTTTCAATAAAACCATGGAAATATGGATGCCATTGTAACCGGCTCATGGAGCCAGTTCCAATGTTATCCATATCTCCATGGCTTTATTGAAAAATATGAATACAATCGTCCTTAAATTATGAAATTCTCAAAAACAGTTAAATTAGTTACAGTTAGTTAAATTAGGTAAAGGGTTAACACCAGTGTCCAGATCCTCCATTTTTTTTCTTGTATAGTATACGATTTTTGTGCTATTTGTTGACTCATTTTCACCTGTTCTCAGTCTTTTGTGTATACTTATCTTGTTTGTTTTATCTTTTTGTGCTATTTGTTGTGCTATTATAGTATTTATTACTTATGCATCACTTATTTCATACATTGTGTTATTGGGTTACTGCAGTGGAAAGGGTTACATGGAATAAATTGATCAGATTCATTGAAAATTCATTGTTTTAATTATCTATCCAAAAAGGTAGGGGTTTTTTCCTACCCCCGTTATTTTTGGTAGGGGTTTTTTCCAGTAGGGTTTTTTTCCTGAGGGCTTTTTTCCGGTAGGGGTTTTTTCCGGTAGGGGTTTTTTCCGGGATTCTTTCTTTCCTAGGTACAAAAACTGTGTACGCATTCTGTTTGTCTAACCCAGACGGGCCGCACGACTGGCCCAAAACGGACCCAAAACGACCCCAAAACGGACCCAAAACTATCCAAAACGGACTGTAAATGGGGATTGGTCAAATAGTACCACGATCGAATGATACCACGGTCACTTCGCATTGTTTGGAAAGTCTGGAATATCTTGAAGGTTTCTTGAAGAAACCATGCCAAGAAGGATGTCATTGGAATTTGTAACCGATTTCCATCACGCTGCTTATATTTGGGTCAGATAAAGGTTATAAACCAACTTCCTGTGTGTGTTTACATAATTGGTGGGGGGGGGGGGGAGGGGGGGCATATCCAAGTCTTGCTATATGGAGAAAAAAGACACACTTTTGTTGTTGGGGGGGGGGGGGGGGTCCTACAGCGTCCATTTTGAATATATATTCGCATGTTCATGCCTCCCCCCCCCCCCCCCCCCCCCTCCAGAAAACGTAAACACGCATGCATTTACCAGTAAATGGTGATAATCGACAAATAACTCCCTAAAGTTTGTTTTATCTCCAGCGGCACTTCCAAAGAGTTACGGGAGCACATTGTTTTATTGGTAATCGAGACTTCCAGTGTAAAAAAAGTTACTAATCTTTTTCACCCTTGAACGCGGTATGGACACGGTGATTTGTTCATTCATAATTACACCGTGTGATACGGTGTCTGTCAGTGATTTTTTTAAAAACGACCACCGCGTTGGGTGTTTGAGACGTAATACACTTGGCACGTACTGTACACTGACTCAAATAAAATAATGTGATGTATTTCATTAACACCTATGAAATGCCAAATAATGAGTGTGCACAAAGATTTTTATTTAAATATGTGATAAATCTTGTCGTGTTCATTTATTAATGTAAATGATCAACTGTTTTATGCTATAAATAACATTATAAGTTATTGTGAACTGACAGTAACATGGTCTGCGGGATACGGAGATTTGCCCCGCGGACATCTGCCCCGATACAAAAGCGGATATTTGCCCCGATCTCTTTTTTCTTAGGCGGATATTTGCCCCGATCTCTTTTTTCTTAGGCGGATATTTGCCCCGATCTCATTTTCCCGGGTACAGTATTTTCCCGTCAACAAGGTCTATGAAAACAAGCGGCCAATATATCAATGAGTGTTTTCACTGACTCGAAAGCCAATTGATCAAATGTATTCAGTGGTCATGAGTGACGCTCATGTTGGAGTTGTTGGATAAACAAAGTCGGCTGCTTTGCTGCTTTTTTGTATATAAAGGGAATATGGATGGCAAATGCATATCACATTCAATATGGAGTTTATACGTACTACACGTGGTGGTGAAAAGTTGTGTTTAGAGGGATATTCATATACTTTGAAAAGAACAAACAAGGACAGTATTCGTTGGGAATGTTCTTCCCGAAGAACAACAAAATGCAATGGTAGTTGTTGACTGATTTGAATAAAACGAAAGTTATTACTTCGACCGTGCATAATCATTCCCAAGATCAAACAGCCATTGAAGCATTGAAAGCTCGCCAATCAATAAAAGATTCAGTATCTTGCAATCGTGGAAAGACTGTTCAAATAGTGAAGGACAAATTATCCGAGTACCCTGTTGATGTTCGAGTAGCTGCCGGGTCAACAGAGACTGTGAAACGTGCTGTTAGAAGGTACAAAAGGGGCACAGCTCCCAAAGAGCCAAAACAACTCGCCGACCTCCAATGCATCCCCGAAGAGTACACAACAACTGGTGGTGTCGACAATCTTCCTTTTCTTTTCTATGACAATTACAAAGATGATGGCTCTAATAACAAAAGAGTGCTAGTTTTTGGTACAATTGATAGTCTTACATTTTTGTGTGATTCAGATGAGTGGTTCCTGGATGGAACGTTTGGTGCAGCCCCAAAAGTTTTCCAACAGTTGTTTGTCATACGTGCAAAGAAGGATGGATCGACAGTCACATGTGTTTATGCATTCCTTCCATCAAAAGAGCAAATTTGCTACGACGAGATGTTTGCTGCAATAATGAATGAGTGTCAGTCATTAGATCTTTATCCGAATCCATCGACTATCAGCTGTGATTATGAAACAGCTATTCACAACTCCATACGGACAATGTTCGGTCTTTCAGTTCGCATTCAGGGATGTTTTTATCACCTGTGCCAAAATACATGGAGAAAAATTCAGAGTTGTGGACTCAGTGTTGAATACAAAGACAACGATGCTGTTAAACATTCAGTTGGAATGCTAGATGGACTAGCATTTCTTCCTGTCGACAAGCTCAAAGAGGGTATGGCCATAGTAAGATTTAGTGCACATGATTGTCTTCATGAGGTTATTGACTATTTCGACAACACATATGTCAGTGGGCCAACAAAACTCAGCATGAAGGTCATTGAAGGATGGTAAATTGACGCTGAAATCTTCCAACAACCCACGCTTCCCCCCAACCATTTGGAGTGTTCATGAAGCCACAATGAACAACCGTTCAAGAACGAACAATGAGTGTGAATCGTGGAACAATGGATACAGTCATCTTGTGGGACATGACAACCCAGGTGTATGGCACTCCATATCATGCATTCAAAAGGATCATCTATCTGCACTGACTGATATTCGTAGAATCACAGTTCTAGAGCCACCGACAAAACGAGTTCGACGAGAGACTTTGAAGTTGCAAAAAAAACTTAAGACACTATGTACACAAATTTCAACTGGTGAGAAAGACACCCGCGCCTTTCTAAAAGACATTGGCCATTGCATTAGATTCTAATATTTGTTAACTGAAATGTTGAATGTTGAATGAATTCTTTGAAATGTTCTGTTTTCGGACCATGTTACTAGAATATTGTGCTTAAATGTTACGGTACATTCTGATAGATATTTAAATGTTATTATATGTTACTTTTAAATAACATAAATAAATTGTATAACCACTATCCAAACATTCGTCTGACAAATGTCTGGAAAGTGGTTATACAATAAACCCTCAAAATATTTTTGAACAGGCAGTTTCTCAAAATTAATCTTGACTTGAGGATTCGCGTGTAGGCTGTTTCAATGAATTGTGCTATTTATATATGTGCTTCACTTCGTTTTTTTGTTGTTGTAAAATTTTGGCTTGAATAAAAGTCAGTTTAATCTCCTTAAGCGTTGTTTTTCTATTGCCATATCGTCCATAAGCATGGTCCGAATCGTCCAGAAATCTGGGGGGAAATCTGGGGGAAAAAATTAATTTTACTTTCTAAACGACAAAATTTTATCGGGGCAAATGTCCAGGAGAGAATTTTTATAGCGGGGCAAATGTCCACTATGTAATTAGCTGATCGGGGCAAATGTCCACTATGTAATTAGCTGATCGGGGCAAATGTCCGTTTTCTTTAAAAAGTGATGCGGGGCAAATATCCTCGGGGCAAATGTCCGGGATTCTGGTCTGGAGTTTGCGACTCGGAGCTTATGTTCAACAGAGATGCGAAAACTTACATCGCGATTCGTGAAACATGAGAAACTTATTTAATAAACTTGCGATCATTAAAAGTTGCCTAGTTCAAGGCAACTTTTGAGGATCACGGGTTTAGTAAATAAACCTCTCGTGTATCCACGACGGCACTGGATAAATAATCAATAAATGAAAGTGTCAATGACACTGTAGCTCAACATGTGTAAGACATGTACATGTATAGCACATGACACAGCAATGACACATATCTAGGTAAAGATCTGATAACAAAGGTACATGTACATGTAAATTGGAAAGATCTGCAGGTACATAAATACTGACCGTAGCCTGTAACAAATGTACAGGTAAAGTATTGTAAAGGTGGGTAACAGGTAGGTACCTCTAGCCAGAGACATATTAAAATGGGCACTTACTGTGTATAAATAGCAATGAATAAATCAATGTTTGTCTAATTAGCCGCCAGTGGCCATCTTGAAATTTCGGACCGCACCTAAAAATACTTGTTCTTGTCCCAAGATGATAACAAAGGTACCCAAAAAGTTTCCTGACAATCGGTTCATAAATACAACCCCCAGCCTGAGCCGTATTGACATGTGTACTTACTGTGTACATGTTTAAGTAGTACTGAATAAATCAAAGTTCATCTAATTTGCATAATTTCTGCACAAGAAAAAAACCTGTATTATATGTGACGTATTCCATGTTACTAAACATTCATACAGAAATTTATTCAAATCAGAACTTTCATACATAAGTTCTGTACAAAAAACTGATTGCACTAATTTCGGTACAAAATGGGTGCTGGTGGCAATTTTGAATTTCACCCAAAAACACTCGTTCTCGTCCGAAGGTGATAACAAAGGTACCCAAGAAGTTTCGTGAAGATCGGTTCATAAATACGTCCCCTAGCCCGAGCCGTATTGACATGTGCACTTACTGTGTATAGGTTGCACTGAATAAATCAAAGTTCACCTAATTTGCTTAATTTCGGAACGAGAAAAAAAACTGTATTATATGTGATGTATTCCATGTTACTAAACATTTATTCAAATCAAAACTTTCATACAGAAGTTCTGTACAAACAACTGATTGCACTAATTTTGGTACAAAATGGCTGCTGGTGGCCATCTTGAATTTCGGACTGCACCCAAAAACACTCATTCTCGTCCCAAGGTGACAACAAAGGTACCCAAGAAGTTACGTAAAGATTGGTTCATACATGTAAATACGGCCTCTAGCCCGAGCCGTATTGGATTGTTGACAGACGGACAGACAGACAGATAGACAACAGGCCATGACATAAGCTCAAATTTGACTGTGTCAAAGTTGAGCTAACCAGGTAAATTCAATCCATCTTAGTTCAAATCGTAAATCATTTGTAATTTAAACAACACTTCATCCGGAACACAGTATGCTGCACACTTGAAACATTCAGAAAAATGAAGCGACTTGCTGGTCACTCCGTTGATGAAGCAGTTACGAAACGGGTGACGTCATTTCAAATATTTTGTGCTGTGATGTCAGACAGTAACATTTAAACATAGAATATACAGTTAAAACTAGAAGTCCTGTCCCGAATTGTGCGCTTATCTAGGCTTAATTGCGCGTAGGAATTGCGCGCAATTGCCATATCGATTGGCATCCAAAGGACGGCAGGTTCTCCTGGTTACTCATAGCAAACACAGGCAATGTTTCTGCCAATGGACCTCCGGAATACCCGGAGGTGCATTGGCTGAAACACTGCTTGTGCACAGGCCATATGTACATAATTTGATATCCTTACTATGGTCAAAACGCGTAGATTAACGCGCAGATCGACATGCTATTTGTGCGCATTTCATGACAGGACTTCTAGTTTTAACTGTACTAAGTGAGTTCTCGTCCAATCAGAGGAGGAGGATTTTAGTCTTATTGGAACACACTGTTTTGTTTATATTTTCAGGGATTTTAGTATTCCTGTTTAATTAATTATAATGGAAGTGGATTAAAAAATAAATATGGTCAACATATCCATGTGTTATTGATTTGATTTGACTGCTAGTGAGAAAATCAACAACATAGAACCATACCACACGATGACCTTGACCGAAAATCTAAATAACCTACAGTTAAAACTAAAAGTCCTGTCATGAAATGCGCACAAATAGCACGTTGATATGTGCGTTAATGTACGCGTTATGGCCCAAGTAAAGCTAGCAAATTCTGTACATATGGCCTGAGCACAAGCAATGTTTCAGCCAATGGACCTCCGGGTAACCCGGAGGTCCATTGGCAGAAACATTGCATGTGTTTGCTATGAGTAACCAGGAGAACCTGCCGTGCTTTGGATGCCATTCGATATGGCAATTGCGCGCAATTTCAACGCGCAATTAAGCCTACATAAGCGCACTATTCGTGACAGGACTTCTAGTTTTAAATGTAACAATGTAAACAAAGCCGAGAGTTCTGGAATTTACTCCTGTCACTGCGTTTGGAAACATTTTGATGACCTAGCTTTGTTCTGGGATATCTGAAGCACATTTGGCCATGAGTTGTTTTCCTGAAATATTATTTTGTTATCAGTTCTGGTACGACTAAGGTAGCAGACTTCCAGGAACCGTTAACTCTGTGAGTTGATTTCATATATTTTTCGTGTTCTGTACATCTCAGCCTTCATTTTGATGTAGAATTTGTGTGTATGAGATGGGAATTTCAAAGTAAACAAATTTCCCTTACGTTACTTATATATAGGTGTCTCCAAATTTATTGTAGACTATTTTCAAGAGAAAATAAATCATTTTGCTATCGACACTGATCGACACGCCATTTTGTGATAGGAAAACAACGAAATAGCTGAGGAGCACAAAGGGGTGAATATTATCATACTTGCTCGACGGAGGTGTAACTAATTCGTGTGCGTAAAATTTAGATCTTTCTGTACACTAAGAGGGGATTTAACAGAAAGCTTTTTGGAGAGAAACCATTTATAATTTGAAAATAGTCTACAATAAAACAAACAATACTTAATCTTCATTTTATATATTTATTATTGTGTACGCTTCATTAAATTGTCAATTTTCACACATTCAGAGTATTTTATTATTTTTATAACTAATTTTGGGATGACATTTATATCTTAGGGAATAACATTCTAGTGTCAATAGGTATTCATAGCGCTAGTTTGAAAATAGTCAGGAAATACATGTAGCCTAACTTGTTTATTCCTTCAAGCTTCCACATCAAGTTAAAGATACAGTTAAAACTAGAAGTCCTGTCATGAAATGCGCACACATAGCATGTCGATCTGCGCGTTAATCTACGCGTTATGACCCTAGTAAGGCTATGAAATTCTGTACAAGTGGGCTGTGCATAAGCAATGTTTCTGCCAATGGACCTCCGGGTAACCCGGAGGTCCATTGGCAGAAACATTGCCTGTGTTTGTGATGAGTAACCAGGAGAACCTGCTGTGCTTTGGATGGCATTCAATATGGCATTTGCATGCAATTCACATGCGCATTTAAGTCTAGAAAAGCACACAGTTCATGACAGGACTTCTAGTTTTAAGTGTATGCTTGCTTTAAGTGCAAGTATATCTTTAATAAACTATGTCTAATAAACTATGTCAGTTTATATTTCATATCACTTTATATTTGAGCTCACTATTTTCTAAATTCAATTTCACTGTTTAGAGATAAGTTACATTTCAGTCAATAGTTGTAACTAAATCAATTTTTGGATGGAGTATTATTTCAATAGAAAATAGAGATGGTCAACTGATTAATCAATTAACCAATGATCAACATCTTGATCGATTAAAAAAGTAATTGATCGATTAACCGTTACTTTTGAACTACTGTATTTTCTGGGTTAGCAAATGAACAAACTTGCTCCAAAACACGTAAACATTGTCACCCTGACTCACGTCATTTTTTTGTGACAGAGTAAAGCTGTTACATGATGACATACTTGTTCACTTGCATGATCATTATACTGTATCAGTAGCTGGAACTGGTCATTCTTAAGGGAACATTTACCCAATGCTGGTTGCAAACGACACTTGCAAAATAGATTCTTGAATTACTAAAAATTTCAATTTTTGTCTCAAAAACATAGCTGATGATCCCTCATTGGAACGAGCTCCTTACAATGAGGGATCATAGGCTATGTTTTTGAGACAAAAATTGAAAACATAAAATCTGATAGATTTTTTAATGCAATTTTGTCTTTTATGTTGGGTAAAGGGTTAATGCTACAAAGAGTAGGGCTGCACGGTATATCGATAAACCGATATATACCGGTATTAAAACCAATATCGATCGAATACCGGTCTAATTACAAAAATATCGGTTTATCGTCATTATTTATTTACCCTGAATTTAATTTTCAAGATGTCTTGAATTTTTTAACTGTAGCTCCGAATGAACAATATTATCCCTTTATCCAAGGAATCGTCTGCTTGAGCCCTCGTAATATACAAATTCAGCAGTTGAAAAAATAATTTTCAAAAGTTTCAACAAAACTATATCATGTGACCCTTCATTGGAACGAGCTTGTTGAGCTCGTTCCAATGAGGGGTCACATGATATAGTTTTGTTGAAATCTTTGGTTAAAATCTGATTAACTAATTTTGAAAATAATAAATTTTGACATCGGCTGCGTTGGGTAAAAGGTTTTTTGAATTTTCGAACTGCATCATCAAGGCATGCTAATTTGTTCCGACTGTGATGCCTTGAGTCTCGACTGTGGTATTTGTGTTCATATATCTGAACAGTTTTCGATATACCGGTATACCGCGGTATTTTTTTCAATACCGATACCGGTATTCAGTTTTGAATATCGTGCAGCCCTAACAAAGAGTCAATGGTACGGCAATTATTCAGCTACATGTACCTACATGTACATGTATAGCCATTTAAAGGTTGGTGTTTCACCGATTTTTTTTTGTCACGGGAACTTAGTGCTTTACTACTATTTTCCCTAGAAATAAAATGTGCCCAAAACTGACGTTTTTAATGCCGAAAAATGCAAATAATGAAGACAAAAACACTCATAAAATAAAAAGTACATAAGATAGGTTCATAAAATTTTCGGTTATATTTTGGAATCGAGGAGGCCAATTCATCGATGCATTTTGAAAAAAAAATTCAATGTGACTTTTCAATCTAATTTGCATATAATCTGCATAAGAAATTAAATTATTTTTCATTTTTCTAATTTAAACACTTGAAAGTTGTTTATTTTACACAACATTCATGTTTTGCGATTGTCTGTCACAGAAAATCTATTTTTCTATTTGGAAAATAAAAAAAATGAGAGTAACATTAAAAATAGACTGCTACATGTAATTTGCATAATTTACATGTTTATAATGTCAAACTTCCATTGATTAACAATTACTTTTGTCCTGTTTTTTTTCACTTTTGTAGACATGAAATTTGATGTTACAACCTATAAAAGTGTATTACCATCTCCTGGAACAATAGCAACAAACTAATTTGCATATTGTTCACAGCTAATTTGCATATTTCATTTTTTTTAAATAAACACTATTTAAAACTTTTGAAGGGGATTTTCATCTGAAAAATTTGTCAACATGGCATTATGTTCTCATATAACAAGTTCTTTAAGTAAAATTAATAGGAAAAAGTAAAATTTAATAAGAACAGTTCCAAATTAATTTGCATATCAAATTTACATATTTATGTATTTAAAAAATACTGTTATTTTTTAGTGCTTTTCTATACATTATTCAAAACAGCAAAGTGCATATATTTTGGTAGATGTATTTAGAAGTATTTCAGCTCTTTTTGCACATACAAAATATAGCAACATTCACAATATTTAATGGAATGACTTTAACAGGAGTTAATATGCCAATAAGGAGTCATAAGGCATAAAAAAAAAAACTCAGAAAAGAACAGCACCTTATCTGTGATACATGTAGTTTTTGAAAAAAGAAGAGACACTGAGACTCCTCGGCCCAATGATTATCAGATTACTGACTGGTTGTGCCTGGGCACAGATATTTGTGTTTTTAGAAGAGGCACAGATAGTTTTCCCTAACACCATAGCATTTCTGTTTTTTCACACCAACTAGTACCCCATATGCATGCGGGTGAGCAAAGGAAGGGGCACAAAATTCAAATTTAATTTGTTAATGTTACTACAAAGAGCCTGATTCTTCAAAATTTATTTTTTATTGTTCAACTAATTTGTTATATTTTTTTTTCATTTTTAAGAAAAATATTTGTCAATAAGGTAATTTTTATTTTCTTGAATGACCACAAAGGTAACAATGTGCAGTGTTGGAAGCAGTTCAGAAACACGGCCAGTCAGACTTGACACAGAAAGGATCATCTTATTAGGCAGTAACTGGCTGATGCCCACATCACAAAAGGTAGGAGAAATAGAAAAGGGGCATGTTCAAGGGTGGTGCCCCAAGGAGATGTTGTTAGAGCGCTTTTTACTATATTGCAGTTTGGGGGGGATACTATTCCTTCACTGGAAAAACTGCCTCCTTTGTGGATAGTTCAGGTGGAATACCCCCACACCCTACCCCTAGGGGGAGCATAACCTCTCGTCAGGAAACACCCGATGCCCCCTCCCCCCCCAAAAAAAGCTCACTGGGAACCTGAGATATGTACACAGGCTTGGATTTCTGAAAAATCCAGGGTGGCAATAAATCGCTCACTGGAACCTACTTAGGCGAGCAAATTGCTCTCCTGAAATCTTTTTCACTTTTTTGCTTCACAAAGATCTTCTAAAGACTTAGTTAACCCCCTGCACACTGATGTCAAAATATCTAAATTTTAGACAGAAAAAATTTCTCATAATGCAACTAGAAATTTAACCAATTCAATCTCGTTTGACAGAGCTCATTGAGGGAAAAAACAGCTTCCTGCAATTTTGGTATTTTGACATCAGAGTGAAGGGAGTTAATACCGGGTTGGGTAATTTCTCCTTCGAGTGCATTCAAGCCAATCAATTTTAAATGAATTAATAAAATGTTAATGAATGAACCTGTATTCATTTTTTTACTATCCCCTCCACCCCAGTGTGGTCAGATCGATCAAGAAGTTCAGGGGGATTGGTACATGTAGTGGCCGACACACACATGTACCCAGCATATTCTGTACTCTCGTTCCATGGTCCGTCACCATCGAAAATAGCTGAAAGCAGGTGAGCAAACAAACACTTATGCCGGATTAAATTGCGTGAGTAGTTAAGGCAAGCTAAAAATCGCTTGCGTCAGAATCCCATGACTGTGTACAAGAAACAGTCTCCAAAAGTCTCATCTGAAAACAATTTACCAGAAGTAGAAGAACACCTTTTGACTAATACTTCATCTGAAGAAAATACGACTGCATTGGTATTGGGTATGCCTAACAAACAACCCTCCCTTGGTATATAGGGTGCACAAACAACCCTCCCCTGGTATATGGGGGTGCACAAACAAGCCTCCCTTGGTATATGGGGTGTACAAATTAGGAGGGCATATATGATGAAAGGGCAAATAAATATCAGATAAAAAAAGCAAAGAGAATTGCATCCTCCACGACAGCCAATTCTCGATTCAAATCAAGTTCAGCTTCCAGTACAATGCACCCAAGTCAAAATCTACAATGAATTATCAATTTTGTCAACTTCGATTTGAAGGCTGTTTATTTTTGTAGGAATGGCATAAATCCTTTAAATGTCTTTTTGTGAAATAATCACACTTTTAATAGAGCTGTAGGTTTTTAAATTTCTTGTTCAGTTTCGGTTTTGGTTTTTCAGGTGGAATAAAACCTCGGTTCGGTTCGGTTTTCGGTTTGTTCATGAGGCCAAATAAAATTCAATAAAACTCATTCTTTTGTCCGGAATCATAACTGAATGGCAGTGAAATTGAGTGAAACTCAATGAATGCCCGAATTAAGCTATAATACATGAAGAATCAGGAAGGCCAATATAATAATTACCTAAATATACAGAACTTTTATTGTGCTTGGCCATTTTTCGAGGTCTGACACCTACATGCAACTTGAGGAAAGCTGCAAACACAACTAAACTGAAACGTTGGAAATTCCCAGAATGTAGCCTTCCCAGAGTAGTGAGAGTACCCAGACACTGCCATTGGCAGTGTCTGGGTACTCTCACTACTCTGGGATGGCTACATTCTGGGAATTTCTGCAGCAAGAGAGCAGTTAATAAAAAACGAAAAACCTTAGATTACGGGATGTCGACGGTTTCGGTTTTGGTTTTTAAAGAAAACTAAAAACCTTGGTTCGGTTTCGGATAACCTACAGCTCTAGCTTTTAACTGGTAGAGTGCTGAATTATTTTTAGTCATCAAAATTTGTTCACAAGTCTTTGCCATGTTACAATTTATGGGAGAGTGCCTATAGGCACTCTCCCATAAATTGTAACATGGAAAATCCATATGGACTAAATAATTTAGATTCAAAGATAATATGAAGGCCATTCACTTAATTTGAAGCCTTTGAGTTGCAGTACCTACACTCTGGAGTAAAGCCCAAATATGGGCTTCCAGCACTCTACCAGTTAACTGACGGAAACTGAAATAAAAATAAGTGAAACATGACCCACTTTATGCGTCATTGTATGGGAGAATCCCAGTGTTGTCATGACATCATCATGCCTGGATTGGCATAAGTGAAGCAGCCCCAAATCAGCAGAATTGAAAAACATGGGCACAGATCGCCATTTTTACAGCAAACGTCAACTCGACGTCTTTCAGCGATGAAATCTTGATAAAGATAACTTTGTAACCAATGACACTTACACACATTATTAAAAAATATCTAATGAACAAGTACACATCTATATGGTTGGTGGATGGTTTTTATTTTTAGTTTTATAGCACTTTGAATGCAAAAAATTTAATTGTTTACGTTCTGACAACAGATAAAGTCACATGACAAAAATCCCTAATAAAATTAACTAGCATTACTCCTCCACCCCCTCAATGGATTTCCACCATGTACTATTATTTGGGTTTATACTTTTAATTTTATTTAAGGGGCTATACAGTTAAAACTAGAAGTCCTGTCATGAAATGCGCACAAATAGCACGTCGGTTAGCGCGTTAATTTACGCGTTATGACCATAGTAAGGCTATCAAATTCTGTACATTTTCCCTGTGCACAAGCAAAGTTTCAGCCAATGGACCTCCGGGTAACCCGTAGGTCCACTGGCAGAAACATTGCCTGTGTTTGCTATGAGTAACCAGGCGAATCTGCCGTGTTATGGATGGCATTCGATATAGCAATTGCCCGCAATTAAGCCTAGATAAGTGCACAATTCATGACAGGACTTCTAGTTTTAACTGTATAAGTAATGAAATTTTGTTTATTTTGAAAATTCTCACCTCTGATATTCCTTCAATTCAAATTCAATATACACAATATGTACATCAAAATCAAGAGATGTATAGAACACGAAACACATTTGTAATCAACTCGTAGAGTTGACTGTAGGCACCACTGATTCCTGGAAGTCTGCAGCCGTATTCGTACCAGAACTGATAATTTAATAATATGTCACGGGAACAACTTGTGGCCAAATGTGCTTTACATATTCAAGAACAAAGCTAGGGTATCAAAATTCTTCAAAACACAGTGACAGAGCTGCATGGGGGTAAATTCCAAAACCTTTGCTTTTGTTTACATATTATTTTACTTTTGATTTCTGGATGACGTCGTTGGACGGGTCAAGTCGCCCCCAGTAAAAAAAAACGTAACTCTAGTTATATCAGCATTTTTTTTTATTTTAATACTATAATCTATTATTTACAACAATATTATGAAGTCCAGCCAGACCAGCATTTTTTATTTCAATAATATATATTTTATTATTTTACAATATAAATTACAATACAAAGTTGGTTACTGCACTCGTACAAAACACGTAAAGACACATTTATACTAACTAAACATGAAAATGTATTGAAATCGCCGAGAAATATATGACGAACTATGGGGAAGTAAAACCTATTCCTTTTCGCCGAGGAGTGGGGAAATGTTATTTCACTTGGGTCACACAGGCCTAGCTTTCCTATTGCCTCAAATGGAGTCTGAGGGGGGAATGCACGCGGTTAGAACTTGGATCTTGGATCACACAGGCCGAGCTTTCCTATTGACTGAAATGCAGAAACGTAGGTTGCACATTTCACATTTTATATACTTGGCAGGCGGCTGATAAAGTGATGCCAATCGACACTTTTGAAAACATGATGATGAAAGGCAATCAGCCACACAATCAATCTCAAATAAACACCAACTGGTATGTGATTACTGTAAAAACAAACATCTTGACTGTTAACAAAAAAATAATTCATCAAAGATTGTTTTTGAAGAACCGCTATTCAGTTTGAGTAATTCGTGTCAACTCGGTCCCTGTAGATTTGTTTTTTATTCAATCATTGTATCGTCTGCCTTCAAGATGTTAGTATGTTGTGTTTATGTGCTCCCTGTTATTCCATAGGTTTTCTATGAAAGGATTTACGTTTTGATTCTTGGATTTTCTAAAAGGATGATTAAAAATTTTGAAGGTAAGTACTTCATTTATTTTTCAGTTTTTCTCGGCAATTTAACAAAAAAAAATTACTCCTCCCCCAATTTTTTTAAAAAAATTTCCCGGGTCAACTCGCCCCTCAAATGCGGGTCAACTCGCCCCCTGATCGGGGGCGAGTTGACCCGGGAAAACTGTCGGGGGCGAGTTGACCCGAGGGTGAGATGACCTGGAACCCTGTTAACTGTTGGGCTGTCTATTCCCAGAAAAACACGAATGGAATTGAAACACATGAAAAAAAGCTTTAGTGATGTCAAGAAAAGCTTTGTACAGGACACAAGTGTGCATGTGGACGATCTTGAAAAAGGGTCCTCCTAAACATCGGAATGACATGAAATGACACCGGAATGCCATAAAAATGATGTGGAATGACATTTCTTTTACAAAATACTCGACCCCAGAATGTATTTTGTTTATTAACTAACAAAGTACCTCCCAAGCAACCTTCTTACATCTGGTCCTGTTCACACTTTCAGACTTAGGAAATTATTAGCTTAGTAGACTTTGTTGAAAGGCAACCACAGGAGGGTGATGGGGGATTGGCACGAAGAAGAGGTGAGGGGTCATGAAGGAGAAGGTAGCAGTGGGGGATTTTTAGTCAATAATTACACTGTGATTTTTTAACCTGGCACAGATGCATCATAGACAACTGGACCTGGATTATTTGTACGTTAATGGAGGACCATAAATTGAAAATATGAAGGGGCGGCGGGGGTGGTACATGAATATTCTTAATTTTCCCCACTTGCCTATGAAGTCTCCCTACATGACTCTGCAGTCTCCCTATTTTTTCTGGAGGGAGACTTGAAGTCTCCCTAAAATTCCCCCCTAGGCTGTTCCCTGATGCAAGGTATCATCATGATACCTGTTGAATTTTCTTAGAATTACTATTTTGTTTTTCGATGGAAATTCGTGGTATCGAGTGATTTGTGCATGTCTGTCGAGCATGGAAACCATATTCAATGAAAAATGCAGACAGTGTTATCCCTTTCCAAAATGCAGTCCTATCGCTGCACTCGAATGTGTTTTGAATGCCCAGCTTTGTTATTGAATATCGGAAGCACATTAGGCCACAAGTTGTTCTTGCGAAATATTATTTTATTATCAGTTCTGGTACGAATACTATAGCAGGAACCAGTGGTGCCTGCTGTCAACTCCATGGGTTGATTACATGGTTCTATGATGTTTCAGCCTTGGGACGTTTCGGCCTCCAATCGGGCCGAAACGTCTCGAGAATCGGGCCGAAACGTCTCGAGAATCAGGCCAAAACGTCTTAGGTTTTGGGTAATATTTTGATGAAGGTTAGGGTATTATATGTTTATATTTATAGTTTTAAATATCAATTAAATTTGATTATGGTTCTTATGTGTACTCACTTTTAAGTTGGAAATCAAAGAATTTATGAGAATGAAGAACTTTTCCAATATGGGCAGGACTCACATATAAATATCCAATATTTTGAAACTAGACTCCGAATTCACTTAACATTTTCCACATTTTGAAATGAAGCAGAAATCTACCTAGAGCTTTCACGTCTACACAGTTCAATGTTGCACACATTTCTGACCCCAAATATTTTTTTTACAAGGTGAGTCGGAGTGTTATTGTTGTGATAACATACAAATGAGCTATGTGTGGGACAAACCTGTCATGCTTCTAATACTGTTTTTAGAGTAATTACCCAGGAAAAGGTGTGACGAGCAATCTAGAATGGATGTTTTTGTAAAAATCAGCAAACAATTCCAACACTTGGCATTCTTACTTGGAGCGTCTTCTCCGAGTAATAATATCAAGTGTCGGAATTGCCAACAAAAATAAAATATAACAAAATGTTATTGTTATTACAATAGTACAAGTGCACTTCATCAAGTCCCGGTTTTTACATTGCAAATACATACATGTAATATATTATGTATCCTGCTCGATGTCTATCTATTCGTGTATTTATTTCTCTCTGTTATTTTTTACATTGGTATTTCTGTTTATTTATTTGAAAATTGTACTTCCAACACAAATACATTGAAAAGGATAAATAAAAAAATCAGAATTTTTGGCGTTGTTCCATTTTCTCCTCACTCACAATTTCGCGAGTGCCTGATCATGTGTTCTTGTGTCTTCGACCCACTTCAAACCATTTCTCCTTTCTCCGGTGCCTCAATATATGGAGGCCAAAACGTCTCAGACCGAAACGTCCCAAGGCTAGTCTTTGAAAGACTGTGACCTGGGGCCCTCCTGGCCCTCACAGTCTTTGAGAGACCCGTTCAAATTTCATCTGACTAAAACTGAAAGAAACTGGCCGCATTTGGGTCGACTCAGTTCACGCTTCATATCGAAGACAAAAATCACATAATCAACATTCTACTTGTCGTACTCAGCTCAAATATAATTTATTTACGTGTCTGCATCATTTTTTAACGCAAACACAGCATCAAATTCAAGAAATGTTGAAAAATATCCGACTTCACCACGTTAAAAAACATCATGTTTCAAAAATAAACAAATTGTACTACGCATGCACACAGATACTTGCGCTTGTGTAGTACAATTTGTTTATCTTTGAAATCGATGTTTTTTAACGTGGTGAAGTCAGATATTTTTCAACATTTCTTGAATTTGATGCTGTGTTTGCATTAAAAAATGATGCAGACACGTAAATAAATTATATTTGGGCTGAGTACGACAAGCAGAATGTTGATTATATGATTTTTGTCTTCGATATGAAGCGTGAACTGAGTCGACCCAAATGCGGCCAGTTTCTTTCAGTTTTAGTCAGATGAAATTTGAACGGGTCTCTCAAAGACTGAGGGCCAGGAGGGCCCCGGGTCACAGTCTTACAAAGACTATCCCAAGGCCAAAATGTCTCGAGGCCGAAACGTCCCAGTACCGATTACATATGTGTTTTGTGTTCTACACATCCCAACCTTCATTTTGATGTATATTTTGTCTATATTTAATCTGAATTTAAGGAAGATCAGAGGTGAGAATTTCAAAATGAACAAAATTCATTACTTATATAAGCCTTTAATTTTGATAAATGTTCCATCCTGTACTTTTATTTCCACCTGTACATTTAATAAGTTTTATTTGGAACACAAGAGTACTATCCCCCCAAAATATTTCTTCAAAAATCAGAAAAAAAATCGGGACAACCCGCCCCAAAAACAGGCCTGGGCTGTTTGTCCGTGATCCAAGACAGCACTGTGTCTGCCGGGCCTTTGAAACACACAGCGAAAATAGGCAACTCGAAAATCCTCGTCAAAACAATTTTCTCACCCATGCTTCCTGGACGCAGAAGCGAATTTGTCGTTTTCTTTGGGGTGTCGACATTAATTGTTGTTGAGTCAGGAAGACATTCATCCATCGGCTCGTCGGCATCCATTGCTGTCTTAAAGCTGAGATACCATTTTCGAGGACGATGAAAATAAAATTTTGCAGGAAGTCGAATGAGGCCAACTTCGTCTCGGTCCAACAATAAAGCTCTCCGATTAACCTGAGGAGTGACAGGGAACGTGAAATATTTCACGTTCCCTGGTCACGTTCCCTGGGAGTGATTATCCCATTTCACGTTCCCTGGGAGTGATTATCAAAAGGCGGTGATAACTAAAAAGAACACTCCGACTCCAAAATTGTCGACTCCAAGATCAGGTTTTTAACCACATCGAGTAACTCGTTATTTACGAAATTTGCAAAGGGCGAAATACAAAACACATTTATTGGGGTCCTCCTAAACACCGGAATGACACGGAATGACGCGGAATGACACGGAATGACATCTATTTCTTATTGACCAGCAAATTTTATTTAATTAAATTAATCATCAGTACATTCTAACATTGAAAAAATATAACAAGTGGTAACAAAATATATTTTTTCAACTTGACGAGGGACAGTTTGAAAACACCGGAATGACAGATCTATAACTAAACAGAATGATAATACGGCGGTCCTACTAATTACCGACCAAAACAGTCCAAAAGTGCTTATTACCGACCAAAAGCCAGTAAGTATCGACCAAAAAAATAAATGAGTCCCGACCAAAAAAGACTTTTTTTTAGAATCTTGAAGGTTTTAGTCAGTGATTTGTGGGTGATTAAAAATAGAAGTAGCGGCCGGCCTCCAGCTCGAGAGAATTTCCAGGGAAGGGGGTATCGTAGGGGATAAGATGAGGCATTATTCATAAGTCGGGGTTTTGTCTCCGTAAAATGGGGTTATTGTGGTGTCATATATTGTTTCATGTATATTCTGAAAGTTGGAAATAAATATTGTTTAAACTAAACGAAAAGTGATGGCGATGAATAAATGAAAGGTTTTAGCGCGCCGAAGGCGCGCAGGGACGTTGTGGGAAGAAGAGAAGAGAACAAAAAGGAAAAACAAACAAACAGCAACGCCGGTTCGGTAGCGGCCCCGGTATCTGACCATTACAAAAAAGGAGTGAAGAAAGCTCTAACAGTTTAGTTTTGAAGAACCGGGAGTCATGTGGATGGGGCCAGCCAGCATATATTCCCAGACATTTAAATCTCGGGGAGGGACGGGAGACCCGGCAGCAGGTGAAGACCTTCCTCGCTGTTTGCAACTCCCACGGTAACAGGAGGCAAGTGATGGCGATGAATGAAAGGTTTTAGCGCGCCGAAGGCGCCCAGGGACGATGTGGGATTTAAAAATCCCTTGCGACCAGGTTAACCTAATTTTGTTTCACTTGGATGACAGAGACCTAGCTTACCTATTGCCTCAAATGAGATCTTAAGGGGTATCCACTCGGTTATTGTTTCCATGCAGTTCACCTTTGGAGTTTAGATTAAACATATTTTTATTTGCCATTAATAAATGCAAATCAGGATTAGAGAACAAGTGCTAGTCACTTAGAAAACTCTCCGCTCCTGTACATAGAATAACAGAAATACAATGGCAGAACAAAATTATGAAAAACAAATTAGGATAGATAAAAAGAAAGACTTAATTAGATAGTGAAAAAGTTACCAATAAAAAGGAAAAACATAAGGAAAACAGAAAGAAAGAAAAAACCTGCTCCATACTACACTATATACATATAGTGATGATGCCCTCCCTTCACACACCCTGCTTCCGGTGTCTCTGGCTGATGCAGTGCCGCAAGAAACAGTATCAACTACATGTATAAAACCAGTCGGCACGTCATGTATGTTGTGCCACCTGACCCGTATTGAACGTTATTACTGTCATATCCTACATGGTTGCATCTATGCGCCGTGGTCTGGGTTAAACCGGAGTGAGTCCCGAGTAAATTTTTGAACAGACAGGAAAATACATGCATTACTGTTGAATGACAATGATGGGCTCCCATAAAGTAACAAATCTATTGTAGCCCTGTCACTTGTTACTCGTCTCAATTCGTCAAATAGGGTTTGACGAATGTCGTCATAGTTGGTGCAGTGCAGAAAGTAATGTTCTGCATCCTCAACGCCTCTGCCACAAGAACAGATTGGGGAAGTACCAATGTAATTATTATATTTATCACCATTAAGGTCACTACAACCAGTCCGTAGCCTCGCGTGGATGATGTTATATTTACGAGTTCCTGTCGCAAAATGAGAAGGTGGTTTGAAATTGGCTGGTGAGATCAATCTTTTGAATTCGATTAGTGAAGTGCTATTGCGAATGGCATCGGGCAGATTATTCCAAATTTCAGTACGACAATGATAAGGGGCAAAATTTGATGCATCGCGTAGACTATAATGAGATCTGTCGGAGACACGTTGTGGTAGTAGGTGATGTAGAAAATTCGGGGCTGTTCGATTAACAATTTTATAAAAAGTACACATTTTCTGAACATGACGCCTACTTTCCAAACTGTTCCAACCTACTTCCAGCAGAAGTCGTTCTTTTGAAACAGACCTTGTAAGTCCTGTGATTATTCGGGCAGCGTCACAGTGAACATCGTCCACTCGTTTGAGTTGGTACTCGGGAGCGCAGCTCCATACTGAATTTCCATATTCTAAAATTGGTAAGATAAAAGCAAGATACAGTTTTTCAAGGATTTTCCTATTAAAAACATATTTCAATTTTCTTAACTGGGATAGCCTCGCGTAAGCTTTTTTACAAATACTGTCAATATGTTCTGACCACGACAGGTTTGCTTGCAATGTTAGGCCTAAATGGCTGTGGTGTTTACAGAATTCAATTTCTTCATTATTAAATGTAATTTCTAGTGACGAAATTGTCTTGCTTAGAGTGAACAGGACAGCTTTAGTCTTTTTCGCGTTGAATGAGACTAACCAAGTTTCGGCCCAATCATTTATCTTTTTTAACTCAGAGTTCATTTTCAACTCAATATTACTAGGATTACTGGAAGATTCAGTCAAGCACGTGTCATCCGCAAAAAGGCGAGTGATTGAGTCTATTTCGTCAACAATGTCATTTATGTATACTAAGAAGAGGAAAGGCCCAAGAACTGATCCCTGTGGTACTCCTGCTGTGACTTCTTCATAATCGGAATAAGAGCTGTTAATTTTAACTCTTTGTTTTCTAGATGATATGTAGCTATGAAACCATTTAAGTAAACTTCCCGAAACTCCATATACCCTTAGTTTAAAAATAAGCCCTTGATGCCACACTCTGTCAAACGCCTTCGATATATCGCAGAAGACGCCGCACGTATGCATACTTCTGTCTACAGCTTCGCAAAGGCGGTGGTAGACTTCCAACAGCTGGAATACAGTACTGTTATTTGGAAGAAAGCCAGATTGTAAATGGTAAAATAGATTGTTCTCATTAAAATGATTGTAAACGTCTTTGAACACCACTCGCTCCATGATTTTTCCTATGCAACATAGTAAAGAGATAGGTCGATAATTATGAGGGTCTTGGCGGTCTCCCTTTTTATACAGTGGAATTACATCAGCGTGTTTCCACTCTGATGGAAAAACAGCCAAGTCCAATGATTTTCTAAATAACAGAAATAGGGGTCTGCTAAGGCTAGATTTCGTTTCCTTCAGCATTCTATGTCCGATGCCGTCATGGCCACTACTTTTGCTGGTTTTGAGAGTTTTGATTATTTTGACAATGTCTTCCTGCGTAAAAGTGACGTCAGCTATTGATTTAATTGATCTGTGTTTGAAGGGTGGGAATTGTTTGCCCTTAGAGTCCAACAAGCTAGTCTTGATAAATGTTTCATTCAGGAGTTCAGCTTTCCCAATATCGGTTTCTAAGATATCAGAATAGGCACCCACGGTCTTTCTAAGGGCTGGTATACCTGGTTCAGACGCAAAATTGTTCTGAAACATTTTAATAACATGCCAGAATTGACGTTGATCATGATTTTCAGATATCAGATCATCAATTTTTTCGAAGTATTGTTCTTTAGCAAATTTCTTCATGTTATTAACTTTATTCCTAGCTACTTTATATTTTGCCCATGTGTTAGGATTGTTTGTTTTTAGAGCCGACTTACGTAATCGATCGCGTAGGCGGAGAGCACGCCTGATTGTGCTGTCAAACCATGGCTTGTCGGATTTTCTTATTGTAACTATATGGTGTGGAATGCATTTTTCCGCAATCTTCAAGAAAGAAGACATAAACGCTGAAACAGCAACATCCATGTCTTCTTCCTTGCAGATTAAGTTCTCCCAGTCGGTTTCATCAATTAGATTGTTCATTTGTTCAAAATCTGCTTTTTTGTAATTCCAGACTTCGCGACAGGTGAGGGGTTGAGTTGGGTGAGAACAAACTACATGCGCGAATACCGCAAGATGGTCGGAAAAACCCAATTCAAGTGTGCCAGACTGGGCAACCGTAACAACATCGCTAATAATGAATGGGTCTAGCAGTGTTCGAGACGTTCTACCAATTCGTGTAGGCTCAGATACGACATTTGTTAGGTTGAATTGGGTTAATAATTGATTCAATCTACTATGCTCATCAAAAAGGTTGGAATTTATGTCACCAGTTAATACCACTGCTGGATTTATTTCTAAAGCCTTTTCAATTCTATCTTCTAGTTCTGTCCAGTAGTTTACGCTCGATTCTCGTTCAGATCTGTATGTAACGCAGAGAATAAATTTTTCTTTGTTACCAATTTCGAACCAAAGAATATCGTCATCAAATGACAAGTGTGTTATTTGTTTAAAGATGATGTGATCCGCAAAATATACCGCTACACCACCGCCAAACTGATTACGATTGTGTACAATAGGTACAGAATAGTTTGGAATTAATATATCATTTATATTCACATTGTCATCCAAATGTGTTTCCGTAAAACAGATAATATCAAAGTCGTCCACGTCTTCTGCTATTTTTGACAGTTTGTGGCGGATGCTACGGATATTGTAGTTTAAGATAGAGATTGTGTTTGAATTTTCACTGCCTGATGCTGGTCGAACTGGGCCGGGATTCAGGTGAATATCACCACAGAGTAAGAGTATTATCATAATAACAGTAGTAATTATAGAGGAGCAATGAGGTATTCTGAATGATAAACATCTGAGATGGACTGTACCTGTATACGGCCGAAAGCACACACCTGACTGACCTGAGTTTCTGTTAAGAATATTATAGAAAATTCCCACTGAGTGTCTGTGTTGCATTGCGTCAATCGCCATATTTAATTCTCACTTTAGTTTGTGAAGGATTTTTTGTATCAGTGGGAGTGGCAAACATTCGTTTTTCCACAGGTTTAGTGCATGGGGCACACGGGTTGGCATCATCACTGGAGCAGGAAGAGAAGATAAAATGAACAAAAAAATATAGTAAATGCAACATGTGTTTAAACATGGTAATGTTCACCTGAAAAAAGAAAGCTCGAAGTGAATGGTCGGGTTAAGCGAAGATCTTGCGCTAGTATTCAAGTCCAGTTTTCAATACTATACTACCAAGTCCTGTAACAAAAAAGACGGATACGGTCCTGGATTTCTCCCAACCAGCTCATCATGTGAGTGAAAAAACAAACACAGATAACCGTTTCACCGAGTGCAGAAGGCTTCCTATTTATAAATTACAAAGAAATATATATATATATATATATACACACACATATATATATATATATATATATATATATATATATATATATATATATATATACATATATATATATATATATATATATATATATATATATATATATATATATATATATATATATATATAAGAAGAAGATATATTTTGTGGTGTTCCAAACGGCAACATGGTGCGATGCCAGCCGTCGAGTACATGTACGTTCAACCGAGCCGCTATCGCGGCTCGGTCGAACGTACAACCCGACAGCAGACACCACACCAGTCTGCCGTCAACATATCCCACCCACTTATAAAGTGATGAGTAAACTTAAGTTGTGTGCGCCGTAACTGATTTTATGCAAACAATGATCAACCTGATTAACAGTCCGAGTTAACCGTTCGAGGCCCATTCGCAAGCATAAAAGAACGGATAATAATACAGAAAAAAAAAAAAAAAAAAAAAAAAAAAAAAAAAAAAGGTTTTTAATTGGGCCTCAGTTGTCTCAGTGCGTCAACATGAACATGTTGGGTTGCTCGGGTGTTAAATTTCATACAGAGATTTAAAAAATCAAGGTTTGGTTCTCAGGCAATCCCTCACTGAATTTGAGCCCCCGCATTGAACATTTTTATTGTCTTTCGTTGTCCACCCATATTAGGAAAAATTGAGGAGACTCAAGGTTTTTATGTTTGTCCATTGATGGATGTTTATTTTTTGTGTTTGCAATATATTTGACCTGTCACAATCTACGGGAGAGTGGAGGCACTCTCCCATAAGTTGTAACAAGCCAAATATTTTTGCAAACATCAATATTTTTTACTTTAAATATAATGAGAAAAGTATAAAAAGCATGTGAAGCCTATGAATTGGAGTACTGACATTTTGTTATTGGAGGAACATATATATATATATACTTTCTAGATTTCTGTGTGTATAAAGACAGTAAAAAGCCTCTCAATGTATATATACACTTTCTAGATTTCTGTATGTACAAAGACAATAAAAAGCCTCTCAATATATGCTCACCTTTTCGCGGGAAAAAAATAAAAAATTAAAATAATATCCTCCCTCACTCAGTGATTAGAACAAAAATGGCCTGAGAACCAATTAATTTATTTTGTGTGCCCTAATCAGTTAATTGTAACAGACGATCGAGACAGGTCGTCCACAAACAGATGAAGTGAATTGTGTCAGTAGTCCCAATTTAAAGCTTTATTACCTGGTGTTTTTTCTACTAAAATCAACAGGTCATGAATTTTCTGTTGAATCTTGCAATTCTCGTGTGTTGACTAGACTACACAACATAATTATATCATGAGAGTTGATGGCGTGTTTTCTAGTAAAATCAACGGACCATGGATTTTCTGCTGAATCTTGCAGTCCCCCATGTGTTTTAATGTACTACACAACATAATTATGTCATGGAAGTTGATGACATAGGAAGACTGGGCGACACTATGAGATATTGACATCTTCATTCACTCGGATAATCTTTCACTTAAGACAGTAATCAAAGAGAAAGGAAATTAAATCGCATGCTTTACCTATATTGAATTCAGGGAAGATATTGTGCATCAATGGATATTAGTTCAGTTCAGTGCCTGATAGGAGTGACTGTGTGATCCGTAGTCTTAAAGAAAATTAAAACAATAAGAAACAACTACCTGATGCCAGTAACATATATACATTATGTACAACCTGAGCTGACGTAACACGCATGTAGTGATACATGTTTCATTCTGATGGAAACGCCAGAAAGCCACAAGAAAGAGAGGTATATACAACCCTTTCATCAAAATGAAACATATCCAGATATAGTCGTGCGTTTGTGACCCACTTCCATCGGATTTTTGCTTTATTTGACATCACATTTAACAGGGAAATTATTTAGCATTTGCACGCATCTAGATGAACTATCATATAGCTGAAATACTTCATCAGCATTAATGTTCTAACATAAAAGAAGTGAAACAACTTTTCCACAGTGTTTACTACTGCAGTGCCAACTGTTGTGGCTAATTTCGGAGACTGGACTTATCCCGGGGGGGGGGGGGGGGGGGTGATTTTGAAGGAGAAAAGAGAATAGTAATAAGAAACAGAACTAGACCTCCTAATTTTGGATCTAAGATGGTTATATAAAAAAAAAAAAAAAAAATAGATTGAGATTTGTTTTTACTGGTTTACTGTCTGAAGCAGTGCCATCTGTTCGGACTAATTTCGAGGGCTGAGGTAAAATCGATAAGGCTAGGGTTTTGAGAAAAGTGTGATTTTTTATTTTATTTCGCCCCCCCCCCCCCCCCAAAAAAAAAAGATAATGGGAGGGAAAACCTATCCTCCTAATTTTTGATCAGAGATGTTAAAATTACATATAATTCTCATATCCAGTGTATGTCCTCGAGCAGTACAGAATTATGGCGATATGAACGTCTGTTCTTTTGTGTACTAGAGCTGCGACTGGGTATGTAATGAATATTTACCCAAACGCAGCACGAGTACACAAGGAGAATAGATTGAGACTCGTTTTTCGCTTTATACCGCTGGATGCGAACGAATGCACGGGGGGGGGGGGGGGGGGCGTGGAGAGAGCGAGGTGGTGGCACTTAGATGTTCATGGTAGAGTCAGGTGGCAGCCTAAACTTCTCTAGGTGGGGGATTCTTCTGTTGTGGTTCTCCCTGACCCTCTCCACACATACACATCCTCTGAATATCATGAACATTGCAAGTAAGTCAAAAACACTTTAACTCAAACTGCTACGTATGAAATGGTGAAGCATTAAATTTCTAGTCACATTTGACTTGTTGATGAGTAAATTAGCTCACTTGAGCTAGCAATTCATTTTAATTTACTGCCAATTTTCCTACCATTTTCACAACTGTTGTTGCGTGGGACACGGTTATTGTGGACATGGTAGGCATATCCATCCATTACTATGGCAAACTGAGAGTTACTGTAAGATCACTTCCAGCAAGTCACAGCAAAACATGATCATGCTTTTCTTTTATGACTAATCTGTAATCTACAACATTCTTACTGGGTTACTGTCTGTAGCAGTGCTGACTGATGCGATTTATTTCGAGGGCTGAGGGTAGCCTGGTAGGGCTGGGATTTCGAGAAGAGTGATTTTTATTTCGTCTAAGAAGTGATGAGAGGGAAAACTTGTCCTCAATTTTGGCACAAAGTGTTAATATTATGTATAATTTTCCCATCCAATGTTTCTTGTTGAGTAGTACACAATTTTGGCGACATAAACATTAGTTTTCATTTGAGTATTCGGGCTGTTCCATGGTTTTTACCTGGGTATAAAATGAGTATTTACCAAGGCACAGCACCAACACACAAAGGAAATAGATTGAGAATTGTCTTCACACTTGATACATCCGTGTGTGTGTGCTGGACAGGGGCTTGGGGGGGGGGGGGGGGGCTTAGATGTTCATTATAGAGTCAGGTATAGACCTTAAACTTCTCTGAGTGAGAGTTCTTCTTTTGTGCCCCCCCCCCCAAAATGACAAAGACATTGCAAGTAAGTCACAAGAACACACACTCGAACTACTACGTATCAAGTATGAAGGGGTGAAGCATCAGGTTTCTGATTTCTCAGTTCAGTTGACTTTCATAAATAAATTAGCTCTCTTGAGCTAACAATTCTTTTTATATTACTGCCAATTTTCCTACCATTTTCACAATGATTGGGACACAGTTGTTGTTAACGAGGATGGCATATCCATGTATTACTGTGGCAAACTGAGAGTTCTGTAGGATCACTTTCAGCAAGTCACAGCAAGACATGTTCATACTTATCTTTTATGACTAGTGTGTAATCTACAAAGTTGTACCCCAGGGAATACACATGACTTCTGAGTTATGTTTAAAGATAAATAATATTTCAAACATCATGTTTCATTGATCAATAAGTGACGTTAGATCATCCTTGCTTTTTAACAGTATTTTAGGGCCTGAGAATGACTTTTTGGCAAAGATTCTCCCATCATTCGTCCAGAATGAAAATATTTTCTTATTTTGTTTCAGTTTACTGAGTTCAGTTATTATACTTTGCCTGAAAGCAGTCAGGGATTCTGTGATAAATATACCACTTCCAGAATTTTTAAGTTTCTTTTTCGACCAGAATATTTTGCTTTTAATGTTATATGAAGTGAATCTCACAATAATGTTTATTTTCTTGTCAACAGTTTCAGCATTTTGGGCTGACATTGGGGGTAGTTGCCTTGGCTTGCCAATTGGGTGTGATCTGCTAATTTGATCTGGTTTCACCTCAATATTTAGCTTGGATCCGCATATGTCTATAATTGTTTTGTCGGTGTCTAATTCTTTTGGGTCACTTGGGAGGGGCACATTTCTAAAGACTAAACAATTCCTCCTGGAATATTGTTCACTATTTTCTTGTTCCTGCTTACACATAGAAACTTGCTCTTTTAGGTCATATATTTCTGATTTTAAAATTTTATTTTCTGCTTCCAAATTATCACACTTTTGGTTGAGTGAGTCTGTCATAGATTTAATATCAGTAGATATTTCTTCTCTCACAATCCTGAGCTGAGGAGTTATATAAGCAGTAAGAAGCTCTTTTAAAGCTGAGTGCACCTCATCTTGCAGCACAGACCTAATTTCTGACCTCAGCTGAGTTGAAATAAAACTTGTTATATGTGGTTCAAAAGCACTAAACAGTTGAGAACCAGTTGTGTCCAGGAATTCAGGGCTGAGAAGTATGCCTTTGACAACATCAACAAGACTGACTGTTGTTTTTCCACCTTGTGATTTGGGAATTACCTGGGACAGGTCACCACATGAGTTTCTTCTTCGTGTGCTGCGGATAATACCGGGTGAGATTTCCTCTGGTTGCTTTCTTTTGGATGAAGATTCATCAGCACCATCACTTTGAGGGAGTGGCTGAGACAGAGACAAAGAGGGGCTAGCACCCTTGGGCTCCTCTGGGCTTATAGACTTCAGATTTTTTTCTTTACTAGACATTCTAAATAGTGAAAGTTTAATAACGTATGGTGTATAAGTATAAGTATTGTTAAATGTTTTTAAATGTAATTTTAAATGTATTGTTAATGTGGCCGAGGATGCTGCTGTTGGGCATCAGATGCCTGTCGTCTTAATTTGTTTTATTTTTATTTCTGTTCATCTCAATCATCTCATCTCAATCATATCGTACCATTGCACCAAAAACACAGCACAGCACAGGACGGCACATTACAAGACAACACAAATAACATAGTCACACATCCTGAAAAAACCGCAGCGGTTGTCAACATAAACACAACACTCGACAATAGGTGACTTGAAGTACGGCTTCACTTAAGATGAAAAATTAAGACACAGACATCGTTTCTAAAAACTCAAACCGAGCACGTCGATTACGATAACCAACGCATAACAAATAACGAGTATTTCAGTCTACATTAACGCCGACCATCACACCAAGCTTGGTTTTTAAAACCTCAAAACATACTGAACGATTGATCTTCCGCCATTGCTACCTCCAAAACTCCACCTTTGGAGTGCCATCAAAACCCCGAGGGAAAGAGAGAGAGAGAGGGGGGGGGGGGCTCCAGTCGGTTTCGGCATGGCTATGGTAAAGGTTTGAGTCCACCATGGTAGGGCGAGCCAAATGTTGTGCCAAGGCAATCTGAATGGGGGAAGAGAAAAGAAAACCACAAACAGAAACGCCGGTTTAGTGTTAGTTTAAACAGTATTTATTCAAGAATTTGTTAACTGTATTCATTTCACAAGAAACGATGAAAGAATAAGCAACATGAAATACAATACAATAAAACACAGAATAACAAAGATATGCAAATAGATATAGGTAGCTATGTCAGGGAGGGATTCGACAGAAGGCTGAAAGCTTATGTTAGTCGTCTCCCAAGCTCGTTTATCAGTTTTCACAAGCAGGTTAGATGAGCTCACATGTCGTCACCCGATTGTCCGGCTCCTTGTACATCTGATTCGGTAGCGCCCCCGGTATATTGACCATGGCGGTTACAAACAAAGGGAGTGGAGAAAGCTCCAACTATTTAGTTTTGAAAAACCGGGAGTCATCTATCAAGCCTTCTGGGAAATGGGATGCCGTATGTACTATATGAGGTATCTGGTAATCCTTCGGACATTCCAAATAGACCCCGCCCCCCCCCCCCCCCCCGAAAAAAAAAATTAAATGAAGAATTTTGTGAAAACATCAGTTATATCACTCCCTCAGAAGTAACCAGTTTAGGGTTTAAAGTTTAAGGGGGTGTTAGCCAAGCTTTATTAGTCGTAATGAGGGGATAAGGACTAATCACTACTACAACAACATTACACTTTCCGTTTTTATGAACATAAAAACCTATGTTTAGCCGATTGTTTTCATTCAACAAAAAATGGGATTAGTTAGCATTCAGTGATGAGCATCGGTAAAATTTTGGCCAAACAAGTAGGCTACTGCATTGTGGAACACACTCCCTCGGGAGTTTCAATACCTGCCGACTTTTCAGTTTAGTTGGGACGAAACATGCAAAATTGTCATCCATCATGACGATCCGCGTTCTAGGTAGGTTTTAAACACCATCTGGGGGCTAAAACTATTAATTTTGTGTGTCATTCCGCGTCATTCCGTGGCATTCCGCGTCATTCCGTGTCATTCCGGTGTTTAGGAGGACCGCATTTATTGACATAAATTGTACTAAGTGGTTTTATTTTGATATATTTAACATTTATTAGGTAGGGGTTTACTTATAAATGACTCCTCCATAAAATAGAGCACTTTGGAATCAGAGACCAGGTTCATTCGCACCTTGGACTCCGAGGTGCTAACTACTAAACAATGGAGCTCCCACTTGTTATCCAGGAAACACTTGTCAGAGTGAAGGCTACCCTTGCTACCACCTGGAGTATCCAGGTGCTCAAGGGTAAAATTCACCTGACAGTGGATTTTGATAGAGAAGCCGAACCGACGTCCTTGGAGAGGTGTAGTACCTTTCGTGAGGGGATTTCCCCCCGCACTGGTCACCCTCCAAGTGACTCGGACCTGCAAAAGGATGATGACAAGCGCCGAACACAGACAAAGGACAGCCAGAAGAAGAAAAGGAAAAGAAAGAAGGGACCTTCTGACAGACGACGCGATGCCCGCCGACTGACGGTGTTCATGGAAAAGAAAAGGACGGAGAAGGAAGAGAGGGAGGCTAATCATGGCATTGAACGCTAAATGCCTGCTACCCCTGTCCGTTCCACGTCCAGCTCGGTACCCTCAGTAGTAGGAGATGTATGAAACGTCCCCCATTGGCAGGATCTCATATGTGACGTCATAGTCACGTGACGTGGGGACGTCATGTTGTGTTGTCATGGTAACCCGCGTGAGCGGCCATCTTGTGACGTCATCTCCATAGTGATACGTGGTGTGAGTGCGCATGCGCAGCGCGTGTTGTTAGGGTGACACGTGTTTCCGTCGTCCATTTTGTATACTGGAGGCCGCCATCTTGGTTTCTATGGTAGCACGTGATTGCTATGTTACCAATAGCTTCTAACAAGATAGGGTATGTTCGGAGGGTATGTTCGATTGAACAGGGGTAAATCTGATTACCACAAACAACCCGACAATCCCTCCAAATCACCAAAATCCACCCGAAATCACCGAAATTGACTTTATTTGATACGGATTTCCCATTTTATTGGTTTTATTGACTTAGCACGTTGTGCTATAGTACTAAGGGGGTACAAAGGGGTGCGTTCGATTGAACAGGAGTATTGTTCTGGCTTAGAATTCTCCCAGAATCCCTATCCCATGACGTTTTTCCCTATTAAGAACAGCACGTAGTGCTATAGGACGAATTTACCTAGAATTCTCTGCTTCTATCTATATATGCAATAGTTTACGTCTGGCCATGTTCCTTTGTTCTAGAGTATACTCCAGTAGCGTAGAAGAGCCTATTATTTGGAACAGTTTATCTTATTATTACTATATTTAGCAATTTCGGGTCTATTCTTGTTAGTTCTGACCCTATTCCAAGTACTCGTGTTTCATTTATCTAGATCATTTATATAAATTATAACTAACCAATCAGATTGCTTGATTTCCCATAACCTGTATACAGAGTTATCTCCCTTGTGTACAACAAAAGCCAATATCATTCCCAAAACCAATATCATTCCCAAAGCCAATAAGCTATCGAGCAGTTACTGATAAGTCATTGCTCGAACGACTCGAAGCTCATCGAGCAAATGAGCCTTAGAGCAATTGCTCGATCGAGTGACGCGGCATATTGCTCGAATGACTCGAAGTCCATCAAGCAAATGAGGTATCGAGTAATTGCTCATTCGAGTGACTCCTCGAACGACTCTTCGACTCATTTCAGTATTTGAGGATACCTATGGCCCGGCATTGTATTATTTGAGGATACCTATCGAGGATACCTTTTATAGGATACTTATCTGAGGATACTATGACTTATATCACAAGGCATACCTATCCCAAATATCCTTTATAAGCTAAAGAGCAAGAGAGTAATTGCTCCATGAGCAATTGCTCGATCGACTCGAAGCTCATCGAGCAAATGAGCCTAAGAGCAATTGCTCCATGAGCAATTGCTCGATTGACTCGAAGCTCATCGAGCAAATGAGCTATCGAGTAATTGCTCGTTCGAGTGACTCCTCGAATGACTCTTAGACTCATTTCAGAAAAAAGGGGTGCCGAAAGCTATATGTTTTCCAAAAAGGGGTGCCGAAATTGGGGTGCCTTCTGGAGAATCCCTTTTTTGTCAAATGAGCTATCAAGTAATTGCTCAATCGAGTGACTCGACATGCTACTCGAACGACTCGAATCCCATCGAGCAAATGAGCTAATGAGCAATTGCTCGTTCGAGTGACTCCTCGAACGACTCTTAGACTCATTTCAGAAAAAGGGATTCCATAGCCATAACCATTTTCGAAAAAGGGATTCTTAAAAAGGGATTCTGTAAAATGGGATTCCTATTCAAGTCCGTAAAATTTGGATTCCGTGTTTTAACATCGACACTCGAGGGTATAGAAAGGGATTGATAACAATCAATTCAACAATGACTACAAGACTCTGAACAGATACGACCAGTCACTACAAAACAACGAAGTAAACATAACAAAGTGAAAGAATGTCCAACTAGTGGGATTGATCGAACTAGTTGGACAGACTGAACAGATCTGAATTATGAACAAATACAAGACACCTGTTCGAATGAAGTCGTAGTGAACAAAGATCCAATACAACCAAGATGGATGGGAACAGAACAAAGTGAACAAAGATTCAATGAAGTTATCGAAGTGAATTGACCACAACAAAGCTTTCAACTGAATGAACTATAACCCTTAAATATAACCCAATGTTAACCCCCTTAAATTGAACAAACCTGAATGAACCCTTTGAACTGAACAAAGTTTTCAAATGAATGAACTCTATGTAATTAAAACCCGTTTGGAGTCCAGAAAGTTTTTAACTGTAACCCCTATGACGGTATTAACACCCTTGAACGTTTTGAACTTTTTGAATGAACTTTTTATATCTAATATAAATTAACACCTTTTGAACTGAACGATTTTTTAAACTTCATGACAATATAACGAAAGGTGATCTGAATTTTTAAACTACAATCCATTGAACTGAATTCTTCCAATAGGGAAGGGGAATACCCTCGAGTGTCGATGTTAAAACACGGAATCCAAATTTTACGGACTCGAATAGAAATCCCATTTTACAGAATCCCTTTTTAAGAATCCCTTTTTCGAAAACGGTTATGGCTATGGAATCCCTTTTTCTGAAATGAGTCTAAGAGTCGTTCGAGGAGTCACTCGAACGAGCAATTGCTCGTTAGCTCATTTGCTCGATGGGTTTCGAGTCGTTCGAGTAGCATGTCGAGTCACTCGATCGAGCAATTACTTGATAGCTCATTTGACAAAAAAGGGATTCTCCAGAAGGCACCCCAATTTCGGCACCCCTTTTTGGAAAACATAGCCTTCGGCACCCCTTTTTTCTGAAATGAGTCTAAGAGTCGTTCGAGGGGTCACTCGAACGAGCAATTACTCGATAGCTCATTTGCTCGATGAGCTTCGAGTCATTCGAGCAATTGCTCATGGAGCAATTGCTCTTAGGCTCATTTGCTCGATGAGCTTCGAGTCGATCGAGCAATTGCTCATGGAGCAATTACTCTCTTGCTCTTTAGCTTATAAGGGATATTTGGGATAGGTATGCCTTGTGATATAAGTAATAGTATCCTCAGATAAGTATCCTATAAAAGGTATCCTCGATAGGTATCCTCAAATAATACAATGCCGGGCCATAGGTATCCTCAAATACTGAAATGAGTCGTTCGAGGAGTCACTCGAAAGAGCAATTACTCGATAGCTCATTTGCTCGATGGACTTCGAGTCATTCGAGCAATATGCCGAGTCACTCGATCGAGCAATTGCTCTAAGGCTCATTTGCTCGATGAGCTTCGAGTCGTTCGAGCAATGACTTATCAGTAACTGCTCGATAGCTTATTGGCTTTGGGAATGATATTGGTTTTGGGAATGATATTGGCTTTTGTTGTACACAAGGGAGATAACTCTGCATACAGGTTATGGGAAATCAAGCAATCTGTTTGGTTAGTTATAATTTATATAAATGATCTAGATAAATGAAACAACACGAGTACTTGGAATAGGGTCAGAACTAACAAGAATTGACCCGAAATTGCTAAATATAGTAATAATAAGATAAACTGTTCCAAATAATAGGCTCTTCTACGCTACTGGAGTATACTCTAGAACAAAGGAACATGGCCAGACGTAAACTATCGCATATATAGATAGAAGCAGAGAATTCTGGGTAAATTTGTCCTATAGCACTACGTGCTATTCTTAATAGGGAAAAACGTCATGGGATAGGGATTCTGGGAGAATTCTAAGCCAGAACAGTACTCCTGTTCAATCGTATGCACCCCTTTGTACCCCCTTAGTACTATAGCACTACGTGCTAAGTCAATAAAACCAATAAAATGGGAAATCCGTATCAAATAAAGTCAATTTCGGTGATTTCGGGTGGATTTTGGTGATTTGGAGGGATTGTCGGGTTGTTTGTGGTAATCAGATTTACCCCTGTTCAATCGAACATACCCTCCGAACATACCCTATCTTGTTAGAAGCTATTGGTAACATAGCAATCACGTGCTACCATAGAAACCAAGATGGCGGCCTCCAGTATACAAAATGGACGACGGAAACACGTGTCACCCTAACAACACGCGCTGCGCATGCGCACTCACACCACGTATCACTATGGAGATGACGTCACAAGATGGCCGCTCACGCAGGTTACCATGACAACACAACATGACGTCACCACGTCACGTGACTATGACGTCACATATGAGATCCTGCATGAGATCCTGCCAATGGGGGACGTTTCATACATCTCCTACTACTACCCTCCACTCCGGTGGAAGGTCCGGAGGACGCTGGTTCGCCAGGTAATAGTCTAACCTCCAGCCCATCACACTCTTCCCCCGAAGAGGAGATGGAGGAGGATAGTCTGTTTGTGGAGCAGGAAGTTGAGGCTGACATCGCACATGTCGCTAAACCCACTCTTGCTCTTCCTGCTTTTTCTGACCGGGACACCATCCAGGAAGCAAACACCGCGGAGTCCGTGGAAAGTATCCTAGGAGAAAAGGCCAGAGACGACGACCACTTTATATTTCTACAAGCCCATATTAAGGCCTTGAGAGATCGCGGGTGCGAAGGCAACATGCTCAGGATAGGATTAGAGAGTCTCAGCAACCACTACTTGAGAACAACACCAAAAAGCTCTTCACCACCGGCAGCTGCGAGGGCCAGACCTTACCAACCGAGTCAGCCCTCCACCACTCCTTTAACACCACCAAAGGGAGTATCACCAACTCAGCCACCTCCTCCTAAGAAAAGCAGACGAAATCATAGACGCCGCTAGACGCCGCTAAGCATCTTAACACTTTCCTCCTTTACCACGGCCAGACCAGACAAACCGAATAACATACTGTTAAAGAGGGTCGAAAGGGGCTTGACCCCCATACCGTCCCTGCGCGCCTTCGGCGTGCGAAATCATTTCGTTTCGACAGAGAACAGTTACATGCATAGAACACGACATTCCTTATAGAACGGAAAATGCGAGTAGTTTTTGAAGGGGCATTGTTCGGATGAAGCCACAGGTACTCGGCACAAGCTGTTAAATCGAAAGAAAAATGATATTTGATAGCATTTTTGAATCGCCGGATGCTGACGTGGCCCATACTGGCATGTATTAACGGGTACGGGACAAGTGCCGTCTTTACGGCGAGTTGCCCCGTTTTTTGTTTTTCTAAAAATTAATTTATTCTATTGAAATACATACTACCACAAAAAAACTGCCACCTTAGAAAATTATAATAAATTCAAAGAAGCACTAGAAACTAACCAAAATAAGGACGTAACAGGAAACAGTAGTGGTGATATGCCAGAGGACTACCCGGGTGTAAATTGCAGCCCTTCGTCACTAAAAGCCTAATAGATATACATACGTGCATATAGACATGGAAGTTGTAAAAAGTCGCAAAACATTTTTTTTTATCTAAAAACAGTATAATTGGAGCAGTCAGTGGAGCATTATCTCCGCTATACTGCCCCACTGAACATAACTAAAAAGTATATAGATATAACCGACAAACGATAAAACAATATGACAGTTACCATCATACTATAAACACTAACCCCCTACAGTCTCAGCAAATGCAAACCGTCCTCACTATTGACTGCCATTTGAAAATAATTATGAAACAAAATCTATAAACCCTCCACGAGGGAAAATCCGTGCGCTCCCCGGGAAACCAAACCAGCAGAATCATCAACCATTTGATGGAGGCTGGTCCTAAAAAGAAGAAGAAGAAGACTGCTAATTTTATCATTTACTTACCTGTAATTTTATCATTTACTTACCTGTAATTTTATCATTTACTTACCTGTAGAGTAATTTTATCATTTACTTACCTGTAGAGTAATTTTATCATTTACTTACCTGCAGAGTATTTTTATCATTTACTCACCTGTAGAGTAATTTTATCATTTACTTACCTGTAGAGTATTTTTACAAATAAATCCAACCTTGCCATTCCTACCAGCTGCTCACATACGGGAGACTTTTGAGGCATTATACAATAAAACTCAGGGTCTTTGTCGATTACGTCCAACGCCAATGGGTTGACTCCACCACGTTCAGTCTGCATGAAATGGAGTATTTGTGGTCATGCGTCCGCACTAATAATGACATTGAAAGTGGGTTTCAAGTTTCTTTTCTAACTGTAAAATGTGAATCTCTCTCTCTCTCTCTCTCTCTCTCTCTCTCTCTCTCTCTCTCTCTCTCTCTCTCTCTCTCTCTCTCTCTCTCTCTCTCTCTCTCTCGGCCACATATGTGTGGCATTGTTTTCAACGAATCGCCCGTCACTCTGATTAATCTTGTTATGTTAGTAACTATTATTTTAAAAGTTATATTATTATATATTATATTGAATCTGTCTTCTTATATAAGTCATGAGTATTAATAAAGATAATTTAATCCTATGCCGCGTGTTACTTAACAATTACTACTTCACGGCGACTTGTCCTGGCGGTGACTTTCCCGACGGCGACTCGTCCCATCTCGGGTACGGCGAGTTGTCCCGACGGCGAGTTGTCCTGTTCCCTGTATTAACAAGGTAGGGTACACAACTTGATTTTCGAAAACGATAGCACTCATCTTCGTTATACTCCTCCCCCCCCCCCCCTCCTCAAATTTGATTCACATAACGTATCCAGCAGCACACGGTGTCAGTGGAACGGGGAATGAATAAGCTTTACAGTGGTGTATTACACAACCGTTTGGGGGTAATACTTTTTGCCGGTAAAAATGATGGTATCCGGTAAAAAGGACGGTAAGTGTGTAAAAACTACGTTTAAAAGTACTAAATGTACCTCTGAATGTCTGAAAAGTGATTATTTAAGGAAGCTTACGCAATAATAAATATATAGAAGAAAGATTAAGTATTGTTTGTTTTATTGTAGACTATTTTCAAGACAAAATAGATCATTTCGCCATCGACCTGATCGACACAACATTTTGTGCAAGGAAAACAATGAATTCCCTGAGGTACACAACGGGGTGAATAATATCATACTTGCTCGACGGAGGTGTAGCTAATTCTATATGTTTCTGTTCACTACGAGGGGATTTAACAGAAAGTCTTTTTGGAGAGAAACCATTTATAATCTGAAAATAGTCTACAATAAAACAAACAATACTTAATCTTCCTTTTATATTGCGCACGCTTCATTAAATTGTCACTTCACACTTTCAGAGGTACATTTAGTACTCTAAAACAGTTTTTATACGCTTACTGTCCGTTTTACCAACAAAAAGTTGTGTTCAAGCTTTATTTTTTTAAACGGGGATTAAAAACAGTAAGTTACGGCTTGCATTTGGGCCCCCTCAGCCCCCCCCCCCCCTCCCCCCCCCCCTTCCTGGCCCAACACTGTGAGCTCACACATAGGGATTGGTGGAGTGAGCACAAGGGGCCCTAGTCTTAATAGGATCATGAGGGTATCACTGAGGTGGGACTTACAAGAATCTAGAACTAGTATCCACTGATGTAGGGTTGGTTTTAATATTTATCATCACCTCGGCATGTGTTTGGCGAACCGCTAACTGAAAATAAAATGAACCCACGTTAAAAATAGCTTGAACACAACTTTTTGCCTATAAAAAGGAGGGTAAGCGTATAAAACTATGTTTTAAAGTACTAAATGTACAGCTGAATGTGTGAACAGTGACATTTTAATGAAGCGTACGCAATAATAAATATATATAACGAAGATTAAGTATTGTTTGTTTTATTGTAGTCTATTTTCAAATTATAAATGGTTTCTCTCCCCCAAACCTTTCTGTTAAATCCCCTCGTAGTGAACAGAAACATATAAATGTTAGGCACACGAATTAGTTAAACCCCCATCGATCAAGTATGATAATATTCACCCCGCCGTGCACCTCAGCGAATTCGTTGTTTTCCTTGCACAAAATGGCGTGTCGATCAGTGTTGATGGTGAAATAATATATTTTGTCTTGAAAATAGTCTACAACAAAACAAACAAGACTTAATCTTCCTTCTATATATTTTTTTTTGCGTAAGCTTCCTTAAATAACACCCCCCCCCCCCCCCCCCTCCCAGATTGACTGGTAATAAGAACGATCCCAAAAACCAATTAAAGTTTGATAACAGTCTAAAGGTAATCAATAATCCGCGGGAAATTTCTGTTGTTATTGATATGCTTTGTTCTCATCATCAAAGTAACATCGGAGATCGTCGCTGTTACTATTCAAAATACTTGGGTAAGTCTTTAAAAATCAGATCAATTTAATGATGTGATGTATTAAAAATAAAATATAAAGTTTAATCTGTCAATCAGGAAGCGTGATTTGCGAATTATTCTTGTGTAAGAATCTAACTGATTGTCAAGGAGAATATTAATGAAGTTCACTTGTTTGTTTACAAATAACTACCAATATATTAAGGAGGTTCACTCTTTTATTTACAAGTGAAATAATGCTTATCTGTTATACAATCTCTTTGGATGACTGTGTGATGTGGCAGCAAGCACGCCTGTTAGAATTACTCCATTGTTGTAAGTCTATCCACTTAAGGAAGCACATGCCTGCTATAACATAGCGTTATTCAATTTTCTGGCACATATGTCCAGCTGCTGATAAGCATACTAGATACAATGCCTGAACTTAAAAGTGCTCAAATACAATTTACGATGCCCTAACTTAACCCTTTACCCAACGTAACGGCCAAAACCGGCCAGCGCTATTCTCAAAAATCGCCAATTAATTTTCATTATTTTTCATTTTTTGTCTCAAAAACATAGGTTATGACCCCTCATTGGAACGAGCTCGTCGAGCTCGTTCCAATGAGGGGTCATAACCTATGTTTTTGAGACAAAAAATGAAAAAAATTAGTTGTTCAAGAATTTTTTTTACAAGTGTCGTCTGCTTTTCATGTTAGGTAAAGGGTTAAATTTACAATAATTGTATGGTGTATTTTGTTGTGCTCCCAATAGGGATAGACACTGTGAAATAAAATACTACTTGATTTCTATGACAGGGACCGACCTGGGCATGCGCCAGTGCGTATTTGGTTCTGAAACATCAGGACCTGGCTCTTAAATCTCAGAAATAGGCTTCTCAGTTGGCGCGTAACTTCTCAGATCATATTTTGATATTCTTTCGATGGATAATCGAGAGAGACACTCTTACATGTATTATATATATGATTATCATTTATCATTGTTGTAGAGTGCTTAAGTTAATACTTCAAGTCTTAATTACCAAGCATTAATCTTCACTGTGGTTTCTGATCAAGTCTTGGCTGCCTAAATAGGCAGCCAAGACTTGATCAGAAACCACAGTGAAGATTAATGTTTGCTATAGTGTACTAAATGAAAATGATGAGAGCTATTACATACTTGCAGTGTGTGTTACAAACAGCAGTGTGACTCCGTAAATTGAAATCTGGCGCATGAATTGAAAAAATAGGCTCGAGGCTAGAAATGCTACTTGATTTCTATGATGTGTTTATATACTTATCCCAGTAAAATGAGCAAGTGTCAAATTTATCCTCAGGCCAAATGCCTAATTTACATGCATCTTGGACTGATGCAGACTCAGCATTAGTGGGTTGAAGGGTTGAAATTTACTTTATGTCGATTCTGTCATTGTGCTCTGATCTTATGTATTTTGTAAAATGTTAATTGACACAGTATAACCATAGCTGTTGAAGTGTCATTAAACCAAGGTAACTTTATTTGACACAATATAACCGTAGTTGCTGAAGTGTCATTAAACTAAGGTAACTTTATTTGACAATATAACCGTAGTTGCTGAAGTGTTATTAAACTAAGGTAACTTCATTTGACACAATATAACCGTAGTTGCTGAAGTGTCATTAAACTAAGGTAACTTTATTTGACAATATAACCGTAGTTGCTGAAGTGTTATTAAACCAAGGTAACTTTATTTGACACAATATAACCGTAGTTGCTGAAGTGTCATTAAACTAAGGTAACTTTATTTGACAATATAACCGTAGTTGCTGAAGTGTTATTAAACTAAGGTAACTTCATTTGACACAATATAACCGTAGTTGCTGAAGTGTCATTAAACTAAGGTAACTTTATTTGACAATATAACCGTAGTTGCTGAAGTGTTATTAAACTAAGGTAACTTCATTTGACACAATATAACCGTAGTTGCTGAAGTGTCATTAAACCAAGGTAACTTTATTTGACACAATATAAACGTAGTTGCTGAAGTGTCATTAAACTAAGGCAACTTCATTTGACACAATATAACCATAGTTGCTGAAGTGTCATTAAACCAAGGTAATGACATCATGTAGTGATGTCATTAATAATAGTACCTGTAGCCTTCATTGTATTCCTGATCACCCCCCCCCCCCCTTCCTCCTAGATTATGTTACTGAAGTTACCATGTCAGTAATTGTTCATTATTTATATTTCAGAAATATGCTGTTATATATTTTATTACAAATGTCGATGATGTTACTCTTACCACACAGCCTGAAGTAGAGAGCAGATCTCTATCTAACCAATAGGGTACGAATCTTTTAGTTATATGCACCCCCTTACTGCAATTCGTGTAGTATTGAACATCACTGGGATCCACAGTCGAAAATAAGGACTTTGTTGCCATCGCTTGATGTGGAAGTCCCCTAATGCAGGAAGCATGGGTATAAACGATTGGCTAAACTTGACTTCATACCTATGTTGAGGTGATGATATGGCCATAGCTGCTGAAAGTGACCTTAAACACCAATAAATAAATAATGCAACACAATGATTACTGTGTACATTGTAATAGCACAGTAGAATATGAGGGGTTTTGCTTTCCATAAATTGATAGCTCATGCTTAAACTGGACCCCTCGGATTATATATTAGGTGGATTTTATTTGATTGAATGAAGAAGAATGTCTTTATTCCATCTGTCATAAACAGACTCACCTTATCTGAAACCCAGTTCCATTAGTTGCTTACATCCCTGAGATGCCAAGGAGCTGTATGACTGAAACTGGATGGGGTGAGAAACTTGAATGAAAGTTGAATTATATTATGATATGTTTGGGATAAATGATGTTTTTTTATTTGTATGATTATATATTTTATATTGTAGAAAGAATATTATTATTGTTGATCAAATTGTAATTGAAAATATTTATATTACAGGGTAATTTAATTGGTGTCCAATAAATTTATTAATTGGAACTGGTGTGCGTTTAGATTCAATCCATTGAACCTACCTACGACCATGTTACATTAACAGTTCATCCGATTCTGCTCTCTCCGTTGGCACTGAAAGGCACGGCAAAATTGCGTCAACAGAATCAAGAATTCTTAACATGTTCATCCGATTCTGCTCTCTCCGTTAGCACAGAAAGGCACGGCAAAATTGCGTCAACAGAAACAAGAATTCTTAACATGTTCATCCGATTCTGCTCTCTCCGTTAGCACCGAAAGGCATGGCAAAATGGCGTCAACAGAATCAAGAATTCTTAACATGTTCATCCGATTCTGCTCTCTCCGTTAGCACAGAAAGGCACGGCAGAATTGCGTCAACAGAATCAAGAATTCTTAACACGTTCATTCGATTCTGCTCTCTCCGTTAGCACCGAAAGGCACCGCAAAATTGTGTCAACAGAATCAAGAATTCTTAACATGTTCATCCAATTCTGCTCTCCCCGCTAGCGCAGAAAGGCATGGCAAAATTGCGTCAACAGAATCAAGAATTCTTAACATGTTCATCCGATTCTGCTCTCTCCTTTAGCACCGAAAGGCATGGCAAAATTGCGTCAACAGAATCAAGAATTCTTAACATGTTCACCCGATTCTGCTCTCGCCGTTAGTACCGACAGGCATGGCAAAATTGCGTCAACAGAATCAAGAATTCTTAACATGTTCATCCGATTCTGCTCTCTCCGTTAGCACCGAAATGCATGGCAAAATTGCGTCAACAGAATCAAGAATTCTTAACATGTTCATCCGATTCTGCTCTCTCCGTTAGCACCGAAAGGCATGGCAAAATTGCGTCAACAGAATTAAGAATTCTTAACATGTTCATCCGATTCTGCTCTCTCCATTAGCACAGAAAGGCACGGCAAAATTGCGTCAACAGAAACAAGAATTCTTAACATGTTCATCCGATTCTGCTCTCTCTGTTAGCACAGAAAGGCATGGCAAAATTGTGTCAACAGAATCAAGAATTCTTATCACGTTCATTCGATTCTGCTCTCTCCGTTAGCACAGAAAGGCACGGCAGAATTGCGTCAACAGAATCAAGAATTCTTAACACGTTCATTCGATTCTGCTCTCTCCGTTAGCACCGAAAGGCACCGCAAAATTGTGTCAACAGAATCAAGAATTCTTAACATGTTCATCCAATTCTGCTCTCCCCGTTAGCGCAGAAAGGCATGGCAAAATTGCGTCAACAGAATCAAGAATTCTTAACATGTTCATCCGATTCTGCTCTCTCCTTTAGCACCGAAAGGCATGGCAAAATTGCGTCAACAGAATCAAGAATTCTTAACATGTTCACCCGATTCTGCTCTCGCCGTTAGTACCGACAGGCATGGCAAAATTGCGTCAACAGAATCAAGAATTCTTAACATGTTCATCCGATTCTGCTCTCTCCGTTAGCACCGAAATGCATGGCAAAATTGCGTCAACAGAATCAAGAATTCTTAACATGTTCATCCTATTCTGCTCTCTCCGTTAGCACCGAAAGGCATGGCAAAATTGCGTCAACAGAATTAAGAATTCTTAACATGTTCATCCGATTCTGCTCTCTCCGTTAGCACCGAAAGGCATGGCAAAATTGCGTCAACAGAATTAAGAATTCTTAACATGTTCATCCGATTCTGCTCTCTCCATTAGCACAGAAAGGCACGGCAAAATTGCGTCAACAGAAACAAGAATTCTTAACATGTTCATCCGATTCTGCTCTCTCCGTTAGTACCGACAGGCATGGCAAAATTGTGTCAACAGAATCAAGAATTATTTTCTGACACAGTGCATGCTACATCGCCATACTCCATTAATATAAATGAAATTCTGGATAAAATTATTTCTCTGGATTTTACAATTCCGCCAATAATTCCAAAACTATTCAAAATTTAATTGTAACGCTCTAAAGGTCAACAATGTCACGTGAGTTCCACTAATCTGACACATGTGGTAGCTCCCCGGCTTTTCCGCTTTCAACCACATATTACTATCAATGGGACATATCAATATTCGAGCAGAATAAGCAGCTGTATTCGGCTTTTTAATATATATATATACTGCTCACAATTGTGTCCCATTTTAAATTTAGTGGTCAATTTGGAAATTATATTTTGGGCTATCCACGGAGAACACAATTCCCAACAACCAACTATTTTACATTAACATTCAAGAAAAGTTTTTACATTTTAGGAAACGAACGAGAGATTAGCTATTACGCACAAAACAACAAGCCCCAGGATTGCAATATTTCCCCTACTGTAAATTACTTGTCCTATATAAGACACTCCAACTGTACACCTCTAAGGTTAGTTCAATTTGACATATCAGTAACAGCTTCAACTTTCGCCAGAGCTAAATGATGTATCGCAATGATATTCACAAATATTATCTACGTAATATTAAACTAGCATCCAGACTACTGACGGAAGACAAACCACCTATTATCATCAGAACCCAAGACGCCGGGAGCATAACTTAAAAAAGAAATGTACACATATTTACAAACTCCTGTTTAATAGATAAGATTCCACATACGTCAATGCCTATTGCCAATAGAAAATTGACACACCAACACACTGTGTACTACCTAGTTTAAATAAGCAGACTACGGTGTCTTATTTCGCTTCCTAGGAAAAACATTCTTTTTGGTCACTACCGATTGTTACCTATGGTAACACAAAATACATCCATAAATTATCACCATAAGCGACACAAATATCATATTCGCCGGTAATTCTAGGGATGAAACGTTTGTTAGATTCTTAGGTGTTAATATGGACGAAAATTTGACCTTCAAACATTATATTTCTAGTGTTTGTTCAAAAATGTCACGGGCTATCTATTGCATCAATAAAGCAAAACATATACTTCCAATGGAGGCACTTAAAACGTTATATTTCTCTTTAGTGCACTGTCATATTCTATGTGGCATTCAAGTTTGGGGCACACAGATTATTCAATTTGCAGAAAAAAGCCCTACGTATTATAGATAACGAAAAATACAACTCTCATACCGATCCCCTGTTCAGGAAATATAAACTGTTGAAATTCAATGACCTATACAAACTTGATGTCCTTCTTTTTATGTATGATTGGTTTCATAATAGGCTGCCTACGAGCTTCGAAGATACCTTCAAACTTTACACAAACCCCTCTGGAATGGAGACAAGACAAACAGGCAAGATATACACTCTCAAACCTCGCACTCAGTTTACAACTAATCTTCCGATACATTCTTTTCCGAGAATGTGGAACGAAATCGAACCAATTATTCAAAATCCTACCAGAACTGAATTTAAACGGATTCTAACAGATAAAATGCTCAGTTCCTATTCTCTCAATGTTACTTGTAGTAACCCTCGATGTCCGGATTGCAGGCCTAATAATTTGTGACTAGTATTTAGATGTTCTGTTGTCTCGCCCAGCATTGGTCTGATTGGCCCTAGGACCTCAAATTGCACGGTAAAGTTCGGTTTGCCATGGTACTCTAAGCCACTGTGCTATGATACTCTCACCTTTGCCCTTTGTCGAAAACTGACCAGCACTCTTCACAAAAATCACCAGACAAATTTTATTAAGTTCAGATTT